>CM063187.1:7760000-8971875 GCA_031835075.1 Saguinus oedipus
ATCCACCCGCCTTGGCCTCCCAAAGTGCTGGGATTACAGGCGTGAGCCACCACGCCTAACCAGGATGGTGAAGATTTGAGGTGGCTGAAAAAGGCAGCAATGGGGCCCAGAAGCCCCTGCCTATCCTCCCACCCTCAACTCACCCACACAGTTCTTGCCATCAGGGCTGAGCTCAAAGCCTGCGTTGCAGACACACTGGAAGCTGCCCTCCGTGTTGACACAGCGGCCCTGGTGACAAAGGCCACCACTGACAATGCACTCGTCCACATCTGTGGGGAAGGGAGGTGGGCCATCAGGAGGTGCCCCCCACCTTCCAAGCCTGGGCCAGACCCCCCACCATCACCTTCACTCTCAGACAGATGGCCGTACCCATGCATGCCTGCCTGGTGAGTGTGGCCTGGAAGCCCGGGTGGCACCGGCAGTGGTAGGTGCCAGGGATGTTGACGCAGTCACCATGGTGGCAGGGGCTGCTGGTGCATTCGTCTACATCTGAGGGGAGAGGACCCTGAGCCCCAGCCCCAGCAGGGCAGTGAGAACCCACCCACTTCCACCTGGCATGGGCTCACCTATGCATTCGCCACGTACGTCCTGGGTGTAACCCACGTTACATTCGCAGCGGTAGCTGGAAGGCGTGGGCAGGCAGCGGCCATTCAGACACAGATTGGTGAAGTGGTGGCAGATATCAATGGTCTGGTTCAGGGTAGCAGTGCCTGCTGGTGGGGCCCACAGAGGCATCTGAGCAGCGGATGGTCCCTCCCCAGTCTAGAGCCCCTCTGAGCCTGGGACCGCTCTGAGCCTGGGACCCTGCCCTGGCTTAGATCCTGCCCCCTATACCCTGGAGAGTCCTGCCTGAGATACAGAACTCCAACTTGGGCCTGGATCCCTCCAACCTGGGCCCAGAGATGCCTGTGGACTCCCACTCTGTGCCCAAATCTTCACTGTGGGGCAAGACCCCACCCCAGGCCTAAATCCTCCATCTCAGACCCCCACGCCAGGCCCAAACTCCCCACCCAAAGCCCAAACCCTGACTTATTTTTATTTTTAGAGATAAGGTCTCACTCTGTCACCCAGGTTGGAGAGCCGTGGCACAATCACAGCTCACTGCAGCCTCCAACTCCTGGGCTCCAGCAATCCTCCTGCCTCATCCTTCTAAGCAGTGGGGACTACTGGTGCGCATTACCACACCTAGTTAATTTTAAATTTGCTGTAGAGACAGGGTCTTGCTATGTTGCCCAGGCTAGTCTCAAACTCCTGGCCTCAAGCAATCCTTCCACCTCGGCCTCCCAAAGTACTGGGATTACAGGCATGAGCCACTGTGTCTGGTCCAAACCCTAACTCTGAGGACCAGATTCTCCAGTTATCTCCATCCTCATCCACTATGGGCACTTTCATTCCCGCTAGCCGAGCCAGAAGCCCCCCCTCTAAAGCCCTGATCCTCTCTCTGAGGCCTGGACACTCTCCCCTGTTCAGAGCTCTCTCCCCAGATCCAAGTCCACCCTTCAAGTTTTGTAACTTTCCTCTCAAGCGCCAGGCCTCACCAATATTAGAGTTGCCAGGGCCCAGGCTGGGGACCCCACGCCCATTGGAGCCATGAGGGTTGAGTCGCGCTGGCCCAAGGGCGGGACCCATGCCATTGGATCTGAAACCCAGGAGGCCAGGGAAGAGGCCAGGGTGGCCAGGTAGCAGCGGCAGTGCTGGGGTGCACAGTTGCTGGAACTCATCTGCAAGGAACCAGGGTTAAGGCCAGGCCCTTGGTCCTGCCCTGTCCCCTCCTCCCCGTGCCCAGCCCTGCAGGCTGCAGCTCTTACTCACTAGAACCCCGAGGAGGACACAGCTCAGGGGCTGGGCCAGCCGCCCAGCACCTGCCCTTGTCGCAGCAACACTGCCTGCGAGTGTAGTAGCCGGTGAGGTCTCCGGCACAGAGGCCCCCGAAAAGCACTGAGAAGCAGGTGCCGACCCGGTGGTCTGCAAAAGATCAGAGTGAGCCCATGAGCACAGGACATTGGTGGCCAGACCTGGGTCCAAATCCCAGCTGTAGCAGCACTGTCTGTAGGACGGGTCTGTTTGTCTGTGTCTCAGTTTCCCCTCCATAAAATGGGGATTCTCGAAGCATCCGCCTCACCTGGGAAAAGTATTACCTGGATGAAAAGTCTGACATAGTCCAGATGCAGTGGCTCATGCCTGTAAACCCAGCACTCTGGGAAGCCGAGGCAGGTGGATCACTTGAGGTCAGGAGTTCAAGAGCAGCCTGGCCAACATAGCAAAACGCCATCTCTACTAAAAACACAAAACTTAGCCAGGCGCGGTGGCTAGCACCTGTAATTCAAGGTACTTGGGAGGCTGAGGCAGAAGAACTGCTTCAACCCAGGAGGTGAAGGTTGCAGTGAGCTAAGGTCTCGCCACTGCACTCCAGCGTGGGAAACAGAACAAGACTCTGTCTCAATAAATAAATAAATAAAAGTTTGACATGTGGCCAATGCCCACTCAGTGCCATCTCTTACTACCAAAATTTCCAAATTATCACACAGAGGTAGTGAGCTCCCCATTGTTGCAGGCATCCAACTGAGGAAGACCCACTGGCAGGGAAGGACTGCCTCAGTGGGTGACCAGGCAGGACACCAAGATCTACAGCTGTGTGTCTTTGCTTGCTGGCTGAAGGCATTACAGGGAAGCCTAGGAGACTGTGAATTTCAGAAAGGGGCCCCAAGGAGTAGAGGGGTGGATTGAAGGCCACTGCCCTGGGGAGGCTGAGGCAGAGAGGCTCCCCAGGTATGTGAACCACCAACACTCTTCCACTTCCCACTGACCTCTCAAGGTCAATGGCTTTAGGCAGCGATTGGATTTCTCAGGCTCTGGTTTAAAGAGAATATATTTAGGCTTAAAAACGCACAAAGCTTGGCAGGTGGCCTACAGTTTAAAAAGCTCCTCCCAGCAGCTGGGAGGGCCACTGACAGCCGCCCCTGACCTGCCCCCAGCTGGGAAAAAATGCAAATGTTTCCACCTCCCTGGTCCCTGCCATGTGCACCTGTGTGCTTCCAGGTACCTGAGTGGGAGTCAGGGTTTTTCATTATCAGCCTCATCATAGCCCCTCAAGGGGGCTGGGCCTGCCTAGACCAGGTAAGGTCAACAGACTCCTCCAAAGTTACATAGCTGCAAAAGCAGGAGGAGGACGGGAAACCCAATTTCCTAATCTCAGGGAGTCCAACAGGCAACACCCCCTCAAGCAAGAAAGATAGAATATAAAAATTTTAACAAAAATGGTTGGGTGCAGTGGCTCATGCCTGTAATCCCAGCACTCTGGGAGGCCGAGGCCTGAGGTCAGGAGTTCAAGACCAGCCTGGCCAACACAGTGAGACCCCATCTTTACTAAAAATACAAAAATTAGCCAGGGGTTCTGGTGGTGAGCACCTGTAATCCCAGCTACTCAGGAGACTGAGGCAGGAGAATCACTTGAACCAGGGAGACAGTGGTTGCAATGAGCCAAGATTGCACCACTGCACTCCAGCTTGGGCGACAGAGCAAGACTCCGTCTCAAAACAAGAAAATAAAAGAATGTTAACAGAAAGGATCCTGTGATTACTGTAAGTATACACTGTGAGTTAAGTGGTCACAGCCTCCACCTCACCTGGTGTCGGTGAATGTATGTGTCCTAAGTATTCTCATAATAATTAATGCAAATTACTTAACGCAATTACTTAATACTTAATGCAAATTAAAGTAATGCAAATTACTCCCCAAATTATATCTTACTCAATCTTCAGTACCTAATAGAGCTAAGTACTGCTATTAGCTACCATTTTATAGATGGGAAAATTGAGGCACAGACAGGTTAAGTCACTTGCCCAAGGTCACAGGTTCTGCGAGCAGCTCTGGATGGGAACCCCAGACTAATTCCAAAGACTATGTTCAGAGGCTGGATTTTCTTATTTATTTATTTATTTTTGAGACAGAGACTTGCTCTGTGGCCAGGAGGCTGAAGCGCAGTGCAGGGGCGCCAGCTCGGCTCACTTCACCTCTGCCTTCTGGGTTCAAGCCTCCTGCCTCAGCCTCCTGAGTAGCTGGGAGTACAGGCGCACACCACCACTCTCAGCTAATTTTTGTATTTTTAGCAGAGACGGGGTTTCACCATGTTGGCCAGGATGGTCTCGATCTTTTGACCTTGTGATCCACCCACCTCAGCCTTCCAAAGTGCTGGGATTACAGACGTGAGCCACCAAGCCTGCCCAAGAGGCTGGTTTTTCAAATCCAGAGTCTGCTCTTTAGCAGCTGAGAGAGGCCCCCACAGTCCAGGGGATGTGTCCAGAGCTACCCCTAATGCCAGCTATGACAGCCCCCCATGGCGGACACCTAGAAAGCCTGGAGTTGGACACAGCATACTGGCTGAACTCCAAACACAATATTCTCAGCCCTGCCCGGTAGTGGCCTAGCCTGAGGGCCTGGGGTGATGCTGGAGGACCTCCAAACCTCCTCCTGTCTCCCCAAACCAGGATGCTGCCCATCCTCTGACACCACTGTTCAGGTTCCTGGCCAGCCCTGTTGACTACAGGCAGCTTCTAGGGCCTGATGCCCAGCTCATCAAGACAGCAAAAGAAGGCCAGGCGAGGTGGCTCATGCCTGTAATCCCAGTACTTTGGGAGGCTGAGGTGGGCAGATCATGAGGTCAGGAGATTAATTTTTTGTATTTTAATAGAGACGGGGTATAATAGAGATGGGTTAGCCATCCTGGCTAACACGGTAAAACCCTGTCTCTACTAAAATACAAAAAATTAGCTGGATGTGGTGGCACATGTCTGTAGTCCCAGCTACTTGGGAGGCTGAGTCAGGAGAATCACTTGAACCTGGGAGGCGGAGGTTGCCGTGAGCCAAGATTGCGTCACTGCACTCCAGCCTGGGGGACAGAGACTGTCTCAAAAAAAAAAAAAAAAAAAAAAAAGCAAAAGAAGGAGTGAGAGCTCTAAGGGTGGATTTCCCCTTGGCCAGGCCAAATGTAGAGGGGTTGCTGAAGGGTGGGGCTCCAGGGGGAGGGACAGCCCAAGGAACTGCCACCCTGGCAGGGAATCTGCAGAGTTGAGTGTGTTCCGGATTCGTTGACTGGACTCAAGCAAACCTCTCCTTTCTGGGCTTCAGTTTCCCCATCTTAAAAATGAGGGTGGGGCCGGGTGAGGTGGCTCACGCCTATAATCTCAGCACTTTGGGAGGCCAAGGAGGGTAAATCACTTGCAGTCAAGAGTTCAAGACCAGCCTGGCCAACATGGAGAAACCCGGTCTCTACTAAAAACAGAAAAATTAGCCAAACATGGTGGGTGGTGCATGCAAGGTAATCCCAGCTACTCGGGAGGCTGAGGCAGGAGGATCTCTTGAACCCAGGAGGTGGAGCTTGCAGTAAACTGAGATCACACCACTGTACTCCAGCCTGGGCAACAGGGCAAGACTCTATCTCAAAAAATAAATAAATAAATAGAAAGAGAGAGACAAAACTGAGCAAGGGGTCTCTCTCCTACCCGCCCTCTCCCCCTCCAGCCCCTTGGGCCCCAGTTCACCCAGGCAGTGGGTGCCATCCAGGCTGCTGGCAAAACCTCAGGGACAGGTGCACACGTAGCTCCCGACAGTGTTGGTGCAGTCACCCCTGGAGCAGAGGCCAGGCACGCTGGGACACTCATTCACATCTACATAGACAGGGACGAGTTCAGAGCTGGGCACCTCACTAGCCTGACCCCTCTGCCTTCCTGCAAGGGAGGTTGAGCCGTCCAGGACACGAATCACAGGTGAGGTCCCAGGTCGTCCCCCTGCGGTCACCCACCTTCACATGCAGCGCTGCTGTCACTGAGCCGGTGTCCAGCAGGACAGTGGCAATGGAAGGACCCCACCATGTTCACGCAGCTGCCTCCCTGGCACAGGCCTGGCATGGCCTGGCACTCATCCACATCTGCAAGGACAAAGCCCAGCAAGGGAGTGAGAGGCCCATCAGAGGGAAGAACCAAAGTGGCCAAGGGCTCCCACTCAGCCTTGACCCCCACTACTCACCTTGGCAGGCCCCCGTGTGGATATTGGGGATGAAACCGCGGCGGCAGGGGTGTGGCTGTGCAGGGCAAAGTTCACATGGAAGGCCCCAGGCGCGGCCCACAGTGGCACAGCAAAGTGCCTTGGTGCACAGGAGGCTCGTCAGCTGATGCTGACACCCCTCGGGGCCCACTTGGCCAAAGCAGGGTCCCATCCGATAATCTGCAGGGCAGAGAGATGTGGACACCTGGCTGAGGGCTGCCCTGTCTAGAGATCTCTGTGTCTCTACACCTTCTCAGCCTCCCTGCACCCACACCAGGCTTTACTTTTGCTGTTCCCCTTCCTGAATAGCATGTCTTTCCTCCCCTTTCCCTACCTAAGGAACTCCTATTCACCCTTCAAAACTCTTTTTCTTCAAAGCATTTCCTGACTAACTTCCAAGAGAGACCAAGCCCATACAGCTCTGTCTGAAACCCTGTCTGAACTGATGGGACTCCTTCCCCAGGCCCATCCTCCCTTCAGGCCTAGGCAGAGACCCATGGATGCCCAGTTACAAAGTATGTCTAGTCCTTGCACACACGCCTGGCCCTGCCTTATCACCCGGATTTGAGGCGGGATCTATTATCTGCCCAGATTCTCTGGACCCTCAACGTCACATCCCCAATCCCCATCAGCCCAAGATGACTGCATTGGTTCCCCCAGCCCCAGTACATGAGCCCAGATGTGACTTCTTGTCTCTCTTCTCCAGATGTTTCCAATAAAGGAGTTAGCTCTCAAACAAGGGCAGCCCCTCCCAAGAGAAGAAGCCAGAGTCACTCCCAACCCAGGCCCCATAAGGAGGAGGGGCTTCATAGAGACCCCCCACCCCTCAGCTGTCCTGATGCCCCAAGCCAAAACCCAATGCCTGGAACCTCCCCCAGTCCCCCCTCCCCTTCACTCTCCCTCTGCCACCCAGAGCTTGGCCTGCCTCCAACAGCCCATATTCCAATTCCACATTTTCCAAAAGCCCACCCTCGAACCCAGGTCACTTCCCCAGGCCCTCCAGCTTCCATTCCCCAGGTCCTGCCCATCCTCGCCTTCCTGGGACAAAACACCACGGCAGGCACTTGGATGCCTCCTGTAATGGAAACTCTCACAAGCCTGGACTTCCCTGGAGCTACCCACTCCTCTTTCTTTTTTTCAGCCTCCCGTGGGCTCTGTTTCTTCTGTTTGTGTTTGAATGCCCAGGTGGCCATCTCTGCTGGCCCTTCCTTCTCTCCTGGGGATCCTTGGCTGCGCCCTAGGCTTCAGTCCCCATGGACAGAGCAGCCCCCACCGCTGTCTTCACCCCAGGCCTGAGTGTCCAGCTGTGGACCCTCGACCAACACTGAGCTCAGAGTCTTCTTCCTCCCTGCCAGGGTGTGCTACTACCTCCCCTGCCCCCAGCTTTCAAATCAAGCCTGGGGTTCATCTTGACTCCTTCCCTCTTCTCTCCCCACCCCTGCCACACCTCACTGCTCACAAAAAACATCACTGTGTCCACTCTCTACTCTCCTTTTTTCCTTTATTTATGTATTTATTTATTTTTGAGACAGGGTCTTTCTCTGTCTTCTGGGCTGGAGTGCAGTGGCGCGATCTTGGCTCACTACAACCTCTGCCTCCTGGATTCAAACAAGTTTTGTGCCTGGGACTATGGGACTCTGGGCACGAACTACCAAGCCCAGCTAGATTTGTTTTCATGGGCTTTTTTTTCCCCCAAGATGGAGTCTAGCTCTGTCGCCGAAGCTGGAGTGCAGTGGCACAATCTCAGCTCACTGGAATCTCCGCCTCCCAGGTTCAACCGATTCTCCTGCCTCAGCCTCTCAAGTAGCTGGGACTACAGGCGTGTGCCAGAATTTTTAGTAGAGACGGGGTTTTATCATGTTAGCCAGCATGGTCTCAATCTCCTGACCTCGTGATTCACCTGCCTCCGCTTCCCAAAGTGCTGGGATTACAGGCATAAGCCACCACGCCCAGCCTTTTTCTTTGGTATTTTTAGTAGAGACGGCTTTTGCCATGTTGGTCATGGCTAATCTCAAACTCCTGGCCTCAAGTGATCTGCCTCCCAAAATGGTGGGATTACAGGCACGAGCCACCATGCCTGGCCTCTTTTCTGTCTTCTTCTTCTTTTCTTTTTAAGAGCGATAGGGTCTGGTTCTGCCGCCCGGGCTGAAATGCAGTGGCTCTACCATGGCTCACTGCAGCTTTGAACTTCCGGGCTCATGCAATCCTCCCACTTCAGCCTGAGACTACAGGTGTACACCACCACGCCTGGCTAATTTTTCACTTTTTGTAGAGATGGCGTCTCACTATGTTGCCCCGGCTGGTCTCAAACTACTGATACATCCACCCTCTTAATTTTGGTAACAACCTCTCAGCAGGCGATCCCACCCATCTTAGCCCTCTTAAAATGGGATCAAGTTTAAGAGTTAGGGTAACAGGCGCAGGGGCTCACACCTGTAATCTCAGCATTTTGGGAGGCCGGGGTGGACGGATCACTTGAGGCCAGGAGTTCGAGACCAGCCTGGCCAACATGTCTCTACTAAAAATACAAAAATTAGCTGGGCTTGGCAAGGCACGCCTGTAATTCCAGCTAGTTGGGAGACTAAGGCAGGAGAATCTCTTGAATCTGGGAGGCGGAAGTTGTGGTGAGCTGAGATCGCGCCACTACTCTCCAGCCTGGGTGACAGAGCAAAATTCCATCTCAAAAAAAAAAAAAAGTTAGTGTGCAATAAAGAGGGGGGTGTGCCCATCTCATGAGGTCCAATCCACCCTATCATATCCAGCTGAGGGGTCTCCTCCTCCAGGAAGCCCTCCTAACTCCCTTCCATGGAGCAGATGGTTTCTCTGTCCTTCACATGCTCCAGGGCTGCCCCAACCCTTGTCTTAGCCTTGATCACCCCAGATGAGAATCTTCTGCTTGCAGTTTCTTCTCCCTGCCCCTCAGACTGGCGCATCCTCTGTCTTTCCTACCAGACTCCAACACAGGCCCACGATCAGAGCCAGTGAATAACAGATGTTTTGGAGAAAGATGAGCAAATGAAAGAAATGTCCTCACACTGCCCTAGCTGCGAGAAGGAGGCCAGCTGGGCCCTCTCAAGGCCTGGCCATGTTTCAGGGGCTTCCAGGAAACCTGTTCCCTCTGTAGAGTCCCCTGTCTGCCCTCCACCCACGTGTGCTTGGTACCTCTTTCACACTGAGGTCCCATGAAGCCGTACACACAGGCACAGTGGTTGGGGCCAATGCAGCGACCCCTGTTGTGGCATCCGCGGTCACAGATGGCTGTGGAGGGAGAGAGGGAGGTGGCCAGAGTTTTCCCCGCCTCCAGCAGCAGAGAGAGTTGGGGTTCACAGCAATCCCATCTTTACCCAGGAATCCCCAGGATCTGGCCCAGGTCGAATGATAAGACAGGCTGAGTGTGGTGGCTCATGCCTGTAATCCCAGCACATTGGGAGGCCAAGGCAGGTGGATCACCTGAAGTCAGGAGTTCGAGATCAGCCTGACCAACATGATGAAACCCCATCTCTACTAAAAATACAAAAATTAGCCAGGCTTAGTGGTATGTGCCTGTAATCCTAGCTACTCGGGAGGCTGACTCGGGAGAATTGCTAGAACTCGGGAGGCAGAGGTTGCAGTGAGCTGAGATCACACCACTGTACTCCAGCCTGGGCAGGAGACCAAGAGCATATCTCAAAAAAAAAAAAAAGGCAGGTGTGCTCATGCCTGTAATCCCAGCACTTTGGGACACTGATGTGACTGGATCACAAAGTCAGGAGTTCAAGACTAACCTGGCCAACATGGCAAAACTCCATCTCTACTAAAAATACAAAATATTAGCCGGGAGTGGTGGCAGATACCTGTAATCTCAGCTATTCGGGAGGCTGAGGCAGAATTGCTTGAATCCGGGAGGCAGAGGTTGCAGTGAGCCAAGATCATGCCACTGCACTCTAGCCCGGGTGACAATGCAAGACTCTGTCTCAAAAAAGAAAAAAGAAAAAGAAAAAGACTGTGAAGACTGTGACAATAAGCATGTCCCCTGCAATCTCCAGTCGAGGAAGAAGGACTCCTGGGCAGTAGGCAGGTAGTAGCAGAGACCAATGCTCTGGGATCACAGTTCTGGGTGTGCATAGGGGTGGGGAGTCCCACAGGGATACTCACGTTGACCACACACGGTGCCCATGTAGCCCCTCTGACACAAACAGGATGCCCCACGGCAGGTGCCCCCATTCATACAGCTCACACTGCACCCTGACCCTGGGAACAGCAAGGTGGAACACAGAGTAAGCTGGAGACGCGCCCCACGATGCCCCACTGCTGGCTTTCAACAAAAGCAGCCCGAAACCCTGTGATCTTCTCCCTCCCCCACGAGGCCACTCCTCACTCACCTAGGTTCACCCCGCAGCTGGGAGCCAGCGTCCCATCCGCACAGGTGCACAGGTTGGGCTGGGAGCAGAATCCCTCGCCGCAGGCGTGCCTACAGATGGCTGGATGGGTGCAGCGGGTAGCAGTCAAGACCAGGACCGAGCCTGGGCCGTCCCTGTTTCATCCGTGTCCGGGCTGGCGGAACACCTGGCTGGACTCTGCCAGTCACCTGCCTCCCCGGCTCTGCTCATAGCACACCCCATCCCCTTTTTCATGGGACGTCCCCCTACTCCCGGGCTGAGCTGGGCAGGTGGTGTGGCCCAGGCTGTGGCTTGAGGGTTGTGTTAGAGCCATCGGGACAGAACGCTCTTTGGGCCAGAACTGCTGAGCTGTGAGGACAGAGCTGGAGATGCTGGGGTCCTGGATACTGTGATGGGGTGTCTCCTGGGAAGTGGAGTCAGATTCCGGAGACAGAGACAGAGACAGAGACAGAGGGTGAGGCCAGAGAGAGACAGAAAGAGACTCAGAGAGACAGTAACCAACAGAGAGAGGCCAGGTGTGGTGGTTCACATCTGGAATCCTAGCACTTTGGGAGGCTGAGATGGGAGGATCACTTGAGGCCAGAGTTCGAGATCAGCCTGAAGAACACAGAGACCCCCATCTCTAAAAAAATAATAAAGAAAAGAAACCAAAAGAGACATGAGCGGAGATGAACAGAGAGAGGTAGAGACAAAGCAAGGGAACCAGAGAGACAGGCAGACAAACAGTGAGAGAGAAATGAGGAGGTTTTAGGGCAAAGGAAATGAACATGGCAGGTTGGCCTGGAAGCCTGAGGACAGACACAACGGTCGTTCCTGTGGTTCAGCCAGCGGCCCCTGGCTAAGTCCCCTTGTAAACAGAGCTGGACCTGCAGGCAGGTAAGAGTGTCGTGTCGCTGGCCTGTGCCCCGCCCCCACCTCCAGAAGGCAGCAGCACTCACGCACGACACAATGGCTCCTGCCAGGGAATGTCCTCCAGCCGGGACAGCAGTAGGCGTGGAAACGGGAGCCACACACATTCGGCCTTTGGGGACAGCGAGATGTGTCTGGTGAGCCCCTGGCCGGGTTGACAGCCCCCCCACCAGCACTCCCCTGGCCCCAGGACAGCCCAATCCACACCAGAGGGGTTTCCTAGTATCCAGGTACCACGCACCCCTGCAAGATGACTGGGCTGCCCCGCCTCCGCACACGTCCAGGACCTGCAGCCTCTGAGGCCCCATCCCAGCGGCCTTGGCCACCCGCCATGCATGACAGGGCTGAGCAGGCCAGCAGGAGCCGGGCCAGTGGGCCCCTTGCCAAACACAGACCCTCCAGAGTCATGACGTGTCCCCTGGAGGCTGCGGAGAGGAAGCAGAGTCAGCCCCAGAAGAACCCTCAACCCTGGCCATGGGGCACCCCACACAACTAGGAGGCTAGGGTGTTTGCCAAATGGGGCAGCCCCGGGGCCTGTGGGAGCCCAGGGAGGCATTCAACCCTGACCAGGGATCAGTGAACAGTCAGAGGAGGCTTCCTGGAGGAGGTGTGATGTCAGAGAAGGGTCTTGGGGCTGAGGGTGCACAGCCGAGACAAGACGGGCATGGGACATGGAGGGGAGGGGACATAGGGCCAGGTGGGGCCAGGCGTTGCAGGAGTGGGCATAGCTTTTATGGCGCTATAGTGTCCTAGAGCGTTTGCTTGTTCGCCAAGGGCAATGAAGGGCCCTTGAAAAGCTTCCCGTGGGAGAAGCAGGGTCAGAAATGCATGCTAGATTTAGTGGGGAAGGGCAGCAGGGGCCCCTGGGGTAACAGGGGTGTCAGGAGGCTGGGGCCTGTCCAGATGGGAGAGAGAGGAGAGGAATGGGAGATTCCCAAAGTTCTGGCTGGGAAGGTGGAGCCGGGAGAGAGTCGAGGGTGGGAGGAAGGTGGCAAGTCCATGGGAGGCAATCACCTCACTGTCCCTCTGTGACACAGATACTCCCACTCCTGCCACACCTGACCCCACCTGGCCCTGTGTCCCCTCCCCTCCACATCCCACACCCATCTTGCCTTGGCTGTTCACCCTCAGCCCCAAGACCCTTCTCTAATAGCATACCTCCTCCAGGAAGCCTCCTCTGACTGTCTACTGCTCCCAGGTCAGGGCTGGATGCCTCTCTGAGCTCACACAGTCCTCAGGGCTCCCTCAGGCAACCACCCCACTGTCCATCATTCCAGGCAGGGGGGCCCAGGCAGGGGCCAGAGCTTCCCAATGCAGAGCATAACCCTGTGCCCAGCAGGGAAGGGATCACTTCTGTGCCCATTTCACAGATGAGCAAACTAAGGCCATCACACCATGAATGAGGGGCTAAGCTGGAACTTAAGCCCATGCAAAGGAGAAGGACGGGGAGAAGATCAGGAACGGAACTTGCTTCTGCTCCCCCTGGCTGGGTCCTGCCTGGGCCATGAAGGATGGGAGGGAGGAGAGGGGGACAGGAGACAACCAGCCAACCGTTTAGAGGCTGGAAGCAAAAATACTTGAGGGATAGACGCCACACCAAGTGGCCTTCCCGTTCCATTCAGGTCCCAAGGAGGAGAGGAATTGGACCTAGGGGGAGAACAGGCAAGGAGCCCTGCTGTGTGGCCTTGGCCATGCCCCTCTCTCGGTCAACAGAGGGGTCCCAAAGAGAGTTGGCTGGCTGGGGAGGGGCACCCTCTTTCGCTTCTAAGTTGTCCAGGTCAGTTGGCACTGAGGTTCCGTGGACTCCTCCAGGCAGCCTGGGGGTCTGCAAGCCCTCCTCCCTCCTCCCCCATCCCCCATCCTTGCCCCTTGCCTCGGGTGGGGTGGGGGAGTTGGGTGGGGGAAGTCTCCGGCCTGATTTGCCTCGGTCCCCCTTACACTCCAGCCACACCCTGGAGTTTGTGGAATGAATGAGCAGAGAAGGCGCGCCGGGCTCGGGGTGGGGAGGCTGAGGGCCGAGGAGCGAGGGGTCCCGAGCTCCACCGACGGAAAGGGGCCGCCCCTGGAGCCCGCCGGCCGCTATCTCCACCCGGCAGGACCCCCGGCCGCGTCCACGCTAGGCTCCGCCCTCACCTGTGGGTCAGGGGCCACGCGCCTGGCCGAGCCCCTCCCGCCGGGTCCCCGCGCCCCCGCGCCCCACTGCGGTGGGAGCCACTAGAAGGCGGAGAGGGGAGGGGGCTGGGCCCGGGGCTGCCCGGCTGCGAACAAAGGAATCCCCTCCCCCTCTTCCTGCCGGCCCCCGCCCCAGCCCGCGCCTTCCCCACCCTTCAGCGCCCCGGATCTCGCCCCACTGTGGGCCCCGCGCCTTCACCTACCTGCGAGGCTGCGCGCGTGGGGCGGGTGGACGCGCGCGGCTTTGCGCTGCAGGGCCGGCTCCTGTGGCGCCGGGGACCTGGGACGGGAACGCGAAGCCGAGAGGCCGACCCTGCCGCGTTCCCAGCCCAGAGCTGCCACTCGGGGGGAGTTGGGGGCGGGAGGAGTTGGAGGAGGGCGCCTTTGCACCTCGTAGCTCACGGGGCGGGAACGGGGGGCTCCGATCGGGGCGGGGAGAGAGGCTGCGGCTGGGGGGAGGGCCTGGGGTTCCTGGTGAAAACGCCGAGGGGCTGGAGGGATGGGAGGGCGGGCTGGGGGCTCAGGGCTAGGGGTACCTTGTAGGGGCTGCGGGGGCCTCGTTTCCGGATCGAGATTTTGGGGGTCCTCGACGACAGTCTGGGCAGAGAGGTCCTGGGACTCACCTGGGCGGCCCTCCCACGGCCTCCCAAGCCGCAGCCTCCTCCCTCGGGCAAGGAGAATTCTGAGGGTGACGGTGACGTTGGAAACTCACCTGGCTCTTGGAGCCTGAATTCTTAACTAGGCTGAGATCAGGGGCCCCTAAATATGTTGGCAAAACAATGAACAAAGATACGTTTCCCAGTGAGAAGGGCCCACGTTTTTCATCTGGTTCTCAAAATGAAGAGGTTAACAATTCAAACTGTGTAAGCTTTCAAATCTCTTTGAACCTGTTTCTCCACCTACCAAAGGGCCCAGACAAGAATTTCGGCTCCCTATCTGTTGTCTGTACTACAAACAAAAATTTCTAGGCTTTTCCACCACCTTCCCACCTTTGAGAATAGACCCTTAACAAGGGGATCTGTCAGAAGCCCTGTGTTGGGCCTGAAGCTGTTACTCTATCCAGCAAACTCCTACGCATCTGTCAAAGCCCAGTTCAAAAATTCCCTCCCTACCTGCAAATTGTGAATTTACTCTATTGAATTCCCAAAGTTCAAAAGATTGTGCTGAATATCCCCCCACCATGGCACTTCCAGAATGTAATAAATAAGCCCAATAGGTTTGAGACCAGGAGTTCAAGACTAGCGTGGGTAACATATTGAGATCCCATCTCTACAAATAATAATAATAATAAAAAGAATTAGCCAGGCATGGTGGCATGCACCTGTAGTCCCAGCTACTCAGGATGCTAAGGCAGGAGGATTGCTTCAGCCTAGGAGGTTGAGGCTGCAGTGAACTTTGATCAGTCCACTGTACTCCAGCCTGGGCAACAGAGCAATACCCTCCCTCCAAAAAATGGAAACCCTATCTCCATTCCAAAAGTGCTGTGGTGGGAGTATATTCAGCACAGTCAGCTTTGGGAGTTCAATAGGGTAAACTCACAATTTGGGGGTAGGGAGAGGGTTTTTGAACTGGGCTTTGACAGTTGCATAGGAGTTTGCAGGAGGAAACAGAACAGGCAAAGGCCTAGAGAGGAGAGAACTTAAACATGCCTGGATGGAGTGAGGTTGGCACTTTAAGGGAGAGAAGGGGAGGGAGCAAGAGGAAGGCGGTAAACGTAAGAATAGGCTAGAAGCTGGGCGTGGTAGCTCATGCCTGTAATCCAAGCACTTTGGAGGCCAAGGCCGGTGGATCACCTGAGGTCCGGAGTTCAAGACCAGCCTGACCAACATGGTGAAACCCCGTCTTAAAAATAAATAAATAAGGAAAAAAAAAAAAAAGAAGAAGAGGCCAGAAACACCCAGGCTCTCCCCAACCCCCGCCTCCGAGGGGAGGCACAGCAGACTGACAGGAAGGGAAGGCTCTCCCACAGCTGCACTTCCAGGTCTCAGCCTCTGTCCAGGGAGCATCGAGGGTCCCAGGACTGGGCTGGGGGAGCACATCGGACAGAGGCCAATTTCAGGGACAAGAGTCAGTCATCCTGGCCAAGGGAGGGGACCCTGGACCCTGTGAGAAGGGTCAGGTGGGGTGGGAGGGTATGGGGAGGGTGGACTGGGGAGGGAACCCCAGGATCAAGGTGGCCCAGCAGAGACAGAGGGGTGGGGTTCCTGTTGGGTGGTGGGCCCAGGGGCTGTTGTGGACAGGCCAGTTTCCCTGGCCACCTCGGACACCTCTTTCCAGACTCCCCTGCCAAAGTCCACCCAGATTTGTTCTGCAACAAATGTACCTTACCTGGGCATGGGGACAAACACCAGGTTCCCTAGAAGCAGCCCAGCATAGTTACAAAAGGTGGGAAAAGATTGTCCCATCCCCAGGGACACTGCATGGCTGGTGTTGCCATGGCCAAGTCTGGAGCAAGGCTTTCCTGGAAAGAACTGTGGGACAGGCAGTGACTCCATCCTAGAAGTCTCCCTACCTGCTCTCCAGAAGAGGGGAGAAGGAAGCCAGAGGGTGTGTCCAGACCAGGATGTGGAGCTGTGGGAAGTCCCTGCACCCAGAAGTTCTCAGTGACAGCAGGGAGCAAGCACTGTTCTTCACAGCCCCCGGCCGAAGCTGCTGTCCACACCGTGTGCTGTGGCTTCAGACTTCCCATGCTGCCGCCTGGTCTGTTATGTTACTGCCAGTTATTGACGTGGCGTCACAGATACTGTCACCCCCCACTGCATCCTCATTACATCACACTTTAGGAAGGGACACTTAGGCTGGGTGCAGTGGCTCACACCTGTCATTCTAGCACTTTGGGAGGCTGAGACAGGCAGATCACCTGAGGTCGGGAGTTCGAGACCAACCTGACCAACATGGAGAAACCCCATCTCTACTAAAAATACAAAATTAGCCAGGCGTGGTAGTGCATGCCTGTGATTCCAGCTAGTCTGGAGGCTGAGGCAGGAGAATTACTTGAACCCAGGAGGCAGAAGTTGCGGTGAGCCAAGATCTTGCCGTTGCACTCCAGCCCGGGGAACAAGAGCGAACCTCTGTCTCACAAAAAAAAAAAAAAGGACATTTTGGCTGGGCTTGGTGGCTCACACCTGTAATCTCAATATTTTGGGAAGCCGAGGCGGGCTGAACACAAGGTTAAAAAATCAAGATCATCCTGGCTAAGAGAGTGAAACCCTGTCTCTACTAAAAAATACAAAAAAATTAGCCAGGTGTGGTGACATGTACCTGTAGTCCCAGCTACTTGGGAGGCTGAGGCAGGAGAATCACTTGAACCCAGGAGGCAGAAGTTGCAGTGAGCCGAGATTGTGCCACTGTACTCCAGCCTGGGTGACAGAGCGAGTCTCCATCTCAAAAAAAAAAAAAACAAAAGGGACATTTAGGCTCTCAATCTCAATCTGTAATAAGTCCCCCCACCAGGACTGTACAAAGCACTCACATAGTCTCCCCCTCAAAACTGCATAATCAGCTGGGTGCAGTGGCTCACATCTGTAATGTCAGCACTTTGAGAGGCTGAAGTGGAGAATCCTTTGAGGCTCGGAGTGCAAGGCAAGCCTGGGCAACATAGCAAGACCCTATCTCTACAGAAAAATAGAAAAATTAGCTGGTCATGGTTACATGAACTTGTAGTCCCAGCTACTCAGGAGGCTGAGGTGGGAGGAATGCTTGAACCCAGGAGTTTGAGGCTGCAGTGAGCTATGATGTTGCCGCCAGACTCCAGCCTGGACGACAGACGACCTTGACTCTAAATACACATTATCATCATCATCATCATCATCACCAAGTTCCTACCGCACAGACACTTGTCACTGTGACCCTGTCTCATTGTCACCTGTCCATGTGACACCCTGCTCTTTTCTGGTTGCTCCACTACCTGGGACATGCATGCCTCTTTTCACCTTTACACCTTCATCTTTCTGCCGTGACACGGTCCCCTGCACATGGTAGTACCATCACCCGGAGTGTCAGGTTCTTAACATCACAATCGACTGGCATCAGCACCAACCAGGCTCAGCAGAAAGAGTGACCAAGCTCGGCGGTGCCAGAGCCAGCCATGTTGACCCACGTCACATGCAGATCGGGCCCCAGGAAGACACCATGGATTACCTCCTAGCACCTCAAGTCCTGATGCTGCTCAAGGATCTGAGATGCTAGCACCAGTGCTGCCCACCCTCAGCAAAATGAGGTCCATGCACTCCAATGGGGATCTGGTGTTTTAAAGTTCTTTTTTTTTTTTTGAGACAGAGTCTCACTCTGTAGCCCAGATGGTGCCATCTCGGCTCACTGCAACCTCCACTTCCCAGTTCAAGTGATTCTCCTGCCTCAGCCTCCCAAGTAGCTGGGATTATAGGTAAACACCACCATGCCTGGCTAATTTTATATTTTTAGTAGAGACAAGGTTTCACCATGTTGGTCAGGCTGGCCTCAAACTCCTGACCTCAAGTGATCTACCTGCCTTGGTCTCCCAAAGTGCTGGGATTACAGATGTGAGCCACTGCACCCGGCCCCTAGTGGGTAGTGTTTTGTTTTCTTTTCCCCCTGAGACAGAGTCTTGCTCTGTCACCCAGGCTGGAATGCAGTGGCGGGATATCAGCTACTACAACCTCCACCTCCTGGGTTCAAGCAATTCTCCTGCCTCAGCCTCCTAAGTAGCTGGATTACAGGCATGTACCACCATGCCCGGCCATTTTTATAAACATATATAGTTTTTTAGTAGAGACGAGATTTCACCATGTTGATTGGGTTGGTCTTGAATTCCTGATCTCGTGATTCGCCCACCTCCGCCTCCCAAAGTGCTGGGATTACAGGTGTGAACCACCCCGCCCAGCCCCTAGGGGGTTTTAAAATTACTGTGTCACCTGTTGCTGTCAAACTGCTTCCCCATCATTCCCAGTTCCTGTGACATTGTCACCTGTTGCTGTCACATTGTCACACTATTAATGTTCCCCAGAGCTTTCCCCACCTCTACTGCTGCCGCTGCCATCCCGTTAAGGTCACTGTGAGTCATTCCAGCCCCACCCTCCATCTTTCTGAGCAGTCAGGGAGACCCGTCATAGGCGGGACTTGACTGTGTGCTCCCGGGCCAGCAGACCCCAGATGTCCATTAGCATGGGCTCGAGGAAGGCATGGAGGTAGGGGTGGTCAGGGTGTGCCCAGGAGCACAGGGTCAGGGCTGGGGACAAGGAGGTGGGAGAAGGAATGGGAAGATGCCTGCAGCCTGTGGTGTGTGGAGTGCACTGGGCCAGCCTAGGCCAGGGTGGCTTGGGGACAGAGCCCTCTTTGTATAAGCACAGGAAGCAGCTGGGAGTAGGAGCATTGAGTACAAGGCCAGGAGTTTGGCCACATGCCCAGGAATGAGGCTTGGAGCAGGGAGAGAGGCCATGGAGGTCCCAGGAGAGCTCTGAGGAAGAGGTCGGGCTCACAAAAGACCCCTAAGACAGGCCCAGCTATCATCCCGTTACACAGATGAGGAAACTGAGGCACAGAGCCACCAGATTGATCAGTGGGACCCCACAGCCAGGAAAGAATACAGGCAAATCTCAACCCAGGCTACAAAGCTGGAAATCTCCATGGCCTTGGGCCCTCACCCACACCCTTGCCCCATTGCCTTGATGTTCTAGACAGGGGACCTGTCTAGGATCAATATACAATATATTCTCTCTCTTACTAATAAACACAAATGTTCGCACCTTTAAACATTGTTCTGTATTTGCCTTTTTTCATCTTTGTAAAAATAATTTTAAAAAATATATGTGCCAGGCACAATGGCTCATGCCTTTAATCCCAGCACTTTGGGAGGCCGAGGTGGGTGGATCACGAGATCAGGAGTCAAGACCAGCTTGGCCAACAAACCCCATCTCTACTAAAAATACAAAAATTAGCTGGGCATGGTGGTACATGCCTGTAATCCCAGCTACTTGGGAGGCTGAGGCAGGAAAATTGCTTGGACCAGGACCTGGGAGGAGGTGGTTGCAGTAAGCTGAGATCGTGCCACCACACTCCAGCCTGGGCTACAGAGTAAGACTCCATCTCAAAAAAAAAAAAAAACCAGGGTCTCCATCTGCCACCCAGGCTGAAGTGTAGTGGGGAAGATCACAGCTCACTGCAGCCTCAAATTCTTGTGGTGTGTGGAGTGCACTGGGCAATCCTCCCACCTCAGCCTTCAGAGTAGCTAGGACTACAGGCACACACCACCTGTCTAATTCTTAATTTTTTTAGAGATAGGGTCTCACTATGTTGCCCAGGCTGGTCTCAAACTCTGGGATCAAGTGATTCTCCCACTTCATCCTCCTGAAGTGCTGGAATTACAGGCATGAGCCATCATGCCTGGCCTCTTTCTCTTTCTTTCCTTCCTTCCTTCCTTTCTTCCTTCCTTCTCTCCCTCCATCTTTCTTTCTTTCCTTCCCTCCCTCCCTCTCTCTCTCTCTCTTTCTTTCTTTCTTCAGTTGCAGTTTCACTCTGTTGCCCAAGCTGGAGTGCAGTGGCACGATCTCGGCTCACTGCAACCTCCACCTCCCGAATTTAAGCGATTCTCCTGTCTCAGACTTCTGAGTAGCTGGGATTACAGGTATGTGCCACCAAGCTTGGCTAATTTTTTTTTGTATTTTTAGTAGAGATGGGGTTTTACCATGTTGGTCAGACTTATCTCGAACTCCTGACCTCAGGCGATTCGCCCACCTCAGCCTCCCAAAGTGCGGAGATTACAGGTGTGAGCCACTGCGCCCAGCCTCTACGTTCTATTCTCTGTGGATCTGAGTGTCTGGACATTGTATGCATTTTTTTTTTATTTTATTATTTATTTTGAGATGGAGTCCTCCTGTGTCTTCCAGACAGCTGAAGTGAAGTGGCACAATCTCGGCTCCCTGTAACCCCTGCCTTCCAGGTTCAAGCAAGTCCCCTGCCTCAGCCTCCCGAGTAGCTGGGACTGCAGGCACGCTCCACCATGCCCGGCTAATTTTTTTTTTTTAATTTTAGTAGAGATTGGGTTTCATCATGGTGGCCAGGATAGTCTTGATCTCCTGACCTCATGATCTGCCCACCTTGGCCTTTAAGAGTGCTGGAGTTACAGATGTGAGCCACCACGCCCGGCCTCTTTTCACTTCTCAATACATCTTGGCAATATTTTCATGTCGAGCCCACTCCCATGAAAATATTTCATGGCAATATTTTCATGGGAGTGGGGGCTCATGCCTGTAATCCCAGCACTTTGGGAGGCCAAGGCAGGCAGATCCCTTGAGCCCAAGAGTTGGAGACCAGCCGGGGCAACACAGCAAAACTCCATCTCTACAAACAATACAAAGATTAGCCAGACATAGTGGCATGTGTTTGTAGTCCCAGCTACTCAGGAGGCTAAGGTGAGAAGACCACTTGAGCCCAGAGTTCGAGGCTACAGTGAACTGAGATCACGCTGGACTGGGAGACAGAGTAAGACCCTTTCAAAAAAAGAAGAGGGAAAGAAAAGAAAGACAGAAAGGGTTGGACATGGTGGCTCACGCTTGTAATCTCAGCACTTTGGGAGGCTGAGGCCAGTGGATCACAAGGTCAGGAGTTCGAGACCAGCCTGGCCGACCCAGAGAAATCCCATCTCTACTAAAAATACAAAAATTAGCTGGGCATGCTAGTGAGCGCCTGTAATCCCAGCTACTCGGGAGTCTGAAGCAGGAGAATCGCTTGAACCTGGGAGGCAGAGGTTGCAGTGAGCTGAGATCACACTACTTCACTCCAACCTGGGCAACAGAGACTGTCTCAAAAAAAGAAAGAAAGGTAAAGAGAGAGGGAGGGAGAGACTGAAAGCGAGAGAGAGAGAGAGAGAGAGAAGGAAGGAAGGAAAGGAAGGCAGGCAGGCAGGCAGGAAGGCAGGGAGGGAGGGAGGGAGGAAAGAAGGAAAGAAGGAAAAGAAGGAAAGAAGGAAGAGGCTGGGGGTGTAGTGGCTCATGCCTGTACTCCCAGCATTTTGGGAGGCCAAGGCAGGCTTTAAGGTCAGGAGTTCAACTTCAACTGGATTAGAATCAGTCCTACTGGGAGAAGGGAGGACGCTTGCACCACCCACTGCCAGCCCTGCCATCTGCACCCATTTATCTGGGGCCCCAGTGCCTGCCCAGCCTCTCTCCCTCTGGTCCCATCCCCGATGACTAAGGCTGCACTGGCAGCTTTCTGCCCTACCCCCTAAAACCTTAAGGGGGCCATTAGTTAAGTGAGATGAGAAGACTGAGCCTCAAAAATAAAGTTGGTTAAGTGCAAACCGTCATATCCAGAAAACTAAACATCGCTGATCTTCAGAAAATGCACACATGCCAGAGCATTCACAGGCACTCAATAAACGCTGAAAGGAATGAAGTTGCTTGTGGAGAGCTGAGCAGGACTCCGATTGAAAGGAGTCCTGAAAGCCAGGAGCATGGACATGACCTGGCGGCAGCAGGGAGCCCTGGCAGGTTCTAGGCAGGGAGCCACGCCATCCTATTTATGAGGACTTAATTGCCAAGAGGGTGTTAATTGAATCTGTCACTAGGGGGCACTCAAGTCTTCCCATAGATTGTCAGGTGGCCACCGGTCACGGAGCTATTGAGCATTTGAACCAGTTCAATGGAGATTTAAGTGTGAAAGCCACATGGATTCGCAAGCACTTCATGCAAGAAAAAGGATGTTGGAAGCCTCAAATAGCCATGACAGGGTGAAATGCTGGTATTTTGGGTACACTGGACTAAATAAATTATGTTATTAAAATTTCATCTGTCACTTTTTACTTTTTAAAATGTGGGTTCTAAAAGAGTTAAGATTGTTGGTGGCCGGGCGTGGTGGCTCTCGCCTGTAATCCCAGCACTTTGGGAAGCCGAGGCTGGCGGATCACCTGAGGTCAGGAGTTCAAGACCAACCTGACCAACATAGAGAAACCCCATCTCTACTAAAAATATGAAATTAGCCGTGTGTGGCGACGAATGCCTGTAATCCCAAATACTCGGGAGGCTGAGGCAGAAGAATTGCTTGAACCCAGGAGGCGGAGATTACAGTGAGCTGAGATCGCACCACTGCACTCCACCCTGGGCAACAGGAGTGAAACTCCATCTCAAAAAAAAAAAAAAAAAATAGAGAGAGTTGATCTATGTTGGTTGCATTAGTTTTTATTTTATTTATTTTTTATTAGACAAGATCTCTTTCTGTTGCCCAGGGTGGAGTGCAGTGGTGTGATCACGACTCACTACAGCCTAAACTTCTCGGGCTCAAGTAACCCTCCCACCTCAGCCTCCCAAGAAGGTGGGATTACAAGTGCATGCCACCCCACCAAGCTAATTTGTGTATGTTTTGTAGAGACAAGCTTTCATTGTGTTGCCCGAGCTGATCTCAAACTTCTGGGCTTAAGCGATCCTCCCACCTCAGCCTCCCAAAGTGCTGGGATTATAGACATGAGTCACCGTGCCTGGCCCTGCATTCACATTTCTATTGGAGGACAGCACTTGTTTAGAAATAGGAGTTACTAATTTTTTCAACAGTTATCAGGGGTTGAACTACCCTCTCTTTTTCTCTTATTTCCTCTGACTTTGGTTATTCTTCAAATTAACAGTCTACCAGGTTGTTCTCTTTGTTCACTGAATGAAGGCAGATGTTCATAAATATGTAGGCCAAAAAGAGAGAATGGGGTCATCATTTCATAAATATAGAATAATATTGAATATACTGTTTTATTCAGAGGACTTTCTGGAAACTACTTAGACCATCTACTAAAATCTGAATTCATTCTTTTTCATTGCTTGATAATCTATGGTGTGGATGAACCTTAATTTACTCAACCACACCCCTATTTATGAGTTTTCACCTGGTTAACAGGTTTTATTCCCCACCACTACCAAAAAGAAAAACAAAAAATGCTGCAGTAGGAATTTTTTGACTGGGTGCAGTGGCTCACACCTGTAATCCCAGCACTTTGGGAAGCCAAGGCAAGAGGATCGCTTGAGACCAGGAGTTCAAGACCACTCTGGACAATGTAACAAGACTCCTGTCTCTACAAAAAAAAAAATTTAAAAATTAGCTGAGCATGATGGCATATGCCTGTAAGTCCCAACCACTTGAAAGGCTGAGGTGGGAGGATCACTTAAGCCTGGGAGGTTGAGGCTGCAGTGAGCCATGATCACACCACTGCATTACAGCCTGGGCATTAGAGCAAGACCCGGTCTCCATAAAAATTAATTTTATACCTATGCCCATATGTGCTGATGATTTTCTTTCCAAGGGAAAGATTTCTAGCAGTGAGGTTGTTGGATGAAGGACTTCTATATTTTTAATTTTTTTTTTTTTTTTTTTTTTTTGAGATGGAGTTTCGCTGTTGTTACCCAGACTGGAGTGCAACGGCAGGATCTTGGCTCACTGCAAGATCGTGATTCACCCGCGTCGGCCTCCCAAAGTGCTGGGATTATAGGCGCGAGCCACCGCACCCAGCCTATTTTTAATTTTAATAGATGTTGTCAGGTTGTAGATACTGACAAACTGATCTTAAAATTAATACAGAGTGGAAAGACTGAGAATAGCCTACAAAACATCAAAGAAGAACCAAACTGGAGGACTGTCACTACCCAATATCAAGACGTTCTGGAAATATGCAATAATCAAGACAGTATTGGCAAAAGAAGACACACAGATCAACAGAATAGAGAGTCCAGAAATAGATCCATGCAAATATAATCAATTGATTTTTGACAAAAGTGCACAGGCAATTCAACAGAGAAAGGACAGTCTTTTTGTTATTTAGCAACCAATGTGCTCCCTGCCCAATGCACACAGAGGCCAATACATGGCATCAGCTTTTGAGAAAATAAAAGCTTTATTGCGAGTCGACTTCAAGGAGACTGGAAGAACCACTCAAATCTATCTCCTGGAGCTGCAGGATGGGTCAGCTTTTATAAGCGCAGGGTAATGAGGTGTGTTCTGATTGGATCTCGCATTGAAATGATGCTGGGAGGCATGATCTGATTGGATCCTGCCATGGGGTGAGGCCAGGGCTCTCTCTGATTGGATCCTGAGTCCTGTCAGGCGGTGCCCGCTTCTTAATTTAGTCTCCACTCCTCTCTCCTCAGAGGGAGCAGTTAGGTTCCGCCTGTGGTTACGCACTTAGTTCACTCGGACCTGCTCAGGTTATGTGACCTTCAGCCTAGGGGTCTGTGGCAACTGAAAAACAACTCAACTTTGCTACATAAAAGTTGAATCATTAGGAGGCTGAGGTGGGTGGAACACCTGAGGTCAGGAGTTTGAGACAAGCCTGGCCAACATGGTGAAACCCTGTGTCTACTAAAAATGCAAAAATTAGCCCTGTGTGGTGGGATGCACCTGTAATCCCAGCTACTTGGGAGGCTGAGACAGGAGGAGCACTTGAACTCAGGAGGCAGAGGTTGCAGTGAAGCGAGATCGTGTCACTGTACTCCAGCCTGGAAGGCAGAGTGAGACTCCATCTCCAAAAAAAAGAAAAAAAACTAAAAACGAAGTTGAACCAGATGATTGGTCTGGTGTGGTTACATTTTCCACAGATGGTGTGAGAACAATCAGATATCCATACTCAAAAAATAGGCACAGACTTTACACCTTTCATAAAAAATGAATACAAAACAAAAATGAACACAGCCCAGGCATGGTGGCTCATACCTGTAATCCCAGCACTTTGGGAGGCCGAGGTGGGTAGATCACCTGAGGTCAGGGGCTCAAGACCAGCCTGGCCAACATGGCGAAACCCCATCTCTACTAAAACTACAAAACTTAGCTGGGCATGGTGGTAGGCACCTTGTAATCCCAGCTACTCGGGAGGTTGAGGCAGGAGAATCAAGCGCTTGAACTCAAGAGGCGGAGGTTGCAGTGAAGATCAGGTCACTTTCCAGACTCCATCTCAAAAAAAAAGAATACAAAAGGGTGTTGAGAAATGCTGAGTATATGATAAAATTACATTGTTTGCTAAGAAGAACGATGGCAAGGAAAACGTAGCTGGTCTCTCCAAGTGGAAAACTGCTTGGGGCATTATAAAGTAGAAAACAGTATATGTATATATATCATACACCGGTTAAAACAATTCTTTAAGCACGGGACATGTGAACCTGCCCCCATGGCTCCCTTGTGGAGAATACTTTCGGATTTGTCCTTGATCAGTGGTAAGCAGGCACCAGCTGCCTACCTAGTTGATCTTGGTTCTATGAGAAAACACAGAACACCTGTTTGTTAATGATAAGCACCTGTTCAGAGGGAGATAAATAAATCAGCGTCTGCTCAAGGCTCTCACCCCTCTGAGGCTCTCAGCTCGGAAGGCTGTTGGCCCCCAAATACTCCCACTTTGCTGTTCTATCTGGGTGTCTGCTTCTTGATGCCTTCAGTGCCGCCTGGTTGGGGGCGCTGAAAAAAAAAAAAAAAGATACAGATTTCCTGTTTGGAAAAAGTTCTGGAGACGGATGGTGAAGATATTGCAGGAAAGAACTCCCAATCCAGACTCCAAGAGTGGGTTCTTAGATCTCGCACAAGGAAGAATTCAGGGCAAGTCTGTAAAGGGAAAGCAAGTTTATTAGGAAAGTAAATGAATGAAAGAAGGCCTACTCCACAGAGCAGCCACAAGGGCCGCTGGCTACCCATTTTCATGGTGATTTTTTGATGATATGGTAAACAAGGGATGGATTATCCATGTCTCCCTTTTTTAGACCATGTAGGGTAACTTCCTGATGTTGCCGTGGTATCTGCAAACTGTCATGGCGCTGGTGGGAGAGCAGCCGTGAGAACGACCAGAAGTCATCCACGTCACCATCTTGGTTTTGGTGAGTTTTGACCGGCTTCTTTACTGCAACCTGTTTTATCAGCAAGGTCTTTATAACCTGTATCTTGTGCCAACCTCTTGTCTCATGCTGTGACTTAGCATAGCTTAACTGTCTGGGAGTGCAGCCCAGCAGGTCTCAGCCTCATTTTACCCAGCCCCGATTCAAGATGGAGTAGCTCTGGTTTACATGCTTCTGACAGTGATGATTGCACAATATAAATGTACTTAATTCCACTGAGTTGCATACTTAAAAACGGTCTGAGGACTAAGCTCTGATTTTTACAAATCTTGCCCAAATTCCTATCTAAGGGGTCTGGGTCTCCCCTACAAACTATAATTCCTCATCAGATGGGTTTTAGTTAACCCTATACATCGTGAATTACTTTCCAATCTGACTCTGG
This sequence comes from Saguinus oedipus, assembly GCA_031835075.1. Classification (NCBI taxonomy): domain Eukaryota; kingdom Metazoa; phylum Chordata; class Mammalia; order Primates; family Cebidae; genus Saguinus; species Saguinus oedipus. The sequence continues at coordinate 7,786,712 of CM063187.1, forward strand.
CATAATGTTACGCGATGTGGGAAATAAAAAAGTTCCTCTTTAAAGTTTCCTTTCTTGTTAAAGAATAAATCTGCTAATAACTCTTCGTTAAGCCCTATCATATGTAGCTGTTAAACATGCCATGCTTACAGGCACGTAGGGTATTCTACGTCCTTATACTTTAACCAAGATATCTGTGCTGGACGTGCTCACAGGCATATCCCAGCTGGCAGCCTATGCCCCTTAACCTGTTTAGAAAAGTTTTAAGTTATTAGCCAATCGGAATGACCCCAATACACAGGGGATGAATATGTCTGCTTTTCCTTGTTCATTGTACCCTGGTAGCAAGATGGCTAGTGAGGGTGTCCTTCCTACAGTGCAGGAAGTAAAAAAGTAAAAATTCCTTTTCTGGGAGATCCTTTGTCTCAGTGCTAATTTTTCTCTGTGGCACCGAGCATCTGTTTCCAACACGTGACAAAGAAGAAAGGCAAAATATTTTACCCCAAAACATGTTCTTTGCCATATTTTAAAATGGCCTTGGTCCAAATGTGGTGGTTCACATCTGTAATCCCAGCACTTTGGGAGGTCGAGGCAGGCAGATGACTTGAAGTCAGGAGTTGGAGAGCAGTCTGGCCAACATGGTGAAACCCCCTCTTTACAAAAAATAGTAAAATTAGCCAGATGTGTTCACTTGAGCCCAGGAGGTGGAGGCTGTAGTGAGCCAAGATCATGCCACTGCACTCCAGCGTGGGTGACAGAGCAAGAGTCTGTCTCAAAAAAAAAAAAAAAAAGGGTTCAACAGCAGGTTTCCAAGATGCCACCCAAAGGAAAAAGTGGTTCTGGAAAAGCGGGGAAAGGGGGAGCAGCCTCTGAGAATGACAGGGCCGACAAGAAGGCTCAAGGTCCCAAAGGTGGTGGCAATGCAGTAAAGGTCAGACACATTCTATGTGAAAAACACAGCAAAATCATGGAAGCCATGGAAAAGTTAAAGTCTGGGATGAGATTCAATGAAGTGGCTGCACAATATAGCAAAGATAAAGCCAGGCAAGGGGGCGACTTGGGTTGGATGACCAGAGGGTCCATGGTGGGACCATTTCAAGAAGCAGCATTTGCCTTGCCTGTAAGTGGGATGGATAAGCCTGTGTTTACAGACCCACCAGTTAAGACAAAATTTGGATATCATATTATTATGGTTGAAGGAAGAAAATAAAATATGAAAGACTTAAAAAAAGAAAGAAAGAAAGAAATGGCCCTGCAAAGCCATCCTTTGTGGGAGAAAATTTGCATTTGTAAAGAATCTCGCAGGGCATGGTGGCTCATGCCTGTAATCCCAGCACTTTGGGAGGCTGAGGCGGGTAGATCACGAGGTCAAGAGATCGAGACCATCCTGGTCAACATGGTTAAACCCTGTTTCTACTAAAGATACAAAAAATTAGCTGGGCATGGTGGTGCGTGCCTGTAATCCCAGCTACTCAGGAGGATGAGGCAGGAGAATTGCTTGAACCCAGGAGGTGGAGGTTGTGGTGAGCTGGGATCGCACCATTGCACTCCAGCCTGGGTAACAAGAGTGAAACTCTGTCTCAAAAAAAAAAAAAAAAAAAAGAATCTCTAGGCCACACATGGTGGCTCACACCTGTAATCCCAGCACTTTGGGAACTGAGGCAGGTGGATCACCTTAGATCCTGAGATCAGGAGTTTGAGACCAGCCTGGCCAATATAGTGAAACCCCATCTCTACTAAAAATTACAAAAATTAGCTGGGCATGATGGCAGACACCTGTAATCCCAGCTACTTGGGAGGCTAAGGCAGGAGAATCACTTGAACCTGGATGGTGGAGGTTGCGGTGAACTGAGATCACACCTCCATACTACAGCCTGGGCAACAAGAGTAAAACTTCAAAAAAAAAAAAAAAAGGTAAATTGTATGCTATATATATTATACCATGCAAAGAAACACAAAGAATCATAGCCCAAGATGTAAAATACAAAGCTATAGGGGATGGTGCAAGAGGAAGGTGCAGGATGGGAGGGAGAGAAAAAAAATAAGGAAGGAAGGGAGGGAGGAGGGGAAGGGGAAGAAGCAAAACTCTACAAAACTCTACAACTTCTAGAAGAAAATCTCAGTAATCTTGGATTTGGTAATGAATTATTTTATTTTATTTTATTTTTAAGTATTTATTTGAGAGAGGGTCTTGCTGTGTCACCCAGGCTGGAGTGCAGTGGTGCAATCATATCTCACTGCAGTATTGACCTCCTGGGATCAAGTGATTCTCCCACCTCCTTCCACCTCCTGAATAGCTGGGAACACAGGCAGGAGCCATCACACCGGCCGAATTTTTGATTTTTTTTGTAGAGACATGGTCTCACTAGGTGGCTCAGGTTGGAGCAATGAGATTTTAACACCAGAAACATGATCTATAAAAGGAAAAAAAATTGGTATTGAATTTGATTAAAATTGGATATGTTGGTTCTGTAAAAGATACTCTTAACATAATAAAAAGACAATATTGGAAGAAAATACCTGTAAAACAGATGTCTGAAAAAAAGACTTGTATACGAAACATGTTGCCAGGATGAAAGCGTTCAAATCCTATTAAAGAACACATTCCTCCCAGTCATAGGTGACTGCCCATTTTCCTACAGTCTCTCCAGCAGTGAGTGTTACGTGTTACCACTTTTTTACATTTTTGCTAATCTGAGAGAGTGGGACATACTTTTTACTTCAGTTTGCTTTTTGTACTCCCAGACCATTTGAGCATCTTTTCATATGGTTTGGGTGGCTTGGATTTATTCTCTGGGTTCCGTGTATATTCCCTGACTTTGTCCCTTTTGGGGTTATCTCGTCCTCAATTTGTACAAACTCTGCCTTTTTGTTGCTTGAATTATTGACTTCAAAATTTTGTGCCATCTTTGCCATCCAGAGTTCTTAGTTTTTATTTTATTTATTTGTGTGTTTGTTTCTGAGACAGGTGTCTCACTATATTGCCCAGTCTGGTCTTGAATTCCTGGGCTTAAGCGATCCTCCCACCTCAGCCTAGCACGTAGCTGTGATTACAGGTTTCTAATTTCTAAGAGTTTTTAATTTTTAGGAAGAAAAATATCTTTTTATTTTTCCACTAGAGCTCTGATTTTGTAGGTTTTTTTGTTTGTTTTGTTTTGTTTGAGACAGAGTCTTGCTCTGTCGCCCAGCCTTCAGTGCAATGGCATGATCTTCGCTCACTGCAACCTCCGCCTCCTAGGTTCAATTGATTCTCCTTTCTCAGGCTCCTGAGTAGCTGGGATTGCAGGCAGCCACCACCATGCTCTGTTAACTTTGTATCTTTAGTAGAGATTGGGTTTCACCATGTTGGTTAGGCTGGTCTTGAACTCCTGACCTCAGGTGATCTGCCCACCTCAGCCTCCCAAAGTACTGGGATTATAGGTATATACCACCACACCTGGCCCAAGTTTGTAGTTTTGAAAGTCACTTTAGTCCTTTGGTTACATAGATAGCTGCTTGTATTTTATTTTCTTTCTTTCTTTTTTTTTTTTTTCTGAGACAGAGTTTCACTCTTGTTGCCCAGGCTGGAGTGCAATGGCAAGATCTTGGGTCACTACAACCTCCACCTCCTGGGTTCAAGGGATTCTGCTGCCTCTGCCTCCCAAGGAGTTGGGATTACAGGAGCCAGCCACCACACCTGGCTATTTTTTTGTATTTTTAGTAGAGACGGGGTTTCACCCTGTTGACCAGGCTAGTCTTAAACTCCTGACTTCAGGTGATCCACTGTCCTCAGCCTCCCAAAGTGCTAGGACTATAGGTGTGAGCCACTGTGCCCAGCCAGTTAGATTTTCTAATATAATTTTTATTCTTTATATGTACTTTTTATTTTATAAGTGTATCGATATCTATATATGTTTAGAGATGGGGTCTTCCTCTTTTTTATTTTTTATTTTTTATTTTTTTGAGATGGAGTTTCACTCTTGTTGCCCAGGCTGGCATGACCTTGGCTCACCACAACCTCTGCCTCCCAGGTTCAAGCACTTCTCCTGCCTCAGCCTCCCGAGTAGCTGGGATTCTAGGCATGTGCCACCATGCCTGGCTATTTTTGTATTTTTAGTAGAGATGGGGTTTCTCCATGTTGGTCAGGCTGTTCTTGAACTCCCGACCTCAGGTGATATGCCCACCTCAGCCTCCCAAAGTGTTGGGATTATAGGCATGAGCCACCATGCCTGGCTGGGTCTCACTCTTTTGCCCAGGCTGAAGTACAGGGGCACAACCACAGCTCACTGCAGTCTCGACCTCTGGGGCTTGAGCCATCTTCACACCTCAGCCTCCTGAGTAGCCAACACCACAGGTGCATGCCACCATGTCTGGCTAATTTTATGTTTTGTAGAGACAAGGCCTCACTATGTTGCCCAGGCTGGTCTCGAACTTCTGGGCTCAAGCAATCCTCCCACCTCAGCCTTCTGGAACCTGGGACTACCGGTGTGTACCACTATGTCTGGGCACAGGATTCACTTGCTTTTTAACAAATTGCAAAAGGAGGTCACAGAGTGATAGAACTGAGATCTGATCCATGTGTCTGCAGAGGGTGTAGCTGCCAGACTCTGTGGTGATATCAAATGTGCAGGTGGGTGGTTAATTTGGGTTCTGTCCCTTAGCCCTAGTAAGACATGCAGGGGAAACCCCTTTCCCTTGCTGCTTGGCCAGCTCTCTGGGGACACAGGAGCCAGGTAGGGCAGGGAACAGGCCCCAGGGAAAGCAAGGTGAAAGGGAAAAGGCTGGACCAGTAATCTCAGCTACTTTCGAGGCTGAGGTGGGAGGATCACCTGAGCCCAGGAGTTCAAGCCTGCATTGAGCTGTGGTTGCCCCACTGTACTCCAGCCTGGGCAACAGCGAGACCCTGACCCAAATAATAATAAATAAAAATGCAGGCCAAGTGCAGTGGCTCACACCTGTAATCCTAGCACTTAGGGAGGCTGAGGTGGGCAGATCACCTGAAGTCAGGAGTTCAAGACCAACCCAGCCAATATGGCGAAACCCCATCTCTACTAAAAATACAAAAAATAGCTGGGCATTGTGACAGATATCTGTAATCCCAGGTACTTGGGAGGCTGAGGCAGGAGAATTACTTGAACCCAAGAGGCGGAGGTTGCAATGAGCCAAGATCGTGCCACTGCACTCCAGTCTGGGTGACAGAACAAGACTCCATCTCAAAATAAATAAAATAAAATAAAATAAAAATACAGAAAGGAAAAGAAATGATAGCATACAGAGGAGACCATAGAGGAGAAAAACAATGAAGAGCTTCCTGGTTTGGGGGTCCTCAGAAGATGGGGCCACACAGGAGGGGACTGACCTTTCTGTGAGGCTCACTTGAGGCCAGGAGTTTTTTCCCTCTATTCTGATGCTTTGGCCTCTTGTGCCTTGCTAATGCTTCTCCCGGAGTTCCCTGATTTCTTCAGGGTTAGCTAATTTGTTCAAGAGTTTACAAACAACTGGCTTGTCCAGGAGCACACAGTTCCTATGCAATGCTGACACCCCACAATCACCTCCTTTGCAGAGCTGTGACACCCCGAGCCCATTGCCCTAACCTGATTAGTTTAGGGCCAGGTGCCAGGCAGTTAGGGACAGCACCCATGCCCCAGAGCCTGGAGAAATTGTTCAAACCAGCTCATGGCAACTTTCATCTGCCTCACTGTGCCTTTCCCATGGAAACTACAATAAAGGTTCTTACCCACGTTTCCTCTCTCTCTCTCTCTCTGTCTCTCTGTCTGTCTCTGTCTCTGTAGTGCGATCACAGCTCACTGCAACCTTAACCTCCTGGGCCCAAGTGATCTTTTCACCCCAGCCTCCCGAGTAGCTGGGCATACACCGTCGTGCCCTGTGAATTTTTAAATTGTTTGTAAAAATATGGTCTTGCTACATCACTCAGCTACTCTCGAACTCCTGGCCTTAAGCAATTCTCCCACCTTGACCTCCCAAAGTGTTGGGATTACAGGTGAGAGCTTTCTGCTACATTTTAAAATAAGACACAGGTCAGGCTTGTTGGCTCACACCTGTAATCCCAGCACTTTGGGAGGTTGAGGCAGGCAGATCATCTGAGGTCAGGAGTTCAAGACCAGCCTAGCCAACATCATGAAACCCTGTCTCTACTAAAAATACAAAAATTAACTGGGCATGGTGGCAGGCGCCTGTACTCGCAGCTACTCAGGAGGCTGAGGCAGGAAAATCACTTAAACCCAGGCGGCAGAGGTTGCAGTGAGCTGAGATTATGCCACTGTACTCCAGCCTGTGGCAGAGCAAGATTTCGTCTCAAAAAAACAAAAAACAAAAAAACAAGCTTCGGGTTGAGGTGGCTCACATCTGTGATTACGTCACTTAGAGAGGGTGAGGCGGGAGGATTGCTTGAGACGAGGAGTCTGAGACCAGCCTGGGTGACATAGCAAGAACCCATTTTTTGTATTTTTAGTAGAGACAGGGTTTTGTCATGTTGGCCAGGCTGGTCTTGAACTCCTGAACTCAAGATATCCTCCTGCCTTGGCCTCCAAAGTGCCAGGACTACAGGCATGGGCCACTGCACCCAGCTGGCAAAATCACCTTCCTAAATTGATTGAGACCTGACTAAGATACTTTGGGTTTACACAGCTCAATTCGTATCTGTTGATGCATTAAATGAATGGATTTTCTGCTCCTGCTCAGGGGCTTGGGTAAAGCTGTAATGAGGATAGAAGGATCAGAAAGATGAAGCAATTATAGAAGTGAGAGTAGTGCCAGGTGCTGTGGCTCACACCTGTAATCCCAGCACTTTGGGAGGCTGAAGCAGTCAGATCACTTGAGGCCAGGAGTTCAAGACCAGCCTTACCAACATGATGAAACCCCATCTCTACAAAACTACAAAAATTAGCTGGGCGTGGTGGCAGGCACCTTTAATCCCAGCTACTCAGGAGGCTGAGGCATGAGAATTGCTTGAACCCAGGAGGTGGGAGGTTGCAGTGAACCACTGCACTCCAGCCTGAGCAACAGAGCAAGAATCCATATCTCTTTTTTGTTTGTTTTGAGACAGAGTCTTGCTCTGTGACCCAGGCTGGAGTGCCATGGCACGATCTCAGCTCACTGCAACCTCTGCCTCCTGGGTTCAAGCAATTCTCCTGCCTCAGCCTCCTGAGTACCTGGGAGTACAGGGATGAGCCACCACATCCAGCTAATTTTTGTATTTTTAGTAGAGATGGGGTTTCTCCATGTTGGCCAGGCTGGTCTTGAACTCCTGACCTCGTGATCCGCCCACCTAAGCCTCCCAAAATGCTGGGATTACAGGCGTTAGCAACTACATCTGGCCTGATTGATTTTTTTAAATCTATACTGCAATGCAAAGTGGAGAAGGAGAATAAGTTTTATGGTGTGGTTTCATTTTGAAGCAAGTTATGGTTGTTTGTTTTTCTGGAGACAGTCTCGCTGCGTCACCCAGGCTGGAGTGCAATGGTGCCATCTCAGCTCACTGCAACCTCTGCCTCCCAGGTTCAAGTGATTTTTCTGCCTCACTCTCCCAAGTAGCTGGGATTACAGGCACGTGCCACCACACCTGGCTAATTTTTGTATTTTTAGTAGAGATGGGGTTTCACCATGTTGGCCAGCTGGTCTTGAACTCCTGACCTCAAGTGATCCACCCACCTTGGCCTCCCATAGTGCTGAGATTACAGGCATGAGCCACCGTGCCCAGCCTATGTTGTTTATTTTTATTTTTGTTTGTTTGTTTTTTCTGAGACAGGGTTTCACTCTATGGTCCAGGCTAGAGTACAGTGGTGCCATTACAGCTCACTGCAGCCTCGATCTCCTAAACTCAAGTGATCTTCCCACCTCAGCCTTTCAAGTAGCTGAGACTACAGGCATGGGCTCAAAATGCTGAATAAAATCACACAGACTTCATTACCAGGAATCCTTAGCAAAGCAAAGCTCATCTACTACTGTTTAGTATTTGGTTTCTGAGCGAAACTCCATCTCAAAAGAGAGAGAGAGAGAGAGAGAGAGAGAGAGAGAGAGAGAGAGAGAAAGGGTCTCACTCTTTCACCCAGGCTGGATTGGTGCAATGGCATGATCACAGCTTACTGCAACCTGGAACTTGTGGGCTCAAACAATCCTCCCACCTCAACCCCCTGAGTTGCTGGGACTATGGGCATGCACCACCATTCCCAGCTCATTTATTTTACTTTTTTGTAGAGACAGGGATCTCGCTGTGTTGCCTAGGCTTAGCATAATTCTCTTGGCACACTATTCAGGGGGCCAGAGCTTGACATCATCATTCTCCATGAAGGAGACAGAACTGGATTTTGGGCTGAGTGCCACGGCTATACTGGGATCATGTTTTTTCACTGTCTGCAGAAAAGAGAGCCCAGATCAGAAAACATGTTTGTGCATTTAAGCCAGGTGTGGGGGCTCACGCCTGTAATCCCAACACGTGGGAGGCTGAGGTGGGCAGATTGCTTGAGGCCGGGAGTTTGAGACCAACCTGTCCAACATGGCAAAAACCCATTTCTACTAAAAATATAAAAATTACCCGGCATGGTGGTGAGCACCTGTAATCCCAGCGACTCAAGAAGCTGAGGCAGGAGAATGGCTTGATTGAATCCAGGAGGTGGAGGTTCCAGTGACCTGGGATTGCACCACTGCACTGCAGCCTGAGTGGCAGAGTGAGACTCTGTCTCAAAAGAAAAACAACAACAACCTGTGCATCTGTTAGTAGACTCTGGGATAAAAAGTATGAAGTGACATTCTTATCACCTGCTGAGAAGTTATTTAAATACTATCATGTTTGTGCAAATTAAAGATATCTTATCTAAAATTGGACTGGGTATGGTGGCTCATGCCTGTAATTTCAGCACTTTGGAAGGCTGAGGCAGGAGGATCCCTCGAGCCCAAGCGTTTGGGATCAGCCTGGGCAACATAGTGAGACCGTCTTTATAGAAAAAATTATTAGAAATTAGCCAGGTGTAAGTCTAGATTCTCAGGAGACTGAGGTGGGAGGATTGCTTGAGCAAAGGAGATTGAGGCTGCAGTGAGCCCACTACTGCACTCCAGCCTGGATAACAGAGAAAGCCTCTGTCTCAAAAATAAATAAATAAAAATAAAAATTTAAAGATATTTTATTTAAATGTTTAAGCATCTTCATATGTCAATATTTTATTTTATTTCATTTCATTTTGAGATGGAGTCTTGCTCTGTCACCCAGGCTGGAGTGCAGTAATGCAATCTCGGCTCACTACAATCTCCACCTCCTGGGTTCAAGTGATTCTCCTGCCTCAGCCTCCCAAGTATCTGGGATTACAGGTACCCACCATCATGCCCAGCTAATTTTTGTATTTTTTTAGTAGAGACCAGGTTTCATTATGTTGGCCAGGCTGTTCTTGAACTCTTGACCTCGTGATCCACCCATCTCAGCCTCCCAAAGTGGTAGGATTACAGGCGTGAGCCACCACACCCGATTTCATATATCAAAAATTTCTAAACTCATTTCCTATTATAATAACATAGCCTAGGCTGTCGCAGTGGCTCACGCTTGTAATCCCTGCACTTTGGGAGGCCGAGGCACACAAATCACCTGAGGTCAGGAGTTCAAGACCAGCATGGATAACATGGTGAAACCCCATCCCTACTAAAAATACGAAAAATTAGTCAGGTGTGATGGAGCTACATGTAGTCCCAGCTACTTGGGAGGCTGAGACAGGAGAACTGCTTGAACCCGGGAGGCAGAGGTTGCAGTGAGCCGAGATGGCACCACCGCACTCCAGCCTGGGTGATGCAGCACAATTCTGTCTCAAAAAAAAAAAAAAAAAAATTAGCCTAAGTAAATGTTCTCAGTTGTAGGTAATAGTGAAGGTATTTATTTCAATGAACAAACACAAAATCACCTATATGGAAAAGGTAATCTGATATAGCTGAAATGTTAAGTGTAGATTAGTATTTGGTCTCCAATTCTGAAAAATATGGATCTGAAAGAAAAAACTTAACCTTGAATTTTGTTATAACTTATATTTTGTAAATCCTATTTGTTAAATCACTTTACTTTAGAACAAAAAAAATTTCTTTTAGAAAAAAGGAAGTGTTGGAAGGAAACATGAAAATTGACTAGCCCTTTAGAATTGTTCTGACAGTTTTGGAACACAAGCATTCTCGTACATTTAAATTTTTTTTTTTGAAACAGTCTTACTCTGTTGCCCAGGCTGGAATTCAGTGACGTGATCTTGGCTCACTGCAGTGTCTGCCTCCAAGATTCAAACGATTCTCCTGCCTCAGCCTCCTGAGTAGCTGAAATTACAGGCATCTGCCACCATGCCCAGCTAATTTTTGTATTTTTAGTAGAGACGGGTTTCACCATGTTGGCCAGGCTGATGATCTTGAATTCTTGACCTCAAGTGATCCACCTGCCTTAGCCTCCCAAAGTGTTGGGATGACAGGTGTGAGTCACCACACATGACCTTAAATTCTTAAAACTATTGTGAGTGACCCTTAGATACCTAATGGTTTTCTGGAAAGGAAACAAAAGCTCCAAGTGGTATTATGTAATCATGTTCCCAAAGCATGTAGTAAAGAAACAGGACTGAATGGTTGTTTTATGGGTATGTACAGGGATATCAAAGCCAAGATACTGTCAGCAAGCCTTTCCATAAGGAGACATTTATGAAAAAAAAAAAAGAAATTTGTTTATTTTAAGACTGGGTCTCTCTGTCACCCATGCTGGAGTGCAGTGATGTGATTATAGCTCACTGCAACCTCAACCTCTGGGATTCAGTGATCCTCCTGCATCAACCTCCTGAGGAGCTGGGACTACAGGTGCATGCCACCATACCCAGCTAACTTTTAGTTTTTGTAGAAATGAGTTCTCACGGCCAGGTATGGTGGCTCACACTTGTAATCCCAGTGCTTTGGGAGGCTGAGGTGGGTGGATCACAGGAGTTTGAGACAAACCCAACCAACATGGTAAAACTCCATCTCAAAAAAAAAAAAAAAGAAATGAGGTCTCAATATGTTGCCAGGACTAGTCTTGAACTCCTGGGCTCAAAGAGTTCAAATGTTTTGAAAATTATGTTACCTTTTTGAGAGATAGACAAAGTCTTGTTATGTTGCCCAGGCTAGAGTGCAATGGCTATTCACAGATAGGATCATGGCACACTACAGCCTTGAACTCCTGGGCTCAAATGATCCTCCTGCCTCAGCCTCCCAAGTAGTGAGGCCATTATGCCCAGCTAAAAGTTACTTTAATTAAATGTAACAATCTATAGTAATTGCCTTCTGAAACCCTATCTTTGTCACTGCACTACAACTCTGTATTTTTTTGAGATATGGAGTCTTGCTCTGTCACCCAGGCTGGAGGGCAGTGGCACGATCTCAGCTCACTGCAACTTACACCTCCTGGTTCAAGCGATTCTCCTGCCTCAGCCTTCCCAGTAGCTGGGACTACAGGCATGTGCCACTACACCTGGCTAACTTGTGTTTTTAGTAGAGACAAGGTTTCACCATGTTAGCCAGGATGGTCTCAATCTCCTGACCTTGTGATTCACCCACCTTGCCTCCCAAAGTGCTGGGATGACAGGCGTGAGCCACCATGCCAGGCTCTATACAGATTCTTGGCTACTAAGTCAGCATCTGGGACAATATAAATTTAATACAACTGCTATCTGAATAACAAGCATGGAAAAGTGAGTGTTAGTGTGTGCGGATATGGCTCTACAATGCGGATATAACCTATGGCGTTTTCTGTGACCATAGTCAGTTTATTCCAGTGCAGTGAGTTGGCCCCCTTCGTGGGCTGTGTGAAAGACGTGTTTTATTCATTTATTTTGAGACAGAGTCTTGTTCTGTTGCCCAGGCTGGAGTGCAGTGGCACGATCTCGGCTCACTGCAACCTCTGCCTCCTAGGTGCAAGCCATTTTCTGGCCTCAGCCTCCTGAATAGTTGGAACTACAGGCATCTGCCACCATGCCCGGCTAATTTTTGTATTTATAGTAGAGACAGGGTTTTACCATGTTGGCCAGGCTGGTCTGGAACTCCTGACCTCAAGTGATCCACATGCCTCAGCCTCCCTAAGTGCTGGGATTACAGGCGTGGGTCACCACGCTGGACCCAAGAGGACTGTTACTCATCTGCAGTTTCCTTTTAACCAGCTGGCTTTGTTATCTGCTTCCAATTATGTTGCTGATACAGGCCATTTTCTGTTATCAGATCAAAAAGCAGCAAAGCCAGGCATAGTAGTGCACACCTACAGTCCCAGCCACTCAGCAGCCTGATGGGAAAATTGCTTGAACCTGGGAGATTGAGGCTACAGTGAGCCGAGATGGCACCACTGTACTCCAGTGGGGGCGACAGAGTGAGACCTTGTCTCAATTAAAATTAAAAAAAAAGAAGAAAGAAAAGAAAGAAAGAGCTGGGCTTGGTGGCTCACGCCTGTAATTCCAACACTTTGGGAGGCTGAGGCAGCTGTATTACCTGAGGTCAGGAGTTTGAGACCAGCCTGATCAACATGGTGAAACTCATCTCTACTGAAAATACAAAAACTAGCCAGTATGGTGGCAGGCGTCTGTAATCCCAGCTACTCAGGAGGCTGAGGCATGAGAATCACTTGAACCTGTGAGGCGAAGGTGGTTGTGAAGTGAGATCGTGCCATTGCACTCCAGTCTGGGTGACAGGGTGAGACTCCATCTCAAAAAATAAAAAAATAAAAAAGTTTTATGGAATTCCATAATTCCTTTTTCCTTCACTACTTCCTCTACTATTTCTCTTTTTCAAATTATTTATTTTTGACCCCATAATTTTTTGTGTATAGATGGGTAGGCAGAATGAATTAACACTACAAATCTTAGCTATAAAATAAGAAAAAACACCAGGTCAGAATCTGAACTTCCAGGTTATGATACTGATTCTGTCATCAAACAGCTTTGTGACACCAAAGGAGTTTACTAAGTTATTTGGATTTATTTATTATTATTATCATTTTAGACAGAGTCTCACTCTGTTGCCCAGGCTGGAGTGCAGTGGCGTGATCTCGCCTCACTGCAATCTCTGCCTCATGGGTTCAAGCATTTCTCCTGCCTCAGCCTCCTGAGTAGCTAGGATTACAGGCACATACCACCGTGCCTGGCTAATTTTTGCATTTTTAGTAGAGACAGGGTTTTACCATGTTGGTCGGGCTGATCTTGAACTCCTGATATCAGGTGATCTGCCCACCTTGGCCTCCCAAAGTACTGGGATTACAGGCATGAGCCATCTCGTCCAGCTAGAAATGGATTTAAAATCTCTGAGATGGCTGGGCATGGTGGCTCAAGCCTGTAATCCCAGCACTTTGGGAGGCTAGGTAGGCAGATCATGAGGTCAGAAGTTCAAGACCAGCCTGGGCAACATAGTGAAACCCTGTTTCTACTAAAAATACAAAAATTAGTTGTGGTGGTGTGCACCTGTAATCCTAGCTACTCAGGAAACTGAGGCAGGAGAATTGCTTGAACCCTGGAGGTGGAGGTTGCAGTGAGCCAAGATTGTGCCACTGCACCCCAGCCTTGGTGACAGGGCAAGACTCTGTCCCCCCCCCAAAAAAAGAAAGTCTCTGAGTTGTCAAAGCATTTTCTAAGTTTAAGAGCAGAGGGAAACCTTAGCACAAGCTATTTCATGGGAGTAATGAAGAAAAAAAAAGAGCAGAGGGAAAAATGGTCAAGCAATCAAGCAATGTGTTTAGTTGTCTCTATTTAAAACTTAAAGAGGCTCCTCCAAGATGGCGAGCGGCAGCAGCGGGGGGGGTTTCAGTACCTGCGCTGTGGAGTGAAGTGAACCGGTATGGCCAGAACGGCGACTTCACGCACGCTCTCAAGACCGTCAATAAGATACTACAGAGCAACAAAGATGATGTAACTGCCCTGCATTGTAAAGTGGTATGCCTTATCCAGAATGGAAGTTTCAAGGAAGCCTTGAATGTCATCAATACACACACCAAAGTGTTAGCCAATAACTCTCTCTCCTTTGAAAAGGCATATTGCGAGTACAGGCTGAACAGAATTGAGAATGCCTTGAAGACAATAGAAAATTCCACCCAGCAGACAGACAAACTGAAGGAGCTTTATGGACAAGTGTTATACCGTTTGGAACGCTATGATGAATGCTTAGTGGTATATAGAGATCTCGTCCGAAACTCCCAAGATGATTATGATGAGGAGAGGAAAACAAACCTTTCAGCAGTTGTTGCAGCTCAGAGCAATTGGGAAAAAGTGGTTCCAGAGAACTTGGGCTTCCAAGAAGGCACACACGGAGCTGTGCCACAACACTGCATGTGCACTCATAGGCCAGGGCCAGCTGAACCAAGCCATGAAAATCCTGCAAAAAGCTGAAGATCTTTGCCGCCGTTCATTATCAGAAGATGCTGATGGGACTGAGGAGGACCCACAGGCGGAACTGGCCATCATTCATGGTCAGATGGCCTATATTCTGCAGCTTCAGGGTCGAACAGAGGAGGCTTTGCAACTTTACAATCAAATAATAAAACTAAAACCAACAGATGTGGGATTACTAGCTATAATTGCAAATAACATCATTACCATTAACAAGAACCAAAATGTCTTTGACTCCAAGAAGAAAGTGAAATTAACCAATGTGGAAGGAGTAGAGTTTAAGCTTTCCAAGAAACAACTACAAGCTATAGAGTTTAACAAAGCTTTACTTGCTATGTATACAAACCAGGCCGAACAATGCCGCAGAATATCTGCCAGTTTACAGTCCCAAAGCCCTGAGCATCTCTTACCTGTGTTAATCCAAGCTGCCCAGCTCTGCCGTGAAAAGCAGCACACAAAAGCAATTGAGCTGCTTCAGGAATTTTCAGATCAGCATCCAGAAAATGCCGCTGAAATTAAGCTGACCATGGCACAGTTGAAAATTTCTCAAGGTAATATTTCTAAAGCATGTCTAATATTGAGAAGCATACAGGAGTTAAATCATAAACCAGGCATGGTGTCTGCATTAGTGACCATTAGTGCAGTCACTAATTGATAGTGCCATTGAGGTCAGACTCCTCAGTTAATCCACCCACCTTGGCCTCCCAAAGTGCTGGGATTACAGGTATGAGCTAACACACCCAGCCAGCTTGCTGCTTTTAGCATAAATTTCAGCCTTCTGGTGAGTTCTTGGCAACGTGTACCAAGAATCATAACATGTTTGCCTTCTTCCAGCCAGTATTTCCACTGCTAGGAATTCAGGAGAAAGAAACAGGAGCAATAGGCAAATATTTACATATAACAATGCTTCTGTTATTGTTATTTTAATATTCAATTAGTACAAAGCCTGAGATGTGTGGTACACTGTGTACAATCACATGATAAAATTCAATATGCAGTTATTTAAAATGTTTGTAGATTTTCTTTAACAATATGGAAAATGTTTTCATATTATTTTTTAAAGAAAAAAGCAGGATATTGGGAGGCCGAGACAGGCAGATCACTTGAGGCCAGAAGTTCAAGACCAGCCGGGCCAACATGGTGAAACCCCATCTCTGCTAAAACCATAAAAAATTAGCAGAGTGTGGTGGTGGGTGCCTTTAATCCCAGCTATTCTGGAGGCTGAGGCAGGACAACTGCTTGAACCCAATAGGTGGAGGTTGCAGTGAGCCGAGATGGCACCATTGCACATCATCCTGGAGAGCACAACTCTGTATCAAAAAAGAAAGAAAAGAAAAAGAAAAAAAGCAGGGCACAGGATAAAACACTGTTTCCTAGATTTTTCTGTAACTAAAAATTTTGGGCCAGGTGCAATGGCTCACACCTGTAATCCCAGCACTTTGGGAGGCTGAGGAGGGCAGATCACGAGGTCAAGAGATTGAGACCATCCTGGCAAACATAGTGAAACCCCGTCTCTACTAAATGTACAAAAGTTAGCTGGGCATGGTGGTGTGTGCCTGTAGTCCCAGCTACTCAGGAGGCTGAGGGAGGAGATTCGCTTGAACCCGTGAGGCAAAGATTGCAGTCAACCAAGATCTTGCCGCTGCATTCTAGCCTGGTGACAGAGTAAGACTCTGTCTCAAAAAAAAAAAAAAAAAAAATTTGTTGCCTATATGGCCGGGAGTGGTGGCTCACACCTACAATCCCAGCATTTTGGTAGCAAAGGTGGGTGGATCACTTGAGGCCAGGAGTTTGAGATCAGCCTGGGCAGATGGTGAAACCCCGTCTATTAGCTGAGCGTGGTAGTGCCTGCCTGTATTCCCCATTACTCGGGAGGCTGAGGCATGAGCAGCCCTTGAGCCCAGGAGGCAGAGGTTGCAGTGAGCCAAGATTACGCCACTGCAACTCCAGCCTGGGCAACAAAGCGAGACTGTGTCTCAAAAAAAAACAAAATAAGCGGTTAGATTAAAATAGACAAAAGATGTCTTATTCTCTTTTCTTTTTTAGAGACAGAGTCTTACTGTGTTGCCCAGGCTGGAGTGCAGTGACAGCCTGGGTGACAGGGCAATACTGACTCAAAAAAAAAAGGTGTTTCCTATATAGCGACAAGAAGTCCCACTCATTGCTGAGAACTGAGAGAAACACAAGAGACTACGGCCGCTCTGGAAGACGGTTTGGCAGTTTTCTACAAAACGGAACATAGTCTTACCATATAAGCAAATAATTTTGCTCCTAGGTTTTACCCAAATGAATTGAAAGCTCATGTCTATAAGAAAAGCTACACATAGATGTTTACAGCAGTGTTATTCCTAATTGCATAAAACTTGGAAGCAACCAAGATGTCCCTCAGGAGATGAATGAATAAATAAACAGTGGGACATCCAGACAATGGGAACTCATTAATTAAAATAATGAGCTCTTGCTGGGCACAGTGGCACAAGCCTGTGGTCCCAGATACTCAAGAGGCTGAAGTGGAAGGATTGCTTAAGCCCAGGAATTCCAGGCCAGACTGGGGGACAGAGAAAGCCTATATCTATAAATAAATTAATTTAAATTACATTAAATTTTTTCTCTTTTCTTTTGACAGGATCTCGCTCTTGTTGCCCAGGCTGGAGTGCAGTGGTGCCATCTTAGCTCATTGCAGCTTCCACCTCTGAGGTTCAAGCAATTCCCCTGCCTCAGCCTCCCAAGTAACTGGGACTACAAGTCTGTGCCACCACACTCAGCTAATTTTTATATTTTTAGTAGAGATAGGCTTTCACTTTGTTGGCCAGGCTGGTCTTGAACTCCTGACCTCAAGTGATCTGCCCACCTTGGCCTCCCAAAGTGCTGGAATTACAGGTGTGAGCCACTGTGACCAGCCAAAAAAACATTGTTTTTAATTATCTAAGCATGATGGTGCACCTGTAATCCCAGCTACTCAGGGAGGCTGAGGCAGGGGGATGGCTTGAGCTTGGAGGTCAACACTGCAGTGAACTGTGAGGGTGCCACTGCACTCCAGCCTGGGTGACAGAGCAAGAGCCTGGCTAAAAATATATATATAATGGCTGGGCGAGGTGGCTTACGCCTGTAATCCTAGCACTCTGGGAGGCCGAGGTGTGGATCACCTGAGTTCAGGAGTTCAAGACCAGCCTGGCCATCATGGTGAGACCCCATCTTGGAAAAAGATTTTTATTGTTTATAAAAAGTTTTAAATTTTTTTAAAAAAATTTATATATATATATAAAATATTAGGAGAAAAGAGAAGGAACGTGCTCTTAAGCCACGAGAAAATGAGAAAACACGGGGAACACCATGTACTCTAGACTCAGCAAATGTCAGATAACTGGCTGGGTGCAGTGGCTCACGCCTGTAATCTCAGCACTTTGGGAGGCCGAGGTGGATGGATCACGAGATCAGGAGATAGAGACCATCCTGGCGAACATGGTGAAACCCCATCTCTACTAAAAATACAAAACTGAGCCAGGCATGGTGGTGTATGCCTGTAGTCCCAGTTATTCAGGAGGCTGAGGCAAGAGAATTGCTTGAATCCAGGAGGTGGGGGTTTCAGTGAGCCAAGATTGCACCACTGCATGCCAGCCTGGGTGATGGAGCAAGACTCTGTTTCCAAAAAAAAAAAAAGATAACTGGTGATTGATATAAGGCTTCTGACAGAGAGATAACTGCCCAGAGGTCACTTTCCATTCCAAAAAAAAAAACTCCAAAAGGCCAGCGTTCCAAATCACTCCTTTTCCTGCTGCCAAAAGACTTATCTGAAAATGAACCCAGCACTTGGAAATTAACTCACTGTGTAACTCTTTCTAAATAGCAAAACTATGCCAGGTGCAGTGGCTCATCCTGGTAATTCCAGCACTTTGGGAGGCCGAGGCAGGCAGATCACCTAAGGTCAGGAGTTCAAGAGCAGCCTTGTCAACATGATGAAACCTCATCTCTACTGAAAATGGAGAGCTGGTATGTAGTACCAGCTACGTGGGAGGCTGAGGCATGAGAATTGCTTGAACCTGGGAGGCAGAGGTTGCGGTGAGCCGAGATGGTGCCATTGTACTCCAGTCTGGTTGGCAGAGCAAGACTCTGTCTCAAAAAAAAAAAAAGTTAAATAGCAAAGCTGGACCCCAAGACTTTCTTCCCCAGGGGCTGTCTTAGCTACTAGGTCAAATGTGTCCATTGCTGTCCTGTAAAGGCACGAGGCCACCTCAACTCCAGAAATAATGCAGCAAGGAGGGTCCAATACTTAGCTGCCATAGAAAACAGCAGGACTTTGCAAATGGAAGTTTCCCACAAAGATTGGTATGTTTCAGCTGATATGCAGGAGGATGAGCAGGTTAAGCGCTAAGTGATAAAGAGCCCACCCATCAGCTTATGCGATGTGCATCTCTTGAGCTTTTCTTTCTTTCTTTTTTTTTTTTTAAAACAGTTTTGCTGTTCTTGCCCAGGCTGGAGTACAATGGCACAATCTCAGGTCACTGCAACCTCTGCCTCCTGGGTTCAAGCGATTCTCCTGCCTCAGCCTCCTGGGTAGCTGGGATGACAGGCACGTGCTACCACGTCCAGCTAATTTTCATATTTTTAGTAGAGATGGGGTTTCACCATGTTGGCCAGGCTAGTCTCCAACTCCTGACCTCAGCTGGGATTACAGACTTGAGCCACTGTGCCCAGCTTTGTTTTCGTTTTTTTTTTTTTTGGAGACGCAGTCTCACTCTGTCCCAGGCTGGAGTGCAGTGGTGCGATCTCCTCTCACTGCACCCTCTGCCTCCCAGGTTCAAGTGATTCTCCTGTCTCAGTTTCCTGAGTAGCTGGGATTACAGGCACATGCCACCCATATCTAGCTAATTTTTGTATTTTTTAGGAGAGACAGAGTTTCATCATGTTGGCCAGGCTGCTCTCTAACTCCTGATCTCAGGTGATCCATCCAACTTGGCCTCCCAAAGTGCTAGGATTACAGGTGTGAGCCATGGTGCCCAGCCAGGAGAGCTTTTTTTTTTTTTTTGGAGATGGAGTCTCACCCTGTAGCCCGGGCTGGAGTACAATGGTGCAGTCTCAGCTCACTGCAATCTCTGCCTCCTGGGTCCAAACAATTCTCCTGCCTCAGCCTCCTGAGTAGCTGGAATTACAGGCACCTGCCACCATACCCAGCCAATTTTTGTGATTTTAGTAGAGACAGGGTTTCACCATGTTGGCCAGGCTGGTCTCAAACTTCTGACCTTGTGATCCTCCCACCTCAGCCTCACAATGTGCTAAGATTGCAAGCATGAGTCATCGTGCCTGGCCAGGAGAGCTTTAATGTTTCTTTCTGGATGGGCCCAAGAAGGCAGCAATACATATCACTAAGTGGAAGAAGCCCATCTGAAAAGGCTGTGTGCTGTAAGATTTCAATTCTAGGACATTCTGAAAAAGCAAAACTAGGAGATGATAAAAAAAAAGATCAGTGGTTGCCAGGGGTTTGGGATGGGGAGGGAGGCATAGGTAGAGCACAGGAGATTTTTCAGACAGTGAAACTAGTCTATGATATTACAATGGTGGACACATGTCTGCATTTGAATGAACCATAGAACATACAGCACCAAGAATAGAGCCCTAATGGGCCAGGCATGGTAGGTTATGCCTGTAATCCCAGCAATCTGGGAGGCCAAGGCGGGCAGATCACCTGAAGTCAGGAGTTGGAGACTAGCCTGGCTAACATGGTGAAACCCCATCTCTACTAAAAATACAAATGCAGCCGTTGTAGTGGACGCCTATAATCTCAGCTCCTAGGAGGTTCAGGCTGGAGAATTGCTTGAACCAGGAAGGTAGAGGTTGCAGTGAGCTGAGACCATGCCACTGCACTTCAGCCTGGGCAACAAGACCGAAACTCAGTCTCAAAAAAAAAAAAAAGGAGTGAGCCCTAATGTAAGCTGTGGACTCAGGGTGATGAGGATGGGTCCCTGGGGGTTCCTCAAGTATAACTAATGCAGTGCTCTAGTGCTGGACATTGATGAGGAGGAGGCTGGGCATGGGGGTGGTGGATACATGGGAAATTGTACTTTCCACTCAGTTTTGCTGTGAATCTGAACTGCTATAAAACAACGCCAGTGGGCTGGGTGCAGTGGCTCGCGCCTGTCATCTCAGCACTTTGGGAGGCCAAGGCAGGAGGATCACTTGAGCCCAGGAGTTTGAGACCACCCTGAGCAACATAGCAAGGCCCCATCTCTACAAAAAAAAAAAAAAAAATTAGCCAGGTGTGGTGGCATGCACCTGTAGTCCCAGCTACTCGGGAGGCTGAGGCAGAAGGGTGGGTTGAGCCTGGGAGGTGGAGTTGGTGGTGAGCTGTGATTGTGCCACCGCACTCCAGCCTCAGCAACACAGCCAGACCTAAATAAATAAATAGATAAATAAAAAACTACGGTTTTCTTATGCTTGAGTGAAAGAAGCCGGTCTCACAAGGCTGCAGTATGTGACTGATTCCATTCATACTGCCGTCATGGAAAGGCTGAACCGTGGTGACAGAAAGCAGTCAGTGGTTGTCAAGGAGAAGGAAGGGAGGATGTGACTCTTCATGGGCAGCGTAAGGGAATTTTAGGGGGTGATGGAGCTGCTCTTTTTCTTTTCTTTTTATTTTGTTTTATTTGAGACTGAGTCCCGCTGTGTCGCCCAGGCTGGAGCACAGTTGTTCTCTGCTCACTGCAACCTCCACCCGCTGGGGTCAAACAATTCTTCTGCCTCAGGCCCCTGAGTAGCTGGGACTACTGGTGTGTGCCACTATGCCCAGATAATTTTTGTATTTTAAATAGGGGATTTCACCATGTTGGCCAGGCTGGTTTCAAACTCCTGCCTCAGGTGATCCACCCACCTCGGCTGCCCAAAGATAGGCATGAGCCACCCCACCTGGCATCTCCCTCCTTCCCTGCTTCCTTCCTTCCCTTCCATCCCTCCTCCCTTCCCTCTTTCCTTCCTTCTCTCCTTCCCTCCTTCCTCCCTTCCCTTCTTCTTTCCTCCCTTCCTTCCCTCCCTCCTTCCTTCCCTCCTTCCTCCCTTTCTTTCCTTCTTCCTTCCTCCCTCCCTTCCCTCCTTCCCTCCTTCCTCCCTTCCTCCCTTCCTTCCTTTGCCCCTTCCCTCCTTCCTTCCTTCCCGCCTTCCTTTCTTCCTTCCCACCCTCCCTCCCACCTATCTTTTCCTCTTTCTTTCTTTCTCAGAGTCTGGCTCTGTCAACCAGGATGGAGTGCAGTAGTGTAATTTCAGCTCACTGCAACCTCCGCCTCGCGGGTAGCTGGATTACAGGCATATGTCACCACACCTGGGTAATTCTTGTATTTTTATAGAGACAGGTTTCATCATGTTGGCCAGGTTTCTCTTGAACTCCCAACCTCAGGTGATCCACCTGCCTCTGCCTCTCAAAGTGCTGGGATTACAGCCATAAGCCATGGTGCCAAGCCAGATTTTTAAATTTTTTTGTAGAGATAGTGTCTTGCTACGTTGCCCAGGCTGAACTCCAACTCCTAGGTTCAAGCAGTCCTGCCTCAGCCTTCCAAAGTGCTGGGATTACAGGTTTGAGCTGCTGCACCCAGCCTAAAACCTTGTTTTAATGCCAAAAAGGAAAACCCTGATGCCCAACCCCTGGCTGTCCCCAGCTGGCCCATAAGACCCTGGTGACTTTTTTTTTTTTTTTTTTTTTTTTGAGACAAAGTCTCGCCTGTTGCCCAGGCTGGAGTGCAGTGCCACAATTTTTTTTGGCTTACTGCAACCTCTGCCTCCCAGGTTCAAGGGATTCTCCCACCTGAGACTCCCAAGTAGCTGGGATTACAGGCATCGGCCAATTTTCATACTTTTAGCAGAGATGGGGTTTCATCATATTGTCCAGGCTGGTCTCAAACTCCTGACCTTGTGATCTGCTCACCTCAGCGTACCAAAGTGCTTGGATTACAGGTGTGAGCCACAGTGCCCAGCCAACCCTGATGACTTTTGTGCCCTGAATTAAGGGTCAGAATGTCTAGACCTGCTGCAAGCTACAGATACTGAGAACAATGCATGAGGCTGCAGATCCCACACATGATTTCCAGAATCCACAGCCCACTTGCACACTTTCTTGTAGAGCACACCTTGTTCATGGAACCCCAGGATATAATGGCTGTCTCAAAGCTACCTTCCAGCTCTGGAGGGTGGCTCACATCTGTAATCCCAGCATTTTGGGAGGATGAGGCAAGAGAGGATCACCTGAGGTCAGGAGTTTGAGACCAGCATGGCCAACATGGTGAAATATCTATCTCTACTAAAATTAGCTGGACATGGTGGCCCATACCTGTAATCTCAGCTACTAAGGAGGCTGAGGCAGTACTCCAGCTAAGAAAAAAAATAAATAAAAGAAAAAAGCTACCTTTCACCAGCCACAGTGGCTCACGCCTGTAATCCCAGCACTTTGGGAGGGCCAAGGTAGGAAGATTGCTTGAGCCCAGGAGTTTGAGCCCAGCCTGGACAATGTAGTAGGACCCTGTCTCTTTAAAAAAAAAAAAAAAAATTAACCAGGCATGGTGGCATACACCTGTAGTTCCAGCTACTTATAAGGCTGAGGTAGGAGCCTGACTTCTGCCTGGGAAGTTGAGGCTGCAGAGAGCTGTGATCATGCCACTGCACTCCAGCCTTGGCAACAGAGTGGGACCCCGTCTCAGAAGAAGAATAAAGGCCAGGCGCGGTGACTCACACCTGTAATCCCAGCACTTTGGGAGGCCGAGGCAGGCAAATCATGAGGTCAGGAGTTTGAAACCAGCCTGACCAATGTGGTGAAATCCCATCTCTATTAAAAATACAAAAAATTAGTTATGCACAGTGGCAGGTGCCTATAATCCCAGCTACTCAGGAGGCTGAGGCAAGAAAATCACTTGAACCTAGGAGGTGGAGGTTGCAGTGAGCAGAGATGGTGCCACTGCACTCCAGCCTGGGTGACAGAGTGAGACTTTGTCTCAAAAGAAAGAAAGAAAGGCTATCTTCCATGTGGTCACATGGTCTTGCTCAGTCACACTGACCACCTGGCTATTCTGATCATCAGTCACATCCTACTCTGACCCCTAGATTCCACGGGGCACTGACCTGCTCTCTTTGGCCACTGCAGGGAGACACATTTGAAAGCTACAAGTACCCAGGAAAAAAAGATTACTGTAGTCCCCATGGGGGCCATTACTTTCTTAATCTGTATCTGTTTTTAAGCGGAATTGTATCCACAAGCAACCCAGAGTGCTGTTAT
This sequence comes from Saguinus oedipus, assembly GCA_031835075.1. Lineage (NCBI taxonomy): Eukaryota > Metazoa > Chordata > Mammalia > Primates > Cebidae > Saguinus > Saguinus oedipus. The sequence goes on from CM063187.1 coordinate 7,810,286, forward strand.
GTTTCAGATTTATATAAACAGTATCACACTAAACTAACAGTGCACAACTTGAATCTCTTTTAGAAACAGCAGCATGTTAAGACACATTTATGTTAACACAGAGTAGAGCTGGAGGAGTGAGAGTGAGAGCAAGGACAAGAGAGAGAAAGTCAGGGAGACACAGAGACAGAGTTAGTTATTCCTTTTCACTCCTGTATAATATTCCATTAACTTACCATTACATTTCGTTCTCCTTTCATTTCTTTACTCCCCCATTGATGGACATTATGATGATTTCCTTTTTTTTAATTTTTCTTTTTAAGAGATGGGATCAGCTGGGCACAGTGGCTCATACCTGTAATCCTAGCACTTTGGGAGGCCGAGGTGGACAGATCACAAGATCAGGAGTTCAACGCCAGCCTGATCAATATGATGAAACCCCATCTCTCTAAAAATACAAAAATTAGCCTGGCATGGTGGCACATGCCTATAGTCCCACCTACTCAGGAGGCTGAGGCAGAAGAATCGCTTGAACCTGGGAGGAATAGGTTGAAGTGAGCCAATATTGTGCCACTGCACTCCAGACTGGGCGGCAGAGCAAGACTCTGTCTCAAAAAAAAAAGGAGAAAGAGAAAGAGATGGGTCTTATTCTATCATGTAGGCTGGAGTGCAGTGGTATAAACATGGCTGACTGCAGCCTCAACTGCTGGGCTCAGGTGATCTTCCCACCTCAGGCTCTTGAGTAGCTGGGACCACAGATGTGCACCACCATGTCCAGTGAAGTTTTAGATTTTTAAGAAATGGGGTCTTGCTATGTTGCCCAGGCTGGTATTGAACTCCTGGACTCAAGCAATCCTCCTTCCTCAGCCTCCCAAACTGCTGGGATGACAGGTGTGAACCACCAAGACCAGCCTGGTAGTTAAGTTTTGAGGAAGTCAAAAGTTGTATGTGGGGGGCTGGCACAGTGGTTCATGCCTGTCATCCCAGCACTTTGGGAGGCAGAGGCAGGCAGATCACTTGAGGTCAGGAGTTAGAGACCAGCCTGGCCAACATGGTGAAACCCTGTCTCTACTAAAAAATACAAAAATTAGCCAGGTGTGGTGGCACACACCTGTGGTCCCAGCTACTCTGGAGCCTGAGGCATGAGAATCCCTTGAACCCAGGAGGCAGAGGTTACAGTGAGCCAGAATTGCACCATTGCACTCCAGCCTGGGTGACAGGGAGACTCTGTCTTAAAAAAAAAAAGTTATATGCGGGTCTCGTTGGGGTGGATCATGACTTTCATCCCAGCACTTTGGGAGGCTATGGTGGGAGTTGACTTCAGGAGTTCAAGACAAGCCTGGAAAACATAGCAAGACCCCTGCCTCTACAAAACATTAGCCAGACATGGTGGCAGGTGCCTGTAGTCCCATCAACTCAAGAGGCTGAGGCAGGAAGATGACTTGAGCCCAGGAGGTCAAGGCTGCAGTGAGCTATGATAGCACCACTGCACTCCAGCCTGGGTGACAGAGAGACAGAGAAGGAAAGAAGGAAGGGAGGGAAGGAGGGAGGGAGGAAAAGGAAGAAGAGAGGGAAACAAAGAGGAAGGAAGAGGCTGGTCCGAGAGCAGTGGTGTTTACAACTAATTGATCACAACCAGTTACAGATTTCTTTGTTCCTTCTCCACTCCCACTGCTTTGCTTGACTAGCCTAAAAAAAGAGAGAGGGAGAAAGGAAGAAAGAGGAAGAGACAAAGCAAGGTCAGGGAGGGAAGAAAAGAAAGAAAATGAAAAGGACAAAAACTCCAAAGAACAAATGAGCCCTTCATAAAAGGTGATCTCCAAATGGCTGATAAGTGAAAGAGGGCTGACCTCATGGATAATTGGAGAAATGCATATGGAACCCAAAATGCCATGGCCCTCCACATCTATCAGAATAGCTCATATGAAAAGTTCATACCAAGTTATACTCCCACGCTCCTGGAGAGAGTGTGAAATGGTGCAACCACTTTGGAAAACTGTGGCAATATCCAGAAAGCTGAAAAAACACCTACACAATATGAACCAGCATTTCTACTCCTAGGTATAAACTTAAGGAATATACATTGTTCTGTAATGTATATTCTTTAAGTTACAGGCTCGCACCTGTAATCCCAGCACTTTGGGTGGCTGAGGCGGGTGGATCACCTGAGGTTGGTAGTTTGAGACCAACCTGACCAACATGGAGAAACCCCGTCTCTGCTACAAATACAAAATTAGTTGGGCACGGTGGCACATGCCTATAATCCCAGCTACTCAGGAGGCTGAGGTGGGAGAATCGCTTTACTAGGGAGGCAAAAGTTGTGGTGAGCCAGATCACACCATTGCACTCCAGCCGGGGCAAGAAAAGGGAAACTCTCCCTGTCTCTCTCTCTACACATATATGTATATTGTTGCATTCATCCAGAAACCTGCCAGAAAGAATCTACATTGTTGCATTAGTCCAGACCTGCCAGAATGTTCACAGCAACTCTGCTCATCACAGCCAGAAATTGTAAACAACCCAAATGCCTAAGAAAGTTTAGATAAATAAAGTGTGGTAAGTTCACAAAAGGGAAGGCAGCTGTTCCCCACCGAGTGGTGGTTTTACCGTCTCTAAGGGGACATTTGGCAATGTCTAGCCATGTTTTGGGTTGTCAGAAGCTGGGGGAGGAGTGCCTCCCTCATGCTGTGGGTAGAGGCCAGGGATACCGCTAAATACCTACAATGTGTAGGAACAAAAATTATTCAGCCCCAAATGTCAACAGCGGTTGAGAAACCTTGCTATACAAAATGGCAATGGGCTGGGCATGGTGGCTCACCTCTATAATCCCAGCCCTTTGGGAGGCCAAGGCAGGAGGATCACTTGAGGTCAGGAGTTCGAGACCACTCTGGCCAACATGGTAAAACCTCTGTCTCTACTAAAAATTAGCCAGGCATGGTGACACGGTCCCATGGTCCCAGCTATTTAGAAGGCTGAGGCAGGAGAATCACTTGAACCTGGGAGGCAGAGATTGCAGTGAACTGAGATGGCACCACTGCACTCCAGCTTGGGTGACAGAGTGAGACTCCATCTGAATAAAAATTGGCAAGGAACAATAACTGTAACCTACAAAAATGTGGATGAACCACATACACCTGTTGCTGTGCAAAAGAAGCCAGACATAAAAAAAATCCAGCTTGCTTTCATTTATATGATGTTCAAATAGCAGACAAAGTCAAGATAAGGGTGGGGCACGGTGGCTCACACCTATAATCCCAGCATTTTGGGAGGCTAAGGTGTGAGGGCTGCTTGAGGCCAGGAGTTCCACTCCAGCCTGGGCAACATAATGAAACCCATCCCTACAAAGAAAGAGAGAGAGAGAGAGAGAGAGAGAGAGAGAGAGAGAGAGAGAGAGAGAGCGCGAGAGCAAGCAAGCAAGCAAAAATTAGCTGCGAGTGACGTGAAACTCTGTCTCTATTGATAATACAAAAAAATTAACCAGGCATGGTGGCGAGTGCCTATAATCACAGCTACTCGGGAGGTTGAGGCAGGAGAATTGCTCAAACCCAGGAGGCAAAGACTTCAGTGAGCTCGGATGGCACCATTGCACTCCAGCCTAGGCAACAAGAGCGAAGCTCTGTCAAAAAAATAAAAAGGAAGGAAGAAAGGAGAGAAAAAAGAAAGAGAAAGAGGGAGGGAGGAAAGGAAGGAAGGAAGGAAAAAGGAAGGGAGGAGGGAAGGAAGGAAAGAGGGAAGGAAGGGTGCAGTGGCTCACGCCTGTAATCCCAGCACTTTGGGAGGCCAAGGGGGAAGGATCACCTGAGGTCAGCAGTTTGAGACCAGTCTGGCCAACATGGTGAAACCCCGTCTCTACTAACAATACAAAATGTAACCTGGCATGGTTTTGCATGCCTTCAGTCCCAGCTACTCGGGAGGCTGAGGCAAGAGAACTGCTTGGATCTAGGACATGAAGGTTGCCCTGAGCCACAATGGCGCCACAGCATTTCAGCCTGAAAAACGGGACAAGATTCGGTCTCAAAAAAAAAGGAAAAGAAAAAGAAAAGAAAGCAACCAGAGGTTCCTGGGACACACAACTAAGGTTATGTTTCTTCCTGCCCTAAACTCTCCCATGGCTCCCTATTACCCCCAAGATTAGATCAAAGCCTTTAATGAGACTCCCGAGGACTTCCTCAGCTTCAGCTCTGGTTCTCCTGCAGCCTGATCTCAACCTGCTCTCTCTGCTTCTTATATCATTAACCACAGGCCCAGAACATTCAGCTTCCAACTTAAGAGCCTTTGTACCTGCAGTCAGCTTTGCATAACTGCCTGACTGCCCCTGGTACATTCTTGTTCTTTGAGATTCAACTTAAATGCCCCTGCTCTGGGAAGCATCCCTCTCCTTCAGACCCTCCCTCCCACCCCTACCGGGATCTAGGGACCCAGGAGGCTTTGGGCTGGGAAGTTGATGATGATGATGAATAAGTTGGTTCTAGCAGGTTTTTTTTCTTGTCTATAAAGCCTTTAACCCCCTTGTATACAACTCATGCATTTTAAATGAAAAAATGGAAATGTAAGGCTGTGTAAGAGTGGTGTTTTAAACTAGAGTGTTGTTGTTTGTTTGTTTGTATAGTTAATGCACTACTGAATATGTCTTAAGATGGCCCTGTCCCGGTGGCATTTTCAATAGCCACTAACCTTGCCTGGTATAGCACGAGGGTTGTAAAGTGGAATGCAAATTTAAAGCAGGTTCTTGTTGGTGCACAGTACAAATTAGTAATATATGAAGATGGTAGGTTTTTGCTTTCTCTGTTTTTTTTTTTTTTAAGACTGAGTCTTGCTCTGTCGCCCAGGCTGGAGTGCAGTGGCATGATCTTGGCTTACTGCAGTCTCCGTCTTCTGAACTCAAGTGATTCTCTTGCCTCAGCCTCCTGAGTAGCTGGGATTACAGGCACACGCCACCATGCCAGGCTAATTTCTATATTTTTAGTGGAGATGGGGTTTTGTCATGTTGGCCAGGCTGGTCTCAAACTCCTCACCTCAGGTGATCCACCAGCCTCGGTCTCCCAGAGTGCTGGGATTACAGGCATAAGCCACTGTGCTTGGCCGAGGTTCCTTTTTAATTTTTTTGTAGTCAATGCATACATATCACACATACCCTGGGGTTTTACAAAATAAGAGACTAAGCTCTGAGTCATATGCAAAAGTTTAGATGCTCACCCCATGGTCCTTTCCTCCAGGGAAGCCCCCACCCCCTGAGCTACCCCAGGGGACTCCTGGGCTGGAAAGAACTGAGAAACCCCAGACCTCTTGTTCCTCCAGAGTTGCAGTGGGACAAGGCAGGGATCCAAAAGGTCCCAAGACCCTGAGCTTGGACACTGCCCCTCTTTTTCTGCAGCCTCTTCCTGTATCCCCAGCCCTGCACCCACAGCCCCTCCCCCAATGCTGCTGCCTAGCCCTGGCCTCCCTCCCACCACTCATTTCCGGAGGATGCCACAGCCTGTTGCAGAAGCGGGGGAAGTCCAGCCTGGCCAGGGATGTCACAAGGGGGTGGGGTTAGGGCTGTTTTTTTTTTTGGTTTTTTTTTTGAGATGGAGTTTCGCTTTTATTGCCCAGCCTGGAGGGCAATGGTATAATCTCAGCTCACCACAGCCTCTGCCTTCAGGGTTCAAGAGATTCTCCTGTCTCAATCTCCCAAGTCGCTGGGATTACAGGCATGCACTACCATGCCCAGCTAATTTTGTATTTTTAGTAGAGATGGCATTTCTCCATGTTGGTCAGGCTGGTCTCGAACTCCTGATGTCAGGTGATCTGGCCACCTCAGCCTGGGATTACAGGCATAAGCCACCACGCCGGGCCAAGGGCTGTCTTATTTCTAGTTCATACTTGAAGTCTGGGGGACTCACCCCAGCCTGACTCCAGACACCTGCCTCCACAGCCCAGCCTGCCAGCCCACATCCTCACTAACACAGATACCAGGCAGGCTTCCTTCCAGGCCACTTTTTGTCCGTTCTCAACTGGAGCTCATAACCTCACACAGACACATGGGTTTGGAGGGCTACTAACTCACTGCCAGACCTTGGGCAAGTCGCTCCACCTCCCTGATCCTGTTCTTCTGCATCTGAAAAGTGGGGTATTGGCCAGCACTGTGGCTCACACCTGTAATCCCAGCGCTTTGGGAGGCCGAGGTAGGCAGATCATGAGGTCAAGAGATCAAGACCATCTTGGCCAACATGGTAAAACCCCATCTCTACTAAAAATGCAAAAATCAGCTGGGCATGGTGGTGCATGATGGTAGTCCCAGCTACTCAGAAGGCTGAGGCAGGAGAATCACTTGAACCCGGGAGGTGGAGGTTGCCGTGGGCTGAGATTGTGCCACTGCACTCTAGCCTGATGACAGAGCAAGACTGTCTCAAAAAAAAAAGTGGAGTATTAAAGGAAAATGCATATGTCTGCGGGAGAGCAGAAACAGCTCCTAGGTTCTGGTTCCAGCAGCTCACAGGCTGTATGACTTTGGGCCAGTGTCCTAATCTCTCTGGGCTTCAGTTTTCTCATCTGTCAAAGAGGAATTAAGAGGACCCACCTCACAAGTCTATTGCAGGATCAGATGAGTTCATTTCAAATAGTGTCTGCAGCCTGAGCAACATAGTGGGATCCCCATCTTGAACAAAATTTAAAATGTGGCATGCACCTGTAGTCCCAGCTACCTGGGAGGCTGAAGATGGTTTGAGCCTGCGAGCTGGAGGCTGCAGTGAGCTATGATTTCACCACTGCACTCCAGCCTGGGTGACAGTTTTTGTTTTGTTTTGTTTTTTGGTGACGGAGTCTTGCTTTGTCACCCAGGTTGGAGTACAGTGGCATGAGAAGTGAAACACGTCCGAGCCAGGTGTCTGTCTTGCAGCTAGGACTAGCCTCTCCCCACACCTCCTTCTGTCTTTACCCCAGGGGCCTTCAACTGCCTTCTGAGCAGGCACCAAGGACATCCCATCTCCAGCTCAGACACACACTCTGAGGTTCCTATATGTGCACCTCCTACAGCCCCTGGAAGATCCCCACCTTCTTCCAGCCAATGCTGCATCTTCCCTCCAGATCTGCCTTCGCCCTGTGCTCCCTGCCCAGAGATGGGCATGGAGCCAGGCCCACCTGCCCAGCATAGTCCAGGCCTGCCAGGTAGACCTCCCCATCCTCTGCCTCTGCCTCCTCCCTTCCCCCTGGTCCCCCAGAGTCCAGACACCCTCATCTCAGAACCAGGCTTTGTTTTGCTCCGTTCTCTCCACTCACCTTCCATCCTGCAGCCCTCATGACTCTTCTTTTATTTTTTTGAGATGGAGTTTCGCTCTTGTTGCCCAGCTGGAGTACAGTGGTGCCAGCTTGGCTCACCGCAACCTCTGCCTCCCGGGTTCAAGCAATTCTCCTGCCTCAGCCTCCCAAGTAGCTGGGATTACAGGCATATACCACCACGCCTGGCTAATTTTGTATTTTTTTTTTTTTTAGTAGAGACGGGGTTTCTTTACATTGGTTAGGCTGATCTCTTAACTCCCGACCTCAGGTGATCCGCCCATCTCGGCCTCCCAAAGCCCTGGGATTACAGGCATGAGCCATTGCATCTGGATCTAACTCTATTTTGTATTTTTATTTTTCTTTCTTTCTTTTTTTTTTTTAAGATGGGGTTTCACCATGATGGCCAGGCTGGTCTTGAACTCCTGACCTCGGGTGATCCACCCACCTCAGCCTCCCAAAGTGCTAGGATTACAGGCATGAGCCACCGCGCCTGGTTTATTTTTATTTTTTTGAGATGGAGTTTGGCTCTTGTCTCCCAGGTTGGAGTGCAATAGTGAGATCTCAGCTCACTGCAATCTCCACCTCCCAGGTTCAAGTGATTCTCCTGCCTCAACCTCCCGAGTAGTTGGGATTACAGGTGCCTGCCACCATGCCCAGCTAATTTTTGTATTTTTGGTAGAGACAAGGTTTCACCATGTTGGGCAGGCTGGTCTCAAACTCCTGACTTCAAGTGATCCACCTGCCTCAGCCACCCAAAGGGCTAAGATTACAGGCATGAGCCACCGGACCCAGCATTGTTTTAGTTTTTTTGAGACTGGGTCTCGCTCTGTCGCCCAATCTGGAATGCAGTGGTACCACCATAGCTCACTGCAGCCTGGAACTCCTGGGCTCAATCGATCCTCCCACCTCAGCCTCCCAAGTAGCTGGGACCACAGCAAATGCCACCACGTCCGGGTTTTGTTTTGTTTTGTTTTGTTTAGAGATGAGGGTCAAGCTATGTTGCCCAGGCTGGTCTTAAACTCCTGTCGTTAAGCAATCCTCCCATGGGAATTACAGGATTAAGCCACTACACCGGCCCAGCTTTTGTTTCAACAGAGCCCGTTCTCTCCTCCCGAGAGCTCTTCTTCCCGCCTACGCACCCTCTCATCCGAGGGACACTTCCTCTTTGGGAAGGCCACTCCCTAACCTTTTACTCACGCCCTGAACATCCTGTTCTCACCCACGCCTCGCCATCAAACACCCCGACATTGACCTGGATTGACTAAGGACCCTGCTCGTTAGCTTTGGCTCAGTGATCTCAGAAAAGAGTTCCCCTCTAATTAAACATGCACGAAAACCCCAGAACAGAGGCGAAAAGCATTGATGGGAAATAACTGTATCTTCTGGAAAGTACAAATTATGACAATGAATCCTTTCTAGGCTGTGTAGTTAACAAGATGAGGGCTATAATGGACATTATAAGCTAACTCTCAAAACCAAAAAAGAAATTAATTCATTGAGAGGTTTTTTTGTTTGTTTGTTTTTTGTCGTTTGAGGGAAGGCATTCCTTTCCTCTGCAAATTTGTATGCAATAGCTTACACTGAATTTTCCAGTATGATTCTAGAGAGTCAATTTGGGGAAAATGAATGCATAAAAAAAAAATACTTGTAGGGTAGTGTGGGTTGAATTCCGTCCTTCAGAGAGATGTGTTAAAGACGGGTACTTGTGAATTTACCTTTTTTAGAAACAGAGTCAGCCTGGCACGATGGCTCACACCTATAATCTCAGCACTTTGGGAGGTCGAGGCAGGTGGATCACGAGGTCAGGAGATTGAGACCAACCTGGCCAACATGGTGAAACTCCATCTCTATTTAAAAAAAAGGGGGGGGGGGCAAGGCACAGTGGCTTATGCCTGTAATCCCAGCACCTTGGGAGGCCGAGGCAGGTGGATCACGAGGTCAAGAGATCGAGACCATCCTGGTCAACATGGTGAAATCCCGTCTCTACTAAAAATACAAAAAATTAGCTGGGCATGGTGGCGCATGCCTGTAATCCCAGCTACTCAGGAGGCTGAGGCAGGAGAATTGCCTGAACCCAGGAGGCGGAGGTTGCAGTGAGCCGAGATTGCGCCATTGCACTCCAGCCTGGGTAATGAGTGAAACTCCATCTCAAAAAAAAAGAAAAAAAAAGCCAGGCGTGGTGGCACACACCTGTAGTCTCAGCTACTCGGGAGGCTGAGGCAGGAGAATCGTTTGGACCAGGCAGGCAGATGTTGCAGTGAGCCGAGATCATCCCACTGCACTCCAGCCTAAGCAACAGAGTAAGACCCCCCTCAAAAAAAAAAAAAAGAAAAAAGAAATGAGGTCTTTGCAGTTGTAACCAAGTTAAGATGATGTTATCCTGGATAAAGGTGTGATATGATCCAATGACTGGTGGCCTTATAAGAAGGTCATGTATGGCCTGGCATGGTGGCTAATGCTTGTAGTCCCACCTACTCAGGAGGCTGAGACAAATTGCTTGAACCTGGAAGGCAGAGGTTGTACTGCACCGGGATCACACCATTGCACTCCAGCCTGGGCAACAAGAACAAAACTCCGTCTCAAAAAAAAAAAAAAGAGAGAAAGAATAGAAAAAGAAACGTAAAAGCCACCAAAGGGCCAGGCGCAGTGGATCATGCCCGTAATCCCAGAATTTTGAGAGGCTGAGGCAGGCAGATTACTTGAGGTCAGGAGTTCAAGACCAGCTGGCCAACATGGTGAAACTGCCTCTACTAAAAATACAAAAATTAGCTGGGTGTGGTGGCACGTGCCTGTAATCCCAGCTACTCTGGAGGTAAAGCAGGAGAATCCCTTGAATCTGGGAGGTGGGACCTGCAATGAGCTGAGATCATGCCACTGCACTCCAGCCTGGGCAACAGAATGAGACTCCATCATAAAAAAAGAAATGGTGGGGGGTGGGGGAGGGAGAAGATTGCACTTCATAGAATAGGAAATAATTTCCTTGATACTAAAAAGAGCTTCTTTATGTATTTTACCACAATGAAAATAAAGATACTCTATAAACCAATAATAAAAAGGCTGTTCCCCGCAAAAACAAAAAGTTTCCAGGGAAAGACTAGAGGTCCATGTTTAAACATGTTTTATTTTAAAGGCCAGGCATGGTGACTCATGCCTGTAATCCCAGCACTTTTGGGAGGCCGAGGCGGGCGAATCACCTGAGGTCAGGAGTTCGAGACCAGCCTGGTCAACATGGCAAAACTCTATCTCTACTAAAAATACAAAAATTAGCCAGAGATGGTGGCAGGGGCCTCCCACCTACTCAGGAGTCAGGAGGCTGAGACAGAAGAATTGCTTGAACCCAGGAGGTGGAGGTTGCAGTGAGCCAAGGTCATACCACTGCACTCCAGCCTGAGCGACAGAGCGAGACTCTTGTCTCAAAAAATAAAAAAGAAAGGCAGAAAAAGAAAAAGAAAAAAAATGAGCAAAGTGGTTCCAAAAGTACTGTACCTGGTAAGTATATACAATTGGCCAGGTACAGTGGCTCATGCCTATAATCCCAGCACTTTGGGAGGCCGAGGCGGGTGGATCATAAGATCAAGAGATCGAGACCATCCTGGTCAACATGGTGAAACCCCGTCTCTATTAAAAATACAAAAAAATTAGCTGGGCATGGTGGCACGTGCCTGTAGTCCCAGTTACTCAGGAGGCTGAGGCAGGAGAATTGTTTGAACCCAAGGGGCGGAGGTTGCAGTGAGCCGAGATCATGCCATTGCATTCCAGCCTGTGTAACAAGAGTGAAACTCCATCTCAAAAAAAAAAAAAAATACAATTAACATTTGTCAATTAAAAAAAAAAAAGCCAGGTGCAGTGGCGCGTATCTGTAGTCCTAGCTATTCTGGAGGCTGAGGCTGGAGGATCACTTGAGTCCAGGAGTTCTGGGCTGTGGTGTGCTATGCTGATTGGGTGTCCGCACTAAGTTTGGCATCAATATGGTGACCTCCCGGGAGTGGGGGACCACCAGGTTGCCTAAGGAGGGGTGAACCGGCCCAGGTTGGAAACGGAGCAGGTCAAAACTCTCGTGCTGATCAGTAGTGGGATTGCACCTGTGAATAGCCACTGCACTACAGCCTGGGCAACATAGCGAGACCCTGTCTCTAAAAAAACAGAAAAAGAAAAAGAAAAAAAAAGATGGTAAGAAATGCTGAACTCTGTGAATGGAACAAAAACCTTTGACTTGAAAAATTGAAATAGGTAAACTGAATGGTAAGAAAATTATATCTCTAAAGCTGTTGCCAAGAAACACAAAATAAAACACTCACTTTCCCAAGAAAGAGAAAGGCAGGAAGGAGACCCCATCTCTACAAAACATAAATGAATAAGCTAGGTGTGGTGGTGCATGCCTGTAGTCCCAGCTATTCTGGAGGCTGAGGCAGGAGGATCACTTGAGCCCAGGAGTTGTGGAGGCTGCTGTGAGCTATGATTGTGCCACTGCACTCCAGCCTGGGTGACAGAGTGAGATCCTCTCTCAAAAAAGAAAAGAAAGACGGATACAGAGAAGGAAGGAAGGAGGGAGGGAGGGAAGGAAGGAAGGAAGGAAGGAAGGAAGGAAGGAAGGAAGGAAGGAAGGAAAAAAAGACCTCTTGATGTACTGATATCAAAGAACTCCAAGGAGTGGCTCATGCCTGTAATCTTGGCACTTTGGGAGGTCAAGGCAGGCAGATCATCTGAGGTCAGGAGTTCAAGACCAGCCTGGCCAACGTGGCGAAACGCTGTCTCTACTAAAACCAAAAATTAGCCAGCTGTGGCAGCACATGCCTATAGTCCGAGCTACTCGGGAGGCTGAGGCAGAAGAATCGCTTGAACCCAGGACGGTGGAGGTTCCAGTGAGCTGAGATCATGCCACTACACTCCAGCCTGGCTGACACAGCAAAACTGTCTCAAAAAAAATTTTTTTTTCTTTAAAGAATAATATAGGCCGGCTGAAGTGGCTCATGCCTGTAATCCAGCACTTTGAGAGGCTGAGGCAGGTGGATCACTTGAGGTTGGGAGTTTGAGACCAGCCTGGCCAACATGGTGAAACTGTGTCTCTACTAAAAATATAAAAATTAACTGCACGTGATGGCAGGCATCTGTAATCCCAGCTACTCAGGAGGCTGAGGCACAAGAATCACTTGAACCTGGAAGGCAGAAGTTACAGTGAGCCAAGATAGTGCCATTACACTCCAGCCTGGTGACAGAGTGAAATTCTGTCTCAAAATAATAATAATAATAATATAATGGGCCAGGCTTGGTTGCTCACACCTGCAATCCCAGCACTTTGGGAGGCTGAGGTGGGTAAATTCATGAGGTCAGGAGAGCAAGACTATCCTGGCCAACATGGTGAAGCCCCATCTCTACTAAAAATACAAAAATTAGCTGGGTGTGGTGGCAGGTGTCTGTAGTCCCAGGTACTCAGGAGGCTGAGGCAGGAGAATCACTTGAACCCAGGAGGCGGAGGCTGCAGTGAGCCGAGATTGCACCACTGCACTCCAGCCTGGTGACAGAGTGAGATTCCGTCTCAAAAAACAAAACAAAACAAAACAAAAATATATAATGGACTTTGGGGACTCAGAGGGAAAGGGTGGGAGGGGGATGAGGAATGAAAGACTGCATATCGGATGCAGTGGGTGCACCAAAGTCTCAGAAATCACCACTAATCTCAGAAATCACTATGTTGGGTACAGTGTACACTGCTTACGTGACAGGTGCACCAAAGTGCACAGAAATCACCACTAATTAGGTTTTGTTTTCTAAGACAGAGTCTTGCTGTATCACCCAGTGCAGTGGCACCATCTCTGCTCACTACAACCTCTGCCTCCCGGGTTCAAGCAATTCTCCTGTCTCAGCCTCCCAAGTAGCTGGGACTACAGGTGTACAATACCACACCCGGCTGATTTCTGCATTTTTACTAGAGATGGGGTTTCACCACATTGGCCAGTCCGGTCTGGAACTCCTGACCTGGTAATCCACCTGCCTCGGCCTCCCAAAGTGCTAGGATTACAGGCATGAGCCACCACACCAGGCCCACTAATCAGTTCTTTAGTGATAATTTGACCATGTAGCCAAAAACCACCTGTACCCCCAAACACTATTGAATTTTTTTAAAAAAAGGAAATTTTGATACAAAGGAAAAAAACAACAAAACAACAACAACTGCTTCCAGGGTTTCCCTCAAGCCCTCCCCATCAAGCCTAGGAGAGGGGATGGTGTCTTTGGATAGGTGAGTGCTGGCCTGCGGGCTTTTGTCCTAGCTGTGTGACCTTGGGGAATTCATCTCACCTCTTGGTAGGGTGACCAAGCATCCTGGTTTGCTTGGGACTGTCCTGACATTAGCCCTAAAAGTTCTGTGTCCCCAGAACATGGGACAGCTGGTCACAATGCACCTGGCTCCAGGTTTTGTTTTTGCCTTTTTGGGGGTGTGTGTGTGTGTGTGTGTGTGTGTGTGTGTGTGTGTGTTTGAGATGGTGTGTCATTCTGTCCCCCAGACTGGAGTGCAACAGCATGATCTCGGCTCACTGCAACTTTGACCTCCTGGGTTCAAGGTTTTTCTTATCTGCTGAACAGAGATAACGGTAGGCAGAGCTAGGTTACAAGCACTTCCTCCCACTTCCTCCACCTTGCGGCTCTGTGGCTTTGAGCAGCTTACTGCACCACTTGGTTCATCTGTAAAATGGGACTTTTGTTTGTTTATTTAGAGACAGGTTCTCGCTCTATCACCCAGGCTGGAGTGCAGTGGTGCAATCATGGCTCACTGCAGCCTCGACCTCCTGGACTCAAGTAATCCCCCTGCATCAGCCTTCCAAGTAGCTGGGACTACAGGTATGTGCCACCACACCCAGCTAATTCTTAAAATTTTTTAGGCCAGGCGTGGTAGCTCATGCCTGTAATCCCAGCACAGTGGGAGGCGGACAGACCATCTGAGGTCAGGAGTTTGAGACCAGCCTGATCAAAATGGTGAAACCCCATCTCTACTAAAAACACAAATTTAACCGGGCATGGTGGTTATGGTGGTAAGCACCTGTAATCCCTGCTACTCAGGAGGCTGAGGCAGGAGAACTGCTGAACCCGGGAGGCAGAGGTTGCAGTGAGCCAAGATCTTGCCACTGCTCTCCAGCCTGGGCAACAGAGTGAGACTCCATCTCAAAAAAAAAAAAAAAAAAAAAAATTAGCCAGGCGTGGTGGGGCACACCTATGATTCCAGCTACTTGGGAGACTGAGGCAGGAGAATCACTTGAACCCAGGAGGCAGAAATTGCAGTGAGCCGAGATTTCAACGTTGCACCCCAGCCTGGGCAACAAGTGTGAAATTCCATCTCAAAAAAAAAAACCTCCTGGGCTCAAGCGATCCTCCCACCTCAGCCTCCCAAAGTGCTAGGATTACAGGCTTGAGCCGTCACAGCTGTTCTAAAATGGGACGCTTGAGTGCACCTGCTTCACAGAGAGGGCCGGATGTGTCCATCTCTGTACATCCCTTTGCACAGCCCCTGGCACTGACCAGGTTGTCACTGCTCCAAAGGGAAAGGGCAGGACAAGGTTTGCTACTGCCCTTTCCTCACCCAGGCTTGTAGGGCTCAGCCACTGGGAACCTGAGGTGGTGCAGGACCTGGCTTGGCAGGAGGCATCATCAGTGAGAACCGGTTAGCCTGCTGGACCCATGCTGGGTTGCCAAGTGCCCTGGGGAGCTGGGCAGGGCAAGGTGGCAGGTGAAGGGGATCAGGTGCCAAGTACCTACTCTGGGCAGATGAGGATTTTTAGGCATGGAGCAGGGAGGACCCTTGGAGAGAGGCAAGCAGAGGCTGGAGAGGAGGTGTCCCCCACTGCCACCAGGCTCTGGCCTCCCCTTATCTCCTGAGCCCTGGTAATTTGTCCTCTAAATCCCCCCTGGAATCCCTCCCTCTCCTCCTGTCCATCACCCCCGAACCAGGCCCTAAGTGCTCCCACCAGCTGCCCACAGTGGAGAGACACCTTCCCTAGCCTCTCACTCTGTTCTTTCCTAATTTTAAGTCCAATTCTTGGCTGGGCACACTAGGTCATGCCCATAATCCCTCGAGGGATCACTTGAGGTCAGGAGTTCGAGGCCAGTCTGGCCAATACGATGAAATCCTGTCTCTAATGAAAATACAAAAATTAGCCAGGCATGGTGGTATTCACCTGTAATCCCAGGTACTCAGGAGGCTGAGAATCACTTGAACCCTGGAGGCAGAGGCTGCAGTGAGCTGAGATCACACCACTGCACTCTAGCCTGGAGGGCAGAGTGAGACTTCATCCCAAAATAAATAAATGAGTCTATTGGTGCCTCTCCCTGGAGAGAACCCAGGAGGGCTTTCTGTGGCTGGGCCAGCCCTGCTGTCCTCCTAGGAAACACTCTCAGTATAGTTCCCCCTCTGCTTAGCTCTCAGGGCTCAGATGTCACCTCTTCTGGGAAGCCTGCCCTGAATAGTAACCCACTCTTGAGAGAGCTTGAACTTGGGATCTAGCCTGAGCTCCTGAGCTTAGGGATCGGGGTGGAAGGTGGAAGCAGGCGAGACACTGCCCAACTGCAGAGGGTGCAGCCTGGGTCCCTTCCTGCCTGGCCGACCCCGGGTGTCTTCCTCCAGCTTCCCAGCCTTTGGCCCATGTGGTACCTTCCACCTGAAATCTCTCCCCAGCCCTGGCCCACCCAGGTCCTCTTTTGAGCTCCCCTACTCCACTTCTCCAGGGTCCTGGAGCTTCTCCCCTAGGGCTTAGACTCCATTTCACCATGTATCCTGTATTCGATTATCTTTTTTTTTTTTTTTTTTTTTTAAGACAGAGTCTCGCCCTGTCTCCCAGGCTGGAGCACAATGGTGCGATCTTGGCTCATTGCAACCTCTGTCTCCCGGGTTCAAGCGATTCTCCTGCCTCAGCCTCCCAAGTAGCTAGGATTACAGGCCTGCATCACCACACCCAGTCAATTTTTGGTATCTTTAGCAGAGACGGGGTTTCACCACGTTGGCCAGGCTAGTCTCGAACTCCTGACCTCGTGATCCACTTGCCTCAGCCTCCCAAAGTATTGGAATTACAGGTGTGAGCCACCACACCTGGCCTTATATTATCATTATTATTATTATTTGTAGAGATAGAGGTCTCACTATGTTGCCTAGGCTGGTCTCTCTGCTGGAGTTCAGTGTCACCATCATAGCTCACTGCAACCTAGACCTCTGGACTCAAGTGATCCTCCCAATTCAACCTTCCAAGTAGCTGGGACTACAGGAGCGCACCACCATGCCTAGCTAACTTTTGTATTCTTGGTAGAGACGGGCTCACCCCATGTTGCCCAGGCTGGTCTCGAGCTCCTGAGCTTGAGCAATCCACTCCTCTCAGCCTCCCAAAGTGCTGGGATTACAGATGTGAGCCACCAACCCCATCGTATATTATTATTAATACAAACAAATGCCACACTCTGAGCACCCCTGAAGGTGCAAGGTGTGATATTCAAGAGCTTCCTAGTCACAACAACTGAGAAAAATTGCTCTATTATCCTTCTTCATCAGGTGTGCAAACAAGCTGTTGGAGGGAAGGAGAGGGGGAAAAAAACAGGTGAATACTGTGGGAGGACGGTAGAGCAGGCAATGGAGGAGGAAGGAGGGGACTGAGGGCTGAGGGAGAAGAGGCATGCTTTTGAAAAAGAGGCTGGAGCACAGTGGCTCTCGTCTGTAATCCCAGCACCCCAGAAAGCAGAGGCGGAAGGATCACTTGAGCCTAAGAGTTCCAGGCCAGCCTGCGCAACATAGCAAACCCACCACCTTCACCACAGATTTTCTTTTTCTTTTTTTGAGACAGTCTCACTCTGTCACCCAGGCTGGAGTGCAGTGGCATGATCTTGGCTCACTGCAACCTCTACCTCCTGGGTTCAAGGGATTTTCCTGCCTTAGCCTCCTGAGTAGCTGTGTTCACAAGTGTGCGCCACCACATCTGGCTAATTTTTGTATTTTTAGTAGAGATAAGGTTTCATAATATTGGTCAGGCTGCTCTTGAATTCCTGACCTGGTAATCTGCCCACCTTAGCCTCCCAAAGTTCTGGGATTACAGGTGTGAGCCACTGTGCCCAGCCTATTTTTCTTTTCTTTTCTTTTTTATTGAGATGGAGTCTTGCTCTGTCACCCAGGCTGGAGTGCAGTGGTGTGATCTTGGCTCACTGCAACCTCCACCTCCTGGGTTCAAGCAATTCTCCTGCCTCAGCCTCCTGAGTAGCTGGACTACAGGTGCACATCACTGTGCCCAGCTAAATTTTGTATTTTGTATGTTGGCCAGGCTGGTCTCAATCTCCTGACCTCAGGTGATCCACCTGCCTCAGCCTCCCAAAGTGCTGGGGTTACAAGCATGAGCCACCATGCCCAGCCTACCAAAGATTTTTTTATTTAAAAAAAAAAAAAAAAAATTAGTCAGACATGGTGGCAAGCGTCTATAGTCCTAGCTACTCTGAGGCTGAAGTGAGAGGATTGCTTGAGCCCAGGGGTCCGAGGCTGCAATGAGCTAGGATCTTGACATTGCATTCCAGCCTGGGCAACAGAATGAGACTCCCATCTCTAACAAAAACTTTTTTGAGATGGAGTCTCACTCTGTCACCCAGGTTGGAATGCAGTGGCATGATCTCAGCTCACTTCAACCTTCACCTCCTAGGTTCATGAAATTCTCCTGCCTCAGCCTCTCCAGTAGCTGGGACTACAGGCACATGCCACCATGCCTGGTTAATTTTTGTATTTTTAGTAGAGACGAGGTTTCACCGTGTTGGTCAGGCTGATCTTGAACTGCTGACCTCGTGATCTGCTCACCTTGGTCTCCCAAAGTGCTGAGATTACAGGTGTGAGCCACTGTACCCGGCCAATTTTTTTTGTTAATTGAGACAGAGTCTCACTCCGTTGCCCAGGCTGGAGTGCAGTGGTGAAACCTTGGCTCACTGCAACCTCCACTTCCCGGGTTCAAGCGATTCTCCTGTGTCAGCCCCCCAAGTAGCTGGGGCTACAGGTACACACCACCATTCCTGGCTAATTTTTGTATTTTTAGTAGAGACGGGGTTTTGCCATGTTGGCCAGGCTGGTCTTGAACTCCTGACCTAATGTGATCCACCCATCTCGGCCTCCCAAAGTGCTGGGATTACAGGTGTTTGCCACTGCGCCCAGCCTCTAACAGAGATTTTTTCTTTTCTTTTCTTTTCTTTTTTAAAAAAAGAGAAGGCATGGCGAGGTGGCTCATGTCTGTGACGAGGCCAGGAGTTTGAGACCAGTCTGGCTAATATAGTGAAACCCCACCTCTACCAAAAAATAAAAATAAAATAAATAAATAAATACAAAAAATTAGCCAGGCATGGTGGCCAGCGCCTGTAATCCCAGCTACTCAGGAGGATGAGGCAGGAGAATTGCAGTGAGAACCGAAAATGACCCGGTTCTACTTGCCTGGTAGAACCGAAAATGACCCGGTCTCAGGAGCAGACTCAACTAAGAGGCAGAGGTTGCAGTGAGCCGAGATCACCGCATTGCACTCCAGCCTGGGTGACTGTGCGAGACTTGGTCTCAAAGAAAGAAAGAAAAACAAAAAGAGAAACAGTGTAGCAGAGGGAAGGCCAAGTGCAAAGGCCAGGAGTCTGCACTTGGAGGGACAGGTTCTTCCACACTTGCAACAGAGGTCTCCTGCCTCCTCCCTTCCCCCTGCCCCTGCCCCCGGCCCCCTTTCTCTATGAGGAAATCAAATCTCAGCTTGCCTAGGGCCCCATGGCCAGGGAGGCCCCAACTTCACCCCGATGGGTCTTGTGGGTCTTGGGTCTGCTGAGCCGAGTCAGAGAAAGGTTTATTAACCCCATTTTACAGAGGCTAAAGGTGAAGCCACTTGTCCAGAGAACATGCGGTGGGCCAGCGACTCTGAAACCTCCTGGGACTGTCCTCTATCCAGCGACTCCCCAGGCTCCCTGCC
Organism: Saguinus oedipus; assembly: GCA_031835075.1. Lineage (NCBI taxonomy): Eukaryota > Metazoa > Chordata > Mammalia > Primates > Cebidae > Saguinus > Saguinus oedipus. The sequence continues at coordinate 7,829,467 of CM063187.1, forward strand.
CCTGCGCGCTCCTGAGACCGGGTCATTTTCGGTTCTACCAGGCAAGTGGGGGACCCTGTCCCTACTGCTGTTGCCCTCAGCCAAAACCAAGTCTGCGCCACCACCCACCCGGCCTATCTCCCAGCCTTATCTCCCCAGCTCTGCCTCCTGACACCTGCACCCCACCAAACCGTAGCCTTTGCCCGAATGCCCTCACCGCCTCGGCTGGCCCCCGCGGGCGCCTCATGAGAACCCCTGGACTGGCCTGGCCCTCCAACAGGCCCCCAGACTCGGGATGCCCAGGGTGGCCGCTGAGGCCTGGAAAAGTCTGGTCCTCCCACGTGCACACCCAACAGTGCGCCCCAGAGGCTCAGGGTACCCCGGCAGAGTGGGGATGTGGAGCGATGAGCGGAGCCCGAGCATCCAGGGCAGAAGAGGGGACCCAGGAGGGGGCCGGGGAGACAGACAGCGAACAGGGGTGAAGCCGAGGCCGGACGGAGCGCGCAGCGGACAATGCTGGGTTCAAAGGGGAGAGATAAGGCGCAGACAAGAGACGCGAGGCTGGACCCGGGCCAGGCGCTCCGCAGGGCGGAGATGGGCGGGGGCGGGGGCGGGGGCGGGAATGGTGAGGCGGGGACGGGGGGCGGGAATGGTGAGGCGGGGACAGGGGGGCGGGGATGGGGAACGGGCGCGAGGTTGGGGGCAGGGGAGAGGCCTGGTTGCGCCGAGGGGAACAAGCGCCGGGAGGACCTCCCGCCCGCTCCAGGCCCTGCCCCTCCAAGTCCCCAGCACTGCGCCAGGCCCCGCCCCTCCAGGCCCTACCGTTCCGGGGCGCGCTCCCCGCCCCGCCCCGCGGCCCAGCTCCCGACCCCGCCCCGGGCTCCCCCCACCCAAGCCTTTTTTCCCTGGCTGGGGGCAGAGGCCCGGCCGGGAGCAGAGTCCGGCTGTGTGGCTCGGGCGGTGCGTGTCTGCAGCTGCTCCGGGTCCCCCGCCAGGAGCGCCGTACTCATCCCCGCCGCCGGTCCCCGGTGCGCCCGGCCTTCTGCGCCCCCAGGTAAGCGAGCGCCCCGCGCCGCGAACGCCGCCCGGAACGCCACACTCACGGCAGGCTCCGGCCCCGCCTCCACGGTCATGGCGGCCCCAGCCCGGCCCCCCATCACCCAGTCCCGGGACTGTCCCCTTGGGGCTCCCCCTCTGGGCCGCCTCCCGGAGAGATCCGCGCTCCCCCATGAGGGCCGGGGCGCCGCGGGTGCCCGAGGACGCGCCTGCGAAACGGGTGGGAGTGAGTAGGGGCGATCCCGGCCTCGTCACGCGGGGGAATCCGGATGTGTGAGCTGGAGGAGCGCCCCGTGCCCCCGACGTGCCAGGGCTGGGGACGCAGCTGGGACCCTGGCCTCGGAGCCCGCAGCCGGCCGCATAGACGGCTTCAGAGAACCGCCTAAACACGTCATTCCAAGCCCAAGCTAACGCTTCAGGCTGCCGGTGTGGGATGGAGGGGCCCAGGTGGGGATGGGGTCATTTGGCCTGGTTGAACCAGCCGGCGAGGTCTTTTTAGGCCCAGGAAACTGCATGATTGCGGGGCAGGGCCCAGCTGGGAGTTCGTGCCGAGCAGAAAAGGGGCCAGCGTGGCTGAAACGCGAAGAGGGAGGGTCGGAGGTGGAGACAGGTTGGCTGGGGTCTGGGAAGCGGTGAGGAGAGCGTGGAACCCGTCCTCGGGGCGGTGGGGACCACGGAGGCTTGCAACAGCAGGTGCATGGCATGATCGGATTGTGTCTTAAGAAGAACATCCCGTGGGAGAGATGGGGATACTTGGAAGGGGACTGCTGGCCTAACCTGGCTGGAAGGTGTGAAGGAACTGGGGGAACTGAAAATTTCGCTTTGATGGAGGAGCATCGTCTACTTCCTCTGTCTGCTTGCTTGTAAGTGGGGCGTGGGTGACATGTTTCTCCTGGGTAGTTAGGAGTATATAGAAGAGGCTTTCATTGCTGGGTTGGTAGACTTTGGGGGAAACCCGCTCTGTAGGAAACAGGGAAGCGGGCAGGGAGAGGCTGTTGTGGTTTGCAAACCTATGAGATGGGAGAACGGTCCACAGATTCCAGTCTGAGCTCAGAGGCCAGGGTGACCCCACTAGGGCGACCTGGATGTGTTCTATGGGGATAGGTTTCCTGGACTATGGCATTGTCTTTGAAGCTCTCGGCCTACCCAGCCTCAGATGGGTCTTCCAGGAGCAGCTGCTGTGAATAAACACAGAAGTGGAGCTGGGGGTGTTGACCAGAAGCCTCATTCAGTGCACCTGGGCCCCAGCAGGCCCAGCCAGGCATGGAGGAGGAGGCAGTGAGGACTTTCCTTACCTGATTTTCCAGCTCATCCACTGCTAGAAGAGATACTTTGAGCCTGGGGGGTTGGGGGAGCCTTGGTCATTTAATTGGTTGTGAGACCCCAAGGAGAGGTTTCCGACCTTCAGTCTGCCTATCTGTAAAATGGGTCATTAGTATCTGAGCCTAGGAGTGTTCATAGATCAATGAAAGCATAGGCTAGGCGGATCTCGGTGGCAGCCACACCCCTAAGGAACCAGGGAGGGCTCTAACGCCAGGTGGGAGTTCAGGGCTGCAGGGGCTTCCATTTCCTCTGATAAATTCAGAATAGGCCAGGTGTGGTGGCTCACGCCTGCAATCCCAGCACTTTGGGAGGCCGAGGTGGGCACATCACCTGAGGTTGAGTTTGAGATCAGCCTGACCAACATGGAGAAACCCTGTCTCTACTAAAAATACAAAAGTAGCTGGGCATGGTGGCACACACCTGTCATCCCAGCTACTCGGGAGGCTGAGGCAGGAGAATCTCTTGAACCCAGGAGGCAGAGGTTGCAGTGAGCCAAGATGGCGCCATTGCACTCCAGCCTGGGCAACAAGAGTGAAACTCCATCTCAAAAAAAAAAAAAAAAAAAAAATCAGAACAGTGCCCATCTCCTGACCCAGGGCCGTCTGCAGGTTGAATAAAGTGGTTGGCTCAGTGCCTGGCACAGAATGTCTTGGCTCAGGAGCTGCTGGGATGACTGTAGTTGGCAGCCTGAGTGGACCCAAGTCCCCTCCTCCCACCCTTGGGATGGCACAGAAAGGCAGGCGCCTGGGGAGCTCCCTGCCCTGCCTGCTTCTTTGAGTACCACAAGCTGCTCCCTTTCCTACTGGCTGGGCTTGAGCCTGCTCCCTGCCCTGTCCTGCCAGTTTGAATTGAGGGCCTCTGGGCCACAGACTTCACCACTTCCTGCCTCAGTTTCTCCACCTATAAAATGGGATAATAGCAGTCATGACCTATAGACTGGGAGGTGAATCCAGTCTGGTGATGAATAAAGAATCCCTGGCTGGTGATGAGTACTTGCTAAACAGGCTATTAAATTATCATGAGAATATCAGAGCTGGAGGCTGTTAAAATATCACAGACGGGCCAGGCAGGGCGGCTCATGCCTGTAATTCCAGCACTTTGGAAGGTTGAAGCGGGCACATCACCTAAGGTCAGGAGTTTGAGAGCAGCATGACCAACAAGGTGAAACCCTGTTTCTACTAGAAATACAAAAATTAGCTGGGTGTGGTAGTGTGTACCTATAATCTCAGCTATATGGGAGGCTGAGGCAGGAGAATCTCTTGAACATGGGAGGTGCAGTGAGCTGAGATGGCGCCACTGCACTCCAGCCTGGATGACAGTGAGACTCTGTCTTACACACACACACACACACACACACACACACACACACACGAAAATCACAGAGCCATGCCTGGGGGCAGTCCAGAGGAGTCACCTGACTCAACCTTAGAAGGAGTCAGGGAAGGCCTCCTGGAGGAGGTGACAGTTGGCTGGGTCACTAAGGGTGAGTAGGAGTTAACCAGGCAGAGAGGCCAGTGGGCAAATTACAGAGGAGAGAAACTGCAAGAGTGCTTAGATGAGAGAACCACGAAACCAGGGTTGTAAGAGTCAGAGGGGAGAGGAGGAAGGGCAGAGCCAGCCTGCTGACCTCGAACATGCATTTGGCATTATTCTGTTCCCAGGGAACAGACTGCAGGGGTCCAAGGCAGGAGCCTGGAGACCAGGATGGAAGGGACTGCGCCAGGCCAGGGGAGCAATGATAGGGCTGGACCAGGTAGAGGTATGGATGGGTGAGGCTTGGGTGGATCTTGGAGAGGTATGGAGGAACCTGGGGAGGGAGCAGCTGCCGTGAGGGAGCAGGTTTAGGTGCAAATCAGCAATCTGTTCGCAGCATCTGGAAGTTGCAGTGCCACTAGACACCCAGGTGGCATGGCACAGGATGGCTTTGAAGCAAGCTGGGAACTTGGAAGATCACAGAAAGAGGACAGAAGGAAAACCAGGAGTGGGTGGAAAGCTGGGAGCCAAGGGAGCTGGGGCTTTAATAGGAGGAAAGGGTCCTGAAACCCCTGTTTAGATAATTTAGTAGTAGGCATCTTGCCCTTTCTTTTCTTTTTTTGAGATGGAGTTTCACTCTTGTCACCCAGGCTGGAGTGCAAGCGCAATCTTAGCCCATTTCAACCTCTGCCTCCTGGGTTCAACTGATTCTCCTGCCTCAGCCTCAGGAATCCAAGTAACTGGGATTACAGACATGCGCCACCATGCCCAGCTACTTTTTGTATTATTAGTAGAGACAGGGTTTCACCATGTTGGCCAGGCGGGTCTCGAACCCCTGACCTCAGGTGATCCACCCGCCTCGACTTCTCAAAATGCTGGGATTACAGGCGTGAGCCACTGCGCGTGGTCTGTCTTACTCTCTTGTGGCTGCTCTTCCCCAACCCTGTTCTCTTCCCTTAGCCTTTCAGTATTTCAGTACAGGCTTCTTTCTTTCTTCTCTTTCTTTTCTTTCTCTTTCTTCATTTTTTTTTCTGTTCTTTTTTTTTTTTTTTTTTTGAGACAGGTTCTGGCTCTATCAATCAGGCTGGGGTGCAGTGGTGCAATCTTGGCCCACTGCAACTTCAGCCTCCCAGGTTCAAATAATCCTCCCACTTCAGCCTCCTGAGTAGCTGGGACTACAGGCATGAGCCACCACACCTGGCTAATTTTTGCATTTTTTTGTAGAGATTTTGTAGAGTTTCGTTATGTTGCTCAGGCTAGTCTCAAACTATTGAGCTCAAACGCTTCAGCCTCCCAGAGTGCTGGGATTGCAGACATAAGCCACTGCATTTGTCCTCTTTCTTTCTTTCCAAGGCAAACTCTTACTGTGTTGCTCAGGCTGGAGTACAGTGGCATGATCTTAATTCGCCACAGCCTCAACCTCCTGAGCTCATCCCACCTCAGCCTCCTGAGAGCTGGGACTTCAGGCATGCACCACCATGCCCAGCTAATCTAAAAAAAAAAAAAAAATCATAGAGATGGGGATCTCACTCTGTTGCCCAGGCTGGTCTTGAACTCCTGGCCTCAAGCAAGGCTCCAGCCTCAACCTCCCAAAGTACTAGGATTATAGGCACAAGCCACCGCCCTGGCCAAGCTCAGGCTTTTCTTTGCTACACTTGAATAGGCCTCTCAGACCCATCATGACTCTGACCAGAGTAGCATAGAAAGGCCAGGTGTGTGGTAGCTCACGCCTGTAATCCCAGCACTTTGGGAGGCCAAGGTGGGTGGATCACTTGAGGTCAGGAGTTCGAGACCAGCTTGCTCAATATGGCGAAACCCCGTCTCTACTAAAAATACAAAAATTAGCTGGACGTGGTGGTTGGCTCCTATAATCATAGCTACATGGGAAACAGAGACAGGAGAATTGCTTGAACCCAGGAGGTGGAGGTTGCAGTGAGCTGAGATAGCACTGGGCAACAGAGTGGGACTCTGTCTCAAAAGAAAAAGGCTGAGTGTGATGACTCACACCTGTAATCCCAGCACTTTGGGAAGCCAAGGTGGGTGATTCATGAGGTGAGGATTTTGAGACCAGCCTGACCAACATGGTGAAACCCCTTCTGTACTAAAAACACAAAAATTGGCCAGGAGTGGTGGCTCACGCCTGTAATCCCAACACTTTAGGAGGCTGAGGAGGGCAGATCACCTGAGGTCCAGAGTTCAAGACCAGTCTGACCAACATGGAGAAACCCTGTTTCTCTACTAAAAAAAAAAAATTATATATATATATATATGCATGCATGCATGCCGGGCATGGTGGCTTACGCCTGTAATCCTAGCACTTTGGGAGGCAGAGGCAGGTGGATCACTTGAGGTCAGGAGTTCAAGACCAGCCTGACCAACATGGTGAAACCCCATCTCTACTAAAAATAGAAAATCAGCTGGACATGGTGGCGCATGTCTGTAATCCCAGCTACTTGGGAGGCTGAGACAGGAGACTTGCTTGAACCTGGGAGGCATAGGTTGCAGTGAGCTGATATTGCACCATTGCACTCCAGCCTGGGCAAGAAGAGCAAAACTCTGTCTCAAAAAAAAAAAAAAAAAGAAAGAAAAAACAGCCTATATATATATATATATATGTAATTGGCCGGGCATGGTGGTGCCTGCCTGTAATCCCAGCAAGTCAGAAGGCTGAGGCAGAAGAATCACTTAAAACCCAGGAGGTGGAGATTGCAACTCCAGCCTGGCAGCAAGAGCAAAACTCTGTCTGAAAAAAATAAAAAGTAGCATAGAGGAGACCTTCTCCTCCCTGAGTCTGGACTCTCTACTTTTGTTAATAGGATGCTATCACACACACACACTGAACTGGCTGGAGCTCAGCTCAGCTTTTCCTCCCTAAACCCTCCTGGACTCCTAGAGACAGATTTTAGTCCAGGGTCCCACGACACTATGTCTGAAGAGTGATCATTTCCTACCAGCTATGGCCTGGGGACCCCTTCTGCCCTGTGCCTGGCCCCCACCTTCCTCCCACCCCTGTCTGTCATTTGTTCATTCAGCACAGACTTAGGAAGTGTCTGCAATGTGAGACACTGGAGACAGACAGTGGCCACAGGAAGCCTTACAGAGCTGATGTTCCTGCAGGGAGAAGGTGATGGGGACAAGGATGAGGTTTGAAGGAGCAGCTAGACATCTGGAGGAAGGGTGCTCCTGGCAGAAGACCCAGCAGGTGCAAAGGCCCTGAGGCTGGAACAGGCATGGTGTGTTGGAGGAATGGCAGTGAGGCCGGGGTGGCTGGAGCAAACTGAGCAAGGAGTCGTAGAGTATAGAGAGGAGCAGATGAAGAGACTGAAGGTCCTTGGGGACCCCCAGTCCAACCACAGCAGACCCTGGAGAGTCCTTGCCCAAAGGGTGGAAGGTTATGGGACCCTTCTGCTTTGGCACTTTTACTTTGTCATCCTGTCTGTGGTGGTCACCTTCGCTGGAGTGCTGGAACATTGAAGGCTGGGAAGCTAGAGGAAGCTTAAAGGCAGGAGGAAGGAAATGAGGACCACCCAGTGGGCAAGGCTTCTCCCCTCCCCTGCACACAATGGGGCTTGGCTGAACTAGGAGAAGGAAGTACCCAGGGAGGGGTACTGATGAGCGTATGGCACCAGAGGAGGTGAAGGGCAGTGGGGAAGAGGAGGGTGGGAGGGAGGATGAGGAGAAGAAAAAGGACGCAGAGGAGGAAGAGGAGGAGGAGAAGGATGGGGGAGGAGGAGGAGGAAGAGGAAGAGGAGGAAGGGGAGGAGGAAGAGGAAGCAGCAAGTAGCAGCAGCAGCCAGTGGGCAAGCAGCCAGGGCACGGAGCTGGGTAAAGGAGCCAGGACATTGTTAGACAGATGACAGGAGCCCTAGGGATGCAGGGATGGTAGCCTCATCAGGGGCCTTGAGGACAAACAGCAAAGGCTGAGCAACAGGGCCAAGCACAGTGGCTCACACCTGTAATCCCAACACTTTGGGAGGCTGAGGTAGGTGGATCACCTGAGGTCAAAAGATCAAGACCAGCCTAGCCAATATGGCAAAACCCTGTCTCTACTAAAAATACAAACATTAGCCAGGTGCAGTGGTGAGTGTCTGTAGTCCCAACTACTCAGGAGGCTGAGGCAGGAGAATTGCTTGAAGCAGGGAGGCGGAGGTTGCAGTGAGCTGAGATCACGCCACTGTACTCCAGCTTGCATAACAAAGCAAGACTCTGTCTCAGGGGGAAAAAAAAAGCCAAGCAGCGGGTGTATTTGGTGGACAGCTCAGCCTCTAGCCTGCAGTCACTCCCTTCCCAGGCAAAAGACAGAGGACTCAGTTCCCTTCTGCCTTCCCCACCCCCACCACAGACCTGGGCTTCGCTGGGAGGGAATGTGGACACTTGAATGCTGGAGCCTAGATCTAAGGTTCTGCCGAGCCAGGGCACTGTGATCTGAACTGTTCCCTCCGTCCATCCCCGTCCAAACTTGGAGTGGGTGTCCCTTGTCCCTGGTTCTGCTCTATGATTGACAGGTGTGATGGAGCCGCAGCAGGGGCAGGGGAATAATGGCTAGGCTTTTTGGGGTGATTGTACCCAGATAGTGGCAGGAAGGGAGGGAGGTGGTTCTCTGGGTTTTATTTCTCCATCTGGGATGTTGGTGAGGGCAGGTGTAAGCAGAAGGCTACGGGAGTTTGAAGCTGCTGTGACTTAGGATTGTGCCATTGCGCCCCAGCCTGAACAGCACAGAAGGACCGTCTGAAAATAAATGGAGACCGGGTGCGTTGCCTCACACCTGTAATCCCAACACTTTGGGCAGCCAATGTGGGCGGATCACCTGAGGTCAAGAGTTTGAAACCAGCCTGGCCGACATGGTGAAACTCGGTCTCTACTAAAAATATAAAATTAGCCAGGCGTGGTGGCGGGTGCCAGTAATCCCAGCTACTTGGGAGGCTGAGGCAGGAGAATCGCTTGGACCCGGGAGGCAAAGGTTGCAGTGAGCTGAGATCGTACCATTGAACTCCAACCTGGGCAACATGAGTGAGACTCCATCTCAAATAAATGGATGGTTGGGAGGCTATCACCTCCCTGCCCTCACCTCCTCCCATACACTCCTCCATTCCACCCACAGGAGTCACCTCTCTGTGCCTCAAGTCTAGAATGCCTGGCCCTGTCTCAGGGCCTTTGCACTGGCTCTTCCCTCTTTCTAGAATGTTCTATCACCATGGCTTCCTCCCTCACCTCCACACTTTCTCAGGGAGGGCTTCCTGACCTCCCTCTTTAAAACCATAGCCCTGCTGGTCACTGTGGCTCACACTTATAATCCCAGCACTTTGGGAGGCTGAGGTGGGCAGATCACCTGAGGTCAGGAGTTCAAAACCAGCTTGGCCAACATGTTCAGACCCTGTCTCTACTAAAAATGCAAAAATTAGCCAGACATTGTGGTGGGCGCCTGTAATCCCAGCTGCTCAGGAGGCTGAGGCAGGAGAATCACTTGAACCTGGGAGATGGAGGTTGCAGTAAGCCAAGATGTTGTCACTGCACTCCAGCCTGGGCCACAGAGTGAGACTTGGTCTCAAAAAAAAAAAAAAAGTAGCCCGCACTGCCTGACTCTTCATTCCTTTTCCTGCCTTATTTTTCTCTCCACCTGACAATCACAAAACAAATTATCAAAATGCAGGGCTGGATGAGGTGACTCATGCCTGTAATCCCAGCACTTTGAGAGGCCAAGTTGGGCAGATTGCTTGAGCCCAGGAATTCAAGACCAGCCTGGGCAACATAGCAAGACCCTATTTCTTAAAAAAAAAAAAAAAAAGTCCGAGTGGGCACAGTGACTCATGCCTGTAATCCCAGCACTTTGGGAGGCCAAGGTGGGTGGATCACAAGGTCACAAGATCAAAACCATCTTGGCCAACATGGTGAAACCCCATTATTAAAATACAAAAAATTAGCTGGGCATGGTGGCAAGAGCCTGGAGTCCCAGCTACTTGGGATGACGAGGTAGAGGAATCACTTGAACCTGGAGACAGAGGTTGCAGTGAGCCGAGTTTGTGCCACTGCACTCCAGTTTGGGCAACAGAGCAAGACTGTCTCAAAAAAAAAAAAATGGAAATGAAACAAAATATAGAGTCTTTGCTACTCCCTCATCTCTACCGTGTCCAGAATATCAGCTCCATGGGGATGGGAATTCTTGTCTACCCTGTTCTCTGCTGGGATCCCAGGATGTAGTTTGTATGCAGTAGGAGCCTAATAAATGTTAAGTGATGCCAGGCATCCTGGGTCCTGGCTGCAGCCTGAGAGGTTGGATGTCAGGGGGTTGGCATTGGGGGTAGGGTACCTTGGGTGGCAGGTAACAGGCAGGATCTGGGACAGGCAGGCTTGGATCCAAGTCCGGGTCTCTACTCCCTACTTTATTTTATTTTATTTTTGATTTTTTGAGATGGAGTTTTGCTCTTGTTGCCCAAGCTGAAGTGCAATGGCGTGATCTTGGCTCACTGCAACCTCCGACTCCCAGAGTCAAGTGATTCTCCTGCCTCAGCCTCCTGAGTAGCTGGGATTACAGGCATGTGCCCCCATGCCCGGCTAATTTTATATTTTTAGTAGAGATGGGGTTTCTCCATGTTGGCCGGGCTGGTCTTGAACTCCTGACCTCAGGTGATCTGCCCACCTCAGCCTCCCAAGTGCTGGGATTACAGGTGTGAGCCATGGTACTGGGTCTCTACTCCCTACTTTATGACCTTGGATGACTCCATGCCTCACTTTCCCCGGTTGCAAAGTACAGATGACAGAGGCACCTGACTCTTAACACATGTCAGCTTCCTGGTGACCTTGCTGGAGGCTGGAAGGAGCTTGGAGCCAATCTGTGTTTGAGGCCTCCAGAAGGTAGGCCATTTATGACTTTCCCATACACCCCTAGAATTTTCCAGAAATGTGATGAAGATCAAGGAGACGTTACTTTATTTTGGTCAATCAGGGCCCCTCTGAAAAGGTGACATTACGGCTGGGGCCTGAGTTGGAGTGAGTGTTGGGCTAAGACAGGAATTTGACTTGTTTTTTTTTTTTTTTTTTTTTTGAGATGGAGTCTTGCTCTGTTACCCAGGCTGGAGTGCAGTAGGCACTCGGCTCACTGCAGCCTCCACCTCCCACGTTCAAGTGATTCCCCTCTCTCAGCCTCCCAAGTAGCTTGGGACTGACTACAGGTGTGTGCCATCATGCCCGGCTAATTTTTTTTGTATTTTAGTAGAGACAGGGTTTCAACATGTTGGCCAGGATGGTCTCAATCTCCTGACCTCGTGATCTGCCCGCCTTGGCCTCCCAAAGTGCTGGGATTACAGGCCTGAGTCACTGTGCCCGGCCAGGAATTGGACTTGTTTACTGCCCTTCTGGAGACCCCTCATTCAGTGGGGGAGACAGACGTGTCCTTGGGCAGTTACAAGGCAGATTAACCAGGGTACAAGGAGGCAACCAGAGACACTGAAGGCAAGAAGAGGTTTTTTTTTTTGAGACCAGAGATCTCCCTCTTTTGCCCAGGCTAGAGTGCAGTGGCTCGGTCTTGGCTCACTACAACCTCCGCCTCCCGGGTTCAAGTGATTCTCCTACATTAGCTTCCCAAGTAGCTGGGATTGCAGGTGCCTGCTGCCAAGCCTGGGTAATTTTTTATTTTTTATTTTTGAGACTGGGTTTTGCCATGCTGGCCAGGCTGGCCAGGCTGGTCTCGAACTCCTGACCTCAAGTGATCTGCCCGCCTCAGCTTCCCAAAGTGCTGGGATCCACACTTGGCCTTTCTTTTTTTTTTCTTTTTAATTTTCTTTCCCTTTACTTCTTTCTTTCTTTCTTTTTCTGAGACAGAGTCTAATTCTTTTGCCCAGTTTGGAGTGCAGTGGTGCAATCTTTAGGAGGCCAAGGCGGGAGGATCACTTGAGGCCAGTAGTTTGAGACCAGCCTGGCTCACTGCAATCTTTGCCAGATGGGTTCAAGTGATTCTTCTGCCTCAGCCTCCTGAGTAGCTTGAGATTGCAGGCGCATGCCATCACACCCAGCTAATTTTTTAACTTTTAGTAGAAATGAGGTTTCAGTGTTGGCCAGGCTGGTCTCAAACTCCTGACCTCAGGTGATCTGCCCGCATTGGCCTCCCAAAGCACTGGCATCACCACACATGACCAAGGAGAGTCTCTTGACCCAGGCTGAGAGTCTTCAAGACTTCCTGGAGGCAGCCACAGGGAAGCTGCCACTTGAAGGGTTAACCATGCCAGGCATCAGATAACAAAATGCATAACAGTGACTTAGAGGGAGCAGCCCAGGCAAAGCCCTGGCATCCAGGAATGGCATTGGAATGACATTCCTGAAATTGAGGCAGACTCTGGGAATCCAGCCCTGGAGAGCCTAGGCTGAGAATTTCGGAGTCAGGATGGCTGCAGGAGGGCAGGCAGGGGGGCCAGAACAAGGAGGGGGCTCAGCCAGATCACAAAGGCCTTGAATGCTAGGTCAGACCCACTAGGAGCCTCCCAGGAAATCTTGAGACAGGAAGGGGATAGGTTTGTCCTCGGGGAGCGGCTGCTGACAGAGGGTTGGGCTCTATCTGTGCGTATCCCAGAGGAGGGGCGGTCCCGAGCTGTCATCTGAGAGGAGGTGCTTTGCCTCCAGTTACACTAACACCTCCGGTCCTTAAAGGGACCATGGGTAGCCTCTGCCCCCACACTAGGGTCTCCTCTCTCAGTGCCACCCCATCCAGCCCAGAGGGCTGATGGAAGACGTGTGCTCTGAAGGGGCTCTCTGTGGCTTCTTGCTTTACTAGGTGGACAGGTATCAAGATGGTGACTTGAGGCCAGGCGCAGTGGCTCAGGCCTCGGTAATTCCAGCACCTTAGGAGGCCAAGGTGGGAGGATCACTTGAGGCCAGTAGTTTGAGACCAGCCTGGCAAACAGAGAGAACCTGTCTCTACTAAAAATACAAAAATTGGCTGGGCGTGGTGATGTGTGCCTGTAGTCTCAGCTACTTGGGAGGCTGAAGCAAGAGAATCGCTTGAACCCAGGAGGTGGAGGTTGCAGTGAGCTGAGATTGTACTATTGTGCTCCAGCCTGGGCAACAAGAGGAACTCTGTCTAAAAAAAACATTAGGCGGGCATGGTAGTGCACACCTTTAATCCCAACTACTTAGAAAGCTGAGGTGCGAGGATCACCTGAGCCTGGGAGGTCGAAACTGCATTGAACCTTGATCATGCCACTGCACCAAGCAAGACCTTGTCTCAAAAAAAAAAAAAGTCCATGACTGGGCACAGTGGCTCACGCCTATAATCCCAGCACTTTGGGAGGCTGAGGTGGGCAATTCATTTGAGGTCAGGAGTTCAAGACCAGTCTGACCAACATGGTGAAACCCCATCTCTACTAGAAACACAAAAAAATTAGCTGGGAGCCGTGGTGCGTGCCTATAGTCACAGCTACTCAGGAGGTTGAAGCAGAATTGCTTGAACCTGGGAGGCAGAGGTTGCGGTGAGCCGAGATTGTGCCACTGCACTCCAGCCTAATGACAGAGCAAGACTCTCATCTTAAACTATTGCCCCAAAAGTTCTGAGAAAGATGAGGCAGGAGAGTCCCTTAACTGAGCCCAGGGGCAATTGGTAGGACCTGCTAGAGGAAGTGTCTGTTAAACAGAGTCATGAAGAGCTGGGAGGAATTTGGAAGACTGAAGGGAGGGCATTACTGGTAAGGGAGTGGCATTTGCCAAGGTCCATTTGCTGGGGAGCACAGTGCCAGGTCGGTGGGAGTACTGGCAGGATTCAAAGCTGTGCGTCTGATTTGCCGGCTAGAAGGACCTGAGTGCTGAGTGGGGAGGCAGCCACCATGATTCAATCAAGAAATGGGAAAGTGGGCACAGGAGGGACAGTCTCAGGAAAGATGGATGCAGTCACATGGCCTAGTGAGGAGTGTCAAGAGGGTGTGAGATGGAGTCAGAGATTCTCAGAATTTTGTCCCTGAAGACTGGGCGGAGGGTGGGATCTGGGCCAAGAAGCTAAGGAAGGAGGGAAGCAGGCTCTGGGGAGATGACTTCAGCCCTGACGTGTCTGGGCAGTGCGCAGCCAGGAGGTGCTGGGTAAGCAGGTTTGGCTTTGGAGGGATAACGACCTGAGAGCAGCAGCAATCTGGAAACTGACAGCATGGAGGGAGGGCGGATGGTGGGAGGGGATCCAGGACTGGCATAATTCAGGGAGAAAAGAGAGAAACACCAGCATGAGTTAGAGAAAACGGGAGAGGAGGGGAACCAGGAGGTCATGGTTCTGGGAAGGAGGGATGGACGAGGGGAGAAGATGGGTCCCAGATTCGTGCTCGGAGGAATTGACCACTTGGGATTGGCCATGGGAGTCTGTGACTGATGACCAGAGCTGAAGGCCTGAGGAGTAGGATGGGGACAGAGAGGTGGCAGTGGAGGGTGGAATGGAACCATGAAGGCAAATCCTGGTTTCCGAGAATTCTGAGGCTACTGCTGAGGAGCTGCGTGTCTCTAGGCCCATGTCTGTGTGGAATACCTAGTGCCACAGAGCTAGGGTCAAATTCCTGCCCGGCCATTTGCCAACTATGTGACCCTAGGTAGGTGATCCAGCATCTCTCCAAGACTTGGTTTGTTCATCTGTGAAATGAGAATGGTGACTGGGTATAGCAACTCACACCCGTAATCCCAGCAGTTTGGGAGGCTCAGGCAGGTGGATCATTTGAGGTCAGGACTTTGAGACAAGCCTGGCCAATGTGGTGAAATACCGTCTCTACTAAAAAATGCAACCGGGCACAGTGGCTCACACCTGTAATCCCAGCACTTTGGGAGGCTGAGGCGGGCAGATCACAAGGTCAGCCTGGCCAACATTAGTGCAACCCCATCTCTACTAAAAATACAAAAAAAATTAGCCGGGCATGGTGGCAGGTGCCTGTAATTCCAGCTACTCGGGAGGCTGAGGCAGGAGAATCCCCTGAACCTGGGAGGCAGAGGTTGCAGTGAGCTGAGACTGCAGCATTGCACTCCAGCCTGGGCAACAGAGTAAGACTACATCTCAAAAAAATAAAAACAAATAAATAATAAAATGTAAAAAAATTCAAAGTTCAAAAATTAGGCTGGGTGTGGTGGCTCACGCCTGTAATCCCAGCACTTTGGGAGGTCGAGGTGGGCAGATCACAAGGTCAGGAATTTGAGACCAGCCTGGCCAACATGGTGAAACCCCTTCTCTACTAAAAAATACAAAAAAATTAGCCAGGTGTGGTGATAGGCACCTCTAATTCCAGCCACTTGGGACGCTGAGGCAGGAGAATCGCTTGCACCCAGGAGGCGGAGGTGGCAGTGAACCAAGATTGTACCATTGCCTGGACAACAAGAGTGAAATTCTGTCTGGAAAAAAAACATAAAAATTAGCCAGGTGTGGTGGTTCATGCTTATAATCCCAGTTGCTTGGGAGGCTGAGGCAGGAGGAAGCGCTTGAACCTGGGAGGTGGATGTTGCAGTGAGCTGAAATCACACCACTGCACTCCACAAGAGCCTGGGCGACAGAGCAGGACTCTGTCTCAAAAAAAAAAAATGATGGTAACAGTATCTTCCTGAGTATGGCTGCTATTTCTGACGCAGGGAGATAAGGGCTTGTCCCTGGGTAAGTGTCTGATGGGTAATACCTGGGATGGTACCAACACTATTGGTCACTGTTGCCTTAGGGTAATCCTTGTGTGGGTGTGGGCAGAAGCTCGCTCTCCCACAGAACAGTCTGGCCTTGCCCCTGCTTGGCCCTACTTGAATTTGCCTCCAGGTACACCACCACCAGGGGGCAGCACAGGGACCCAGCCCACAGCTGGTGGGAGAAGTAGGGGCAGATGTTAGAGTAGGTTGAGTGAAGGAAGGATGCCATCAGGGCATAAACCAGATTCCACAATTATTTCCACCCTGGAAGGTGGGCAAGGGCATCACCAAAGGGTCTGATCTTGATTGAGAATTAGTTTCTTGGCCCAATGTGGTGGCTTATGCCTGTAATCACAGCACTTTGGAAGGCCAAGGTGGGCAGATTGCTTGAACTCAAGAGTTCAAGACAAGGCCGGGTACAGTGGCTCATGCCTGTAATCCCAGCACTTTGGGAGGCTGAGGCATGCGGATTGCCTGAGATCAAGAGTGTGAGACCAGCCTGGCTAACATGGTGAAACCCTGTCTCTACTAAAAATACAAGTTGGGCATGGTGTGCACACCTGTAGTCCCAGCTACACAGGATGCTGAGGCAGGAGAATTGCTTGAACCCGGGAGGTGGGGGTTTCAGTAAGCCAAGATCACACCACTGCACTCCAGCCTGCTTGACAGAGCAAGACTCTGTCTCAAAAAAAAAAAAAAAAGAAAGAAAGAAAGTGGGGCCGGCTAGGCATGGTGGCTCACGTCTGTAATCCAAGCACTTTGGAGGCCAAGGCAGGTGGATCACCTGAGGTCGGGAGTTCAAGACTAACCTGACCAATATGGTGAAATCCCATCTTAAAAAAAAAAAAAAAAAAAAAAAAGGGAGGGATGTTCAAGACCAGCCTGGGCAACATGGCAAAAACCCATCTCTACTAAAAATACAAAAATTAGTCAGTGATGGTGCGGTGCACCTGTAGTCCCAGCTACTCTGAGGGCTGAGGTGGGATGAGGTGGGAGGATCACTTGAACCCAAGAGGTCAAGGCTGCAGTGAGCCATGATTATGCCAGTGCACTCCAGCCGGGACAATAGAGCAAGACCCTGTCTGTTTTTTTTTTTTTTGGTTTTTTTTTTTTGAGATGGAGTCTTGCTCTGTCGCCCAGGCTGGAGTGCAGTGGTACCATCTCGGCTCACTGCAACCTCTGCCTCCTGGGTTCAAGTGATTCTCCTGCCTCAGCCTCCTGAGGAGCTGGGATTATAGGCAACTGCCACCACACCCAGCTAATTTTTGTATTTTTTTTTTTTTAATAGAGATGGGGTTTCACCATGTTGGCCAGGATGGTCTCAATCTCCTGACCTCATGATCCACCCACCTTGGCCTCCCAAAGTGCTAGGATTACTAAGATAACTCTACTAAAAATACAAAAAAAAATTAGCCAGGTGGTGGTGCACACCTGTAGTCCCAATTAGGAAGCTGAGGCAGAAGAATCTATCACTTGAACCAAGGAGGCAGATGTTGCAGTGAGCCAAGATCGTGCCATTGCACTGTCACCTGGGCAGCAAGGCGAGACTCCATCTCAAAAAAGAAAAAAAAGAGAGAATTGGTTTCTTAAGTAGTGAGGTGGGGATAGGGGGCTCATTGTCCACCAAAAATGCCCCCCTCTGAGCCCCTGTCTCTGGGTCAACCACACCTTCAGTGGAAACCTTTTCATTTCCCTGTACTATAATTTTCTATTTAAAAAGTCACCCTTCATACATACATACATACATACATACATACATACATACATACACTGCAATACGTTTCGGCTTTTTTTTTTTTGAAACAGTCTCTGTCATCTGTCATCCAGGCTGGATGTGCAGTGGTGAGATTTCGGCTCACTGCAACCTCTGCCTTGATCTTGGCCCAAGCAATTCTCATGCCTCAGCCTTCAAAGTAGCTAGGACTACGGACGGGCGTGAGCCATCATGCCCAGCTAATTTCTGCATTATTAGTGGAGACAGGATTTCGCCATGTTGCCCAGGCTAATCTCCATCTCCTGACCGCAAATGATCCACCCACCTTAGCATTCCCAAGTGCTGGGATTACAGGTGTAAGTCACTGCACCCAGCCTGATTCAGCCTTAAAAAGGAAAGATGTAACATATTGTCACGTGGGTGTGCCTTGAGAACATTATGCTAAGTGCAATAAGCTAGTCACAAAAGGACAAATACTGCTTGATTCCATTATATGATGCCCCTAGTGTCACCAGATTCATGGTGAAAGTAGGATGGTGGGCGCCAGAGGAGAGGGAACGGAATTGTTGATGATTAGGCATGGCGTTTCAGTTTGGCAACATGAAAGAATTCGGGTGATGGATGGTGGTTATGGTTGCACAATTGTGTGAATTATTTAATGCCGCTGAACCATATAATTAAACACAATTAATGGTAAATGTTAGGAGTATTTTGTCACAATTTTAAAAAAGATTTAATAAGTCAGCCAGGCACAGTGGCTCATGCCTGTAATTCCATCACTTTGGGAGGCTGAGGTGGGCCAATCACCTGAGACCAGGAGTTTGAGACCAGCCTGGCCAACATGGCAAAACCCCATCTCTACTAAAAATACAAAAAAACATTAGTTGGGCATGGTGGTGGGCATCTGTAATCCCAGCCACTTGGGAGGCTGAGGCAGGAGAATTTGCTTGAAGAAAAGGCACCCAGCTTTTTTTTTTCTTCTTTTTGAGACAGAGTCTCGGTCTGTCAGATAGGCTGGAATGCAGTGGTATGATCAGGACTCACTGTAACCTCAACCTCCCGATCTCAAGTGATCCTCCTGCCTCAGCCCCTAGAGTAGCTGGGACTACAGGCACATGCCAACATACCCAGATAGTTGGGTTTTTTTGTTTTTTTAAATTTTAGTAGAGACAAGGCGGAGGGAGGCGGAGGTTGCAGTGAGCCAAGATCACGACATTGCAGTCTAGCCTGGGCAACAAAACTCTCTCAAAAAAAAAAAAAATTTTTTTAATAAGTCACCCTTAAACCTACTCCTTATAAAAAATCAGTGACGGCCAAGCGTGGTGGCTCATGCCTTTAATCCCAGCACTTTGGGAAGCTGAAGTGGGAGGATCCCTTGATATCAGGAGTTGAAGACCAGCCTGGCCAACATGGTGAAACCCTATTTCTACTAAAAATACAAAAATTAAGTGGGTGTAGTAGTGTGTGCCTATAATCTCTGCTACTTGGGAGGCTGAGCTCGGAGGATCACTTGAGCCAGGGAAGCGGAGGCTGCAGTGAGTTATGATCAGTAAAATACAAGACAAGTTCACTGGCTCCCACCCCAGCCCCCACCAGCTCCCTAGTATAATAACTCATGTAAATGTGGACTATTCCCTTAACAGCCTCCTCCTCTATTTCTGTTTTTTTGTTTTGTTGAGACAGATTCTCAGTCTGTTACCCGGGCTGGAGTTCATTGGTGCAATCCTGGCTCACTGCAAACTCCACCTTCCGGGTTCAAGCGATTCTCCTGCCTCCTCCTCCTGAGTAGCTGAAATTACCACCACCCCCAGCTAATATTTTGTATATTTAGGAGAGATGAGGTTTTACCATGTTAGCCAGGCATCTCGAACTCCTTACCTTAGGTGATCTGCCCACCTCCTTGGCCTCCCAAAGTTCTAGGATTACAGGCGTGAGTCATCGGGTTTGGCCTTTTTTGTGTTTTGAGACAGGGTCTCACTCTGTCAGAGAGGCTGAAATGTGTGGCATGATCAGGAGTCACTGTGGTCTCAACCTCCTGAGCTCATGGGATCCTCCTGCCTCAGCCCCTAGAGTAGCTGGGACAACACGCACACACCAACATGCCCAGCTAGGTTTTTTCTTTTTCTTTTTCTTTTAGTAGAGACAAGGTATCACTGTGTTTCCCAGGCTGGCCTTGAACTCCTGAGTTCAAGCAGTCTTCCCGCCTCAGCCTCCCAAAGTGCTGGAGTTACAGATGTGAGCCACTGCATCTGGCCTTACAGCTTTCTTCTGTGTGTTTCTGTGAATATGTGTAGCCATGGGGAAAAAATCAAACTCCTTTGGTGTTCTTTTTTATTTTTTCAAATATTTCACCTGCCCCATTCTTTTTCCTTTCTACTTCTAGTACTTCCATTACATGCAAGTTAGATTTTTTTTTTTTTTTTTTTTGAGACAGAATCTTGCTTTCTTGCCTGAGCTAGAGTGCAGTGTCGCGATCTCAACTCACTCTGGCCTTTGCCTCCTGGGTTCAACTGATTCTTCTGCCTCAGCCTCCCAAGTAGCTGGGACTACAGGCACATGCCACCATGCCCAGCTAAGTTTTGCATTTTTGTTAGAGACAGGGTTGCACCATGTTGGCCTGGCTGGTCTTGAACTCCTGGCCTCAAGCAATCTGCCCACTTCAGCCTCCTAAAACGCTGGGATTACAAGGATGAGCCACCATGCCTGGCCATAAGTTAGACCTGTTGGTATTATCCAAAAAATACCAAGGCTCTGTATAGTTTCTAAATTGAAGTAAAATATACATTCAAGGTGTTAGGCAATTGTTGCCACTCTCCTTTTTTTGTTTTGTTTTTTTTGAGACGGAGTCTCGCTCTGGCTGGAGTGCAGTGGCATGATATTGGCTCACTGCAGCCTCCAACTCCTGGGTTCAAGGATTCTCCTGCCTCAGCCTCCTGAGTAGCTGGGACTACAGGCATGCACCACCACGCCTGGCTAATTTTTTTGTATTTATCAGTAGAGATGGCGTTTCGCCATGTTGGCCAGGCTGGTCTCAATCTCCTGAATGCGTGATCCACCCACCTCAGCCTCCCAAAGTGCTGGGATTATAGGCGTGAGCCACCACACCCAGCCTACCACTATCCGTTTTTACTTAAACTTTTGTCTTCTCTGTTTTTCAGTTTGAATATTTGCTATCAATCTGTCTTTAAACTTGTTAACACTTTCTTCTATCATCTCCAATCTGCTAACAGGCCCACACAGTGAATTTTTAAATTTCAGGTAACATAGTTTTAAGTTTTAGAATTTCCTTTTGTTTTTTGTTTTGTTTGTTTGTTTTTGAGACGGGGTCTCACTCTGTTGCCCAGGCTGCAGTGCAGTGGCACAATCACAGCTCACTGCAGCCTCAACCTCTTGGGCTCAAGTGATCCTCCTGCCTCAGCCCCCCAGGTAGCTGGGACTACAAGCTTATGCCTCCGTGGTCGGCCAATTTTTATATTTTTTGTAGAGACAGTGTTTCACCATATTGCCCAGGCTGGTCTTGAACTCCTGACCTCAAGTGATCCACCCACCTTGGCCTCTCAGAGTGCTGAGATTCCAGACATAATAGCTGCCTCAAAGACCTTTCTGCTAATTCCAACATCTGGGTCACCCCAGGGCCAGTCTCCTTTAACTTCCTTCTTTCCTGAGCATGGGTCATGTTTTCCTGTTTCTTCAGATGTCAAGTAATTTTGGATTGTGTTCTGCACATTGTGAAAGGTATGTTATAGGGTCTCTAGATTCTGTTATGTTCCTTTAAAGAGCACTGATTTTTTAAAAAATTTAACTATTTTTTATCAGGCAGTTAACCTGGCTGTACTTAGACTCCAAAGTGTGTTTCTCCTGTGGTGAGCAGCAGAGGAAATCTTGGCTTAGTTCCTTTAGCTTCAGCAGGGCTAGTTGGAATACATACAGTACACATGAGCCAAGGGTCAGCAAGAGATGTACACAGACTTTTAATGTAGAATGTGGGGCTTTACATCTCTGGTGCTTTTCTTTCCTTTCCTTTCCTCTATTTTTTTTAGAGACAGTCTCACTTGCTCCCCCAGGCTGGAATGGAGTGGTGCAATCATAGCTCCTGGGCTCAAAAGATCCTCCTACCTCAGCCTCCTGAGTAGCTGGGAATACAGCCATGTACCACCTCACCTAGCTTTTTCTTTTTCTGTTTTTTTTTTTTTTTTTTGGTAGAGACAGGGTTTTACTATGTTGCCAAAGCTGGTCTCAAACTCCTGGCCTCAAATAATGCTCCTGCCTCAGCCTCCCAAAGCAATGGAATTATAGGCATGACCCACCACAACCAGCCCTGTCCTCTTATTCTTTTTTTTTTTTTTTTTTGGACACAGAGTTTTGCTCTTGTTGCCCAGGCTGGAGTACAATGGTGGGATCTTGGCTCACTGCAATCTCTGCCTCCTGGGTTCAAGCAATTCTCCTACCTCAGCCTCCTGAGTAGCTGGGATTACAGGCATGCACCAACATGCCCAGCTAATTTTGTATTTTTAGTAGAGACAGGGTTTCTCCACGTTGGTCAGGCTGATCTTGAACTCCTGACCTCAGATGATCCACCTGCCTCAGCCTCCCAAAGTGCTGGGATTACAGGTGTGAGTGAACGTGCCTGGCCCAGGTAGTTGTTTTTCCTATGTAGCTCAGTGTTCATTGTTGTTATCTATGAAAGAGCTGGCCTGATGTGGCTGACTCCACCATTATCAGAAGCAGAGCTCTTGCGGTTTTCCATTACATAAATTAGGTATCAAGCCACTAGTGTCTCTCTGCACTTTTATTTTTTTAACTCCATAATCCTCCCAAGTCACTGAACATAGCTCTTCCTTCACCCCATACCTCCTTGAGTAATTTTTAAAATAATTTTTAAATTGTGATCAAATACATGTAACATAAAATTTACCGTCTTAACCACGTGCACTTAACAGTGCACGTCAGTACTGTTAAATACGGTCACATTGCTCCACAGCCAGTCTTCAAAACCTTTCCTTTCCTTTTTATTTTATTTTGCAAGAAAGGCTCTCCCCTTTATTTTTAATTTTTTTTTTTAAGGAAATAGAGCCAGGTCAGGCGTGGTGGTTCACGCCTGTAACCCCAGCCCTTTGGGAGACCAAACCAGATAGATCGCTTGATTCCAGGAGTTCGAGACCAGCCTGGGTGACATAGCAAAACCCTGTCTCTACAAACAAACAAATAACAAAAAAAAAAACAAAACAAAAATTAGCCGGGCATGATGGCACATGCCTGTAGTCCCACCTGCTCAGGAGGCTGAAGTGGGAGGATCACTTGAGCCCGGGAGGTAAAGGTTGCAGTTAGATAGCACCACTGCACTCCAGCCTGGACAACAGAGACCTCATCTCAAAATAAAAAAGAGAATCACCCCGTCTCCAAGGCCAGAGTATAGTAGTGCGATCATAGTTCACTGCAGCTTCCACCTCCTGGGCTCAAGCGATCCTTCTGAGTAGCTGGACCATGGGCATGAACCACAGCCCCCAGCTTCCAGAATTTTCCAAAACTGAAACTCTGTACTTCACCTATTCACCTCTAACTCCCATTCCCCTTCCCCTGGCACCCACCATTCTACCTTCTTTTTTTCTTTTGAGATGGAGTCTTGCTCTATCCCCCAGGCTGGAGTGCAGTGGCGTGATCTCGGCTCACTGCAACCTCCACCTCCTGGGTTCAAGTGATTCTCCTGCCTCAGCTTCCTA
This sequence comes from Saguinus oedipus, assembly GCA_031835075.1. Taxonomy (NCBI): domain Eukaryota; kingdom Metazoa; phylum Chordata; class Mammalia; order Primates; family Cebidae; genus Saguinus; species Saguinus oedipus. The sequence goes on from CM063187.1 coordinate 7,852,351, forward strand.
AGTAGCTGGAATTATAGGTGCCTGCCACCATGCCTAGCTAATTTTTGTATTTTTAGTAGAAATGAAGTTGTTTTTTGTTTTTTGAGATGGAGTTTTGCTCTTGTTACCCAGGCTGGAGTGCAATGGCACGATCTCAGCTCACCGCAACCTCCGCCTCCTGGGTTCAGGCAATTCTCCTGCCTCAGCCTCCCGAGTAGCTGGGATTACAGGCATGCGCCACCATGCCCAGCTAATTTTTTGTATTTTTAGTAGAGACGGGGTTTCACCATGTTGACCAGGATGGTCTTGATCTCTTGACCTCATGATCCACCCGCCTTGGCCTCCCAAAGTGCTGGGATTACAGGCTTGAGCCACCGCGCCCGGCTGAGATGAAGTTTTGCCATGTTGGTCAGACTGGTCTCACACTCCTGACCTCAGGTGATCTGCCTGCGTCAGCCTCCCAAAATGCTGGGATTACAGGTGTGAGCCACTGTGCCCAACTGTCTTTTTGCTTTTTTTCCTCCGTCTTTTTCCTGTTTTAAAACTTCTAGTTCAGGCCAGGCAATGATGGTTGATACCTATAATCCCAGCACTTTGGAAGGTCAAGGCAGGTGGATGACCTGAGGTCAGGAGTTCGAGACCAGCCTGGCCAACATGGAGAAACCCCATAAAAAATTAATTAACTAATTAAAAAATAAAATTTCTAGGCTGGGTGTAGTGGCTCATGCCTGTAATCCCAGCACTTTGGGAGGCCGAGGCGGGCGGATCATGAGATCAGGAGTTTGAGACCAGCTTGACCAACATGGAGAAACCCCATCTCTACTAAAAATACAAAATTAGCTGGCATGGTGGCGCAAGTCTGTAGTCCCAGCTACTCGGGAGGCTGAGGCAGGAGAATCACTTGAACCTGAGAGGTAGAGGTTGCAGTGAGCCGAGATCGCACCACTGCTCTCCAGCCTGGGTGACAGAGCTAGACTCTGTCTCAAAAAAAAAAAAAAAAAAAGGGAAAGTAATCTCTGTTTATTTATTAGCTTGCAAGGCACCTTGCTGTCAATTCTCTCACAGTTATCTGCTGCAGGAACATAGAGATGATTGTAGATAAAGATTCTGTTACCTTGGACCTGGTAAAGGCTGCTGGACTAGGTATATCTTGCCCAGCCTCCTGTTCATTACCTTGATTGACAGGATGATTTCATGGGTGTGTACATATGTCAAAATGTGTTGGATTCGCTGGGTGCTGTGGCTCATACCTGTAATCCCAGCACTTTGGAAGGTGGAGGCGGGCAGATAACCTGAGGTCAGGAGTTCAAGATCAGCCTGGCCAAAGTGGTGAAACCTCATTTCCACTAAAAATACACAAAAAATCTGCCAGGTGTGGTGGTACATGCCTGTGATCCAAGCTACTCAGGAGGCTAAGGCAGGAGGATTGCTTGAACCTCAGACGTGGAGGTTGCAGTGAGCTGAGATTGTGCCATTGCACTTAAGCCTGGGCAATAGAGACTCCATCTCGGAAAAAAAAAAGTGTTGGATCTCACACTTTAAACACATGCGGCTTCTTGCCTGTTGATTACACCTCAGGAATGCTGGGTTTTTGGTTTTGATTTGTTTTGTTTTGTTGAGACAAAGTCTCACTTTGTCACCCAGGCTGGAGTGCAGTGGCACGATCTTGGCTCATTGCAACCTCCGCCTCCCACGTTCAAGTGATTGTCCTGCGTCAGCCTCTGGAGTAACTGGGACTACAGGCACCTGCCACCACGCCTGGCTAATTTCTTTCTATTTTTAGTAGAGATGGGGTTTCACCATATTGGCCAGGCTGATCTCGAACTCCTAACCTTGTGATCCACCTGCCTGGGCTGCCTGCCTCAGCCTCCCAAAATTCTGGGATTACAGGAGTGAGCCACTGCACCCGGCCAATGCCAGGGTTTTTTAACCTTTAATAACCCAGTGGGCTTCTCTCACATCCCACATGTATACTTAATCCTATCCCTATTCGAATAACAATCAGATGCTAATCCCGCCCCATTACTCCACCTTTAGGGCTGGGAACTGCTCATTTTTCTCCTCCAACCCCCAGAGACCAGATCTTCTCTTCTCACTCAGTCTTTGAAGCCTCCCTGGTGGACCTCTCCCGCTTACTCTGGGATGCTGTGGTCCCTGGAGGTCTCACCCTGGCCTGATCATCACCAACTAGGAAGAGACCTAGAGGCAGATTTGAGCACTCCAAGTTCCAGGGAGCCACGGCTGGCTCAGAAGACAGACCCACAGGCAGGGAGGGGATCGTCTGGGGAGGGGGCTCTGCCTAGTGTAGGAAGTGGCGGGGTGGGGCCTCTTACATAGGGAATTTAATCTAATGCAGAATTTTAAAGGCAAGTGGGAACCGGCTGGGTGGAGGAAAAAGGACACTGATGGAAAGGCTTGGGGCTGGTCTTGGAAATGTAGCATCCGAGTTGCATAGGGCCGAGATAGCCGCAGTTTGAAGAGAGCTGCAGAAGAGAGAGATGATTCTAGAAGGGTGAGAAGGTGGAGGCCCCTCTTTATTTTCTTCCCACAGCCAGCACCACGCCAGAGTTGGGCGGGCACCTGCTGGGGACCCTCATGGGTCCAGTATTGGTCGTAGGTTTTGAGGCTGTTGATGGGGGAGGTGGTTGCCAGGGAATGGTTCCATGAAGGTGCAATAGGGGAGAAGGCGGGGGATACCCAGGGAACAGGTTCCAGCTCCCTGAGCCTCCTGAGCTGCCGGGGGCGTAGCGGCTGGGTGTAGTGGCTCATGTCTGTAATCCCAGCACTTTGGGAAGCCATGGTGGGAGGACGGCTCGAGACCAAGAGTGAGGATCAGACCGGGCAACGCATCTCCACAAAGATAAAAACAAAAGGTAGCTGGGTGTGGCGGCATACGCCTATAGTCCCAGCTGCTTGGGAGGCTGAGGCAAGAGGATTGTTTTAGTCCAGAAGTTCAAGGCTGCAGTGAGCTGTGATGGTGCCACTGCACTCCAGCCTGGGCAACAGAATGAGACCCCATCTCTTTAAGAAAGCAAAATTGCAGGCTGGGCGCGGTGGCTCACACCTATAATCCCAGCACTTTGGGAGGCCAAGGCGGGTGGATCACGAGGTCAAGAGATCGAGACCATCCTGGTCAACAAGGTGAAACCCCGTCTCTACTAAAAATACAAAAATTAGTTGGGCATGGTGCGCACCTGTAGTCCCAGCTACTTGGGAGGCTGAGGCAGGAGAATTGTTTGAACCCAGGAGGCAGAGGTTGCGGTGAGCCGAGATCGTGCCATTGCACTCCAGCCTGGGTAACAACAGCGAAACTCCGTCTCAAAAAAAAAAAGAAAAGAAAAATTGCAGCCAGACACAGTGGCTTACTCCTGTAATCCCAGAACTTTGGTAGGCCGAAGGAGGCAGATCACCTGAGGTCAGGAGTTCGAAACCAGCCTGGTCAGCATGATGAAACCCTGTCTCTACTAAAAATATAAAAATTATCTGGGCATGATGGCAGATGCCTGTAATCCTAGCTCTTTGGGTGGCTGAGGCAGGAGAATCGCTTGAACCTGGGAGGCAGAGGTTGCAGTGAGCCAAGATCACACCACTGCACTCCAGCTTGGGCAAAAAGAGCAAAACTCCATCTCAAAAAAAAAAAAAAAAAGAAAAACTGCATGCTGAGCTCCTAGAACCCTGAAAGCTTAGAGGGCAAGTAGAAGCAGGAGCTTGCTTTTTGGGGAAACTTTAATCAGCAGAGGCAGTCCTGGGGAGGCCTCCACAGGGTCCTGTGAATCCTGAGCCCACTGTGAAGGCAGAGCAGCCCCCTCGTCACCCAAGGAAACTTCTAGCCTTGACTCTCTCCCTTGCTGGCTGAGTGACCTGTGACCTGCATCCAGTTACTTCTTCCTTTGAGCCTTGGCCTTTCCAGTTCCTAAGTTTCCTTTACAGGAATGTTCATGGAGATCAGGCCAACCAAGCCTGTTAAGGGGGTTTCTTTTCTAGAGAGTTTGACCACCTGAACTAATATCTTTGCACCCTTCCACCTGTCCCTCTGTCTATTCTACTCATCCATTCATCTAGCAAACATTTATTTAGCACCTAATATGTCCAACCCTGTCTGAGGCGCTGAGGATACAGCAGTGACTCAAACAACATTCTTTGCATTCATGGGACTTATGTCTTGTCTTTGGGTGAAGAAGACACCCCAGTGAAACAGATCAACTGGGACAAGAGGGCTGAAGGAACTACACAGGATCAGGAGACACAATACAGTGGCCTCTTCGGTGGTAGTCTGGGAAGGCTTCTTGGAGGAGTTGACATTTGAGCTGAGATGAGAATGTATGTGACTGTCTGGGGTGCAAACATGGTACACATGTGCTTGGTGAGTTGGAAGCCCAGCAAGCAGCAGTTGCTGTGGATTAAGCTGGCGGGGCAGAGGTGGGAAGGCAGCAGGGCCAGAATGCGGAGGGCAGGAATGTGTCCGGAAATAAGGGGCTCAGGTAAGGTGAAACCCTAGACTTGGGGTCCACTTGGGATCTTTGGGGGGAGTGGTACCTCAATTGGCTGCATCTCTGGTCGCTAGAACCCTGTGGGACCCCTGCTCAGAGAGGCCCAGAGTGGAAGAGACAGGGCCCGACACAGAGGCAGGCTGTGGTTATCTACAAAGCCTCCTTCCCTTACAGCACATCACGTGTTCCCGCCTGAGCCTCTGGCCGCAGGAGTCAGGTGACCCCAGGCAGCAGGCCAGGCTTCGGGGGCGGGTGACTGAGTAAATGTATGCAAGCATGTGTGTGTTTTCATCTCTGGGAGGCCCAGACATCTGGGGTCTGAATTTCCTTTTTCGCAACCCTGGACACGTCCTTCATTTCCAGTTAGATTGAAAGCAAAAACAAAACAAACATATCTGCGTAGCTCTGATCTGCTGAGCAGTGCACTGGTCCTTCAGGGTTCAGGGCAGCCGTGGGGATACTGCTCACTCAGACCCCTGGAGAGGGGCCAGGGATCCTCTGCTCGTCACCCCCGCAACCCACCTCCCATGTCGGTACAAAGCCCCGTGTCTTCTGTTTCCCCCAATCCAGGGCTATTTTTAGCCACTAAGAAGGATTATCACTTCGGTTCCCAGGTGGCAGGGGCCGAGCTGGGAGTGGGGCCAGGGAGGCTTCAAACAGCAGCTAGGCTTGGGGGTGGGTGGGGTGAGGGGAGAATAGAGACTCGGGATGGTCACACTGGCCCTGCCACCCACGAGGTAGCTCTGCAGATGACCCTGAGCAGCTCTTGTCCAGCCCAGCCCAAACACATTACTGCAGCTTTAAGGAAGGGTGTCAGATGCAAGGAAAGCTTCCAGCAGCCTGAGGCACCTCAGATGCTGGGAACAGTCCTAAGGGCTTGGAAGAACCATCTAGAAGCCTCCATAGACCAGCACCTCTCCTTTCCAGACCGCTCCCCATCCTGCCCCAGCCTCCTGTCTATAGTAACCATTACGGCCACTAAGTTGTTTTTTGGGGTTTTTGTTTTTTGTTTTTTTCCAAAACGGGTTGCTCTGTCACCCAGGCTGGAGTGCAGTGGTGTGATCACAGCTCACTGCAGCCTCAAATTCCTGGGCTCAAGAATCCTCTCACCTCAGCCTCCTGAGTAGCTGGGATTATAGGTGTGTGCCAGTATGCCCACTTAATTCTTAAGTTTTCTGTAGAGATGGGATCTTACTATGTTGCCCTGACTAGTCTTGAACTCCTGGCCTCAAGCCATCCTCCCACCTTGGCCTCTCAAAGTGCTGGGTGTGAGCCACCGCAGCCAGTCCTCCAAATTTCACTAAGTGCTCACTCCACTCCAGTGACCGTTCCCAACCTCTCCATGGGGAACAGGGACTATTGATTGTTCCATTATACAGATGAAACTGAGGCACAGAGAGGCCAGGTAACATGGCTGGCAAACGGGTGAGGCAGGAATCTGATCCGTTGTGACACCAGCATGGAGTGTTTATAAACTGCCTGCCTTCTGAGCCTTATAATAGCCTGGTAGAGCGAAGAGGGAATCTGGCTGTACCCATTTTTCAGATGGGACAACTGAGGCCTAGGAAGACAGAAGATGACAGGGAGTGAACAGAAGAGCTGGGATCTAAAAGAGAAAAGCTAGAAATTGAGGAACACATCCCTCAGCCTCATTTCCTCCCTTCCCTCAGGAGAAGCTGAGCCTTGCTGGCCTGGAGTGCCTGGTTACAGCCATACCTGAGCCCCTGTCCTATGGCAGCCTCTGCCTCAGTGCCCCAGGTACAGGGTCTCTGGTCTGCTTAACCACCCTTCAGGGAGGGCACCTGCCCCACCAACAGATGAAGACGTTGAGGCTCCCATGGCTTTGAAGCATTGCAGCCAGGACTCTGGCCAGTCTGCTGGGCTCCAGACTCTGTTCTTTTTCTCAAACTACAGTATCTCTTATTTATGCTTTAAGAGAGAGAAGAGGGAAGGGAACAGACAGAGATAGATTAGCGAGAGGGTGGACCTCGGGCCAGACTTCTGCAGTCAGGGTATATCAGTCCGAAGCCTCCTTGGAGAGCTCCCTTGTTTAGAAAGTGCAGGGTTAGAAAGTACTGAATCAGGCACAGAAGAGTAGAGTTTACAACTGGTTATGCTTCCTTCTTCAACCCTCCCTGTAAAAACATTGCTTGGCCAGCTCCTGACATCACAGTGAGCAAGACAGGGTTGGAGAGAGCGCTTTAACAGGATCCAAAGCAGGTCAACCAGGGGCTGCATTCAGGAAGAGGTGATAACTGAGCTGGGTTTTGAAGGTTGGATAGGAGTTTGCCAAACAGAGAAAGAAAGTGTGTAAGCCCTTCAGGGCAGAGGTGTTGCTTGTTTTCCCCACTATTTTGTGTCTTCAGCACCCAGCATGGTGCAGTAAATACTAAATGAGTATTCTAGGCAGAGGCCAGTATTTGTAAAGACTAGGATGTGTGAAACTATATTGTCTGGTGGGGGCAGAGTATCAGCCAGTGAACTGGTGGCCTTGAAGATGGGCACATCAGCAGAGGCCTGAGATTGTAAGAAGCCATTGTTCCTGTGGTTCTCCCTCATCCCCTAAGCTCATCATGACTTGAATGCACCAAGATGTACAAGGATGCATCTAAGACCCTTGGGTGAGGAGAAAACATGGAGCTGGGGGGTCTGGATTCCTGGGACACCTAGCCCCCTTCTTTCTGCACTCAGGGGTCTGTGAAATAGGTAGCAGGGTCTCTAAGAGAAGGTTGCACCAGTGACTTGGGAGGCTGAGGTGGGAGGATGGCTTGAACCCAGGAGTTTGAGGCTGCAGTGAGCTATGATCGGGCCACTGCACTCCAGTCTGGGTGACAAAGTGAGACCCTGTCTCTTAAAAAAAAAAAATAGGGGATTTCAGATACCCTGTAGTGTCATAGCTCTGGCTGTGAGGCTGAGTACAGTTGGGACCAGGAGTGCCAAGCTGGCCATGTGTCCTTGAGCCCCATGGGTGCACAGGATCAAGCCAACCTTGTCTGCTAGTCAAGATCGTTTTGTTTTCCAGAGAAATCAACCACCTGGGCTGAAATCCCCACATCCGCCCTGCTGTTTATGTTTCTACTCTCTCAGATACCTGGGCCTCATTGTGGGTCTAGACTATCTGCTCTCCCACACCCTTGACTGCTTGTTGGGCCACTGATTTCTAGTGTCCCTCCCCAACCAAAGTATCCAATGCTAGCAGCTGCTCCTGATGCTTCACTGATGCCTAAACGTCAGGTGCCCCATGGCATGGTATTCTGACTGCCCTTCATGTGCACCCTCTTGCTTTGGGTTTCCCCCCCCCCACAAAATAGGGTCTTGTTGACCCCTTGCTGGTAGATAGAGGACTCCATCTATCTTCATGGATTTCAACAGCAACCACTCATTGACAAGTCCTACCCAGGCCCCACCTACCCCAATCTGAATAGATCCTGCCTCTTCCACATGCCCACAGGAACATTTTAGCTGTGCCCCTCCCCTGCCCACTTGTATTATCTGACACCTAGCCTGACTCCCGTCCTGAAATCAGCTCACCCATTCTGGTTCATCCATTTCTTCGGATTGGAAGGCTGACAGTTTCAGTATCCAAGTGGGGTGAGGCTGAAGATGGAATTAAATTTGTTAATCAGCTGACCTTGAGATGGGAGATTATCTGAGTAAACCCAGTGTCATCACAAGGGTCCTAAAATGATGAAGACGGAGGCAGGAGAGACTTTGTCAGAATGATGAGGTGGGAGAAACACCCAACTAGCCACTGCTGGTTCTGAAGATGGAGAAAGGGACCAGGAACTGGGGGATGCAGGCGGCCTCTAAAGCCAGAAAAGGCAGGAAAGAACTGGGTGTGGTGGCTGGAGCTGGTAGTCCGAGCTACTCAGGAGGCTGAGGCAGGATGATGGCTTGTGCCCAGGAAATCAAGGCTGCAGTGAGCTATGATTGCACATTCCAGCCTGGATGACAGAGTGAGATTGCCTCCCTGCAGAAAATCTAGTCTGTTAGCAATTTTCTAGTATTTAATACATCATGATACAGCAGATATCTTGGACTTACTACTCCTGCTAATTGAAATCTCAAATCCTTTGACCAGTATCTTGCCAATTTCCTCTCCCAACCCTCTCTGACTCCTTTTTGGAAGGCATTTGGCTCATGTCGGGGGGACCCACCTCTAACATGTCTCTGGAATCTTTCCGCTTATCTCTGTCATCCCACCTGGACACGCTAGAGCACCCTCTTCTGGCCTACAAAATGCTACACCCTGCATGGCAATGAACACCCTGAGGATCCCTGCATTCTTCAAAATAAAACCAAGGGCTTTATTTATAGAACCCCCACATTCCCCTGATGGGAGTGTAAAATGGTGCAGTCTCACCCTGGAAAGCAGTTTGCCCACCTTGGCCTCTCAAAGTGCTGGGACTACAGGAGCAAGCCACCATACCCAGCTGCCCACTGCCACACAGGCTAGTCTTGAACTCTTGGCTTCAAGGAATCCTCCTGCCTAAGCCTCCCAAAATGCTGGGATTACAGGCATGAGCCACCGTACCCTATTTTTTATTTTATTTATATTTTTTCTTTACTCTGTTTTTGGAGACAGGTTTCACTCTGTTATTCAGGCTGGAGTGCAATGGCATGATCATAGCTTACTGCAGCCTCCGCCTCCTGGGTTCAAGCGATTCTCCTGCCTCAGCCTCCTGGGATTACAGGTCCCTGCCATCATGCCTCGCTGATTTTTGTATTTTTAGTAGAGAGAGGGTTTCACCATGTTAGCCAGACTGGTTTTGAACTCCTGACCTCAAGTAATCCACCCACCTTGGCCACCAAATTGCTGGGATTACAGGCATGAGCCAGCTCCAGCCTGTTTTTATTCTGTAACATCGCAAGGTTGTCAAGAAGAACTGACAAAACCAAGCTATGATGACCAAAACAAATGTGGGGTCGGGGGGCAGGGCAAGGTGGCTCACACCTGTAATCACAGCAATTTGGGAGGCTGAGGTGGGAGGATCGCTTGAGCGCAGGAGGTTGAGGCTGCAGTGAGGTATGATTGCACCACTGCACTCCAGCCTGGGCCACAGAGTGAGACCCTATCAAAAAAAAAGAATGGAATGGAATGGATGTTACCTTTGGATGACAGAACAGGGACGGAGATTGATTGGGAAGAGGCAAGAGAGAAGTTTCTAGAGGGAATATTTGTGGTAGGAGACTGGATTAGCCAGGTACATGGCTTTGTCCAAACTCAGTGACTGTGCCCTGAAGAGGTGTGCAGGCCCGGTGCAGTGGCTCACACCTGTAATCCCAACACTTTGGGAGGCCAAGGCAGGAGGATCACTTGAGCCAGGAGTTTGAGACCAGCCTGGGCAACATAGGGAGACCCTCTCTCTATACAAAAAATTTTAAAATTAGCCAGTCATGGTGGTGTGTGCCTGTTGGTCCTGGCTACTCGGGGGCTGACATGAAAAGACCATTTGAGTCCAGGAGATCAAGGCTGCAGGCAGCCATGATCATTGCACTCCAGCCTGGGTGACAGAGTGAGACCCTGTCTTAAAAAAAAAAAAAAAAGCATGCATTTCACTGGGGTAAAATTTACCTTGAAAGAAAAACCCCTTAAGCAAATATTGATCCTAGTTAATGATCTGTGTGCTGACATGTTTAGGGGTGATATGGCTTGAGGTCTGCTGTCTATGTTGCGACGCATCAGGAATAACCAGATAGACCAACGGGTACATAGAGGGGTGGACAGGCAGATGCAGGGGCAGACGGGTGATTAAATAAATGAATGGAATGCAAAGGGGAGAATCTAGTATTGAGAATACAGGTATTCACTGTAAAAATCTTTCAACTCTTTTTTTTTTTTTTTGAGATGGTGTTTTGCTGCGTCACCAGGCTGGAGTGCAGTGAGGTGATCTCAGCTCACCACAACCTTCACCTCCCAGGTTCAAACGATTCCTCTGCCTCAGCCTCCTGAGTAGCTGGGACTACAGGCAAGCACCACCATGCCTGGCCATTTTTTTGTATTTTAGTAGAGATGGGGTTTCACCATGTTGGCCAGGATGGTCTCAATCTCCTGACCTTGTGATCCCCTCACCTCAGTCTCCCAAAGTGCTGGGATTACAAGCGTGAGCCACCGCACCCAGCCCCTTCAACTTTTCTGTAGGTTTGAAATGTTTATTGCAAAATGCTGGGGAAAGGCCAGGCACAGTGGCTCACGCCTGTAATCCCAGCGCTTTGGGAGACTGAGGCGGGTGGATCACTTGAGGTTAGGAGTTCAAGACCAGCTGGGCCAACATGGTGAAACCCCGTCTCTACTAAAACTACAAAAAAATTAGCCAGGCATAGTGGCATGCCTCTGTAATCCCAGCTACTCAGGAGGCTGAGGTATGAGAATTGCTTGAACCCACAAGGCAGAGGTTGCAGTGAGCTGAGATCACGCCACTGCATTCTAGGCTGGGTGACAGAGACTCCATCTCAAAATAAAATGTTGGGAGGAATAATCCAGATTCCTCCCCGTGGCCCCCACACCTTGCATGCCCTGTGCTGTCCCTCATCACCTCCCTGGCCTCCCCTCCTCCCTCTCTCCCCATTGCTCACTCTACACCAGCCACAGGAGCCTCTGCTGTTCCTCCAACACATCAGGCATGGTCCTGCCTCAGGGCCTTTGCACTTGCTGTGTATTTATCTAGAAAGCCTCTCCCCCAGCCCCACCTCCTTGTGTGCAAACCCCGCAACTGTCTCGTCTTTTTTTTCCCAAAAATAGGGTCTTGCTCTGTCCCCCAGGCTGGAGTGCCGTGGTGTGATCATAGCTCCCTGCAGCCTCAAACTCCTGGGCTCAAGCCATCCTCTCACCTCAGCCTCCTGAGTAGCTAGAACTACAGATACATACCACCACACCTGACTACTTTTTAAATGTTTCTTAGAGACAGGGTCTTGCTATGTTGCCCAAGCTAGTTTTGAACTCCTGGGCTCAAGCGACCCACCTGCCTCAGCCTCCTAAAGTGTTGGGATTACAGGCATGAGCCACTGCACCTGACCCAACCTCATCTTTTTTGTTTGTTTTGTTTTTCAGACAGAGTCTCACTCTGTTTCCCAGTCTGGAGTGTAGTGGCACAATCTCAACTCACTGCAACCTCCGCCTCCCAGGTTCAAGTGATTCTCCTGCCTCAGCTTCCCAAGTAGCTTGGGTTACAGGTGCATGCAACCACACCCCACTACTTATTTTTATATTTTTAGTAGAGAAGGGGTTTCACCATGTTGGCCAGGCTGGTCTTGAACTCCTAATCTCAAGTGATCCACCTGCCTTGGCCTCCCAAAGTGCTGGGATTACAGGTGTGAACCACTGTGCCTGGCCTGACCTCATCTTTAAGTCCCAGCTCAGGTGGCATTCCTTAGAGAGCCTCTCTTTGATCACATTTAAAATCATGCCACTCTGTTTTCTACCTGGCCCTGTTACACTTCAGTATCTCATTCATGTATGAATCTGGTTACCTGTTTCTTGCCTGCCCTCTCCTGATCTACGAGGTGGACAGGAATGTGTTGGCTTTTTTCCCCTGCTGTGGCACCAAGGCCCAGCCCTGACCTGGCATGTACAAGTCAATTGCAGAAAATCTGTTTGCCTGGATGGATAGATGGACAGACAGACGGATGGATGCAAGGATAGATAGATAAATGGATGGATGGAAGGGAAAATGGATAGAAGCGTAGCTGGAAGAATAGATGGATGGAAGGATGGGTGGGTGAAAGGACACACGGGTGAATGATGGGTGAACAGATGCATGGATGATGGGTGGTGGATGAATAGGTAGGTGGATAGTTGATGGCTGGATGGACAGATGTTTGGATGGGTGGACAGATGGTAGATGGATGGATGATGGTTAGATGGACAGATTTTTGGATGGGTGGATGCATGATGGGTGGATGGAGAGATGTTTGGGTGGGTGGATGGATAAATGGGTAAATGGATGGATGATGGGTAGATGGATACATGGGTGGGCAGATGGATGGAAGATAGGTAGATGGATGAATGGGTGGGTGGATAGGTGGATGATGGATGATGGGTAGACGAATGGGTGGATAGGTGGATGATGGGTGGATGATGGATGATGGGTGGATGGCTAATGGCTAGATGGATAATGGCTAGGCAGACAGATGTTTGGATGGGTAGAAAGAGGGATAGATGATGAGTAGACAGACAGGGGGAGAGGTGACAGAGGAATGAGTGAATGAACAAACTTTCTGAGTGGGAACCACTGTGGTAGGCCAAACTTGGCTTAAGATCTCAGGAAAGGGAGCAGCTCTTTGGGCTCCACAAACAGGCTGGGACATGCTGGCTGCAGCTCCCCACTTTGACTGCCGTTCCATTATCCAGCAAGCTCAGTCATGCGACAGGCTCTCTTACCCACCCGCTTCATGGGCTCTGGGGTAGCAAGCAAGACCCCTGAAATTCCCACATAGAGGGGAGTCCACCTTCCAAAGGATGGCCAGGAACTCTGGATCCCTTTTTTGAGATGGAGTCTTGCTCTGTTGCCCAGGCTGGAGTGCAATGGCACCATCTCGACTCACTGCAATCTCCACCTCCCAGGTTCAAGCAATTCTCTGCCTCAGCCTCCCAAGTAGCTGGGATTAAAGGCGCCACCATTCCCGGCTAATTTTTGTATTTTTAGTAGACATGTGGTTTCACCATGTTGGCCAGGCTGGTCTTGAACTCCTGACCTCATGATCTAACCACCTCGGCCTCCCAGTGTTGGGATTACAGGCTTGAGCCACCGTGCCTGGCCAAGACTCAAGTTCTTGACCCCACGCGGCCACTCCCCTGACTTTTTGCTACCATCTTGGCATCAGTTAAGTGCAGAATAGTAACTATTGTGTTGGGCTGTGTTGTTATCACTCTTGTTAAGGATCAGTGGGCCAAGCACTTTAGGTTGGGAAGCCTGGGTATTACTGTCTCTGTTTCACAGATGAACTTGAGGTTCAGAGAGGTCAAGTCATTTGCCTGAAGACACACACCTCAACTCTGCCTCTAACACTGACCAGGCAGTTGGGGGCAGGGGGATGAGAATGGAGTGGTGGCTAAGGCCTCTCTCTTTTGGGGCCAGAGGACAGTTCCAAAGTCCCAGGCAAGGGGAGTTCCATCTTCCAGTCCCGCCTCCTGGTTGTCAGCTGCGCTGATAGGGGCCCAAGTAGGAGTTCTGAGGCTCCAGCCTCTCAGGCCCACTTGCCCCACCCATTCTGCTTGCAGAGCTCCCAGCTAGCTGGAACCTGTGTCCACAGAATGCTGTCCAGTTTCAACGAGTGGCTTTGGCAGGACAGGTTCTGGTTACCACCCAACATCACATGGACACAGCTGGAAGACCGGGATGGCCATGTCTACCCTCACCCCCAGGACATGCTGGCAGCCCTGCCCCTGGCGCTGGTCCTCCTGGCCATGCGCCTCACCTTTGAGAGGTGAGTGACCCATCACCCCTGCGGCCACTCCAGCATGTGCTCCTGCCCCCGCATGCAATTTGCCATTGCAGCATGCACCCAGCGGAAGCTGGCTTTTCACCAAAGCGCTTTCCCTGGCTCCACCCTACCCCCAATCGCCTCCATTCACACTTCTGGCCTCTGATTGCGGGTTTATCGGAATATTGGCCACAGATTGGGGCTGGGTGTGCCAGCATCTTCATAAAACAGGAATGGGAGGCTGGGCACAGTGGCTCACATCTGTAATCCCAGCACTTTGGGAGGCTGACATGGGTGGATCACTTGAGGTCAGGAGTTCAAGACCAGCCTAGCCAACATGGTGAAATGCTGTCTCTCCTAAAAATACAAAAATTAGCTAGGGGCACACCTGTAATTCCAGCTACTCAGGAGGCTGAGGCAGGAGAATCACCTGAACCTGGAAGATGGAAGTTGCAGTGAGCCAAGATTGTGTCACTGCACTCCAGCTGGGCAACAGAGCAAGACTCCATCAAAAAAAGAAAAGAAAAAGAAAAATGTGAGCTGGGGGTGTTATCCCATCCCAAAGACATCCCAGGGACTCTGTGAAGGACAGTGGGGTGGGCGGAGGGTTTTCCAGTTTCAAATGCAGGGGTTTTAGTCCTTGTTTAAAAAAAAAAAGATATGCCAGGTATGGTGGCTGATGCCTGTAACGTCAGCAACTTGGGAGGCCGAGGCGGGTGGATTACTTGAGTCCAGGAGTTCAAGAGCAGACTGGGCAATATGGTGAAACCTTGTCTCTATTTAAAAAATACAAAAATTAACTGAGAGCAGTGGCTCATGCCTGTAGTCCTAGCTACTTGGTGGGGGGGGGCTGAGGCAGGAGGATCGCTTGAGCCCAGGAGTTGAGACTACAGGCATGTTCCACCACACCTGGCTAATTTTGAATGCAATAGCATGATCTTGGTTCACTGCAATCTCTGCCTCCCAGGGTCAAGCAGTTCCCCTACCTCAGCCTCCCAAGTAGCTGGGATTGCAGGTGTGTGCCACCACACCCGGCTAATTTTTGTTATTTTTAGTAGAGACAAGGTCTTAGCATGTTTCCCAGGCTGGTCTTGAACCCCTAAGCTCAAGCAATCCTCCCACACTCCACCTCCCAAAGGAGACCCTGCCTCTTAATGTAAAAACAAGAATCCTAACTTCAAATTTCAGGTCTTCTGCATACTCACGGTGTCACCTTGGGCATGTCTGTAACCCTGTGAGCCTCAGTTTATCCATTAGGACAGTGGGACAGTTAGGTTTAAGTGAGCCAGTGCATAACATGGACTTGGCCTTATGCTTAGCAGATAATAAGCGCTCCTTAAATATCTGCCCTTTCTCTCCGCATCGTGATTAGTCTGCAATCAGTTCCTTGCTAGGCTGCTCTGGGCCTCAGTTTCCCCAAATGAGGGATGATGTTGGGATAGATGGTGGATATAAAATTTGGTTCCCATCTGTGATGTTGGGGCACCCTCTTGTTGGCAATGTGGTGATTGACCAGGGTCCCTGATCTCCAAGTCCCTACGCTGGAATGGGGGATGCTGGGAGGAGGGGCTTGGAGAGAGACCAGACCTGCCCCTGTCCCTGACCCTGGGAGCCCCTAGACTGGAGGGGGAACTCAGACCAGGGCCCAGGCCACAGTGAGATTGGCGGTAAGGAGACTCTTATCCCTGGTTTGGGATTGGGCAAAGGTACCTAGGTACCTCAAGAGTTGGTCTGCACACCCGCACCCTGCAGACAGATCCTGCTGCCTTTTTTTTTTTTTTTTTTGAGACAGTCTCACTCTATCACCCAGGCTGAAGTGCACTGATGTAAGGCTCACTGTAACCTCTATCTCCAGGTTCAAGCAATTCTCCTGCCTCAGCCTCCTGGGTAGCTGGGAATACAGGCTCCCACCACCATGCCCTGATGATTTTGTTTTGTTTTTTTGTGATGGAGTTTTGCTCTTCTTGCCCAGGCTGGAGTGCAATGGCACCATCTTGGCTCAAGGCAACCTCCGCCTCCCAGGTTCAAGCGATTCTCCTGCCTCAGCCTCCAGAGTAGCTGGGATTACAGGCATGTGCCACCATGCCCTGATGATTCTGTATTTTTAGGGGAGACAGGGTTACACTGTATTGGTCAGGTGATCCGCCCACCTGGCCTCCCAAAGTGCTGGGATTGCAGACGTGAGTCACTGAGCCTGGCCCGATTTTGCATTTTTAGTAGAGAGAGGTTTTACCATATTGGTCAGGCCGGTCTTGAACTTCTGACCTCAGGTGATCCACCCATCTTGGCCTCCCAAAGTGCTGGGATTACAGGAGTGAGTCAGCTGCCTTTCTTACGTTCAGTCTATTGCAGCAGCCCCACTACCCCTCCAGGGCCCCAGACGGTGAGGCCAGGAGTAAGTGGAAAATTGAGTCCTGCCCCATGAGCCTTTCTGACTCAGGCCTCCAAACCTATTCAGATGGAGAAGGAAGATCCTTCACATCACACACACTGCCATGTGCCAGCTGTGCTCTCTGAGCCTGTAACTTTGCGCCTCCAAGACTTGGTTTCCTCACCAATAGCATGTTCGCCCCCGACACACAGGCAATCCTCTCTCTTGTACCCAGGTTCATTGGCCTGCCCCTGAGCCAGTGGCTAGGTGTGCAGGATCATACCAGGAGGCAGGTGAAGCCCAACGCCAGACTGGAGAAACACTTCCTCACAGAAGGCCACAGGCCCAAAGAGGTGAGTTTCCCATGCCCTCCAACTGGCACTACTGCCCTGGGGGTGGGGCCTGCGGGTGGTGTGTGGTCCATTTGTTGGAATAGGGGAAGCCAAGGTGGGTTCAGGCACCCCTACAACGTCCCCACTTTCCACTGTTCATCCCCAGTTCCCTGGGCTGCCTCACCAATCTCCCTGGGAAAGGAGGCCCCACCCCTCCCAGCCTCCCTGGGAGATGGAGCCCCGCCCCCCCCAAGCCTCCCTGGGAAATGGGTCCCACCCCTCCAGCCTCCCTGGGAGAGAGAGCCCTTGTCCCTCTCAGTCTACCAGGGAGATAGAGCCCTGCGCCTCCCAGTCTCCTTGGGAGATGGAGCTCCGTCCCCCTACCGGCCACCACCAGCCTCCCTGAGAAATAGGCCCCATACCTTCTGCCTCCTTGGGAAATGGGCCTTGCCTCTCCGCCCTGCCTGGAAGATGGAGCCCTGCTCCTCCCATTCTCCCTGGGCCTCAGTGGGTACAGTTGCCCAATGGACAGATTCTAGGAGGCTGAAAGTAGTTGCTTGCTCTCCTATCTTGGGAAGGAATGGAAGGTCTGACTGTGCTCATGAGGGATGGAATAACAAGCAGCCCTGTGACCCTCCCTCCATTCCCATCTCTGGCGTGGCTGCCTTGTGGACAGACAGGCTCTGCACTGTGGAAGCGTGGCTGGGTCCAGAGTGGGGTGGGGAATGGTGAAGACCATGTACCCTAGGGGCTACAGGCCAGCTTCCACAGAGTTAGAAACCACGTGACTCCCCCTTTTCTTGTCAATTTCCCTCTGAAGGGAGGGCTTGGGGGTGGGGCAAGGTCTCAACTGCCTGCCTAGGTTGGAGGTGTGTAGAGCCACAGCCCTACAGGGTCGTGGGGTGTCCCCTATTGCTGTGCTGAGGCACAGGATCCAAGAAATAAAGAGACAAGACACAGAAGGACAAGGAAAGCACAGCTAGGCTTGGGGACGTGGGGCATGCCACCTATAAGTAGAGACAGGCGAGGCCCCAAACGTCCAGAAGTATCTGTATTAGATATAGGTTGTGGGGAAGGGTAGTGAGTGGAGTCATGTTTAAGGACAGTGTTAGGGTCAAGACATTCACGTGAGCGATAAGCAAGGGGTCCACCCCCATTAGGTCACCTAGGCTAGGAGGTGGGCCGTAGGCAGTGAGGAGGGTGTAATGTGCAATATCTCTTATCTAGGGGCAGGCTACTTCTCAGGGATTCTGTCGGAGGATGCTTTAAGCAGCAACAGAGCTGACATGGTCTACAGCCCCCTGCTGGCAGCTTCCAATGATTTCTCTAGGAGGATGCCCTGAGCCAGCACAGTAGCTATACTGGAGGGGTTTTAAGCCCTTGAAAGCTCTTGGGATTGCCCGCTGAGGGCAGCCTTCCGAAAGAACTGGATGCAACGTACTACAACTCCTTTATCAGGAGGAGAGGCCCTTGTTCCATATCTGCCCTACAGCAGGTATCTTTACGATACTGAATGCTGCTGCCTGGGCCAAAGATGCTTGTCCTGGTATAACTGCTTTTCCCTTAAATCATGCTGTGCACCGTGTCTGCTCTAGACATTCCTCCGACTATAAGCACAATAAGCTTACATAGGTGTATGGCTGTTTATCCCTTAATCCATGCTCTGTACTATGTCTTCTGCTCTAGGTGTTCCTCCCACTATGAACTAAGATATAAATAAATATGCATCTGTAAATGAGTAGTAAGATATTCTTCAGGCACTAATTCTATAAACTGATTACATATAAAGGATAAAAAGATATAACTAAGTAATAACACTATAAACTAAGATATTCTTCAGGCACTAATTGTGCCGGGAATCTGCTTTGCTCTGCTTCTTTGGTGCCCAGATTGGGGGTTACCCACAGAGGTGAGAACTGACCGTTCTGGAGGGGGACAGGAAAGCCTCTCTGGGGGCAGGGGATGCTGCATGCCAGTGTCTCTCTTAATCCCATCAGCGACCTGCCTGCCCTGTGAACAGGATTTGCTTTTTTTTTTTTTTTTTTTTTTGAGATGGAGTTTCACTCTCACCCAGGCCTGAGTGCGATGGTGAGGTCTCGGCTCACTGCAACCTCCACCTCCTGGGTTCAAGTGCTTCTCCTGCCTCAGCTTCGTGCGAAGCTGGGACTACAGGCACATGCTACCACAACCGACTAATTTTTGTAGTTTTAGTACAGATGGGGTTTCACTGTGTTGGCCAGGCTGGTCTTGAAATCCTGACTTTGTGATCCACCCACCTTGGCCTCCCAAAGTGCTGGGATTACAGGTGTGAGCTATGGCACCGGGCAGGATTTGCTTCTCTTAAGGCCTAAGTGTTCTGCAGGACCCCACCCTGGGACCCCCAACACTGCCTCTCCATATAAACACAGCCACCCTGTAGGCAAGACATGGGGCTTCAGTGGAGGAGAGGACAGAGCCAAGTCCTGTGAGGACATGCGGGGGAAGCCACCACAGGGCCTCTGTAACCCTTGTCCCCATCACCCCCTCCCCAGCCCCAGCTGTCCCTCCTGGCTGCCCAGTGTGGCCTCACACTGCGGCAGACTCAACGATGGTTCCGGAGACGCCGGAACCAGGATCGACCCCAGTTGACCAAGAAGTTCTGTGAGGCAAGGTAAGCCCAGGATGGGGCTGGCTGGGGTTTTTAGGGTGCAGGGCAGCAGGGGGGGTGTCTGCTGTTTTCACAGCTTCCTCCCTGTCCGCAGCTGGAGGTTTCTCTTCTACCTGTCCTCCTTTGTGGGCGGTCTCTCCATCCTATATGACGTGAGTATACCTGACTGCTCACCTGCCCCGCCCACCTGTCCCAGAAGCAACTTCTATGCCCCAGGCTTGGCTCTGGTGGGAGGGGGTGTGTGGGGAGGGTGCAGCCAGAGCAGGGAGAGAGCTTGGGGGTGGTGGTGGTGAATGTTCACTGAACAGGTACTTAGGGAGGATCTACCATGTACTACAGGTTTGGGTATCTGATGAGGCCCCGCCCCTCTCAGCCTTCTTGGGCAATGAGACTTCACCCTCTCTGTCTTCCTGGCTGATGAGGCCCCACTTCTTCTGGCCTCCTTGGAATGAGCCCCCCACTCGAGAGTGAGAGGCAGGAAAAAGCAGGGCTGGGTAAGGCAGCATCTATGAGATTATGGAAGGAATCCCAAAGAGGCCACAGACCCAGGCTGGGAGGCTGGATTCTCACTTCCGCACAGCCTGATACCCGTTTCCCTGCAGGAGCCATGGCTGTGGGCACCAGTAATGTGCTGGGACAATTACCCAGAACAGGTGAGTGGCAGTGTGTGAACACTTGGCGGGTCAGAGTGATGATGACGGTTGCTGCAGCCATGATCATGAGATCCGAACCCTGATACTAAACCACCATTCCTCTGAGTCCCACTCTCTAGCTTTGATTCCCCTGTGGAATAGAGAGGGGCTGGGAAACTCGAAGCAGGAGCTTCCACCAAACCACTGCCCTTGATTACCTCCAGGGATGGGGAGCTCTCTCATTGGGATTCAGGTGTCCTGGTTTTGGGTGGAGAGGGTCTTGAGCCATGTGTCTGCCCGATGGGAGCCTTCGCTCCCCACAGCTAACTTTGCCCTGCCCTGCCACAGACCCTGAAGCCATCCATGTACTGGTGGTACCTCTTCGAGATGGGTTTCTACCTCTCACTGCTAATGAGGCTGCCCTTTGACGTCAAGCGCAAGGTGAGGCCAAACAAGATTCTGGAAGCCCCAGTCTCTGGACAGGGAGCTGGGGTGCTGAGCGGTGAGGCAGCTTCACAACCAGATCCTGAGAATTTCCTGGTGCCTCCTGCATGAGGCGGAGAGGCCACACCAACTCTCTGAAAGGGCCCGCTCCTTGGCCCATGGGGTGGGGGGCCCCCCTCCAGCATCAAGTCTCATCCCCACTATGACCCAACATCTCCCGCAGGATTTTAAAGAGCAGGTGATGCATCACTTCGTGGCAGTCATCCTGATGACCATGTCCTACAGCGCCAACCTGGTGCGCATTGGCTCTCTAGTGCTGCTGTTACACGATTCCTCCGACTACCTGCTGGAGGTGGGCCTGGCCCCTGCCTGACCCCTCCCAGTTGCTGTACCCAGCCCCTCCCAGGTGCCCCTCCCATTCCTCCCAACCTTGCAGGGAGATGAAGCAAAGCCCCGCCACTCCCAGCCTCCTTGGGAGATAAGGCCTCGCCCCCTCTGTCTTCCTGGCTGAGGCCCTGCCCTTTCTTGCCTCCTTGGGCAGTGAGGCCCCACCCCATCTGTCTTCCTGGATGATTAAGCCACATCCCTCCCAGCTTCCTTGGGCAGAGGTCCCGCCCCTCTCATCTTGCTTTGGCGATGATGCCTGGCTCCCTCCATCTTCCGGGGAGATAAAGCCGTGCCCCTTTCAGCCTTCCTCCTTGGAGGACAAAGCTACACACATGTGCAGGCACACATGTATTCACACATTCTTTTTTTTTTTTTTTGAGACGGAGTTTCACTCGTCACCCAGGCTGGAGTACAATGGTGCAATCTCGGCTCACCGCAACCTCCACCTCCTAGATTCAAGCGATTCTCCTGCCTCAGCTTCCCAAGTAGCTGGGATTACAGTCACCTGCCACCATGCCCAGCTAATTTTTGTATTTTTAGTAGAGACAGGGTTTCACCACGTTGGCCAGGATGGTCTCAAACTCCTGACCTCAGGTGATCTGCCTGCCTTGGCCTCCCAAAGTGCTGGGACTGCAGGCGTGAGCCAGTGTGCCCGGCCTATATTCACACTCTTTACCTCTCTAGGTAGTTCCTGGAAAGTTAGGTCCCACCCCAACTCACCTGGTCCTTCCTCATGGCACCTTCTCCTTGAGACCAGGCCCCTCCTTGCCTGGTCTGATCCTGAGCGCATTTCTCTCTGCTGACCTTCTCAGGCCTGTAAGATGGTCAACTACACGCAGTATCGGCGAGTGTGCGATGCTCTCTTCCTCATCTTCTCCTTGGTCTTCTTCTACACCCGCCTGGTGCTCTTCCCCACCCAGTGAGTCAGCCCTCCCGTGGGGGTCGGGGAGGTGGGAGGGCATGTCTGAGATTCCAAGACTGCCTCACCCTTGGTGCCCTGCCCCAGGGAGCTGGAGATATTGGCTGGGACACTCCAGGAGGAGGCAGGGGCTTCCAGGCGCAGGGCACAGCATACGCAAAGGCCCAGAGGTGAGACGAACTGAGATTTATACTTACATTACTCAGCATTCCTGAACCACGGAGTAGAAGGAGAGGTCAGGGTTGCCAGCGCACCAAAGTCTGCCCTGTAAATATTTGTGGGGCCTCTTCAATGTGCTGGGAACACAGCAGAGGCCACAGTGCAAAGATCCCTGCCCTCGTGAGCAGACATTGCAACAGGGGGTGGGGGGCAGGGGGTTGGGGGAGCAGATGGTAAATGAGGCAGCCAGATGAAATAGACAACACGTGAAGGAGTGACCATACTAACAAGCAAATTAAGTCAGGGGGCCAGTCATGGTGGCTCACGCCTGTAACCCAGCACTTTGGGAGGCCAAGGCAGGCAGATCACTTGAGGTTAGGAGTTCAAGACCAGCCTGGCCACACGGTGAAACCCCATCTTCACCAAAAATACAAAAATTAGCTAGATAGGATGGTACATGCCTGTAATCCCAGCTACTCGGGAGGCTGAGGCAGGAGGATCACTTGAACTCAGAAGGCAGAGGCTACAGTGAACCGAGATTGCACCACTGCACTCCAGCCTGGGTGACAGAGGAAACTTTGTCTTAAAAAAAAAATAAAATTGGCTGGGTGTGGTGGCTCACACCTGTAATCCCAGCACTGTAGGAGGCCGAGGAGGGCAGGTCACCTGAAGTCAGGAGTTTGAGAGCAGCCTGGCCAACATAGAGAAACCCCATCTCTATTAAAAGTACAATAATTAGCTGGGAATTGTCGCACATGCCTGTAGTCCCAGCTACTCGGGAGGCTGAGGCAGGAGAATTGCTTGAACACAGGAGTCAAAGGTTGCAGTGAACCAAGATCATGCCATTGCACTCCAGCCTGGGTGACAGAGCAAGATTCTGTCTCTAAATAAATAAATTTAATTTTAATAAAGTTGGGAAGGGAACAGGAATTATGGGCGGGGTGGGTAGTTGGGAAGTACAGTGGGTAGGGAATGCCTCGCCGACAGCATTCGTACAGGCAGATGGGAGGGGGCAAAGGAGAGAACTGTGTTGATCAGAGAAGAAGGTTCCAGGAAGAGAAAACGGCATGGGCAAAGGCCCTGAGGCAAGACGGTGCCTGGCATGTTAGAGGAACAGCGAGGAGGCCTTCGTGGCTGGAGCACAGTGGGTAAGGGGGAGGGCAGGGAGGAGATGGGGGTAGGCTGTCCAGGGCCTTAATGTGGGGAGGACTTTGGCTTTGACCTCGAGGGAGATGTGAGCCATGGAGGTTATAAGCAGAGGAGTGATTCGATCTGACCCAGATGTTCTGGGTGCCCTCCAGCAGCTGCAGGGAAACATAATGGGAAGTGTGGGCAGGAGCGAGGGAACCCAGGGTAGGCGAGAGAAGTGGGCAGACCCAAGGGGATGCCTCTGGGGTCAAGAGATGGGAACAAGCACAGAAGGAACTGGTGGAGGCATCAGGAGTTTTGCCCTGCTGGGTTTGAGGGGGTCTGTAGCCTTAGAGGAGACATGGAGAAGGCACTGGGCATGCCAGTCTGGGCTTCTGAGGAAAGAGGTTATGTAGGAGTTGCCAGCCCATGGCTGGTATTTGCAGCTACCAGCCTGGATGGGGTCACCTAGGGACCAGATATGGACAGAGAGGCTCACTCCTGGGGCTCCCTGATGTTTGCATATCGAGAGAGCAAGAACAGGGCTTATGGAGCATATGAGTCAGATTGCATCCTTCCTCTGCCTACAACCCTCCATGGCTCCCACCTGTCTTGGGGTCAGAGCGTGAGATTAGGCAGAAGTAGCTGTGAGATGAGGTGATAGTGAGGTCGGGGGAGCCAGAGAGGGAAGGGTCCCAGGGAGGAGAGCGGGCTACTGAGCACCTGCTGTACTGGTTGGTGAAGGTTAGGGCTGGGACTCAGCACTGTGTAGTGAGGAAGGAGAGGTCACTGGTAACCCTACAGTTGATTTTGGGGTAGGAGAAACATGGCAGCTGCAGCCAGTACTTTCAACGATTTCCAAGAAATAAGCCTATAGGGAAAAGTTGGTAGGTAGCCAGGGGGGCAGAGTAGAGTCAACAGAGAGCTTTTCGGTTTTGGCTTTTTCTTGTGTGAAATAACAGTTGGGTTGGCGTTGATGATTAAGAACCAATAGGAAGGCCTGTTGACTCATGAGGTGACTCATGCCTGTAATCCCAGCACTTTGGGAGGCTGAGGCAGACAGATCATTTGAGGTCAAGAGTTCGAGACCAGCCTGGCCAAATGGCAAAACCACCTCTCTACTGAAAATACCAAAATTAGCCAGGTATGGTGGTGGGTGCCTATAATCCCAGCTACTTGGGAGGCTGAGGCAGGAGAATTGCTGGAACCCAGGAAGCTGAGGTTGCAGTGAGCCAAGATCATGCCACTGCACTCCAGTCTTGGGGACAGTGCAAAGATGTGCAAACCTCTGTCTTTGCACTGAGTTTCAGAGGAGAGGGTGCGGTGGGAGCTAGCTCCAGGACAGTGTCCCAGGCAACAAGCAAAAAGGTGGAATTTGAGGGGAGGAGCAGGGCACTTGGAAACATTATTTCCAACTGACGGGTTGCACAGTGAAAATGAAGCCCCGCCCCTTCCAGACTACCAGGGAGATGAAGCCCCACCCCTGTCTGGCTCCCTGGGTGATGAGGCCCCGCCCTCTCTATTTTCCTGGAGATGGAGCCCCGCCCCTCTTAAACTCTGGGAGATGGAGCCCTGCTCCCTCTGTCTTCCTGGGAGATGAGGCCCCACTGCCTGCCTTCCTGAGAGATGAGAAGGCAGTCACCTGCTAATGAGAGGGAGGTGACGGGTCTGAGAAGAGAAAAGGGGTCAAAGTGCCACCCAGTAAAGCAGCTGGGATCATAAGCACCCTCTTGGGTGGGGGTTCATGGTCATGAACAGCCCATCAGGGAGCTTGAGTGTGTTCTGCTCATTTAGTACAAGCCAGTGAGAGGCCCTTGAGTGCCCAGCTTAAGAGCATAGGTATCACAGGGTGGAGGGCACTACAGCGCTATAGAAGGTTATGGAGCAGGGAAGGCCATGCCGGTTAGAGATTCCTAGGACTGGGGTCTACAGCAGCTGATGCCCTGGCGTCCTCCTCTCCCTCCTGCCGTAGGATCCTCTACACCACATACTATGAGTCCATCAGCAACACCGGCCCCTTCTTCGGCTACTACTTCATGAACATGCTTCTGATGTTGCTGCAGCTGCTACATGTGTTCTGGGCTTGCCTCATCCTGCGCATGCTCTATAGCTTCATGAAGAAGGGCCAGGTATGGCTGGACCTCCCCACGGTCCCCAGCCCCAGCCCCAGCCCCAAGCTCCTCCTTTCTCCTTGCTCCAACCTGCATCCCTCTCTCTGTTCCCCAGATGGAGAAGGACATTCGTAGTGACGTGGAAGAATCGGACTCCAGTGAGGAGGAGGCAGCGGCAGCAACCCAGGAACCTCTCCAGCTAAAGAACGGGGCGGCTCGAGGGCCCAAGGCAGTTCCTGGTGATGGCCCTCGCAGCCGCGTGGCCGGGCGTCTGAAGGACAGTCACACAACGGCCACATAGCCAAGTGGGGGCTGGCCATGAGGGGCTGCCCCCAGCGCCTTGGATATTTCTGGGGTGATGGGACTGGCAGTCCTGGGGCCACCTTTCCGGAGACAGGGAGGGCCCCACCCAGGGTGGGCAGGGAGGGCTGATGATCTGTCTCCTGCCCCTTCCTTCGGCCCACCCGCCCTCCTTCCCACTGGGCAACTGGACAGAGCTGAGAGGCAGCAGCTGGATGCCTCAGCTGGCCACAGACATCTCCGGGCTGCAGCCTGCAGGGGGAGCCCCAGGCTGAAAAGGGTCCAATAAAACAATAAATGGAGCCATATTTTCTGCCTGAGAACTTGGGTCCCCATCAAAGCTCCTTCTCCATCCTCAGAGACCCCCGAGGGAGCCAGACCTCTACTTACATATCCCATTGATGTAAGGGCACCCCAAGGGCCCCAGACAGCAACACAGCCCAGAGACCCACCCCCTTGCTGTTCCCAGATGAGCCCCTGACTCCCCAGCCAGGGCCTGGAATAAGCCTCTCCCTGCACCCTTAGGGTGCCCTTGGTCAGCCTTTCAAAGACCCCCTTACAAACTAGCTCTGAAAGGTCCAGTCCTTTGCGCAAGGTCACACAGAGGTCATGGACCAAGCAGAGGAGATGCTTAGCCTCATCCCTGGCATCTTCCTTGGGATACTGGAGGGACTGGGGATAAAATCCCACAGGCTTCCCAAGGGTTAGCCTGGAGAAAGTCACCATCTCTTAAGCTCTCAAAATAAAGAAACGGAGGCCAGCTGTGGTGGCTCACACCTGGAATTCCAGCACTTTGGGAGGCTAAGGCAGGCAGATCACTTGAGGTCAGGAGTTCGAGACCAGCCTGAGCCTGAGCAACATAGTAAAACCCCATCTCTACTAAAAATACAAAAATTAGCTGGGCATGGTGATGCATACCTGTAATCCCAGTTACTTGGGAGGCTGCTGCAGGAGAATCGCTTGAACCTGGGAAGTGGAGGTTGCAGCAAGCCGAGATCACGCAACTGCACTCCAGCCTGGTCAACAGTGAGACTCTGTCCCAAAAATAAAAAGGAAGTTGGACAACAGAAAGAATTGGAGAGAATGGGGGGGGGGGGGTCTAATCTCACATACGTTACTGAGGGGAGTATAAATTGCTACCAACACTGGAAAACCATTGAGCATTGTGTACAATTGTTTACCTTTTATAAAGCTCAAAAGCAACCCAAATGAAATAACGTTGCATAGGCATGAATGCCTAGCTAGTAGACCTGTAATAAAATAAACACAGGCTGGGTGCAGTGGCTCACATCTGTGATCCCAGCACTTTGGGAGGCTGAGGCCAGCGGATCACCTGAGGTCAGAAGTTCAAGACCAGCCTGGCAAAACCCTGTCTCTACTAAAAATTACCCAGGCATGGTGGTAGGCACCTCTAATCTCAGCTACGCAGGAGGCTGAGGTGGGAGAATTGCTTGAACCCAGGAAGCAGAGGTTGCAGTGACCCGAGATCATGCCACTGTACTCCAGACTTGGCAACAGAGCCAGACTCGGTCTCAAAAAAATAAACGTGTAAAGAAACCAGGTGTGGTGGCTCACCCCTATACTCCCAGCACTTTGGGGGTTTAGGCAAGAGGATCGCTTGAGTCTGGGAATTCAAGACCAGCCTGGGAAATAGAACAAGACTCCTGTCTCCACAAAAAAGAAAAAAAAAAAATGGGCAAAGGATTTGAATAGAAATTTACTGGCCAGGCACGGTGGCTCAGGCCTGTAATCCCAGCTCTTTGGGAGGCCGAGGCAGGTGTATCACCTGAGGTCAGGAGTTCAAGACCAGCCTGACCAACATGGAGAAACCCCATCTCTACTAAAAATACAAAAATTAGCTAGGCATGGTGGTGGGCGCCTGTAACCCCAGCTACTTGGGAAGATGAGGCAGGAGAATCGCTTGAATCCAGAAGGCAGAGTTGCAGTGAGCTGAAATTGTGCCATTGCACTCCAGCCTGGGCAACAAAAGCAAGACTCCATCTTAAAAAAAAATTTTCCCAGAAATAAAAAGCACATGAAAAAATATTCAACATCATTAGTCATTAGGAAAATGCAAATCAAAACCACAATGAGAAACCCCTTTACATCAGCAAGAGTGGGTATAATGAACGAAGTGTCGGCAAGGATGTGGAAAAACTGAAACACCTGTGTTCATTGCTGGTGGAAATGTCAAATAGTTAATCACTGTGGAAAATCATTTGGTGGTTCCTCAAGAAGTTAAACAGAATTACAATATGATCCAGCAATTCCACTCCTAGGAATAGACCCAAAAGAACTGGAAGCAGGTACTCAAATCCTTACACATGAATGTTCGGAGCAGCACTAGTCACAATAAAGGTAGAAACAGCCGGACACGATGGTTCACTCCTGTAATCCCAACACTTTGGGAGGTTGAAGCAGGAGGGTTGCTTGAATCTAGGAGTTCAAGACCATCTGGGCAACATGGTGAGACACTTCCTCTACAAAAGAGAGAAAAATCAGCTGGGCATGGTGGCTCACACCTGTAATCCCAGCACTTTGGGAGGCCAAGGCGGGCAGATCACAAAGTCAAGAGATTGAGACCATCCCGGCCAACATGGTGAAACACTAACTCTACTAAAAAAAAAAAAAAAGATACAAAAAAATATACTAGCTGAGTATAGTGGTGCGCACCTGTAGTCCCACATACTCGAGAGGCTGAGGCAGGAGAATCACTTGAGCCCGGGAAGCGGAGATTGCAGTGAGCCAAGATTGCACCACTGCACTCCAGCCTGATGACAGAGTGAGACTCTATCTAAAAAAAAAAAAAACAAAAATAATGGCCAGAGTAAGGTTCTAATAGAGAATATTATATAAAACATGCTAAAATGTCCAGGAGCAGTGGCTCACATCTGTAATCCCAGAACTTTGGGAGGCCGAGGCAGGTGGATCACCTGAGATCAGGAATTTGAGACCAGCCTGGCCAACATGGTGAAACTCTGTCTACACACACACACACAAAATAATTAGAAAAATAAGCAGGGTGTGGTGGCATGTGTGTATAGTCCCAACTACTCAGGAAGCTGAGAGGGAAGTTTGCCTGAGCCCAGGAGTACAAGACTGCTGTGAGCTATATCACGTCACTGTACGCCAGCTTGGGCCACAGAGTGAGACCCTATCTGGAAAAAAGAAAAGGTAGAAACATCCCAAATGTCCAGTGGGTGAATAAACAAATTGCAGTCAATCTATACAATGGAATACTACTCAGCCATGAAAAGGAATGCAGCACTGACATATGCTACATGTGAAGGAACCCTGAAACCATTATGCTCAGTGTAAGAAGCCAGACATAAAAGGTCACACATTTTATGATTCCATCTATATGAAATATCCAGAAGAGGTAAACCTATAAAAATAAAATGCATGTTTATAGTTGTGGGGGGCTGCGGGCTGAAGGCATGGGGAGAAACTATCTCATAGGTACAGAGTTTTATTTTGTAGTTAGGAGAATGTTCTGGAGCTAACGTTGCAGGTGCACAACATTGCAAATGGACTAAATGCCACTGAATTGTTCACTTTAAAATGGTTAATGTGCTATGCAAATTTCATCTTAATAAATGCATGAAGAAAAGGATTTGTATAAACCAACTATGGTGTGTCTCATGAAGCAAGGCTTATAATGATTTCATTTACCTGGTGTTTCCCTAGCCAACTATTCCCATTCCCCCCAAAAAACAAACAACAAAAACTTCATCGGTTGAAAGATAACTCATAATGGAGATAGAAAATACACTTTTATAGATGAATAGCAAAAATATTACATAGAAGTGCTTGTGAAATGTAGCTTAAGCGATCCTTTGAAGGAAATGTATAACTAGGCTTATATTGGAAAAGAATAAAAAAGCAGCTGGGTGCAGTGGCTCATGTCTGTAATCCCAGCACTTTGGGAGGCCAAGGTGGGTGGATCACAAGGTCAGGAGTTCAAGACCGGCCTGGCCAACATGGTGAAATCCTGTCTCTACTAAAGATGAAAAAAAAAAAAAAATAGCCAGGCATGCTGGCGTGTGCCTGTAATCCCAGCTACTCAGGAGGCTGAGGCAGAAGAATCGCCTGAACCCAGGAGGCAGAGGTTGCAGTGAGCCAAGATCATACCATTGCACTCCAGCCTGGGTGACAGGGCGAGACTTCATCTCAAAAAGAAAGAAAAAGCTCAAAAATAATTAGCTAAACATTTAAGAAGGTTTTAAAGAACAGTAAAATAAGCTGAATGGAAGAAAAGCATCATACACGGTAAGTGTATTTTAGAGGATTATCAAACATAAAAGTTATTTGAATGACTAATAGAGGAACATCTGGTAAGATTCATAAAGAAAAATAGTTAACAGAAAAAAAAAGGCCAGGTGCAGTGGCTCATATCTGTAATCCCAGCACTTCTGGAGACCAAGGCAGAGAATCCTTTGATCCCAGGAGTTCAGGATCAGCCTGGCAACATGGCAAGACCCTCATCTCTACACAAAATTTAAAAATTAGGCATGGATCCAGCCAAACTAAGCTTCATAAGTGAAGGAAAAATAAAATCTTTTGCGAACAAGCAAGTACTCAGAGATTTCATCACCACCAGGCCTGCTTTACAAGAGCTCCTGAAAGAGGCACTAAACACAAAGGAACAACCAGTACCAGCCACTCCAAAAACATACCAAATGGTAAAGAGCATCGACACAATGAAGAAACTGCATCAACTAATGGACAAAACAGCCAGCTAGTAGCATCAAAATGGCAGTATTAAATTCACAGATAACAATATTAACCCTAAATGTAAATGGGCTAAATGCCCCAATCAAAAGATACAGACTGGCAAATCAGATAAAAAGCCAAAACCCATCGGTGTGCTGCATCCAGACCCATCTCACATGCAAGGATACACAAAGACTCAAAATAAAGGGATAGAGGAAGATTTGCCAAGCAAATGGAGAGCAAAAAAAGCAGGAGTTGCAATTCTTGTCTCTGATAAAACAGACTTTAAACCAACAAAGATCAAAAGAGACAAAGAAGGACATTACATAATGGTAAAAGGATCGATACAAGAAGAGCTAATGATCCTAAATATATACAGACCCAATACAGGAGCACACAGATACATAAGGCAAGTTCTTAATGACTTACAAAGAGACTTAGACTCCCACACAACAATAGTGGGAGACTTTAACACCTCATTGTCAATATTAGATCAATGAGACAGAAAATTAACAAGGATATCCAGGACTTGAACTCAGACCTGGACGAAGCAAACCTAATAGACATTTACAGATCTCTCCACCCCAAATCCACAGAATATACATTCTTCTCAGCACCACATTGTACCTACTCTAAATTTGACCACATAATTGGAAGTAAATCACTCCTCAGAAAATGCAAAAGAATGGAAATCATAACAGTCTCTCAGACCACAGTGCAATCAAGTTTGAACTCAGAATTCAGAAACTAACTCAGAACCGCACAGCTTCATGGAAACTGAACAACTGATTCTTGAATGTTGACTGGATAAACAATGAAATGAAGGCAGAAATAAAGATGTTCTTTGAAACCAACGAGAACGAAGACACAACATACCAGAATCTCTGGGACACATTGAAAGCAGTCTCTAGAGGAAATATATAGCAATAAATGCCCATATGAGAAGCAAGGAGAGATCTAAAAATCTCTCCTATCGTCAAAATTGAAAGAGCTAGAGGAGCAAGATCAAAAAAAACTCAAAACCTAGCAGAAGAAATAACTAAGATCAGAGCAGAACTGAAGGAGATACAGACACAAAAACCCTTCAAAGAAATCAATAAATCCAGGAGCTGGTTTTTTGAAAAGATCAACAAAATAGACCACTAGCCAGATTAATAAAAGAGAAAAGAGAGAATAATCAAATAGATGCAATAAAAATTGATAAAGGGGATATCACTTCAGATTCCACAGAAATACAAACCATCATCAGAGATTATTACAAACAACTCTGCACATAAACTAGTAAACCTGGAAGAAATGGATAAATTCCTGGACACTTGCATCCTCCCAAGCCTAAACCAAGGAGAAGTCAAAACCCTGAATGGACCAATAACAAGATCTGAAGCTGAGGCAGCAATTAATAGCCTACCACCCAAAAAAAGCCCAGGTCCAGATGGGTTCACAGCCGAATTCTACCACACATACAAAGAGGAGCTGGTACCCTTCCTTCTGAAACTATTCCAAATAATCCAAAAAGAGGTAATCCTTCCCAGTTCATTTTATGAGACCAACATCATCCTGATACCAAAACCCGGAAGAGACTCAGCAAGGAAAGAAAACTTCAGGCCAATATCCATGATGAACATAAATGCAAAAATCTTCAATAAAATACTGGCAAGCCAATTGCAACAGCACATCAAAAAGCTTATCCACCATGATCAAGTAGGATTCATCCTGGGGATGCAAGGCTGGTTCAGCATATGCAAGTCTATAAACGTAATTCACCACATAAACAGAACCAAAGACAAAAACCACATGATTATCTCAATTGATGCTGAGAAGGCCTTTGACAAAATTCAACAGCCCTTTATGCTGAAAACCCTCAATAAACTAGGTATTGACAGAACGTATCTCAAAATAATAAAAGCTATTTATGACAAACCAACAGCCAATATCATACTGAATGGGCAAAAACTGGAAGCATTCCCTTTGAAATCTGGCACTAGACAAGGATGCCCTCTCTCACCACTCCTATTCAATATGGTACTGGAAGTTCTAGCCAGAGCAATCAGGCAAGAAAAAGAAATAAAGGGTATTCAAATAGGAAAGGAGGAAGTCAGATTGTCTCTATTTGCCGACGACATGATTGTACATCTACAAGACCCCATCGTCTCAGCCCAAAATCTCCTGAAACTGATAAGCAACTTCAACAAAGTCTCAGGATACAAAATCAATGTGCAAAAATCACAAGCATTCCTGTACACCAATAACAGTCTTAAAGAGAGCCAAATCAAGAATGAACTGCCATTCACAATTGCTACAATGAGAATAAAATATCTAGGAATACAACTAACAAGGAATGTAAAGGAACTCATCAAGGAGAACTACAAGCCACTGCTCAACGAAATAAGAGAGGACACAAACAGATGGAGAAACATTCCATGTTCATAGTTAGGAAGAATCAGTATCATGAAAATGGCCATACTGCCCAAAGTAATTTACAGATTCAACACTATCCTCATCAAGCTACCAAAATGACCTTCTTCACAGAACTGGAAAAAAAAATCTTAAACTTCATATGGAACCAAAAGAGAGCCCGCACAGGCAAGTCAATTCTAAGCAAAAAGAACAAAGTGGGAGGCATCACACTACTGGACTTCAAACTATACTACAAGGCTACAGTAATCAAAACAGCATGGTACTGGTACCAAAACAGAGATATAGACCAATGGAACAGAACAGAGGCCTTGGAGGCAACACAACATATCTATAGCCACCCGATCTTTGACAAACCTGACAAAAACAAGCAATGAGGAAAGGATTCCCTGTTTAATAAATGGTGTTGGGAAAACTGGCTAGCCATGTGCAGAAAGCAGAAACTGGACCCATTCCTGATACCTTACACTAAAATTAACTCCAGATGGATTAAAGACTTAAACATAAGACCTAACACCATAAAAACCCTAGAAGAAAATCTAGGCAAGACCACTCAGGACATAGGCATAGGCAAGGACTTCACAACCAAAACGCCAAAAGCATTGGAACAAAAGCCAAAATAGACAAATGGGACCTAAACAAACTCCACAGCTTCTGCACGGCAAAAGAAACAGTCATTAGAGTGAATCAGCAACCAACAGAATGGGAAAAAATTTTTGCAATCTACCCATCTGACAAAGGGCTGATATCCGGAATTTACACAGAACTAAAATAGATTTACAAAAAAAAAAAAACAAGCCCATTCAAAAATGGGCAAAGGATATGAACAGACACTTTACAAAAGAAGACATACATGAGGCCAACACGCATATGAAAAAATGCTCATCATCACTGGTCATTAGAGAAATGCAAATCAAAACTACATTGAGATACCATCTCCCGCCAGTCAGAATGGCGATCATTAAAAAATCTGGAGATAACAGATGCTGGAGAGGATGTGGAGAAATGGGAACACTTTTACACTGTTGGTGGGAGTGTAAATTAGTTCAACCACTCTGGAAGACAATGTGGCGATTCCTCAAGGACCTAGAAATAGAAATTCCATTTGACCCAGCAATGGTATTTGACCTAATACCATTATTGGATATATATATCCAAAGGATTATAAATCATTCTACTATAAGGACGCATGCACACGAATATTCATGGTGGCACTGTTTACAATAGCAAAGACCTGGAACCAACCCAAATGCCCATCGATGATAGACTGGACAGGGAAAATGTGGCACATATACACCATGGAATATTATGCAGCCATCAAAAATGATAAGTTCGTGTTCTTTGTAGGGACATGGATGAACCTGGAAACCATCATTCTCAGCAAACTGACACAAGAACAGAAAATCAAACATCGCATGCTCTCACTCATAGGTGGGTGTTGAACAATGAGAACACATGGACACAGGGAGGGGAGCATCACACACTGAGGTCTGTTGGGGGGAAATAGGGGAGGGACAGCAGGGGGTGGGGAGTTGGGGAGATAGCATGGGAAGAAATGCCAGATATAGGGGAAGGGGAGGAAGGCAGCAAATCACACTGCCATGTGTGTACCTATGCAACAATCTTGCATGTTCTTCACATGTACCCCAAAACCTAAAATGCAATGAAAAAAATCTAATTCAAAATAAACCATTAATTAATTACAAAAAAAATTAGGCATGGGTGGTATGTAACTGTAGTCCCAGCTACTCAGGAGGTCAAGGCGGGAGGATCACTTGAACCAGGAGTTCAAGGCTGCAGTGAGCCATGATCTTGCCACTGCACTCCAACCTGAGCAACAGTGGAGGACCCAAAAACTGAAAAGCAAAAATATATAAAGCATCATACATGTCAATGTTACATTTAACATCATCCTGACCAACATAGGGAAACCCCATCTCTACACTAAAAATACAAAACTTAGCTAGGCATTGTGGTGCACACCTGTAATCCCAGCTACTCAGGAGGCTGAGGCAGGAGAATCTCTTGAACCCAAGAGGCAGAGGTTGCAGTGAGCCGAGATTGTACCACTGCAATAAAGAACCCTCTCAGACTCAACTCCACTTTGGGCCTCACCTTTCCTGCACTGCTAGGGATGAACTGGGCCCAGACACAGTAGACAGAGTGGCGTGTGGCATATTGAGACACCAGCTGGGGTGACTAAGGAAGTGCTGGCATCACCCCATGCCTCACCTCAGGTTGCTCATGGCTCAAAAAGAGACTTCTTCCTTCTGCTTGGGGAGAGGAGTGGGAAGCGCATCTTGCATCTTGGAAACCAGCCCAGCCATAGCAGGGTAGTATGTGGGTCAGTCACGAGGCCCCCGTTCCAGGCCCTAGCTCCCAGAGGGTTTTTTTTTTTTTGAGACAGAGTCTCACCCTGTCAACCAGACTGGAGTGCAATAGTATAATCTTGGCTCACTGCACCCTCTGCCTCCTGGGTTTAAGTGATTCTCCTGCCTCAGCATCCCAAATAGCTGGGATTACAGGCATGCACCACCACGCCTGGCTATTTTTTTTATGTTTAGTAGAGAGATTTCACCATGTTGGCCAGGCTGGTCTAGAACTTGTGACCTCTAAAGTGCTGGGATTACAGGCATGAGCCACCACACCTGGCCACAGACATTTCTAGACACACACTGGGCCAAAAGGGAACCCAGTGCCTTGAAAGGAAGAACCCAGTCCTGGAGGATTCATCACCTGCTGACTGAAGAGCCCTTGGGCCCTAAATAATCCGCAGTGATACCCAGGTACGGCGTTGAGGGCCTTGGGTGAGACTGAGACTTGCTGGCCTCGGGTAAGACTTGGCACATTCCCAGCTGTGGTGGCTATGGAGTGAGGCTCCTTCAGCTTGAGAAAAGCAGAGGGAAAGGCCCGGCGCGGTGGTTCATGCCTATAATCCCAGCATTTTGGGAGGCCGAGATGGGCGAATCACGAGGTCAGGAGTTTGAGACCAGCCAAGCCAACATGGTGAAACCCTGTCTCTACTAAAAATATAAAAATTGGCCAGGCCTCATGGCTCATGCCTATAATCTCAGCACTTTGGGAGGCTAAGGCAGGTGAATCACAAGGTCAGGAGTTCAAGACCAGCCTGGCCAACATAGTGAAACCTTGTCTCTACTAAAAATACAAAAATTAGCTGGGCCCAGTGGCGTGTACTTGTAGTCCCAGCTACTTGCGAGGCTGAGGCGGGAAAATTGCTTGAATCCAGGAGGAGGAGGTTTCAGTGAGCCGAGATGCACCACTGCACTCCAGCCTGAGCAACAGAGTAAAAGTCCGTCTCAAAAAATTTAAAAAATAACAAAAAATTAGCTGGGCTTGGAGGCAGAGGTTGCAGTGAGCCAAGATCACGTAACTACACTCCAACCTTGGCGACAGAGTGAGACTCCGTCTCGAAAATAAATAAATAAAAAGAAAGAAAAGAAAAGCAGAGGGAAATGTAAAGGGGATTCTGTCTTCCAGCTTAGGTACCAGCTTGGTCACAGCGGGGTAGAGCACCAGGCGGGCTCCTAGGGTCCTCGATTCCAGGACTTGACTCCTGGATGGCCTTTCTGGACCTGCCCTGAGCCAGAGGGGAGCCCACTGCCCTGAAGCATGAGTCCCAGGCCAGGGAGTATGTCCCACAAGCTGACTTAAGGGCCCTTGGGCCTGAAGGGAACAATGGTGGTAGCATGGCAGGGCTCCCTATGGGATATGAGGTGGCAGAGGCCCCTAGGTGAGGCTCCTCTGTCTTTGAAGAGCAGAGGAAGGAGTGGGAAGGATGTGTCTTGTGATATGAGAGCCAGCTCAGCTGCAATACAATAGAACATCAGGTAGGCTTCTAAGCGTGTTTTGTTTTGTTTTGTTTTTTGGAGATGGAGTCTGGCTCTGTCACCCAGGCTGGAGTGCAATGGTGCGATCTCAGCTCACTACAACCTCCGCCTGCAGTGTTCAAGTGATTCTTCTGCCTCAGCCTCCTGAGTACCTGGGCACCACCATGCCTGGCTGATTTCTTTATTTTTAGTAGGGACAGGGTTTTGTCATGTTGGCCAGGCTGTTCTTGAACTCCTGGCCTCAAGTGATCCACCTACCTTGGCCTTCCAAAGTGCCGGGATTAAAGGCATGAGTAACTGCACCCAGTTGACTTCTAAGGTTTTGACTCTAGTCCCTGGCTCCCGCATGGCACCTCTGGACCCTCCCAGGGCTGGGGGAACTCACCACCCTGGAGGCCTGCCTGGCTTTGCCACCTGCTGACTGCAGAGCCCCAGGACCTTGAGTGAACATAGGTGGTAACCAGGGAGTGTGACAGCAGGCCTTTGGGGAGACCCAGTGCTGTGCTGGCTTCAGGTCTGACCCAGCACAATCACAGTGGTGGTGACCACAGGGGTGCTTGT
The DNA here is from genome assembly GCA_031835075.1 of Saguinus oedipus. NCBI lineage: Eukaryota > Metazoa > Chordata > Mammalia > Primates > Cebidae > Saguinus > Saguinus oedipus. The sequence continues at coordinate 7,889,210 of CM063187.1, forward strand.
GTGACTCCACCCCTTTCACGTGGCTGAGAACAGAGAGAGGCTCCATTCATTTGGGAGAGAGTAAGGGAAGAGAACAAGAGTCTCGGCCAGGTAATCTAGAGAGCTTCTCAGATCTTGTCCAAGACTATCCAGCTGGTACCTCTGTGAGTCTGCAAAAACCACCCACGGTGTTACCAGGCTTGGGGTGCCCCCTAAAGCAGATACAGCTTAGATTGCAACACCCAAGTCCTTTTGAATATCTGAAAAGCCTTCCCAAGAAAGATGGGTACAAAGAAGCCCACACTGAGAAGACTACAATAAATAGCTAACTCTTCAATGCCCACACACAGACAAACATCTACAGGTATTAAATACAACCCAGGAAATAGAGGCTGGGCGCCATGGCTCACTCCTATAATCCCAGCACTTTCATAGACCAAGGCAGGTGGATCACTTGAGGTCAGGAGTTCGATACCAGCATAGCTAACATGGCAAAACCCCATTTCTACTAAAAATCAGCCAGGTGTGGTGGTGCCCACCTGTAATTCCAGCTACTTGGGATGCTGAGGGGTGAGAATCACTTGAACCCAGAAGGCAGAGGTTGCAGTGAGCTAACATCATACCATTGCACTCTAGCCTGGGTGATGGAGGGAGATTATGTGTTAAAAAAAAAAAAAAAAGTCAACTCAGGAAACCATGACTTCAACCAAATAAACTAAATAAGGCACCAAGGATCAATCCTGAAGGAAGAGCTGTGACCTGCCAGAAAGAGAATTCAAAATAGCTACGTGGAGGAAACGCAAAGAAAGTCAAGATAACACAGAGAAGTAATTCAGAATTCTATGTTAAAAGCTCAGACGTTTCTACCAGACATTATTAAAATTCATGATGAGTTTAGAAAGTTGGCTGAACCCAAAATCGGTATAGGAAAAGCATTTAATTTTATTTTGATTGCTCAGCAATGATCAGTTAGAGAAGATACTACTTATAAACAAAAAACAAGAAAAGGAAAAGACTACGTAAGAGTAAATCTAGTAAGAGTAAGGTCCTTACAGAGAATATTATATAAAATACGCTAAAACGGCCAGGAGCAGTGGCTCACGTCTGTAATCCCAGCACTTTGGGAGTCAGAGGTGGGTGGAGCTGGAGTCCAGGAGTTCCAGACCAGCCTTGGCAACATGGCAAAACCCCATCTTGACTAAAAACCCAAAGGCTAGCCAGGCATGGTGGCGGGCACCTGTAATCCCAGCTACTCAGAAAGCTGAAGGAGAATTGCTTGAACCCAGGAGGCAGAGGTTACAGTGAGCTGAGATGGTGCCACTGCACTCCAACCTGGGTGAGAGAGCGGGACTCCAACTCAAAAAATAAAATAAAATAAAAGCATTAAAACAGCCAGGCATCGTGGCACATGTCTGTAATCCCAGAAATTTGGGAGGCCAAAGAGGGAGGATGACTTAAGCCCAGAAGTTCAAGATCGTCCTGAGCAACATAGGGAGACCACGTCTCTACAAAAATTCTAAAAATTAGATTGGTCGCAGTGGCTCAAGCCTGTAATCCCAGAACTTTGGGAGGCTGAGGTGGGTGGATCATGAGATCAAGAGATCAAAACCATCCTGGCCAACATGGTGAAACCCTGTCTCTACTAAAATACAAAAATTAGCTGGGCATGGTGGCACATGCCTGTAGTCCCAGTCACTTGGGAGGCTGAGGCAGGAGAATTGCTTGAACCTGGGAGGCAGAAGTTGCAGGGAGCTGAGATTGCGCCACTGCACTCCAGCCTGGTTCCTGGTGACAGAGCTGAAAATTCATAGCAGCAGTACAGGCATGAAGTACTGTATTTTTTTTTTTTCAAGACTGTCTTAAAAAAAAAAAAATTATCCAGGCATGGTGGCACATACCTGTGGTCCCAGCTGCTCAGGAGGCTGAGGTGGGAGGATCACTTGAGCCCGAGAAGTTGAAGCTACAGTGAGCTATGATCTCCCACTACATTCCAGTTTGATCCACAGTGAGACCCTGTCTCAAAAAAAAGAAATTATAACCTTGAAAGACAATCTAAATAAATGATGAGACATACAGCCTAGTTTTGGGTAACAAGACCCAATTTCATAAAGATGTCAATTTCATAAAGATGCCAAGTTCTGCTATAAATTCAGAGCAATTTTGGTCAAAATCACAACAGGATTCATTCTGTGGAACATGAAAGGCTGATACTGGAATATGTATGAGAATGCCGGGGTCTACGCACAACCTACACAAGGTGGGGTATGAATAACAGAAGAATCTGCTGGAAGATTTTAAAGTGGAATGCAGTGGCATGATCATGACTCACCTCAGCCTCGACCTCTCTGTTTTTGGCAGAGTTTCACTTTTGTTGCCCAGGCTGACGTGCATGATCTCAGCTCACCATGACTTCCACCTCCCTGGTTCAAGCAATTCTCCTGCTTCAGTCTCCCAAGTAGCTGGGATTGCAGGTGTGTGCCACCATGCCCAGATAATTTTGTATTTTCATTAGAGATGGAGTTTGACTGTGTTGGTCAGGCTGGTCTTGAATTCCCGACCTCAGATGATCTGCCTGCCTCAGCCTCCCAAGGTGCGAGGATTACAGGCATGAGCCACTGCACCTGGTCTGTTAATCTGTTTTATGTCAACTTGATAATTCTCAGGCGTAGAGGGATCCCAAGAGAACAGAGGTAAAATTTTGTTGCCTGTGCTGCTGCTATGAATTTTCATCTACAAGCTTTTTTTTCTTTTCTATTTTTGAGATGATATCTTGCTCTGTCACCCAGGTTGCAGTGCAATGGTAAGATCATGGCTCCCTGCAGCCTCAACCTTCTGGCCTCAAGTGATCCTCTTAGGTCAGCCTCCTGAGTAGCTGGGACTACAGGCAGGCACCACCACATCCAAATAATTTTTGTATTTCTTGTAGAGATGCCCAAAATTATCTGGCATGGTGGCACACGCTTTGTAATTCCAGCTACTTAGGAGACTGAAGCAGGAGAATTGCTTGAACCTGGGAGGTGGAAGTCATGGTGAGCTGAGATCGTGCACTTCAGCCTGGGGTCTCACTATGTTGCCCAGGCTGATCTCAAATTTCTGGGCTCAAGTCATCCACCTAGCATGGGCTCCCAAAGTGCTGTGATTACAGGTGTGAGCCACCACACTTGGCCCTTCTTTTTTTTCCTTTTTCTTTTCTTTCTTTCTTTATTTAAGATAGAGCAGGGTCTCACTCTGTTGCCCTGGCTGGAGTGTAGTGGTGCAATAATACCTCACTACAGTCTTGGCCTCCAGTACTCAAGCGATCCTCCCACCTCAACCTACCAAGCAGCTAGGATTAAACATGTGAGCCACCATGCCCAGCTTCCATCTCTTTAATTTTTTTTTGAGACAGAGTCTTGCTTTGCTGCCCAGGTTGGAGTGCAGTGATGCAATCTTGGTGCACCTTGAGGCTCCTGCCTCAGCCACCCATGTAGCTGGGATTACAGACCCCCATCACCAACCTGGCTAAATTTGCATTTTTAGTAGAGATGCGGTTTTATCATGTTAGCCAAGCTGGTCTCGAACTGCTGGCCTCAAGGGATCTATCCACCTTGGTCTCCCAGTGTTGGGATTACAGGCCTGAGCCACTGTGCCAGTCTCCTGTCTCTATTCTGATTCTTCCTTAGCTCCAAAACTTCTAGGGTTCGGCTGCATTCACTCCTCTCCACAGATACCCACTTGGACAACTCCCAAATTCATCATTCCAGTCCAAACCCTAGGGTTCAGTACCTTCCCTGACTCTACCACAAGGGGGCGCCACACAACTCCCAAATTCATCATTCCAGTCCAAACCCTAGGGTTCAGTGCCTTCCCAGACTCTACCACAAGGGGGCGCCACACAACTCCCAAATTCATCCTTCCAGTCCAAACCCTAGGGTCCAGTGCCTTCCCAGCCTCTACCACAAGAGGGCGTCACAACTCCCAATTCATCATTTCAGTTCAAACCCTAGGGTCCAGTGCCTTCCCCACTTCTACCACAAGGTGGCGACAGACAGCTCCCAAATTCATTATTGCAGTCCAAACCCTACAGTTCAGTGCCTTCCCGGCCTCTACCACAAGGGGGCGCCACACAACTCCCAAATTCACCATTCTAGTCCAAACCCGGGGTCCACTGCCTTTCTGGCCTCTACCACAAGGGGGCGCCACACAACCCCCAAATTCATCATTCTATCCAAACCCAGAGTCCAGTGCCTTCCCGGCCTCTACCACAAGGGGGCGCCACACAACTCCCAAATTCATTCTAGTCCAAACCCAGGGTCCAGTGCCTTCCCGGCCTCTACCACAAGGGGGCGCCACACAACTCCCAAATTGACAGAATTAACACTCACAGAGCACCTATGCTGTGCCTGATTTGGGGGATGTAGATCATTGATGTTACCAGCCATTGTCACACAATTTCAGTGTGGGGTAAGCTCAGAGGGAAACTGAGGCTTGAGAAGGACAGTGGCTTCCCTAAAGACACTTGACTAAAGACACAGGTATTGTTTCCAAGGGTGTGGGATTTGAACCTGGGTCTATTCAACAGCAAAGAACAGGTTCTTGGCCCACTTGCATCCAATGTGCCTGACAATCCTGCAGCCCCCTCGCCTTTTCCTCCAAAACAGACCCCAAATCCAACCATTCCTGACCACTTGCATTCGACAACTAGGTCCCGCCCCTTCCTGATCTCTGGGATCAGTGCAGTTGTCCCCTCCCTGGTCACTCTGCTCCCTGCAGGCTCCGTTCTCCCCACTGCAGCCAGAAACACCCTCTCCCCATTTTTATTTTTTGTTTTGTTTTAAGACAGAGTTTCCCTCTGTCACCCAAGCTGGAATACAATGGCATGATCTCGGCTCATTGCAGCCTCTGCCTCCCAGGTTCAAGTGATTCTTGTACCTCAGCCTCCTGAGTACTTGGGATTACAGGCATGCACTACCACATCTAGCTAAGTGCAATGGCGAGATCTCAGCTCACTGCAACCTCCACCTCCTTAGTTCAAGCAATTCTCCTGAATCAGCCTCCCAAGAACCTCAGATTACAGACATCTGTCACCACACCTGCCTCACTTTTGTATTTTTAGTAGAGACGGGGTTTCATCATGTTGGCCAGGCTGGTCTCAAACTCCTGACCTCAGGTGTTCTGCCCATCTCAGCCTCCCAAAGTGCTAGGATTACAGGCACGAACCAGTGCGCCCAACCGCTACTTTTTGTATTTTTAGTAGAAACGGAGTTTTGCCATTTGGGCCAGGCTATTCTCAAACACCTAACCTCAGACATCCCACCTGCCTTGATCTCCTAAAGTGCTGAGATTACAAGCGTGAGCCACCAAGCCTGGCCCCGTTTTTTCAGGGCTATTTTGTTCATGGCTGGAACCAGGAACAGCACTGATACATAGCAGCATTCAACAAATACATTTTATTATTGTTGTTTTGAGAGACAGAATCTTGCTCCATTGCCCAGGCTGGAGTGCAGTGGGGTGATCACAGCTCACTGTAGCCTCAATCTCCCAGGCTCAAGCAATCCTCCCACCTCAGCCTCCTAAGTGGCTAGAACTACAGAAACTACAGGTATGTGCCACTATGCCCAGCTATTTTATTTTTTTAGTAGAGATGAGATCTCACTCTATTGCCCAGGCTGATCTCTAACAGCTGGGCTCAAACGGTCCTCATGCCTCAGCCTCCCAAAGTGCTGGATAACAGGCGGGAGCCGCTGCACCTGACCATCAACAAATATCTTTTTAAACCAGGTTTTGGTAGTCTGGTCAACATGGACAGACCCCATCTGTATGAAAGGATTTTTTTAAATTAGCTGGTCACAGTGGTGTACAGCGGTAGTCCAAGCTACTCAGGAGGTTAAAGGGAGGATCTCTTGAGCGTGGGAGGTTGAGGTTACAGTGAGCTATAAATGCACCCCTGCACCCCAGCCTGGGAGACAGAGCAAGACCCTGTCTCGAAAGAGAGAAAGAAAAGAAAGGAAAGAAAGAGGGAGGGAGGGAGAGAGAGAGAGAGAGAAAGGAGAGGGAGAGGGAGAGGGAGAGAAGGGAGAGGGAGAGGAGGGAGAGGGAGAGGAGGGAGAGGGAGAGGAGGGAGAGGGAGAGGAGGGAGAGGGAGAGGAGGGAGAGGGAGAGGAGGGAGAGGGAGAGGAGGGAGAGGGAGAGGAGGGAGAGGGACAGGAGGGAGAGGGACAGGAGGGAGAGGGACAGGAGGGAGAGGGACAGGAGGGAGAGGGACAGGAGGGAGAGAAGGGAGAGGAGGGAGAGGAGGGAGAGGAGGGAGAGGAGGGAGAGGAGGGAGAGGAGGGAGAGGGAGAGGAGGGAGAGAAGGGAGAGGGAGAGAAGGGAGAGGAGGGAGAGAAGGGAGAGGAGGGAGAGAAGGGAGAGGAGGGAGAGAAGGGAGAGGAGGGAGAGAAGGGAGAGGGAGAGAAGGGAGAGGGAGAGAAGGGAGAGGGAGAGAAGGGAGAGGGAGAGAAGGGAGAGGGAGAGAAGGGAGAGGGAGAGAAGGGAGAGGGAGAGAAGGGAGAGGGAGAGGGAGAGGGAGAGGGAGAGGGAGAGGGAGAAGCTTCTGAGCTATCATACTAGCTTCAGTTTGCTAGGGCTTCCAGAACGAAATATCACAGCTTGGGCGCCTTAAAAACAGAAACTTACTCACATTTCTGGAGGCTGGCGTCGAAGATCAAGGTGTCATCAGGGTTGGTTGGTTTGTTTTTTCAGATGGAGTCTAGCTCTGTTACCTAAGCTGAAGTGCTGTGTCGAGATCTTGGCTCACTGCAACCTCCGCCTCCCAGGTTAAAGCAATTCTCGTGCCTCACCCTCCCACGTAGCTGGGAATACCGACGCACACCACCAAGCCTGGCTAATTTTCGTATTTTTAGTAGAGACGGGGTTTCGCCATGTTTCCAGGCTGGTCTCAAACTCCTGCCCTCAGGTGATCCGCCCCCTCGGCCTCCCAAAGTGCTGGGATTACAGGGGTGAGCCACCCGCCCGGCCCAGCGTTGGTGTTCCTGAGACCTCTCGCTTCGGTTGCAGACGGCCGCCTCCTTGTGCGTCCTCACGTGGTCTTTCCTCTGTGTGCACCTTTGTATTTCTTTGTGTCCATATTTTTTCTTCTTGTAAGGACACCAGATTAGATAAGGATCCGACATAGCAGCTTCATTTTTTCATATTAACGAAACCACCTAGTTTTTGTTGTTTCTGTCTCCTAGGCTGGAATGTGGTGGCGCAATCACAGCTCACTGCAGCCTCCTGGAATCAAGCAATCTTTCTGCCTCAGCCACCTGAGTAGCTGGGACTACAGGTGCACACCACCACAGCCGGATAATTTAAATTTTGTTTCTTTTTCTTTTTCTTTTGAGACAGAGTTTCACTCTGTTGCACAGGCGGGAGTGCAGTGGCGCGATCTCGGCTCACTGCAACCTCCGCCTCCTGTTCTCAAGCATTTCTCGTGCCTCAGTCTCCTAAGTACCTGGGATTCAGGTGCGCCTCACCACACCCAGCTAATTTTTCTTGTATTTTTAGTAGAGACAGGCTCTCCCTATGTTTCCCAGGCTGGTTTCAAACTCCTGGCCTCATGTGATCCACCCACCTTGGCCTCTGGAAGTGCTGGGGTGACAGGTGTGAGCCACCGCACCTGGCTTTAATCACCCCTTTAAAGACCCTGTATTCAAATACGGTCACACTGTGCAGGGTGAGGAATTCAGCATAGAAATTCCTATGCCTCCACTTTCTGTCTTTATGGATTTACTGGTTCTGGAAAGGGGTGTGACAGAGACCTGGTGGATAGTGTGGCTGAGACAACGGTGTGACCCTAGTAGGTGACAACGTTACGGCAGCATTACATCCTTTTTTTTTTTTTAAGACGGAGTCTCGCACTGTTGCCCAGGCTGGAGTGCAGTGGCGCAACCTCGGCTCACTGCAACTTCCTTTTCCCAGGTTCAAGTGATTCTCCATCCTCAGCCTCCCAAGGGATTTCAGGCACGCACCACCACATCTGAGTAATTTTTGTATTTTTAGTAGAGACAGGGTTTCAAGATTTTGGCCAGGTGGTCTTGAACTCCTGACCTCAGGTAATCTACCTGCCTAGGCCTCCCAAAGTGCTGGGACTACAGACATGAGCAACTGCAGCCGGCCTAAAAGCTATTTTTCATTACGAGATTTTAGGGGGGTTTTGGTTGGTTGGTTGGTTTTTTGAGACAGGGTCTTGTTCTGTAACTCAGGCTGGAATGCAGTGGTACGATTATGACTCACCTCGGCCTCAGCCTCCCGAGTAACTGGGACCACAGGCGTGTGCCACTACACCCTGGTAATTTTTTGTTTTTTTGTAGAGATGGGGGTCTCTCTATGTTGCCTACGCTGGTGTCGAACTCCTGGGCTCAAGTGATCTGGCTGCCCAGACTTCCAAAGTGCTGGGATTACAGGCATGAGCCACCACGCCTGGCTCTGTGTTTTTATTCACACGCTAGTAGCTCAGGCATGCTGCCCCCCGTACCCACACGTGTTGTCAAATGTGTGTGTGTGTGCTGTCTATATAACGGTTGTGTTTGAGTCTATATAGAAGGTTTGTGTGCCTTCTATATAGCGGGACGAGAGAGAGAGAGATCCCACAAGCCCTCTCCAAGGTATTGAAAGCTCATTATTGAAAGCCTACTATCATCCCACCCCCTAGCCCAGGCAAGGCTACTCCTCCAGGAAGCCCTCTCAGATTGCCCTGTTGGCTTCGCCTCCCTAGTGAATGGAGCACCCATTAGGCCAGGCACGGTGGCTCACACCTGTAATCCCATCACTTTGGGAGGCCGAGGTGGGCAGATCACCTGAGGTCGGGTGTTCTAGACCAGCCTGACCAACATGGAGAAACCCCATCTCTACTAAAAATACAAAATTAGCCGGGCATGATGGTGCCTGTAATCCCAGCTATTCAGGAGGCTGAGGCAGGAGAATCGCTTGAACCCGGGAGGCAGAGGTTGCGGTGAGCCGAGATCACGCCACTGCACTCCAGCCTGGGCAACAAGAACAAAACTCTGTCTCAAAAAAAAAGAGTTCACAATCAGCCGGGCCAACATGGTGAAACCCCAACTCTACTAAAATACAGAAATTAGCCAGGCATGTTGGCAGGCACCTATAATCACAGCTACTGAGGAGGCTGAGGCAGGAGAATCACTTAAACCTGGGAGGTGGAGGTTTCAGTGAGCCAAGATTGCGCCACAGCACTCTTGTCTGGGTGACAAGAGCAAAACTCCATCTCAAAATAAGTAAATAAAATACCACAAATGAATAAAAATATATAAAATAAAATATACAAATCACGTGAGAAGGGATTAAAACTACATGTCAATAGGATTAAAAATGAAGATGAAAGGCCAGGCACGGTGGCTCACGCCTGTAATCCCAACACTTTGGGAGGCCGAGGCAGGCAAATCACAAGGTCAGGAGTTTGAGACCAGCCTGACCAACATGGTAAAACCCCATCTCTACTAAAAATACAAAAATTAGCTGGGCATGATGGCGCATGCTTGTAATCCCAGCTACTCAGGAGGCTGAGCCAGGAGAATCACTTAAACCCAAGAGGCAGAGATTACAGTAATAATCTCTGTAATAGTGTAATCTCAGCAGTAAACTGAGATTACACTATTGCACTCCAGCCTGGGTGACAAGAGCAGAACTCTATCTCAAAAAAAAAATGGAGACGAAAAGAATACATTTATAGAAAAATATAAAAGCAAAAACTGCACCAAGAGGCATCAAAAAACCTTACTACATGCATAAATATTAATGAAATTGAAATAACTTGGGTTGGGGGCAGACAGTATGACTCATGCCTGTGATCCCAGCACTTTGGGAGGCTGAGATGGGCAGATAACTTGAACCTAGGAGTTTAACACCCATCTGGGCAACATGGGAAAACCTGGTCTCTACAAAAAAATTTTTGTAATTAGCTGAATGTGGTGGTGTGCACCTGTGGTCCCGACTACTTGAGAGGCTGAGGCTGGAGGATTGCTGGAACCCTGGAAGTCAAGGCTGTAGTGAGCCATGATGGTGCCACTATACTTCAGCCTGGGTGACAGAGGGAGACCCTGTAGAAAGAAAAAAAGAGAGAAAGAGAGGAAGAGAGGAAGAAAGGAAGGGAGGGAGGGAGAAAGAAAGGAAGGGAGGGAGGGAGGAAGGAAGGAAGGGAGGGAGGGAGAGAAAAGGAAGGAAGGAAAGAAGGAAGAAAGAAAGAAAGAGGGAGGAGGGAGGGACGGAGAGAGAAAGAAAGGGAGAGAGAGAAGGAAGGAAGGGAGAAAAAAAGAAAGAAAGGGAGGGAGGAAGGAAGGAAGGAAGGGACTACCTTCCCATGAAGGATAAAATCCAGAGGATTTTCCAATCAAGTTTTATCAACATATCAAGTAAAAGTTATTTCTCATCTAATTCAGGCTGATACCAAGAAGAGAGGGAGAAAAAAGAGTGAAATGGGGAGAATAGCCAATTTCTTTTATTTTTAAAACTTTTTTAAGAGACAGGGTCTTGCTCTGTTGCCCAGGCTGGAGTGCGGTGGTGCGATCGCAGATGACTACAGCCTCCAACTCCTGGACTCAAGCAATCCTCCCGCCTCAGTCTTCCCAATAACTAGCATGGGAGGCGCACACAACCACACCCAGCAAATTTTCTGATATTTGGTATCAGAAATATCAAATATTTGCTATGTGGCCCAGGATGATATGAATCTTCTAGCCTCAAACCATCTTCCCACCTCAGCCTCCCAAGCACTAGGATTACAAGTGTGAGTCACCAAAATGAGTACACGGCTTCCTTTCAGGGCCATGAAAATATTCTGGCCGTAGATAGATATGGTTGCACTGCACTTAAATGCCATTGAATCGTTCACAATGGTTAATTTCATGTTATGTGAATTTCACTTTGATAAAAACAGATGTGGCCAGGAGCGATGGCTCATGCCTGTAATCTCAGCACTTTGGCAGGCCAAGGCCTATAGGGTCCAGCCCTATAGGGTTCTGTGAGCCCCTCCCTGTTGGTGCAGAGATGAGAAACTGTAGAAATAAAAGACAGAGACACAGAGATAGAGAAAAGAGAGTTTGGACTCGGGGTCCACTGCCAACCAAAGCGTGGAGACCTGCAGTGGCCCCGAGTGCCTGGACGCTCTGCCTTTTATTGAGTACAGAGCAGGGGGCAGGGAAGGTAGGGTGAGGTACTGGTGGTCGGTGACAGGGTCAGGTAAATCACGTGTCTTGGAGATAGGGGGGCCAAGACTTTCAAGTAGCCGAGGCGAGAAGAAGAGCTAATGTGTCAGTGCTCTTCGCATATTTGTTAAAAATGTTGAGGACATTCATTCTTATCATCTGAGAAAAAGAGAAACAGGTGCAGAAACAGGGCGTGAGAGTGGACATGGAACGTGACCACTGAAGCACAGCATCACACAGACACAGTTAAGCCCCCAGATGTCTGTGGGCTTCCCTGACAGCCGTCAGGCCTTGCCACAAGAGCTTGGAGAAGCGGAGTTTTCTCCTAACTTCCCCAGGAAGGAGTTGTCTCAGCCATTTTGGAGATCTCCTCCCCTAGCTGGCTAAACATTGGGGCTTTCACAGCACTCACGCTGCCGCACAGCCAAGGCGCCCTCCAGCACCCTTATTCGGGCATGACAGAGGCTCAGAGCATCTTTCCTTAGGGTCACTTTGTTCACAACGTCACCTCAGTTCCATGCTTCATAACCCGATGGTCATTAGTATTAGTAAAATTAAAGGTTATATTGAGTATATATCTTTATAAGTAACTATAAGATTATATATGATTATATAAAGGAATAACTATGTGCCTATATTTCTAATTCTTTTCTAAATCAATATATATATGGGAACAGGCTGAGGCTTCAGACCCTTGCCACAGCACTTGCTGGGTTTTGCCCCTACAGAGGCCAGTGGATCGCCTGAGGTCAGAAGTTTGAGACCAGCTTGACCAATACAGTGAAACCTCAGCTCTACTAATACAAAAATTAGCTGGGTGTTGTGGCATGCACCTGTTGTGCCAGCTACTTGGAAGGCTGAGAGAGGAGAATTGATTGAACCCAGAAGGTGGAGGTTGCAGTGAGATAGGATCTCACCACTGCACTCCAGAATTCCAGGCTGGGTGGCAGAGCAAGACTCTGACTCAAAAAAAAAGGCCAGGCACCATAGCTCACTTCTATCATCCCAGCCCTTTGGAAGGCCAACTCAAGTGAATAACTTGAGGTCAGGAGTTCAAGACCAGCCTGGGAAACATAATGAGACCCTGTCTCCACAATCAAATAAAAATGTTTTCTCAGACGAGTATGGTGGTTCATGCCTGTAATCTCAGCACTTTGGGAGGCCAAGCTGGGTAGATCACAAGGTCAGGAGTTCAAGACCAGTCTGGCCAAGATGCTAAAAACCCTTCTTTACTAAAGATACAAAAATTATCCAAGCATGGCGGCAAGCACCTATAATCCCAGCTACTCAGGAGGCTGAGGCAGAAAAGTCGATTGAATCCAGACGGCAGAGGTTGCAGTGAGCCAAGATCATGCCATTGCACTCCAACCTGGGTGACAGAGTAAGAGTCTGTCTCAAACACACACACACACACACACACACACACACACACACACACACACACACACACACAGTTCTAAGGCCAGGCGCAATGGTTCACACCTGTCATCCCAGCACTTTGGGAGGCTGAAGTGGGTGGATCACTTGAGGTCTGGAGTTTGAGACCAGCCTGACCAACAGTAAAACCCTGTCTCTACTAAAAATACAAAAATTAGCCAGGCGTGCTGGTGGAGGGCACCTATAACCTTAGCTACTCAGGAAGCTAAGGCAGGAGAATCACTTGGACCCAGGAGGCAGAGGTTGCAGTGAGCTGAGATCATAGTGCCAGTACACTCCAGCCTGGGTGACACAGTGAGACTGTCTCAAAAAAAACCCAAAAACCAAAAACAAACGAAAAACAGTTGTAGAGATGGGTGGTGATGATGATCACCATGTGATTAGCAGTATGAATGTACCGAATGCCTCTGAAGCCCACGTTAAAAAAGCTAAAATGGTCAATTTTATGTTATTTTTAGGTGCAATACTTACATATATATATTTTTTTTATTTCTTACGTATTTATGTGTATAACAGTAGAAAAAAATGCTGAAGGTCACTCTATCAGAGAAAGAAAGCAAAAGCATTGGAAAAACAGGAATTAGGAGGAACTTCCCCTGCTGTTATCACCTTTACGTTGGGTTCTTTCTGAGATGAAGTCTTGCTCTGTTGCCCAGGCTGGGGTGCAGTGGTGTGATCTCGGTTCACTGCAACTGCCACCTCCCAGATTCAAGCAATTCTGCCTCAGCCTCCCAAATAGCCAGGATTACAGGCATGCACCACTGCGCCCGGCTAATACTTGTATTTTTAGTAGAGACAGGGTTTCACCAAGTTGGGCAGGCTGGTCTCGAACTCCTGACCTCAAGTGATCCGACCACCTCAGCCTCCCAAAGTGCTGGGATTACAGGTGTCAGCCGCTGCGCCCAGCCCATTATTTCCTGTTAATACTCACATCATCCTCCTGTTTACCAGTCTTTGTGGCAGATGTGGTGGCATTGCTGAGAAAATAGAAATCAGCAGGAGAGAATGTCCAGGGCCACCGCCCTCCATCAACCTGCAGACCTGTATCGGCACCCAGACACACTGGCTCTTCCTCTTCCCCTGGGGGAACTGCCCTGAACACAGCAAAACCAGAACCCGTTCTCCACCAACTCCTCCACTTCTGCATTGGCCTAGGCAGGCACTCACCCCAACAATTCTCCTCTCACTCCTGTGTCATTCCTATCAGCACATACAGAAGCTGATGCATTTTCCCTCCTTGAGGGGAAATTCACACAGCATAAAATTAACCTTGTTTTTTGAGACTGAGTCTCACTCTATCGCCCAGGCTGAAGTGCAGTGGTGCAATCTCGGCTCACTGCAACCTCTGTCTCCTGGGTTCCAGCAATTCTCCTGCCTCAGTCTCCCAAGTAGCTGGGACTACAGGTGCCCACCACCAAACCCAGCTAATTTTTGTACTTTTAGTAGAGACGGGGTTTCACCATGTTGGCCAGGCTGTTCTTGAAATCCTGACCTCAGGTGATCCCCCAGCCTTGGCCTCCCAAAGTGCTGGGATTACAGGTGGGAGCCACCATGCCTGGCCCACTTTGTCTTTATGACCGAATAATATTCCACTGAATGGATGGAGCACATGTTGTTGATCCATTCATGCAATGATGGACACGTGGGTTGTTTTCACCTTTTGGTGGTTGTGAATCACGCTGTGATGCACTTTAGAGGGCGCCACCCCAGATATGCCAGTCTGGCATACAGATCAGTTAAGTCAAAGGCACTCGAGAAACTACACGTGCGAAAAGAGCACTCTGACCTTCAGGCTTTTTTTTTTTTTCCAGATGGAGCTTCACTCTTGTTGCCCAGGTAGGAGTGCAATGGCACGATCTCAGTTCACCACAACTTCTGCCTCCCAGGTTCAAGCAATTCTCATGCTTTAGACTCCAGAGTAGTTGGGATTACAGGTGTGTACAACCATGCCTGGCTAATTTTGCATTGTTTTGGGGTATTTTTTTGTTTTTTGAGACAATGTTTTGCTTTTGTTGCCCAGGCTGGAGTGCAATGGCACTATCTCGGCTCACTGCAACCTCTGCCTCCTGAGCTCAAGCAATTCTCCTGCCTCAGTCTCCCAAGTAACAGGGGTTCTAGGCATGTACCACCATGCCTGGCTAATTTTTTGTATTTTTAGTAGAGATGGGTTGCTCCATGTTGATCAGGCTGGTTTTGAACTCTTGACAGGTGATCAACCTGCCTCGGCCTCCCAAAGTGCTGGGATTACAGGCATGACTCACCCTGCCTGGCTTCTTTTTTTCTCTCTTTTCTTTTTTGAAACAGACTCTTGCTCTGTCTCTGAGGCTTGAGTGCAATGGCACAGTCTCCACTCACTGTAACCTCCACCTCCCAAGTTCAGGCAATTCTTCTGCCTCAGCCTCCCTAGGAGCTGGGATTATAGGCATGTGCCACCACACCCAGCTAATTTTGTATTTTTAGTAGAGATGGGGTTTTGCCATGTTGGCCACGCTGGTCTCAAACTGACCTCAGGTGATCCACCTGCCTTGGCCTCCCAAAGTGCTGGAATTATAGGCATAAGCCACTGCAACTGACCCAGGCTCACTCTTAAAAACAAGACCTGAAGTTTCCCAAGTGAATGATGTTCTCCCCATACATCTTATCATCAAGCAAGGGAAGTTGGCACTGAGAGAATTATGAATAGCCTTTGATAAAATAATGCTTATCTTTCAAGCCTCTCACATAGTTTTGTTGCTTTTGCACAATTTACTATTCTTTAACTAATTCTAAATGGTTCTCAGTCTCTTCATTCCCTTTAAAAAAAAATTTTTTTTTTTTGAGACAGATCCTTGCTCTGTTGCCCAGTCGGGAACACAGTGGCGTGATCTCAGCTCACTGCAACCTCCACCTCCCAGGTTCAAGCAATTCTCCTGCCTCAGCCTCCTAAGGAGCTGGGACCACAGGCATGCACCACCACACACCTGGCCAATTTTTGGATTTTTAGTAGAGACATGGTTTCGCCACGTTAGCCAGGCTGGTCTTGAACTCCTGACCTCAAGTGATCCACCTGCCTCAGCCTCCCAAAGTGCTGGGGTTATAGGTGTGAGCCACCACGCCTGTCCCCCGCCCCATCCCCATTTTTTTTTAACAGAGCGAGATAGGTTCTTTGTCACCCAAGCTGGAGTGTAGTGACTAGATCTCAGCTCACCACAACCTCCACCTCCTGCCTCAGGCCCCTGAGTAGCTGGGAGTACAGGCACACGCCACCACACCCTGGCAAATTTTGTATTTTTTGTAGAGAGAGTCTTGCCATATTGCCTAGGCTGGTCTTGAACTCCTCGCCTCAAGGGATCCTCCAGCCTTGGCCTCTCAACTTCATTTTCTTCTGAGGGCTCCTATGCCATGCAAAACTTGTATTAAGTAAATCTGTACCCTTCTCTCCTGTTAACCTCTTTTATGTCAACTTAATACTTCTCATGTCTGCCAGGTGTGGTGGCTCATGCCTGTAATCCCAGCACTTTGAAAGGCCAAGATGGGTGAATCACGAGGTCAGGAGTTCAAGACCAACCTAGCCAACATGCTGAAACTCCATCTCTACTAAAATACAAAAATTAGCCAGGTGTGGTGGCAGGCACCTGTAGTCCCAGCTACTCAGGAGGCTGAGGCAGAGAATTGCTTGAACCTGGGAGGCAGAGGTTGGGTGAGAAAAGACCGCACCACTGTACTCCAGCCTGTTTGAAGAAGCAAGACTCTGTCTCAAGAAAAAAAAAAAATAATAATAATAATAAATAATTCTCAGGCCTAGAGAACAGAGGTGAAATTTGCTGCCATACTGCTGCTATGAACTTTCATCTATAAGCTTTTTCTTTTTTCTTAAGATGGCATCTTGCTCTGTCACCCAGGTTGGAGTGCAATGGCAAGATCATAGCTCCCTGCAGCCTCAACCTCCTGGCCTCAAGTGATCCTCCTAGCTCAGCCTCCTGAGTAGCTGGGACTACAGGCAGGCACCACCACATGCAAATAAATTTTGTATTTCTTCTAGAGATGGGAGTCTCACAATGTTGCCCAGGCTGATCTCAAACTTCTGGGCTCAAGTCATCCACCCACCTTAGCCTTGCAAAGTGCTGGGATTACAGGCATGAGCCATCACACCTGGCCCTCCTTACTTTTTCCTTTTTCTTAATATACAGCAAGGTCCCACTCCTACCCTGGCTAGAGTGCAGTGGTGCAATAATAACTGCAGCCTCGACCTCTCAGACTCAAGCAATCCCCCCCCCCCGCCACCTTAGCCTCCCAAGTAGCTAGAATTCAACATGTAAGCCATCATGCCCATATGCCCAGCTTCCATTTATTTATGTATTTATTTATTTTTGAGACAGTCTTGCTCTGCCACCCAGGCTGGAGTGCAGTGGCACAATCTCGGCTCACTGCAACCTCTGCCTCCT
This sequence comes from Saguinus oedipus, assembly GCA_031835075.1. Taxonomy (NCBI): domain Eukaryota; kingdom Metazoa; phylum Chordata; class Mammalia; order Primates; family Cebidae; genus Saguinus; species Saguinus oedipus. Next base: position 7,906,233 of record CM063187.1, read on the forward strand.
GGGTTCAGGTGACTCTCCTTCCTCAGTCACCTGTGTAGCTGGGATTACAGGCACCTACCACCACATCCAGCAAAAGTTTGCATTTTCATTAGAGACAGGGTTTCAGTATGTTATCCAGGCTGATCTCAAACTCTTGGTATGAAGGGATCTACCTGCCTTGGCCTCACAAAGTGTTAGCATTACAGGTGTGAGCCACCGTCCCCGGCCTTGTCTCTTTTCTGATTCTTCCTTAGCTCCAAAACTTCTAGGGTTTGGCTACTCCAGTCTACAGACACCCACCGGGAAAACCCCCAAATTCATCATTCTAGTCCAAACCTCAGGGTCCAGTGCCTTCCCAGCCTATACCACAAGGGGGCGACACACAACTCCCAAATTCATTATTCCAGTCCAAATGCAAGGGTCCAGTACCTTCCCAGTCTCTACCACAAGGGGGCGACACACAACTCCCAAATTAATCATTCCTGTCCAAAGCCTAGGTCCAGTGCCTTCCCAGCCTCTACCACAAGGGGGAGCCACACAACTCCCAAATTCAACATTCTAGTCCAAACCCTAGGGTCGAGTTGCTTCCCGGCCTCTACCACAAGGGGGCGACACACTCCCAAATTCATTATTCCAGTTCAAACACAAGTGCCCAGTACCTTCCCAGTCTCTACCACAAGAGGGCGCCACACAACTCCCAAATCTATCACTCCAGTCCAAACCCAAGGGTCCAATGCCTTCCCGACCTCTACCACAATGTGGTGCCACACAACTTCAAAATTCATCATTCCAGTCCAAACCCAAGGGTTCCGAGCCTTCCCAGTCTGTACCACAAGGGGGCGCCACACAACTCCAAAATTCATCATTCCAGGCCAAACCCAAGGGTTCCGAGCCTTCCCCGTCTGTACCAGAAAGGGGCCTCGCCCAACTCCCAAATTCAACATTCCAGGCCAAACCCTAAGGTCCAGCGCCTTCCAGGACTCTAACACAAGGGGGCGCTACACAACTCCCAAATTCATTTCAGTCCAAACCCAAGGGTTCAGTGCCTTCCCAGCATCTACCACAAGGTGGTGCCACACAACTCCCAAATTCATCATTCCAGTCCAAACCCTAGGGTTCTGTGCCTTACCAGCCTCTACCACAAGGGGGCACCACACAACTCTCAAATTCATTATCCCAGTCCAAACCCTAAAGTCCAGTGCCTTCCCACCCTCTATCACAAGGGGGCGCCAAACAACCCCCAAATTCATTCCAGTCCAAACCCTAGGGTCCAGTGCATTCCTGGCCTCTACCACAAGGGGACACCACACAACTCCCAAATTCATTATTCCAATCCAAACACTAGGGTACTGTGCCTTCCCAGCCTCTTATCGCAAGAGGACACCACACAACTCCCAAATTCGTCATTCCAGTCCAAACCCAAGGGTCCAATGCCTTTCCAGCCTCTACCACAAGGGGACGACACACAACTCCCAAATTCATCATTCCAGTTCAAACCCAAGGGTTCGGTGCCTTCCCGACCTCTACCACAAGGGGGCGACACACAACTCCCAAATTCATTATTCTAGTTTTTTTTTTTTTTTTTACTCTTGAAATACAGAATTTTATTTATAAACTGTTTAAAGTAGAAAAAAACCCTGTCAAGAAACACCAGGTGGAAAATGGGTTCCCAATAAAATGGAATTTTAGGGCAACAAAAGTCTAAAAGGCCACAAAAGAGAAGTAGCACCACTGTCATTTGAACAATGGCTGGTTACTTGCATTTTTTGGCACTGTTAATCACTGAATCTGGGTTTTCCTCTGAATTCCCCACAGAGCATGCACTACACAACAGTTTTATCATAAAACACTTGCTTTCTACACAGATTTTAGGACAAGCTACCACCAGAAACAAATCAATACAAATTCATCAGGGGCTGAACAATCTCAGTAGTGGGTGAGATACATTTTGCAGAATCCTGCCAAAAAAGGAACTGAATAGGCTGTGGGCAAAGCAAATCAGGGAGAGCTAAGGAATGAAATATTTTAAATATTAATAATTCAGACACGGTACTGTATTTTCTGCAAAAGAAAATTAACATTTAGTAACACACTAATGAATTTTATCTCCAAAGAAATTAGTGCACTGGCAAAGTATTCAGATTACAGTGGAGAGCTGTGGACAGCAGATAGCGAAAACACCCCAGCCTTGCAGATCCCAAGGTAACGATGGCCTTCACTGACCACTCCCTTTGCCAGAGGTCCAGAAAGAACTTGCAGCATGATCACCTGCCTGCTGCATTTCCAACTCTAAGCAGCAAACTTCAAGGAGCCAAAGAGGAGTCCCCAATGGGCAAGGGGACCAGAGAAGAGAAACATGGTAAATGTAAACCCAAAAGACAGTAAAATGGGATACAATCGCCATTGAAATCCCAGAGATGCGGGCAAGTCCCAAAAAGTAGTTGTTAGATTAAAAAACTGGGCACACCTCACTTCCCCAAAAACATAATACATAGAAATTTCGGGGACAACCGGAAAAATAGAGAAATGCTCAATGAAAACCGAGCTCTTCAACTCAAACATCTCAGGGCTGAAACACATCCTCTATTGTTCAGGCAACGATGCCTCTTGCCTTTTAGCAAGGATGCAACTGGTCAATGACACCAAATGGCTTTACAGGGCAACTTTTTAAATGTTCCTTTTAGACCAAAGCCTAGGCCTGTGAGGATTCAAACAGCCCTGTAAGACCTGTGACAGCAGGTTCCAAAGGGTCCAAGGTCTGACCCTTCCTTCCCAGACACAATGTCAAATGCAAAATCTCCTGTCGTGTTCATTTTATATTTTGAAATATGGAAGCATATTTTAAATACTCTTAAGGCATTTATTTATTACAACATTCTCTGATTTCACATTAGCTTAAAATTCAATTCAGTCTTTACGCTACTCCACTGAGGTCGCCGCCTCAGCATATGGCATAACACCTCCTCCAGCACTCAGTGTGACCAGCATCGCACAGTGAGCCCCACGGTTAGCCTCTTTGTTTCCCAGGTGAACCAACTAGATGTTAATACTGCTCTGCTGCAAGGTAAAAGCTCCTCACTCAAACTTATTGGAAAAGGAGTGAGACGTCTGCAAAGTGCACTTTAAGAAGAGGTACTTTTTGCTTAGGAAAAGAAACCAGTGAGTCCTCTAAGGATAATAAAAGGGAGTATTTTACAGTTAAGCACATGATTTGGAGTGAAGAATTCGGATGTTGCTCTGCTGGTCCAGGCTGTCAATACTCTTCTTGCTCCTCCTGTGGGCCCCCTTCATCAGGTATCACAAAGACTTCATCTGCGGCGTACAGAATGTCTACAATCCTCTGCAATACAGGGTCATTTTCCCCCTCATTCTCCTGGCAAATCAATTCAATGTTCCGTAGCTTTCCAAAGTAGAAGTCCCTCTCTTTCTCCCAGTCTTCGACGGTAAATTTCAATACATTGACCTGCTGCATCAACTCAGCTGCCTCGTCATCCCCATTGCCCACACTAGGGTTCTTTTGCATCACACCAGGGCCAGCCTTAGTAGCTGAAGCAGTTCTCTGTGTTGAGATGGGCCTCTGGGGAGCTGCACTACTAGAGCTGAGAGGTTTCTTCGGTTTATTCAGAGCTGGAGCAACGAGGGAGGAGCCACCGCAACGAGGGAGGAGCCACCGCAGCTTCTTGACCTTGTCTGGCAGCCACAGGGTCATAGTCTTTTCCATCATAGTTTGCATCAAAAAACTTCTTGAACCACTGAACAAATTCAAAATTTTCCTGAAACTTTCCTTTTACTAATTTGTCCACAGGAATTACTTTGTCAACACCCATCCTCTTAAAACCCGCTTGTAGTATTTTGAAGTTCCGGATGTACCTGTGTTCTAGCTTAGCTTGGAATTTCACTTTCTTCAAGGCAATGGAGCCAGGAAACAGCATGTCCATAAACTGACAGTAGGTAGCCCCTGAGCACAACTGTTCAATCTTTGTCAGATTCATCTGCAGAGACTCATTGATCCAGACCAGCATGTCATGTCAATTTAGATTATCACTGGTCACTGATGTTGAGTATATGTTCACTGCTATCTTCTGCTCTCGGCGGAACCGCGTCCACTGCCTGCACCTGGCTCTGGTTCCGTCTTCTCATTCAAACCGCCAGACCTCATTATTCTAGTTTAAACCCAAGGGTCCAGTGCCTTCCCGGCCTCTACCACAAGGGGGGCTCGCAGGCCGCTCCAGTGTTGCAGGTTCTAGTCTGGTCTCCTAAGAGTCGCCCACTCAAGCCTTGCCCCATCATCTCCTGTTCGCGCGGTTAGCACCATCTTCCGAGGCTCCACTCTGACAGTTCTGAGGCATCTGCACCTCCTCCCACCTGTATCTGATGTGCCTGCCAATCCTGCAGCCCCATCGTCTTCTCCTCCAAAACAGACCCAGAATCTAGCAGGGGCGCCACACAACTCCCAAATTAATTATTCCAGTCCAAACCCAAGGGTCCAGTGCCTTCCCAGACTCTACCACAAGAGGGCGCCACACAACTCCCAAATGCACTATTCCAGTTCAAACCCTAGGATTCAGTGTCTTCCCGACCTCTACCACAAGGGGGCGCCACACAACTCCCAAATGCACATAATTCCAGGCCGAACCCTAGGGTCCCATGCCTTCCCGGCCTCTACCACAAGGGGGCGACACAACTCCCAAATTCATCATTCCAGTTTAAACCCAAGGGTTAAGTGCCTGACCTGCACTTGCCAGCTAGGTTCTGCCCCTTCCTGACCTCTGGGGATCAGTGCAGTTTTCCCCTCCCTGGTCTCTCTGTTCCCTGCAGGCTCCGTTCTCCCCACTGCAGCCAAAACACCCTCTATCCATTTTTCTAATTTTGGAGACAGAGCCTCCCTCTGTCACCCAGGCTGGAGTGCAGTGGCACAATCTTTGCTCACTTCAACCTCTCCCTCCCGGGTTCAAGCGATTCTCCTGCCTCAACCTCCTGAATAGCTGGGACTACAGGCACCTGCCACCACCCCCAGCTAATTATTTTATATTTTTAGTAAAGACGGGGTTTCACTGTGTTAGCCAGGATGTTCTTGAACTCCTGACCTCGTGATCCACGTGCCTGAATTTCCCAAAGTGCTGGGATTACAGGCGTGAGCCACCACACCTGGCCCCCATTTTGTTTTGTTTTGTTTTGAGACAGAGTTTCACTCTGTCACCCAGGCTAGAGTTTGCAGTGGTGTGATCTTGGCTTGCTGCATCCTCTGCCTCCCAGGTTCAAGCAGTTCTCCTGCCTCAGCCTCCTGAATAGCTGGAATTACAGGCCTGCACCACCATGCCTGGCTAATTTTGTATTTTTAATAGAGACGGGGTTTCACCATGTTGGCCAGGCTGGTCTGTGAGCCACCATACTCGGCCCTTTTTTCTTTTTCTTTTCTTTTTTTTCTTTTTTTTGGGGTTGGAGAGACAAGATCTTGCTGTCACACAGGCTGGAGTGCAGTGGCGCGATCTCAGCTCACTGCAGCCTCTGCCTCCCAAATTCAGGGGATTCTTGTGCGTCAGCCTCCTGAGTAGCTGGGATTGCAGGCATGTGCTACCACATTCAGCTAATTTTTTGTTTGTTTTGTTTTGTTTTGAGGCAGAGTTTCACTCTTGTCACCCAGGCTAGAGTGCAATGGCGAGATCTCAGCTCACTGCAACCTCCGCCTCCTTAGTTCAAGCAATTCTCCTGAATCAGCCTCCCAAGTATCTCAGATTACAGGCACCTGTCAACACTCCTGCCTCACTTTTGTATTTTTAGTAGAGACGGGGTTTCACCATGTTGGCCAGGCTGGTCTCAAACTCTTGACCTCAGGTGTTCCGCCTGCCTTGATCTCCCAAAGTGCTGAGATTACAAGCATGAGCCCCTGAGACCCGTTTTTTCAGGGCTATTTTGTTCATGGCTGGAACCAGGAACAGCACTGATACATAGCAGCCTTCAACAAATACATTTTATTATTGTTGTTTTGAGAGACAGGATCTTGCTCCATTGCCCAGGCTGGAGTGCAGTGGGGTGATCACAGCTCACTGTAGCCTCAATCTCCCAGGCTCAAGCAGTCCTCCCACCGCAGCCTCCAGAGTGGCTAGAACTACAGAAACTACAGATACATGCCACTATGCCCAGCTATTTTATTTTTTTAGTAGAGATGAGATCTCATTCTATTGCCCAGGCTGATCTCCAACACCTGGGCACAAACAATCCTCATGCCTCAGCCTCCCAAAGTGCTGGATAACAGGCATGAGCCGCTGCACCTGACCATCAACAAACATCTTCTTAAACCAAGTTTTGCTAGTCTGGTCAACATGGCCAGACCCCATCTGTATGAAAGGATTTTTTGTTTTGTTTTAAATTAGCTGGACACAGTGGTGGACACCTGTAGTCCCAGCTACTCAGGAGGCTGAGGCTGGAGGATCTCTTGAGCCTGGGAGGTTGAGGCTACAGTGAGTTATAAATGCCCCACTGCACTCCACCCTGGGAGACAGAGCAAGACCCTGTCTCTGAAGAAACAAAAAAGAAAAGAGCTTCTGAGCTATCATACTAGCTTTAGCTTGCTAGGACTGCCAGAAGGAAACATCACAGCTTGGGTGCCTTAAAAACAGAAACTTACTCACATTTCTGGAGGCTGGCATCCAAGATCAAGGTGTCATCAGGGTTGGTTTCTGTTTCTTTGAGACCGAGTTTTGCTCTTGCTGCCCAGGCTGGAGTGCAGTGGCACAATTTTGGCTCACCGCAATCTCTGTCTCTCAGGTTCAAGCGAATCTTCTGCATCAGCCTACCGAGTAGCTGGGATTACAGGCATGCGCCACCATGCCAGCTAATTTTTGTATTTTTAGTAAAGATGGGGTTTTACCATGTTGGTCAGGCTGGTCTCAAACTCCTGACCTCAGGTGATCTGAGGAGCACTTGGCCTCCCAAAGTGCTGGGATTACAGGCAGGAGCCACCACGCCGGCTGTTTGTTTGAGATGAAGTCTTGCTCTGTTACCTACACCAGAGTGCAGTGGCATGATCTCATTTCACTACAACCTCTGCCTCCCAGGTTCAAGCGATTCTCCTGCCTCAGCCTCCTGAGTAGGAGGGACTATAGATACCCACCACCATGCCCAGCTAATTTTTGTATTTTTAATAGAGACGGGGTTTTGCCATGTTTCTAGGCTGGTCTCGAACTTCTGACCTCACATGATCTACCCCCCCCCCCACCCATCGCTTTGGCCTCCCAAAGTCCTGAGATTACACAGTGAGCCACCGTGCCCGGCCCAGCGTTGGTGTTCCTGAGACCTTTCGCTTCGGTTGCAGACGGCCGCCTCCTTGTGCGTCCTCACATGGTCTTTCCTCTGTGTGCACCTTTGTATTTCTTTGTATCTATATTTTTTCTTCTTGTAAGGACAGCAGGCAGATTGGATGAGGACCCGCCCTAACAGCTTCATGTTTTCATATTAACTAAACCACCTTATTTTCTGTTTTTTTGTTCTTTTGGTGTTTTGTTTCGTTTTGTTTTTTGAGACGGTCTTACTCTGTCTCCCAGGCTGGAGTGTAGTGGCGCGGTCACAGCTCACTGCAGCCTACTGGAATCAAGCAATCTTCCTGCCTCAGCCTCCTGAGTAGTTGGGACCACAGGTGCCCACCACCACATCTGGCTAATTTAAAAAAAAAAATTTTTTTAGAGTCCATTCTGTTGCACAGGCGGGAGTGCAGTGGCGCGATCTCGGCTCACTGCAACCTCTGCCTCCTGTTCTCAAGCATTTCTCATGCCTCAGCCTCCTAAGTAGCTGGGATTCAGGTGCGCACCATCGCACTGACCAATTTTTTGTATTTTTTAGTAGAAACAGGCTCTCCTTATGTTGCCCAGGCTGGTTTCAAACTCCTGGCCTCATGTGATCCACCCACCTTGGCCTCCAGAAGTGCGGGGATGACAGGTGTGCGCCACCGCACCTGGCCTTAATCACCCCTTTAAAGACCCTGTATTCAAATACGGTCACACTGTGCAGGGTGAGGAATTCAGCATAGAAATTCCTATGCCTCTACTTTCTGTCTCTATGGATTTACCGGTTCTGGAAAGGGGTGTGACAGAGACCTGGTGGATAGTGTGGCTGAGACAACGGTGTGACCCCAGGAGGCGACATCACGGCAGCATAACATCCAATTTTTTTTCTTTGAGACAGAGTTTCAATCTTGTTGCCCAAGCTGGAGTGCAATGGCGTGATCTCAACTCGCCACATCTGCCTCCCGGGTTCAAGTGATTCTCCTGCCTCGGCCTCCTGAGAAGCTGCGATTATAGGCATGCACCACCACGCCTGGCTAATTTTGTATTTTTAGTAGAGATGGGTTTCTCCATGTTGGTCAGGCTGGTCTCAAACTCCCGACCTCAGGTGATCCGCCCACCTCAGCCTCACAAAGTTTGTTTTTCTTTTTTTTTTGAGACAGTCTTGCACTACCGCCCAGTCTGGAGTGCAGTGAAGCAATCTTGGCTCACTGCAATCTCCACCTCCCAGGTTCAAGCGATTCTCCTGCTTCAGCCTCCCAGGTAGCTGGGATTACAGGTGCCTGCCACCATGCCCAGCTAATTTCTTGTATTATTTTTAGGAGAGACGGGGTTTCACTATGTTGGCCAGGATGGACTCAAAGTCCTGACACAGTGATCTGCATGCCTCGGCCTCCCAAAGTTCTGGGATTACAGGGGTGAGCCTGTAACACATCCGGCCAACATCCAATTTTAGAGAGCTCAGAACCGGTGCAATTAACCTCTGCTCACAGCTATGCTTGCTTACAGGAACGAAGGCCGGATGCCAATAACCACAACTGAGCCACAAGATGAGAACGGACCTCAGCGGTAATTCATCGGCAAAGTAAAATCCCCACAGTTAGGATGCAGTGGCTCCCAGCTGTCATCCCAGCACTTTGGGAGTCTGAGGAGGGAGACTTGTCTCAAACTCCTGACCTCAAGTGATCTGCCTGCCTCAGCCTCCCAAAGTGCTGAGATTATAGCCGTGAGTCACCGTGACTATAACATCCATTCTTTTAGGAAGCCCCAGATTTGTGCAATAAACCTCTGCTCACAGCTGTGCCTGCTTACAGGAACGAAGGCTGGATGCCAATAACCACAAATGAGCCACAAGATGAGAGCTGACCCCAGCGGTAATCCATCGGCCTGAATCCTCGCTTCACAGACAAAGTAAAATCTCCACAGCCAGGGCGCAGTGGCTCCCACCTGTCATCCCAGCATTTTGGGAGTCTGAGGAGGGAGGATCACTTAAGCCCAAGAGTTCAAGACCAGCCTGGGCAACATGGTAATACCCTCTCTCTACAAAAAAATAATGTAAAAATTACCTGGGTGTGGTGGTACATGCCTGTAGTCCCAGCTACTTGGGAGGCTGAGGCAGGAGGATTGCTTGAACCCAGAAGGTCGAGGCTGCAGTGAGCTATGATTGCGCCACTGTACTTCAGGCTGAGAGACAGACTGAGTTGCTGTTTCAAACCAAAAAGCAGGGTGCAGTGGGTCAAACCTATATCCCAGCTACTCAGGAGGCTGAGGCAGGAGAATCGCTTAAACCCAGGAAGATGGAGGTTGCAGCAAACCAAGATCACCCCACTGCACTCCAGCCTGTGTGAATAAGTGAGACTCTGTCTCAGAATAAAAAAGAAAAAGAAAAAAAAAGTCTCCAGTAGGGAGAGGTGCACTTTGCTAAGCACATACGTGCCAGGTACCAAAAAGACTGCACACTTCAGTTATCCCTAGATAACCCTGCCTCTTTCCAGAAATCCCTGCCCCCACTGTGCACATACATGCCCCAAGAAACTTTAAAGATCCCCCTTAAACGGCCGGACGCGGTGGCTCATGCCTGTAATCCCAGCACTTGGGGAGGCCAAGGCGGGCGGATCACGAGGTGAAGAGATCAAGCCCATCCTGACCAACATAGTGAAACCCCATCTCTACTAAAATACAAAAAATTAGCTGGGCATGGTGGTGCGCGCCTGTAGTCCTACCTGCTCCAAGGTTGAGGCAGGAGAATCATTTTAAGCATCAAACAATCCCCTTAAGAGTGGGTAAGGCATTTGAACCCTGGGTAAGGCATTTGAACCCAGGAGGCAGAGTTTGCAGTGAGCTGAGATTGTGCCACTGCACTCCAGCCTGGCGACAGAGCAAGACTCCATCTTTAAAAAATTTAAATTAAAAATAAAAATAATAAAGATCCCCCTCACCACACCTTCAGAGAGAAGGCACTTTGAATGGGAGTTCCTCCCTTTCTCCATTCATTGATTGACTAATAAAGTTTCTATCTTGCTTTACCAAACCTGGTTTTGTTTTATTGGTGCAAACGGCACCCAGCAGAGAAAGGACCCATTAGCATCAAACAATCCCCTTAAGAGTGGGTAACAGCAGATACTGTGGCTCACGCCTGTGATCCCAGTGCTTTGGAGGCTAAGGTGGGAGGATCACTTGAGCTAAGGAGTTCGAGACCAGCCTGGGCAACAGAACAAGACCTCATCTCTTAAAAAAAAAAAAAAAAAAAATGGCGGGGATGGGGAGAGGAGGGAAGACTTAAAAAAATGAGAAATTAAAATTAAAAAATTTTTTGGCCAGGTGCGGTGGCTCACACCTGTAATCCCCAGGCTGAGGCAGGAGAAGCAAATGGATTGCCCGAGGTCAGGAGTTCAAGACCAGCCTGACCAACATGGTGAAACCCCGTCTCTACTACAATTACAAAAAATTAGCCATGCATGGTGGTGCACACCTGTAGTCCCAGGTACTCAAGAGGATGAGGCAGGAGAATCATGAACCTGGGAGGCAGAGGTTGCAGTGAGCTGAGATTACACCACTGCACTCCAGCCTGGGAGACCAGGGTGAGACGCCACGTCAAAAATTCATTGATTAATTAATTGAAACGGAGTCTCAAAAGGATATTCAGACCCTTATGTGTTCACCCTCACCAACACGCACACTCACACATGCACACACACACGCATACCATCCTGACCAACATGGTGAAACCCCGTCTCTACTAAAATGCAAAAAGCCCAGGATGTGGGCTGACCTGGACTCCACTGAACTCACAGGATACACCACTAGTGACACTGACCCAGCAGTCTCTCTGCTTTGTATGCTGGGGACCCCAAGTCACCATGGGAGGAGTGTGGCCATCTTGCTCAGGAGTCTACATGGAGCGGCCACATGGAGAGGTCAGCTCTCCCAGACATGACAGATCGTCTGGACAGAACATCCAGCCAGCCTAGCCCCCAGACAATAGCAGCCACCATCACATGGAACAAAAGAACCCCAGTGAGCCTGGTCAGCCGGGGCCCAGGAGAGAGGATATGGTGACAGGTGTTTGTAGCCAGCAGGCACGGGGTGGTTTGCTCCACTGAGAACAGAGTGTGCAGATGACAGCCCAGGAAGGTCCAGATCCTAGAGGTCCACTTAGGTGGCATGTGGCACCCACACCAGCCTCACAGCCAGGCACACAAATCCCTGACATACCCTGTCGCCCACCGAGGCTGACTCGTGACTGAAAAAAACGTTAGAGGAAAAACTTGGCTGGATGCAGTGGCTCACACCTGTAATCCCAATGCTGTGGGAGGCCGAGGAGTGAGGATTCTTTGAGGTCAGGAGTTGGAGGCCAACAAAAAATAAAAAATTAGCCTGCAATCCCAGAACTTGGGAGGCTGAGGCAAGAGGATCTCTTTTTTTTTTTTTTTTTTTTTTTTGAGATGAAGTCTCACTCTTGTCACCCAGGCTGGAGTGCAATGGCACGATCTCAGCTCACTGCAACCTTCGCTTTGAGGGTTCAAGCTATTCTCTTGCCTCAGGCTCCCGAGTAGCTGGTATTACAGGAGCCCGCCACCACACCTGGCTAATTTTTGTATTTTTAGTAGAGACAGGGTTTCACCATGTTGGTCAGGCTGGTCTGGACCTCCTCATCTCAGTTGATCCGCCCACTTCAGCCTCCCAGAGAGCTGGGATGACAGGCGTGAACCACCACGCCCAGCCCAGGAAGATTTCTTGATCCCAGGAGTTCAAAGGTGCAGTGAGCCATGATCGCACCACTGCACTCCAACCTGGGCAAGAGAGGGAGACTCTGTCTCTAAAAACATAAAATAAAATAAAGGAGAAAAGCCTAAAAACAATAAAATCCGACTCTGGTGTAGCTTTTTCTTACCAACTGGAAGAAAGCCACCAGGATTTTATATCTGACAGAATGGCTCAGCCCAGCATGGGGAGCACCTGGCAGGCTGAGCTGGGGGCTGAGCTGAGAGGCCTGGGTGCCTGTCCCCAGAGCTGAGGGAAGGTCATGGACCCGAGAATCCTCCACCATTGATCAAGGCCTCCCCCACATCCTTGCTGCAGCCTCTACTGCCACTGCAGAGAACTTAACCCCCAGCACACGGCCCCAGGGGCCCAGACTTCAAAACTCACCTCATCTACCTTTTCCCACGACAGAGTCCGAAAGCCAAGATCTATCTACCACCTCCAGGAAGCCCTCCTGATACACCCACTCCCTCTCTCCCCATCCAGCGTCTCAAGGACCAGCCAGATGTTGGAGACCTGCCAGATGTTGGGGGGCCTGCCAGATGTTGAAGACTGGAAACCTGAGTCCATCTCTAAGGGTCCCAGGGAGGTCACTCCCCTGCAAGGAGGTTACCATGACCCCCAATATCCCATTCAGAGATTCAGAAGCTGAGGATCAGAGACGAACGTTGCCCCCTCACCCAGAAGTCAGGGTGTGGATTAACTTCAGCCATCCCCAACCTTTTTGGCACCAGGGACGGGTTTCATGGAAGACAATTTTTCCATGGACTGGGGGTGGGGATGGTTTCAGGATGATTCAAGAGCATTACTTTTTTTTTTTTTTTTTTTTTTAGACATAGTCTTGCTCTGTTGCCCAGGCTAAAGTGAAGTGGCACAATCTCAGCTGACTGCAACCTCTGCCTCCCAGGTTCCAATGATTCTCCTGCCTCAGCCTCCCAAGTAGCTGGGATTACAAGCACCCACCACCATGCCTGGCTAATTTTTGTATTTTTGGTAGAGACGGGGTTTCACCATGTTGGCCAGGCTGGTCTCAATTCATCCAGCCACCTCAGCTTCCCAAAGTGCTGGGATAACAGGCATGAGCAACCTTGCCCAGGCTTTTTTTTGTGTGTGGGGGACAGAGTCTTGCTCTGTCACCCAGGCTGGAGTGTAGTGGCCTAATCACGGCTCACTGCAGCCTGGACCTCCCAGGGTCAAGCAACCTCCTACTTCAGCCTACACAAGTAGCTGAAACTACAAGTGTACACCACCACCCACGGCTAGTTTAAAAAAAATTTTTTTTTAAGAGATCTCTATGATGCTCAGGGTGAATAATAAAACCCACTTTTCTTTGTCTTTTTTTTTTGTTGTTATTGTTTTGAGACAGAGTCTCACTCTGTCACCCAGGCTGGAGTACAATGGCGTGATCTTGGCTCACTGGAATTTCTGCCTCCCAGGTTCAAGCAATTCTCCTGCCTCAGCCTCCTGAGTAGCTGGAATTACAGGTGCGTGCCATCACACCTGGCTAATTTTTTGTAGCTTTAGTAGAGCCAGGGTTGGGCCATGTTGGCCCAGCTGGTCTTGAACTCCTGACCTCAGGTGATACGCCTGAGGAGGAAAATAAAATCAAAAACAGAATTAAGATAGAATAAGTAACAGTTAACATTAGGGCTAGGTCATTAAGAAAAATCACAGTGGCTGGGCATAGCGGCTCATGCCTGTAATACAAGCACTTTGGAGGCCAAGGCGGGCAGATCACCTGAAGTTGAGAGTTCGAGTTAAATATATGTATTTAAATATATATATATATATTTAAAAGAATATATATATATATAAATACAAAATTAAAAAAAGAAAAATCATAGTACACCAAAATAAGTAACCCCTCCCAGCTTAGCCTAACTAACTGCAGCTGCAAACTTATCTCACAGCCCACATTCCAGGCTAATCATAAAACCTGTTTAGAGAAAGTAGAGGCAAAGTAGACCTAGCACAACCCCCTCCCTATGCAGATAACAGCACCAGAGCATATCGTTAGGTCTGCAGCCCGCACAGTCATCCACGATTCCTGTTTTTCTGGTCTCCTTGGGTGTCCTCCTCAATCTTTCCACCTCCTACCTCAGCTGCAAGGTTATAGTCAAATAACCACGAAGCCCAAGATTGTAAAACTTAACTGTCTTTGTCCAAAACTTGTTTCCTGCCTTGTTTCCCTGCCTCAAATTGTACAAAAGCAATGCGTTCTTTGTCCTGGGCTGGCAGCCATTATGGGCAGTGAGGCCGCCATCAGCCAGAGCTCCAGTAAAGAGATTCCCTTGTGTCTCTTGGTCTCTCTGTTTTTACCGGCTCAAATTTCCACAACATTTTGGTGCTGAAACCCAGGAACCAGCCAGAAGAACAGAGATAACAGGCTTACTGTCTCCTTTGCCTGAGGGGCTTGGGTCCCTGGGCCTGGGGAGGCCCTAATCCTGAGATGCACCGATGGGACAGTTTCCTGAGTTTCCTGAGACAGGAGCTTGGCTGTCCAACGTCCCCAAGCCCTTCCTGCGACAGCACAATGGAACCTGGAAGAGAGGACAAGACAATTTCAGAGGCTTCGCCCTTCAGGAACTGTGGTAAGGCATCAAGGGCCCAAGACAGAGTGAAAAAGGAAAAAAGATTCTGTCGTAGAGGACAGGAAGATTCTGTCATAGAGAATGGAGAAAATCCTGCTGTAGGGGGCAGGTGAGAGCTTGATCACCTCTCAAGGGTTAAGAGAAGCCCAGGCTGGGCACGGGTGGCTCAAGCCTGTAATCCCAGCACCTTGGGAGGCCGAGGTAGGCAGATCATGAGGTCAGGAGATTGAGACCATCCTGGCCAACACGGTGAAACCCCGTCTCTATAAAAATACAAAAATTAGCTGGGCATGGTGGCACATGCCTGTAATCCCAGCTACTCGGGAGACTGAGGCAGGAGAATCACTTGAACCTGGGAGGTGGAGATTGCAGTGAACCGAGATCATGCCATTGCACTCCAGCCTAACGACAGAGCAATACTCCATTAAAAAAAAAAAGAGAGAGAGAGAGAGACAGAAGCCCAATCCAGGGGTTGCTGGACCTGGTGGCAACGCTTACACCCTAAGAGCCAGCAGAGAGCAGCAGGATAGCGCCTGCTGAGCTAGCAGCCAACACAGAGCAGCGGGGCAGAGCTTGCGGATAGAGCAGCGGGGCAGAGCTTTCGGATAGAGTGGTAGAATCGTTCTTCCCAAGTCGGTATTGAGAAATTTAAACTGCCAGAGTGTGGCGAGATGGAGCTTGCCAAGTCCACTGAGGAGTCTTGGGATGGTACGGTGTGTGAAAGTGCAGGAAAGAGACGGTTCCAGGAGAAACCAATGCAGGGAGTGATGTGAGGAGACACAGATCCCTTAGCATGCACTGTGCACTTCAAGATGAGTGCGTGGCTGGACTGTCCTTGGGTGGTGCATACAGTCCAAAGGAGCATCAGTCCAAAGAAAGACAGGTGCACCGTGGGGGATTAAGGGATCCTCCTGACTAAGCACCATCCGAACCTCCCGTAATAGGACCTGACCAGGTCAGCCTGCGGCGAGAGTCAGTGATTGCGCATTGTGAGAGTGAAGGTGCGGGGTGGTGAATCAAAATGGATAAACGAATCAAAGCCTCCTCCTTTGGAGCGCATGCTAAACAATTTCAAGAAAGGCCTTTCTGGGGAAAATGGTGTAAAACTGTTGCCTCAGAAGTTAAGGGCTCTTTGTGAGCTGAAGTGGCCAGCCTTTGGAGATGGTTGGCCTCCAGAGAGCACTCAACTGTAAAATTACTGGCAGAGTTTTTCAAGTAATTAAATTAATAACAGGGGCGACTGAGTTTTTGAAGTAATTAAAGTAATAACAGGGGCAACAGGCCAGTCCTGGCCTCCGATCAGTTTCCGTACATCGACTCTTGGCGAAGTGTTATCTAGACACAGCCCGAGTGGCTTGGCCTGTGCGTGGTTAAATATTGTAAGACTCTGGTCGCCCATGGAGGTCTGAAGGAAGCCAGAAAAACTTGTAATATGTAAGCCCCCAAAAGAAACTAAAAACCCAGGCAACCAAGATAAACCCGTTTTACAGGCTTCCACACCCCGCCCTGAGGACTTAGAAACTCCTCCTCCCTATGCCCCCATATATCCATCCCAGCAAGGCTCAGACAAGAACAGGGCAGATGTCCTTTCAGGAAACAAGTTGAGAAAGCAGTGGGGCTCAAGCATCGCCCCGCAGAGGGACCCACACCCCTGCCATCCAAGTTCAAGGGAGCTAGGCAGGAACACAGTTCCTGAAATGCACGGCCTCTGAAATTGTCTTGTGATCTCTTCCGGGAAGACATGCAGCGGCTTCAATCTGGTTGTACCCATGCCCTGCAGATGTGGCTCAGAGAAACTCAGGCGCAAATTTATCTTGATGAACAGGGCCAGGTGAGAGGAGGAGTATGTGTCTACTCCTACTTGCCCTTCTCCACAACTGATCTCTTAAACTGGAAACATCATGACCCTTCATACACAGAAAAGCCCCAAGCAGTAATTGATATGAGATCAATTTTTCTAACTCATAACCCCACACGGGCAGATTGTCAGCAGCCGCTTGTGACGCTATTCAGTACAGAGAAACATAGAGTAGTGCGGGCGGCTGGAAAACAGTGTGCCTGAAGGCACACGCAGCTCTATGCAGAAGCCCGTTTCCCTGGTACTGACCCAAATTGGGACCCTAATAACCCTGATCAATTTGAACGTTTATAAATATATAGGGAGGCCCCCCTAAATGGAGTGAAGTCAGGAGGGAGAAAGGCAATGAATATGGGGAAAATTTCAGAAGTCCGATGAAAGGTTGAGGAAAGTCCCAGCCAGTTCTATGAGAGTCTCTGTGAGGCTTACAGGCTTTATCCTCCTTTTGACCCTGAGGCTGCTGAAAATCAGAGAATGGAAAACACTGCCTTTATTAGTCAGTCACAGAGTGACATCAGGCAGCAGCTTCAGAAATTAGAAGGGTTTGATGGCAAGAATGCCTCTGAGTGGCTGGGTGCAGTGGTTCATGCCTGTATTTCCAGCACTTTCAGAGGCTGAGGCAGGTGAATTACAAGGTGAGGAGTTCAAGACCAGCCTGACTAACATGGTGAAACCCTGTCTCTACTAAAAATACAAAAATTAGCTGGGCATGGTGGCGCACACCTGTAATCCCAGCTACTCAGGAGGCTGAGGCAGAAGAATCACTTGAAACTGGGAAGCAGAGGTTGCAGTGAGCCAAGATCCCACCACTGCACTCTAGCCTAGGAGGCAAAGCAAGACTCCATCTCAAAAAAAAAAAAAAAAAAAAAAAAGAATGCCACTGAGCTTATATCAATAGCCACCCAAGTGTTCATAAATCGTGATCAGGAAGAGGAACAAAAGGCAAAACAGAAACTAAAGGAAAAGGCTGAGGTAATGGCCGCGGCACAGGCTACAGTACTATTTGCCGCCCTAGCTAGCAGAGGAGATAACTCTAGAAGAGGGCGAGGACAGGGCTGAGGCCGGGGCCAAGGGAGAGAGGAGAGTGAAGCAGGAGGCCAATTCAGACTAGGAAGAAACCAACATGCAATTTGCAAGAAAGAAGGACATTGAAAAAAAGATTGCCCTGATAAGCACACAATCAATAGCCAAGCACAGTGGGTAAAAGGAGCTCAATCAGTACATACGCCAGCATGTGAGGTAGACAGCCTCGTTATTAGAATACCTGGAAGACGACCCGCCCGGGCTGGCAATGAACCAGGCACCAGTCTTGGTAGTCATTCCCAGGAACTTCCCCAGTACAGGCAGTACAGGTTCACCTTTACCCAATGTTTGCAGGTGCCATAATAGGCATCCAGGAACATATAGAGTGGCTTTTTTTTTTTGAAATGCAGTCTCACTCTGTCACTGGAGTCCAGTGGTGTGATCTTGGCTCACTGCAAACTCTGCCTACCAGGTTGAAGAAATTCTCCTGCCTCAGCCTCCCCAGAAACTGGGATTACAGGTACCCACCAACCATGCCCAGCTAATTTTTTTTGTATTTTTAGTAGAGACGGGGTTTCTCCATGTTGGCCAGGCTGGTCTCAAACTCCTGACCTCAGGTGATCCTCCCACCTCAGCCTCCCAAAGTGCTGGGATTACAGGTGTGAGCCACTGCACCCGGCCAAGAGTGGCTTTATAAGCACAGGATTCTTATAAAGTGTAAGTTGTCTCAGAACATGCAAGCCATCTGGTGAAAGCAGGCCTGTACAGGATCTCCATGCTGTGGTCCCAATTCATCCAGTAGTGCCTAACCCATACACTTTGCTTGGACAATTTCCTGCCAGTGCACCTGGTTTACATGTTTAGACCTAAAAGATGCCTTTTTTTGTCTCAGACTAACTCCTGCCAGTCAGCCCATTTTTGCCTTCCACTGGGGAGACAGTCAGTACACCTGGACCAGACTTCCTCAAGGGTTCAAAAATTCTTTAATTCCCCCACCATTTTTGAGGAAGCCCTAGCTTCAGACCTTAGTGCCTTTGTTCCACCTGATGATGAATGTGTCCTTCTTCAATACGTAGATGACCTCCACCTTTGGGAGGCCAAAGTGGGCAGATCACAAGGTCAGGAGTTCAAGACTAGCCTGGCCAATATGGTGAAACCCCATTTCCACTACAAATACAAAAAAAACTGGCCAGGTGCAGCGGCTCATGCCTGTAATCCCAGCACTTTGGGAAGCCGAGGTGGATGGATCACAAAAGGCACAGAGAATCTCCACCTTTTATGGGAAGCCGGATAGAAAGTTTCAAAGAAAATGGTGGGGATTTGTTTACAAAGGCTTAGGTGTTTAGGTTTTGTAGTAAGCCCGGGGAAAAGAGCGCTCAGCCAAGGAAAACACGCCGCGTGTGTGCTGTGTGTGTCCTTCCTACCCCAACCACTCGGCGCCAAGTCAGAGAATTTTTAGGGGCAGCAGGCTTCTGTTGCATTTGGATTCCAAATTTCTCGCTCATACCAAAACCCCTATATGAAGCTACAAAAGTGGGGGAGGGAAAGGAGCCCCTTTTGTGGGAAACAAGTCAAGCAAAGGCTTTCAAAGAAACTGTAAAAGCAAGGCAAGGCACGGTGGGAGGCCAAGGTGGGCAGATCACGAGGTCAAGAGATTGAGACCAGCCTGGCCAACATGGTGAAACCCCGTCTCTACTAAAAATACAAAAATTAGCCAGGCATGGCGGCACGCGCCTGTAGTCCCAGCTACTCAGGAGGCTGAGGCGGAAGAATAGCTTGAACCCAGGAGGTGGAGGGTGCAGTGAGCCGAGATTGCACCACTGCACTCTAGCCTGACAACAGAGCAAGACTCCGTCTCAAAAAAAAAAAAAAAAAAAAAAGCTTGGCTGGGTGTGATGGTTCACCCCTGTAATCCTAGCACTTTGGAAGGCCAAGGTAGGCAGATTATGAGGTCAGGGGTTCAAGACTAGCCTGGCCAACATGGCGAAACCCTGTCTCCACTAAAAATACCAAAAAAAATGGCCAGATGTGGTGGCGGTTCCCATAATCCCAACATGTTGGGAGGCTGAGGCGGGTGGATCACAAGGTCAGGAGTTTGAGGTCAGCCTGGCCAACCTGGTGAAACCTTGTCTCTACTAAAAATACACAAATTAGCCAGGGATGGTGGCAGGTGCCTGTAATCCCAGCTATTCAGGAGGCTGAGGCTGGTAAATTGCTTGAATCCGAGAAATGAAGGTTGCAGTGAACTGAGACCATGCCATTGCACTCCAGCCTGGGCGACAGAGTGAGACTCCATCTCAAAAAAAAAAAAAAAATTAGCCAGGTGTGGTGGAAGGCCCATACAGTCCCAGCTACTCGGGATGCTGAAGCAGGAGAATTGCTTGAATCCAGGAGGTGCAAGTTGCAGTGAGCCAAGATTGTGCCACTGTACTCCAGCCTGGGTGACAGAGCAAGACTCTGTCTCAAAAAAAAAGAAATTTAAAAAGTTCTAATCCAAGCCCCAGCCTTAGGACTCCCTGACCAAACTAAACCTTTCTTCCTATATGTGAATGAAAGAAAGGCAACAGCTGTAGGAGTCTTAAGGCAAATGCTAGGGTCATGGCACCGGCCTGTGGCATATCTTTCTGAACAGTTGGACTCTGCGGCACTAGGCTGGCCCCACTGCTTCAAAGCAATATTGGGTACAGCCCTGCTGGCCCAGGAAGCTGTTAAATTAACTTTGGAACAAAAGTTATTATCCAAGTGCTGCACACAGTAATTACCCTGCTGAACCAGAAAGGACAGCGCTGCTGTCTAACCCAAGAATGACCAGGTGTCAAGGGCTCATATGTGAAAACCCTAACACAGTTGTGGAAACAGCAAACACTTTAAATCCAGCCACACTGTTACCTATAGAGGAGCCCATAGGATGGGCGCGGTGGCTCACGCCTATAATCCCAGCACTTTGGGAGGCCAAGGCAGGCAGATCACAAGGTCAGGAGTTTGAGACCATCCTGGCCAACATGATGAAACCCCATCTCTACTAAAAAATACAAAAAAATTAGCCGGGCGTGGTGGCATGTGCCTGTAGTCCCAGCTACTCAGGAGACTGAGGCAGGAGAATCACTCGAATCTGAGAGGCAGAGGTTGCAGTGAGCCAAGATCATACCACTGCACTCCAGCCTGAGCAAGAGAGAGAGAGACTCCATCTCAAAAAACAACAACAAAAAAAGAGCCCATACTAGCCCCCAAACATTACTTCATAAATGTAGTGGATGAGGTATTTTCAAGCCAGGAAGATTTACCCACCAGCCTTTAAACAGTTCAGATGTAGACTACTTCACGGAGGGCAGCAGTTTCATTTCAGAGGAAATCTGCCGAGCAGGGTATGCTGTAGTAACATAGGAATTTGGGCCCACTGATGGTTGAGAAATAGAGGCACAGCCCTTGCCTGAAAGAACATCGGCTCAAAGGGCCAAGCTGATTGCTTTAACAAGGGCTTGTTGCTGGCAAAAGGAAAAGTAGCTAATATCTGACTCTAAATATGGCTTTGCTATACTGCGTGTCCGTGAAGCCATATACAAGGAAAGAGGGCTACTTACATCAGGAGAGAAAGAAATAAAGAACAAGGACATTCTGCGGCTTTTGGATGCTGTGTGGGCACCAGAAAAGGCAGCTGTGATGCACTGTAAGGGACATCAGCCAGATGCTTCCTGTGAATCCAGAGGAAACAGAAAAGCAGATAGGAAAGCTAAGCGAGCTGCTACTGTAGCAGGACAAGCCACAGATGAAACCTCCCAGACACCAGGTTTAAAGAAGGAAGTAGCTTTATTCTGCTGGGAGCATTGGCAGACTTGCATCTCAAGACAGGAAAAGGGTCTCATCCCTCACTATGACAGCTCCCCCACCACAGAACCAAGTTGCAGCAATGCCTCTCCTTCCAGAACATCTACCTACGGAAGAACCAAATTATTCCTCTAGTGAAA
The DNA here is from genome assembly GCA_031835075.1 of Saguinus oedipus. NCBI lineage: Eukaryota > Metazoa > Chordata > Mammalia > Primates > Cebidae > Saguinus > Saguinus oedipus. The sequence continues at coordinate 7,927,693 of CM063187.1, forward strand.
GGCCTTGTTTGCTCAGGAGGCTGGACACTATATCAAAGGAGGTTGGTGGCAATTCTCTGACTGGAGGCTAGCCATCCCTGACATAATGGCTCCTAAGTTTGTAAAACAATTTCATGAAGGGACACACATGGGAAAAACAGCTTGGGAGACTTCCATCAAGTGGCATTTTTATGTGCCACACCTCACTGCTGTAACTCGTTCGGTCTGTGAGAGATGCTTAACCTGTGCACAAAACAAACCACCGCAAGGGCCAGTCCAGCCCCTGGGAGTTCAAGCCAGGTGTGTTGGCTCATGCCTGTAATCCCAGCACTTTGAGAAGCCAAGGCAGGCAGATCACAAGGTCAGGAGTTCAAGACCAGCTTGGCCAACATGGCGAAACCCCCATCTCTACTAAAAATACAAAAATTAGCTGAGCATGGTGGTGCACACCTGTAGTCCCAGCTACTTGGGAGGCTGAGGCAGGAGACTCGCTTGAACCCCAGAGATGGAGGTTGCAGTGAGCCAAGATCACACCACTGCACTCCAGCGACAGTGTGAGACTCCGTCTCAACAACAACAACAACAAAAAGATATTATTCCTAAATTTGGGTTGCCCATAACTCTCGGGTCTGACAATGGACCAGCATTCATAGCTGAAATTGTCCAGAGTCTTTCTTGGCTCCTAAAAATTAATTGGAAACTACACACTGCCTACCCTCCCCAGAGCTCAGAGGAGGTAGAGTGAATGAATCAGACATTAAAACAGCTATTAAAGAAATTCTGCCAAGAGACCCATCGATGTTAGGATCATGTTTGGCCCTTGGTCCTCCTCCGAGCTAGAGGCACCCCAACCAGAACACCCAACAAACTGGGTATTGGCCTTATGAAATTCTGCTCAAGAGACTACCTCCACTTGATACCCAGATATAAAATGACCTCAAAGAGATAGGGGAATTAACATTAAAAAGACCAATGCAAGCATGAGGTATAGCTATGAACCAAGTGCAAAGCTGGGTGCAAGAAGGAATACCTCAGTCTAACAAATCCAATTCACGCATTTAAACTGGGGGACTCTGTCTGGGTGAAGTAATGGAACCTGACCACACTAGGACCTGTAAGGTCTGACCGCACTGTGGACTGCATGGCGACCCCCGTGACCTGCACGTACACCTCTGGAGGGCCTTCTGGAATTAGAAAACCTGAAGTAACTGGAAAGTGGAAGGATGATCAACCCCTGCGGCACCCAACTAACCTGAGACATTCCTCTGTTGCTTCTTATTCAGCCTCAAGTGACAAGGCCACTGGACTTTGTAACTGACCTTGGTCAACCTTGTGACTGCACACCCTACAACCCCCTCCCAGCTTGCAAACCTAAGACCCCCTCCCAGCTTGCCAAAAAACCGCCAACTGTAACTTCTGTAACTTTCCACTGACCACCCCAAACCTATAAAACCAATTCCTATCCCTCCGCCCTTCGCTGACTTCCTTTTCAGACTCAGCCTGCCTGCACCTGGGTTAATAAACAGCCATGTTGCTCACACAAAGCCTGTTTGGTGGTTCTCTTCATTCAGAGCACATGCGTTTTAACATTCGACCCATGTGGGATAGGCCCTTTATTGTAATCCTGTCTACCCCTATGCTGTTAAGATTGCTGAAGTAGTGTCCTGGATCCACCACAGCCAACTAAAGCCTGCGGTGGCCCAAGACAGATGGACCAGTCAACCAGATCCTAAGCATCCCACCAAGATGACTTTAAGACGTATCGTCAATAAGGACCAAGACGAACCCAGTCCTGCCCAAGACTCTGCTGACCCTGAGGACTTGCCGAGCCCTGCTCTGGTCACAAAACTGGAGGCTGACTAGAGCCAAAGCAGTCTTTACTGGATAAGTAAATGTGGACTGTAATCTTTTTTTTTTTTTAGACAGAGTCTCATTCTGTCACCCAGGCTAGAGTACAGTGGCGCAATCTCAACTCACTGCAACCTCTACCTCCCGGGTTCAAGCAATTCTCCTGCTTCAGCCTCCTGAATAACGGATACAGGCGCCTGCCACCATGCCTGGCTAATTTTTGCATTTTTAGTAGAGATGGGGTTTCACCATGTTAGTCAGGCTGGTTTCAAACTCCTAACCTGGTGATCCACCCACCTCAGCCTCCCAAAGTGCTGAGATTACAGGCATGAGCTACCGCACTCAGCAATGTGGACTGAAATCTTAATACTTGGTGCTATTCTAGAAATATTTGTTGTTCTGCTGTTGTGCTGTCACTATTGCTGTTCCACAAAGGACATTCCTTGCCAAGGCGGGCAGATCACATGTAAAAATGTTATTTTCTGTTTTGCTCATGCTAGCCTTTATGGCAAACTTAGAAAGGGGGGAACTTTTGGATGGATGTCCTAGGAGCACCCACACTACATGGATGGGGAACATACAAGTCAAAACTTTTTTTTTTTTTTGAGACAGAATCTTGCTCCATTGCCCAGGCTGGAGTGCAATGGCACAATCTCTGCTCACTGCAACCTCCACTGCCCAGTTCAAGCAATTCTCCTGTCTCAGCCTCCCAAGTAGCTGGAACTACAGGCGCCTACCACCATGCCTGGCTAATTTGTGTATTTTTAGTAGAAATGGGGTTTCACCTTGTTGGCCAGGCCAGTCTCAAACTCCTGACCTCAGGTGATCCACCTGCCTAGGCCTCCCAAAATGCTGGGATTACAGGCGTGAGACACCGCGCCCAGCTTAGTCAGGATTTTTATATACCAGACCCATTATGAGTGTCCAGGAACCTCCCTAGGAACTTGCATGTATAATCAAACCACCTATTCAACTGGTGATCCTGGTGATGTCAGCCTTATATATGCTATGAGCCTAAACTTTTGCCTGGAACTTGGTTTGAGCTCCATGAAGGATCAAGGGAAGGAACCCTCTACAACTGAACTTGGATACCCCTTCTCATCAAGGAAGCATATCCTGATACTCAGATGCCTGTCAGGCCACCAAAACACTTCTTCAACATAAGAAAATACCTGTAGCCCAAACTTGCTACCTGAAAAACTTTAGAAAAATCATAACTGTGGCTGGGTGCAGTGGCTCACGCCTGTAATCCCAGCACTTTCGGAGGCCGAGGTGGGTGGATCACCTGAGGTCAGGAGTTTGAGACTAGCCTGACCAACCAACATGTCTCCACTGGAAAAAAAAAAATACAAAAAATTATCGGGGTGTGGTGGCACATGCCTATAATCCCAGCCACTTGGGAGACTGAGGCAGATTTGCTTTAACCCAGGAGGCAGAAGTTGCAGTGAGCTGAGAATGCACCATTGCACTCCAGCCTGGGCAACAGGAGCGAAACTCCGTCTCAAAACAGAAAGAAAGAAAAATCGTAAATGTGTGCACCTGGCTCGATTGCATAACCTATAATCCTCAAAAAAACCAGGCTGTGTTTCCTCACATCCCGCTATACCTCTGTATGATTCTGGTAACTGTGAGGTAGTAGGTGAAGGCACTGTATCTCAGAGAGCCCGCAGTCTCGTAAATTTCACTGTTTCAGACCCGGATTCACCTATATGGACCACAGGTATCAAAGTACCCGTAGGATACAGTAACCTCACCAAGGTAGATGAAGAAAATGCCAAGAAAAGAAGGTTAGGTGTTGTATATCTTAAAACCTGGGCAGAAGAGAGCACTGTGTTTTTCTATATTGTCAAAAAGTCCTGAGCTCATCAACCACAGCAGCGGTTTTGGGTCTTCAAGTCATTTTTTTTTTTTTTTTGAGACGGAGTTTCGCTCTTGTTACCCAGGCTGGAGTGCAATGGCGCGATCTCCGCTCACCGCAACCTCTGCCTCCTGGGTTCAGGCAATTCTCCTGCCTCAGCCTCCCGAGTAGCTGGGATTACAGGCACGCGCCACCATGCCCAGCTAATTTTTTTTTTGTATTTTTAGTAGAGACGGGGTTTCACGTGTTGACCAGGATGGTCTCGATCTTTTGACCTCGTGATTCACCTGCCTCGGCCTCCCAAAGTGCTGGGATTACAGGCTTGAGCCACCGCGCCCGGCCTGTCTTCAAGTCATTTAATGAGCATTTTACTAAGCAATTCCTGAGCCACCTTCTACTACTAAGAATCTGTTTGCAGGCTGGGGCACAGTAGCTCATGCCTGTAATCCCAGCACTTTGGGAAGCCAAGGTGGGTGAATCACCTAAGGTTGGGAGTTCGAGACCAGCCTGACAAACATGGAGAAACCCCATCTCTACTAAAAATACAAAATTAGCCAGGCATGGTGGCACATGCCTGTAATCCCAGCTACTAGGGAGGCTGGGGCAGGAGAATCGCTTGAACCCGGGAGGCAGAGGTGGTGGTGAGCTGAGATCACACCATTGCACTCCAGCCTGGACAACAAGAGCAAAACTCTGCCTCAAAAAAAAAAAAAAAAAAAAAAAAATCTGTTTGCTCAGTTAGCTGAAAAGATAGCAGGAAATGTGAGAGTTATGTTACATATGTGGAGGAACTAACATGGCAGACCAAGATAATTACACTTTAACCCTTCTTGCCTCAAACTCTCCAGAGCTTTCATTTACCAGCTCCAGTACTTGGCTCCTAAAGGCTTCCATCATAGAAAGGTACTGTACTGCCTGTTGGGGAGCCACCCACACCAACCCAGTAGGTGAACTAGCATGTCTAGGACAGAAACATTACAAGGAAACTACAGAAAAGACCTGATGGCAGAGACAAAACAAATGAGGTAAGAGCAGTTCCAAACCGCCTCGATTCAACCCATTTTCTAGATTTCCTTCCTTAAACCACTCCTGGTATCAACTAGAGGCACCAAATGCTTGGCAGGCACTCACAAGCCTATATTGGATTTGTGGCCAATGGGCTTATTGGCAGCTGCCAGAAAAATGGACAGGGACTTGTGTGCTGGGAATTATTAAGCCATCATTTTTCTTGCTCTTCCTAAAACAAAAAGTTTTAGGATACCCCATTTCTGATAAATCCAAAGATAGAAACAGGTGAGCAGTGAACTTAAAGGAAGATGTACAGGCCAGGTGAGGTGGCTCACACCTGTAATCCCAGCACTTTGGGAGGCCGAGGCGGGCGGATCACCTGAGGACAGGAGTTCAAGATCAGCCTGACCAACATGGAGAAACCTCGTATCTACTGAAAATACAAAATTAACAGGGCTTGGTGGCTCACGCCTGTAATCCCAGCACTTTGGGAGGCTGAGGAAGGCAGATCACCTGAGGTCAGGAGTTCAAGACCAGCCTGGCTAACATGGCAAAACTCCATCTCTACTAACAATACAAAAATTAGCTGGGCACGGTGGCAAGCATCTGAAATCCCAGCTACTCAGGAGGCTGAGGCAGGAGAATCAATTGAACTGCAGCTGGGCAACAAGTTGAGACTCTGTCTCAAAAAAAAAAAATTAGAATAATGGTTAACATTAGGACCAGGTCATTAAGAAAAATCACAGTGAGCAAAAATAAGTAACCCCTCCCAGCTTAGCCTAACTAACTGCAGCTGCAAACTTATCTCACAGCCCACATTCCAGGCTAATCATAAAACCTGTTTAGAGAAAATAGAGGCAAAGTAGACCTAGCACAACCCCCTCCCTATGCAGATAACAGCACCAGAGCATATCGTTAGGTCTGCAGCCCGCACATTCATCCACGATTCCTGTTTTTCTGGTCTCCTTGGGTGTCCTCCTCAACCTTTCCACCTCCTACCTCAGCTGCAAGGTTATAGTCAAATAACCACGAAGCCCAAGATTGTAAAACTTAACTGTCTTTGTCCAAAACTTGTTTCCTGCCTTGTTTCCCTGCCTCAAATTGTACAAAAGCAATGCGTTCTTTGTCCAGGGCTGGCAGCCATTATGGGCAGTGAGGCTGCCATCAGCTGGAGCTCCAGTAAAGAGATTCTCTTGGCCAGGTGCGGTGGCTCACGTCTATAATCCCAGCACTTTGAGGGCCGAGGCGGGTGGATCATGAGCTCAAGAGATCGAGACCATCTTGGTCAACATGGTGAAACCCCGTCTCTGCTAAAAATACAAAAAAATTAGCTGGGCATGGTGGCGCATGCCTGTAGTCCCAGCTACTTGGGAAGCTAAGGCAAGAGAATTGCCTGAACCCAGAAGGCGGAGGTTGCAGTGAGCCAGGATCGCGCCATTGCACTCCAGCCTGGGTAACAAGAGCGAAACTCTGTCTCAAAAAAAAAAAAAAGAGATTCTCTTGTGTTTCTTGGTCTCTCTATTCTTCTCAACTTGAATTTCCACAACATGCCCACCTTGGCCTCCCAAAGTGCTGGATTACAGGTGTGAGCCACTGTGCCTGGCCAAGACCCTGTCTCTAAAAAAATAATAAAAAATAATAGGCCGGCCATGGTGGTTCACATCTGTAATCCCAGCACTTTGAGAGGCCAAGGTGGGTAGATCATCTGAGGTCAGGAGTTTGAGACCAGCCTGGCCAACATGGCAAAACCCCATCTCTGCTAAAAATACAAAAATTAGGCCAGGAGCGGTGGCTCAAGCCTGTCATCCCAGCACTTTGGGAGGCCGAGGCGGGTGGATCACGAGGTCAAGAGATCCAGACCATCCTGGTCAACATGGTGAAACCCCGTCTCTACTAAAAATACAAAAAAAAAATTAGCTGGGCATGGTGGCGCATGCCTGTAATCCCAGCTACTCAGGAGGCTGAGGCAGGAGAATTGCCTGAACCCAGGAGGCGGAGGTTGCAGTGAGCTGAGATTGCACCATTGCACTCCAGCCTGGGTAACAAGAGCGAAATTCCGTCTCAAAAAAAAAAAAAAAAAATTAGCCAGGCATGGAGGTGCATGCACGTAATTCCAGCTACTAGACAGGCTGAGGCAGGATCACTTGAACCTGGGAGGCGGAGGTTGCAGTGAGGCAAGATTGTGCCACTGTACTACAGCTTGAGCAACAGAGCAAGACTCCATCTCAAAATAATAATAAGCAATTAAAACAGGGTGAGTCTGAGGATTCCTGGCTTCCACTGCACTGGGGAGGTAGCTATGCTGAATGAGGGTCCCCTGACCTGGGAACAGGAAGGCACTGCCCAAGCTGTGCTCTTCTTCCAAGAAGCCTGAAATTAACGCAGACTCCCCGTCCCAGCCCTGGCTCCTCTGCTCCCAGAAAGCAAGAGGCACAGTAGCTGCACCCAAGGCTGGGTCTCCACATCCCACCTTCTATGGCCTGGGCTCCCATGGAGGTGGGGCTGCAGTAGAGTCCCCAGGCTGCCCAGGCTGAGGGAGACAGAGACCCAGAGGCAGGCAGAAGTTGTGAAACAACTTTATTCACTGCCCTCTGATGGGGCAGCAGGAGTGTCTTCAGCATGGGGTCATTCCACCCGCTGGGAGCTGCCTGGGGCCAGCCCCTCGGTTCTGGCTGTGGCGTGTTCCCCATCCAAGCTCCCAGGTCTCCATAAGGAATGTCCAGGGACTCTGAATCTCCAGGGCCGCTTCTGCAGGAGCTCAAGTTTGAGGTTGGAGGTTCCACATGGCCAGAACAGCCCTGGTCTGAGAGGTAGCACACCTATATGGCCACCCACATCACGGATCACCTCCTGCCTGGCTGCACCCAGGGCTGGGTGATGGTGGTGGCCAGTGTTTGTCCTCAGATCAGAAAAGTCTTCCGTTCTGACACCACCAGGGACTCCTTCGCGTTCACCAGCAGCCCCAGTGGGCAGGGGCGCCCCTGGGCTCGGAGCCAGAACAAAAGGAGGAGGGTGGCGGCCACCAGGCTTGTACTAAGCACCGCTGTGGAGAACAGATAGACAGAGGAGTAAGAAGAGGGGAAGGCAAGAGCCCCCACACCCACCAAGCTCCGCCCACATGGAGATGGGAGTTCTGCAGCTCATCCCTCCCCAACCACCTCCCCTGAATCCCATGGAGCTCTAAGCCTCCTGCAAGGGAGTAAGTCCATCTCACCAGCAACTGCAATAACCCCATAGGCACTTGGTTTTCCAGAGGACGTTGCATTCCTGAGAGAGGTGACACTCTCAAAGGTCACAGGAGGCCCCATAGTTGTGGCATTCCCTTTCAGGAGGGTATCACTGGTTCCTGCAATAAGCCCAGGCATTTCAGTTGTTGAGGGGAAGGCACTGAAGGCATGAGGGGGCCAGGTGCCCAGGAGAGCCCTTGGGGTTTATCTTCCAACCCGGGCTGGGTGAAGCTGACTGCTGCCTGTCATTATGTTACTGTTTTTATTTTTTTAGAGGGAGTCTGGCTCTGTCACCCAGGCTGGAGTGCAATGGCACAATATCAGCTCACTGCAACCTCCGCCTTCTGGGTTTAAACGATTCTCCTGTCTCAGCTACCATGCCCAGCTAACTTTTGTATTTTTAGTAGAGGCGGGGTTTCACCATGTTGGCCAGGCTGGTCTCGAACTCCTGACCTCAAATAATCCACCCACTTCAGCCTCCCCAGGTCCTGGGATTACAGGCATGACCCACTGTGCCTTGCCCCTAATGATGTCTTGCGGCCCCCACAGGCAGAGCCCCACTGGCAGAGCCATGTGTCCACACCCCCAGTCTGGTCATGCCACAGCATGCAGCAGGTGGCCCCATCTACCCACCAGTCTGCCCCACCCCCGCAGGTGCGCACCACAGCCGAGCTCATCACTGGAGTCAGAACAGTCTGGGTGGCCATCGCACAGCCATGTGAGTGGAATGCATTCATCGCTGAGGGTGCAATGGAGCTCTCCTGCTGGGCAGGTTGGGTGGCTGCAGTTACGCAGTTTCTCGTCGGTTTCCCCGGAGCAGTCACTGACGCCAGTACAGGAGCAGAGGAGGCCAGGGGGCGGTGGGCATTGCCCATTCTGGGTACACGGCTCAATCGCTGGGGTACAGGGTCAGTCAGATCCCAAATGCCCACCCAAGAAGGCCCAGGTACTCCCTGCAACCCAGTCCCTTGCAAGCCCCATCCTCTAAGAATCCAAAAAGTGTATCCTTCCAAAGGCTCGGTGCCCTGCAACTGTTAATTCTACCTTCTAAAAACAGACCTCCCTGCAAGCTCTTCCCCCAAGACTCCACTAGCTCTACCTTCCTACAAACCCACTTTATTCTATTTGTTTCTCTCTCTTTTTTTTTTTTTTGAGACAGAGTTTTGCTCTTGTTACCCAGGCTGGAGTGCAATGGCGCGATCTCGGCTCACCGCAACCTCCGCCTCCTGGGTTCAAGCAATTCTCCTGCCTCAGCCTCCTGAGTAGCTGGGACTACAGGCACACGCCACCACACTCAGCTAATTTTTGTATTTTTAGTAGAGACAGGGTTTCACCATGTTGGCCAGGCTTGTGTTGAACTCCTGACCTCAAGTGATCTGCCAGCCTAGGCTTCCCAAAGTGCTGGGATTACAGGCATGAGCCACCGCACCTGGCCCTTTCTTTTTCTTTTCCTTTCCTTCCTTCCTTTCTTTTTTCTTTCTTCTTTCTTTTATTCCTGATACAGAGTCTCACTCTCTTGCCTAGGCTGAAGTGCACTAGTGCAATCTTAACGCATTGCAGCCTCAACCTCCCAGGTTCAAGTGATCCTCCTGCCTCAGCCTCCTGCGTAGCTAGGACTACAGGTGTACACCACCATGCTGGGCTGATTTTTTATCTTCTGTAGAGAGGGAGTCTCACTATGTTGTCCAGGCTGGTCTCAAACTCCTGGATTCAAGCAATCCTCCCTCCCTAGCCTCCCAAAGTGCTGGGATTATAGACGTGAGCCACCATGCCCAGCCCAAGTCCATCTTAGACCCCGCTTCTTCTCATGACCCATAGACCCAAGTCCCACCTACCCCTGTGGCCCTGCCTTTCCCACAAGCTCCACCTCTGTGCACCTTGGCCCCTCACATCCCACCCACAGGCCACACCCCCTGTAAGCCCTGCCCCTGGGCATGGCCACTCACGGCATTCCTCCTCATCACTGCCATCAGGGCAGTCCTCGTCACTGTCGCAGCGCCAGTTGAGGGGCACGCATAAGTCATCGGTGTGGCACTGGAACTTGGTGGGTGGGCATGAGCCTGCGAGATGGATGCAAATGAAGCCTGGGGGGGCTGCAGGCTGAACCTCCCTCTGAAGAGTACAGTAGTCACTGTGATCCTCAGGTGACAGACTGTGGGAGTTCAGTCAGGGTGGTGGGAAAGATCTTAGAGGAAAAATTATATAGTTACAGTAAATAGTCACAACCTTCTTGGAAGGTGGGGGAGGGGCGCTTAGCTTCAGTAAAAGGTTTGGCTGAAGGCATCTGAATTCTCTTAAAAGCTTAGGGCGGCCAGGCGTGGTGGATCACGCCTGTAATCCAAGCACTTTGGAGGCCAAGGCAGGCAGATCACCTGAGGTCGGGAGTTCAAGACCAGCCTGACCAACATGGTGAAACCCTATCTTTATAAAAAAGAAAAGCTTAGGGCATAGATATGTAAGAATGTAGAGGACCTTACCTAAATTGCTTGTTTACTCATGTAGTCTTAAGACCACCCTTTGATTATGGGGGGGCCGGGGGTGGTGCATGATTGCTCTCTACTCAGGAGGTCTGAAATGTCAATTACCCTCTAGCAGCATTTACTCAATACCCTTGTCATTTAATCTGTACTAAATAAATGTGAACTTCACTGGCTGAGAGGGCACGGCTGCTAACTCTTTACCCAACCCTTCTCGGTATCAGTGAGTGCCCTGGACCCCTAAGTCCACTCTTTCACTGGGTATCTGTGTCTGAGTGCATCTGTTCATCCATCACTGGGTCAGGGTCTGCTGGTCAGACCCAGACAACAGGCAAGGTCCTGGGATACAAGAACCACGCTGGCAACTGCTTTTACTGAGCCCCTAGTAACAAGTGGGGTTCAGAGCGCAGTGGTTCCTAGCCTTACCAAGAGCCCCACTGGGAAGGTGCTACTGCACTCTGCAGGCTACAGAGAAAGGAACTAAGAGGAGAATACAGAGGTGGCAAAGCCTGGGCACGGTGGCTCACGCCTGTAATCCCAGCACTTTGGGAGACCAAAGTGGGTGGATCACTTCAGGCCAGGAGTTCAAGACCAGCCTGGCCAACATGGTGAAACCTCGTCTCTATTAAAAATACAAAAAGTACCCAGGTGTGGTGGATAAGTTTTGTATTTTTAATAGAGACAGGGTTTGCCTGTAGTGCCAGCTACTCAGGAGGCTGAAGCACGAGAATCACTTCAACCTGGTAGACAGAGGTTACGCTGAGCCAAAATCATACCACTGCACTCCAGCCTGGGTAATAGAGCAAGAGTTGGGGCTCAAATGCAGGTCTTGATGATCCTGGAGTCTTCACCAGGCTCTTCACATTGAGATAATCTACCCGGGAGACCTCCAAACTCCGTGGTTAAAGAGACTGGGGGTGGGGCCATTTCTCCACATGCCCTGGGTCAGGCTCATGGGCTCAGGTTAGCAGGGAGGGTCTATCTCCTCTGCATAGCAGAAGGGAAATTGAGGCACTGGGCAGAGAACCTACTTAGTCACCAAGTCCTGTTGCCTTGCCTCCTGAATTCCTCCCAGACCTGATCACTTTCCCCATCCTAAATGTGTCAGCTCCTCATCAGAGCCTCAGGTCCCAAGGTCCATTAGGACACCAGAGACCTGCCCTTCTCTCTCTCCTCTCTACACCGTGTGTTTCCCCCTCTATTTTCAGATCTCAGCTGATTTCCTGGGAGGGGTCTCATGTCCCTCTCAGAGACCTAGGAAGCACTAACTCCCACATCTAACAACTGTCCTTACCCTGGTCATGCCTACTCACCCAGACTGGACATCCTATGGAGGTCAGGGCTGTGGCAGGTCACAGGCCCCTAAACCCAGGACAGTGACTGATCATAAGTAAACACAGGTCACAAAAGGGTCCAAGCTGGGTCCAGAGAAGATCTGAGCTGTCCTAAATTATGAGCAGGAAAGCTCAGCTGTTTGCCAACCTGGAGGGGCACAGAGGGGCCTAGAACCTGGGCCAAGGGACAGAGGAACAGAATGGCCTTTAGGGCTTCCTCCTGGGTATGGCCAGGGGAGGTGGCAAATCCACCACCCTAGCTTGGCTTCATTCTGCCAGGGCCTTTAACCTCTTCCACCTTTACCCACCAGCTATGAGCCTCCAACCCCTCATCTCCCCACAGCCAGCCCCTCCCTGGCCTTCAGGGCCAATTGCACCTTCGAGCCACACAGTCCCTGAGCTCTGTGGAGTCCGGAAGAGCTGTGGACAACCCGGCGCCAGCTTCCTTCCCTACCCCCAGGGGTTCTGGCAGCCTCCAGGAGTGACTCTCTACCCAGGCCCAGACTGTCACAGCCCTGACACCTCTGACTCCAGGCCCACTGGAGTGTGTGTCCCTCTGCAAAGTAGACAGCAGAGCACAGCAGTTCCTGCCTCACAGGGTGATAAACCTGGTAAGAGTCAGGTGACCAGTGACTTTCCCTCCTAGCCTCAGTTTCCTTACCTGTAAAAGGGGTATGTTAGGAATCCCTACCTCAACATCCTGTGGAAAGGAGACTGTATAAGGAGTTTTGTCCTGTAATCCCAGCACTTTGGGAAGCAGAGGTAGGCAGAACACTTGAGGTCAGGAGTTAGAGACCAGCCTGGCCAACATGCTGAAACCCCATCTCTACCAAAAATACAAAAATTAGCCAGGCATGGTGGCAGCACCTGTGGTCTCAGCTACTTGGGAAGCTGAGGGAGGAGAATCGCTTGAACCCGGGAGAGGGAGGGTGCGGTGAGCCCGAGGATGTAGTGAGAGGTACCACTGCACTCCAGCCTGGGCGACAGAGCGAGACTCTCAACAACAAAAAGTTTTGTACTTGGTTAATGTGAACCCTGCTTTCTTTAAAAAACAAAACAAAACAAAAAAACAGTGTCAGGGACTTTGGGGTGAGTCCAGGGACCTACAAAGTGCGAAATGCACAAAGGAGCTGGGAAAGCGTGTTGAGCCTGAGCCAGGAGCTGCAAGTCAGGAGTGTCGGTTTGCACAGGGAGGCTACTTCAACCCTCCCAGCTGCCTCTAGGGGCCTCAGAGAGGGAGCCCGTCTCCACTGGCCACCAATCACACTTAGGCCAGGGTGAACATGCCCACAGGGGTATACTGAACTTGTGACCCCAGTCTCTCCGAGGGCCTAGAGTAGCATGGAGGGAGAGACCTAGAGGACGGAGGACAAAGGAGGAGAGACTGGGAGGGTGGGGAAGGTAGCGGGACGGAGACAAGGCCTGGGCGCGAGGGTTTGAGCGCGAAGGAACAGGTATAAGAGGCACCAGGTGACCCGCCCTGCTCGATTAGTTGTCGGAAAATCTGAGACAGCGAATAGTTTTTTTGGCCACGCTGGCATGAAGGGGCGGCCTGGAGGTGACAATGGGGCACAACAGAGCAGATCACGTGTGGGGTGGTGCACAGGGCCGAGGCAAAACTGTTAAGGGCTCGTGGAGGCACCCGGGCGGAAGGACCCCCAGTCCCTCAGTATGGGGTCTTCCTAGCACCCGCGCGCGGCTTCTAGCAAGCGATAAAGTCCAAGTCCAAGTGCTGGGGGAGTGTCCGGGACGGACGTGCGGTGTAGCCAATGGCGAGGCGTTGTCGGAGCGCAGAGGGAAGGCTAAGCCTCGCGAGGAGGGGAGCCCGCAATGCGGGGTGACACTCACCTGCAGCCTGGCCCGAGGTCTGTGTGGAAAGCGGGGTCGCGGCCGCCTCCAGGCCTAGTCCAAGACCGAGCAGCAGCCGCAGAGCCAGGCCTAGAGCCCCTGTTCGCCCCACCCCGCCCCGCGCCATCCAACCGCTGGTTTAGCTGTCTCCGTAGCGGCGTCGGCCACGCGCCTACCTCGCTCTTATCCCTGCGCACGCGCACGCGCACGAGCAGGATGGGGCGGGACCCACGCCCCTACCCAGACCCTCAGCACCCGAGGCTACGCGTACCGTAAAGGCCAGAATAGGAGAGAAAGAGAATTAGAGGCCGGTCCCCACTTTCCCCAGTGACGAGATCGGTCAAAAGGTATGGAGCCCGCTTGAAGTTAGAAACTTCTGGGGATGGAAAGGAATTTCTTGATGTTCATTTGCATTATTTCCCGTTCCACATGGGGACTGCTGCAAATGTTACTGCCTCGTGATCCTCTTTAATATGGCTGCCACGCCCCTCAAGCACTCCTCATTCCTCCCTCATCTCACTGCTTTCGTGGCGCCGACAGGTAATTAATTTTATTTACTTATTCTGGTTAATTGTCCGAGTCCCCATACAATGGCCAACTACTGGAGGGCAGGGATCTTCTGTTGCTCATTGCTTTATTCTGAAGGCCTGACACATAGTACCTGACCCATAGTAGGTTCTCAGTAAATATTTGGTGAGTAAACGACCCCAGAGTCGGGTTGCTTGGGGGAAAAAAAAGAAAATCAATTAATTAAATTTAATAAAGGCCGGATGTGGTGGCTCATGCCTGTAATCCCAGCACTTTGGTGAAGCAGAGGCGGGCAGATCGCTTGAGCCCAGGAGTTTGAGATCAGCCTGGGCAACACATCAAGTCCCTGTGTCAAGTAAAAAGAAAATTAGCTGGGCATGGTAGCTCTAGCTTGTAGTTCCCGCTGCACAGGAGGCTGAGGTAGGAGGACCACTTGGGGCTGCACTCCATCGTGAGTGACAGTGAGACCCCATTTCTTCTTCTTTTTTTTTTTTTTGAGACTGAGTTTCTTTCTTGTTGCCCAGGCTGGCGTGCAATGGCGCAATCTCGGCTTACTGAAACCTCCACCTCTCTAGTTGAAGTGATTCTCCTGAGTCATCCTCCTGTGTATTGGGGATTATAGGTATTCTGCCACCACCCCCTGGCGTGTGTGTGTGTGTGTGTGTGTGTGTGTGTGTGTGTGTGTGTTTTAGTAGAGATGGGGTTTCACCATTTTGGCCAGGCTGGTCTCAAACTCCTGGCCTCAAGTGATTCTCCCACCTTGGCCTCCTAGAAAGACCACATTTCTTCAAAAAGTTGGCTGGGTGAGTGGCTCACGCCTGTAATCCCAGCACTTTGGGAGGCCGAAGCAGGTGCATCACAAGGTCAGGAGTTCGAGACCAGCCTGGCCAAAATAGTGAAACCCTATCTCTATTAAAAATACAAAAATTAGCCAGGTGTGGTGGCATTCGCCTGTAGCCCTAGCTACTCGGGAGGCTGAGGTGGGAGAATCGCTTGAACCCAGGAGGTTAAGGCTGCAATGAGCTGAGACCACAACATTGCACTCCAACCTGGGATGACAGAGTGAGACAAAAACGAAAAAAAAGAAAAGTTGGAGTCATAAAACTTGGTTCAGAGGCTGTCAGTGGCATGCCTTGCCTAGGGTCTTGCCCTCCTGGTGGCCTCTGCACACCCTGCCTGGTCTTTCTCTCCCTACTGCGCTTTCTGAATCTGATTCATCCTATTGCCCCAAGCAGAATTCCACCTCCTCCAGGAAGCCTTGGGCTGTTAGCCTTTGTAGGACCCACTCTGGGAGACATGTACCTGCTGCCTGCAACTGTGGCCTTTCCCTTTCCAGAGGGCAGGACCCTCTCAGCACCCTCTTGGTCCACAGCTGATCTTTTTCAGCTGCTGAGGGTACTGGGCTGTGCCCTGGGACAGCCATGACACTCTCCTGCTTAGGGTCGCTGGGTGGCTCCTGCAGCCAGACTTGTACATCTCCCTTTGCAGATGCGTGTCTCCTCCCCAGGAAACAATTGTTTTCCTTCCAGGGCTCATTCTCATCCTGCAATCCTAGCATAATGGTTTCTGGCTCAGGGAGGCCTTTCCTGATCTGCCCTAGGTCTCCCTTCCCTGTGAGCAGTCCTCACTGTCCTTTGCCTTCCCTCTTGAGCTGCAAGGTGACCAAGGTCAAGCAGGGGCCTCTCAATGGGAAGGTGCTGAGGAAGGTCCATGTGAGCAGTGGCTGGGGGAGCCCTCAAGAGGTGGAAGTTAGGCCAGGCACGGTGGTTCACGCCTGTAATCCCAGCACTTTGGGAGGCTGAGGCAGGAGGATCACTTGAAGTCAGGAGTTCAAGATCACCCTGGCCAACATGGTAAAACCCTGTCTCTACTAAAAATACAAAATTAGTTGGGTGTGGCTGTGCACACCTGTAGTCCCAGCCACTTGGGAGGCTAAAGCAAGAGAATCGCTTGAACTCAGGAGGTGGAGGTTGCAGTGAGCCAAGATCATGCCACTGCACTCAGCCTGGATAACAGAGCAAGACTTTGTCTCAAACAAAAATTTAAAAAAAAGATGAAGGCCGGACGCAGTGGCTCACACCTATAATCCCAGCACTTTGGGAGGACAAGGCAGGCAGATCACCTGAGGTCAGGAGTTCAAGACCAGCCTGGTGAACATGATGAAACCCTGTCTCTACTAAAAATACAAAAAATTAGCTGGGCATGGTGGTGGGCACCTGTAATCCCAGCTACTCGGGAGGCTGAGGCAGGAGAATCGCTTGCACCCAGGAGGCGGAGGGTGCAGCGAGCCGAGATCTCGCCATTGCACTCCAGCCTGTGCAACAAGAGCAAAACCCCATCTCACCCACCCCAAAAGAGAGATGGAAGTGAGAAGTCTGTGGCTGGCCTACCAAGCGTACACACACACACGCACACATCCCTCCCCACCTGACCGGTCTTCATGATCAGTGTTTCCCAACACCCAGCGGTTCTGGAGTCCAACCTCCCAGAAGGGTCACCCATTCCCACCACTCTCAAGGTCAGAGCCTGGCCTTCCGGGGAAAGGGTGTTGTCTTCAGGGCCGCTGCACCCAGGGACAGTGTCTCTCCCACCCCTGGAGCACTGACAGAGTTGGAAGACTCAGCATCAACTTCACCCCAAAATCCAAGTAAGCTGGGTACTGCTTAAAATCAGGGCCCGGCATGGTGGCTCAAATCTGTAATCCCTGCACTTTGGGAGGCCAAGGCAAGCAGATCACCTGAGGTCTGGAGTTTGAGACCAGCCTGGCCAACATGGTGAAACCCCATTTCTAGAAAAAATACAACATTAGCCGCGTATAGTGGCACACATCTGTATTCCCAGCTACTCAGGAGGCTGAGGCAGGAGACTAGCTTAAGCCTGGGAGGCAGAGGTTGCAGTGATCCAAGATTGCACCATTATACTCCAGCCTGGGCAACAAGAGTGAAACTCTGTCTCAAAAAAAAAAAGGAAAATCAAGTCAGGTTTGGTGGTTCTTGCTGGTAATCCCAGCACTTTGAGGGGTCGAGGCAGGAGGATCACTTAAGGCCAGGAGTTGAAGATCAGCCTGGGAAACATGGTGAGACTCTATTTTTTTATTTTTTAAAGTAAAACGAGAAGCAATACTGGATCTCTACATATTTGTCATAAATTAGGTCACTGTCTCCCTGGAGAGAATCCAAGGAGGCAAAGCAGTCAGGTGCAGTGTCACAGGTAAGGCTGGTCCGAGGACAGCTCCCACCTCTTTATGGGAGGCGCTGGAGTCACCGCCTTCTTCTCAGCGGCTGCTACAGCAGAGCTAGAGGAGGGAAAGACTTCAGTGAGGGTTTCCAAAGAACAGTGTGGAAGGATCTGAGGCAGCCCACACCTGCCCTGGTACAAATATACCCAGAGGGAGTTTCTGGACCTGCAGGGCAGACAGCAGGGTATTCCAGAATGCCAACCCTTCCAACATAGCCGCCCCTCAGAGGGTCAGGCAATACCAGCTGGGAGCTGGCAAGCCTCCTCTCTCCCACAAGCCCTGGGTGAACACCCTGCCGTGGTTCCAGGGCCCAGAACCCACCGTGGAGAGCTGGGCTCCTCCCTTTCCACTTTTGGTCCCCAATGTACACAAGGCCCCCACCCCCGTTCCTGCTGCCTCTCAGAACAGGATGCTGGCAAAAAGACCAAGCAGTTAAATGACACTAGCCTCCAGCTCTTCCTGCCTCGGGGACTGAACATCAACTAACTGGCAGGCGCTACTATGTGGGCGCAGAGCCAGAAAGATGGCGTTACCACCCTCAGAAAGACTCAGGCTGATGGGGCTAAGAATCCATGTGCAAATGGCAACTGCAAAACACATCTCTGGCCCAGAGCTGGCGGAGAGGGAGCCCCGAGGAGACCGTGTGCTGGGAAGTCCAGGATGAGCACCCTCCCCTCTCACTCCGCCCACCTGAGCCTGTGGGGCCTAGGGCTGGAGAGGTTCACACACCTCACATTTTAAGCAAGGAAGAAAGGAGGGTGGGATGATGAGGACGCGCCCTAGGGGTGGAGGCACAGGACCTCCAAGGAGCCTCAAGGAACTGGAAGGGGCAGAAGTGGCCTCCCTGGGAAATGCAGACATCCCTGGGGGCATGGCAAGGGGTGTGTGGGAACAAGGTAGCTTGCCACACTCTGGTGCTGGACTCCAGTGAATCAGAAGGTGACAACCACTCCACTGACCATTCAGAGTTCTTTTTATTTTTTTAAGACAGAGTCTTGCTCCATCACCCAGGCGGGTGTGTAGTGGCATAATCTCAGCTCACTGCAACCTCCTCCTCCCAGGCTCAAGTGATTCTCTTGCCTCAGCCTCCCAAGTAGCTGGGATTACAGGCACATGCCCTCCCAACTAATTTTTGTATTTTCTTTCTTATTTGTTTATTTAGGAGACAGGGTCTCACTCTGTCACCCAGGCTGGAGTGCAGTGGCACAATCTCGGCTTACTGAAGCTTCTTTGACCTCCCAGATTCAAGAGATCCTTCTGTCTCAGCCTCTCAAGTAGCTGGGACTATGGGGGCATACAACCACACCCAACTAATTTTTGTATTTTTTGTACATACAGTGTTTCACCATGTTGCTCAGGCTGGTCTCGAACTCCTGGGCTCAAGGGATCCACCCGCCTCAGCCTCCCAAAGTGCTGGGATTACAGGTTAGAGCCACAGTACTCCTAATTTTTGTATTTCAATAGAGGCAGGGTTTCACCATGTTGGCCAGGCTGGTCTCGATCTCCTGACCTCAAGTGATCCACTCACCTCGGCTGGGATTACAGGCGTGAAATACCATACCCAGACTAAAAAAATTTTAATAGAGACAGGGTCTCGCTATGTTACCCAAACAGGTCTAGAACTCAAGCGATCCTCCCACTGCAGCTTCCCAGGTCACTGGGATTACAGGCACACACCACCATGCCCAGCCTATTCACAGAATTCCCTTTTTTTTTTGAGATGGAGTCTCTGTTGCCACGCTGGAGTGTGGTGGCACTATCTCAGCTCACTGCAACCTCCACCTCCCAGGTTCAAGCAATTCTTCTGCCTCAGCCTCCCGAGTAGGTGGGATAACAGGTGCATGCCAGCACCCTCAGCTATTTTTTGTATCTTTAGTAGAGACGGGTTTCATCATGTTGGCCCGGATGGTCTTGATTCTTCATCTTGTGATCCACCCATCTCCGTGTCCTAAAGTGCTGGGATTACAGGCATGAGCCGCGCGCCTGGCCCTATTCACAGAATTCTAAGTATAGAGCTGCCCTGCCTGGCCTCATCACCTCCCAGATCTCAGCACACTGCAAGTCTAGCATCCCTATTTTAAAGATAAAGAAACCAAGGCTCAAGAAGGCTGAGGCACTGCCCGCATTGCCCACACTGTGAGTCGGCTATAGAGCCCAGACTCATGGGAGTCCAGGTGAATTGGTTTAAAATTCTGCTTCTGCTTACCACTGCCTTTGTGACCCAGGACAGTCATTTGGCCTCTCTGAGCCTCAATTTTCCCTTTTGCAAGAGGGGCCATGACCATCTAACTGGTGGAGTTATTGGGAGGTAGGAAGGACAGTCTCTGTGCCAGGCTCCCTTCTAAGAGTATACAAATATTAATTATGAGGATTAACCCTCCTAACAGCTTTCTGAAGTAGATACTATTACAGTCCCCATTTAATTAAGAGAAGGCACCTGAAACCAGGAACCAAACTAGTTTTTGAGAGGAGCCCAGGGTTTATACAATTCTCTAAGACGAGTATATGGCCAAGTGCAGTGGCTCACGCCTGTAATTCCAGCACTTTGGGAAGCTGAGGCCGGAGGATCACATGAGGTCAGGAGTTCAAGACAAGCCTGACCAACATGGTAAAACCCCATCGCTACTAAAAATACAAAACTATCTGAGCATAGTGGCACATGCCTGTAATCCCAGCTACTTGGGAGGCTGAGTCAGGAGAATCACTTGATCCTGGGAGGCAGAGGTTGCAGTGAGCTGAGATCATGCCACTGCACTCCAGCCTGTACAAGAGTGAGATTCCGTCTTAAATAAATAAACAAAATAAGAATACATAATTATATAAGCTGCATTGTCTCAGCTTTTCACAGGGCCCTTGGAGGTAACCCAGAACTTCATCTGTATTGTAGGATGCCCAGTCCCGGCTGAGGCACTAACTTCTACCCTGCCCTGGGTTGGACTAAATGAGCTCTTGCTGAGCATGGTGATTCTCACCTGTAGTCCCAGCTACTCGGGAAGCCAAGGCAGGAGGATCACTTGAGCCCAGGAGTTTGAGAACAGCCTGGGCAACAGAGCAAGACCCCTCTCTACAAAACATTTAAAAATTAGCCCAGCATGGTGGCATTAACCTGTAATCCCAATTACTCAGGAGGCCGAAGAAGGTGGGGAGGATCACTTCAGCCCAGGAGTTCAAGGCTGCAGTGAACGATGACTGCACCACTGCACTTCATCCTGGGCGAAAGAGCAAGACTCTGTCCCTAAACACAAGTAAATAAGCTCTTGGACAAAAAGCTCCCAGCAGCATAGTTCCTGATGCAGTTGATGCTTACTAAGTAGGATCTTGACAAGCGCCCTTTCCACAAGCTGGGGAGAGGGAGTGGGTCGCAGGAGGGGGCTGTGGGGGCTCTGGTGAGCAACACTGGAGAACCTCACCTCTCTGCTGGCTTGCCTGACAACAGCACCTTCTGCGAGGACATGATGATGGAAGGGGGCACAGATTCCCGGCGGCCATCACGAGTGCAATAGTAATTGTTGGAGAGCTTGTGGTTGGGACCCACAGGGAGCTTGGGAGGAGGCTGAGTTCTGAGGGAAAAAAGATCAGCATTAAAGCAAAGAGACAGTCATTGTCACATTCTCACTGTGGGCCCCTGTCACTTCACGGACCCACAGCCAGCCCTGCGATGTCACAGGCTGGGGATGTCCCTTGGTACACTGGCAGGGACATATGCATGGGGAGGGGTCCTGGCACCAGAAGCAGATAGCAGCCCCCGGTACCCCACCTATCCCGAATAAGTGAGAAGGTATACAGCAGACCCTTTGTGAGGCTCCCAAGGCCCGGGACATGTTCCCTTGCCCTCTAACCCACAGTTGAGCTTGGCAGCCAGCCTCACCTGATTTAGCCCACTCTAAGTGGCTTTTTCCCCTAAGGCCAGGCTATGGCGCCATGCGTTTCCTGTTATCTCAGGAAGTCTTTGGAGAACCCTGCTGGGATTAAGGCCCATTACTCAAAGAATACCTTGACCTTGGAGCCTGTCCAGATCTCTAAATTTCCTGCCACCATGTGGCCAGGCAACAACTCTTTGGAGCCCAGGGAGGGTTGAACAGAGTTTGGTCTTGGCTTGAACTAAACCCTGGACTGCATTTCCTGGGAAGCTTGAGGCCTTAAAAGGAAATGCTCAAAACAAGGCCAGTCATGGTAAATCATGCCTGTAATCCCAGCACTTTGGGAGGCCAAGGCGGGTGGATCCCTGGAGGTCAGGAGTTTAAGACCAACCTGGCCAACATGGCAAAATCCCATCTCTACTAAAATGCAAAAATTAGCCGTGTGTGGTGGCAGGAGGTAGAGACTGCAGAGAGCTGAGATCACGCCACTACATTCCAGCCTGGGCAACAGAGTGAGACTTCATCTCATTAAAAAAAAAAAAAAAAAAAAAAGCTCAAAACAAAAAAGTGGCTTTCCAAAGAGAGGGGGAAGAGAAGACAGGAAAAACTGCAAATCGATCTGTTTGCACTTAGCTATGTTTCTAAGTCATGAGAACTGTTTTGTCAGAATTTAATATTTTTTTCGAGACAATGATCATATGTACTCCAGCCTGGATAATATATGCAATCATATGATCGTTTGAGGTGTGATCATAGCTCACTGCAGCCTCAACCTCTGGGGTTCAAGCGATCCTCCCACCTCAGCCTCTCAAGTAGCTGGAATTACAGGTGCACATCACCACATCCAGCTAATTTTTCTCAAGTAGCTGGAACTACAGATACACACCACCACATCTGGCTAATTTTCTTTTTTTTTTTTTTTGTGGAGTTGGGGGGGGTCTCACTATGTTGCCCAGGTTGGTGTCAAATTCCTGGCCTTAGGTTATCCTCCCACCTTGACTTCCCAAAGTGCTAGGATTACAGACGTGAGCCACCACTCCTGGCCTAACTTTTTCTTAAAAAAAGTGTGAGTCATTGTATTTTTAAAAAATAAGAAACACAGGCCGGGCGTGGTAGCTCACGCCTGTAATCCAAGCACTTTGGAGGCCAAGGTGGGCGGATCACCTGAGGTCGGGAGTTCAGGACCAGCCTGACCAACATGGTGAAACCCCGTCTTAGGAAAAAAAAAAATAAACACAAACATAAAGTAAAAGATGTTTAATATTAAAAGCAATATATTATGTGAAAGACTTTGCTTAAGGAGGCTGGATATGGTGGCTCATACCTGTAATCTGAACATTTTGGGAGGCCAAGGAGGAAGGAGTTGTTTGTTTGTTTTCTGAGATGGATTCTCACTCTGTTGCCCAGGCTAGAGTGCAGTGCTGCAATCTGGGCTCACTGCAACCTCTGCCTCCCGGATTCAAACAATTCTCCTGCCTCAACCTCCCAAGTAGCTAGGACTACAGACCCGTGCCACCATGCCTGGCTAATTTTTGTATTTTTAGTAGAGACAGGGTTTCACTATTTTGGCTGGGCTGGTCTCGAACTCCTGACCTCATGATCTCCCTACCTTGGCTTCCCAAAGTGCTGGGATTATAGGTTTGAGCCACCACACCCGGCCAGAGGCCCAAAGTTTAAGACTAGCTTGGGCAACATGGTAAGATCCGTTTCTATAAAAAATTTTAAAAACTAGCCAGCCATGGTAACATGTGCCTGTAGTCCCAGCTACTTGGGAGGCTGGAACAGAAGGATCACTTGAGCCTGGGAGTTCGAGGCTGCAGCAGTCAGCTATCATCGTGTCAGTGAACTCCAGGCTGGGTGACAAAGACCAAGTCTCAAAAAAAAAAGCTAAATAAAACATCCAGATGAATCACTAGAGGGCACCCTCATCCAAAAATTTTACAAAGCCATTTCCTCAACTGGCCCAACTACTCTGATAGAAAATCAAGTGCGGGGGTGGTGGAAGAGCATAATGAATAATGAATAATAGCCTGAAGGATGCTGGGCTTAATACCTAAGTGATGGGTTGAACTTTACAGCAAACCACCATGGCACATGTTTACCTATTCAACAAAACTGCAAATGTATCCCAGAACTTAATATTAAAGTTGAAAACAAAAAAAATTCAACACTTCTAATATTTGGAATTAGTCACAACATACAGGCATTCACATTGTTTTTTTTGTGTGTGTAATTCATAACCAGATTTTAATGTATCTTTTTCCAATATTCAAGGGGAAACTCCTGTATGAAAGCTTGTTCTCCTCAGAGCCTGTAGCAAGGAGCCAGAAAGAAATCCAGGGGAAGGATAGAACCTTGCATATATGTCTTTTACAATATTACAGAGACTCATTTAATGTCTTCCCAGCCAGAGTTCTTAATTTCTTTGCCTTACACATAATTACTGCTGAGGGATTTTTGGCTTGAAAGCCTTTTGAGATGACATAAAGTGAGAGGCAAATTGGTGTGATGTATCTTTTTTGCTTTGCAAAATTATCATATGCAATCTAACCCAGCCATGCATGCTATATTTTTTCCTTTCATTAAACCCTCAATGACTGCCTTACCTATGCCTACCCCTTTGACTTCACAGATTATACCATTACCCCTTTCCCTCAATGGGTTCCATCTATAATGGCCTCCTTCCTACTCAGTCTCTCTCCAGCCTGACAGTCTTAGCCTTTCCTGTTCTCTCTACTCAGAATGTTTTGTTTTGTTGAGACCTTGTTCTGTTGCCCAGGCTGGAGTGCAGTGGTGCAATCTCAGCTCACATCAACCTCTGCCTCCCGGATTCAAGCAATTCTCCTGCCTCAGCCTCCTGAGTAGCTGGGACTACAGGTGCATCACACCATGCCCGGCTAATTTTTGTATTTTTAGTAGAGATGGGGTTTCATCATGTTTGGCCAGGCTGGTCTCAAACTCCTGACCTTCAGGTGATCGCCCACCTCAGCCACCCAAAGTGATGGGATTACAGGCGTGAGACACCATGCCCGGCCAGAATGTTTTTTCAATAATTATTCTTTGAATGGGTCCTTCTCATCACTCAGGTGACTCAACTGTCAATTCCCAAAGAAAGATCTTTCCCAACTACCTGACTTTACATAGCCGCCCTCCAGCTTCCACTCATTTTGTTTTGTCTTCAAAGCATTCCAGAACAATACTACCTGCTTTGTTTCCCTACTACATTTCTCCCTAGTATGTGGGGTCCATGAAAGAAAATGTGAATAAGAACTTTCCTGGTTCACCATGTTAAATCCAAGGCTGAGGTCATACATGCCAGAGACTTGTAAACATCCACTAATTTTTTAATATAAATGAGTTTGAAATAGGACACTTCTGGGTTCAAATCCCAGCTGTCATTTCCTAACTTCTGAGTGAATTCAGGCAAATGATTTAGTCTCTCTGGACCTCTTACTGAGTATTGTAAATCTAGCCTGATTCCCACTCAGAAGGCACGCCCGGCCTCGCTGTTCCAGGAGAGCTGTCTCCGGAGCTCAGCGAGGTTAAAGGAAAACCTCTGCCTCCAAAGCCTGGCAAGGGACTGGTGGCAGGAGGTCAGCCCTGCGCTTCAGGGGTCTAAAGGAACCCAGATCTTGTTTTTCGTGGAGAAAGGACAAAGCCAGAGGCTGGGCAGCGAGCGGGGCCTGCTCACCGCTTGGAGATCTCCTGGTAGCGCAGCTGCAGCTTCGCCTGCAGGTCGTGCTGTGGGAAGAGCAGAGGGGAGGTCGGCCCGCAAGGCACTCCAGATGAGAGAAAAGGAGAGGGCGAGGGACAGGGATGGCCCGGGGATGCGCATTTTAAGAGAAGGCAGAGGAGGAACACTCGGGGAAAGGGATGTGAGCCCTAAAGGTGAAAGCCGGGGTCCTGGCCCACAAGATCCAAGGCTAAGAAGGTCCTGGATTGGGGAAATCCCAGGCCTGAGTGGGTCCCCGGCGAGGAGAGGGTCCCGGGCTGAAGGGATCATGAGTTGGGGGTTCCCAGGGAGATTCCGCGGAGAGCGAAGGGTGCCGGCTTAGGAGGGAGGTGAGTAGCAGGAGAAGGTTCGGGACACACGGAGCCCGAAGCCCCTCCATGACGCGGCCCTGTCCGCCCCACGCACCCCGGACGCCCAATTCCGCAGCCGCTGGACGATACGGGTGGCGGACGCCATCTTCCGTCCGCGCCTCTGAAGAGCGCCGCCGCTGACGTCTCCACCGCAGGGGCTACTGGGAAAGACGCGGCGTGGTCTCGCGTGCGGTAGTGGGCGGAGCTAGAACGTACTATAAAGGCTCTCCCCAGAGCACGTGATTCCTCTCCGCCAGACCGCTGCTGAGCCGCCATCATGGATACCAGTCGTGTGCAGCCTATCAAGTTGGCCAGGGTGAGATGGGGGCCCGAATTTGGGGGCAGCAGGAGGGAGTAGATGAGCCGAGCGGGTCAGTTCTAAACCCAGCTTGTTTCCACCAGGTCACCAAGGTCCTGGGCAGGACCGGTTCTCAGGGACAGTGCACTCAGGTAACCAGGTGGGGGCATTTGGCCGACTCCCGGGGGCCCTAAACCCTGATAGGAGCCCTACCCTGCATTAACCCCTGCCAGCCGGAATCCGGGAACCGATGCTTCTTTCATCCCAGGGCTCTGGTGGCTCCTTAAGGGTCTATGATCTGGCCCTGACACGTTCTCTGAATTCATAACTGCTTCCCACCCTGCGGCCCGCCCTGACGCTTTCCCCCACTCTCCGGTGGGGATCCGTAGGTGCGCGTGGAATTTATGGACGACACGAGCCGCTCCATCATCCGCAACGTAAAAGGCCCCGTGCGCGAGGGCGACGTGCTGACCCTGTTGGAGTCCGAGCGAGAGGCCCGGAGGTTGCGCTGAGTTTGGCTGCTCGCTGGTTAGTGCAAAGAGGAAGGGAGGCTTCCTTAAGCTCAGGGTGAGAGGGTTTGGGAAGCAGAGAGAGTCTACAGAGACTGGCAAGAGGGAGGCGGGAGTTTGCCAGTTGCTGCGGAGCCTGTCAGCATCTCACGTTTGGGTCTGTTTACAGGGTTTTGGATGTTGGATTCGACCACTTGAGATGGAAATGGTGTGTCACGATCTGGTCCTTTATTTTGTGCTGCCACACGTAAATTGAGATGGACCTTTAAATAAAGCGTTTGCGATGAAGGTTAACTCGGGTTCTTGTCTGGGTTATGCGACTAGGGTTTCTGTTTCTTTAGTAGGTTTCTTGCGTGGTTCCCAGACGGTCACTGATCCTCCCGCCCTCTGGAAATGGTCGTATTTGTATATGTGCACCCTTTACCCCAAACAACACAAGCGTAGTAGGAGTGTTTTATTAGTAAAGACGTTTCAGAGAGTGGGTGGACCGGGGTTGTATCACTCCTTGATCCCCACTTCATGTCGGTGGGGTCAGAGTGAGCCCCTTCCTGCCACAGTCACCCCAGCTGAAATCGCCTTTCTCTTCGGCCGGTGTTAGCCTCTGAGCAGAGGACCCTGGACCCTTCTGTGCGCCAAAGGCTGAGGTGACTGAGATCTTCCCACAGCCAGGTGTAGTGAGCCAGATGCGGCAGCTCACTGAGCCTGGGCGTTCTCTCCATTGTCACTGCATTCTCCTTCACCAGGTGTGGCACTCTGGGAGCCAGGGGATGACTGTGTCTAGAGAAAGGGGGAAAAGAGGCCGGGGGCGGGGGCGCAGACGCTGAGGCTGCAATCTCTTCCAGGCAGGAAACTTGGGATTCCGCCCCAGCCTTACCTAGTGGTTTCTTTTACCCTGGAGCCACGCTGCCTGGTTGGAATCCTACTTTTGCCCGTTCTGACCTGGAAGAGGTGCTTGACCTTTGTTCCCACATCTCCCAGTGGGGTTAGTGCAGGTGTTCCTCTTAACTTACAATGCGTTACATCCCAGTAAATCCATCATAGGTTGAAAATATTGCAAGTTGAAATGTGTTTAATACACCTAACCTACCAAACATCACAGCTTAGCATAGTCCATGCTAAGCCTGCTCAGAACTCGTCTGCCTATAGTTGGGGAAACTCCATCTAACATAAAGCCTATTTTAATAAAGTGTTGAATGTCTCAGTAATATATTGAATAACTCTTCTGAAGTATGATTTCAGTTAAGTGCACATTGCTTTCACACTATCATTAAGTCAAATTATAAGTGGTGCCAGGCGTGGTGGCTCACACCTGTAATCCCAACACTTTGGGAGGCTGAGGTGGGCGGGTCACCTGAGGTCAGGAGTTTGAGACTGACCTGGCCAACATGGTGAAACCCCATCTCGTGCCACTGCTTTCCAGCCTGGGTAACAGAGCAAGACTCTAGTCTTAAAAAAAAAAAAATTAGCTGGGCATAGTGGCATGTGCCTGTAGTTTTAGCTACTTGGGAGGGTGACATGGGAAAATCACTTGAACCCGGGAGGTGGAGGTTGCAGCAAGCTTTCGATCACCCCACTGCACCCCCAGCCTGGGCAACAGCAAGACTCCATCTCAAAAATAAATGTAAGTGGAGCCATGGTAATTTGGGATCAGCCTGTACAGGATAAGTGGGCTGATTAGACGACTTTGATTATGAAAGTGCTGAAACAGCCTGGCACTTGCCATCAGAGTATAGTGGTGTTGGAGGCTAATCATGTGTTCTGCAAACTCACCCAGTCTCCAGTTCTGAGGCTCTGGCCCCCCTTCCCCACCCTGCCTGATGGCAAAGGGTTCCTTTTTCCTTTGATAAGAGCCTCGTTGGGAATAGGTAACAGGAGCCCAGGGAAATGCATGAAAGGTCTTAGCTAGGTCTATGATCTTAGGTTACTTCCCCCTTGGAGGCCTCAGTCTCACGACTTGGGGTATCAGCCTCACACTGGGGTTTTGCTGCTTTAACATCAAATCCCAACCCCTGCCAGACACTTTCACACCGGTAATCCCAGCACTTTAGGACGTTGAGGCAGAAGGATTCCTTGAGCTCAGGGTTACAGAGTAAGACCCTATCTCCAAAACAACCACCAAAAAAACCCAGCCACATAGGAGAATCCAGACACTGGTTCTGCACCCCTGGTGCTACCTTGAGAGAGCAGAAAGGGAGGCCTGGGCCATATTTACTATCCTCTGCAAACTGAATTTGCAGCTGGGAAGGTTTGTTTCTTTGAGAGCTATGCTCACCTGGGTGTCGGGCTGGCCTGAGCTCAGGTGGGCATGTAGCAGAGCAGCCACCTCATCCTGCTCAGCCTCCAAGGCGATGGCCAGGGCACTGGTGCCCTCCTGAAGAATGTTAGGGACAGTAAGGTTCCTGAGCCAAGCCATAGTCCTGCCCCCACAAGGTGCCAGCCCTATTATGGGGTCTTACATTGTCCAGGATGGCAGGGTCGCAGCCTGGCTGGGCGAGCAGCAACTGCACAGTGTCCAGGCGCCCATACTCGCTGGCGCACATCAGCGCTGTGGCCCCATCTGCATCCTGCGCATTCACATCAGCCCCACATGCCAGTAGGGCTGCCACCATGTCTTTTCGGCCATGGCTGATGGCCAGCATGAGGGCTGTCTGCCCTGTCTAGGGAGTGGGGAAGAAGTGGGGACAGGCTGGGGTAGGCTCAGGGAAGGGAGGTCAGAGGCTGATTCTCAAAGTGAAAGTGACTCCTGGCTGAGAGCCACAATGGGGGCATCCACACACCTGGCTGGCCTTGGCGTTGACATTGCCCATGCAGAAGAGTCTCTGGACCACAGCCATGTCCTCCTTCTCCCGCCCCACAGAGGTAAGTGCAGCCAGCATGAGAGGCGAGTAGCCAGCTCGGTTCTGGCGATTGACCTCACAGACCCCTGGGAGAGAGAAGGGGGCCATCTACTGAGATGCCAACACTCTGGCCTGACTTGATCCACCTACCTCCCTGCAAGCCTCAAGTATGGCACCTGCACACTGGGTGTCTCCTTAACACTTTCCCCACAATAGCCACGTGGTTCCTCCCTCACAAGGGTGTTGCTCAAATATCATCTGCTCAGTGAAGGACCTTCCTATTTCTTTTCATCATTTTTTTTTTTTTTGGAGGCAGAGTCTTACTCTGTCCCCCAGGCTGGAGTGCTGTGGCATGATCTCAGCTCGTTGCAACCCCCGCCTCCTGGGTTCAAGCGATTCTCCTTCCTCAGCCTCCTAAGTAGCTGGAATTACAGGCACATGCCATGACACCCACTAATTTTTGTATTTTTAGTAGAGACAGGGTTTCACCATGTTGGTCAGGCTGGTCTCAAACTCCTGACCTCATGATCCACCTGCCTTGACCTCCCAAAGTGCTGGGATTACAGGCATGAGGCACCATGCCTGGCCAGGAGCAACAATTTAAAATGAATTTGGTGGCATGCCTGTAATCCCAGCACTTTGGGAGGCCAAGGAGCTGGATCACTTGAGGTCAGGAGTTTGAGACCAGCCCGGCCAACATGGTGAAACCCTATCTCTACTAAAAACACAAAAAATGGCCGGGCATGGTGGTGGGTGCCTGTAATCCCAGCAACTTGGGAGGCCGAGGCAGGAGAATCGCTTCAACCCGGGAGGCAGAATTGCAGTAAGCCGAGATCGTGCGACTACACTCCAGCCTGAGCGACAAGAGTGAGACCCAGTCTCAAAAAAAAAAAAAAAAAAAAAAAAAAAAAACCTGCCAACACCTTGATTTCCAGCTTCACCTGTTGTTTGAAGCTGCCCACAGTGATATTTTGATGGCAGCCCTAGGAAGCAAAATAGCCTGCTCAACACTGCCTGTCCTGAATGAAACACAAATGTGAACTCAATTTCCTCTGGGATCAGTTCTGTTACCATCCTAGCCCTTGTTCCTCACAACACGTGTTTCGATGGTATTTCCTGGAGTGTCTATTTTAATGCCTGTCTCCTTCCATTCTGAAGGCTCTGAGGATTGAGGTAGTTTAAGGAAATGAGTGGGCAAGCGGGGCATATAGTGAGGAGCTTGGAGAAACGAGCTGGGTCAGGGTTATGGGATGGATATCCTAGTGAGGAAGGAGAGCTGAAATGAGGGACTGGGGAATAAAGGGTTAAGTCAAATGACAGCAAAAATAGGGGCCAGGCATGGTGGTTCACACCTATACATCCAATCCATAGGGAGGCCAAGGCGGGAGGATCACTTGAGGCCAGGAGTCTGAGGCCAGCCTCAGCAATACAGTGAGACCCCCATCTCTTAAAAAAAAACAAAAAATTTGGCCAGTCACAGTGGCTAATACCTGTAATCCCAGCACTTGGGAGGCCAAGGTGGACTAATGAGGAAGCCAAGAGATCAAGACCATCCTGGTCAACATAGTGAAACCTCATTTCTACTCAAAATACAAAAAATTAGCCAGGCGTGGTGGCATGTGCTTATAGTCCCAGCTACTCAGGAAGCTGAGGCAGGAGGATTGCTCAAACTGGGAGGCAGAGGTTGCAGTGAGCCCAGATCTTACCACTGCACTCCAACCTGGCAACAGAGAGAGGCTCAGCCTAAAAAAAAAAAAAATAAGCTGGGTGTGGTGGCTCGTGCCTCTGGTCCCAGATACTCAGGAGGCTGAGGTGGGAGGATCCCTTGAGCCGGGGAGGTTGAGGCTGCAGTGAGCTATGATCACACCACTGCACCCCAGCCCTAGGCAACAGAGCTGTCTGTAAAAAGGGGTGGGGAGGATGTTCCCTGTTTGGATGGCATGCCCTGTGTGTGTCCATGCCTTCCACTGAGACACCAGTGCAAGGCATCATGTGGTGGGGGGGCACACAGAAATAGCCAGAGTGGGGTCCCTGCAGGCTAGCCAAGGGACCCACCCATTTCCCGCTCCCTCCCTCTTTCCTATTGCAGCTACCCTTAGCCTTGCTTAACTAAAGAATCACCCTGACCAGGCACAGTGGTTCATGACTATAATCCCAGCACTTTGGAGGCTGAGGCAGGAGGATCACTTGAGCTCTGGCATTCGAGACCAGCCTCAGCAACAAAGTAAGACCTCATCTCTACTAAAAATACAAAAATTAGCCAGGCGTAGTGGTGAACGCCTGTAGTCCCATATACTTGGGAGACTGAGGCAGGAGGATCACTTGGGCCCAGGAGTTGGAGACAAGCCTGGGCAACATGGGGAAACCCCATGTCTACAAAAAAATTAAAAAAGAATCGCCCTCTTCATTGACTTCATCCTCTGGTTGTGTTCTGCTAGAGCACTTGCCACCATTTGAAATTATTTCATGTTTTCACTTGATAATCATCTCTCTCCACTCCTCCCTCACCACCCCCACCACACATGCACTCAAAACCACACATTCCTGAAAGTTCTTTGGAAGCAGATATTCATTCAACACACACTTGAGGGTTTGTTGTGGGTTTGTCAAGCAGGCAGGTAGGGTCAGGTGAGAGAAGGGTGTAGAGAAGAGTTCATGACAGGTTGAAGGAGGATGACAGAGGCAAAGAGACAAGGGGTGGGGGCTGTGAAACGGAGAGGGGGCAGTGGGTAACTACCCCCGTAAGGTCCAAGGATTGCTGGTGTTGGGGAATGGGAGCCAGTGAGCCGAGAAGTTGGGAGGTGAGGGGCAGGAAGCAGGGAACTGAGAAGTGAAATTCTGTCGGGGGCACAATTATTAGTGACATCAAGGTCTGGGGCTGACCTTATACCTGTAAAGCTGGTGTGGGGCAGAGTCAAAATCAAGGAAGAGCAGCCAGCAGGTTGGAGGGATCATAGGGGAGGATATTGAAATTGAAACGTGCTGGCCTCCTGAATAGCTGGGATTGCACATGCCCACCACCATGCCCAGCTAATTTTTGTTTTTCTATTTTTGTTTTTGAGACTGAGTCTCACTCTGTTGCCCAGGCTGGAGTGTAGTGGCGTGATCTCAGCTGACTTCAACCTCCGCCCTGTGATTCTCATGCCTTACCTCCTGAGTAGCTGAGATTACAGGCATATGACACCAAACCCGGTTAATTTTTGTATTTTTAGTAGAGATGGGGTTTCACCATGTTGGCCAGTCTGGACTCAAACGCCTGACCTCAGGTGATCTGCCTGCCTCCGTCTCCCAAAAAGCTGGGATTACAGGTGTGAGCCACCACCCTGGCCTAATTTTTGTATTTTTAGTAGAGATGAGGTTTTGCCATGTTGGCCAGGCTGGTCTCAAATTCCTGACCTCAAGTGATCTGGGATTTTAGGCCACCGAGCCCCCACCCCGAGGGCAGAAGGCCTTTGGGAACCCAGACACAGGTTTAAAACCCAAGTGGGGGCTGGGTTCAGTAGCTCACGCCTGTAATCCCAGCAGTTTGGGGGGCCAAGGTGGATGGCTCGATCACCTGAGGTCAGGAGTTCGAGACCAGCCTGGCCAACATGGTGAAACCCCATCTCTACTAAAAATACAAAAATTAGCCAGGTGTGGTGGTGCATACCTGTAATCTCAGCTACTTGGCTGAGACAGGAGAATTGCTTGAACCCAGGAGGCAGACGTTGCAGTGAGCCAAAATGACGCCATTGCAGTCCAGCCTGGGCAACAGAGAGAGACTCCATCTCAAAAACAAAAATACAAACAAGCAACAAAAAAAAAAACAAAGGAGGTTGGCTAGGTGCGGGGGCTCATGCCTGAAATTCCAGCACTTTGGGAGGGCAAGGCAGGCAGATCACGAGGTCAGGAGATCAAGACCATCCTGACCAACGTGGTCTCCAACCCTGTCTCCACTAAAAATAGAAAAATTAGCTGGGTGTGGTGGCTCGGGTCTGTAGACCCAGCTACTCAGGAGGCTGAGGCAGGAGAATCGTTTGAACCCAGGAGGCGGAGGTTGCAATGAGCCGAGATGGTGCCACTGCACTCCAGTTTGGTGACAGAGCGAGACTCCGTCAAAAAATAAAATAAAAAAAACTGAGGAGGAGTGATGCCCTCTACTGGACAGCCATTCTCTGCCTTCCTCTCCAGTCTTCGCGCCTAGGTCAGCCCCTGCCCTCTCCTTCCCCATTTCCTGGTGTCCCACCCACCCTCCCTTGGCTCTGACCCGTATCCAGGAGCAAACTCGAGATGACCAGGTTCCCGTGGGACACACTATAGTGCAGGGCCGTGTTCCCGTTGCCATCCGCCAGGTTCACCACGTGGGTCAGCAGCTCGAGTCCCAGGCTCCTCACCCCTTCCAGCATCCTTGCCACGGGCTCCGCCTGAGAGCGCCGCTGGCTGGACACTCGAAACCACTCCTGGGCCACCAGGCGCCCTGCGCCCTGCAGGGATGGAACGAAGATAACATTGGCGATGGTCCACGATGTCGTGGTGAGGGAGCTGGGGATGGGCAGGGACTGGGAAGCAACCCCTTTGGTGTTTCCAGGCAGGGAAGGAAGGTCACTCCTTGTCCAGGTGGGGAGTCATGGGGACCCAGATGGAAGGCCGGGGCCACACCCCTATCGGAAGGAGTCCTTTCCTTCTAGGGAAGGATTTGTGGGAGAACCTGGAATGGGGAAAGGCAATGCGCGCTTGCTCTTGGGGAATACTGGAGTGGGGCCGGGGATTGGCCTCTGGGAAAACCAAGGAAAGATCGGCGCTGTCCTGGGACTGAGATCCCTTGGGAGAGCCTGGGGTCAGGCTAAGTGCCTGGCGGGAAGGGATGGATCTAGGTGCGCTCCCCTAAGAGGTGTCAGAGGTCCTTGGAGGCGCTTGCGCCACTCCTGGGGGCACTCACGCTGTCACGGGCTACTCCGCGGGGCCGGCTCAGCTGCCGCTGCAGCGCTGCGCATGCCTCCCTCAGACGCGGGCTCAGCTCGCACCTGCAGAGGAGGCAGGGCCGGGCTCAGGAGGGATCAGGGAGCAGCACCGACTAGAAGGGAAGCAGCCGCCTCCTCTCCAAACTCCTCCCGAGCACCTCTCACCTCCCCTGTGCCACCGGCTGACACTCTGCCTCCGTCTCAGGCTCAGGGTCTTGGGTGTCTCCACCGCTGGGAGGACCAGGGGTGCCCGAGTCGGATCCCCCGCCGCTGTCATCCCCGGAACCCGAGGAGCTCCCCGGGGCCTTGGCGCCTCCATTCCCGCTGTCACCATCGCTGTCGCTGGCGTCCTCGCTGGAGGAGCTCTCGTACCTGGGGGCAGGGTGGGAGGCATCTGCTAAACCTCCCCTGTGGGCTCGTTCTGGAGTCCTGCGACATGGGTGTGGCCGTCCCCATTTTACAGATGAGGAAACAGGATTGCCAAGACTACGCTGCCAGCAGAGGGGCAGAGTTGGGGTTGCAACCCCGGTCCATGTCCCGGCAGAAGCTGCCATGGGAGGGGAAAGGTGCTCACTCTCCGTTGAGGACCCCAACAAACTGCAGGCTCTTGGGTCCGGAGCTGGGTTGGGCAGCAGGTGTGCCATCTCTCTTCTTCATGATGGATTTGAGGATGCCTGGCGGGGATGAGATGAGGGCACTGAGTTCGAGTGCGGAGCCCAGCAGGCCAGGGCCCAGCGACCAGGTCGGGACTCACCCTCAGGGGCCACGGCTCTGTCTCTCTCCGTGGATCTGGGCGGGCCCTCCTGAGTCAGGAAGGATGCCTCTGCCGGGGGCTCGGTCTGTGCGGCCTTCTCGGCACAGCTCCACGAGGTCTGGGTGGTGGCCTCGCAGGGCTGGACACGGACCGCGGCCGCCGCCGCCGCCTCCACAGCCTCGCGGACCTCCTCCGACTCCCGCAGCCGGCCCCGCAGAAGCTCACTAACCCCGCGCTGGTGCTCCAGGCTGGCACGCAGCAGCTCCAGCTCACGCTCGACGGCCGCAGGCAGCCCCAGCATCACCTCGGTCACCCACGTGTCCGCCTCAACGGTCTTGGGGGCCGCCTCCACACCGGCCTCCTGGGTCTCCGGCACAGCCTGGGCACCCACTTCCCGGGTGTCGGGCACGGCCTCGGCGGCCACCTCCCGGATCTGAGGCGTCCCATCGAGGCTCCCGACTGACGCGTCAAGGACCTGGAGCGCGCCCTCGCTTTGTCCTGCAGCCAGGCGGTCTGGGCCATCAGCCCGGGGGCTGGCCTTGGCACGGACGCCGCGCTCGGAGGTGATCAGGCGCTCCGTGAGCCGCCGCAGCTGGGCAAGCTTGTCCGGGCGAGCCTCAGCCTCCCCGTCGGGCTCGGGCTGCGCGCGCCCAGCCAGCAGCCGCGCCTTCTCCGCACGCAGCGCGCGCACCTGCTCCTGCAGCTCGGGCAGCGCACGCGCCTGGTCCTCGAGCTCGCGCAGGCGCCGCAGCGCCGCAGCCATCTGCTCCCGCACCAGCTGCAGTTGGGCGGGGCCGGGCGAGGCGGGCGCGAGGTTAAGGGCGGGGCTGCTGCGGCCAGACCCGCGTGGGCTGCGTGGGACCCCGCGGCCGGGGCTGGGCGCGCGCTCCTGCGCCTGCGCCATCTCCAGCCGCCGGCTGGTCTCCCGGAGCGTGTGCTCGACGCGCGGGTTGCGCACGGGCGCGCGCGGCGACATCGGTGGCATCAGGAGCCCGGAGGGCGCGCCTGGGGAGAGTACGACCGGTGCTCCACCGTCGTCACTGGCCAGGGACTCGCTGGATGTCCAGGCGCCTGGGCTACGAGCGCCCGCGAGGCTGGGCCGGAGCGCGCGGGGAGGACGCGTGGGCAGGGGTCCCAGGGCGCGGCGGGCGGCGGGGCCATGCTCTAGCTCCTCTACGTACTTGAGGAAGTCCAGGTCCAGGTGGAAGCCGTAGGGGGTCTCCACCGAGTAGGGCGAGCTGGGGCTGCGGGCGCCCCGGGCGGCGGGGACCGAGCACAGGTGGGGGCCATCTGCGTGCACAACGGGGGCACAGAGAGAGGGTATCAGAATGGGGAGAACCGAGAGATAACTGAGCAAACCGAGCGTGTCCCTCACCAACGCCCACAGTTCACACCTATATGTACCCAAGTATTAACTCAGTCGTGCGTTTATTGAGCGCCTACTCTGTGCTAAGCACGGTTCTAAGCCTTGGGGACACAGCAGTGGCAAGACAAACATCCCTGTCCTCCTGTAGGAAGCAGATAAGCATCCTTCCAAATGATGCCTACGGCAATGATAATAATAGGTAATAAAAGGAGGAGGAGCGACTTAGGCTCTGGTTGTCAGGGAAGCGTTCCTGTGGAGGGGACGTTCTTGTGGAGTGGAACCCTGGCCCCGCCTCACGCATGTAATCCCGACACTTTGAGAGGCTGGGGCAGGTGAATCACCTGAGGTCAGGAGTTCGAGACCAGCCTAGCCAACATGGTGAAACCCTGTCTCTACTAAAAATACGAAAATAACCCGGCTGGTAGTGGCACGCGCCTGTAATCCCAGCTATTCTGGAGGCTAAAGCAGGAGAATCGCTTGAACCTGGGAGGTGGAGGTTTCAGTGAGCCGAGATCGGGCCACTGCACTCCAGCCTGGGCGACAGAGACTGCGTCTCAAAACAAACAAAGGAGCCCTCTCCAGTCGTGGAGGCTCACACCTGTAATCCCAACACTTTGGGAGGCTGAGTTGGGTGGATCACTAGAGCCCAGGAGTTCAAGACCAACCTGGGCAACATATTGAGACCCCCCCCCAATCTCCAAAAAAAAAAAAAAAAAAAATAGCTGGGCATAATGGAGCACGCCTGTAGTCTCAGCTACTCGGGAGGATGAGATGGGAGGATCATGAGGTGGGAGGATCACTTGAGCCCAGGAGGCAGAGGTTGCAGTGAGCTTAGATGGCATATAACTGCACTCCATATGGTGATAGAGTGAGACCCAGTCTCAAAAAAAAAAAAAAAAGGTTGGTGTGGGGAAGCCCTGCACAATGAGCAATGAGGAGGAAGCAGCTGGGAACAGGTTTCTAGAAGAAAACAGCCCATGGAGGGTCAGCTGGAGTCACAGCGAGGTGGATACCAGTTTGTCCAGAGCAGAGTGAAGGAAGGGAAGGGGAAGAGGAATGTAGGTAGAGGGGCCACACTTCCTAGAGTTGAGGGCTACCTGGGAGCCGGGTGTATTCCATTTGTGATTAGTGCCTTAGGTGGGTTTTGTTTTGTTTTGTTTTGTCTTTTTGAAATGGAGGCTCACTCTGTCACCCAGGCTGGAGTGCTATAGTTCCATCTCTGCTCACTGCAGCCTCCCCCTCCCACGTTCAAGTAGTTCTCCTACCTCAGCCACCTGAGTAGCTGGGACTACAGTCACACAATACCATGCCAGGCTAATTTTTTTTTTTTTTTTTTTTTTTTTTTTTTTGAGATGGAGTTTCACTCTTCTTGCCCAGGCTGGAGGGCAAAGGTGACATCCCAGGTCACTGCAACCTCCACTTCCCGAGTTCAAGTGATTCTCCTGCCTCAGCCTCCTAAGTAGCTGGGATTACAGGCACGTGCCACCATGCCTGGCTAATTTTTGTATTTTTAGTAGTGATGGGGTTTCACCATGTTGGCCAGGCTTGTCTGAAACTCCTGACCTCAGGCGATTCACCTGCCTTGGCCTCCCAAAGTGCTAGGATTACAGGCGCGATACAGGCGTGAGCCTCCACACCTGGCCATGATTGATGCCATAGGTGGTTTATAGCAGGGTCATGACATTGGAAAGGACCCTCTGGCCCTTGTAGGGCTGTGTCCCCACACACAGGCATTGGACATGGCTCTGTGGATGCACGAACACGCACACACACATATCTGTTTCTGCACACTCACCAGGCAGGTTCTGATTCAGGGCAAACTTGGCCATGTTTCCTGCAGCAGCCGTCAGAGGCACCTGCAAAAGGGGTGAAGGTGGGGCTGGGCGCTGTCCCTCTGGCTGGAGCCTCTGGGGCCTGCCTTTGAGTCTAAGTAAACAGGACCCAAGAGCTCTCTTCCTCCTTCACCCACCCACCTCCCTCCACACAGGCCCTCTCCTTCCTCTTCCCTCAAGAGACCTTGAAACCTTTTATTTTTGGAGACAGAATCTTGCTCCGTGGCCTAGGCTGGAGTGCAGTGGCGTGATCTCGGCTCACTGCAACCTCTGCCTCCCAGGTTCAAGCAATTCTCCTGCTTCTGTCTCCTGAGTAGCTGGGATTACAGGCAGGCACCACCACACCTGTCTAATTTTTTTTGTATTTTTTTTTTAAATAGCAACTGGGTTTCACTATATTGGCCAGGCTGGTCGCAAACTCCTGACCTTGTGATCCACCTGCCTCAGCCTCCCAAAGTGCTGGGATTGCAGGTGTGAGCTACCACACCCAGCCAAAACTTCACATCCAGCTTTTTTAAAATTATTATTATTTTTAGTAGAGACGGGGTTTCACCATGTTGGCCAGGATGGTCGCGATCTCTTCACCTTGTGATCAAGGGTTGCCTGCCTCAGCCTCCCAAAGGACTGGGATTACAGGTGTAAGCCACCACACCCAGCCAAAACTTTTTTTTTCTTTTCTTTTCTTTTGAGACAGAGTCTCACTCTGTCGCCTAGGCTGGAGTGCAGTGTCACAATCTTGGCTCATCGCAGCCTCCGCCTCTCAGGTTCAAGAGATTCTCCTGCCTCAGCCTCCCGAGCAGCTGGGATTACAGGTACCCACCACCATATCCTGCTACTTTTTGTATTTTTAGTAGAGACAAGGTTTCACCATATTGGCCAGGCTGGTCTCGAACTCCTGACCTCAAGTGATCCACCTGCCTCGGCCTCCCAAAGTGCTGGGATTACAGTCATGAGTCACCATGTCTGGCTAACCTTGAAACTTTGGATGGAATGAATGAGCCCCAGGTGTCAGACCTTAGCCTGCTGGACAGGAGGAAGCAGGAAAGACGTCAAGCAAAGAGAGAAAGATGACCAAGAAAACAAGGGTAGCTGGAAGTGGAGGAGGCATTCCAGACCTGCTGGGTTTTCTGGTAACCTCCGGGGAAAATTAGAAATGGATGCTCTACGTAGTGGGCTGTGAGCCTTTAGAAAAGGAAGATCAAAGTTGGAAATCCTTCATGGGTTCATTAAAAACTCATCTGGAGGCCAGGCGAGGTTGCTCATGCCTGTAATCCCAGCATTTTGGTAGGCCGAGCCGGGCGGATCATGAGGTCAGGAGTTCAATACCAGCCTGACCAATATGGTGAAATCCCGTCTCTACTAAAAATACAAAAATTAGCCAGGCATGGTAGTGAGCACCTGTAATTCCAGCTACCCAGGAGGCTGAGACAAGAGAATCTCTTGAACCTGGGAAGTTGCCGTGAGCTGAGATCGCACCACTGCACTCCAGCCTGGCGACTGAGACTGTCTCATACAAAAAATTTTAAAAAAACAAAAAAAAAAACCTTATCTGGGACCAGACACTCTGGTTTACACCTGTAATCCCTGCACTTTGAGAGGCCGAGAGGGGTGGATCACCTGAGGTCAGGAGTTAGAGACCAGCCTGGCCAACATGGTGAAACCTTGTCTCTACTTAAAATACAAAAATTAGCCAGGCATGGTGGTGAGCACCTGTAATCCCAGCTACTCTGGAGGCTGAGGCAACAGAATTGCTTGAACCCAGGAGGTGGAGGTTGCAGTGAGTCAAGATCGTGTCACTGCACTTCAGCCTGGGTAACAGAGTGAGACTTGGTCTCAAAAAAAATCATGTAATTGTGCATCCAAATTTTTACCAAGGTCAATTGTGAAACTCTTGCAGGAATGATGGGAAATTGGGGGGCTACATGCAGAAAAGATCCACATCAACAAATCAGTGGATACTTGTCTCCCTGGAATGTCGATAATGGAGTTTCACAGGGCTTGATCCTTGACTTGTAAGAGTTTGTAGGCCGGGTGCGGTGGCTCACGCCTGTAATCCCAGCACTTTGGAGGGCCGAGTGGGCAGATCACGAGGTCAAGAGATGGAGACCATCCTGGCCAACATGGTGAAACCCCATCTCTACTAAAAATACAAAAATTAGCTGGGTGTGGTGGTGTGTGCCTGTAGTCCCAGCTACTCGGGAGGCTGAGGCAGGAGAATTGCTTGAACTCGGGAGGCAGAGGTTGCAGTGAGCCAAGATCGCGCCACTGCACTCCAGCCAGGGTGCCTTGCGACGGAGCGAGACTGTCTCAAAAAAAAAAAAAAAAAAAAAAAAAAGTTTCTAATGCAAATGAAAACACCTGGGTTGTCAGAGCTGTGGCTGTTCATGGGGCTTCGGGGGAAAGTAACTGTTCAGATGACATGATAGTGACTGTAAGAAAGTGAGGAAGATTGGCCACATAATAATGTGATATTTAACAAGAACAAATATTGAATCTAGAACTTTGGTTCAAAAAGCACAGGGTGGGCTGGGCACGGTGGCTCATGCCTGTAATCCCAGCACTTTGGGAGGCCAAGGTGGGCCGATCATGAGGTCAGGATATCGAGACCATCCTGGTAATGGTGAAATCCCATCTCTACTAAAATATAAAAAATTAGCCAGGCATGGTGGTGTGCACCTGTAGTCCCAGCTACTCAGGAGGCTGAGGCAGGGAAATCGCTTGAATCCAGGAGATGGAGGTTTCAGTGAGTTGAGATCATGCCACTGCACTCCAGCCTAGTAAAAGAGCAGGATTCTGTCTCAAAAAAAAAAAAAAAAAAAGCACAGGATGAAATCTCAGCACTCTGGGAAGCAAAAGCAGAATGATCACTTGAGCCAGGAAGGAGTTCCACACCCACCTGGGCAATATGGTGAGACCCTATCTCTATTTTTTTTCTTTTTGAGACAAAATACAAAAATTAGCCGGCTGTAGTGGCATGCACCTGTAAGCCACCTGTAATCCCAGGTACTCAGGAGGCTGAGGCAGGAGAATTGCTTGAACCCAGGAGGTGGAGGTTGCAGTGAGCCAAGATTGAACCACTGCACTCCAACCTGGACAACAGAGCAAGCCTCCTTCTCAAAAACAAACAAAACAAAACAAAACACCACCTGGCAACCCTCCCAGCCACCCCTTCTGGCTTTTTTAATCCCTGGTGACCACCTGCGTGCCTGACCCTACCAGGCATTGAGCACCCATCAGCCCCCCTGACTCATTACCCTCCTCCACTGATGGGGAGACCCTGACCCCACTTCCCACCTCTGTCTGGCTGAAGTCCCTGAACTCTCCCTTCCTCCTCCAAGGCCAGGCAGGGGGCCCCTTCCAGTCCCCAAGCAGCTGTTTCCCTTCCCTTCACACTGGCTGCAAGGGGTGGGTCAACAGGCCAACAGGTCATTGCAGAGGACAGCCAATACCGTCCATCACTTGTTTTCAGGAAATTGCCAGGGAAGATCTGGGCTGTGGAAAAAGCCCAGATTGAGGCTTGGGGGGTCTGGGTCTGCTTCTCACACAGCTGGCTGTATGATGCAATGGGGTCAGCGTCTTCCTCCAATGACCTGGTCACACCCAAATCCCAGGTCCTGGGATCTCAGAAGACAGCTGTGGGCCATTCCTGAGACCTAAACTAGCTGAAGCAGTTGGATCCAAAGGCTGGGCTAAAAAAAGGAATGGATACCCCCAGAGTGTCAAATCATAACAACATTTTTGACATTTACTACCCGCCAGCCTGTAGTCTAAGCAATTTATTGATATCTTTTATTTATTTATTTTTGAGATTGAATCTTGCTCTGTCACCAGGCTGGAATGCAGTGGCACAATCTCAGCTCACTGCAACCTCCACCTCCTGGGTTCAAGCAATTCTCCTGCCTCAGCCTCCCGAGTAGCTGGAACTAGAGGCAACTGCCACCATACCCAGCTAAATTTTTATATTTTAGTAGAGACAGGGTTTCACCATGTAGGCCAGGATGGTCTCAATCTCCTGACCTCGTGATCTGCTGGCCTCTGCCTCCCAAAGTGCTGGGATTTCAGGTGTGAGCCACTTTGCCTGGACTCTTTTTTTAAGAGGCAAGTTCTCACTCTGTCACCCAGACTAGAGTGCAGTGGCCCAATCATATCTCAGTGTAACCTTGAAACCGTGGGCTCAAGTGATTCTCCCACCTCAGCCTCCCAAATAGCTGAGAATACAGGAACACACTTCTACATCTGGCTAATTCTGGCTAATATTTTAAATTTTTTGTTTGTTTTAGATAGAATCATGCTCTGTCACCCAGGCTGGAGGAGTGCAGTGGTGTGATTTTGGCTCACTGCAACCTCCGCCACCTGGGTTCAAGTGATTCTCCTATATCAGCCTTCCAAGTAGCTGGGACTACAGGTGTGTGCCACCACACCCAGCTAATTTTTGTATTTTTAGTAGAGACAGGGTTTCACCATGTTAGCCAGGTTGGTCTCAAACCAGGCATGAGTCACCATGCCTGGCCTAATATTTTTTGTAGATAATGGTGTATTGCTATGTTGTCCAGGCTGGTCTCCAACTCCTGGGCTCAGGCAGTCTTCCCAGTTCAGCATCCCAGAGTGCTGGGATTACGGGCATGAGCTACTGCATCTGACCTTGACTTATTTTTTTTAAAGCCTAGCTAAACCCACTGAGGTTAGATTTTCTATGATCATTGTCCCTTCCTCTGTCATACAGATGGAGAAACTGATACACAGAACAGTTTAGTGTCCTGCCTGTGTCCTGTCACAAACAGGCAGAGGCAGCATTTGAACCCAGGCAGCTCTTCCAGAGTCTGTGCATTGGCCACTACACTTGAATGCTTTATTTTGGAGACAGAGTCTCTGTCACTAAGGCTGGAGTGCAAGGACCGGATCTTGGCTCACTGCAACCTTCAACCAGGTTCAAATGACTTTCCTGCCTCAGCCTCCTGAGTAGCTGGGATTACAGGCGCTTGCCACCATGCCTGGCTAATTTTTGAATTTTTAGTAGAGATGGGGTTTCACCATGTTGGCCAGGCTGGTCTCAAACTCCTGACTCAAGAGATCAGCCCTACTCGACCTCCCCGAATGCTGAGATTACAGGCATGAACCACTGTGGCTGGCCTTGCTCGAAAGCTTTCTAGAAACAGCCCCTTCCCCTTCCCAGCAGGAGCAGGGAGCCTCAGGAGGCTTGGCCCTTCCAGCCTGCACCTGTGTCAGACCCTGCATGTGTCCCTGATTGGGGTGGAGGCGCCCCCTATTTCTGCTGCTCCAGGGGCTGGGGCCTCACTGGAGTCGGGCGTGGAGCTGCCTTCTCCTCTCCTCTGCTCCCTGCCCTGGCTGTCACGGCATGATCGGGATTCTCTGCCTAAGACCCCCTCATTAGGCCGTCAGAGCCGACGCCATACAGCCGCTTTCCCGCCCCAAGGACTATTTTGGGACACAGAGTTGTGATCACCAAAGCAGAGGGGTGGGGGCCACGGCAGGCCGGTGAGGATCCCAGTCCTGGGGAGAGGGCGCCTTCCAGGAGCCCCTGATGTTTGGTGGGACTCTCAGACTCTTGAGGTGGGTTGAGGGGGGAGCTGGTGACAGCAGGAAGGGGGGTGTTAAAGTCATCATCATCCGCCCACCCCCGGGTCGTCCTGGCCGCGCAGAGACAGAGCAGTTTCCTACAGGAAGCGTCGCCGGGCGGTCCCATCCGCTACCCATTGTCTGCGGGTCCCGAGGCCTCGCGTCCCTCCCCAAAACACCATTTCCGTGTCACGCTCCCACACCCAGCCCAGCGCTAGGGGCTGGCCAGGGTCCCCAAGCCGTCCCGGGAAAGCGTCCCAGAACCGGTTGGGGCACTAGGAAGCAAACAAGCCCCCCAGTGGGCTCCTGAAGGGCGAGAGGGGGACGATCCCACGCCTCCAGAGCCCCACACTCTGCTCGCTACCCACCTGGGGCTCCCAGTGTGGGAGGGGTCCCGGCCAGAGGACACGGCGCCCGCTCCGTCGCAGCGCGCAGAGCCCGCAGTGGGGCTGGAAACGCAGCGCAGCGCTGGGTCCCGGTGCGTCCCCGAATCCACCCACTCAAGGATCCCCCATATGTGTCGCCGCAAGCTGGCGATTTACCTGAAGCCGCAGCCCCCGCCGCGCCCGCACCCGAGCCCGCCCCCTCGAAGTCCGGGGACTGATTATCAAGGCCTTGACCCTAACTGACAGCCACGCCAGCCAACCAGCACCCGAGACTCTCCAGAAAGTCCAATAGGAACGTGGGGTGGGAAAGCCGGGCGGGGCCTGGGATATGGGCGTGGTTGTGGACGGGGCCTGGAGTGACGGTCGCCGAGCACCGGCTGGCGGCATTTCTGCACCAGCAGAGGTCAAGTCCC
This sequence comes from Saguinus oedipus, assembly GCA_031835075.1. Classification (NCBI taxonomy): domain Eukaryota; kingdom Metazoa; phylum Chordata; class Mammalia; order Primates; family Cebidae; genus Saguinus; species Saguinus oedipus. The sequence continues at coordinate 7,971,893 of CM063187.1, forward strand.
TGCCCAGCGCCAGGCCAAGGAGCTTGGATTTGATCCACAGGCCCGAGAGACCCATGAGAGAGCTATAAGTAGAAGAGTAACCCGGTGGGATTTCTGTAACTGGTACTTATTTTGCAGTGTCTGGATGAAGTACCAGGACCCGTATCTTCCCTACCGCAGAACCTTTGCACATGCAGTTCCATCTACCAGAAATGTTTTTCCTTGCACCTGCAAACGTGGGTACTTTTTGAGATTCCCTACCTTTTTTTTTTTTTTTTTTTGAGACGGAGTCCCAGGCTGGAGTGCAGTGGCGCGATTTTGGCTCACTGCAACCTCTGTCTCCGGGTTCAAGCAATTCTCCTGCCTCAGCCTCCCAAGTAGCTGGCATTACAGGCACACACCACCCTAATTTTTGTATTTCTAGTAGAGACAGGGTTTCACCATGTTGGCCTGAATGGTCTCAAACTCCTGACCTCAAGTAATCTGCTCGCCTCGGACTCCCAAAATGCTGGGAATACAAGCATGAGCCACCTCGCCCAGCCTCCCCTACCTTCTGAAGTTCAACCTTTGTGTGTGTTTGCTGCCCCCTAAATGCCTGACATAGCCCCTCCCCAGTATTTTTCTCATCACTCTATTGAATTAGCCTAATAGCTACTTTTACTATCTGAAAAACAAGAGCAGACTCTGTTATTGCCAGGTGCAGTGACTCATTCTTGTAATTCCAGTATTTAGGGAGGCATAGATGGGAGGATCGCTTGAGCCAGGAGTTGAGACCAGCCTGAGCAACATAACAAGACCTAGTTCTCAAAACAAAACAACAAAACAAAGACACACACACACACACACACATTTATTTGTTTACTATCTCACTAAAGTGGCCGCACCAAGGCTGGGCATGGTGGCTCACGCCTGTAATCCCAGCACTTTGGAAGGCCGATTTAGGTGGATCACCTGAAGTCAGGGGTTTGAGACAAGCCTCATCAAAATGATGAAACTCAGTATCTACTAAAAATACAAAAATTAGCTGAGTGTGGTGGCAGTTGCCTGTAATCCTTGCTACTTGGGAGGCTGAGGCATGAGAATCACTTGAACCTGGGAGGAGGAGGTTGCAGTGAGCTGAGATCGTGCCATTGCAATCCAGCCTGGGTGACAGAGTGAGATTTTCTCTCAAAAAAAAAATTAGTCATACATGGTGGTGCACGCCTGTAATCCCAGCTACTTGGGTAGCTGAGGCAGGAGAATCGCTTGAACCTGGGAGGCGGAGGTTACAGTCATGCCAATGCATTTCAGCATGGGTGACAGAGTGAGGCTCCATCTCTAAATAAATAAGTGTCAGCACCATCGGAGCAGGAAACTGGTTTTGGTCACTACTTTATCCAGTGATCCTAGCACACAGTAGATGCTTAATAAAAGTTTGCCGAAATAATTTTTTTTTTTTTGAGACAGGTTCTTATTCTGTTGCCCAGGCTAAAGTGCAGTGGCACAATATCTCAACTCACTACAACCTCCACCTCCTGGATTTAAGCGATCCTCCTGCCTCAGTCCCCAAGTAGCTGAGATTATAAGCCTCCCAAGTAGCTGAAATTATCATGCCCAGCTGATTCTTTTACTTTTAGTAGAGATGGGGTTTCATCACTTTGCCCAGGCTGGTCTTCAACTCCTTGTCTCAAGCGATCCACCTGCCTTGGCCTCACAAAGTACTAAGATCACAGGCGTAAGCCACAGTCCCTGGCCAGAATATAGTAATATTGTATATGTATTTTAATATCTGATACTCTGGTTTTTTGTTTGTTTGTTTTGTCTTGTTTTTCTGAGATAGAGTCTGGTCTGTAGCCCAGGCTGGAGTGCAGTGGCACAATCTAGGCTCACTGCAACTTTCGCCTCCCAGGTTCAAGCGATTCTCCTGCCCTCAGTCTCCAGAGCAGCTGAAACTACCAGCATGTACCACCATGCCTGGCTTTTTTTTTTTTTTTTTTTTTTTGTATTTTAAGTAGAAACAGGATTTCACCATGTTGACCAGGATGGTCTCGATATCCTGACTTTGTGATCCACCTGCCTCGGACTCACAAAGCTCTGGGATTACAGGTGTAAGCCACGGAGCCCAACCCTGATACTCCTTTTTTTTTTTTAAACAAAATTCCTGGGCTATTTTAATTGGTTGATTCTTTCCGTTAAAACTGGAATTCTGCCAAGTTTCCCCATGAAAACTCCATTGGAATTTTTTCGTTTCTTTCAGACAGAGTTTCAGTCCATTGCCCAGGCTAGATAGAGTACAGTGGCAAGACCGTGGCTGACTGCAGCCTTGAACTCCCAGGCTCAAGCAATCCACCCACCTCAGCCTCCCAAGTAGCTGGGACTACAGACATGTGCTATCACGTCCAGCTAGTTTTTCATTTTTTGTTGAGACAGGGTCTGTGTTGCCTGGGCTGGTTGCAGACTCCTGGACTCAAGTGATTCTTCTGCCTCAACATCCCTAAGTACTAGGATAACAGGCATGAGCCACTGCACTTGACTTCCATTGGAATATTTAAAATATTTTTATTGTAAAACAAAGTGTCCGTAGATGCACACGCATAGCCAGTTTCAAGAAACCACATAAAACAAATGTATAGTCTTTCCCTAAGCAGCCTGAGGTAGTCTGTGAAAATGGTTCACTGTTCACTTGACCGGAGAACCCCACAAAATCATGCAAATCAAGAGGTTCAAATCTTTGTGTTCACTTTGAGAACACTATGAAACTGCCCAGGCCATCAAAAGTATACATATATGAAAAACCATGAAGTATCTGAAAGATGTCACTTTATAGAAACAGTGCATACCATTCCGACATTACAATGGTCAAACTAGTGGGTGTCCCCAGGCCAAGCACTGGGTCTGGACACAAGTCAGTGGCCCAGAAAAAATGCTGAATTTTTGCTGCACATGCTTTAAAATGCAGTGGCCAGGCGAAGTGGCTCACGCCTGTAATCCCAGCACTTTGGGGAGCCAAGGCAGCAGATCAACTGAGGTCAGGAGTTTGAGACCAGCCTAGCCAACATGGCAAAACCCTGTCTCTACTAAAAACAACACAAATATTAGCTGGATGTGGTGGCAGGCACCTGTAATCCGAACTACTCAGGAGTGTAAGGCAGGAGAACTGCTTTAACCTGGGAGGCGGAGGTTGCAGTGAGCCGATATCGCGCCATTGCACTCCAGCCTGGGCTAGAAAGTGAGGCACCATCTAAAAAACAATGCAGAGAGTAATGCTGAACTTAAGGGTTTAGATGTAGATTCTCTGGTCATTGAGCATATCCAAGTGAACAAAGCACCTAAGATGCACCGCTGGACCTACAGAGCTCATGGTCAGATTAACCCATGCATGAGTTCTCCCTGCCACACTGAGATAATTCTTACTGAAAAGGAACAAATTGTTCCTAAACCAGAAGAGGAGGTTGCCCAGAAGAAAAAGATATCCCAGAGAAACTGAAGAATCAAAAACTTACGGCACAGGACTAAATTCAGCGTTAAAATAAATGCAATTAAAAGTAAAAACACACACACACACACACACAAACACACACACACTGCCAGGTGTGATGGCTCATGCGTGTAATCCCAGCACTTTGGGAGTCCGAGGCAGGCAGATTATGAGGTCAGGAGATCAAGACCATCCTGGTCAACATGGCGAAACCCTGTCTCTACTAAAAATACAGAAATTAGCCAGGCGTGGTGATGGCAGCCTATATAGTCCAAGCTACTCGGGAGGCTGCGACAGGAGAATTGCTTGATTTGGGGAGGTGGAGGTTGCAGTGAGCCGAGATCGCACCACTGTACTCCAGTCCGGATGACAAAGGGAGACTCTGTCTCAAACAAAAACAAAAACAAAAGATAAATGCAATTAAAAGTAAGCACACACACACACACACACACCACCACCACCACCACCACCAACAACAACAACAAAACCCCCCACAAATGTATAGCTTAAGGAGTTACTCTAATGGGAGTATGGGAGTTCTCAACCAGGAGTGATTTTACTCCATGGGAGAATGGCAATATCTAGGCACATTTCTGGGTGATAGGGAGGAGGATGTTTTTTGCCATCTAGAGGGTGGAGGCCAGGAATGTAGCCAAACACCCTGCAATGCGCAGGCCAGCCCCAAGGACCAAGAATTATGTGGCCTAAATATCAAAAGTGCTAAGTTTCAGAAACCCAGCGCTGAGATGTCATCTCCACCCAGGCCAACCAACTGCAGTGACCAGCTACCCCAAAGCCCCTCCATGGACTGTGTCCTAGTCACAGCTGCCCCTCAATCGCAAAGTAACCACTGTTTTGTGACTTTTGTTTTATTCATTTATTTACTTATCTATTTATTTTTGAGACAGTGTCTTGCTCTGTCACCCAAGCTAGAGTGCAGTGGCACAATCACAGCTCACTACAGCCTTGACTTCCTGGGCTCAAGTGATCCTCCCACCTCAGTCTCCCAAGTAGCTGGGATTACAGCCATCAGCCAGCACATGTGGCTAATTTTTATTTTTTGTAGAGAGTGGGGGCTGGTCTCAAACTCCTAACCTCAAGCAATCCTCTGGGCCCAGTCCCCCAAAAGTGTTAAGATTACAGGTGTGAGCACCCAACTGTTGTGTCTTCTGTAGTAATCACTGCCTTGGACTCCTGCGTGTTTTTTTTTTGAGACAGAGTTTCGCTCTTGTTACCCAGGCTGGAGTGCAATGGCGCGATCTCAGCTCACCGCAACCTCCGCCTCCTGGGTTCAGGCAATTTTCCTGCCTCAGCTTCCTGAGTAGCTGGGATTACAGGCACACGCCACCATGCCCAGCTAATTTTTGTATTTTTAGTAGAGACGGGGTTTCACCATGTTGACCAAGATGGTCTCGATCTCTTGACCTTGTGATCCACCCACCTCGGCCTCCCAAAGTGCTGGGATTACAGGCTTGAGCCACCGCGCCCGGCGTTTTTGTTGTTTTTTTGTTTGTTTGTTTGTTTTGAGATGGAGTCTCTATCGCCCGGGCTGGAGTGCAGTGGCACAATCTCAGCTTACTGCAACCTCCACCTTCCAGATTCAAGTGATTCTCCTGCCTCAGCCTCCTGAGTAGCTGGGACTACAGGCACACACCATGATGCCCAGCTAATTTTTTGTATTTTTAGTACAGACAGGGTTTCACCATGTTGATCAAGCTGGTCTTGAACTCCTGACCTCATGATCCCCCCATGAGGATCAGCTTCCCAAAGTGCTGGGAAAACAGGCCCGAGCCACCAAGCCCAGCCCTATTTGTTTTTTTTGAAACAGAATGTTGCTCTGTTGCCCAGGCTGGAGTGCAGTGGCATGATCTCAGCTCACTGCAGTCTCCTGGATTCAAGTGATTCTCCTGCCTCAGACACCCAAGTACTTGAAATTACAGGCACCTGCTACCACACCCAGATTTTTTGTGTTTTTGATAGAGACGGGGTTTCACCATGTTGACCATGCTGGTCTGGAACTCCTGGCATCAGGTGATCCACCTGCCTCAGCCTCCCAAAGTGCTGGGATTACAGGAGTGAGTCAATGTATCCAGCCCTGTGTAGGCTTTTGTTTGTTTGTTTGCTTATTTATTTTGAGACAAAGTCTCACTGTGTTGTTTAGGCTGGGGGCAGTGGCGCAATCAATGTTTACTGCAGCCTGGAACTCCTGGGCTCAAGTGATCCTCAGCCTCCAGAGTAGCTGGGAGACAGGTTAGCACCACTGCACCTGTATAGTTTTTTGTTTGTTTGTTTTTTGAGACAGCGTTTTGCTCTTGTTGCCCAGGGTGGAGTGCAATGGCGCGATCTCAGCTCACTGCAACCTCCACCTCTCGGGTTCAAGCGATTCTCCTGCCTCAGCCTCCCAGGTAGCTGGGATTATAGGCATGCACCACCACGCCTGGCTAATTTTGTATTTTTAGTAGAGATAGGGTTTCTCCATGTTGGTCAGACTGGTTTGGAACTCCTGACCTCAGGTGATCTGCCTGCCTTGGCCTCCCAAAGTGCTGAGATTACAGGTGTGAGCCACCATGCCTGACCACCTGTATAGTTTTATTACTCAAGTTGTGAATCTCTAGACACTTGAGTTTTTGATAGTGTTGCCCATTGAAAAAGAAAATGATGATATATCTTTTAAATCCTTTTTTTTTTTTTTTTTTTTTTGAGATGGAGTCTTGCTCTGTTGCCAGGCTGGAGTGCAGTGGTGCTACCTCGGCTCACTGCAACCTCCGCCTCCCGAGTTCCAGCAATTCCCCTGCCTCAGCCTTCTGAGTAGCTGGGATTACAGACATGCACCACCACACACATCTAATATTTTGTATTTTAATAGAGATGGGTTTCACCATGTTAGCCAGGATGGTCTCGATCTCCTGACCTCGTGATCCATCCATCATGGCCTCCCAAAGTGCTAGGATTACAGGCATGAGCTGCTGTGCCCTACCTAAGCCTCTTTTAATTCACAGGTTCCTCTCCATCCGTCTCCTTCCCTTACAAAATCAGGATTGAGTGGCTGGGCATGGTAGCTCATGCCTGTAATCCCAGCACTTTGGGAGGCTGAGGCAGCCAGGATCACTTTAGCCCAGAAGTTCAAGCTTAGCCTGGGCAACATAGTGAGACCCCCATCTCTACAAAGACTACAAAACTTAGCTAGGCATGGTGGCATGTACCTGTAGTCCCAGCTACTGGGGAGGCTAAGGTGGGAAGATCACTTGAGCCCGAGTGATCGAAGCTGCAGTGAGCTGTGATCACGTCACAGCACTCCAGTCTGGGAAACAGAGTGAGACCCTATATGGAAAAAAAAAAAAGGAAAGAATTAAACAACTCTGGCTGCTTGTCCCGAAGTGTTTCCCACGGTCTAGGTGTTGCTGATGCTACACTCATGGTGCAGTTAGTTTAGGATGTTCCTCTGTCCCCGCTATTGTCTGCCAGTTGGCAGTTGCTTTTAGAACTGGGGTCAGACTCAGATTTGATTACTTTGGCGTCACTACGGGTGCTGTTCTGTTCTTTTACAGGCTTGTAATGTTCAGCTGTCTTTCCTTTCCTGAGTCTAGAAGGCACCGAGAATTAACTCCTTAGAGGTTGCAAAATAGTGATGTCATCTCTCTTGTACTTCTTTATTTATTAGCTGAATTCTTTCTTTTATTTCAAGATAATTCTTTTTATGTACTATCTGGTTTTCCAGTGACATTTTCAGAGAAGAAAGGCAAGATAAGAACCTTATTCTTTGGCTGGTACAGTGGCTCACACCTGTAATGTCAACACTTTGAGAGGCTCAGGTGGGCAGATCACCAAGGCAGGAGTTCGAGACAAGCCTGGCCAACATGGTGAAACCCTGTCTCTACTAAAAATACTGAAACTAGCCACGTGTTGTGACACACACCTGTAGTCCCAGCTACTTCAGAGGATGAGGCAGGAGAATCGATTGAACCGGGGAGGCAGAGGCTGCAGTGAGCCGAGATCGTACCATTGCACTCCACCCTGGGTGACGCAAGACTCCATCTCTTTTTTTTTTTTGAGACAGAGTTTTGCTCTTGTTGCCCAGGCTGGAGTGCAATGGCGCGATCTCAGCTCACTGCAACCTCTCTGCCTCCTGGGTTCAAGAAATTGTCCTGTCTCAGCGTCCTGAGTAACTGGGATTGCAGGCGTCTACCACCACGCCTGGCTAATTTTTTTTTTTTTTACTAGAGATGAGGTTTCTCCATGTTGGTTAAGCTGGTCTCAAACTCCCGACCTCAGGTGATTCGCCCACCTCAGCCTCCCAAAGTGCTGGCATTACAGGAGTGAACCACCATGCCTGGCCCTAGACTCCACCTAAAAATAAATTTTAAAACAAAACCTCATTCTTGACCAGGTGCAGTGGCTTACTCTGATAATCCCAGCACCTTGGGAAGCTGAGGCAGGAGGATCACTTGACACAGGAATTTGAGCTCAGTCTGGGCAACATGTTGAAACTCCATCTCTACAAAAAATAAAAATAAAAATAATTAGCTGATCATGGTGAGATGCATCCCCACTACCCAGGCCACTGAGGCAGGAGGATCACTTTGAAGTCCAGGAGGTCGAAGTTGCAGCAGTGAACCATGATTGAGCTACTGCACTCCAGGCCTGAGCAACCCTTTCTTATAAAATAAAATAATTGGCCAGGCACAGTGGCTCACGTCTGTAATTCCACCACTTTGGGAGGCCGAAGTGGGTGGATAACCTGAGGTCAGGAGTTTGAGACCAGCCTGGCCAACATGGTGAAACCCTGTCTCCCTAAAATACAAAAATTATCGAGGCACGGTGCTGTGTGCCTGTAATCCCAGCTACTTGGGAGGCTGAGACAGGAGAATTGCTTGAATCCAAGGTGTAGAGGTTGCAGTGAGCCAAGATTGTGCCACTGCACTCCAGCCTGGGCAACAGAGCAAGACTCTTGTCTCAAAAAGAGGGGAAGGGAGGGGAGGGGAGAAAAAAAGGGAATTTTGCTTGTGTGGGTGAGAGAAGATGCTCTTAACTCTCCTCCTCCCCCACATTCCTAATACCCTGGGTGCTCATGGTAGAAAATGTGATCTTTCTCTGTCCCACCCTGTCCCAGGCTGAGGCTTGAGTCAGAAAAGAAAAAAGAGAGGGAGAAGGAGGTTCCTGGCCACTCCAGAATGCAAGTGAGCCCCTTGTGAGCCACTTTCAGCTCCTTTGCCATTTTGAGGGCCTCCTGGAAACTCCAAGGCACCCCAACCCCCATCTGGAATGCCCAACTGCCCAGACTACACCTATCTCTGAACTTTTTTTTTTTTTTGACAGTGTCTCAATTTGTTGCTCAGGCTGGAATACAGTGGTGTGATCTCAGCTCACTGCAACCTCCACCTCCGGAGTTCAAGCAATTCTTCTGCCTCAGCCTCTCAAATAGCTGGGATTATAGGCACACGCCACTATGCCTGGCTAATGTTTTGTATTTTCAGTAGAGATGGGGTTTCAACATGTTGGCTAGGCTGGTCTTGAACTCTTGACCTCAGGTGATCTGCCCACCTTGGCCTCCCAAAATCCTGGGATTACAGGTGTGAGCCACTGCACACAGCCAGCTTCATTACTTTTGCATGGCTATTCCTTTTGTGGGAATGTTCTTCCTTTAGATATTTGCTTCGCTTGCCTTGTTTTTTTTTTTTTTTTTTTTTGAGACAGAGTCTTACTCTGTCGTCCAGGCTGGAGTGCAGTGACACGATCTCTGCTCACTGCAACCTCCACCTCCTGAGTTCAAGTGATTCTCCTGCCTTAGCTTCCCAAGCAGCTGGGACTACAAGTTTGCACCACGATGCCCAGCTAATTTTTGTATTTTTAGTAGAGACGGGGTTTCACCATATTGGTCAGGCTAGTGTCTAACTCCTGACCTCGTGATCCACCCACCTCACCCTCCCAAAGTGCTGGGATTACAGGTGTGAGCCACTTCGCCTTGCTTCCCTTTTTACCTCTTAAACTCTCTGCCCAAATGCTCTCTTCTCAGCAAGACTTTTCCTAACCACTCTATTTAAAATTGCAAACGCCATGCCTGCCCAGTGGCTCCTGCCTGTAATCTCAGCAACTCAGAGGCAGAGGCAGAAGGATCCCTGGATCCTTGGAGCCCTGGAGTTCAAGAACGCCTGGGCAACATAGCGAGATCTTGTCTCTTAAAAAAAATTTTAAAGTTAGTCAGGTGTGGTGGTATGTACCTGTAGTCCCCGCTACTTGGGAGGCTGAGGCAGGAGGATCACCTGAGCCCAGGAGTTTGAGGCTGTAGTGAGCTATGATGGCAGCACCGCATTCCAGCATGGGTGACAGAGTAAGACTCTGTCTCAAAAAATTAAAAAATTAGCCGGACATGGTGGATCACACCTGTAATCCCAGCACTTTGGGAGGCTGAGGCAGACGGATCACAAGGTCAGGAGTTTGAGACCAGCCTGGCCAACATGGTGAAACCCCCGTCTCAACTGAAAATATGCAGACAAAAAAATTAGCCGGGCATGGTGGTGCATGCCTGTAGTCAGGAGGCTGAGGCAGAATTGCCTGAACCCAGGAGGCAGAGGTTGCAGCGAGCCGAGATCGCGCCATTGCACTCCAGCCTGGGCAACAGGGCAAGACTCCGTCTCAAAATAAATGAGTAAATAAAAATAAAAATAAAAAATTGCAAATGCTGCTTCTTATCCTACTCCAATTCTGTATCACTCTTCTCATATTTATTTTTTCTTCTTAGTACTTATGACTATGTAACAAGCCATCTATTTTGTTGACATATCTTATTTATTGGGTTTCTCCTATACAGCAATTGCATCAGCCCCATTAGGGCAAAGATCTTTGTCTCGAGTGAATGGGATGGGGCCTGGTACACAACAGATGCTCAAAAAAAGTTTAATGACTGGGTAAATAAATGCTGTTAAATAAATGAGATGGAGGCCAGGCGTGGTGGTTCACACCTGTAATGCCAGGACTTTGGGCAGATCACTTGAGGTCAGGAGTTCGAGACCGGCCTGGCCAACATGGTGAAACCTCATCTCTACTAAAAATACAAAAGTTAGTCGGGTATGGTGGCCCACGCCTGTAATCCCAGCTACTTGGGAGGCAGGAGAATTGCTTGAACTCAGGAGGTGGAGGTTGCAGTGAGTCCAGATCACGCCACTGGACTCCAGCCTGGGCGTCAAAGCAAGACTCTGTCAAAAATCATCATCAACGTCAACGTCTCGACTTCCCCGCTCGGCTTACTCAGTCTTCAGGAGCCATAGACAGAGGGCGAACAGCCGCAGGGAGGTCCTGAGCTTCCTCCCCAGAGCCTGGGATCCCCAGGAAAGGAATGCGCCTGAGCGGCCTGAACGGCTGCTTTCGACTTCGCCACGAGGGGGCGCTGCTAACTAGTGTAAACCCCGGGATCCGCGGTTGTCAAACCGAGAAGGGATTTTCCCTCATAGGGAAAAAAAAAATCCTATATCTAGCTTTTTTCTTATTGTTGTAAAAATAATTTCTCAAAAACAAAAATAGGGCCGGCGGCGGTGGCTTATTCCTATAATCCCAACACTTTGGAAGGCCGAAGGCAGGTGGATCACTGGAAGTCAGAAGTTCAAGACCAGCAGGGCTAAACCCTGTCTCTACTGAAAGTACAAAAATTAGCCGGGCCTCGTGGCCCGCAGCTGTAAGCCTAGCTACTCAGGAGGCTGAGGCATGAGAATTGCTTAAAGCCGGGAGGAGGCAGAGGTAGCAGTGAGCCAAGATCGTTCCATTGCACTCCAGCCTGGGTGACAGAGCAAGACCCTGTCTCAAAAACAAAGAAAAAAATCCTAACTTACAAAACAATGATAAGCTTTAAAAAATAAAAGGGGATTATTTTGGGCACCTGTAATTCCAGTTAGTGAGCAGGCTGAGATGGGAGGATTTCTTGAGTCCAGGAGTTTCAATCCAGCCTTGGCAACATGGGGAGACATCCCACCACCACCCCATGTGCCCTCCTCCACCACCACCTTAAAAGAGAGAGAGAGAGAGGTCAGGTGCAGTGGCTCATGCCTGTAATCCTAGCACTTTGGGAGGCCGAGGTGGGCAGATCACAAGGTCAGGAGTTCAAGACCAGCCTGGCCAACATGGTGAAACCCCGCCTCTACTAAAGATACAAAAAATTAGACAGGTATGGTGGCATGCACTTGTAGTCCCAGCTACTCTGGGGGCTGAGGCAGGAGAATTGCCTGAACGTGGGAGGCAGAGGTTGCAGTGAGCCGAGATCACACGCCATTGCACTCCAGCCTGGGCACCAGGGCAAGACTTCGTCTAAAAAAAAAAGGAGAGAGAGAGATTCAATGGTTTGGAATCAGAGAGAACCAGGTTCAAATCCTTTTTTTTTTTTTTTTTTGAGATGGACTCTCATTCTGTCACCCAGGCTGGGGTGCAGTTATGTGATCTCAGCTCACTACAGCCTCTGCCTCCCAGGTTAAAGCAAGTCTCCTGCCTCAGCCTCCTAAGTAACTGGGAAGTAGCACCTGCCACTATGCCCAGCTAATATTTTGTATTTTTAGTAGAGACAAGGTTTTACCAGGTTGGCCTGGCTGGTCTCAAACTCCTTACTTCAGGTGATCTGCCCACCTTGGCTTTCCAAATTGCTGGAATTACAGACATGAGCCACCACGCCCGGCCTAGGTTCAAATCTTGACCCTTCTGAGCTGCGTGACTTTGTTCAAATTCCTGAAGTTCTCAGAAGCTCAATTTATCTTTCTGGGGCCAATTTGAGGTTGAGATAAAATGGATGATGCAAAATAAAAAATAAAGCGAAAAAAGGAAGAAAAAAACAAAAAACACACTCAAAAAAATGGATGATGCAAATGCCTGATGCTGTAAAGGTGTTGCTAAATAAATGGACACTGCTGCAGTTATTATTTTCTTAGTGACTTCACAGCTGTTTGCCCTGCAATATACAAGCTCCCATACTGGAAGAAACTATGGGGAAGTTCTGATGGGGGAGGGAGGAGGGGCAAATCCATTCCCTTCTGAGCCCCAGCCCAGATTCTGAGTCATCCTTTCTGCGCTGAGTGTCTGAGGTCCTGCCCTCGGGCTGACCTTTCTTGGTGACCTAGATGTGAGTACAGTGTGGCAGGAAAGACAGTGGTCAGCTGCTGGGGGCGGTAGAGGCCAGTCACTGTACAGAATGTGCCATTACATAACCCTAAGAACTTTGTGGGCTTATCTGGGAAGAATCCTTCATGTCTCAGGCCAGAGAGCATTTTTCCCGCTCTTCCCTGAACCTGAGTCATCTATTTCCTGCACACTTTGTGTAGGAATCTGGCATGCATCTTAGGACCCCTGCTCCAGGAATCCTTACCTAATGGGATCGACGTCTTTTCTATGCTTTTCTAGGACTGTGTGCTTTCCCCATTACAGTGTTGATCATTCAGGATTCAGCTTATGTGGTTAAAATGATCACCATTCATGGTGCCAATGAGCAAACAGATATCATGTGCCTCCTAATATTATACACTGAAAAGGACACAATAACACTGCCAAACATGCTTAACAGGCACCTTATGGGGAAGAAACATCAGCATCAGACAAATGCAAAGTGGGGGACATACATCTCAAAGTGAGACATACATCTCAAAAATATCAGTGTTTGGCCAGGCATAGTGCCTCTGCCTCACACCTGTTGTCCCAGCTACTCAGGAGGCTAAGGCGGGAGGATCACTTGAGCCCAGGAGGCTGAGGCTGCAGTGAGCTGTGATCTCACCAATGCACTCCAGCCTGGGTAACAAGAGTGAGACCCTGTCTCAAAAAATGTCAGTGCCCTGCCAGGTATAGGGAATGCACCAGTATTTCCCGTTACTCAGTAGGCTGAGGCAGGAGGATTGCTTGAGCTCAGAAGGACTGAGACCAGCCTAGGCAATACAACAATGACCCTGTCTCAGAGAGAAAAAAAAAAAAAAAAGGACCAAAGGCAGATGACAATGAAATGCAGTGGATGATCCTGGATGGGGTTCTGCTCATAGAAAACACAGCTGGCCAGACTCAGTGGCTCACGCCTGTAATCGCAGCACTTTGGGAGGCTGAGTCAGGTAGATCACAAGGTCAGGAGTTTGAGACCAGCCTAGCCAATATGGTGAAACCCTATCTCTACTAAAAATACAAAAATTAAGACCTGGCACGGTGGCTCACACCTGTAATCCCAGCATTTTGGGAGGCTGAGGCGGGCAGATCACCTAAGATCAGGAGTTTGAGACCAGCCTGGCCAACATGGTGAAACCCCGTCTCAAAAAAAAAAAAAAAAAATTAGCCAGGTGTGGTGGCAGGCACTTGTAGTCCCAGCTACTCAGAAGGCTGCGGCAGAATTGCTTAAACCTGGGAGGCAGAGATTGCAGTGAGCCGAGATTGCCACATTGTGCTCCAGCCGGGACAAGAGTGAAACTCTGTCTCAAAACAAGCAAACAAACAAACAAAAAAACACAGCTGTGGCTGGGCACAGTGGCTCATGCCTGTAATCCCAGCTCTTTGGGAAGCTGAGACAGGTGGATCATGAGGTCAGAAGTTCAAGATCAGCCTGATCAACATAGTGAAACCTTGTCTCAACTAAAAATAAAAAAAATTGCTGGGCATTGTGCCATGCGCCTGTAGTCCCAGCTACTTGGGAGGCTGAGGCAGGAGAATTGCTTGAACCTGGGAGGCTGAGGTTGTGGTGAGCTGAGATTGTGCCACTGCACTCCAGCCCGGGCAACAGAACAATACTCTGTCTCAAAAAAACAACAACCCCAACGACAACAACAAAAAACCACAGCTGCAGCAGGGCGCAGTGGCTCATGCCTGTAATCCCAGCTCTTTGGGAGCTGGGACTGGGAGGATCACTCGAGTCCAGGAGTTCAAGACCAGCCTGGGCAATATGACAAAACCCTGCCTCTACAAAAAATACCAAAATTAGCCTACTGTGGTGGCATGTGCCTGTAGTCCCAGCTGCTCGGGAGGCTGAGGCAGTAGGATCCCTTGAGCCTGGGAGTTGGAGGCTGCATTGAGCTATGATTGCACCACTGCACTCCAGCTGGATGCCAGAGTAAAACCCTGTCTCCAAAACAAAACAAAACAAACAAAAATCTCACCTGTTCAGGGCATGCTTGACACAAGTGATGAAACTGGAATTTGAATCATAGATTAGATAACAGTACTATGTCAGGGTCAAATTTCCTGAAATTGCTAGTTGAACTATGGTTACATAAACACTTTTTTTCTTAGTAAAGGGCAAAAGGCACACGTTATGTGGGAAATATATCCTCAAGTGGGTCAGAAAAAGAAGATGTAGGCCAGGTGCGGTGGCTTATGCCTGTAATCCCAGCACTTTGAGAGGCCAAGGCAGGTGGATCAGGAGGTCAAGAGATCGAAACCATCCTGGCCAACATGGTGAAGCCCCATCTCTGTTAAAAATACAAAAATTAGGTGGTCATGGTGGCGTGCACCTGTAGTCCAAACTACTCAGGATGCTAAGGAAGGAGAATCACTTGAACCTGGGAGGCAGAGGTTGCAGTGAACTGAGATAGCACCACTGAACTCCAGCCTGGCAACAGAGCAAAACTGTCTCAAAAAAAAGGATGTATTATGTAACTCTCCATGAATGTATAATATAAAGGTATATGTACATCTCTATGTAAGTGTATTTTATCTATCTATGCACATGTGTATTACACATACGTGTGTGTGTATGTTTTGTTTCTTATTTTTTGTTGCTGTTGTTGTTTTTTCCTTTTGAAATAGAGTTCCGTTCTTGTTCTCCAGGCTGGAGTGCAATGGCGCTATCTCGGCTCACTGCAACCTCTGCCTCCTGGGTTCAAGCGATTCTCCGGCCTCAGCCTCCCGAGTAGCTGGGATTACAGGCATGCACCACCGTACCTGGCTAATTTTTTTGTATTTTTAGTAAAGACGGTTTTCTCCATGTTGGCCAGGCTGGTCTCGAATTCCTGCCCTCAGGTTATCCGCCTGCCTCGGCCTCCCAAAGTGCTGGGATTACAGGCCAGAGCCACCTCGCCTGGCCCTAATTTTTTATTTTTTGCAGGGATGGGGTCTCACTTTGTTGCCCAGGCTGGTCTAAAATCCCTGGCTTCAAGCAATCCTTCCACCTCCATCTCCCAAAGTGTCAGAATTACAGGTGTGAGCCACCCTGTCCAGGCTGTTCATGTATGTTATATATATGTGTCTCTATGTAAGTATGGCTGTCTTCATATATGTAGATATGTCTCTCTGTGTATATCTATTATATATATTTATATTTGATGTCTCTGTGTATGTTATTTATTTATTTTTTTGGATACAGGGTCTTTGAGCCTCGACCTCCCAGGTTTAAATGATCCTCCCACCTCAGCCTCCCAAGTAGCTGGTACTACAGGCATGCTCCACCATGTCCAGCTTTTTTTTTTTTTTTTTTGAGACAGATTCTCACTCTGTTGCCCAGGCTGGAGTACAGTGGTGTGGTCTCCGCTCGCTGTAGCCTCCGCCTCCTGGGTTGAGGCAATTCTCCTGTCTCAGCCTCCCAAGTAGCTGGGATTACAGGCATGCACCACCACACCCACTAAATTTCGTGCTTTTACAAAATACAAAAATTTGGGGGTAAAAGAAGTTAGTCACCATGCTAGGCCCCAGATAATTTTTAAAATTTTTTGTACAGACAGGGTCTTGCCATGTTACCCAATCTTGAACTCCTGGGCTCAAGCAGTCCTCCCACCTTGGCCTCCCAAAGTACTGGGTTTACAAGCATGAGAAGCCACCTTGCCCAGCCTAATGTCATTTACATTTTGTAATCCCAGCACTTTGGGAGGGAAAGGTGGGCAGATAAGTGAAGTTGGGAGTTCGAGACCAGCCTGGCCAACATGGTGAAATGCCGTCTCTACTAAAAATACAAAAAATTAGCTGGGCGTGGTGGTGTATACCTGTAGTCCCACCTACTCCGGAGGCTGTGGCAAAAGTATTGCTTGAACCCAGAAGGTGGAGGCTGCAGTAAGCCGAGATTGCACCACTGCACTCCAACCTGAGCAACAGAGAGAGACTCTGTCTCAAAAAATAAAATAAAATAAAAAAGACATACACATAATATAAAATTGGCCATTTTGGCTGGGCACAGAGGCTCACGCCTGTAATCCCAGCACTTTGGGAGGCCGAGGCAGGAAAATCAAGATGTCAAGAGATCAAGAGCATCCTGGCCAACACAGTGAAACCCCGTCTCTACTAAAATACAAAAATTAGCTGGGTGTGGTGGCATGTGCCTGTAGTCCCAGCTACTCAGGAGGCTGAGGCAGGAGATTTGCTTGAAGCCAGAAGGCAGAGGTTGCAGTGAGCTGAGATTGCACCACTGCACTCCAGCCTGGTGCCTGGCATATAGTAGGTGCTCAAGGAATAACTGATCAGGATGACTTTGTCTTTGCTGGGTCAGAGGCCACTTTTTTTTTTTTTTTTGAGATGGAGTTTCGCTCTCATTACCCAGGCTGGAGTGCAATGGTGCAATCTCGGCTCACAGCAACCTCCGCCTCCTGGGTTCAGGCAATTCTCCTGCCTCAGCCTCCTGAGTAGCTGGGATTACAGGCACGCGCCACCATGCCCAGCTAATTTTGTATTTTTAGTAAAGACAGGGTTTCTCCATGTTGGTCAGGCTGGTCTCGAACTCCCAACCACAGGTGGGATTTTTTTTTTTTTTTTTTTTTTTTTTTTTTTTTTTAGTAGAGACGGGGTTTCACCTCATTGACCAGGATGGTCTCCATCTCTTGACCTCGTGATCCACCCGCCTCGGCCTCCCAAAGTGCTGGGATTACAGGTGTGAGCCACTACAGCTGGCTGCCACATTTTAAGATCAGTTTTTGGCCAGGCATAGTAGCTCTCACCTGTAATCCCAGCACTTTTGGAAGCTGAGGCGAGCAAATCCCTTGAGCTCAGGAGTTCAAGACCAGTCTGGGCAACATAGCAAAATCCTGTCCCTACAAAAAACACAGAAATTAGGCAGATGTGGTGGCACATGCCTGTAGTCCCAGCTACTTGGGAGGCTGAGATGGGAGGATCAATTGAGCCTGGGAGATTGAAGCTGCAGTGAGCTGTGATCATAGCACTGCATTCCAGCCTGGGTGAGACCCACCTCAAAAAAAAAAATACATAAAATAGGGCCATGCGTGGTGGCTAATGCCTATAATCCTAGAACTTTGGGAGGCTAAGGTGAGTGAATAGCCAAAGCTCAGGAGTTTGAGACCAGCCTGAGCAACATAGTGAACCCCCACCTCTACTAAAATACAAAAAATTAGCCGGGTGGTGGGTGCCTGCAGTCCCAACTACTCAGGAGGCTGAAGCATGAGAATCACTTGAACCCAAAAGGCAGAAGTTGCAGTGAGCCAAGTTTGTGCCACTGGACTCCAGCCTGGGCAACAGAGTGAGCCCCTGTCTCAAAAAAGAAAAAAAAAAGTCCAGGCATGGTGGCTCATACTTGTTATCCCAGCACATTGGGAGACCAAGGCAGGTGGTGGATCACCTGAGGTCAGGAATTCGAGACCAACCTAGCCAAATGGTGAAACCCGGTCTCTACTAAAAATATTAAAAATTAGCTGGGTGTGGTGGCACATGCCTGTAATCCCAGTTACTTGGAAGGCTGAGGCATGAGAATCACTTGAACCCATGAGGCAGTGGTTGCAGTGAGCGGAGATCATACCATTACACTCCACTGGGTGACAAGACAGAAACTCCAACTAAAAAAGAAAAAAAAAAAACATAAAATGCAGACCACTGTGGCTCATGCCTGTAATCCCAGCACTTTGGGAGGCTGAGGAAGGCAGATTACCTGAGGTTGGGAGTTTGAGAAACACATGGAACCCCGCCTCTACTAAAAATACAAAAAAATTAGCTGGGCTTGGTGGCACATGCCTGTAATTCCAGCTACTCAGGAGGCTGAGGCATAAGAATCCCTTGAACCCAGGAGATGGAGGTTGCAGTGAGCAGAGATCTTTACACTCCAGCCTGGGCGACCAGCGGGAAACTCTGTCTCAAAAAAACAAAACATAAAATTAACAAAAAAAATAAAGAGCAGTATTTAGGATAAAAACTCAAGGCTGCAGGATGGAATCTTTTGTAGATTGCGAACAGCAAGTTCCCATTCAATTCTGGATCTGTGATCTGTGATGTGTTTTGTGTTGTCGGACACATGACTCCAAAGAAGTCCCTGGAAATCAGATCATGAAAAGGTCATCAGGTTAGGGAAGTAATTGATCAGTTCTCTCAGTACAAGAAGCTGGGGAAGAGGAGGAGCTTGCATTCTGGGACAGCTATGCCCCTACTCAAAGAGAGGCTGGGAGTTTGGGGTGCACAGGCCAGACAGTGGCCATCTGAACCTACTCCTCACAGGGGTTTTCCTCAGTCCCTTTCCCATCCACTGTTGCTGGGAGGGATCTGCTGTCCTGGCATCCAGCCCAGCTGACAGGGTCAAGTGTATGAGTGGCAGCCTGCACGTCAGCCCTGGGGTGTGCAGTTTCAGATTCCAGAGAATGAGCTGGCTCCAAGCCCTGCTGAGTCAATGCTCTTCTCCTTGCCAGTGCTCTGAGCCAACCTGCCCCGGGTTCTTCCTGGCAGGCTGGTTTTCTGTGCCAGCCTCCCCTTCTAGACAGGGTCTAGGGGAATTGGAAGGGAAGAGGCAGAGGAAGTCAGTACACGTTTGTTGAATGAATATTTACCCTTGTGGAATGAAGGTGATCCAGCCCTTTAGCCTCACTCAGTATTTCCTTTGTCCCGACTCTGTGCCTATACCCCAGGCTCAGTGTGTTGGGGTATCTCCATCTGCCTGGGAACTCCAAACATACAGGGGCTGGGCTGAGAGGGCAGCAGACTCTTTGTTATTCAGTGAGTAAGTGAATCAATGAATGAATGAATGAGACAGAAAGAGGAAGATCTTCCTTGTCTCAAACTTCTATTTTATTTTTGAGACAGAGTCTTGCTCTGTCGCCAGGCTGGAGTGCAGTGGCAGGATCTCGGTTCACTGCAACTGCCACCTCTCAGGTTCAAGGGATTTCTTTGCTTCAACCTCCCGAGTAGCTGGGATTGCAGGTGCACCCACGTCCAGCTTTTTTTTTTTTTTTTTTTAGTAGAGGTGGGGTTTCACCATGTTGGCCAGGATGGTCTCGAACTCCTGACCTCATGATCGGTCCATCTCAGCCTCCCAAAGTGGTCGGATTACAGGTGTGAGCCACTGCGCCAGGCCTATTTTATTATTTTTTTAGAGACAGAATCTCACTCTGTTGCCCAGGCTGGATGCAGTGACACCATAGTGGCTCACTGCAGCCTCTACTTCCTGGCTCAAGTGAGCCTCTCTCCTGACTCCCAAGTAGCAAGGACCAGAGGCATGGACCGCCGCCCTGGCTTCCTCCCTTCCTTGTGTCTCCTCTTTCCATTCTCTAAGTTCCTGCTTTATTATAGACAAAGATCAGGACACTGAAGACCCTGGCGGTAGAGGGTAGGCTATGGGGAGTGAGGCCCTGATGCAGGTCCCGCTGCTAAGGCACTCCTAATATCTGGATCAGGGAAGAAATGGAACTCAAAGAATCTCATAAACACAGCTGTGATGACGAACCCTTTTGCGGGAAGGAGCAGGCGAGCCCAGAGGAGTCTTTCCTGGGATGGAGGTCATAGAACGTCTCCAGAAGGCGGGGACTTTTGGTGAGTCCTGGGCTTCCTACACAGCCCCCTTCAGTTCTTCTTTTTTTTTTTTCTTCTTTTCTTATTTTTTGAGACACAGTTTCGCTCTTGTTACCCAGGCTGGAGTGCAATGGCTTGATCTCGGCTCACCGCAACCTCCGCCTCCTGGGTTCAGGAAATTCTCCTGCCTCAGCCTCCTGAGTAGCTGGGACTACATGCCCGCGCCACCATGCCCAGCTAATTTTTGTATTTTTAGTAGAGACGGGGTTTCACCATGTTGACCAGGATGGTCTTGATCTCATGACCTCGTGATCCACCCGCCTCGGCCTCCCAAAGTGCTGGGATTATAGGCGTGAGCCACCGCGACTGGCTTTTTTTTTTTTTTTTTTTTTTTTTGAGACGGAGTCTTGCTTTGTCGCCCAGGATGGAGTGCAGTGGAGCGATCTCAGCTCAATGCAACCTCCGCCTATCGGGTTCAGGCGATTCTCCTGCCTCAGCCTGCTGAGGAGCTGGAACTACAGGCGCCCGCCCCCACGCCCAGCTATTTTTTGTATTTTTAGTAGAGGCTGGGTTTCACCGTGTTGGCCAGGTTGGTCTGGAACTCTTGACCTCAGGTGATTCGCCCACCTTGGCCTCCCAAAGTGCTGGGATTACAGGAGTGAACACCGCGCCGGGCCCGCTCCCCCTGCTTTTAACCTGCAGAACCAGGAGGTCAGGAATGAATTCCCATCCCGGCTAAAGCGAGCGCAGTCTCCCCAACTGGGCGAGGCGGGGGCCGAGTGGTGGGCTTGGAATTCCACATCCTAGAGGCGGGCACGGTGGGGGAAGGAAGAGTCAGGTTTCCCACGGTTCGCAGGGGAAGGTCTGCCCGAGCCTTGCGCTCCCAGAGCGCCCCTTAGCCGGTATAACTACCAGGCCTGCAAAGCACGCGACCCCACCCCGGCCACACGCCCTGCCCCCGGCACTCCCCGCACTCCGCCTCCAAGGCTCCCCCGCCCACTCCGCATCCAACTTATAAAAACCGTCCTGGGGCGCGGTGAGAAGAAGCCGAGCTGAGCAGATCCACGACTGCGATCCGATTCTTTCCAGTGGCTTCTGCAACCAAGCGGGTATCCGCACCCGGTCTTCCGCGTCTCCAGCCCTCGCATCTCGAGCCCCAGCGTCCCCGACAGCCCCCGCAATCCCGCTCCCAGGCTACCTGAGAGGATGCGCGGTACCCCGACGGCCGGAGCAGCCCTAGTGCTGTGCGCCGCCACCGCTGGGCTGCTGAGCGCTCAGGCCGGCCCGGTGCAATCCAAGTCGCCACGCTTTGCGTCCTGGGACGAGATGAATGTCCTGGCACACGGACTCCTGCAGCTCGGCCAGGGGCTGCGGGAACACGCGGAGCGCACCCGCGGTCAGCTGAGCGCGCTGGAGCGGCGCCTGAGCGCGTGCGGGTCCGCCTGCCAGGGAGCCAAGGGGTTCACCGCGCTCCCATTATTCCCCGGGAGCCGGGTCTCCAGCGGCGAGGTGGACCCTGAGGTCCTTCACAGCCTTCAGGTACGTTCGACCGGGGCTGGTTTTCCGCGCAGCTACTGGCCCTCCTGGCTTGGAAGGGTATGGACGAGGGGGGCGGGGGGGTGCGCAACTGTGGCTTCCTGGGATCCCTTGCCTCAAAGGATGTCTTTTAGGAAGCCGAGGAGGGAGGTTCGCTTGAGGCTAGGCGTTCAAGACCCGTCTCCTCTCCACCAAAAAAAAAAAATAAATTAAAAATAAAATTTTTTTAAAATGGCGGGGAGCGGTGGTAATCCCAGCACTTTGGGAGGCCGAGGTGGGCCAATCACCTGAGGTCGGTAGTTTGAGACTAGCCTGGCCAATATGGAGAAACCCCATCTCTACTAAAAATACAAAAAATTAGCCGGGCATGGTGGCGAATGCCTGTAATTCCAGCTACTTGGGAGGCTGCGGCATGAGAATCGCCTGGACTGGGAGGCAGAGGCTGCAGTGAGCCAAAATCGCACCGCTGCACTCCAGCCTGAGCAACAGAGCAGGACTCTGTCTGAAAAAATAAAAAATAAACCAAGCATGGAGCTGTACAGCTGTAGTCCCAGCTACTCAGGAGGCTGTGACAGAAGGATCGCTTGAGTCCAGGAGTTGGAGGCTGCAGTGAGCTATGATGGCACCATGCACTCCACTCCAACCTTTGTAACAGAATGAGACCCTGTCTTTGGGGGAAAAAAAAAGAAGATAGACTCCCCTATCTGGCCTCAAAGAATGGAGATTTGGAAGGATGGATGAATGGATGAATGAAGAGATTGGAGGAGGCAAGCCAGGTCCTCACCAAGGTTGTCACCCCTCCCCAGACACAGCTCAAGGCTCAGAACAGCAGGATCCAGCAACTCTTCCACAAGGTGGCCCAGCAGCAGCGGCACCTGGAGAAGCAGCACCTGCGGATTCAGAGTCTGCAAAGCCAGGTACCCTAAGGCCAGGGGAGAACAGGTCCCTCTGATAGCTGGGATCCTAGGTGGGGAGGGAGGTGGTGAGAACTGGACCGGTGGGTGGGGACATGGGGCCAGGCATGACCTGATACGCTCCTCCTGTCCCATCCCAGGTTGGTCTCCTGGCCCGCACACACCTAGACAGTGAGGTGGCCAAGCCTGCCCGAGGAAAGAGGCTGCCCAAGATGGCCCAGCCAGTTGACGCGGCTCACAATGCCAGCCGCCTGCACCGTGAGTGTCTGGCTCTCAAGACCCTCTGGCAGCCACTCCGCCCTATCACTTGCCACTGCTGATCCTCTCCTTGTCAGGTCCACCTTAAGGAGGACATGTCCCAGCCTGGAGTCCCTGTGGGCCCACCAGTCTCTGGGTCAGGGCTGATGGGGGCAACTCCTTCCCCAGCCCTGACCTCGCCCAGTCAGGCCACCCTACCCTTCTCCCCTGTAAGCCAGTGGGCTGTCCCTGAAGCCCTGCTGGTCACTAATTGGGACAGAAGTGGAGAAAGAGGTATCTTGAGGGGCTGGGTGCGGTAGTTCCCGCCTGTAATGCCAGCATTTTGGGAGGCCAAGGCAGGTGGATCACGAGGTCAGGAGTTCGAGACCAGCCTGGCCAACATGGTCCATCTCTACTAAAGATACAAAAAATTAGCCGGGCATGGTGGCATGCACCTATAATTCCAGCTACTTGGGAGGCTGAGGCAGGAGAATCGCTTGAACCTGGGAGATGAAGTTGCAGTGAGCCGAGATTTCCTGATTGCACTCCAGCCTAGGCAACAGGGTGAGACTCCGTCTCAAAAAAAAAAAAGAGAGAGAGAGAGAGAGAGACATCTTGAGGGTCCTGAGCTGTGGGGGTGCTGGGGAAGGTAGTTCTGTGGTTCGGGGGTGCCACCCTAAAGGTTAGAGCCTTCTGCGGAGGGGGTCATAGAGCAGAAGGTGCCAGGTAGGGGTGTTTGTAGATTTCAGCCCTCCACAGTGTCTTGGAGTGTAGGAATTAGGGCTGGGAACCCCCAGCTCCCAGGCCAGAAACACTCACTCTTGGATCTTGCAAATCCAACTCTTCCTCCTCATTCTCTTGTTCTCCTGCCTCACCCTCCCATTCCCCCAACCCCCCGCCTGCTGCCGCAGAAAGTGGGCTTTTGCTGCCATCACAAGTTTTAGGTCCTTTATTCCCAAATCTCCGTTAATCTCGAATGACAGCATTTCTGCATGTGTCCCACATAGGCTCAAAGTTCTCACTCCAAGTTCATGGCCCCACACAGTTTCCCTGAGATCCTTGTCCTACCCTGCATCTGTGGCTGTCCACAGCCAACTGGGTGAAAGTTTGGATCCCCCCTCACACCCTAGGGTCAGTGGCAGGCTTCCAGCACTGTAGACCTGAGGGCTTTCTCCTCCTCAAGCTTCTGCTCCTTCCATTTCCCACCCCACCCCCACCAAGGCTGGGATCTTGGTGTGGTCTGGGTCCTGTCCAACCTCGAAAGCCACCATTCCAGGATGAGGGGCTTCTAGCAGAAGAGTGGGGAAGCCACGGGTCCTGGCTGGGAAATTCGGTGGAAGGGGGCAGGGGTTCTGTGGGTTCGGGACTCCCAGACTCAGGCCCGCCAAGTAGGAGAAAGTTCAGAGCTGGGAAGGCAAACAGCTGGCATATTAATGGAAGCCACACTGGTGGTTTGGCTGTGTGCCCATCCTTACTGGACGGGAGGAAAGTAGGGGAAAGGGGAGATGCCTGAGGGGCCGGAAAGCTTCTTCCTTGTCACTCTGTGCTGGCCTCCACCCCTGCGGTGCAGACTTACTTCGACCTTTCCCCTACTTTTCCAGCTGGGCTGGACTTGGGGCGGTTCTTCCCAGTCTGGAGTGTCTGAGCTTCCAGACGTGCTCAACGAAATCTTCTCCTCCTTCCTCCCTCTTTCTCTCCTCAATCTTGCCCGGTCTCCCTCTAGTAGCTGGGACCCCAGGCAGAGCCTCTGAGACCCTCTTGCTCAGCACAGTTCTTCCTCCCCATTCTGGCCCTGCTGTCTCATTCATTCATTCATTCTCATTTATTCATTTATCAAGTCTTTTTTGTTTGTTCGTTTTTTTGAGACAGAGTCTCACTCTGTTGCCCAGGTTGGAATGAAGTGGTGCAATCTCAGCTCACTGAAACCTCTGCCTCCCAGGTTCAAGTGATTCTCCTGCCTCAGCCTCCCAAGTAGCTGGGATTACAGGAACACACCACCACCACATCTATCTAATTTTTACACATCCAAGTCTTTTTTTTTTTTTTTTTTTTGAGACAGAGTCTCACTCTGTCACCCAGACTGGAGTGCAATGGCGTGATCTCAGCTCACTGCAACCTCTGCCTCCCAAGTTCAAGTAATTCTCCTGCCTCAGCCTCCCGAGGAGCTGAGATTACAGGTACCCGCCATCACATCTAGCTAATTTTTGTATTTTTACTAGAGATGGGGTTTGGCCATGTTGACCAGGCTGGTCTCAAACTCCTGTCCTCAGGTGATCTGCCCACCTTGACCTCCCAAAGTGCTGGGATTACAGGTGTGAGCCACTGCACCCAACCCATTCATCAAGTCTTTACTGAGCAGCTGCTATGTGCTGGGGCCTGTGTGGATGCTGGTGCCAGGCTATGGGCAGAGCTGCTCCTTGTTCTGGCCTCATGGAGTCTCCATTCAGTCAGAGGAGAGACCACTCAATGACCCCAGTGTCCAGTTGAAAGTCCTTGCTCATTTCCCATTTGGGGAGCTCTGGCCTGGACTGGGGGTGAGGCAAGGCAAGGTATCCTTTCAGAAGCTGGCACCCGGAGACAGAAGTGAGGAAAGAGAGTCCCAGGCAGGGAAATAGCATGTGCAAAGTCCCCGTGGCAGGAGGGTGAATGGTACAAGGGTGGGAAAAAAGCCTGTGTGGCCTGAAACGGTGTGGTACAACATGGCAGGAGGAGGATGGGGACAGGAGCTGGTCCTCCAGGTGCTTTGTGGACTATGCTGAAGAAGGCCATGGGGAGCCATGGAAGAGGTTAGGCAGATGGCAGAGGGGTGGTCATGAGATCATATTTGCCTTTTACTTCCCTGGTCATCCACTGCTCAGCCTCCAGACATGCCTGGCTCCTGAGACCGCAGAGGCTGCCCTCCTGTTTCAACTCCCCTCTTTAACTGCCTGCAGGGCTGCCCAGAGATTGCCAGGAGCTGTTCCAGAATGGGGAGAGGCAGAGTGGACTATTTGAGATCCAACCTCAGGGTTCTCCGCCATTCCTGGTGAACTGCAATATGACCTCAGGTAGGGTGTGCTGGTCCACCAGGGGATGCTCTCCCCACAGGACCAGTTGCCTTTCTTTAAATTGAAAAAAAAAAAAAAATTGGAGGCAGGGTCTTGCTATGTTACCCAGGTTGGTCTTGATCTCCTGGGTTCAAGCAATCCTCCTACCTCAGCCTTCTGAGTAGCTGGGACTACAGGTATGTGTCACTGTCCCTGCCTGGATGTCTTTTCTTTTTTCTTTTTCTTTTCTTTTCTTTTATTTTGAGACAGAGTTTCACTCTGTTGCCCAGGCTGAAGTGTAGTGGCATGATCTCAGCTCACTGCAACCTCTGCCTCCTGGGTTCAAGTGATTCTCCTGCGTCAGCCTCCCCAGTAGCTGAGACTATAGGCAAAAGCCACCACACTCAGCTAATTTTTGTATTTTTAGTCGAGACGAAGTTTCACCACGTTCGTCAGGCTGGTCTCAAACTCCTGACCTCAAATGATCCACCGACCTCGGCCTCCCAAAAGGCTGAGATTACAGGCATGAGCCACTGTGCCCAGCCTCTTTTCTTTAAAATGCAGCCCATGTCTGGGTGTAGTGGCTCATGCCTGTAATCAGAGCACTTTGGGAGGCTGAGGCACAAGGATAACTTGAGTCTAAAAGTTCGAGACCAGCCTGGACAATTTAGTGAGACCTCATCTTTACAAAAAATTTTGTAAAAGAGAAAAAGAGAGAAAAAAGTTAAAAATAACAAATAAAATTCAGCCGTTGCTGAGAAGAGTGGCACACCCCTGTAGTCCCAGCTACATAGGAGGCTGAGACAGGAGGGTCGCTTGAGCCCGGGAGGCGGAGGTTGCAGTGAGCTGAAAGTGCACCATTGCACTCCAAGTTGGGTAACACAAGTGCAAGTCCATCTCAAAAAAAAAAAAAAAAATCAGGCTTATACCTGAACTGCCAGCACTTTGGGAGGCTAAGGTGGGTGAATCACTTGAGGTCAGGAGTTTGAGATCAGCCTGGCCAACATGGTGAAACCCCATCTCTACCAAAAATATAAAAATTAGCCAGGTGTGGTGGCAGGATCCTGTAATCTCAGCTACTCAGGGGACTGAAGCACAAAAATCACTTGAACCCAGGAGGCAGAGGTTGCAATGAGCTGAGACTGCACCACTGTGCACCAACCTGGGTAACAGTGAGACTCCATCTCTTAAAAAAAAAAAAAAAGCAGCTTTTTTTTTCCATTGAGAAGAAGCCCTTGCCATGATAACATGGGATCTGTGGTTGACAACTGCAGGGGATGAACCAGTTCAGCTGGCCCAGAGAGGCTTTGCAGATTTCCACTGCCCTCTCCCTCCCTCCCTCATTCCCTGCTGGGTTCTTGGAACAAAGAGCTTCCCAAGGCCAGCCCATAATATTCCTCCCTCTGACCCACCCTTCTCTAGTCCTTCAGGGATGAGTGAGGGAGCTGCTGTCATCCTGGGTTTGGAGGGGGTTTGGTGCTTGGGAGCCAGATGAAGGAGTGGGGTCTCCTGTTAGGAAGGACTTCCTGGTGACCTTGTACCTTTCTGGACAGATGGAGGCTGGACAGTAATTCAGAGGCGCCATGATGGCTCTGTGGACTTCAACCGGCCCTGGGAAGCCTACAAGGCAGGATTCGGGGATCCCCAAGGTGGGTATTTCCTGTGGGGACAGAGGCAGGGGAAGAAGAGGGATCTTTAGAGGTGGGCCTGCCTCACTGAGTGGCCTCTCCCACTCCAGGCGAGTTCTGGCTGGGCCTGGAGAAGGTGCACAGCATCACAGGGGTCGGTGACAGCCGCCTGGCCGTGCAGATGCAGGACTGGGATGGCAACACCGAGTTGCTGCAGTTCCCCGTGCACCTGGGTGGTGAGGATACGGCCTACAGCCTGCAGCTCACCTCATCCATGGCTGGTCAGCTGGGTGTCAATGCCGTCCCGCCCAGTGGCCTCTCTGTGCCCTTCTCCACTTGGGACCAGGATCATGATCTACGCGGGGACAAGAACTGCGCCAAGAGCCTCTCTGGTAAGCAGACTCTGCCAGGCCATACCCAGCCAGCGCCTCCCCTCCTCACCCTCCTGCTGCTCTGTCCTGCCTTCAACCCCAAAGTGCATCTATTTCCTACCCCGCTCTTCCTTACATGCCATGTGTGTGACCGGGCCTCTGACTTAGCCACTCTGACCTCAGTTTTCCCATACTTAACAGGGTCTGGACTGGCCAGGCGTGGTGGCTCACACCTGTAATCCCAGCCCTTTGGGAGACCGAGGCGGGCTGATCACTTGAGGTCAGGAGTTCGTGATCAGCCTGACAAACATGGTAAAACTCTGTCTCAACTAAAATACAAAATTTAGCTGGGCATGGTGGCAGGTGCCTGTAATCCCAGCTACTTGGGAGGCTGAGGCAGGAAAATAGCTTGAACCTGGGAGGCAGAGGTTGTAGTGAGCTGAGATCGTGTCACTGCACTCCAGCCTTGGCAACAAATCAAGATTCTGTCTCAAAAAAAAATTCTTTCTTTTCTTTTCTCTTTTTCTTTTCTTCTTTTTTCTTTCTTTCTTTTCTTCTTCTTCTTCTTCTTCTTCTTATTATTATTATTTGAGATGGAGTTTTGATCTTTATTTTTATTTTTATTTTTTTTAGAGACAAGGTCTCACTATGTTGCCCATGCTGGAGTGCAGTGGCTATTCAGAGGCACAATCCCACTACTGATCAGCATAGGAGTTTTGACGGGCTCCATTTCCGACGTGGGCTGGTTCACCACTCCTTAGGCAACCTGTTGGTCCCCTGCTCCCGGGAGTTCACCATATTGATGCCAAACTTAGTGTGGACACCCGATTGGCATAGCACACTACAGCCCAGAACTCCTGGGCTCAAGAGATCCTCCAGCCTCAGCCTCCTGAATAGCTGGGACTACAGGCATGCACCACTGCGCCTGGCGGAGTTTTGCTCTTTGTTACCCAGGCTGGAGTGCAACGGTGCAATCTCAGCTCACTGCAACCTCTGCCTCCCAGGTTCAAACGATTCTCCTGCCTCAGCCTCCCGAGTAGCTGGGACTACAGGCATGCACCACCATGCCCAGATAGTTTTGTATTTTTAGTAGAGATGGGGTTTCTCCATGTTGGTCAGGCTGGCCTGGAACTCCTGACCTCAGGTGATCTATCTTCCTCGGCCTCCCAAAGTGCTGGGATTACAGGCGAATCACCACACCTGGCCTGACCATCTTTATTTTTATTTAGTCATTTATTTTTTGGGATGGAGTCCTGCTGTCTCACAGGCTGGAGAGCAAGTATGGTGATCTTGGCTTACTGCAGCCTCCCGGATTCAAGTGATTCTCCTGGCTCAGCCTCCCAAGTAGCTGGGATTACAGGCACACACCACCATGCCCAGCTAATTTTTTATATTTTTAGTAGAGACGGGGTTTCACCATGTTGACCAGGATGGTCTCGACCTCTTGACCTTGTGAGCCACCTGCCTCGGCCTCCCAAAGTGCCAGGATTACAGGCTTGAGCCACCGCGCCCAGCCAATCCCAGCACTTTGAGAGGCTGAAGCGAGTGGATCACTTGAGCCCAGGAGACCGGCCTGGGCAACATGGTGAAATCCCATCTCTATTAAAAATGCAAAAAACTAGCTGGGCATGGTAGTGCATGTCTGTGGTCCCATCTACTCAGGAGGCTGAGGCGGGAGGATCTCTTGATCCTAGGAGGTCAAGGCTGCAGTGAGCCGAGATTGCGCCACTGCACTCAAGCCAGGGCAACAGAGCGAGACCCTGCCTCAAAAGAAAAAAAAAAGCCAAGCACGGTGGCTCACACCTGTGGTCTCAGCTACTTGGGAGACTCAGGTTGGAGGATCACTTGAGCCCAGGAGGCTAAGGCTGCATTGAGCCATGACCACACCATTGCACTCCAGCCTGGGCAACAGAGCCACACCCTGTCTCAAAAACAATTTTTTTAACCTAAAAATAAGGCCAGCCATGGTGGTTCACGCCTATAATCCCAGCACTTTGGGAGGCTGAGGCGGGTGGATCAACTGAGGTCAGGAGTTCGAGACCAGCCTGGCCAACATAGTGAAACCCCATTTCTACTAAAAATACAGAAACTAGCTGGGTGTGATGGTGGGTGCCTGTAATCTCAGCTACTGAGGAGGCTGAGGCATGACAATCCTTTGAACCTGGAAGGCAGAAGTAGCAGTGAGCCGAGATTGCACCACTGCACTCCAGCCTGGGCAAAAGAGTGAGACTCAGTCTCAAAAAAAAAAAAAAAGACAAAAATTAGCTGAGTGTGGTGGCGAATGCCAGGAGGCTGAGGCAGGAGAATCACTTGAATCTGGGAGGCGAAGGTTGCAGTGAGCTGAGATCGTGCCACTGAACTCCAGCCTGGGTAACAGAGTGAGACTCAGTCTCAAAAAAAAAAAAAAAGTTAAGTCCAAAGCCCAGCCTGGTCCCCAACCTGTCTCATCCTCCACTCCATCCCCATCTCCTGCCAGCCCCATTCGTGGCCCAAAGACCTGACCATGTTCTTTCTCTCCTGACCCCGGCAGGAGGCTGGTGGTTTGGCACCTGCAACCATTCCAACCTCAATGGCCAGTACTTCCACTCCATCCCACAGCGTCGGCAGGAGCGTAAGAAGGGAATCTTCTGGAAGACCTGGCGGGGCCGCTACTACCCACTCCAGGCCACTACCATCTTGATCCAGCCCATAGCGGCAGGGGCAGCCTCCTAGACTTCTGGCAGGGCCTGGTCCCAGGCTCACAGAGGACAGTGACTCTTGGTTCTGCCTGAGGATGTGGGCACTCCCTGCCCAGGCAGGGGCTCCAAGGAGGGGCCATCTGGAACCTCGTGGATGGAGAAGACCATGACTGGAGAAGCCCTTTTTCTGAATGCAGGGGGGCTGGACACATTGCCCCTGAGATCAGGGCTGCAAGACCTGCACAGAACCTGGAGGCGTGGATGGAAGGGCATGGAGCTTCACTCCTCGGCCGGGGAGCTGGGGATGCAGAGGGACCACTTGGGACCAGCCAGGCTGGCCTCAGTGGCGGACTCAGTCACATTGACTGACTGGGGGACCAGGGCTCACATGGGTCGAGAACGCCCTCATGGTGCTCGTGCTGTTGTGTGTAGGTCCCACAGGGACACAAGTAGGTGCCAATGATATCTGGACAGAGATCACAGAGTTCTTGGAATAAAAGCAACCTCAGAACACTTTGTTCTTTTTTTCAATATGTTTTATTGCTTTGTTTTTCTGTTTTGTTTTTGTTTTTTTAGTTCACAGATCTAGTAAGTTACCCTCAGTTTGTTTTAAAGAAAAAGTGGACAAAGTCCATGTAAACATGTTCCCAGGGTCAGGTGCGGTGGCTCATACCTGTAATCCCAGCCCTTTGGGAGGCCAAGGTGGGCAGATCACTTGAGGTCAGGAGTTCAAGATCAGCCTGGCCAACATGGTGAAATCCCGTCTCTACAAAAAAACACAAAAAATTACTGGGCGTGGTGGTGCGTGCCTATAATCCCAACTACTTGGGAGACTGAGGCAGGAGAATCACTTGAACCCAGGAGGTAGAGGTTGCAGTGAGTCAAGATGGTGCCACTGCACTCCAGCCTGAGTGACAGAGCAAGACTCTGTCTCAAAAACAAATAAATACATAAGGAAAGAAAGAAAAATTAATAATCATTGAATGCCATATATCTAGGACATATGTGGCAACAAATATGAAAAACAACATCTGCCCATGTCCTGAATCCCAGCTGCTGTTAATCTATTTTTTTTTTAATTTTTTTTTGAGACAGAGTCTCACTCTGACACCCAGGCTGGAGTGTAGTGGTGTGATCTGGGCTCACTGCAACCTCTGCCTCCCAGGTCCAAGTGATTCTCCTGCCCTGCCCTCCTAAGTAGGTGGAATTACAGGTGCCCACCACCGGCCCCGGCTAATTTTTGTATTTTTAGCAGAGACATGATTTGACCAGACTGACTTCAAACCCCTGATCTCAAGTGATCTGCCCACCTCAGCCTCCCAAAGTGGTGGGATTAATAGACGTGAGCCACCACATCTGGCCTGTTAATCTATTTTTGCCCCAGCATCTCCCTTCTTGTGCTAGAAGAAAAAACCTCTGTGATTTCCTGGTCTTGACCCTTCCTGGCAGGTGCTGGGGACACAGCGATTTACCCGGGGCTGTGGCTGGGTGTGGATGGCAAACTCTTTAGCTTTGTAGAGGTATGTCCTATAGCTGCCAGACCAGGGAGGCTGGAGGCTGCCCTCTCCAGGTTCTTTGTTGGCAGGTGTCCTGTACAGAGCAGACTTAGAGATTTTCTCTGAGCCCACTGTCACTGGAGCTGGTGGTAAGCCCAGCCTGCAGGAGAAGGGCTTCCTCTAGATATACCTTCTTCACTTCCAGGCTCTGCCAAAGATGTGCTCATCTCTTTAACATCACCCTTTTTCTTTTCTTTTCTTTTCTTTTTTTTTTTTTTTTGAGATGGAGGCTCACTCTGTCGCCCAGGCTGGAGTACAGTGGCACAATCTTGGCTCACTACAACCTCCACCTCTTGGGTTCAAGCAATTCTCCTGCCTCAGCCTCCCAAGTAACTGGGATTACAGGCACCTGCCACCACACCTGGCTAATTTTTGTAGTTTTTAGTGGAGACAGGGTTTCACCAGGTTGACCAGGCTGGTCTTGAACTCTTGACCTCGTGATTCACCCCAACGTGGCCTCCCAAAGTGCTGGGATGACAGGCATGAGCCACTGTGCCCAGCCACCTCATCCTTTTTCCTGCAGCCGCTTTGACCCCAAAGCATTTCCTGCCCCTCCAACCTGGGAGGTGATCAGAAACCAGGTAAGAAGCGATCAGAATCTCCTGGCCCTCCAACCTAGGGAACAAAAGAAAGAAAAAAAACCACCATGGCAGGAAACTAACAAGGGGCCAGGAAGACCGGATGTAAACCTGGACCCATTAAAACTCCAGAGATGCAGCTCTAAATGATATTCCTCTCCTGGGCCATGCAAGCTCATTGGTCCCAGTTCCTGCATTTGGAAAATGGGGATAGTTTTGACACCCCACTCCTGGAGGGGGTGGTGCAGAATTAACAAGGCATTAATATTGAACACAGGCTGGGTACAGTGGCTGGTGACTGTAATCCCAGCACTTTGGGAGGCTGAGGCTGGAAGATCTTGGAGTTTGAGACCAGCCTAGGCAACACAGCAAGACCTTATCTCTATGGTAAACTTTTTTTTTAGTAGAGACAGGGTTTCACCATGTTGGCCAGGCTGGTTTGGAACCCTTGACCTCAGGTGATCCACCTGCCTCGGAATCACAAAGCGCTGGGATTACAGACATGAGCTGCCACACCTGGCCTACAGTAAATTTTGAAAAAGGCTGGGCACGGTGACTCGTGCCTGTAATTCCAACACGTTGGGAGGCTAAGGCAGGTGGATCACGAGGTCAAGAGTTCAAGACCAGCCTGGCCAACATGGTGAAAACCTGTCTCTACTAAAAATACAAAAAATTAGCTGGGCATGGTGGTGCATGCCTGTAATCCCAGCTACTCGGGAGGCTGAGGCAGGAGAATAGCTTAAAGACAGGAGGCGGAGGTTGTAGTGAGACAAGATCACACCACTGCACTCTAGCCTTGGCAACAAGAGGGAAACTCCATCTCAAAAAAAAAAAAAAAGCTTTTAAACAAGGAGTAACATAGTCTGACTTATGGTTTCAAAAGCTCCCTCAGGCTGTGTGATGGCTCAGATTTATAATCCAGCACTCTGGGAGGCCGAGATGGGAGGATTACTTGAGCCCAGGAGTTTGAGACCAGCCTGGGCAACATAGTAAGACCACATCTCTACAAAAAAAGAGAAAAATTAGCTGGGAATGGTGGCACACACTTGCGGTCCTGGCTACTCGGGAGGCAGAGGCAGGAGGATCACTTGAGTACAGGAGGTCGAGGCTGCAGTGAGTCATGAATGCACCGGGCAACAGAGACCCTGTCTCTAAAAACAAATAAAAAACACAGTAGTCGGAGGGCGACTACTGTGGACAAAGGAGGAAATAACAGCTCTGGTGCAGGGAGTGAGAATGGGGGTCAAGATCAAGTGGTGGTAGTAAAGTGGGTAAGAAGTGATCAGAATCAGGACCAGGCTTGTTGGCCCATGCCTGTAAAACCAGCACTTTGGGAAGCCGAGGTAGGGGCGCACTTGGGCCAGGAGTTGCAGACCAGCCTGGCCAACATTGCAAAACCCTGTCTCTAATAAAAATACAAAAAATCAGCTGGGCGTGGTTGCACACGCCTGTAATTCTGGCTATTTGGGAGGCTGAGGCATGAGAAGAATAGCTTGAACTCAGAGGGTGGAGGTTGCAGTGAGCTGAGATTGTGCTACTGAGCTCTATCCTGGGCAACAGAGCAAGACCCTGCTTCAAAAACAAACAAATAAACAAAAATCAAGAGAAATTTCAGAGGGAGGAGAGACGGCATAAGGCAATTGAGGGAGGTAAAGGGAGAGAGGCAAAGGGTGGGAGGCAGAGAGGAGAATATGAGGAGAGAGAAATCCATGACCTCTGACTTCGATGGGAGGGAGGGAAGGAGAGATGGAGACACAAGACAGGGAGTGGATATGGGGAAGGAGTCAAAAGTGTTTTTGGGATGTGTTATACAAAGCTTATAGGAGGTCATTATTTTGGACTGACCTCCTGCACCAGGCCCAACAAACTAAACCAAAATGGAGTCACTCATGCTAAAGTCCTACATAAGCAAACCAAAACTAAGTTGTTAATCTGACCTTCTAAGAAATCAGGAGAGAGAGATAAGATAGCCAAATCTCCAGCCAGGTCAGTTTTAGCCGGCATGATAAGGAAGTCCTCTCTGCTTTAAGCTTTACAAGAAAAGTAACTTTGGACTGAGTGCAATAGTGGCTCATGCCTGTAATCCCAGCACTTTGGGAGGTCAAGGCAGGAGGATAACTTGAGCTCAGGAGTTCAAATCTAGCCTGGGCAACATGGCAAGACCCTGTCTCTGCAGAAAAATTAGCTGGGCATGGTGGCACACACCTGTGATCTTAGCTCCTCTAAAGGCTGAGGTGGGCGGACTGCTTGAGCGCAGGAAGCTGAGGCTGCAGTGAGCTATGATTACACCACTGCACTCCAGCCTGGGTGACAGAGCAAGACTCAGACTCAAAAAAAAAAAAAAGGAAACTTTAAAATGAGCAATCCACGTTTTTTTTTGTTTTTTTTTTTTTTTGTTTTTCAGTTGGAGTTTCGCTCTTCTTACCCAGACTGGAGTGCAATGGTGTGATCTCAGCTCACTACAACCTCTGCCTCCTGGGTTCAAGCAATTCTCCTGCCTCAACCTCCTGAGTAGCTGGGATTACAGACACCCACCACTGCACCTGGCTAATTTTTTTGTATTTTTAGTAGAGATAGGGTTTCACCATGTTGGTCAGACTGGTCTCAAACTCTTGACCTCAGGTGATCCACCCACCTGGGTCTCCCAAAGTGCTGTGATTACAGATGTGAGCCACTTCGCCCGGCCTCTACATTTTATTTTCTGTTTCTGCCTGTAAAACCAACCTGCCTGCTCAGCTCCTGGGAAAAGAAGTTTTCATTTTGTGAAATGCAATGTTGCCTGATTGTAGAATTGCAAATAAAATCAAGTAAACCCTTTAAACTAAATGTGTTGTGATTTTGTTTTTTGACAGATGCCCAATGAACACCCTGGGAATGAGATCCAAGAGGCAGTAATAGTGACTGCTCCAATGGCCAGTACATTGGCTGTGTGCTTATTCCCTACTGTATAAACATATTTATTCAGCACTGGGGAAGTTACAGCAGTGATGAGGACAGATACAGTCCCTGACCCCATGAGGCTGATATGCTGTTAACCAAGGACAAAAAACAAGCAGATCAATGGATCAAGAAAGCCATGGGTTTTTGTTGTTGTTGCTGTTGTTTTTGACAGGGTCTTGCTCTGTTGCCCAGGTTGGAGTGCAGTGGGGTGATCATGGTTCACTGCAACCGCGACCTCCCAGGCTCAAACAATCCTCCCGCCTTGGCCTCCCACGTATCTGGGATCATGGCATGCAGCACCACACCTGGCGAATTTATTTTTATTTTTATTTATTTATTTTGTCTGTTAGACCTTCCTCGATTTTTTTTTTTTGAAGGGACTGGGTTTTGACACGTTGCCCAGACTGGTCTTAGCTCCTGGCCTTAAGTGATCTTCCCACCTCAGCGTCCCCAAAGTGCGTGTTTACAAGCATGAGCTACCCTAGCTGGCCAAAAAACAGCAACGTATACTTTATGTTAATAATATTGCATTGTGGGCTGGGCACAGTGGCTCACACTTGTAATCTCAGCACTTTGGGAGGCCAAGATGGGTGGATCACCTGAGATCAGGATTTCGAGACCAGCCTGACAAACATGGAGAAAACCCGTCTCTACTAAAATTAGCTGATGGCTCATGCCTTTAATCCCAGCTACTCAGGAGGCTGAGGCAGGAGAATCCCTTGAACTCGGGAGGCGGATTTGCAGTGAGCCAAGATCTCGCCATTGCACTCCAGCGTGGGCAACAAGAGCAAAACTGTCTCAAAAATAATAATAATATTGCATCATTGTTTATTGAAAATTTGTCAAGAAAGTAGATTTTAGATACTCTCACTACACACACAATTATGGAAGGCAATGGATAGGTTAACTGCTTAACTATCATAATTATTTCACTGTGTACATGTATATCAAAACAGCAGGCTGTACACACTAAATATATAAAATAAACACATACTGTAGCGTCAGGTAGCGATAGTGACAGGATTTATCACTACCTGACGATACAGTATGTGTTTATTTTATATATTACTTATACTTATGTTTTACCTATCGGTAAAATATGGGACAAAGAGGAGCAGGAGGTCCTGTTGGAGAGCACTTGATGCCCAATAAGGATTTGTAAGTATTTATTGAAGAATAGCAAAAACTGGACGGTTGATTCACTCTGTATTTAAGGAAATGATCCGGTTATTCTCAAAAGATTCCATGAGACTGGTTTCTTCAGTTTACAGAGGAGGAAACTGAGGCACAGAGGGATAACCTAATGCGTCTCTATATAGAGATGGAAACTGCAACCGAGAGAGGGGACCCAGCGCTGAGGTCCCCGGAAATGGCCATTTTTGGGCTTGGAGGGGCGAAGCCAAGGGTCAGCACGTTGACCTATGACGTAATTGGGATGTTAAACATCGTAGCATCACCTGGACGTAGCCCCATTTCCCTTCCAGCACAGGTCCTCTGATAGTCGGATAGGTGCCCAATCAAGCCGCTCATTGGTTAGTTGCTCCGTCAATCCATTTCATTCCTGCAGTCTTCCGCCCCGCCCACTTAAGTTCACCTTTGATAGGCTGATGCGGCCGTCACTTCAGAAAGGTCCGCATTCCTTCCGCCTTTCTCCAGGACACCGAGGGAGAGGAGGGTGGATATCAAGCGGCGCCCAACCCCCGGAGCACTATTTCCATCTCTGATTGGCTCAGCTGGGTGCCAGTCGCTATTCCACCCGCTGCTGATAGGCCATCCAAGCGCCGCTCTGCGAGGCCCCGGCTCCGCCCCCGTCGGGTGTTTGTGGTGGGGCTGCGGAGTCGCTGATCCCGCCGGAAGCGCCAGGACAATGGGGACTCGGGACGACGAGTACGACTACCTATTCAAAGGTGAGGCCGGTGGGGCAGAGACAGGCGAGGGCGTGGCGGCGAGGCAACGGGCAGACAGGCCAAGGCCGCGCTCCAGGCCGCTGGGCCCAGCCGGAGCCCGGCGCTTGGGGCCCGGCGGATCAGGCAACTGGGAAAGCCGGGGCCAACCGGACTCCATCAGCTTCAGGCTCGTGTGAGCGGCCATGCGGAGCCGGCGTCACGGAGAGACCTGGGGGACCCAGGATGTGCCAGGGCGGGGCCGGGGCCTAGAGGGGGTGGGGCCCGGAGCGGTGGGAGAGGCCGTTAGGGGCGGGGCCTCTGGAGGGAGTGGGACCTTCCGGGATTTGGCGGGCCGGGCTGGGTGAAAAGCGTGATTCGGAATGGGGGCGGGCTTTTTAGAGGCGGGGATAAGACGTGTGGGCGTGACCAATAGGGGGTTTGGCCTGGTAAAATGGGGGCGGGACTCCACGAAGCTAGTCCTGATTGGGGCAGCGTGTTTGGGGCGGGGCCCGGGAGAGGCGGGGCAGACAATGTGGGTGGGTCGAGATCAGGGCCTGGGAGTGAGGTATATGGTGGCAGGAGCCTTGGATTGGGGTGCAGAGCCAAGATTGAGTGGAGAGGTACCCGTATGCAGCAAGAATTCCATCCCTTCACTCAGAACTCTCAACAGCGCTAAGCCAGTACCTGCACTTTTCTGAGCACTTTACGTGAATGAACTCATTTAAATCCTCACTGCAGCCCTTTGAGGTTTATATTAACCAGCCTCTCTTTTTATACATTTGGAAACTGAGGCCCAGAGTGACAAAGACACAGTTTATAAGTGTTGGAGCCCGATTGAGCCCAGGCCACCTGTGGGCCTTACCACTTTGTCTTAGGGTGCTTGTGGCCAGCATCTGGGACTTGCGGTTGTCAGACCACCTTCCAATATGTGCGCACTGACGGCCAGGGCCCCAGCCAGTCTGCTGGAGGGTCTTCCACGCCCCAGGGACTGAGTGGGCTCTAGGAACATCAAATAAGGCCTAGGTAGATCAGGCAGCCATTTCCCTTTTGGAGACAGCTGGGGGTGAGTTTCCTCCAGCTGGAGGAAGCTGGAATCCTTCTCAGTTGAGCCTTCTGTGCCCAGCTAGACTTTGGCCTGGTCCTCTGCCCTCATTGCTGGGCTCACTGGCTGACAGTGGCAGCCCTTGAGGGCCAACCCCTGGACCCAAGGTGCCTTGGCCCTGCAGCCTGCTCTGTGAGGGTCTGCATCCCACACCAGCTGTTGGTATCTTTACCTAGCTGAGCCATCCCTCTGAGCATGCTCTGTGGCCTGTACCAGGCGTGGCTGGGCCTTGTGTCTAGTCTCATCCAGCGTCTTGGGGTTGTGGGAAATGAGGGGAAGGTCTCCTCACCTGGCATGTCCATGTGGCAGAGGACTTCTGTGTAGAGGGGAGGAAGTGTCTATGCAACTGCCTAGAGTTATCCCGCAGCGCTGAGGGCTCTGGCAGCTACACACAGGTTGATACTGTTACCAGTGGGTGATTTTCTGTGGTCAGCAGGTGCCAGCCCCAAGGTCTTGCCCTCACAGCAGGAGGAAGGGTTTTGGAGACTGGGGATCTGCAGGGCCATCTGGTGACAGGGGACTAGACTTTGGGTCTGGCTGAGCAGGTGCTGTCTCCACTCAGCCCACCCTGAAGCAGCTGCTTCCAGGTCCTAGCTGGGCACCCACCCAGACGTGGCATTGCTAGGGAAGGGGGTGTTGCTCCCCACTTGCCCCATCCAGTTTTCTGCAGTCATCGCTGCCTGTTATTTTCGCCCCTTTGCTGTTTTCAATGACACAGCTCCGAGTGTTTGCTCAAGTCATGATTTTGCCCTTTGGGTTATTTCCTTGAAGTGTGTTCCCAGCAGAACAGTTAGTGGGTCAGGAGCAACGGAGAGGCTGTGCTGTTCCCAGGACTCATCTGCAGACACCGCTTCCTGGAAACGCTGATCCAGCTTCTGCAGCAGCTGGCATGCATCCGGTGGGCAGTAGGGGGCAGGGGTGTGTCTGCCCCACTGCCCTCCCCCCTGGCCTCCTTTTACTGAGTTGAGCAGGTGCTCTGCTGACCTCAAGCCAGTTGGTAGCAAAAATCTAACCCACAAGGTCAGCGTTTCCCAGACTGCTCATCTGCTGTCTCACCTTCACAGCTGTGCCTCATCAGAGGGCCTTCTCTGTTCTCTTTCAACAATTTGTGTTCTTTCTTTTTCTTTTCTTTTTTTTTTTTTCTTTTTTGAGATGGAGTCTCACTCTGTTGCCCCAGGTTGAAATGCAGTGGCAAGATCTCTGCTCATTGCAACCTCCACCTCCCCAGTTCAAGTGATTATCTCCTGTCTCAGCCTCTTGAGTAACTGGGATTAAGTGCCACGACACCTGGCTAATTTTTGTATTTTTAGTAGAGATGGTGTTTCACCATGTTCGTCAGGCTGGTCTGGAACTCCTGACCTTGTGATCCACCTGCCTTGGCCTTCCAAAGTGCTGCAATTACAGGCATGAGTCACCGCGCCTTGCCCCTGCCTTGTTTATTTTGGTGGCCACGTCAAGCACTGGCTCCTTGACCTCAGCAGACGAGGCCAGCAGATCCCCTGTGTGATACCCCATGTGCCATTTGTTTTTCCTCTGAACATTCTCCCCCATTCCCCCAGGAATGACACTGTTAATTTGTACTACTTATAAAACCTCACATTTATCCTCCTGACATTTTCTCCTTTAGCCACCGGCCATTTTCACAGCCTGCCACTGATTGCCTCGGGCACCCTAGATTTCTCCTCTGATGGACTCGGGGCTGTGGGTTCCACCGTGGGTGCAGCTGTGTCCCCAAGGGTCACGGAGGTCCTCCCAGAGCCCTTCCCCATCCCAGAGTCCCTGACCAATCAGGACTCACTTGGCCCTGGAAGACATGGGTCGTGGGGAAAATGCGCTGCAGCTGCCCCAGGTCCTGTGCCTTGGGTTTTGTCCACCCCTCCTCTGCCCAAGGAGAAGGTGACCGCTGTCTCCAGGGAACAGAACTGGCCGGTGCTTCCCTTTCTCTACTGAGGTTCCCAAGGCAGTTCCCAGCCCTCGAGCCTCAACAAACGCCCACAGCGGGCTGCTGTTCTGGTTGCTGTTTTGGGGACCCAAAATACCATCTTCTCCACTTAGAATGGGGGCCTCTCCTGTGCCCTGGCTTTGGACACTTCCCCAGAGAAAAGCTGAGACAAGAGTGCCTCCCTGTATCTGCTCCCTGAGGCCTAGATTCTTAGGACCACCTTTCCAGAGGAAGGCTGAGACATTGCTTGCTTGGCTCCACCAGGCTCTGCCCAGAATGGGGCACCATTCCCCTGAAGGACCCCTCAGTCAGCCTGAGCATTAGGGTCTGGGCCCCAGGGCAGCCACATTGTTATGGGGCAGGCCAAGATACTCAGGACTTCTCAGAAGTGCCAGCTCTTTGTTTTTGCCAACTGGGCTTGCCTGCTCTGTCAGCCAAGTGGCATGTCTGGGGTAGGGGGCTGCTTCCCAGCCAGTGAAGCCACCGACTTCTGTGGCAATGCTGGGAGCTGTGTCCTCAAGGGCTCTTTATTTCTCCAAGACAACAGATTGCTTGTGTCGTAGACAATGACGTTTTCATTCCCAGCCTGCATACTGGACCTGCCCTGCTGGCCACCTCTCTGCTTTGGACACCCAGTGCCAGGGACTGGCTGGGCAGTTCAGCCTCTCTGCCATTTACCTGTTTTGTTGCCCAGGCTGGAGCGCAGTGGCTTAGTCTCGGCTCACTGCAACCTCCACCTCCCAAGTTCAAGTGGTTCTCCTGCCTTAGCCTCCCGAGTAGCCGGGACGACAGGTTCCTGCTGCCACCACGCCTGGCTAATTTTTGTATTTTTAGTAGAGATGGGGTTTCACCATGTTGGCCAGGCTGGTCTCAAACTCCTGAGCTCAAGTGATCCACCCACCTCGGCCTCCCAAAGTGCTGGGATTACAAGCGTGAACCACCACACCTGGCCTGCCATTTACCTGTTCAGTGGCTGTTTGTCCCTTGCTCTGACCTGGTCACTCTGGGTTGAGTGTCTCCAGCTGTTCAGGGAGAATGACAATGTTTACATCTGTCTCTAGGGCAGCCCTGAGAATGTCAGCTGAGGCCTGCAAAGCACTGGCAACCCAGCCTCGCCAAGGTGCTCGAGAGTGTTGGCCAGGCTGGGGCAAAACTGATGGAGCTGGGTGCTATGGCTCACGCCTGGAATGCCAGAACTTTGGGAAGCTGAGGCGGGTGGATCACTTGAGGTCAGGAGTTCGAGACCAGCCTGGCCAACATGGCGAAACCCCATTTCTACTAAAAATACAAAATTAGCCAGGCATGGTGGTGAACACCTGTAATCCCAGCTACTTGGGAGGCTGAGTCAGGAGGGTCTCTTGAACTCAGGAGGCAGAGGTTGCAGTGAGCCGAGATGGTGTCAGTGTACTCCAGCCTGAGTGAAGGAGATTCAGTCTCAAAAAAAAAAAAAGAAAATTGATGGGCTGAGGACCCCTCAAGGTCGTATAACTGGGGCAAGGCTGGGAAGGGAGTAAGGGTGTTGGGGGGATCCCCAGGCTGGGCCCGAGTTTCCTGTCTTGGCTCCTGAGGATGTGAGAACTGAGCAGATTTCCCCAGCTTTGGCTAGGCTCCTATAGCTGCCATGGAAAGAGATTAAGGTTGGTGGTATGACTGGGGGTCCCCATGGTGAGTCCAGTCTGCCCCCTGTGGCCTGAGAGCCCATTTTTCATTCCTACTGACTTGGTTGGGAAGCCCAGGGCCACATGCCCACGACCATTCCACCTCTTTCCATCTCTCTCTTTTTTTTTGAGATGGAGTCTTGCCGTGTTGCCCAGCTTGGAGTGCAGTGGCACAATCCTGGCTCACCGCAAGCTCCGCCTCCCAGGTTCAAATGATTCTCCTGCCTCAGCCTCCTGAGTAGCTGAGACTAGAGACGCCTGCCACCATGCCTGGCTAATTTTGTATTTTTTCATAGAGATGGGGTTTTACCATGTTAGTCAGGCTGGTCTCAAACTCTTGACCTCACATGATCTGCTTGCCTCAGCCTCCTCAAGTGCTGGGATTACAGGCGTGAGCCACTGTGCCTGGCCATCTTTCTGTCTTTCTCTGAAATCCACTGTGCTGGGCACACATGGTGACATGAGAGAATGCTGGTCCTATTGTCACAGGTCTTGCGGGCCAGGCCAAGTAGTGGTCTTTGGCGAGAAGAGAGCCCTGAACCGAGGGATCTTGAAGGATGAGTAGGAGTTTGCCAGCTGCCCCATGCCATCAGAGCTGGGGTGCCCAGAGCCTCAATCCCTGCCCTATAAGGCAGAACCAAGACCCCCCCCAAGCCACGTGCTGGGGTTGGAGTAGGACAGTGAGCACAGCAGTGAGTTGGGAAGGAAAGAACCCAGGCTGCGGATGCAGAAGACCTGGGTTCAAATACTGCCTGGGTCACTTCTCAGGAGGGTTGCTCCAGACAAGTCACTTGGGGCGCACCGTTGGGAGGTGGGAGTGGGTCCACAAATGTGTCAGGGTCCTGCTCTGCCCCATACCCCATTCCCCAACCAAGACTCAGTTTCCTCATCTGTAAAAATGGGCTACATGAGCCTTCTGCAAAGTAGTGCGCACCAAGAGCTTTCTTTTTTTTTTTTTTTTTTTGAGATGGAGTCTTGCTCTGTTGCCCAGACTGGAGTGCAGTGACATGATCTTGGCTCACTACAACCTCCACCTCCCAAGTTCAAGCATTTCTCCTGCCTCAGCCTCCCGAGTAGCTGGACTACAGATGCCCGCCATCATACCCGGCTACTTTTTATATTTTTAGTAGAGATGGGTTTTCACCATATTGGCCAGGCTGGTCTTGAACTCCTGACCTTGTGATCCACCCACCTCATCCTCCCAAAGTGGTGGGATTACAGGCTTGAGCCACCACGCCCAGCCCGCACCAAGAGCTTTCTTAGCTTTCTCATCAAATGTTCTTTTTGTTCTTGTTATTCTTGGTTTCCAAGCAGCCAACCATAGAGTACCAGGTAGGGTTGCAGGGGCTGCCTGATCCTACCCTCCTCACCTGTGGCATCCTCCAGGTATGGGGCAGGGGGTGTACCTGGGAGGCTCTGCCAGTCTCTTTGGCATTTTGTTTGTTCACTTGACATTTTCTTGTGTGCCAGGCACTGCCAGGGCCTGGTTCCTGCCCTTGGGGCAGACTGGCAAAAAATAAATGCCACCCGACAGGTGAGAGAGTGGCAAGAGTGACAGAGGAAGAGCTGGGTCGGGGAACAGGGTAATTTGGAGAGTTGGGTTTTAGTAGCATAGCAGGGAAGGCCTTCCTGACCAAGTGGCATTTAAGGGACCACATGAAGGAGATGAGGGAGGGAGCCAGATGGGTGCCTGGAGAAGACTGTTTCTGGCAGCAGGAACAGCCCGTGCAAAGGCCCTGGGGCAGGATCACACATGGCATGTTGGAGGAACAGCATGGAGGCCCTTGTGGTGGGAGCAGAGTGAGCCAGGGGGTGAAAGGGAGGAGGGGAGGGCCTTGTGGGCAGCGGGGAGGACTGGGGCTTTTCCTTTGCCAGATGTGGGAGCCATGGAGGGCTGTCTGCAGAGGAGGAAGGGAGGTGCCCTGGCTTGGTTCTCACTGGCGCCCTGGCTCAGTACTCACAGTGCCCTCTGGTGGCTGTTGCAGGAGGACAGCCTTTTGGTTGATGAGTGAACACAGGGACCCTACAGACGATACCTTCCAGGGTCTCAGATTCTGGAATGGAATAGCCCAGGGAGAGACAGTGGGGTGCACTGCTCATCCTCCCTTCTCTTGGATCTCGGATATGCTGAAGAATTGGCTCTGAGATGCGAGGGAAAGGAAAGAGTGGAGAATGACTCCAGGTTTTTGGCGTGAGTGCCTGGTAGGACCAAGCCACAGTTAGACAAGATAGAGAGGGGAGGTAAAGGGTGGGTGAGCAGGCTTAGGGAGCATTCGAGAGCTTGGCTCTACTCTACTGGGTATGAGGGGCCTGGGTCATTGAAGAGACATGAAGGAGGCAGTGGGCACGGCAGTCTGGCCTTCTAGGGCGAATGGTAACGTAGGAGTTGCC
Organism: Saguinus oedipus; assembly: GCA_031835075.1. Lineage (NCBI taxonomy): Eukaryota > Metazoa > Chordata > Mammalia > Primates > Cebidae > Saguinus > Saguinus oedipus. Next base: position 8,016,419 of record CM063187.1, read on the forward strand.
AGCCCAAGGCTGTTGTTTATAGACATGAGCCTGGATGGGGTCACCTGGTGAGTGTGTGTGGACAGAGATGTCTGTCCTGGGGCTCCCTGATGTTCAAAGGTGTAGTAGGAGTGGCTTCAAGGTGGGGAGTCAGGGGACACCTGAAGGCAGGGAAGGTGGGAGAGCCGCTGGGTGCCTGTGGTGGGGGCCGGGGAGTGCTGAGGCTGACACTGACTGTGGGGGCAAAAGCGTGCTTGGTTTGACTGGGGGATAGGAGGTGAAATGAGTGAGTGGTGTAGATAACACCTTCTAGGGGGTTCGGAGTCTGGAGAGGAGAGAATCAGGCAGTGCCCAGAGCAGGAAGTGGGGTCGGGAGAGAATGTTTTCTAGAGGGAGAATTCCAAGTGTGTAGATACAGCCCCACAGTGTGGCAAGGGGAAGGGCAGAGCAGAGCTGCCTGTTGGGTTCCAGACTCTGCTCCCTCAGTGTGGCAGGGGTCCCAGGTAGGGCTGGGGACCTCTGGGTCAGCCAGGGCTCAGCCTGGCTGCCAGCACCTCCGCAAGCTCAGGAGGGCCAGCCATGCCCATCTCTGCCCAGATGAGGAAGCGTCATCCTCACTGGATGCCCCCCAACTCCTTGGGACTAGGGGTGACCAAGCCACTGGGCCAACCCACCTTCAGGTGCCAGGGCCCAAGCCCCACACTTGGGGGTCTACAGGGCTTCTGGCTGGGGACTCTTCTGGATGGCTGTATTCAGGTGCGCACACACACCAATCTCCTCCGCATGGTGTGTTCTGCATCTGGGGGCAACCCACCCAGGCCCTACCTCAGAGCCCGGGGTGGCTGGGCCCCTAGGGACAGTGCTCCATGCCTGGGACAGGAAACACTTGACAGGGTGGGTCACCCCCGGCCTGACCAGCTGGCACCTGCTCTAGGAAACATGCTCCTGGTGCCCCCTGGCCAGCATGAGACAGGCCTGCTGCTCACCTCATGTTGACCAGGCTCAGGCTCCCTTTCCCTGGGAGCTGTTGCCCACCAACCCTTATCTCCCTCCCATCCACGCTGCGCTGACTCCTTTCTGGGCCGGGATTTGCATCTTGCCAAGCTGTTCTGCTGCACACCCGCCTTCTGGGACAATGCATACCTGTGTTGGAGCCCTGTGAGGAGCTGTGCACATTCGTGGACTGCCCCTTGAACGAGGACTTGGCCTTGGCTGGAGCTCCCTGTAGCTCAGCAGGGGATCGACCCTAGGGCAGAGGTGATGGGAGGTGGCCGCAGGCTCTTTCTTCCAGGCTTCGACCTCCAGGCAGATTCCTGTTTCTCACTCAGCCATCTGTGCCAAAGCTGGATGTGGGTTTGCTGCACCAGGAGGGGTGTGGGGTTGGGGTTGGGGGAGTGCCTCATGTCCTGTTACTTACCATCTGCAGCAGTGACCCTTCCCAAGCCCTGACCAGAAACCACAACAACCATGATGACTGCCCATTCGTGTCCCTTCCTGCGCAATGCCTGCTCTTTTTTTTTGTGGGTGGGGGAGACAGAATCTCTGTTGCCCAGGCTGGAGTGTAGTGGTATAATCTCAGCTCACTGCAACCTCCACCTCCTGGGCTCAAGTGATTCTCCCACTTCAGCCTCCTGTATAGCTGGGGCTATTTTTTATAGAGATGGGGTTTCACCATCTTGGCCAGGCTGGTCTCAAACTCCTGACCTCAAGTGATCCGCCTGCCTTGGCCTTTCAAAGTGCTGGGATGACAGGCGGGATCCACTGTGCCTGGCCATGCCTGCTCTTACTCCATCCTCCTGTGACTGCCTCCCTGTTCACACATTTGGAAAAAGCAGTGCAGAGGTAAGGTGACTTGCCCAAGGTCACCTGGCTCAGGAGCCTTCTCAAGCCATGGCTGGCTGCCCAGCCACCGGGCTGCAGGTGGAGGCTCAGGGTTGATGGATCTCGAGCCACCCAGCCTGCCTGGCTGCCTGGGTCCCCATGATCCACCTGGGACAGCCCTGCTCCGAGGACAAGAGAGAGGCAGGTGTTGTGTTAACTGCAGTGGCTGTTTCTGGAAGGCAGGAGCCTCTCTTTGCTTCTGCACTAGCTAGCATGGTGCCTGCAGGTTCCCAGCTCCAGGCACCTCCGACTCCACACCATTAGCTGCTGCATGGGTGCAGCGCTCAGGGAGCTGGTGGGAAGGTTCTGAGGGTGGTTGTGGGTGGAGGATGGGGACTCACAGAACCTCGCCTCCCCGCCCAGTGGTGCTCATCGGGGACTCGGGCGTGGGCAAGAGCAACCTGCTGTCCCGCTTCACCCGCAACGAGTTCAACCTGGAGAGCAAGAGCACTATTGGCGTGGAGTTTGCCACCCGCAGCATCCAGGTGGACGGCAAGACCATCAAGGCACAGATCTGGGACACCGCTGGCCAGGAGCGCTACCGCGCCATCACCTCCGCGTGAGTGTCTGCAGCCTGGGCAGGGACGCTGAATGCAGGGGCGTGGGCAGGCGTCGCATGGGCAGGCGGCACGTGGGCTTGGAAGAATGCGTAGGAGTTGGGCAGGAAAAGGGGGGAGCATGCCCCAAGAGCAAGGAGTGAGGCTGGAAGAACATCCCAGCCATGCACTGTAAGACCCTGAGGCAGACCAGCGCCCAGCCTTGGCCATACTGGGGTTATCTCTGCATACTGAGTGCAGTGAGGATCTGGCTCCAGCCACTCCACTGGGCCACTACCTCTGCCCAGCCAGCTCCCCAGCCTTCCTCCTCCCCCAGCTCCCGTCTTCTGGGACTTACACCTTGTCCCACACCCCTCCTGTCCTCCTGCCCAGGCCCTGCTTCCCCACAAAGGCCTCCCAGACATCAGGACCCCTCCCAAGCCCCCCAGCCATTCCCACCACCGTGGTCTCTCTGTCGCCTCGAGGTACTCGGCTCCCATCTTCTTCATCCCTCAGGTGCATCTGTCTGTCATCTCTTTTTTCGAGACAGACAGAGTCTTGCTCTGTCGCCCAGGCTGGAGTGCAGTGCCACAATCGCAGATCACTGTACCCTCGATCTCCCAAGCTCAAGCGATCCTCCTTCCTCAGCCTCCTGAGTAGCTGGGGCTACAGGCATGCACCACCATGCCTGGCTTATATTATTTTAATATATTTGTTTGTTTGTCTATTTATTTATTTTATTTTGAGATGGAGACTTGCTCTGTCACCCGGGCTAGAGTTAAGTGGCATGATCTCGGCTCACTGCAACCTCCACCTCCCTGAATCAAGCGATTCTCCTGCCTCAGCCTCCTAAGTAGCTCAGGGATTACAGGCACCTGCCACCACACCTGGCTAATTTTTGTATTGTTAGTAGTGACCACATTGGCCAGGACGGTCTCGAACTTCTGACCTTGTGATCCACCCGCATCAGCCTTCCAAAGTGCTGGGATTATAGGCGTGAGCCACCATGCCCAGCCTTATTTTTTTGAAAGACAGGGTCTCGCTGTTGCCCAGGTTGGAGTGCAGTGGTGCGATCATAGCTCACTTCAGCCTTGAACTCCTGAGTTCAAGCGATTCTCCCACCTCAGCCTCTCAAAGTGCTGAAATTAGGTGTCTATCTCCTCAGTGGGCTGAGTCTGGCCCTGCATGGTAGGCAGTGGCCTTTTCTTTGCACAGCCTCAGTTTCCTTCTCCCCAGCTTTTTTTTTTTTTAAAGTCGGGTCTTGCTCTGTCCCCTAGGCTGGAGTGCAGTGGTGTGCTCTCAGCTCACTGAAACGTCTGCCTCCCAGGCTCAAGTGATCCTCCCACTGAGCTTCCTGAGTATCTGGGATCACAGGCATGTACACCACACTTGGCTCATTTTTGTATTTTTCTAATATAGACAGGATTTCACCATGTTGGCCAGGCTGGTCTGAAAATCCTAGTCTCAAGTGATCTGCCTTCCTCAGCCTCCCAAAGTGCTGAGATTACAGGCATGAGCTGCCATGCTTAGCCCCTTCTTCTCTTTTTTTTTTTCTGTCAGACAGAGTTTTGCTCTTGTTACCCAGGCTGGAGTGCAATGGCGCAATCTCGGCTCACCGCAACCTCCACCTCCTGGGTTCAAGCAATTCTCCTGCCTCAGCCTCCTGAGTAGCTGGGATTACAGGCACATGCCACCATGCCCAGCTAATTTTTTGATTTTTGGTAGAGACAGGGTTTCACCATGTTGACCAGGATGGTCTCGATCGCTTGACCTCGTGATCCACCCACCTCGGCCTCCCAAAGTGCTGGGATTACAGGCGTGAGCCACCGCTCCCAGCCTCTTCCCTTTTTTTGATGACCTCATGGTATCTTCTATCCCCAATCCCCACATTCCCTCCTCAGGCCCCCACATTTCAGAGCTGGATTCAGGGAGCAGAGCTGGGGCCTCTAGACACGCACCCTTTTCTTGAGGCCACAATGGTTAGCCCTGGGCGTGACATGTGCTGTTATCCCAGGAGGCTGCCACTGCCCACATTCCCCCTTCAGAGCAGCTCACAGGCCCCTGACCATGCAGGTACTACCGCGGTGCCGTGGGCGCCCTGCTGGTGTACGACATCGCCAAGCACCTGACTTACGAGAACGTGGAGCGCTGGCTGAAGGAGCTTCGGGACCATGCAGATAGCAACATCGTCATCATGCTGGTGGGCAACAAGAGTGACCTGCGCCACCTGCGGGCTGTGCCCACTGACGAGGCCCGCGCCTTCGCAGGTGAGCAGATGGAGACACAGAGCATCAGAGAGGTGTGTGGAAGGCAGGACACCCCCTCAGTGTGGGGGACCTGGCCACAGCCCTGGTGTCCCTTCCCTGAGGAGTGGCTTATTTCCTGGGCCAGGTGGGTGAGCGGGGTCCCTGAGAGCATGTGGGAGCATCACCCCACCTCCCAGCTCACCTGGGCATTATTCTCTGTTCCAGAAAAGAACAACTTGTCCTTCATCGAAACCTCGGCCTTGGATTCCACCAACGTAGAGGAAGCCTTCAAGAACATCCTCACAGGTGGCCCGGGGACTGGATGGGTGTGGGTAGGGCACCAGCCAGGCAGGGCGGAACAGGAACACTCTGAACCTTCACTGTTTTGTTTGATTTTTGCTTTCTTTCTTCCTTTTTTTTGTCATGGGGGATGGAGTCTTGCTCTTTTGCCCAGGCTGGAATGTGGTAGCTCAATCTCAGCTCACTGCAACCTCCGTCTCCCAGGTTCAAGTGATTCTCCTGCTTTAGCCTCCTGAGTAGCTGGGATTACAGGCACGTGCCACCACACCCAGCTAATTTTTGTATTTTTAGTAGAGACAGTTTCACCATGTTGGCCAGGCTGGTCTCGAACTCCTGGGCTCAAGTGATCTAACTGCCTCGGCCTCCAAAAGTCCTGGGATTGCAGGTGTGAGCCACTGTGCCTGGCTTATTTGATGTTTTTTCCACCACTGCCCCTAACCTTTGTTTGTTAAACCTGCCGACCCACATGGACACTTAACAGGGACAGACAAGCTTTAGCCCTTGCTGGCACTGGGGACACAGAGACAACCCACCCCGCCCAGTCCCAGTTCTTGGAGAGGGGCCCTACCTTGACTCTTGGCGCTTGAGGGTGGCCTCGGGGACCTGTAGCCCTTTGGCTTCTGGGAGTTTACCTCTAAGGGAGAAGGGTGCTTCTGGTCTTAGGGAGCGAGAGGCCAGAGCTGGCCCTGACCAGATGTGGGTCCTGCCCCGGCTGGGTGCCCAGCCCTGACCTTGTTACCCCTGATGTGATGGGGGCACTGTGGGGGCCTGGAGAGGAGCTATGGAGTCCTGCAGGGAGGGGCCCCCTCGGCAGGCAGGGCACACGCTGGCTCACCCAATGTCCCCCTGTGCCCCCTTGGCAGAGATCTACCGCATCGTGTCACAGAAACAGATCGCAGACCGTGCTGCCCATGACGAGTCCCCTGGGAACAACGTGGTGGACATCAGCGTGCCACCCACGACAGATGGACAGAAGCCCAACAAGCTGCAGTGCTGCCAGAACCTGTGACCCCTGCGCCTCCGTCTGCCCCTGCCATGGTGTCCTCCGGCCCCTCCCTGCTGTCTCTCTGTGGCCGGCTCGCTCCAGCCCTCCCAGTGAGCTCTGCATGGCTGGGCCGGGGCCCAGGACGGACAGGAGCCAGTGCTACCCCTGTCCTGCCTAGGAAAAAGCTAGAAGCCCCTGTTTGCTGCACCCACCCAACTCGGGTCCCCTCGGGCGTCTTGACCGGGTGGGGAGGGTGGCAGGATGGACAGGGCTGGCCAGAGGTCAGAAGGATGGGCGCATGGTGCCGGCTTCTCTCCTTTTCCTCGGCAGACTCCAGGGAGTGATTGCCTCCCTCTCTCTGTGGCTGGCTGACCCAGCCAGCCCATCATCCCCACCCAGAACCCTGCTCCAGGCCAAAGCCTGAAGAACCAGGCAGTGGGGTCCAGGACAGGTAGAACCTCCCAGGCTCTCGGCACCCACCCGCTCCTCCGCGCATAGCAGCTCGCACAGGCCTCCCACCTCCGCCTGTTGATTGATGCAGGGAGAAGCCCGTCACCCTCTCCCCCACCCATCTCCTGCACGCAGCGTGCCCTCTCGGCCCTCCCGCTCCCCCTCCTCTGTCTCGTTTCCCCTCTGGTCTGGAACCTATTTGCAAGTGAAGCAATATCTCCATGTTTTGTATATACAACCGCTCTTGTAGCCTTTGGTTTTTGTTATTGTAGAGAAACACAGATTCTTTATACACTTTGTAAGATTTATGCCAAACCCCAGCTCTCGACCTCTTCTTCTCCCTGTGGCCCCTGCACTGTTGCCCCCCGTCCCTGTCCCCTCACCCATTACTAAAATGTATAATCTGACTTCCTGTACAGAAACTTGCCACTGCGCATCTGTCTTCTTTCTTTCCACCAAGAGCCCGCTCCTGGGCCAAAGCCCCTCTTGCTGCATGTTCCCCAATGTAGGCCAGACCCCCCATCTCCACGGCCCACCCCAACAGGGAACGAGAGGACCCCAGCACCTGCCAAGGGCAGCTTGGAGGCCCCCTGAGCTGGCCCAGTGCGGTTGGGGTGGGCCCTCTCCAGGCTGCCCCTATGGCAGGGAGAGAGGGAAGGCTGCAGCTTGTCCTTGACCTTAAACTCCCCAGTCCTAGGACCGCAGGACTGCGGGCACCCCCTGGTGGGGACGGGAGCCAACGGCAGTGGCCAGGGTTTATCACTTTATCTCCTGCCAGGGCTGCCCCTCCCCTGGGGGGTCCTGATGAGGGGGGCTTGCCCTGCAGATGTTAGTGATGCCTCCTGTCTCTACCCTAGAGTGACACCAGAGGAGAGCCTGGTGGGGGAATGCTGGAGACAGCAAAATGTGTGGCATGGGATTCCTCTTCCTAGGATTCAGCATCTCCCTCCACCTCACCCCTGCGGTGACCTTGGAACCAGTGTGAGCTGCCAGCAGCTTTCCAAAAGCTCCAGCCACTAGCTGAAGAGGCCACTCACACCTGGAGACCCCAGGGACACCTGAGAGAGGACAGTCCCATTCCCTCTTAATTCTAGACTCTGGCTGCCCTGCCTGGAGGGATGGGGGATTGCAGACATGTTTTCACAGAAGAGCTCCGGGCCACCGGGAGCTGTTTAGATGGGAGCTGGAGTGAGCCAAGGTGTGCACCCCAGGCGCAGGGAGCAACCTGGCACAAAGCTAACTGGCAGAATTGGAGGCAGCCGTGTACCCTTGGCTCTGGGGCCCATTCACACAGACCCCAGGGAAGTGGATTCCCCTGTGTTTGGACAGGGCGGGTCATGTGGTGGACAGAGGCATTGGGTGCTAAGCAAGAAAGCACCTGAAGTTTTTTATTTTCTGGTTTTTTTTTTTGTTTTTTTTTAGACAGAGTCACACTCTGTTGCCAAGACTGGAGTGCAGTAATATGATTTCTGCTCTCTACAACCTCTGCCTCCCAGGTTCAAGGGATTCTCCTGCATCAGCCTCTGGAGTAGCTGGGACTAGAGGCACGCGCCATCACACGTGGCTAATTTTTGTATTTTTAGTAGAGATGGGGTTTCATCATGTTGGCCAGGCTGGTCTCGAACTCCTGACCTCAGGTGATCCACCTGCCTTGGCCTCCCAACATGCTGGGAATACAGGCATGAGCCACTGCACCCAGCCTTAGCACCATGAGTTTCAAGCAGTTAAAAGATCAACAAATATTTCTAGAGCTTCCACTATCTACTAGACCTGAGGTGGGGACTGACTAATGTGTTCCGTGTCCCTTTAAGAGTCACAGGCCAGCAATGCCGTTTTAATTACTCTGATTTTTTTTTTTTTTTTAAGACAGGGTTTCACCATGTTGGCCAGGCTGGTTTTGAACTCCTGACTTCAAGTGATCCACCTGCCTCAGCCTCCCAAAGTGCTAGGATTACAGGCGTGAGCCACCACACCCAGCCCTGATTTCCGTGTTTAATAAGCACATCATGCTCACTCTTTATTAAGATAACATAGATATAACATCAAACTTACCTTTTTTGTTTGAGACGGAGTCTAGCTCTGTCACCCAGACTGGAATGCAATGGCACGATCACAGCTCACTGCAACTTCTGCCTCTCAGGTTCAAGCGATTCTCCTGAGTTGGCCTCCCAAGTACCTGGGATTACAGATGCCCACCACCACACCCAGCTAATTTTTGTACTTTTGGTAGAGATGGGATTTCACTGTATTGGGCAGGCTGATCTCGAACTCCTGACCTTGTGATCCATCCACCTCGGCCGGCCTCCCAAAGTGCTGGGATTACAAGTGTGAGCCACTGCGCCCAGCCGTTTTTTTTGTTGTTGTTGTCTCTTGTTTGTTTGTTTTTCTGAGATAGAGTCTTGCACTGTCTCCCAGGTTGGAGTGCAGTGGCATAATCTCGACTGACTGCAACCTCCACCTCCTGGATTCAAGTGATCTCCTGCCTCAGCCTCCTGAGTAGTTGGAACTATAGTCACTTGCCACCAAGCTCGGCTAATTTTTTGTATTTTTAATAGAGATGAGGTTTCACCATGTTAGCCACGATGGTCTTGATCTGCTGACCTCATGATCCACCCAACTCGACCTCCCAAAGTGCTGGGATTACAGGTGTGAGCCACCAGGCCCAGCCCTTTTTTTTTTTTTTTTTTTTAGACAGGTTCTCCCTTTGTCACCCAGGCTGGAGTGCAGTGGCATGATCTCGGCTCACTACAACCTCCACTTCCCAGGCTCAAGACATCCTCCCGCCTCAGCTTCCCAAGTAGCTGGAACCACAGATACATGCCATGATGCCTGGATAATTTTTGTATTTTTTGTAGAGGCAGGGGGTCTCACTATGTTGCCCAGACTGGCTCAAACTCCTAGGCTCAAGCAATCCGCCCACCTCAGCCTCTCAAAATGTTGGCATTATAGGCATGAGCCACCATGCCTGGCCCATATGGCAATTCTAAGTTTGCTTTTCTTAGAGATCGTGTTAAATCTTTCACACATCATTATTTGTTATTTCAACAACCCTAGGAGGTGGGTATAATATCCCAGCCCCTTTTACAGAAGTTAAGCAACTTATCTAAGGTCCCACAGTTAGTAAGATACAAACAGGTTTCAAACCCAGAGCTGTGTGTGTAACTGCTAAGTTATAAGTCTTCTCCTACTGTTTACTGAATACCAGCTATGAGCCAGAAAACTCTCAAAAGTGGATAAAATGCCCAGATAAAAGACTGAGAAGACAGCCAGGCACAGTGGTGTGACCTGTAGTTCCAGCTACTCCGGGTCTGAAACAGGAGGAGGCTTGCTTGCCTTTTTTTTTTTTTTTTTTTTTTTTTTAAGAGTTGGAGTCTCACTCTGTTCCCTAGACTGGAGTGCAGTGGCATGATCTTGGCTCACTGCAACCTCTGCCTTCTGGGTTCAAGTGATTTTTCTGTCTCAGCCTCCCGAGTAGCTGGGATTATAGGCGCATGCCACTATGTCCAGCTAATTTTTTTATTTTGTATTTTTAATAGAGAAAGGGTTTCACCATGTTAGCCAGTATGGTCTCGATCTCCTGACCTCGTGATCCGCCTGCCTCACCCTCCCAAAGTATGGGAATTATAGGCATGAGCCACCATAGACAGCTGACAGGAGGATTTCAAGTAGAAGCTGCCAATGAAAAACACAGAGAGGAGGATCACTTGAACCCAGGAGTTACAGTCCAACCTGGGCCACACAGGAAGACCCAGTGTTTAAAAAAATAAGAAAAGCTAAGAGTATGGCTCACGCCTGTAATTCCAGCACTTTGGGAGACCAAGGCGGGCAGATTGCATGAGCCCAGGAATACGAGACCAGCCCGGGTGACATGGTGAAACCCCATATTTACAAAAATTAGCCAGGCATGGTGGCATGCATCTACTTGGGAGGCAGAGACGGGAAGATCAGTTGAATTAGGGCAGTGGAGGCTGCAGTAAGCTGTGACTACAGCCTGGACAACAGAGGTAGACAGTATCACAATGAATGAATGAATGAATGAATGGAGACTGGGACAAAGTATAGCAACATTTTAAAAGTATTTTGTTATGGGCCATACATGGTGGCTCATGCCTATAAGCCCAGAAATTTGGGAGGCTGAGGTGGGTGGATCACCTGAGGTCAGGAGTTCAAGACCAGCCTGGTCAACATGGTGAAACTCCATCTTTACTAAAAAATACAAAGAGTAGCCTGTCGTGGTGGCAGGCACCTGTAATTCCAGCTGCCCGGGAAGCTGAGGCAGGGAGAATTGCTTGAATCCAGGAGGCAGAAGTTGCAGTGAGTCAAGATCATGCCACTGTACTCCAGCCTGGGTGACAGAATAAGACCCTGTCTTTTTTTTTTTTTTTGAGATGGAGTCTGGCTTCCATTGCATAGGATAATCACTAAAACCCAAGTGTCACAATCTAGGCTCACTGCAACCTGCACTCCCAGGTTCAAGTGATTCTTCTTCAAGCTTTCAAGTAGCTGGGATTACAGACATGTGCCACCATACCTGAGTAATTTTTGTATTTTTAGTAGAGACGGAGTTTTGCCACGTTGGCCAGACTGGTCTCGAACTCCTGACCTCAGACGATCCGCCCACCTCGGCCTCCCAAAGTGGTAGGATCAGGAATTCAAGACCATCTTAGCCAACATGGTGAAACCCCATGTCTACTTAAAATGCAAAAACTTGAATCCCTGATCCCAGCACTTTACATGTGGTGGTACAAGACTGTAATCCCAGCTACTTGGGTGGCTGAAGCAGGACAATTGCTTGAACCCAGGGGGCAGAAGTTGCAGTGAGCCAAGATCCTGCCACTACACCCCAGCCCGGGCGACAGAGTGAAACTCCATCTCAAATATAAACAAACAAACAAACAAATAAATAAAATTATCTGCCAGACACAGTGGCTCATGCCTGTAATTCTACCACTTTGGGAGGCTGAGGTGGAAGGATTGTTTGAGCCCAGGAGCTCATAACTAGCCTGGACCACATAGCAAGCCCTGTCTCTATTTATTAATTAAAAATTAAGGCCGAGCACAGTGGCTCACGCCTGTAATCCCAGCACTTTGGGAGGCCTAGGCGGGCGGATCATGAGGTCAGGAGTTGCAGACCAGCCTGGCCAAATGGTGAAACCCTGTCTCTACTAAAAATACAAAAAATTAGCTGGGCATGATGGCAGGCACCTGTAGTCCCAGCTACTCAGGAGGCTGAGGCAGGATAATCACTAAAACCCAAGTGGCAGAGGTTACAGTGAGCCGAGATTGTGCCACTGCACTCCAGCCTGGGTAATGGAGACTCCATCTCAAATAATAATAAAATAAAATAAATATTATTCTTCACTAAAATGAACCAGGGCTCTTTCGAGGAATGTTTTATTCCAGGGCTGGGGCAAGGCAAAATACAAGACAAGTCAGTGTAGTAGAGCTTGTTGAACCAATTAGTAAGGAAATGCTCCAAGAAGAGATTAGAAAGTCATCACTTGGTAACCACTGTGATAATAACTGATTCAGGCAAGGGTCATCAATTGATATTAAGTTGCTGGAAACTGAATGTGTTGTGAAACAGGCTATTTAATTACTTACAAATTATTTCCTCAGAAAGCAGTAACTAACAAAGTATAAAGCCAGGCGGTGGCTCATGCCTGTAATCCCAGTGCTTTGAGAGGCCAAGGCAGGCAGATCGCCTGAGATCAGGAGTTCGAGACCAGTCTGGCCAACATGGTGAAAACCCGTCTCTACTAAAAATACAAAAAAAATTAGCCAGGTGTGGTGGCAGTCACCTGTAATCCCAGCTACTTGGGAGGCTGAGGCAGGAGAATCACTTGAATCTATCCGAGAGGCAGAGGTTGCAGTGAACCAAGAATGGGCCATTGCACTTCAGCCTGGGCAGCTGAGCAAGACTCCATCTCAAAAAAAAAAAAAAAAAAAAGAAAGAAAGAAAGAATCTCCCCAGAAAGCACTTATTAACAAAGTGTAAAGCCAGGCTCAAAGTGCTAGGACTACGCCTATAATCCCAGCACTTTGGGAAGCAGAGGCAGGTGGATCACCTGAGGTTAGGAGTTTGAGACCATCCCGGCCAACATGGCAAAACCCCATTTCTACTAAAAATACAAAAGTTAGCCCAGCATGGTGGTGCCGGTCTGTACTCCCAGATACTCAGGAGGCTGAGGCACGAGGATCACTTGAATCAGGAGGCAGAGGTTGTAGTGAGCTGAGATCTTGCCATTGCACTCCAGCCTGGGTGACAAAATGAGACTCCCTCCCAAAATAAATAAATAAAATATTAAAACAAACAAAGTGTAACATACTAACTCACATTGGAGAAACTGGCAGACCATTTCAACCAAGTTAGCATAATGGGTAGTGGACAAAATCAACATTGTATATATCTTGAAAACACAATGTCACTTCTGTGTTTCCTGACACAAATGCAAAATCATGAGTATTAGACAAATACTAATGGAACGGCTTTCTGAAAAATGACTAGCCTGGAATTTTTGAAAAATATGGATGTCATGGAGAGAAAGTAAGATTGATAAAATGTTCCAGAAAGAGTCATAACAGCAAAATACAACACTTGATCTTGGGATGAATTTGGGATTTTTTTTTTTTGAGACGGAGTTTCGCTCTTGTTACCCAGGCTGGAGTGCAATGGCACAATCTCGGCTCACCGCAACCTCCGCCTCCTGGGTTCAGGCAATTCTTCTGCCTCAGCCTCCTGAATTTGGGATTTTTTTTAAGGAAAGGAAGGGGAGGGGAGAGGAGGAGACTTCTTTTTTTTGACACGGGATCTTGCTCTGTTGCTCAGGCTGGAATGTAGTGGTGAGGTCATGGGTCACTGCAGCCTAGAACTCCTGGGCTTAAGTGGTCCTATCACCTCAGCCTCCCAAGTAGCTAGGACCACTGGAGCATGCCACCACACCTGGCTAATATTTTCATTTTACTTTGTAGAGATGGGGTTTCACTATGTTGCCCAGGCTGATCTCACATTCCTGGACCCCAGAGACCTTCCTGCCTTGGGCTCCCAATGAGCTGGGATTATAGACATGAGTCACTGTGCCTGGTCTGGATTTTGGATTTTTAAAGGACTTTATTGTAAACTTTTTTTTTTTTTTTTTTTTTTTAGATGGAGTCTGGCTCTGTTGCCCAGGCTAGCGTGCAATGGCAAGATCTCTGCTCACTGCAACCTCTGCCTCGCAGGTTCAGGCAATTCTCCTGCCTTGGCCTTATGAGTAGCTGAGATTACAGGTGCTCGCCACCAGACCCAGATAATTTTTTCTGTTTTTTTAGTAGAGACAGGGTTTCTCCATTTTGGCCAAGCTGGTCTCAAACCCCTAACCTCAAGTGATCCAAGTGCTGAGATTACAGGCATGAGTCACTATGCCCAGCCTTTGAATGGGTTCTGGGAATTACATAATAATATTAGATGAACATTAATTTTCTGATTTTGAATGTTATACTGTGATTATGTGCAAAAGTGTGCTTATACTTAGGAAACATATAGTGCAGTCTTTTTTAAAAAAATTGATATGTCTTAGAGATGTGGGTAGGTGAGTTTGCTATGTTGCCGAGGCTGGCCTTGAACTCCTGGGCTCAGGTGATCTTCTTGCCTCAGCCTCCTGAGAAGCTGGGACTACAGTCCCGTGCCACCATGGTTGGCTAACTTACTGGTAAATTTTTGGATTTTGAGACAGTCTCACTCTGTTGTCTAGGCTGGAGTGCAGTGGCATGATCTCGGCTCGCTGCAACCTCTGCCACCTGGGTTCAAGCGATTCTCCTGTTTCAGCTTCCCGAGTAGCTGGAATTACAGGCGCCTGCCACTGCACTGGCTAATTTTTGTATTTTTAGTAGAGACGGGATTTCACCATGTTGGTCAGGCTGGACTTGAACCCCTGACCTCAGGCGATCCGCCCACCACTTTTAAATTGTTTGTAAAGACGGGATCTCAAATTAATCTCACTATGTTGTCCAAGTTGGTCCCCATCTTCTGGGCTCCAGTGATCCTTCTCGGTCTCCCAGAGTGCTGGGATTACAGTGCTGGGATTACTGCGCCCCGCCAGTCTAAAAAAAAAAAGTTGAATTCTGCAGCGGTTGTATTGATTAGAGAACGCCAGCGGTCTGCAGGTGGCGCAGCAGCACGCCTGGCGCCTGGGGCGGGGCTGGGGCGGGGCCGGTGCTTTGGGCGGAGCCATGACGCGCGGGGGCGGGGCCAGCAGCGGCGGCGCAGCTGGGCCTCTGCGGCCCAGGGCGTCCCCCGTCGCCTCCGGCCCCACCTCTCGGGGCGGGACGTGCATGGCGATTGGCAAGTGCGGGTGAGAGGCGGTCGGTATTGGCCCGCGGCGCTGTCGGCTCGGCGGGCGGTTCCCGGACGCAGGTGCCGGCCGGAGCGGACCTAGTGGCGCCGACGTGCCGGGCCGGGCCGGGACCCGGGCCGGGGCAAACGGAGGGGCCTGTGTGGCCGCCCGGCCCGGCCGCGGATCAGGTAGGCACGGGCCTGCAGGTAGGGCCGGAGGACGCCAGTCCGCGCGCCGGCTCCGGGTTCGAGGCCGGAGCTCGGTACCCGGGAGGGACGTCTGGGCTGGATCCCTTGGCCGCAGCTTTCTTGGGGACGCGGGGACCCCAGTTCCCTTGTCAAAGCCGGTGGAAGGTCCCCGGGGCCCGGCACACAGTAGGCGCCTCTTCGAGCCTTGGTTTCCCCACCTGTAAAACCGGGTCATCCCATTATCAACCTCATGGGGCTTCTGGGAGGATTCAGAAGGTGGCTGGTGCAGAGAGCGCTTGGCACACAGTAGGCCACTACTAAGTGGCCAATGCCCTTCCCCAACCTTCTCAGAGTGGCTCTGCCTACAAAATAGTAAGTTACAATATAATGAGCCAGCCACTTTGCACAAAGATCTTCAAACAGGATGTCCTGTGCTGTGTCGGTGCTCAAAACAGTGTAGTCAGAATGGGTATGATGAGCTCATTCAGTTCTTTTGAAACCATACTGACTAGGTGGAAGCACTAGAAATGTCCTCTCTTATACAGATGAGAGAGTCCAGGCTCAGAGAGGTTAAGTGTCTTGCCTAGGGCCACACAGCACATAAGGAGTAGAGCTGGGATTGGAACCTCGCTTCTCATGTAGGCCTAAAAGAACTGAAGGATGAACAAGAGCCTCTCTATGGTGAAGGAATAGAAATGAATGCAATGACAGCCTCCACATTTACCCTAAAAAATATTAATAGTGAGCTTTTATTGAGCACTTACTGACTGTGACCTCTCATCAACAGCTCTACTGTAAACTGATCATAGTTATTAGAATAAAAGCTAATATTGGCCGGGCGAGGTGGCTCACACTTGTAATCCCAGCACTTTGGGAGACCAAGGTGGGCAGATCACAAGATGAGGAGTTCAAGAGCAGCCTGACCAACATGGTGAAACCCCGTCTCTACTAAAAATACAAAAAATTAGCCAGGTGCAGTGGTGCACCCCTGTAATCCCAGCTACTCAGGAGGCTGAGGTAGGAGAATCACTTGATACTGGGAGGCGGAGATTGCAGTGAGACGAGATCACACCACTGCACTCCAGCCTGGTGAACAGAGCAGGACTCCATTTTAAAAAAAAATAAAGAGCTAATATTATGAACTACATATCATTATGATGCCCCCTCTTTTTAAAAAAATTTTTGGGACAGAGTCTCACTCTGTCATCCAGGCTGGAGTGCAGGGTACAATCTTGGCTCACTGCAACCTTCACCTCCCAAGTTCAAGCGATTCTCCTGTCTCAGCCTCCCAAGTGGCTGGGATTACAGGCAGGCACCACCATGCCCAGCAAGTTTTTGTATTTTTAGTAGAGACGGGGTTTTGACATGTTGGCCAGGCTGGTCTCGAACTCCTGATGTCAAGTGATTCACTTGCCTCAGCCTCCCAAAGTGCTGGGATTACAGGCATGAGCCACTGCACCCAGCCTCTTTTTTTTTTTTAGATGGAGCCTCTCTGTTGCCCAGGCTGGAGTGCAGTGGCACGATTACAGCTCACTGCAACATCTGCCTCCCAGGTTCCAGCGATTCTCCCGCCTCAGCCTCCCAAATAGCTGAGATTACAGGCGCCCACCATCATGCCCAGCTAATTTTTGTCTTTTTAGACAAGACAGGGTTTCATCATGTTGGCCAGGCTGGTCTCAAACTCCTGGCCTCAAATGATCCACCTTCCACGAGCTCCCAAACCTGCTGGGATTACAGCTGTGAGCCACTGCACCCAGCCTATAATGCCCATTTTATAGATGAGAATACTGTGGCTGAGAGAGTAAAACAGCTGTCTGAGATCACACTGCAGGAAGTTTTAGGGCCCTCTGTTTCCTACCTTCAGGAAAAGGAGGCTGGGCAGGTATGGAAAAGATTGGGGTGGGGGCCTCAGTGTCACCCCAAACAAGCCTAGCCAAGGATGAACTTTACTTGATGAATTCAGCCTGGAGGCTTCTTCTCAGTAGACCCCTCCACAAACACAGTCCACCAGCTCCATCATTAGAATGAGGCCCAGAGAAGCAAAGTGACTTGAACCAGGATACCCAGCATCGGTGGCTGAGCCAGGAGAGCCAGGAGTTAAAGAATCAAGGTCTCTTGAGGTCCAGACCCACTCCCTGGAGTGTTTTAAGTTTGAATTCTGACATCACCCATTCCTAGCTGTCTGATTGTGGGGAAATAGGTGCCTCTCTCTGAGCCTCAGCCTCTCCCCCAATTATAGGGTACAATTATTGGTTTGTTGTGATGACTCAATGAGATCTATCTCCAGGCTGGGCGTGGTGGCTCATGCTTGTAATCCCAATATTTTGTGAGACTGAGGCTGGCAGATCACTGGAACCCAGGAGTTCAGGACCAGCCTGGGCAACATGGCAAAACACCATCTCTATAAAAATTAGCAGGGCTTGGTGGTGTGCAGAGCTACTTAGGAGGCTGAGGTGGTAGGATCACCTGAACCTGGGGTGGTAGAGCTGTGATTTCTCCACTGCCCTCCAGCCTTGTGGGTGACAGAGTGAGACCCTGCCTCAAAAAAAAAAAAAAAAAAAAAAAAGAAAGAAAGAAAAGAAATAGGCCAGGCACACAGTGATTCAAGCCTATAACCTCGGCACTTTGGAAGGCCAAGGCAGGTGGGGTCAGGAGTTTGAGGCCAGCCTGGCCAACATGGTGAAACCCTGTCTCTACTAAAAATACAAAAAATGAGCTGGGCGTAGTGATGGTCACCTGTAATCCCAGCTACTCTGGAGGCTGAGACAGGAGAATCGCTTGAAGCTGAGGAGCTGAGATCGTGCCATTGCACTCCACCCTGGGCAACAAGAGTGAAACTCTGTCCTCACCAAAAAAAAAAGAAGAAAAAGGCAAAAGAAATAAAGAAATCTCCTGGGAACTGGCCATGTTGGGCTGGAGGCATCAGCTCACTTTCCCATTCCAGCAGCCCCAGAGCTGAGTCCAACCTGCAGTCACTCTCTCTTTGTGTCCAGCCTCAAGTTTGGCCTCTTCCAGGCCTGGGCCTCTGTGGTTTGAGTGGACTTCTAGCATCTAAACATTTCTGATGCCCACCACAGGGGCTGGCCGACCAAGATTGGAGGATCGAGAGATGTGGCTCTCCCACGCTGTTCTTATACCGATTGAGGATTGAGAAATGACTGCAGCTTGGCTGGGTGCAATGGCTGAGAAGGGCAGATTATGAGGTCAGGAATTTGAGACCAGCCTCGCCTGGTAACATGGTAAAAACCCGGTCTCTACTAAAAATACAAAAATTAGCAGGGTGTGGTGGTCAGGTGTAATCCCAGTTACTCAGGAGGCTGAGGCAGGAGACTCACTTGAACCCGGGAGGCAGAGGCTGCGGTGAGCCAAGATTGCACCATTGTACTCCAGCCTGGGCAACAAAAGCAAAACTCCATCTCAAAAAATAAATAAATGGGCTGGGTGAGGTGGCTCACACCTATAATCCCAGCACTTTGGGAGGCTGAGGCTGGTAGATCACAAGGTCAGGAGTTCAAGACCAGCCTGGCCCATATGGTGAAACCCCATCTCTATAAAAATACAAAAATTAGCTGGGCATGGTGGCATGCACCTGTAGGGAGGCTGAGGCAGAATAATTGCTTGAACCTAGGAGGTGGAGGTTGCAGTGAGCTGAGATGGTGCCACTGTACTATAGCTTGGGCAACAGAGTGAGTCTCCTCGCAATAAATAAATAAATAAAATAAAATAAAAATACAAAAATTAGCCGGGTGTGGTGGTAAGTGCCTGTAATCCCAGCTACTCGGGGGGCTGAGGCAGGAGAATCCCTTGAACCCGGGAGGTAGAGATTGCAGTGAGCCGAGATCGCATAATTTTACTCCAGCCCAGGGCAACAGAGTGAAACTCTGTCTCAAAAAAATTAAGAAAAGAGAAATGACTACAGCAGCAACCACAAATACAGCAGCTCTGGGCTAGACACAGGGCTAGGTTTTGGGGACAGCAGGAGGCAATCTGATAGGGTCTCCTTTTTATAGAATTCTCTGTAGGATGGGATGACAGACATGGTTAAATACGTAGGTGAGTAAGTAGAATATTTCAGACAGGGACACATGCCACTAGGGGAATCATGTGGACTCCAATCATGATTGATTGATTGATTGAGACAGGGTGTTGCTCTGTGGTCCAGGCTGGAGTGCAGTGGTGCAATCATCACTCACTGTAGCCTCAACCTCCTGGGCTCAAGTGATTCTCCCACCTGAGCCTCCTAAGTAGCTGGGATTACAGGTGCACCTCACCATGCCCGGTTCATTTTTGTATTTTTTGTGGAGACGGGGTTTTGGTATGCTGCCCAGGCTTCTCTCAAACTCCTGGACTCAAGCAATCCTCCCACTTCAGCCTCCCAAAGCGTTGGGATTAATAGGTGTGAACCAATGCACCCGGCTCCCAGACAGCATTGTCAGAGAAGGCTTCCCCAGGAAGCTGACCTTTGAAGGAGACACTTATAAAAACTGTCTCAAGTTCAGTAAGATGATGACTATGTATGGAGATTGCTTGGCACAGTATTCAGTTCTTTTTTTCTTTTTTTTTGGAGACTGCATCTCACTCTGTCGCCCAGGCTAGAATGCAGTGGCGCGATCTCAGCTCACTGCAACCTCTACCTCTCGGGTTCAGGCGATTCTTCTGCCTCAGCCTCCCCAGTAGCTGGGACTGCAGGTGCACGCCACCAAACCTGGCTTTTTGTATTTTTAGTAGAGACAGGGTTTCACCATGTTAGCCAGGGTGGTCTCTATCTCCTGACCTTATGATCCACCCGCCTCAGCCTCGAAAAGTGTTGGGATTACAGATGTGAGCCACCATGCCTGGCCCTCAATTCTTAATAGATAGAAGCTACTAGTATAATTTTGGTGGTTTTCAGGCCTTGCATTAGAAGATTTACCTGTGTCGTTTTTTTTTTCTTCCTGATAGAGGAAACATTAGAACATTATATACAGGAGCTGGGATGGTTCCTGTAATGTCCAGTTATTTGCAAAAATGTAAAGATGGGGCCGGGGGTAGTGGCTCATGCCTGTAATCCCAGCACTTTGAGAGGCCAAGGCGGGCAGATTAGTTGAGGTCAAGAGTTCGAGACCAGCCTGGCCAACATGATGAAACCCCATCTGTACTAAAAATACAAAAAGAATTGGCCGGGCACGGTGGCTCACGCTTGTAATCCCAGCACTTTGGGAGGCTGAGGGAGGTGGATCACAAGGTCAGGAGTTTGAGACCAGCCTGGCCGACATGGTGAAACCCTATCTCTACTAAAAATACAAAAATTCGCTAGGTTTAGTGGCGGGCATCTGTAGTCCCAGCTACTCAGGAGGCTGAGGCAGGAGAATTGCTTGAACCCAGGAGGCAGAGGTTGTAGTGAGCTGAAATTGCGCCGCTGCACTCCAGCCTGGGTGACAGAGTAAGTCTCTGCCTCAAAAACGAAAAAAAAGAATTAGCCGGTTATTGTGGCATGTGCCTGTAATCCCAGCTACTCAGGACGCTAAGGCAGGAGAATTGCTTCAACCCAGGAGGCAGAGGTTGTGGTGAGCCAACATCACACCACTGCCCTCCAGCCTGAGCAACAGAGCAAGACTCCATCTCAAAAAAAAAAAAATTAGCTGGGTGTGGTGATGCACAGCTGTAGTCCCAGCTACTCAAGAGGCTGAAGCAGGAGACTCTCTTGGACCCGGGAGGCTGAGGTTATAGTGAGCTGAGATCACAACACTGCCCTCCATCCTGGGGCTACAGAGTGACACCTTCTCTTTTTTTTTTTTTTTTTTTGCAATGGAGTCTTGCTTTGTTGCCCAAGCTGGAGTTCCCTGGCTTTGTGACATCTTGACTCACTGCAAACTCTGCCTCTCAGGTTCAAGTGATTCTCCTGCCTCAGACACCCAAGTGCCTGGGATTACAGGTGCCCACTACCACACCTGACTAATATTTGTACTTCTAGTAGAGATGGGGTTTTGCTATGTTATCCAGGCTGGTCTCAAACTCCTGACCTCAGATGATCCACCCACCTCAGCCTCCCAAAGTGCTGGGATTATGGGAGTGAACCACTATGCCTGGCCAAGACCCTGTCTTAAAAAGAAAAAGGGAAAAGAAATGTAAAGACCTATCCTCAGAGGGGCCAGGACTGGAGGAAGGGACTTTCCTCTGCCCTTCTTCCCATAAAGAGCCCAGCAGCTTCCCTTCTGGCCTCTGAGCTGAAGGTTCTGGTTGCAGGGACTTGGGAGGGACAGCAGCAGGCACCGGTGTCAGGCCCGGCCACTGCCTTGTGTGTGTTATCTCAGGCCTGCAGCCTTCCTCTTGGGCCCCTGCCTTTGGGCAATACTTGCTTATCTGGCCTGCAAGGGCCTGGCTGTGATGCTCAGAAGAACATGTGGAGCCAGGCAGGCTGCTGGCTGAGCTGTCTAGAGGGCATTTATCCATCGGTGGACTGTCCTAGTGCTACAGTTAGTCAATAAGTGCTCTCACCTTCCCACTTTGGGTCTCAGATTTTTTTTTTTTTTTTTTTTTTTGCTTTCTTTTGTTTTGTTTTAGAGACTGGGTCTTGCTCTGTCAGTCAGGCTGGAGTGCAGTGGTGTGATCATAGCTCACTATAGCCTTGGACATCCTCCTGCCTCAGCCTCCCAAGTAGCTGGGACTATTGGCTTGCACCACCATGCTTGGCTAATTTAAAAAAAACAAACCTGCATAGAGTTAGGATCTTTCTGTGTTGCTCTAGCTGGTCTCAAACTCCTGGCCTCAAGTGATCCTCCTGCTTGGACCTCCCAAAGCGTTGGGATTACAGGTATGAACAGCTGCACCTGGCCTAGGGCTTGGGTTTTGATTGGCAGTTTAAAAGTGGACTTGGGGTGGGGGTGGGAGTACTTCAGTGAGTACTTGACTGCCTCTCTTGCTTGGACTTTCTGAACACTAGGAGCTGCAGTGGCTCTGGACGTTGTAGCTCTTTGGGGTTAGACAAGCTGGGGACAGAGATCCTTGGCTCCAGGGCACCTGTATTGGCTTCAAGGAGGTCTCCAGAAAGGGCCCTTGTTTCTTCAGTGAAATTCTTGACCGGCTGCAGTGGCTCAAGCCTGTAATCCCAGCACTTTGGGAGGCTGAGATGGGTAGACCACCTGAGGTCAGAGTTCAAGACCAGCCTGGCCAACATGATGAAACTCCGTCTCTACTGAAAATACAAAAATTAGCCCAGTGTGATGGCAGGTGTCTGCAATCCCAGGTACTCGGGAAGCTGAGGCAGGAGAATCGCTTGATACTGGGAGGCAGAGGTTGCAGTGAGACAAGATCGTGCCACTGCACTCCAGCCTGGGCAACAGAGCGAGACTCCATCTCAAAGCGAAAAAAAGAAAAGCAAAAAAGAACTGGTGCTGATACCATATCTGGAAATGATATTAGTTGAAAGATGGTCCTAGCCCTGGAGGCTTTGAGGGTATGAGCAGGCCTAGCTTTTCATGTCTTCTCTTTTTTTTTTTTTTTGAGATGGAGTCTCACTCTGTCGCCCAGGATGGAGAGTGCGGTGGCATGATCTCAGCTCACTGCAATTTCCACCTCCCAGGATCAAGTGATTTCCTGCCTCAGCCTCTGAGTAGCTGGGACTACAGGTGTGCACCACCACATGCAACTAATTTTTATATTTTTAGTAGAGACGGGGTTTCGCCGGGCGTGGTGGCTCACGCCTGTAATCCCAGCACTTTGGGAAGCCGAGGCAGGTAGATCACCTGAGGTCAGGAGTTCAAGACCAGCCTGGCCAACATGGTGAAACCCTGTCTCTATTGAAAAAAAAAAGAGAGAGACGGGGTTTCACCATGTTAGCCAGGATGGCCTCGATCTCTTGACCTCATGATCTGCCCTCTTCGGCCACCCAAAGTGCTGGGATTACAGGTGTGAGCCACTGCGCCCAGCCTGTCTTCTCTTTTTTAGATACAAGGTCTCACTCTGTGGCACAGGGTGGAGTCCAGTGGCACCATCGTAGCTCATTGTAGCCGCAAACTCCTGGGCTCAAGTCATCCTCCTACCTCAGCATAGCCCTGTGCTACCATGCCTGGCTAATTTTTATTTTATTTTTTTGTAGAGCCAGAGTTTCACCATGTTGCCCAGGCTGGTCTCAATCTCCTGAGCTCAGGCAATCTGAGGTGGGCAGATTGTCTTGAATCCAAAGTGCTGGGATTACAGGTGTGAGCCACTGCTTCCAGCCTAATTTTCTTATTTTTTTCTGTAGAGATAGAGTCTTGATGTGTTGCCCAGGCTGGTCTCAAACTCCTGGGGATCAAGCAATCCTCCTGTCTTGGCTTCCAAAGCACTGGGATTATAGAAGTGAGCCACCACACCTGGCCAAGCCTAGCTTTACTTGTGCTGAGTTACATGCATCGTCTCATTGATTCTTCACTGGCCCATTTTACAGATCATGCAAACTGAGGCTCAGAGATGTAAATGGTCTAGTGGTCCCTGCAGGCTTGACAAGAGGGGACTCAAACCTCAGTCTGTCAGGCCCACTAATCTTGCCCCTAACCTCCGCACTGGCCTCTTCCCAGGCTCCTGTGACCATGGGCCTCGGGCCCTGAGGATACGGGGCTCTCTGTGGCCATGACGACGGGTGACTGCTGCCACCTTCCTGGCTCCCTGTGTGACTGCTCTGGCAACCCTGCTTTCTCCAAGATTGTGGAGGCCACGGGCCTCGGCCCACCCCATTATGTGGCACAAGTGACTTCAAGGGATGGCCGGCTCCTCTCCACTGTCATCCGTGCCTTGGATACACCGAGGTGAGTGGTGACCACATGGATGTCCTGGCCTTGGCTGCCTTTCTCTCTGGGCCCAGTGACTTTCTCGCAGCCTGGGATCCAAAGTCCAACCATCAAAGAGGGCCAAATTGGTAAATAGAGAAAGAGACACAGTTATTGCCTTGTGGAAACAGAGGCCTAGCTCTGGCCAGGTCTGACTCTTTACGAAAAGCTGAAATTCCAGATTATTATGTAAAATCTGAAGTTCAAATGTCGGCAAGTAACTCACACTTTTGGGAGGCAGTATAGTGGGTGATCAGGAGTGCAGCCTATGGCTCAGTGCCTGGGCTCTGACCTTGAGTGGACACCTTCTTCCTCCCAGAGTGACCTGGGACAAGTTATTTCATCAGTGTATTTTTTTTTTATTTTTATTTTTTGCGACAGAGTCTCACTTTGTTGCCCAGGCTGGAGTTCAGTGGTGAAATCTCTGCTCATTGCCACCTCTGCCTCCTAGATTCAAGCAATTCTCCTGTCTCAGCCTCCTGAGTAGCTGGGATTACAGGTGCCCACCACCACGCCTGGCTAATTTTTGTACTTCTTTTAAAGACGGGTTTCACCATTGACCAGGCTAGTCTCGAACTTTTGACCTCAGATGATCTGCCCACCTCAACCTCCCACACTGCTGGGATTACAGGTGTGAACCACCATGCCCACCCTCTCTCTCTCTCTTTTTTTTTTCCTACACTCACTAGTAAAAAACCAACAAACATCCTCTCTTTTTTAAATTTTTTTTGGAGGAAGTCTCACTCTGTCGCTCAGGCTAGAGTACAGTGGTGCGATCTCGGCTCACTGCAACCTCTGCCTCCTGGGTTCAAGTGATTCTCCTGCCTCAGCCTCCCTAGTAGCCGGGACTACAGGCATAAGACATCATACCCAGCTGATTTTTGTATTTTTAGTAGAGATGGGGTTTCATCATATTGGTCAAGCTGGTTTCAAACTCAAATGATTTGCACACCTCATCCTCCCAAAGTGCTAGGATTACAGGTATGAGCCACTGTACCCAGCCCTTTTTTTTTTTTTTTTTTTTTGAGACAGAATGTCTCACTTTGTCCCCAGCTAGAGTACAGTGGCGTGATCTGGCTCACTACAACCTCTGCCTCCTGGGTTCAAGCATTTCTCTTGCTTCAGTCTCGGGAGTAGCTTGGACTACAGGCACCTGCCACCATGCTCAGCTAATTTTTGTATTTTTTTAGTAGAGATGGGGTTTCACCATGTTGGGCAGGCTGGTCTTGAACTCCTGACCTCAGTTGATTTACCCACCTCAGCCTCCCAAAATGTTGGGATTACAGGCGTGAGCCACCATGCCCAGCCTCTTCTCTGAATTTGCTCTTCCTAAACTTTTTCAGAGTTTTCCAGAACAAGCTCCAAACTGACATGGTTCTTTCTCAAGATTCTCATCACTTCTGTTTCCCTGAATTGTTTTCTGGAGCAGGGGCTCCTTTTCTGTTAACTTTGTGTGTATACTTGGTGGGAGGATGGGATCAGGGTATGGGTTTAGAAAGGAGGCAGGCAGGCACGTTCTTTTGCCTTTGCAGGAGGAAATAATAGTCCAGTCCAGGACTGTTGAGAGAGCTGACATGAGCAGCCTGTTGTGCTCTTTTCAAAGCAGCCCAACCCCACCTACAGCATGAGAATCTGAGAAAAGGATAGAAAACAGTCATTTCCGGCCGGGCACAGTGGCTCATGTCTGTAATTCCAGCACTTTGGGAGGCCAAGGTGGGTGGATCATGGGGTCAGGAGTTCAAGACCAGCCTGGCCAACATGGTGAAACACTGTCTCTACTAAGAATACAAAAGTTAGCCGGGCACAGTGGTGCACGCCTGTAATCCCAGCTACTTGGGAGGCTGAGGCAAGAGAATTGCTTGCATCTAGGCAGCAGAGGTTGCAGTAAGCCAAGGTCACACCTCTGCTTCCAGCCTGGGCAACAGAGTGAGATACTGTCTCAAAAAGAAAAGAAAGGAAAAAAGAAAACAGTCATTTCCGGGCAGGCATGGTGGCTCATTCTTATAATCCCGCACTTCGAAAGTTCAAGGCTGAAGGATCGCTTGAGACTAGGAGTTCCAGGCCAGCCTGGTCAACATAGTGAGACCCCTGCTCTCTAGAAAATGTTTAAAAACATGAACTGCGTAGGGTGGTGCTGCCTGTAGTCCCAGCTACTTGGGAGGCTGAGGCAGGAGGTTCATGTGAGCCAGGGAGTTTGAGGCTACAGTGAGCTGTGATTGCACCACTACACTCTAGCATGGGCAGCAGAGCTAGACCTTGTCTCAAAAAAAGAAGAGAAGCCCTGCCGTGATGGCTCACGCCTATAATCCCACCACTTTGGGAGGCTGAGGCAGGTGGATCATTTGAGGTCAGGAGTTCAAGACCAGCCTGGCCAACATGGTGAAACCCTGTCTCTACTAAAAATACAAAAATTAGCCAAGCATGGTGGCATGTGTGTGTTGTTCCAAGTTGGGAGGCTGAGGCAAGAGGATTACTTGAACCCAGGAGGCAGAGGTTGCAGTGAACTGAGATCACACCACTCACTGCACCCAGCCTGAGTGACTCAAAAAAAAAAAAAAAAAAGAAAGAAAAGAAAGAAAGAAAGGAATACAATCTCTCTGAGAGGAAACTGGCATTGTCCAGAAAATAGCTCTTCTTTGTGCAACCTCACAGTCTGCCTTCTGGCCAGAAATGTTCGGGAAACAGTGGACAGCCTTTGGGCCACACTGCTTGCCTCCTGAGCTGCCACGGGAAGGACCCAGCATACCCAGAGACTGGGCCAGGGCTGAAGACTTTTCCGAGGCAGCTTTCTGCAAATGCTTTTTATATCTGTTTCCCCCCACATGGGCAGAGGAGCAGGTGAGCACTTCTATCTGGATGCACAGGTTTCTCAAGCAGCATGGGCTTCAGGTGTGGTTAGATCCAGGGGCCTCTCATGATGTCCTTAAGAATCTACCTTTCCCTGTCTCTTGGCTCTGCTCTTCTCTGTGCTGGCATCATTCACAGGCTCCATGCAGAGACTAGGCAGCTGCCAGCAGCTCCAGGCTTATGTCAACCTTGTGGCTGACAGTTATGGAGTTTAGGGGAAAACAAAGAATTTTAGGAAAGGATTTTATTGGTGGCTGCTTATGTCATACAAGCCTGAGTTGGTCACCATGAGCAGGGGTGCATGGTGTTCTTTTTTCTTTTTCAAATGGTCTCACTCTGTTGTCCAAGCTGGAGTGCAGTGGTACCATTATGGCTCATTGGAGCTTTGAACTCCTGGGCACAAGTGATCCTCCTGCCTCAGCCTTCTAAGTAGCTGGGACCACAGACATGTGACTCCATGCCCAGCTAAGTCTTTTTTTTTTTGAGACGGAGTTTCGCTCTTGTTACCCAGGCTGGAGTGCAATGGCTCAATCTCGGCTCACCGCAACCTCCGGCTCCTGGGTTCAGGCAATTCTCCTGCCTCAGCCTCCTGAGTAGCTGGGATTACAGACATGTGCCACCATGCCCAGCAAATTTTTTGTATTTTTAGTAGAGACGGGGTTTCACCATGTTGACCAGGATGATCTCGATCTCTTGACCTTGTGATCCACCCGCCTCAGCCTCCCAAAGTACTGGGATTACAGGCGTGAGCCACCACGCCTGGCGCCCAGCTAAGTCTTAAAACATGTTTTTTTGTAGAGATGGGATCTCACTATGTTGGCCACACTGGCCTTGAACTCTTGGGCTCAAGTGATCCTCCCACTTCAGCCTTCCAAAGTGCTGGAATTACAGGCGTGAGCTATTGCACTTGGCCTGGTGTTCTGACTGGTCAAGCCTGAGGCCTGAGGTCATCAGGAGTGTTGTCTGCTCTGCCCTAGTCTTTGAGGACTTTTTTTTTTTTTTTTTTTGAGACAGAGTCTTACTCTGTCGCCCAGGCTGGGGTCCAGTGGCGCAATCTCGGCTCACTGCAACCTCTGCCTCCCGGGTTCAAGTGATTCTCCTACCTCAGCCTCCCCAGTTGCTGGGATTACAGGCACCCACCACCACACCCGGCGAATTTTTGTATTTTTAGTAGAGACAGGGTTTTACCATGTTGGCCAGGCTGGTCTTGAATTCTTGACCTCAAGTGATATGCCCACCTCAGCCTCCCAAAGTACTGGGATTACAGGCATGAGCCACCTTACCCAGCAGGTCCTTGAGGATTAAGAGTTGAGGGTGCCGGGCGTGGTGGCTCATGCCTGTAATCCCAGCACTTTGGGAGGCCGAGGCGGGTGGATCACGAGGTCAAGAGATCGAGACTATCCTGGTCAACATGGTGAAACCCTGTCTCTATTAAAAATATAAAAAATTGGGCCGGGCGCGGTGGCTCACCCCTGTAATCCCAGCACTTTGGGAGGCCGAGGCAGGTGGATCACGAGATCAAGAGATCGAGACCATCCTGGTCAACATGGTGAAACCCCTTCTCTACTAAAAATACTAAAAATTAGCTGGGCATGGTGGCGCATGCCTGTAATCCCAGCTACTCAGGAGGCTGAGGCAGGAGAATTGCCTGAACCCAGGAGGCGGAGGTTGCGGTGAGCCAAGATCGCGCCATTGCACTCCAGCCTGGGTAACGAGTGAAACTCCATCTCAAAAAAAAAAAAAAAAAGAAGAGTTGAGGATGGGGAAGCTGTGCAGGATAATCAGGGTAGTAGTTTAGAAAAATTTGGAGAGGACATTGAGGGGTGGGTATAAGTGATACCCATTCTGGGTCTGATAGGGTGCTGCAGGATCCATGGGAAGGGAGCACATCACTGGGAAGGCTTTGCAAGGTTACTTCCCCTGCATCTCCTTCTGAAAGGGGAGGACATTTGGAGCTAGGCATTGAAGAATGAGTAGGAGTTCAGTTAAGTGGCAGCATGGGGTAATGGCGAGCTTGTGATCCAGTGGGTAGCAAAGCAGGTATAGACAGAAAGCCCAATCATTGCTCACGGGTCCTGTCTCCATGTCCAGTGACGGTCCCTTCTGCCGGATCTGCCATGAGGGAGCAAATGGGGAGTGCTTGCTGTCCCCATGTGGCTGCACTGGCACGCTGGGCGCTGTGCACAAGAGCTGTCTGGAGAGGTGGCTTTCATCATCTAACACTAGCTACTGCGAGCTGTGCCACACGGAGTTTGCAGTGGAGAAACGGCCTCGACCCCTCACAGAGGTACCCTTAAGAGTCTGAGACTTCGGTGCGCAGCAGGGAGAGGGCAGGCATGGGGGCCAAAGGCAGGAGCTGACCTGGGGAATCTCGTGGGCTGGGGAAGCAGCTTCTCCCTAGGGCAGACCTCCCTACCACCCTGTCCACCGGGTGGGTCTGCTGATGGGGTGTGGCCTGGGGTTTAAGGGCTCCCAAACCTGTTACCCTCTCCTGGTTTTGATTCAGTCTTTGTTTTCTTTTCTTCTTCTTCTTCTTTTTTTTTTTTTGAGACAGAGTCTCACTCTTGTCCAGGCTGGAGTGTAGTGGTGCAATCTCGGCTCACTGCAACCTCCGCCTCCCAGGTTCAAGTGATTCTCCTGCCTCAGCCTCCCGAGTAGCTGGGACTACAGGCACGTACCACCACACCCAGCTAATTTTTTGTATTTTTAGTAGAGATGGAGTTTCACCATGTTGGCCAGGCTGGTTTCGAACTCCTGACCTCAAGTGATCCACCAGCTTCTGCCTCCCAAAGTGCTGGTATTACAGGTATGAGCCACTGCACCTGCCCTTTTCTTTCTTTCTTTTTTTTTTTGAGACCCATTCTTGCTCTGTTGCCCCAGCTGTTGCAGTTTTGCGATCTAGGCTTGCTGCAACCTCTGCCCTCTGGGTTCGAGCAATTCTCTGCCTCAGCCTCTCGAGTAGCTGGGATGACAGGTGCAGTGGCACTCCTGCTGGTGCAACAGAGCGAGACTACATCTCAAAAAAAAAAAGAAAAGGAAAAGACACAGGGAAGCCCAGGCCTGGAGGTCCTGATCCCTCACCCTCAGCAGCCCCTTCCCTGCCCCCTCTCCCCGTCCTCTCTCTGTGCAGTGGCTGAAGGACCCTGGACCACGGACGGAGAAGCGGACGCTGTGCTGCGACATGGTGTGCTTCCTGTTCATCACGCCGCTGGCCGCCATCTCAGGCTGGTTGTGCCTGCGTGGGGCCCAGGACCACCTCCGGCTCCACAGCCAGCTGGAGGCCGTGGGTCTCATTGCCCTCACCATTGCCCTCTTCACCATCTATGTCCTCTGGACGCTGGTGAGTGGCTGAGACTGTGCAGCATACATCCAGAGCTCTGCCACCAGGAGCAGCAGGACCAGGGATTTGGCCCCTGGCTTATGGGGTACGGGGCTTTCTGGCTGCCTCTGCCTGTGGCCCTGGGTGGAAGAGAGCTCCTGAGGTTGCCTTGCCTCTCTGGAAGCTCCAGATTCCCAGTGTGACAAAGGTCTAGGGAATCCCTGCGCCAAGTGTAAGCCCTGACCTGAGTATAGGAACTCCCATCCATGAACCCCCAAGATTAGGAGTGGGCAGAGAGGAGCAAAAGACTGAGACAGAGACTAGGGGGAATAAGATAGTGGGGCAATAGATATTGATTAAGAAATTGAAAGTGAGGACGGGTGCAGTGGCTCCCACCTGTAATCCCAGCACTTTGGGAGGCTGACTTGGGCAGATCACCTGAGGTCGGGAGTTTTATACCAACCTGACCAAACCCCATCTCTACTAAAAATACAAAAATTAGCCAGGCCTGGTGGCACATTCCTGTCATCTCAACTAGTCAGGAGGCTGAGGCAGAAGACTCACTTGAACCTAGGAGGTAGAAGTTGCAGTGAGCCGAGATGGCATCATTGCACTCCAGCCTGGGCAACAGAGTGAGTCTCTGTCTCAAAAAATAAAATAAAATAAAATAAATTGAAGGGGAAGAGAGAGAGGAACTGAGATTAAAACACTGAGCAAGGCCAGGCTCAGTGGCTGAAACACCTGCAATCCTAGCACATTGGGAGGCCAAGGCAGGAGGATTGCTTGAAGCAAAGAGGTTCAAGACCAGGACTGGGAAACAAAGCAAGATGCCCATCTCTATACAAAATTTAAAAATTAGTGGCGGTACACACGTTTAGTCCCAGCTACTCTGGAGGCCAGGGTGGGAGAATCACTTGAGGTTAGGAGTTTGAGACTAGTAGGGTAACATAGGGAGACCCCCCCATCTCTACAAAAGGAAACTAATTAGCTGGGCATGGTGGCTCACACCAGTAACCCCAATGCTTTAGGAGGTTGAGGTGGGAAAATCCCTTGAGGCCAGGAGTTCAAGACCGGCCTGGGCAACATAAAAAGACACTGTGGCTAAAAAAAATTTTTTTAATTAGCTGGGCATGGTGATAAATGTCTGTAGTTGCAGCTACTTGGGAGGCTGAGTCAGGAGGATCACTTGAGCCCAGGAGTTTGAGGCTGCAGTGAGCTGTGATCACACTCCTGCACACCAACCTGGGTGATAAAGCAAGACCCAGTATCAAAAAAAGAAAAAAGTCCTGGTGCGGTGCCTCCTGCCTATAATCCCAGTATTTTAGAAGGCCGCAGCAGGAGGATTGCCATAGCCCACACATTCAAGATCAGCATGGGCAACATGCTAAGACCCCATCTCAAAAAATAATAGGGTCAGGTGTGAAGGCTCACACCTGTAATCCCAGCACTTTGGGAGGCCAAGATAGACAGATTGCTTGATCTCATGAGTTCAAGACCAGCCTGGGCAAAGTGGCGAAATCCCATCTCTACAAAAAATACAAAAGTTAGTTGGCCATGGTGGTGTGTGCCTGCAGTCTCAGCTGCTCCAGAGGCTGAGGTGGGAGGATCGCTTGAGCAGTGGAGGCAGAGGCTGTAGTGAGCTGAGACTGCACTTCAGCCTGGGCAGCAGAGCCAGACCTTGTCTTGAAGAAGATAATAATATTAATAAAAGAAAAAGGGGCCGGGCATGGTGGCTCACGCCTGTAATCCCAGCACTTTGGGAGGCCGAGGTGGGTGGATCACGAGGTCAAGAGATCTAGACCATCCTGGTCAACATGGTGAAACCCTGTCTCTACTAAAAATACAAAAAATTAGCTGGGCACGGTGGCGCGTGCCTGTAATCCCAGCTACTCAGGAGGCTGAGGCAGGAGAATCGCCTGAACCCAGGAGGCGGAGGTTGCGGTGAGCTGAGATCACATCATTGCACTCCAGCCTGGGTAACAAGAGTGAAACTCCATCTCAAAAAAAAAAAAAAAAAGAAAAGGGAAGAGAAAAAAAGGGTGGGTACATTGGCTCATGCCTGTAATGCCAGCACTTTGGGAGGCCAAGGTGGGCATATCACTTGAGATCAGGAGTTCAAACCAGCCTGAGCAACACGGTGAAACCCCGTCTCTACTAAAAATACAAACAATTAGATGGGTGTGGTGGCACAGTCCTGTAATCCCAGCTACTAGGGAGGCTGAGGCATAAGAATCACTTGTAATTGGGAGGTGGAGATTATAGTGAGCCAAGATCATGGCACTGCACTCCAGCCTGGGTGCCTGGATGACAGAGTAAGACTGTCTGAAAAAAAAAAAAAGAGAGAGAAAAAAATCCTGAATGAGAGACAGACAGAGACAGACAGAATGATGCGGGTGTGAGATGTTGTTCTGGGCCTCTGGTAGGCAGCAGAACCCTTGCTCAGAGGGGAAAGTTCTTCCCTAATCTTGCCCCTTAGACATAACCACTATTGTCCAGCTACAGGGGAGTCCCTGCCTCACAAAGTATTTTTCAATGCACCTACCAGCATTTTCTTTTCTTTTCTTTTTCTTTTTTTTTTTTTTTGAGACAGAGTCTTGTTCTGCCACCCATGCTAGAGTGCAGTGGCGTGATCTTGGCTCACTGCTACAACATCTGCCTCCTGGGTTCAAGTGATTCTCCTGTCTCAGCTTCCTGAGTAGTTGGGATTACAGGCCCGTGCCACCATGCCTGGTTAATTTTTTATTTTTAGTAGAGACGAGGTTTCACCATGTTGGCCAGGCTGGTCTTGAACTCCTGACTTCAGGTGATCAGCCTGCCTCAGCCTTCCAAAGTGCTGGGATTACAAGCATGAGCCACTGTGCCTGGCACCTACCAGCATATTTTAAAATATATAAACCGGATTAAATCATAGCTACTGTTTTAGCATCTGCTTATTTTCACTTTGCTGGTATTCTTAAAAAACACACGCAACGAGGCAGCCACCCAGCAGACATTCATTGTATGGGTGTACCATATTTATTTAACCAATTGCTTTTGACAGGCACTGGGATTCTTTCCAATGTGTGTGTGGTTTTATTTCTACTTCTTCCTTTTTTTTTTTTTCCATTATGAACAGTGCTTTGGGCACTGCCCATGCAAATATTTCTTGGGAAATTGCTTGGTCAAAGGATGTGAACCATTGACACTGATTGATGAACTGATGGATTGATAGAGATGGAGTCTTGCTCTGTCACCCAGGCTGCAGTGCAATGGTGCGATCTCAGCTCACTGCAACCTCTGCCTCCAGGTTCAAGTGATCCTTGTGCCTCAGCCTCCTGAGTAGCTGGGATTAAGGCATTTGCCACTATGCCTGGCTAATTTTTGTATTTTTAGTAGAGAAGGGGTTTCACCATGTTGGTCAGGCTGGTCTTGAACTCCTGGGCTCAGGTGACCCGCCAACCTTGGCCTCCCAAGTGGTGGGATTACAGGTGTGAGCCACTGTGCCACGCAATATTTATTTTTTAATTTTTTGATAGACTCGCTTTTAGAGCAATTTTAGGTTCACAGCAAAATTTAGCAGAAAGTACAGAGTTCCTGTATATCACCCCCCTCCATACACATACAACCTGCACAGCCTCCCCACTATTAACATCGCGTACCAAGGTAATGCACTTGCTAGAATCAGTGAACCTTCATTATCCCTTTAAAGCCATAGTTCACATTAGGATTCACTTTTTTTTTTTTTTTTTTGAGATGAAGTCTTGTTCTTGTCCCCCAGGCTGGAATGCCGTGGTGCCATCTCGGCTCACTGCAACTTCCACCTCACGGGTTCAAGCGATTCTCCTGCCTCAGCCTCCCAAGTAGCTGGGGTTACAGGTGCACATGCCACCACACCTGGCTAATTTTTGTATTTTTAGTAGAGATGGGGTTTTACCATGTTGGGCAGGTGGCTCTAAAACTCTTGACCTCAGGTGATCTGCCCGCCTTGGCCTCCCAAAGTGCTGGGATTACAAGTGTGAGCCACTATGCTTGGACTTGTTTTTTTTTTTTTTTTGAGACAGTATCTCACCCTGTCTCCCAGACTGGAGTGCAGTGGTGTGATGTTGGCTCACTGCAACCTCCACCTCCTGGATTCAAATGATTCTCCCACCTCAGCCCCCTGAGTAACTAGGACCACAGGTGCCCACCACCACACCTGTCTAAGTTTTGTATTTTTTTTTTTGTAGAGACAGTTTTTCTGTGTTGCCAAAGCTGGTCTCGAATTCTTGAGCTCAAACCTTCGCCTCCCAAAGTGCTGGGATTACAGGTGTGAGCCATCACACCTGGGCTTTTTTTTATGTATGGGTGGCAGGGAGGGGATAGGATCGTGCTTTGTCACCCGGACTGCATTTTGGTGTGGTGTGATCATGGCTCACTGCAGCCTCAAGCTCCCAGGCTCAATTGAGCCTCCTGCTTAAGCTTCCTGAGTAGCTAGGATTACAGCTGTGCGCACCATGCCTGGCTGAGTTTTGTATTTTTTTTTTGGTAGAGACGGCGTTTCACCATGTGGCCCAGGCTGAAAGTTGACTCTTGCTGTTAGACTATAAATTTTGATGACTGCATAATGACATGTATTCACCATTATAATATCAGACAGAGTAGTTTCATTGCCCTAAACATCCTCTGTGCTCATTGCGCACAGTGGCTCACATCTGTAATCCCAGCACTTTGGGACGCAGAGGCGGATGGATCACCTGAGGTCAGAAGTTTGAGACCAGCCTGAGCAACATGGAGAAACCCTGTCTCTACTTAAAAATACGAAAATTAGCTGGGCATGGTGGTGCTTGATTGTAGTCCCAGCTACTCAGGAGGCTGAGGCAGGAGAATCACTTGAACCTGGGAGGCGGAGGTTGCAGTGAGCCAAGATCATGCCACTGCACCCCAGCCTGAGCAACAAAAGCAAAACTCTATCTCAAAAAAAAAAAAAAAAAAAAAAAATCCTCTGCTCTACTTCTTCATCCTACCCTCTTTTCCCCTAACCCCTGTCTACCGCTGATCTTTTTATTATCTTCATAGTTTAGCCTTTTCCAGAATGTCTTATACTCGGAGTCATTCAGCATGTAGCATCTTCAGGTTGGTTTCTTTCATTTAGTGATATGCATTTAAGATTCTTTTCATGGCTTAAGGGCTTTTTTGTTTTTTGAGATAGAGTCTCACTTTGTCACCCGTTCTGGAGTGCAGTGGTGTGATTTCGGTTCATGCAACCTCTGCCCCCCAGGTTCAAGGGATTCTCCTGCCTTTGCCTCCTGAATAGCTGGGATTACAGGTGCCTGCCACCATTACCAGCTATTTTTTTTTTTTTTTTTTTTGTGATGGAGTCTCGCTCTGTTTCCCAGGCTGGAGTGCAGTGGAGTGATCTCAGTTCACTGCAACCTCTGCCTCCCAGGTTCAAGCAATTCTTTTGCCTCAGCACCACGCCCATCTAATTTTTGTATTTTTAGTACAGATGGGGGTTCACCATGTTGGCCAGGATGATCTTGATCTCTTCACCTCGTGATCTGCCCACCTTGGCCTCCCAAAGTACTAGGATTACAGGCATGAGCCACTGCGCCTGGCCCTAATTTTTGTATTTTTAGTAGAGACAGGGAGGGTTTCACCATGTTGGCCAGATTGGTCTCGAACTCTTGGCTTCAGGTGACCCACCTGCCTTGGCCTCCCAAAGTGCTGGGATTATAGGTATGAGCCACCGCAGCCAGCCTTTTTTTTTCTTCTGAGACAGGATCTCACTCTGTTGGAGTACAGTGGCGCGAGCACACCTCACTGCACCCTCAACCTCCTGGGCTCAAATGATTCTCCTCCCTCAGCCTTCTAAGTAACTAGAACCACAGGCCTGGGCCACCCACCACACCTGGTTAATTTTTAAATATTTTGTAGAGACATGATCTTAATGTGTTGCTTAGGCTGGCCTTGAACTCATGGGCTCAAGTGATCCCCCTGCCTCCACCTTCAGCCTCCCAAAGTGTTGGGATTACAGGCGTGAGCCACCGAAGCTGGACTGTGTGTGCCCTTTGTATGAGGAATGTTCATAAACCATCTCTGCTGCTGGAAACATGAGCCCCAGCCCTGATATGGGCAATGCAGGTGCCACAGGGACTTGATTTCCTCCCTTGGGGGTGGAGGCCTTCTCACCACTCCGGCTCACTGCAGGACTGCCCCACAGGTCTCCTTCCGCTACCATTGCCAGCTGTACTCCGAGTGGAGAAAGACGAACCAGAAAGTATGCCTGAAGATCCAGGAGGCTGAGGGCCCTGAGGGCCCCCAGCATTCTCCGCTGGTGGCTGGACTCTTGAAGAAGGTGGCCGAGGAGACACCGGTGTGAAGGGTGGGCTCCCCGGGCCTTGCAGCAGAGACCCCAGAGGTAGCTGGCAGTGCCCTGTCCTGTGGAAGGATGAAAACTGCCCAAAACTTCCTGCACAGCCTGAATGCTTCTTAGGCCAAGAGACACCACGTGGAGCCGAGTCTGTGATCCTGTGTGATGATATTTTCAGGGTTTTTTTTTTTTTTTGCACACTGTTGTTCGTGTCAAGGACAGGTACACGGTCCTGAGGTCTGGATGGAGCAGGCACCCTCATCTCATGCTGAGGTCCACGTGGCACCTTCTGGGCCAGCAGCTGTGGCCAGTGTATCAAGGGCACCCTTAGAGCTGGAATGTTCCAACAAGCTTCTTGCACTTCCCTGCACCTGGCAGGCTCACTTTTCTGGCACCCTCGACTTTCTATAAAAGTTGCACTGCGTTTCAAAAACCCACCCCTGAATGAATAAAAGGAGCCCTGGCTGGACAAAATGGACCTGTCAGTTACATTTCTGAAAGGCCTCAGTCACAGTGATGTGAAATGCAATCAGTCACATAATTGCCAAAACTTGCAGGTAGAAAAGGTGTCACTCAATAGCTGAATGAATAAATAAACAGTGGTGCTTCAAGATAATGAGATATTATTCAGTGCTAAAAAGAAATGAGGCTGGGTAAAGTAGCTCATGAACTGTAATCCCAGTACTTTGGGAGGCCGAGGTGGGGGGAATCACTTGAGCCTAGGAGTTCAAGGCCAGCCTAGGCAATATAGCAAGACCTTGTCTCTACAAAATATTGAAAATAACACTGGCTTATTTTTAGGGATTTGTTCTGAAGCCCATGGGAAGAAGCAAAGTCTCAGTCTTTAAGTGAAGAGCAGGTAGCAAAAAGAAATTATTATTTTTTTTGAGACAGAATCTCACTGTTGCCTAGGCTGGAGTGCAGTGGTGTGATCTCTGCTTACTGCAACCTCCACCTCCCAGGTTCAATCGATTCTGCTGCCTCAGCCTCCCAAGTAGCTGGGACTATAGGTACATGCCACCATGCCCAGCTAATTTTTTGTATTTTTGCATTTTTTTGAGATGGAGTTTTGCTCTTGTTGCCCAGGCTGGAGTGCAATTGGACAATCTTGGCTCACCATAACCTCTGCCTCCCTGGTTCAATCAATTCTCCTCCCTCAGTCTCCTGAGTAGCTGGGATTACAGTCAAAGTAGACATGAGAACAATTTCCACTTACTTTGCATCTACCAGTCCAAAGAATGCTGGCCTCTTTTTTTTTTTCTTTCTTTCTTTTTTTTTAAGATGGGGTCTTGCTCTGTTGCTGAGATTGGAGTGCAGTAGCACAATCACGGCTCACTCCAGCCTCAACCTCCTGGGCTAAGGCAGTCCTATCTCAGCCTCCCCATCAGCTGGGACTATAGGCACGCACCACTGCCCCTAGCCACTGTTAGTTTTTAGTGAGTGTAGAGAGCCCATCATGGGTCAGGCCTGGTGACTGATGCCTGTAATCCCAGCATTTTTGGAAACTGAGGTAGGAGGATCAGTTGAGCCTAGGAGTTTGAGACCAGCTTGGGCAACATAGTGAGACCCTGTCTTTACAAAATAAATAAATAAGCTGGGCATGGTGGCATGCACCTGTGATCACAGCTACTCAGGAGGATCCCTTGAATTCAGGATCCTCCTTGAATTCAGGAGTTCCAGGCTGCAAGTAAGCTATGATCGTACCTCTGCTCTCCAGCCTGGGTGACAGAGCAAGACTGTCTCTAAAGCAACAATTAAAAAAAAAATGGTGACAATATCCACACTGACTGAGGGTCATTATAGATGAGGCATAGTTCTGAGTCTTTCCCTCCTCTGACTCTCACTTGTTAGGGAAGAAGTGGTTATTACCTCCATTTTTCAGGTGAGAAGACTGAGGCCCAGAGCAGGGAAGCCTTAATCTAAGGTCCCAGAGCTATAGGAAGTAGAGTTGGGGTGACCCCAGGACTCCTTTTGAAGGAAGACTCAGGAAAGATGCAGAATGCTTTTTTTCTTTTTTTGAGACAGTCTCATCCCATCACCCAGGCTGGAGTGCAGTGGTGTGATCTTGGTTCACTGCAACCTCTGCCTCCTGGGTTCAAGCAATTCTCTCCTGCCTCAGCCTCCCAAGTGACTGGGACCACAGGCACATGCTGCCACATCCAGCTAAGTTTTCTATTTTTAGTAGAGATGGGGGTCTTGTCATGTTGGCCAGGCTGGTCTCAAACTTCTGATCTCAAGTGATCCACCCACCTGGGCACCCCACAAAGTACTGGGATTACAGGCGTCAGCCACCACACCTGGCCAGAATGCAATTATTCTAATAACAGCACCTACTTTTTTTTTTCCTTTTTCTTCTTTCCAAGACAGAGTCTAAGTCTGTTGTCCAGGCTGGAGTGCAGTGGCGAGATCTGGACTCACTGCAACCTCCACCTCCTGAGTTCAAGCAATTCTGGTGCCTCAGCCTTCTGAGTAGCTAGGTCCACAGGTGCACACCACCATGCCCAGCTAATTTTTTTGTATTTTCAGTAGAGTCAGGGTTTCGACATGTTGGCCAGGTTATTCTCGAACTCCTGACCTCAGGTGATCCGCCTGCCTTGGCCTCCCAGAGTGCTGGGATTACAGGCGTGAACCACCGCACCCAGCAACAGTGCCTAGTTCTTGAGCACTTTCTGCCTACTGATTCTTTTACATTTAAAGGCTCTTGGCATCTGTCTGCTTTTAAAGCTCAGGGCAGCCCTGAAAGGTGAGTTCGAGTGCATTTCTTTATTTCTTTTCGTTTGTTTTTGAGACAGAGTCTTGCTCTGTCACCCAGGCTGGAATGCAATGGTGCCATCTCTGTTCACTGCAACCTCCACCTCCTGGGTTCAAGCAATTCTCCTGTCTCAGCCTCCCAAGTACCTGGGACTACAGGTGCCCACCACCCCACCCGGCTAATTTTTGTATTTTTAGTAGAGACGGGGTT
Source organism: Saguinus oedipus (assembly GCA_031835075.1). Taxonomy (NCBI): domain Eukaryota; kingdom Metazoa; phylum Chordata; class Mammalia; order Primates; family Cebidae; genus Saguinus; species Saguinus oedipus. The sequence continues at coordinate 8,055,541 of CM063187.1, forward strand.
TCATCATATTGGCCAGGCTTGTATTGAACTCCTGACCTTAAATGATCCACCCTCCTCAACCTCTCAAAGTGCTGGGATTAGCTGGCCACGGTGGCTCATGCCTGTAATCCCAGCATTTTGGGAGGCCAAGGCAGGCAGATCACCTGAGGTGGGGAGTTCGAGACCAGCCTGACCAACACGGTGAAACCCTGTCTCTACGAAAAATACAAAATTAGCCAGGCGTGGTGGTGTGTGCCTGTAATCCAACGTACTTGGGAGGCTGAGGCAGGAGAATCACTTGAACCTGGGAGGCGGAGGTTGCGGTGAGCTGAGATCGTGCCATTGTACTCCAGCCTGGGCAGCAAGAGCGAAACTCTGCCAAAAAAAAAAAAAAAGTGCTGAGATTACAGATGTGAGCCACTGCACCCAGCCTGGTGCATTTCTTATTATCCATATTTGCAGTTAAGCAAACTGAGCCTCAGAGTGGAGGGGCTGATTGCTCAAGGTCTGTTTTCCATATGAAGTCCTACCTGGTACTTAGCTCTCCCACAAAGGAAGAAAAACTTTCTGTCCAGGCTGGAAGGGCAAGGAGAAGCCTGTGTGGCCATGGAGTGGAGGAAGCAGCAATGTACAAAGGCCCAGAGACTGGATCCTGCTTAGCTTATAGGAAGAGCAGCAGGGAGGACCCCGTGGCAGCTGGAGCAGTGTGATTCAGGGGCAGGTGGTCAGAGAGATGGGCAGGTGGTCGGAGAGATGGGCAGGGCCTCCTAGGCATAGGCATGGAGTGACTGACTGATACACAAGCAGTCTGCAGGCACAGAGCATCACACCTGTGTGCATGCGCTTTGCTGGCCCTTGAGGGGACCAGCAGCTGAACTTGCCCTTACAGCTGAACTCCCTACACAGCCTGGCACCCATTTTTCCTCAGGCCAACTTTGGCATGTGGTGCCCCAGGAGATGATGTACACATGCCTCAGGACATGCCATGGAGAGACCAGGTGGGGTGGCACATGCCTGAAATCCCAGCCATTTGGGAGGCCAAGGCAGGAGGATCTCTTGAAGGCTGGGAGTTAGAAAACAGCCTGGCCAACATAGTGAGATCCTCTCTCTACAAAAAGAGAGAGAAAGAAGGAAACTTTTTTTTTTTTTGAGACGGAGTTTCACTCTTGTTGTCCAGGCTGGAGTGCAATGGCACAATCTTGGCTCACCGAAACCTCCACCTCCCATGTTCAAGCGATTCTCCCGCCTCAGCTTCCCGAGTAGCTGGAATTACAGGCATGTGCCACCACGCCCAGCTAATTTTGTATTTTTAGTAGAGATGGTTTTTCTCCCTATTTGTCAGGCTGGTCTCGAACTCCTGACCTCAGGTGATCGCCAGCCTCAGCCTCCCAAAGTGCTGGGATTACAGGCGTGAGATAATGCACCCGGCCGGGAAAGCTGTCTTCTTTGCAAATCTATTCCAATATTTTCATAGAGAAGAGTTTTAGTTTGGCGATAGCCTGTCTTTAATAATCCTTTAAGGACCAGCACAGTGGCTCACACTTGTAATCTCAGCTCTTTTGGAGGCCAAGGCTGTAGGATCCCTTGAGCTCAGGAGTTTGAGATCATCCTGAGCAACACAGCAAGACCTTATCTGTACCAAATTTAAAAAAAAATTAGCCAAGTGGCTTACACCTGCAATCCCAGCTACTTGAAAGGCTAAGGGGGGAGGATCGATTTAGCCCAGGAGTTCAAGGTTGCAGTAAGCTATCATTTACAAAGGTAGGTTGAAATATTATTATTATTATTATTAATATTATTTGAGATGGAGTTTTGCTCTTGTTGCCCAGGCTGGAGTGCAATGGTGTGATCTCGGTTCACCGCAACCTCTGCCTCCCGGGTTCAAGCGATTCTCCTGCCTCAGCCTCCCGAGTAGCTGGGATTACAGGCACCTGCCGCCAGACCCAACTAATTTTTTTTTTTTTTTTTGAGACGGAGTTTCGCTGTTGTTACCCAGACTGGAGTGCAATGGCACGATCTTGGCTCGGCTCACCGCAACCTCCGCCTTCTGGGTTCAAGCAATGCTCCTGCCTCAGCCTCCCGAGTAGCTGGGACTACACGCGCGCACCACCATGCCCAGCTAATTTTTGTATTTTTAGTAGAGACAGGGTTTCACCTCGTTGACCAGGATGGTCTCGATCTCTTGACCTCGTGATCCAGCCGCCTCGGTCTCCCAAAGTGCTGGGATTATAGGCGTGAGCCACCGCGCCCACCCTAATTTTTGTATTTTTAGTAGAGACGGGGTTTCTCCATGTTGGCCAGGCTGGTCTGAAATGCCTCACCTTAGGTAATCAATCCGCCTCGGCCTCCCAAGGTGCTGGGATTACAGGCGTGAGCCACCGCGCCTGGCTTTTCTGTTTCTTCCGGCCGAACTGTTTTTATAATGCGAATTACAGATAATACTCTGATTATTTGTGGATATAACATACTGATTATTCCATTCTGGTCAGTTGTTGCCTACAAAGTTCGCGCTGGAGAACCGCGCAACTGCATTACAAAAAAAAAAATAAATTACACAAAAAGACACAATCTAAAAAAATTTTTTAATGCAATTAATTCAAGATTTTTCTTTAAAAAATTTTAAAGCAATTAATTCAATAAAAAAGACACAATGTCCAGCCGGGCGTGGTGGCTCACACCTGTAATCCCAGCACTTTGGGAGGCCGAGGCGGGTGGATCACGAGGTCAAGAGATCGAGACCATCCTGTCAACATGGTGAAACCCCGTTTCTACTAAAAATACAAAAAATTAGCTGGGCATTGTGGCGCATGCCTGTAATCCCAGCTACTCCGGAGGCTGAGGCAGGAGAATTGCCTGAACCTAGGAGTCGGATGTTGCGGTGAGCCGAGATCGCGCCATTGCACTCCAGCCGGGGTAACAAGAGCGAAACTCTGCCTCAAAAAAAAAAAAAAAAAAAAAGACAATGTTATAAGAAAGTTTCCGAATGTGTGCTGGGCCGCGGGATGGACAAGCTTGATCTAAAACTTTCAGGAATCACTAGACAGAATCATTGCTTCCCCTCCTCTGCTCCAGCTCTGGTTACAGAAAGCTGAGAGTGACTAGGCCTAGGTGTCTGTGGGCTGGGGAGATGCCTCTTCTATGGGACTCCGAGGACGCGCAGCCAGCACCGCCAGCCGGTGCTTACTTAACACAAGCGTAACTCGAGAACGGAGGAACCAACAACTGCAGGTCTGCGCTTGCGCGCGGCGGGGCATGGGCCGGGGCGGGAGGGGCCGAGGAGGGAGCCGGTAGTGGCGCGCGCAGGTGTTACTGGTCGCGTTGGGTCACGTGGGCACGCAGACGCTACGCGGCGCAGCCCGCTCGCTCACACAAAGCCCAGACGCGGAGAAAATGGCGGCAGGGGTCGAAGCGGCGGCCGAGGTGGCGGCGACGGAGATCAAAATGGAGGAGGAGAGCGGCGCGGCCGGCGTGCCGAGCGGCAACGGGGCTCCGGGCCCTAAGGGGTGAGTATTCCACGGTCCCTTGCTCCTGGTAGGGCTTCCTCTCCGTGGCCGGGCGCCGGCGGCAGCTCCGTTAGGTCTGTTGGCGGCCTAGGCCCGGCGCGTCCTCGGCCCCGGCTGTTCCCGCACCGCCTGCCCGGGTGGCGGCGGCCAGGTCCGTGAGAGGGGAGCCAGGGAAGCCTCCAGAATCGTTCCGTACTCTGGGCCTCGAGCTTCGGCTCCCTCAGTCTCCAGGCCGGGACCAACCCCGTCGCCGAGGCCTCAGGCCCAGCCGCTGCGCACGGGGGTTGATGGCGCGGGCCGCTGAACCGGAGAGCCCCCGAATCCGAGGCTGGCCCGGCCGCTTTCCGGGAGGGTGATCTTGGGTACCGGGTTTCACCCCCAATTCCCTCTTCGCCCAGGATCTCAGTTTCCCGATCCGCAACTGGGGGGAAAGGGGGTGGCGCGCCCGGGGCCTCGCGCGCCGTCAGCCCCAGTCAACGGTAACCGAGCGGCGGAGGCCTCAGGAGGGCCGCGAGGCCGGGTAGGGGTCTCGCCTCCTGCTGCTCCTCAGTCCCCGCGCGCCCACCCTCCTACCCGCCCGACGGGAAGTGCCTCCCTGGGAACCGCCTCTCGCCCCACGCTCTGGCCCCGGCTCAAGCCCTTCGCCGCTTCCCGCGCCGCCTCCCCGGGTGCGCCGCAGGCATTAGCGGAGAGATGGGATCTGCTGCTCAGCGTTCACCCTCAGAAGCGGACAGATCCGAAGTCGGGGGAAGAATTCTCTTCTTCCCGTATTTGTGGGGAAGCTATTCTGTCATAAGGCGGTTTCATTTACTCGCAGACGCCATCAGGTTTTTGAGACCTGCTCAGGCTCTTTGACTTCGTGGCTTTTAAAAGTTTCCATCAAGGAGGAAGCGTCGACTTGTTCCCCCTTGAAACTCACTTATTCTGATTACAGCCACTTGAGTGTGAGAGAGATTGATTGATTGATTGATTTTGGCTGCAAGACCGGAGGGCGGGGAAGGGAGAGGAAGCCTGGGTACACATTGGATTTCCAGACATTTATTTTGTTGTGGCAAAATAGACGTAACGTAGAGTTTGGCATTTTAACTATTTTTAAGCGTGCAATTCAGTGGCATTGAGTAGACTGACTCAGTGCTGTGCTGTAACCAACTCTATTTCATGTCCAGAACTTTTTTTTTGGATGAGTCTTGCTCTGTTGCCCAGGCTGGAGTGCAGTGGTGAGATCTTGGCTCACTGTAACTTCTGCCTCCTGAGTTCGAGCGATTCTACTGCCTCAGCCTCCCTATTAGCTGGGACCATAGGCATGTGCCACCACGCCTGGCTCATTTTTGTATTTTTAGTAGAGACGGGGTTTCACCATGTTGGCCAGGCTGGTCTCGAACTCGTGATCACCCGCTTCGGCTTCCCAAAGTGCTGGGATTACCGGCGTGAGCCACGGCGCCTGGCCTCCTCTCCAGAACTTTTTCGTTATTGGAAACAAACTGTAGCTATTAAACACTAACTCCGTTTTCTTTCCTGTCTGTTTGTGATTTTGCCTTCCCTCATATTTTAATGTGTGAAACTTAGTTTATGGAGATTAAAAGTGAATGTGGTTGAACACTTATATATGTAATTTTTTTTTTTTTGAGACAGTGTCTCACTTTGTTGCCCAAGATGGGATGCAGTGGCGCAATCACAGGTCACTGTACCCTGGAACTCCCGGGTTCAAGCGATCCTCCTCTCGGCCTCCCAAGTAGCTGAGATAACAGGCGCAGCACCACCATGTCCGGCTAATTTAAAAAAATTTTTTTTTTATTTTTGGTAGAGACAGGGTCTCTGTGTTGCCCAGGCTGGTCTGAAACTCCTGGGTGTCAAGCCATCCTCCTGCTTCGCCTTCCAAAGTTCTGAGATGACGGCTGTGAGCTACTGCGCCTTGTGTAGTTGAGCGCTTATGTTAAGGGCCGGGCGCGGTGGCTCAAGCCTGTAATCCCAGCACTTTGGGAGGCCGAGGCGGGTGGATCACGAGGTCAAGAGATCGACACAAGGCATCTAGACTATCCTGGTCACCATGGTGAAACCCCGTCTCTACTAAAAATACAAAAAATTAGCTGGGCATAGTGGCTCACGCCTGTAATCCCAGCTACTCGGGAGGCTGAGGCAGGAGAATTACCTGAACCCAGGAGGCGAAGGTTGCGGTGAGCCGAGATCGCGCCATTGCACTCCAGCCTGGGTAACGAGCGAATCTCCGTCTCAAAAAAACAAAAAAACACAAAAGAGCGTTCGTTAAGCTAGCTATATTATTAGATAATAAATCTGGAGAAAATTCCAGATTCTTTCTCTCCTTAGGTAAGGAGAAATAAAATAACATGGTTACTGGCCCTTAGAAATGAAGAGAAAAGCTTCCTCCATCACTTTACTATTGAAAACTCTTGAAAGTGTTGAGTAAAGTTCCTCAACACTTTGCTATTGAAAACTCTGGGAAGGGATGTGTTAATTTTGACTTTAATCAGCATCTATCTAGGGAAGCCGGGTAGGATTTCTGAGGGTGGTATTTGGAGGGCTTGAAGATAAATTTATTTACAGTATGCAGGAAGGAGTGCTGTAGAATCTTGCTAGATGAGAGGGTAAATTAGTTATAGATTAGCATCTCGGGTGCATTTCTCAAATGTTCTGTTTTCCCCTGTCCATTTTCAAATAGTCATTTTGTGACTGAGTCATTTTACAAATAGATGTGAACTGTGGAACCTGAAAGTTTTAGAATAAAATAGCCCTTGTTGGAAAGAGCTTCAAAATCTCAAAGTTTAGTACTGGCTTCATAGAGAATAAGAAGCTGGCCTCACTTGGGTATTTTTCACAGGGCTTGTGGAAAACTTTTTTTGTTGTTGTTGTCATTGCAAGTCTTTTTATTTATTTATTACAAGTCTTAACCAGGAAAGCTCTTTACAAGCCCATGCCCAGAAAGGGGAGACCATTAGCATATTTATAGTAAGGTAATTATGCTGTGATAGAAGTTAGTGGAGTTGCTTGGTAGGGAGAATGCAGGAGGTGACCCCCCACAACCTGCTGGGGGCAGGGACCTGTTCCTCCATGACTGGAAGACTTGTGGAAGTGGTGAAGAAGGAGGAGATGGTTGGGGAGAGGCAGAGAAGAGAGTATCTAAAGACCAGAGATTTGAGTTTGTGCTTTATTAAGAACTGAAGTTGTGCTGGGTATAGTGGCTCACACCTGTAATCCCAGCACTTTGGGAGGCTGAGGTGAGAGGACTGTTTGAGTTCAGGAGTTCAGTACCATCCTGGGCAACATGGTGAAACCCTAGCTCTGCCAAACAAAAAAAACCACTGAAATTGCTATAGCGTTTAAGGTTGGATCACTGGTGGCCCTCTGATGGGCAGTGAATTCAGATTTTTATCTTGAAAGCCTTTGAGAGACAGGAGGAAAATAGAAACTTGATTCTTTGGATTTCTGTCTCTACCAGGAGTGGAGTGTGCAGTAGACAAAAACACGGAGAGCTAGCAAGCTTGATCTGGGACCCCAGGTTGGAAATCTTGTTTTGCTGTTCTCTTCTGGTTGTGAGAAGAGGATTTGCTTGCTTTTGATGAGAAATCTGTTCTATTTAAAGTCAGTCAAGATTCAGAGTTATGGTATAGTCAGGAGGAAACATTCATTTTAGGGGAATGTATAAGTTAAAAAAAAATTTTTTTTAATGTTGTACCATATATAAAAGCAATGACTTAACCTGTTCCCCTTCCTGAGTAATTTTATGGGTAAATCAGCAACCGATGGATAGGTTATTTTAAAATTAAAAATTTATATTCCTGAGGAGGTACTGTTAGAGTTAACTACATTTTACAATCCGGAAAACTGGGCCGGGCGCTGTGGCTCACGCCTGTAATCCCAGCTCTTTGGGAGGCTGAGGCGGGCAGATCACGAGGTCAAGAGATCAAGGCCATTCTGGCCAACATGGTGAAACCCGTTTCTACTAGTCCCAGCTACTCGGGAGGCTGAGGCAGGAGAATTGCTTGAACCCGGGAGTCGGAGGTTGCAGTGAGCCAAGATAGCATCACTGCACTCCCCCTTGGGGACAGAGCCAGACTCTGTCTCAAAAAAAAAAAAAAAAAAAAAAGAAAACTTTGGTTTTACACAATTAAGCAAACCCAGGTTCAGAAACTTGACCTAAAGACTCCAGGGGAAGCCATCTTGACTCCCAGGTAGCCTGCTGCGTTTGTAATACAACCTTGGTAACCACTCAGTAAATAGTCATTTGAATTGTTTTACTTAATCAGATTCTCTATAAATCTGAGAGTTTGCTGTCCTTTAAAAAGTGATTTGTGTATTGGGTAAAAAGGATTTTGGAGGCATATCAGATAGTGAGCTCAAGATTAGAAGACAGGGTTTGGGATTATTTGAATGCATGCTGCCAGGGCCTTGCTTTCCCTCTGCCCTTTCATTTTATTCTGGTTAGGGAAAGACATGCTAGTCTGCAAAGATTAGCTTGCTTGTTTTTTTGGGAGGGGTGGTTCTCCATTGGGCTTCCCATTACCATATTTTGCAGTCATAGGGTTAAAATCTGAATTGTCCCTAGGTTTTCTCAGCCTTGGCTCTGGTTGGCTTGTTTTAAAGCCTGAACAGTAGAAGGCTAGGAGTGAATCAGTACCCCTTTCTACCCTCCTCAGTAAAATTATTGGTAGAAAAATATATCATTGCCTCAGTTACTCTTTGCCAAGAGTCTCTTTTTTTTTTTGAGACGGAGTTTCGCTCTTGTTACCCAGGCTGGAGTGCAATGGCGCGATCTCGGCTCACCGCAACCTCCGCCTCCTGGGTTCAGGCAATTCTCCTGTTTCAGCCTCCCGAGTAGCTGGGATTACAGGCACGCGCTACCATGCCCAGCTAATTTTTTGTATTTTTAATAGAGACGGGGTTTCACCATGTTGACCAGGGTGGTCTCGATCTTTTGACCTCGTGATCCACCCGCCTCGGCCTCCCAAAGTGCTGGTATTACAGGCTTGAGCCACCGCGCCCGGCCTGCCAAGAGTCTCTTAAAGCTGTAAGTGTGTAGGTAGTAACCTCCATAGGACCGAAGTGACTGTAGGTCCTAGCCACATGCAGTACTGCTCCCTAGTTAAGTTCCTTTTTGTTATGCCATTCTTTGTGGATTGTCACAGTATCCCTGTGAGCTACCATGGATACAGGTTGCGCTGGTTTTGCTGGTAAAGCACTAGAGGTGGAAAGAGCTTGAGTCATGTGGGTAGTTAAGTGGTGGACTTGGAGCTGGCATAGTGCTATGAATAGTGCTTTCCACACCTTAAATGCATTAGAGGAGTGCAGGATTTCTGTGAAGAATCACTTTATATAAGGGATGGTTCTCACGTGGCCAGATGGGTCCTTTTTCCTCAGGAGATCAGAGTTTCAGGGTATTGAGATTGCTGTTTCAAACTGCACACCCTTCCCTTGATTTAGAAACTCAAAAGTAGTGAGTGTTATGCACGGGAACTGCATGGAGACAGAGACAGGGTAGGAAGTCACTATTTGGTAGTCTTTTGTAGTTTAGGCACTCAATCTTTTTTATTTTATTTATTTTTTTTGAGATGGAGTTTCGCTCTTGTTGCCCAGGCTGAAGTGCAATGGTGCGATCTTGGCTTGCTGCAACCTCTGCCTCGGGGATTCAAGCTGTTCTCCTGCCTCAGCCTCCCAAGTAGCTGGGGTTACAGGTGCCCGCCATCGTGACCGGTTAATTTTTGTATTTTTCATAGAGATGGGTTTCACCATGTTGTCCAGGCTGGTCTTGAACTCCTGACCTCAGGTGATCAACCCACCTTGGTCTCTTTGGTGTTGGGGTTACAGGCATGAGCCACCACACCTGGCCAAAAGTTTAAAAAAAAAAAAAAAAAAAGCTGATTGTTTCTTAATATGTATATGGACTAGAGAAGAGTATTCCCCTAATTTTATCCTGAAGATAGTGAGAAAATAGGATTGGGCATGTTAAAAAAGAGCTTTTCAGGACATCGCTCTTATACTATCACGTGATCTGACATATTGAATATGTTTTTTGTTTGTTTTAAAATAGAGTCTCTCTGTTATCAGGTTGCAGTGTCGTGGTGCAATCATGGTTCATGGTACCCTTGACCTCCTGGGGCCAGACTGTCTTCCTCCTGCATAGCTGGGACCACAGTGGTGCCTGGCTAATTTTCTGTATTTTTTTTTCCCCATAGAGACATGGTTTTGCCATGTTACCCAGGCTGGTCTCAGACTCCTGGACTCAAGCACTCAACTCACCTCAGCCTCCCAAACTACTGGGACTATAAGCATGAGCCACCATGGCTAGTCTGCTCGAATATGAGTCTTGAATGATACTTCTTTTTGAGGGTTGTTCTCTACAAGCCTGTCAAGAATTGAGTTGGTGATGGTAGATTTCCAAAAAGATCAATTTTTTAAAAGCTGGAAATGACAAGAGGTAATTCTAACCTCTTTTACCAGGAAACCTCTCAGAGGAAATGATTAGCCAGAGAAGGGTTTGTTTGCAGAGGTGCTGTGCCCATTAAGCATGATGAGAGCTGCTTTCTCAGTGGTGAGTCATGTGATGTGGATTAACGCCCAAACCAAATGCTCAGTTTATGTGGTTAGATTGGGTAGTTTATTTGTAGCCATAGTATGCACCTGTGGAATATAGATTAGCTACTTTGTTACCTGCTTTGGCTGTAATTAGTTATTTATACATTTTGTAGCTTATAGGTAAGCTTAAGCAGTCTGTGAAAACAGACTGGAAATATTCATCATGGACTCTTGTCAGTTTTTTTTTTTTTTTTTTGAGATGAAGTCTTACTCTGTCTCCAGGCTGGAGTGCAGTGGCACAATCTTGGCTCACTGCAACCTCCGCCTCCTGGGTTCGAGTGATTCCCCTGCCTTAGTCTCCTGAGTAGCTGGGACAGTAGGCATGCACCACCATGCCCCACTAATTTTTTATATTTTTGTGGAGATGGGGTTTTACCATGTTGGCCAGGCTGGTCTCATACTCCTGACCTCGTGATCCACACACGTTGGCCTTCCAAAGTGCTGTGTTATAGGTGTGAGCCACTGTGCCTGGCCCAGAATGTTTTTTATTGTAAATCTTAAAGTGTTTGAGACTTTGGGCCGGGCGCGGTGGCTCAAACCTGTAATCCCAGCACTTTGGGAGGCTGAGGTAGGTGGATCACAAGGTCAAGAGATTGAGACCATCCTGGCCAGCATGGTGAAACCCTGTCTCTACTAAAAATTCAAAAAATTAGCTGGGCATGGTGGTGTGTGCCTGTGATCCCAGCTACTCCGGAGGCTGAGGCAGGAGAATTGCCTGAACCCTGGAGGCGGAGGTTGCGGTGAGCCGAGATCTCACCATTGCAGTCCAGCCTGGGTAACAAGAGCGAAACTCCATCTCAAAAAAAAAAAAAAAAGTATTTGAGACTTCAAAGTAACAATGTTAAATTCATTTCCATCTGTGAATCCTGTAGAGGACCATGATGTGTAGATTGTGTTACATTTTGTGAGTTTTTCTAACACTTTCCTCGTTTTCCAGGAAAGATGTAGGAGATGCATTGGCAGATGTATTGTTTGGTGGACTTTGGTAAAAGACTTTCTTTTGGAGTAGACAAGTGGCCTGGGTAACAGTCGTAAGTCTCTTGCGGAATCTGCTTTGTGGTGTGAAACTAGTCTTGTGGACTCAGGTAGATTACGTTTTAGGCATCTAGGGATTGGAGTGGCCATAACATCACCTTATCAGCCAGCCCGTGGGAAAGGAAGCCTATTGGTTGGTATTGGTATAGTTGAGATCACAGAGGAAGCTGCTTTCCTTGGTTTTATTTTTATTTTATTTTATTATTTATTTATTTTTTATTTATTTTGAGACGGAGTTTCACTCTTGTTACCTGGCTGGAGTGCAATGGCACAATCTTGGCTCACTGCATCCTCCACCTCCTGAGTTCAGGCAATTCTCCTCCCTTAGCCTCCTGAGTAGCTGGGACTACAGGCACGCGCCACCATGCCCAGCTAATTTTTTGTATGTTTAGTAGAGACGGGGTTTCACCATGTTGACCAGGATGGTCTCGATTTCTTGACCTCATGATCCACGAGGATCACGCCTCGGCCTCCCAAAGTGCTGGGATTACAGGCGTGAGCCATCACGCCCGGCCCTATTTTTTATTTTTTGAGACGGAGTTTCACTCTTGTTGCCCAGATTGGAGTGCAATGGCACAATCTTGACTTACCGCAACCTCCGCCTCCCAGGTTCAAGAGATTCTTCTGCCTCAGCCTCCCGAGTAGCCGAGATTATAGGCATGCACCACCACTCCTGGCTAATTTTTTGTATTTTTAGTAGAATTGGGGTTTCACTGTGTTGGCCAGGCTGATCTCGAACTCCTGACCTTGTGATCCGCCTGCCTCAGCCTTCCAAAATGCTGGGATTACAGACTTCAGCCACCATGCCCAGCCTTTCCTTGGTTTTATTACCTTGTGTTGAGTTGGTGTAGTTGAGCTACACTGGTGTAGCTCACACCAGTGATACCCTTCCTGGGATACCACTTGGCACTCTTGTGTTTGGGGACTACAAAAAGTTAATGACTTTAAAATTTTTCCAAGTAAATACATTGTTATTTATTTTTGAAACAGGGCTCTGTCTACCAGGCTGGAGTGCAGTGGTACAATCATAGCTCACTGCAACCTTGAACTCCTGGACTTGAGCCATCCTCCCACTGCAGATGCATAACACCACACTCAGCTAATTATTATTTTTTAAAAATAAAAACAGGGTCTTAATATGTCAAACTCCTAGGCCCAAGTGATTCTACTGCCTTGCCTCCTGACCTCTTGATCCACCAGCCTCAGCCTCCCAGAATGCTGAGATTATTAGGCGTGAGCCACCACACCTGGCCTCAAGTAAATACTTTTTTTTTTTTTGAGACAGAGTCTCATTCTGTTACCCAGCCAGAGTACTATGGCACAATCTCTGTTCACAGCAGCCTCCGTCCCCTGGGTTCAAGCAGTTCTTCTGCCTCAGCCTCCTGAGTAGCTGGGATTACAGGCAGGTGCCACCACCCCTAGCTAATTTTTTCATTTTTAGTAGAGATGGGGTTTTACCGTGTTGGCCAGGCTGGTCCTGAACTCCTGACCTTAAGTGATCTGCCCTCCTTGGCCTCCCAAAGTGCTGTGATTATAGGTGGGAGCCACTGTGCCCAGCCTCAAATAAATACATTTTTAAAAACTCCTCCAGCTACTATCTGGTATGTAGGCTCTACCTTTCTTTTACAAAAGAAAGTTACATCCCAGAATAAAAATTAGCCATTTAGTTAAAGATACTTTTATAAATCATGAATACCGTAGTCGTGGCTTTCCCCCCCCCCCCCCCCCCAGTTTTGTCATGGATTACAGACTCTAATAGTAGAGCCTGTGGTCTGGGAGACACTGGATTCCCACTGGTGGGACACATAGGGCTCAGGAAGCAGAAAGTACACGGTTCAGTTGCTTGAGAAACTTGGAGCAGCTTCTGGCTCCTCACTTATTCCTAGTCAGCTCTCATCCGTGCCTCCCTGTAGTCAGAGGGGGTGCACTTGAGCTGGCAGCTGAGGGAAGAGCCCTGTCAGCCAGTGCACGGGCTTCCAAGCCTGATGGCTGCTGCCTAAAGATAGCTGGTATCACAATGTGGTGGTACCTAATACACAAAGGTAGAGTATGACTGGGAAGGCCATGCTGGAAAAGCAGCCACCCTTCTTTGCCAAAGGTGGGATTGTTTGCTTGCTGTCTTCCACCTTTCTGTGTTGCTCAGACTTGAGTTGCCCAGCTTCTAAGTAGTTTGGTTGTATAGAAATAGTTTCTTTGCCACCTTTTTGGATTTTTAAAAAGTGGTTAAAATATACATAAAATAGACCATTTTAAACCTTAAGTGTACAGTGAAGTATGGTGTTTTGCAACAATCACCTCTGCCCATTCCTAGAATTTTTATTCTCATCCCAAATGAAATTCTGTGCTCAGTGTTTAATAACTTCCCATTTCTACCTCCCCCTAGGTCCTGGTAACCTCTTGTTCTTCTTTTTGTATATGGATTTGCTTATTATAGGTATTTCATAAGTGGAATCATATGATATTTGGCCTCCAGTGATGGGCTTATTTCACTGAGCATAGTGTCCTCAAGGTTTGTGCATGTTGTAGCCAGTGTCAGGATTTCCTTCCTTTTTTGTGCTGAATAATATCCCATTGCATGGATATTCCATGTTTCGTTTATTCCATTCATCTATCGGGACACTTGGGTGGTTTCTTCCTTTAGGTTTGTATAAATAATGCTTCTGTGAGCATTGGCATACATGTATGAGTCTCAGCTTCTAATTCTTTTGGGTATATATACCTAGCAGTGGATTTTTTGGGTCATACAGTAATTCTGTGTTTAATTTTGAGTAACCACCTGTTTCCCATGGTGGCTGCATCATTTTATGGCTCCTTTCCCCTTTTTTATATTAACACTGTGAAAGACACTTATTCGTCAAGCTAAAATTGGTGGGACTTATATGCACTACCTCATATTTCTATTTCATGAAGTCTTGGAAACCATCTTCCTCTTTTCCTGTTCTATCTTGGAATTAACACACCTTGGTTGGGAGTTGGCCTCCCATTGTCTCTGTTACTGTCCTTAGGAGTATTTGTAAGCGCAGGAAAGTGTACTTTTCCTTGGGAAGACTTTCTGCCCTGTGATGCACTTTAGTTTGAATGTCTTAATTTCAAAACCAACATTACTCTTGTCTTTGCTTTTTTTGAGACGGTGTCCCTTTGTTGCCCTGGGCTGGAGTGCAGTAGGGTGATCATAGTTCACTGCAGCCTCGAACTCCTGAGTTTAAGTGATCCTCCCACCTCACCCTCCCTACTAGCTGGGACTACAAGTGCACCACCACAACGGGCTAAGTTTTATTTTATTTTGTTTTTGTAGAGACAGGGTATTGCTGTGTTGCCTGGGCTAGTCTTGAACTCCTGGCCTCAAACAATCCCCCCTTTTTGGCTTCCCAAAGTGCTAGGGTTACAGGTCTGAACCACTGCATCTGACCAGTAGTAGTCTTGTGTCATATGTAACTTTCTGTGGAATTGTAAACCTGGCAAATGAAATAATTATCTTTCATATTCTGCTGACATATAAACTCTTTACCTTTTTTTCCTCTCTCTTGAATTTAGTGAAGGAGAACGACCTGCTCAGAATGAGAAGAGGAAGGAGAAAAACATTAAAAGAGGAGGCAATCGCTTTGAGCCATATGCCAATCCAACTAAAAGATACAGAGCCTTCATTACAAACATACCTTTTGATGTGAAGTGGCAGTCACTTAAAGACCTGGTTAAAGAAAAAGGTAATGGTACTGGTGGTTGAATGGGGTAAGAAGGTTGGTGTGTCATCTTTTCTGTGGCTAATTCCTTGGTTATTTTTGGTCAGTGGAAGTGGCTCTGGGTAGAGCATGTTCTTTCCAGGCTTAAGAGTGAAGCCCCCTTACCTCACCCCAGTTTTTTTGTTTTTTGTTTTCTTTTTTGTAGTCATGCCCCTGTGTGTCAAACCGAATGGTTTGTATGGTCCTTTGGCCTACAGATGATTTTACTGGCTTAGTATGGTTAATAGGGCTTGAATTAGGCTTCTGGGGATCCTTTTTCTGTTGAAATTTTTTGAATTTTGCACGTTAGGTGAGAGAGGTTTTTCTTTTCTTTTCTTTTCTTTCTTTCTTTTTTCTTTTTTAAGCTTTTTAAGTTTCACAGGAAGATAGCTTGTTTAAAATTTTGTGGGTTTCTTCCTGGGATCAAAATTTGGTAGCTGGACCTTACCCTTCTCAGATTCCAAACTATAAAACATTATCTTGTATTTTAACTGTTAGGCTTTTTCCCCTCTGGGAAAAAAATAGAGTAGAGCTCAAAATAAGGTATCTGCTTTGTTAATGCAGTGCCTTTGGATGTGCATTGTCATAGCCTAGGTGACACTTTCCAGCGGGGAGGCAGGGGAAGCAACCAAGCTCTGCTGCCACTAGGAGGCCTGCCTCTGGTCCTCACCCCCGTGCACACTGCAGTGTCCTCTTTCTCTCTCTTCTTTCCCTCCTGTGCTGCTGTTGTCTTCCTTTATTTCCTGATTTCTTGGCCCTGCTGGTGGCATTTAGGACTAAAGAGGCTGCTTAACCCTGCTTTAGACAACACTGTGGTAGAGAACAATTTGTATATTGCTTTGAGGCACCCCCACCCACCCACCCTGACCTAGACTCAGAGTACCCTTCAGGGAGTCTTTGCATGACTGAAAGGTATTGGTTTTCTGGAGAATTCATTATGAAAAGAGATGTGAGCTTGATTTGTCAAATGATTTAACATTTCAGTGACAGAGATGCCCCATGGATAGGCCATTTTGGTATGTGTACTGGTGCTCCCTGCATTGGGTTTGGAAATTATGAATGGCACTGCCATCATTGTCCCATCACTTATTTTGACCATGACATGCAAGAAGCACTAGGCACTGTGAAACTCTCTGTACAGTAATGCGTGCTGCTCCCATGTGGTATTTCTCCAGATAACACAGATGGAAAAACGTTTTGGTGTGCGATTGATGTTCTTGCCTTGATCAGCCAAATCATTCCTGCCAATGCTCCTAGGGCAAGAGTGAAGTTTCTTCTTTTTGTCTGAAGGGCGTGTCATGCTGCATCCCAGATGCAGTGTTCTTGGTTTTTGGGACTGCTGCTTCAATATAAGCTTAGAATTTCTGTACAGTATGGTTGGGCCTCATTCGAATTAGCTTTTGGAATAACCTCCAAATTTGTGTTCTCATGATTTGGTTGAACTGCTGAATTGTTATTTCCATTGATAATAAGGTATAGTAGTTCCAAGAACCAGGAATGTGGTTTTGAAAATGCAATTGTTAGAATTTTGTAAGAGATTGCAGGCCAAATTATTTTTTCATTTTTAGGGGTGTGTGAACCAGTTTTGGGACATGATGGATAAAGTAGGTGACATTTTTACTGCTTTACCATTCAGTAATTCGGTTTGGGAAACCTTAAAGCTGGTAGCAGCAGCAGCCATGGTGTTTCTGGATGTAGAAGCAGTTCACCTTAATTCACTATTTTGCACCTTTAAGTGTGGAGCCAGCCTGGTGGTTGATTCGGATACTTCCAAACTGGTTCTCATATTCCTCTGGCATACTGCTATGAATGCCTGGGCTCAGCCCTCTCAGTGTATTTTTGGTGGTGTAATTCAGAATTACAGGTGTGCAGTAAATCAGTTATTTTTAAATGAGCCTTAAAATGTTCTTGTTTAGAGCTCCCCTGTACTGGCTAAATTAATTACTTTGCTGTTTAAATTATTAGCAGTATAGGATTGTGGGTAAAGTGACTCATAAGAGAAAGGTAATCTTTTTATGGTAATGCTTATATTCAGTATGTGAAGTCTAAAGAAATTTACTGTATTTACATACATATGACTCCTTAAGAAATACTCTTTTTATTATGTGTTTTTAAAAGTACATTTTTTATTCCTGTTTTGACATACACAACATGTTTAAGTGGTTAGTTTAAATCTGAAATATTTATTTGAAATCTGTTGCCAATAAGTTTTAAGTTTTTTGAAGACTTAATACACAGGAAGAACTAGCAGATTGAGGCACTCACAACCCTAAAAGTATTAATCTCAAAATAATTCCAAATCAGAGATTTGGGCTGTCATAATCTAAGCACTCTGTCATTGTGTTTTAAGGTCTGATGAATCTTAGCCTTGTTTCAGGAAATGAGTAGAACAAGAACTACAGTTGTTGAAATTTTCTGTCATTGTAGCACTATCTAATTGTAGCTTCTCAGAACTAAAGTAGCTAGCTTTGAGAGGGCAAGAGGGGGGCTTTTTTCCTAAGGATACTCCTGGCAGAGATTGTCTCACATGCCCCTCCCTCACTCTTGATCCTCTTCCCCCATCTTTCATACCAGCTACATATTCTCCAGCTCTAATTTTGACATTTAGCAGCATCTAGAATCTCCAGTTGATAATCCACATAGGAAGTGAACTGGTTATTCATGCCTTTGAAAGTGACCTAACAGTCCACATGTCCTCAGTTTGTATCCTGACAGGTAAAGGGTTACACATCTTAAAGTTATTGACCATAATAAGGACTGGGTAGAAAATATAAAGATTTCTGTTAGCAAAAGGCGATCTTAGGCTTTTAAACTTAGTGTTGTGCTACATTTGTTTGAGACCATCAAGTCCTGTGTGGGTAGAGGAAGCTCCTTGCTGGTCTGCTTCTCCTGGCCTCACCAGGCAGCCAGCAGCACCCAGATGGGGCAGTGCCACCGGAGCAGAACTGAGCTGCACCTGCAGTGAGTAAACAGAGCCTGGGTTAAGGAATAAAGGAAGGTTGGGGATGTAGTTTACTCTCAGTCAATCCCAAGTTTAGCAGCAGTCAGTTTAACTTGTGTAAGCAAAGATTTCTTTAAGCACTTAATCTTTCTGTTAGTATTTAATGCTCCACTTTAAGTAAATTTCAAATTGCAGCTGACAGAAAACTAAGGCCCAGAGGGCAAGTGTAGTCCAGTAGAAAGCCTCCCATCTTGGATCCCGGAGATAATTTGCATTGTGGCAGAAATGTATTTTCAATTTAAATACAGTTCCTGCCCAGTCTACTCATGTTCCTCCATATTTTCCTTGGTTGGAATTGCAGCCTGCATTTTATTTTATTTTATTTTTTTGAGCTGGAGTCTTAATCTTTTACCCAGGCTGGAATGAAGTGGTGTGATCTTGACTCACTGCAACCTCCACCTCCAGGGTTCAAGCAATTCTTTTGCCTCAGCTTCCCAAAGAGCTGGCATTATAGGTGCCCACCACCATGCCTAGCTAGTTTTTGTATGTTTAGTAGAGACGGAGTTTCTCCATGTTAACCAGGCTGGTCTGGAACTCCTGACCTCAGGTGATCCACTCTCCTTGGCCTCCCAAAGTGCTAGGATTACAGGCGTGAGCTGCCACGCCTAACCACGGCCTGCATTTTAGAAAGGCCTGTTATACTAAAGTGTTCATATTTGTGAATAGTTAGTTGAGCCCCAGCAGTGCAGCCTGTCTGGTTTACTATGTGGTCTTTGGTGTTAGGGAAGCAATACCTACCGTTCTGCTATTGCCATGCAATTAAGGAGGAGTGTGGGCTCAGTTATTTCCTAACTTGTCCGTAAGCTAAGTAGTTGTGTAGAATAATTATTTTGCCATGTTTCAAGATGTCTTTATATTAAAGAGTATGCATGTGTTCTGTGCACCCCCCTACCCCAATAGAGTGGCTACCTGAGAATAGACCATTATGAGACGAAGAATGTTTGACAACATGCCTGACTTTCAAGCCTCCCCACCCCTGTGAAAAGAAATTCTAGGCTTTATCACATATGAATTCTCTTCAGTGAAGCTTCAGCCTCTGTATTCTCTGTTTTTTTTTCCCCATTTCAGACTTAGGCAGTAAATGGGGACACAAAAACAAATACTCATTTTGATAAATGTGCAGGGAGAGTGAGATCACAGTAGCTCCAAGGGACCACCTGAGTTACTTTTTTGTTTGCTCATCTTATCCTCCTGATGTGTTTTAAGAATAAGGCAATCTTTTTAATAATTCACTTTAATGTTGGTCAAAAATGGTGTCTTAGAGCATTTTAAATAGAAGTAAGATAACATTTGGTGTTAGATTTTTTTTAATGTCTTAGTTTTTTCATTTTGATATTTTGATTTTTAAGCGCAGTAGAATTTGTCTTAGCAGCCTACTCTTGGGATTCCGTGAATTCCATTCGTGTTTACACAGGGAGAAGAGCAATCGTATTTTTTATTAATATCTGCGAGTGCCGTTTCTGTAAGACTGCTGCTACTGCCAAGCTGTCACCTCTGCCCCTGAGTCCTGACTGTGTGATCTGCTTTGGATGGTTTGTTCATTAAACTTCGTGGAATGTGACCAGACTGTGGTTACTTGTCAAATTTTGCCCTCACATTCCTGTCAATAGTTGTGCTGACTTATATGAAACAAATCTTTGCTTTGTTTATTGTAGAACCAAAAGGGAGGTGGTCTTTTAAAGGCTTCATCATCTTCCTATAGGAAACTATGAATTAGCAGCTATTACAGATCCCTTAACACTGAATTGATGGTCTGTCAGGATAGAGGTTGGAATTTTATGAGTTTGTGAGGATCGTGGTCATTACTGATGATCTCGGGGACAGCATTACTCATACTGGACCCTCGGGTGACTGCTAAACAATGATACCATTTAGGGGAAAAAGATGGAGAAGGTTTTAAGCAAATTTTTAGTACAAAGGATTGAAGTCAGGTGTGCCATTACTAGACTAGACTGTTACATGGAGAAAGTCCTAATTTCTAAACCTTTCTTTTTGTTAAAGTGGTTATGGCCATGGAAAAAAAAGTTTGGTTTGGACTTGCTTGGTTTCTAGGTTGCAATTACAGCTTTTTGATCTTGTGTCTTTATGGACACAGACTACAAACTTCAAATGCAACAGGATTTGAATTTGGACAACATGGTTGCAGCTGTCTTGAATTAGTTATGAGTCTTTTATTTTTTTAAAGGCTATTAGGTGGTAGTCATAGCTGGTAGGAAATAAACTTGGGGCCTTTTCATTCACTGTTTTGACACTGTGGCATTTTCATCAAAGTGGAGACAAGGGTTGGTGGTCCTTGAATGGCTGCTGCTCTTGAAACAAATGGCTTTTAGCGTGGTCTCCGGGCTGCTGCATTTTTTGAACTGCTTAACTTTTTAAAAGTTAAGTCAAGTCGCTCTGTACAACTGTCCCTTGGCTGCAGTCATTTTTCAGTTTACCCCACAGGAGTATATACTCCAAAAGTTAACTTAAACCGATCCCTCCTATTTTCATTCTTCATTTCTTTGCACTAATGATTCTTTCTCCTTCCTGTTTTGTGCAAAGTGCCAGTTTGGTTCTGAAACATTTCAGGAGAGGACAAAGAAGGTGAGGCTCTAGATGTAAACAGTTGGCTTTCTTGCCTTCAACCAATGTGCAGAGCCATTAATATGTCCTTCAGATTTTTAAATTTTTTGTAAAATAATTTTATCTTGTCTTTCATTAAAATTTTTCCTTCCTGTAGCCTCATAATTTTAATGTCCTTTGAACAAAAGAGTTGGAATAGGCAGGACTTGTCAAGGTCATTAGGTGGGTTATTTTTACCCTTTTTCTGCTAAACCAAACTGATCCAGAGAACAACAAAAGCCCATGATTTGACTTTGGAGTCTGGTTAGAGATTGTTTTCTCCAGGTTAACACTTGACATTTGTTTTGTGTGTGCCATCTTCAAGTTCAGCAGCCATTTTGGTGGTTGTCTTGATGGATTCTAACATCTGGTCATGGTGGTCATGAATTGGCAATCCAAACCTTGAGGAAAAGCTGCAGAAACTTTTCAAATGCTTTGGTTTTTTTCCCCCTTTTGTGTAGATTAGAATCATGTGAATCTGTTTAACTCTTTAGGTATAAAATCTGAGTCCTAAATTTGAATTTGTGTCCTTTAATGGGGAGGTTTAGAAAGCAGCAAGAATGAAGCCTGACCTAATTCACTGAAGAGAATCCAGATGCTGCTCTGGTTTTGTGATCTTAACTATATTCATACATTCTGCCTCCAGCTGTGGGGCCCAACACAAAACCAAAACAAGGGGCCTCTTATTAAAAGATTAAGAATGTCATGGCAGCGTTAACAGCATTAAACCAAGCTGAGGCTCCTGAGTGCGGGGCTCTGGATGACTGCACAGGTTGCTCACCTGTGAAGCTGGCCCTGTGGCCATGTGTGCCTGTGAACTTATACCTTTGCATACATGCGTCCTTGTATTTATACCATGTGATCTCAGCACGATGGCATCATAATTTGTATGCATTTCACCTACTTGCCACCAATGAGACTGTATGTGTAAAACTGTTTTCCTCCCTTCCCCAAAAAAGTAAATCATGCAGACTTCTTTCCTATAGATTTGGATTGCCTCTAGTCATGAATGAGTTTTCCAGACAGGGAAATTGATATGGAAATCTGTGGAATAGCTTGTTTGTGGTGGGAGGAAAATCAAGGACATATTGTTAATGTGTTTTCACCTACTTTTACTGCACACCTGTAATGCCTAGTTCGGTGGTTTAGAGAATATGGAGTGTTTCTGGGCTTTCTTATAAGGCAGAGGCTCCATACAAGGTTGCTGATGATTGTTCTAAATTCCCATTGTTTTCTTGGCTTTTCTCCCTTGGTTTATGTGTCGTCTGGAAACTGATTTGTAGTTGGTGAGGTAACATACGTGGAGCTCTTAATGGACGCTGAAGGAAAGTCAAGGGTAAGTGTCTGAGAGAATTTCTTCTGTGGATTTACTACATGAAAAATGTAACTGTATGGTGGCGTGGAATCGAATGAAATCAGGAAGGCAGTGAGTGCTCATGTTACAGTAGCTATGTTTGATTTTGCCAAACATTCGAGTGGGGTGGGAGGGGATTTGCAAATGGGAGTCCCGCTTTTCCAAATGGCTGGCCAAAGAGCTTTTTGGTATTCTGTTTGGATGCCCAATTTGGATAACTGGGGACCAATAGCAGCATTGTCTCTTTGTTAACAGAGGAATTGGCTGTGTGTGAATTATGCATGGAATTTTAGCGGTGGTATAATTAATGTAAAACGTGTGTTCTTGTCTAGAAAATGTTATTCTTGGTTGTTTGCTGAATTTGAAAGTTGTGTGAACCAAAGATTCCGAAAAGTTGCCTTTGTGCCAGTAAATTGTAAACCAAATATTAAAAACTTGAATGTTCAAAATTGGCGTAGTTTAAAGAGAACAAACTATTTTCTGTCGTGCAATAGAATGGCTTAGAATAATCAAAAGGATGAGCTTAACTTATGAAAGGAATGGATTTAGGAGGAATATCGTAAGGACTCGATTGAGTACAGAGGGAAGCAGATCTAAAGTTGGTGTGATTTCTTGGAGACCCTGAATTTAGGTCTGCTTATTACAACGTCAGCAGCTCTAGTGCAATGCTGGTAACGTGTAGGAGAGGGAAATATTAAGGAGCCCAGCTTTTTACAAGGAAGGCGAGGCGAGGCACTTCTGTCAGCTTCCCCTTAAAAGGGTTCATTTTATAAGACTAACTTTGTGACATTAATCGTATTTTTAGTTTGTTTATAGCTGTCACTGGTATTTATTACTGTTTTCTTTTCTTTTTCCCCTTCCTTGCTCTTCTGACTGGTCTCTGGCTTTCTCCAAAGGGATGTGCGTAAGTATCATCTAGTTACTTACTGGTATTTGAACTTTCTAACTTGTAGGACTGGATTCAGTCTATTTGTTTTCTTTTGACTTTTTATAGTGTTGTTGAATTCAAGATGGAAGAGAGCATGAAAAAAGCTGCGGAAGTCCTAAACAAGCATAGTCTGAGTGGAAGACCACTGAAAGTCAAAGAAGTAAGTTCTGGCTTAACACTACGGATCCTGTGTGTAATTGTTGAGTGATCCCTCTTTGGAATTAGGGAAAGACTGTCATGGTCCTAGACGGCATTTAACAAAGCAAGTGCCAACCTGTTGTTTTTAATGAAGAGTGTCAGTCACAGCCTACAGCAGCCACTCCCTGCAAGGACTTTGGGATGGTGACCGCCTTCTAACATCTGTGATTTGTCTGCGGCATTGTTGTCTCAGGGACTCTCAAACCGTGAGCCTGTGGGTTTGTGCCATTTTTACTCTGTCCAAACCTTCTTCTTGGCCCATCTTTTTTCTCTTTTTTAAAGTGAGTTTTTTCCAGCATGGGTAACATGGGGAAACCCCATCTCTACAAAAGATACAAAAATTAGCAAGGCATGGTGGTACCTGCCTGTAGTCCTACCTACTTGGGAGGCTGAGGCAGGAGGATCGTTTGAGCCCGGGATCTTGGGGTTGCAGTGAGCTGAGATTGTGCCCTTGCACTCCAGCCTAGATGACAGAGTGAGACCCTGTCTAAAAAATAATAATAAAGTGAGTTCATTATTCTTCAAACCTGCTTTCACATTTGATTTGAATCAGATATCTTCCTTGAGGAAGACGGGTTTTTTTATTGGTTAAATCCCTCTTGACTGGGTGCAGTGGATCACTGGAGCTCACGAGTTCGAGACCAGCCTGACCAACCTAGTAAAATTCCATCTCTACTAATACAAAAAATTAGCTGGGCATGGTGGCCAGTTCCTGTAATCCCAGCTACTCAGGAGGCTGAGGCAGGAGAATTGCTTGAACCCAGGAGGCAGAGGTTGCAGTGAGCTGAGAATGCACCATTGCACTCCACCCTGGGCAACAAGAGTGAAACTCCGTCTCAAAAAAAAAGAAAACCCTCTTGACTTCTTTTCACCTTTTCTTGGGGAGGAAGATGAGTAGATTCAGAGCAAAACGTGGTAGGGTCCAAGATCTCTCATGTGTTCATGATGTCTTTTTTTAGTGCTGATGGTGGTAAATGACAGGACAGAGTTCGAGAAGAGAGTCAATACCAGAGCTTCACAGACCTGTCCAGATGTTGTTGTATTGTCCAGACCTTATATACATGACTTCAAACACCTGAAGGACTTGAAGGATTTGGGGGGTACTTGTTTGATCTAAAACTGTTTTTTTCAAACTTTTGGATAAGTCATTGACGGGGTTTTCAGAAATCACAAAATCCCCCTGATGAATTAGTAAGATTCAGCTATACCAAGCCCATGAAGCTCTAGTTTCAGTCTGGCAATTTTACATTATATCAGCTAATCATGTTTCCCTCCTTGTCCCTGTTTTCTTTTTTACTTAATTTAGTTGAGAGCTGTGTTTTTAGTGCCACATTTCATGTCTTTTCTTCCTTTCCTGTTCCTTTAGCTGGTCTCTTCTAGGCTGGTAGTTGAGTTCATTGGATTTTCTTGTTAATAGATTGAGAGATGCTTTTCAAACAATCTTTCAGTTTCTAAGTCTTGAGAATATCAGTTACTGTGCAAGTGTGGTTTTTGTTGTTTCTGGGTCAGTTAAATGTAACACGTTTTGTGCTTGTTTTAGGATCCTGATGGTGAACATGCCAGGAGAGCAATGCAAAAGGTGATGGCTACGACTGGTGGGATGGGTATGGGACCAGGTGGCCCAGGAATGATTACTATCCCACCCAGTATCCTAAATAATCCCAACATCCCAAATGAGATTATCCATGCATTGCAGGCTGGAAGACTTGGAAGCACAGTATTTGTAGCAAACGTAAGTAAACAGAGCCATTGTCTAAAGTGGAAAATCCGAACTTTATGAAATGACCTTGTCAATATGTTATAAAAGTAATTCTAACATTTGAGAAGAAAAATGTAAATAAGGGTTGTGTTCTTCATTTTTTAAAAAATCAGCCTTAGGGGTGGGCTTTGTCTGCATTCCTAAGTCACAAGCTTGACCATGGTCTCATTGGAGCTATGATTCCTGAGTTTTGCAGGTGTTTCCATAAGCAGTAACTTGAGTCTGCATTCTCTATTGGTTTATTTTGTGCAGTTTTGGTGCAGAATAAGAGTATATGAGCAGAGAGCGCACTGACACCTTCCTCTTACGTCCGGGGGTGAATGATAATACCTCTGCCATCTGCAAGGGGAAATATTTTTAGAAGAAAGTAGGTAGGGTAGGGTAGGGTATGGTAAAGCTTATCAGGGAAACAATTTTTTTTAAATGTTTAGAAAATGGGCCGGGCGCGGTGGCGCACACCTGTAATCCCAGCACTTTGGGAGGCTGAGGTGGGCAGATCTTAAGGTCAGGAGTTCAAGACCAGCCTGATCAACATTGTGAAACCCCGTCTCCACTAAAAATACAAAAATTAGCTAGGTGTGGTGACGGGCTCCTGTAATCCCAACTGCTAAGAAGGGTGAGGCAGGAGAACCACTTGAACCTGGGAGGCGAAGGTTGCAGTGAGCTGAGATCAAGCCACTGTACCAGCCAGGTGGCAGAGCATGACTCCATCTCAAAAAAAAAAGTTCAGAAAATGAGTATTAATTTAAAGTACGAGGTAACTTAAGCTTCTGAGAAAAGAGACAGTATATTTACTGTAAGTACAGTTTATTTATAGTGAATGTCAGGCTTTATAATCCTATTTTTAAAATTCCGTTGCAGTTGCTTAGTTTTTGTGACGTTATTTTCTAATACTTTTTTTCCAACCATAGCATGTCTCATTCACGTAGTTAAAATGTTGTGTTTCCTAAGATATTTACATTGAGGTTTTTACCCCGTTCTCTCTTGATTAGCTGGATTATAAAGTTGGCTGGAAGAAGCTAAAGGAAGTATTTAGTATGGCTGGTGTGGTGGTCCGAGCAGACATTCTTGAGGATAAAGATGGAAAAAGTCGTGGAATAGGCACTGTTACTTTTGAACAGTCCATTGAAGCCGTGCAAGCTATATGTATCCTTTGCTTCACAAGCAGGAATTCAGCTTGTGAACAATTTGACCTAAGTTGCTGTTTTAGTAATGTAGGTTTGTGTGAGGAAGATGTGACTGTGTGTATTAATGCTTTTTATGTAACTAGAGGGAATGCATTACTGTGGAATTAAAAGGTTCTCTGGGCTGGACTGGGCATAGTGGCTTACACCTGTAATCCCAGCACTTGAGGAGGCTGAGATGGGCGGATCACTTGAGGTCAGGAGTTCAAGATCAGCCTGGCCAACATAGTGAAACCATACCTCTACTAAAAATACAAAAATGAGCCAGACACAGTGGTGGGCACCTGTAATTCCAGTTATTCTGAAGGCTGAGGCACGAGATTGCTTGAACCCGGGAGGCAGAGGTTGCAGTGAGCTGAGATCATGCCACTACACTCCAGCCTGGGTGACAGAGCAAGACTCAGTCTAAAAAAAAAAAAAGTTCTCTGAGGGTGAAGTTGATTCAGTACAGTTTGGATAGTTTTGTTTTCAGAAAAGTCTAGGTTTGAATGAGGGAGACCAAAGAATGCACCACGAGAGAGAAACTGGGCTGTTGTTTCCTATATAATAGATCCTTGCAGGACCTCACTCTGTCCAGTGAGTAAACATCATTTTGGAGGAGGCCACTTGTCCTTGATCCTAGGCTTACCCGAGAGTTTTTAATCCCATGGAGAGTACCCACATGAGCACATTCATGCAACTCAGGCAAGACTGCCACTGCATGTTTTACCCAGAAAACATGGTCCTTCAGTTTAGATGGTGGTAGACACCTGGCCTGTTGGCCACATTCAGAGAACCTTGATGCCACTGCTAGAGGATGGTTTGGTGAAAGTTTAAGGTTATGAATGAAGCTTCACACCTAATGAATAAGTGGAAGTTATCTTGTCCCCCCCGCCCCCACAGCTTTATTTATTGTTCCTTTTATGTTTATTGTTGAAAGCACAATGAAGAATTGAAATTGCTCATAAATTGATCACTTAGAGGGACTGGTAGCAGTTAGGGAGTATTTTCTCTTTTTTTCTTTGTATTTCTTTTGTGCACATTTTTAGAATTGCAAGAAAGAGCCTTAATTGTACTACCAGCTATGTTCAATGGCCAGCTGCTGTTTGATAGACCAATGCATGTCAAGATGGTAAGTCTGTAGGATCTTTCTCTGTGATATACTCAAGTCCAGCAAAAACATGGAATTAGTAAGAGTGTACACATACCACTGTAAAATATTTATGGATTAGTCTAAATAGGGCGCAGTATGTTGAACAAATTTGTGAGAGAAATAACATTTTGCTCACGCAGCTCTTGACTGCATTAGATATTTTTCCCTTTGCGCAGTTGACTGTTCATGGCTCACTCAGGAAGTCACCTGGGTATCCTGGTTGAGCAAGCGATCCCTTTCAAAGAATGACTATTATATGGGGTTCCAGTTTTCAGAGTATTGCAATGTAATGTTTGTTTAGCATCCAGTCTTTTGTGAACATAATTAAGCATTGATTCAGACATCTGTTAAAGGTCAGTCGGAGCATTTCAGTCTTAATACACATTTGCTCTGCTCTGGCTGTGCCAAAGATGATAGTTACTACAGGCCTGACCGGAACATGCTGAGGGCAATCTAGTTGGTACTCAAGTTGATGAAAATGTTAAACTATACAGCAGTTTTTCATTACTCTAAATAGAATAGTTAAGTTTTTTGAATAGATAATAGATTCACATGATTCAAAAGTCAAAAAGCATGAAAAGATAGTGAGAGTCCTACTTAGACTTCTTGCCCAGGTTCCCATCATCCCCCACAGTAATATCCATGTGTCTTTGATCTTTCCCCTTGACATAAAATAGCAGGCACACTCCACATACCTTTCCATCCTTGCATGTGATTCCGTGGCAGAGATAGTGTGTTCACCTGGTCCTCTGTTGATGGGGGGTCATTTCAGTCTTTTGCTGTTGCAAACACTGCTGCACTGGATACTAAGATTTATTCATTTTCATTCTCTTTCAGGATGAGAGGGCCTTACCAAAGGGAGATTTCTTCCCTCCTGAGCGTCCACAACAACTTCCCCGTAAGTGTTTCAGTGATTATGGCTGAGAGTTTGAATTTGAGTTACACTAATAAAAAGAAAATGACTATAGAGTTTCACTTGAACCTCTGCCAGGTTAGCCCTCAGTTCTTTTTTTTTTTTTTTGAGACGGAGTTTCGTTCTTGTTACCCAGGCTGGAGTGCAATGGTGCGATCTCAGCTCATGGCAACCTCCGCCTGCTGGGTTCAGGCAGTTCTCCTGCCTCAGCCTCCTGAGTAGCTGGGATTACAGGCACACGCCACCATGCCCAGCTGATTTTTTTGTATTTTTAGTAGAGATGGGTTTCACCATGTTGACCAGGATGGTCTCGATCTCTTGACCTCGTGATCCTCCCGCCTCGGCCTCCCAAAGTGCTGGGATTACAGGCTTGAGTCACCGCGCCCGGCCAGTCCTCAGTTCTTTTGGCCAGTTCTTTTCTATAGATTTTTCAGGGTGAGAAATGAGCAGAGATTCACAACTTGAGAATATTGTTAGGATTACCTTGTGGTGACCCCCAGGGTGTAGAGGATGTAGTTAGGTATTTTGAAAGTGTCCTGGGGAAGGAAGAATCAGAACCTGCGGAAGGAATGAAAACCAGGCTGCCCTTGAATTCAGAAGACATTGATTAGTCTCATGTGGGCCAGCAGTACACACTAGACATCCATACAGAAATTCATCCATAGATGTTCGCAGCTGGATGAAATACACATGTCGCAGTGTGGATGAACCTTGATTTCATCTGTAGGAAATGCTCAGCATATATAGATTCATAAGGGCAGTAAGTAGATTAGTGGTGGCCTGTGGCTGGGAAGGAGTAAGTGGGGAAGTGATTGCTAATAAGGTTGGATTTCTCTTTTGGGTGATGAAAGTGTTCTGGAATTAAATGGTAGTGATGGTTGCATATCTCTGAATATACTAAAAACAACTGAATACTTTGGGTGAGTTATATGGTATGTGAAATGTCTTGAACAAATAACTTCTCTGCAGAAGGGGAAGGGATTGGCTATGTGTGACTCCAGGTGAAAATCAGTCTTGGGTCAGGGAAGGCTAGTTGATTGGCCACCACATAGGAGGAAGTGGCACATATTAGTGCAAAGTCCTAGATAAGCCTGAGGCAGGAAGCCAGAACCTAAGTGCAGGCAGCGGTAGGAGGGTTCAGGGAATCACTGGCACAGGTAGGTCCAGCCTGGAGAATGAAAATGGGTGAGGGTGAGAGGCCTGTGTGTGCTGTGCTGTGGGCCCTCCACCAGGCGGGTTGAGGAGGCCTGGTCTGGAGCAGCTGCTCACTTACTGAGTTGGATGGGAGCCCAGGCCAGAGCACCTTTGCAGTGTAGTATTAAGGCAGCGTGACAGATGTATCTTGAGAACAAATCTGCGGCTTCACGAGATGGCTTATCTGTTGAAAGGCATCATTACTTAGAGAAGGATTGCATGTCCTGGACCTAACGTGCTCATTTCCCAAATACATACTCAGGGTGTTCACTTTAGCAGTGGTCTCCTTGGACCATGGCGATGGCTCTTGATGACTCTTGAGCTGGAGCAGGAGGAGGAGCACACACCCCAGGGAGCCAGTTATCTATGGCTCTTGGTCTCCCAGCACATTTCAGAGAGTTGACTTCAAAGCCTTCAGTACTTTGGGGAGTAAGTAACCTTGGTGATCTCTTGCTGCTGTTGCTATGCAATTAAAGATGGAACATTAATCAGATTAAATGCCTGGCAACTGGCAGCAGGTTTTATTTACTTTTTTTGTGTGTGGCCTTTCAACTGACTGATGGTTTTATTTACTTTTTAAATGAATTTTGTTTTGTTTTGTTTTGTTTGAAATGGAGTTTCACTCTTGTTGCCTGGGCTGGAGTGCAATGGTGCGATCTTGGCTCACTGCAACCTCCACCTCCCAGGTTCAAGCAATTCTCCTGTCTCAGCCTCCTGAGTAGTAGGGGATTATAAGCATTGCCACCATGCCAGGCTAATTTTGTATTTTTGGTAGAGACGGGATTTCTCCACGTTAGTCAGGCTGGTCTTGAACTCCTGACCTCAGGTGATCACCTGCCTCAGCCTCCTGAAGTGCTGGGATTACAGGCGACTGACTACACCTGGCCTGTTTCCTTTTTTTTTTTTTGAGAGAGAGAGTCTCACTCTATGACCCAGGCTGCAGTTTAGTGGTGCAATCTTGGTTCACTGCAACCTCCGTCTCTGGGTTCTATGGATTCTCTTTTTAGCTTCCCTAGTAGCTGGGATTGTAGTTGTGTGCCACCATGCCAAGCTAATCGTGCCATTGCACACTCCAGCCTGGGTACTGAGCAAATTTTTGTAATTCTAGTAGAGACGGGGTTTTGCCGTGTTGGCCAGTCTGGTGTTGAACTCCTGACCTCAGGTGATCCATCCCTTGGCTTCCCAAAGTGTTGGGATTACAGCCACCACATCTGGCCTTCATTCATTTTTAAAACTTTACCTGGTTATGGTTTGAGCCTTAGGTGGTGGTTACCCCAAATATTGCAGGTGTTAGCTCTTTTGGCTGTTTCCAGAGACCAGCCTGTATTTCTATGTTCCTGTTTGTGTTTGTGGGGCATGGAGCTGAGTGTGGGCTGGGTCCCCAGTTGTGGGTTAGGAAGCTTGGGGACAGGAAGATAGGTTCCTTGAATACATTAGTGTCATTGTTACTAAAGCCACCCAGATTCAGAGAGTAGTGTATACCCAAAATGTTGATTGGATGGTTTGTAAACTGCTTTTTCATGAGAAACGTTTTTTGGGCTACTAGGGATTGGGCACACTTGTGCTGCTTGCCATCTGATGTCTTGAGTCACTGTTTTTGATCAGACAGTTCTCACTCTGTGGGTTAGTAAAACAAATAGCAGCTCAAGAATCTTAGTATGGGGGATGTTGACTTTCAAGTGCATTGGTTTTAAGTTGCATTTGTTGTATACATACACATCCCAAACGCCAGAACAAGGTTTCGTTTCCAAGTGTGCTGATGTTAAATATTGCATTAGGTCCTGGGGTTGCTGGTGGGTGGGGGCAGTAGGCTGGAGTGGATAGCTGCAACTCAATAAAGACTCCTTTCCTTTGAGGGTCAAGTTTTGCTAAGTAGGGGAAAACTAAGCCACTTTCTCTTTTCCTTCCAGATGGCCTTGGTGGTATTGGCATGGGGTTAGGACCAGGAGGGCAACCCATTGATGCCAATCACCTGAATAAAGGCATTGGAATGGGAAACATAGGTCCCGCAGGTAAGAATGACAGTACACCTTGCTTGGGGGTTTGGGGAAATGAAAATCATTAAAGTTAATTATTGGGGCAGTTGAACTTTGAGTAAGTTAAATGAAATACAGGTTTAACTGAGCCAAAAATCCCTCCTCATTCATCTCTGCTTCATTTTGAATAAAGGCAATATTTGTGTTTTTATTGAGTTGAATCCTTTTTAAAAAAGTCATTATGCTTTTTCATTGTAACCTCACAACTATCTGAGCTGAGATAGTCATGCCATTTGATAAGAGGAGGCAAGCCAGAGAGTTGCTCTTGCTCAAGGTCACACTGTCAGTTAGTGACAGGCTGCAGGTCTCCTGAGCATGGGACCGTGGAACTGCTGCAGTGCCCTAAAAAGTTTCTTACCCGGACCCCCTTATGCCCTTCTGGTGTGGGCACAGCTGCTGCTAGAAAGCCAGGGGCATTGATAGATGAAAGAAAGGCAGAGAGGGCCTCACTGCATGACAACACGGCCAACACAGGAAACATAGTGGACAGTACTGTCTTGAAGAAGACAAAGATGGGGGCCGAGCTCGGTGGCTCACGCCTGTAATCCCAGCCCTTTGGGAGGCCAAGGCAGGTGGATCACGAGGTCAAGAGATCAAGACCATCCTGGTCAACATGGTGAAACCCCATCTCTACTAAAAATACAAAAAAAATTAGCCGGGCATGGTGGCGCATGCCTGTAAAATCCCAGCTACTTGGGAGGCTGAGGCAGGAGAATTGCCTGAACCCAGGAGGCGGAGGTTGCCGTGAGCTGATTTTGCGCCATTGCACACTCCAGCCTGGGTAACAAGAGTGAAATTCCGTCTCCAAAAAAAAAAGAAGACAAAGATGGGACTCTGGGAGGCTGAGGTAGGTGGATCACCTGAGGTCAGGAGTTTGAGACCAGCCTGGCCAACATGGCGAAAACCCGTCTCTACTAAAAATACAAAAATTAGCTGGGCATGGTGGTGTGGGCCCGTAATCCCAGGAGGTGGAGGCAGGAGAATCACTTGAACCCAGGAGGCGGAGGCTGCAGTAAGCTGTGATTGCACCACCACTACAGCCTGGGCAACAAGAGCAAGACTCTGTCTAAAAAAAATAATAATAGTAAAAGGACAAGGAGTAGCTACTGTGTGAAAGTTTTGACATGTAGAATAAACTTAGGCTTTGCTGTTGAGCTTTTTAATTTCTATGTAATGATGTATTTTTATTAAGGAATGTTTCATTTTTATGGCCTCAGACTTTGGTCTTTCTTGGACTCCTTTGAAATTGCAGTGTGGATTGCATATCCCTATTCTCTTTTCCAGAACCACCCCTGGTGCTGACTTCAAAGTCCTGGGCCTACCAATCCCCCCCTCCTCACACACACACACACACACCCGTGTCCCCATGTCTGACACCTAAATAGAAAGACTGGGGGGTTGGGGAGGAAGTCTTGGTGTTTTTACGAATTGGTTTTATATTTTGAAGATTTTACCTTTAACAGGGACTTCTTATCTACTTAATGTTCCCCTAAAATATTTTTCTAAAAAGTTAATGTTCCATATAATGTGTTTTATAATTCTGTTTCATGTTTAATACCGCCTGGCTTGAGGCATGTTGTGGTTGCTCATGCCTGTAATCCCAGCACTTTTGGATGCCAAGAGTTTGAGACTAGTCTAGGCAACATAGTAAGACTCTGTCTCTACAAAATATTTTTTAAAAATTAGCCAGGTGTGGTGGTGTACACCTATAGTCCCAGCTACTTGGGAGGCTGAGGCAAGAGGATCACTTGAGCCTGGGAGGTTGAGGCTGCAGTGAGCAGTGACCATGCCACTGTGTTCCAGCCTAGGTGGCAGAAGGAAACCCTGTCTCAAAAAAAAAAAAAAATCTGAGGGAGCTACGTAGTTTAATGACCCAGTCGGACAGTGTTTTTTTGTGTTTTTGTTTTGTTATTTGAGACGAAGTCTCCCGCTGTCGCCAGGGCTGGAATGCAGTGGTGTGATCTCGGCTCACTGCAACCTCCACCTCCTGGGTTCACGCGATTGTCCTGCCTCAGCCTCCTGAATAACTGGGATGTCAGGCACACACCATCATACTGGCTAATGTTTTGTATTTTTAGTAGAGATGGGGTTTCACTATGTTGGCCAGACTAGACTGGTCTCGAACTCCTCGTGATCCACCCGCCTCGGCCTTCAAAGTGCTGGGATTATAGGCGTGAGCCACCACACCCAGACAATCCATCAGAATTTTAAGCCATATATTTGGCAATTGAAATGGTAGGGCCTCTTTTTTTTGATAACAATATACTTGTCATCAGAGATTTTCTTTTGGGTTCATTTGCTGCTTTGGAATTATGCTTTTTAAATTCAAACGTTATTTACTGCTTTGACATAATTTTAGTTTGCATTGACTTTTTCTTTTTAAGGAATGGGAATGGAAGGCATAGGATTTGGAATAAATAAAATGGGAGGTAAGAAATTTAAAATGAAGTACAAACATAATCACTTTTAGGCATAGTCTTCTCTCTTTCCTCTTTTCTTTCTTGTTTAAGCCCCGCATGAAATTACCTTTGGTTTCAGTTTGAGTCTAGAAATGACTTCCTCCTGCCTGTCCATCCTTCCAGCAGGTGTCTTGGCTTTTGGTTCTGGCTGTCTCACTAACTAGCTCTGTGACCTTGGGCAAACCACTCCATCTCTATGCCTCTTTTTGCTTGTCTATTCATTGAGGGGGTTGGATCAGAACAACTTTTTGAAGATGGTGATTTTTAAAGAAGGGCACTAGCATTTTTTTGTTTTTCAAAAGCCCTTAAACTTGGTAAGTTCTTGGCAGAAGATACCCGTTGAAACATGTGACAGAATTTTTCTTTCCCTGCTCAGTCTAAGCAGTCTTGTTGGATGATGGTGAAATGTGAACTTCTCTTGCAGGAATGGAGGGGCCCTTTGGTGGTGGTATGGAAAACATGGGTCGATTTGGATCTGGGATGAACATGGGCAGGATAAATGGTAAGAATCGTGTTTTCTTTCTGCTTTCACCCACTCTTTGCCTTCTCTTGGCTCTCAGGTGACTTTTAGGCTGCAGACCCACTGAATAAGTGATTTATCACTTCCACTTTTCTTTTCTTTTCTTTTTTTTAAATAGAGATGGGGTTTCTCCATGTTAGTCAGGCTGGTCTCAAACTCCCAACCTCAGGTGATCCACCTGCCTTGGCCTCCCAAAGTGCTGGGATTACAGGCGTGAGCCACCACACCTGGCCTATCACTTCCACTTTTCTACCGAATCAAATGTCTTGAATTGCCCTAAATATTTAAAAAACTAGACATAACAGTAGACTTACTTCACTTGGTCACTAGTCTTTTGAGATGTCCTGTGTTCCCAAGCTCTGCAGTAATTTTCCAGTACGGTGTTAAAAAGCATCTATACATTCATGGTTATGGGCTCCAAGTATGAGGGATTCTTTAAAGTTTGATCAAGTTTGTCTCTCTCTAGGAGTGCTGGATAGGTAGTTCTTTATCGTCTGCCCCAGCAGCAAATTGTCCACAGAAGCATTAATAAAAACCACAGCCTCCTTTAATGTAGCAGTTTCATAATGCAAATTCTGGCTTAGTATAATTCAAAACCTCTATTGCCCCTCCCCACCAACCTTTTTTTTTTTTTTTTTTTGAGATTGGCTTTTACTCTGTTGCACGGTGTAGAGTACAGTGGTGTGATCTTGGCTCACTGCAACCTCTGTTCAAGCAATTCTCCTGCCTCAGCCTCCTGCATAGCTGGGATTACAGGTATATGCCATCATGCCTGGCTAATTTTTGTATTTTTAATAGAGACGAAGTTTCACCATGTTGGCCAGGCTGGCCTTGAACTCCTGACCTCAGGTGATATGCACACCTCAGCCTCCTAAAGTGCAGGGATTACAGGCGTGAGCCACCGCACCCGGCTCCGCCCTCAGCTTTTTAACAGAAATATAACAGTGTATTTCATTTAGTCCTTGTGAGAGCCACGTGGTATGTATGTAGTTATCCCCATTTCGATGGAAACGGAGTCATAAGGAGTGAGTTGTGTAAGGTCACTTGACTGTTAAACAGTGGTGTCTGGATATGAACCCAGGCCGTCTGGCTCCAGCTCTGGCTCTTCATCATGTGGGGATCTTGCCTTTTACAAGTGCCTCCAGCATAGCACTTGCCCCAGGGCACCAGCAGGGCTGTAGAGTGTGCATAAGAAGTCTAAAATCTTCATTTTTTGAAATCCTCTATGTGCTGGTTACTCTTTGACCTTTTCCTTCACCGTAAGAAGGCAGCTGCTTTTATACACAGAAACTGTTGGAATGGGAAGTCATTAGGGATTTGGGTGTAAACCTTTCTTTGTGGGTTTCTCATAACAGAGGATGTGAAAGTGGTACAAGGACAGACATCACTGTCAGGCTTGAAAGGCAGCTGTCTCTGATGATCAGGCCCTTCTTCTGGTGCATAGGGAGCAGCGGGGCATGATGTCTGTTGACCTCTTCATGTATGCCTTGTTCTAGAAGGTGGTAAAAGGGTGTAGGAATGTTGTCATCATTAGTAATAAAGCAACGAAGGTCTGTGTTTCCAGTGTACATTCAAGCTTGTAACTTGTGTGTGCATGGTATTTTAATTTTAAAAAGAAAAGTTTCCAAAATCTGGCTTGCTAAAGTGTTACTCAGAGCAGATTAGTCTGGGCCTGTAATCCCAACACGTTGGGAGGCCAAGGTGAGAGGATCACTTGCGCTCAGGAGTTCAAGACCAGCCAAGGCAACGTGGCAAAATCCCATCTCTTATTTTTTAAAAACAAATTAGCCATTAGGGAATTTGAGTTGTTGCTGTGAAAAGCAAAGTGGTACAGTTATAAATAGATAGAAGTCAGGATGGGTTGGCCTGGGAGCTGTGCTGAGCCATGTGGCAAAGTCAGTGGTAAACTGACAGGTGTAATCTAGCAGTCAGGATTCACAACCTGGGGTAGGAGGTGGCAAAGGATTCCAAGTGCCTATTCTCTGTGGAGAACCACAAGTGAAGTGAGTGTTCCTAGACTATTTTCTTAGATGTTCTCAGATTGACCACTCGGAGTGCTCCTTCCACCCTCTACAGCAGAGTAGAGGGATGACCTCTAGAGCCCTTGGGCACTCAAGGAACCTGTAAATCACAGTGGAAAAAGAATTGAAGTAGGTATTTGGGTTTAATAAAATATTCATGACCAGAGTATAGCCATTACAGTCATGGGTGCTGCCATTAGACTGGTGGTCAGGCAGACTCCCAGAGCCCATCACTCAGATCTTGATAGAGTGGCTATAAAAATTTAAATCGGGGGGTGGGGAGTTGGGGAGAGATAGCATGGGGAGAAACGCCAGATATAGGTGATGGGGAGGAAGGCAGCACACCACACTGCCATGTGTGTACCTATGCAACAGTCTTGCATGTTCTTCACATGTACCCTAAAACCTAAAATGAAAAAAAAGATTATATAAAAGAAAAGAACTGAGTTGGTAACACTATAAACCGAGATGTTCTTCAGGCCTTAATTGTGCCAGTGTTCTCCTTAGCTCTTCTTCCTCGGTGCCTATATGGGGGGTTACCCAAAATAATTGGCTCAGAATAAATCTCTTCAAATATTTTTTTAAAAAAATTTAAATCAAAAGATTGTGAAATGTTGGCTGGGCCTGGTAGTTCGCCTGTAATCCGAGCACTTTGGGATTAAAGTAAAAAAAAAAAAAAAAAAAAAAAAAAAGGAAAAAATTGTTAAATGTCAAAAACTGACTGGTGTGAGGCAATATTTGACAGTGAAAATGCTACCCTTTATGGGTGTAAATTGGAGTGCAGAGTGCTGAGTTCTGGGGCCCTGTCAACAGCCAGCAGGATGAGTTGTGAGGCCCTTGCCAACACACTGATGCCAGCGTGTGGCATGTGTGTCTGGAGTGGGGTGCTGCATTCTTGCAGGTGGCAGGATGGAAGGAGAGCAGCAGAGCTCCACAAAGATGCAGCTGTGGGCCTGTGGGGTTCTGTTTTACACACCTGCCCACCCTCCCAACTTCCCCCCAGGCTCCTGGGCTCTGCCCTCCAGCAGATAGCACCATGAGGAGTATGCCGAACCTTGAGGTCACTTGAGTTAATTCATACTAGGAATATTAAACCCACCATTGGCAGCCACAGTCCTTGTTAATTATAATGTGCAGCTGCTGCCACATCTCTACTGGAGTTCCTTATTTCATTGAAAATAGGGACTCTGGCTGTGTAGAAACATTCTTTGTAGCTATGTGTAGTACAAGGCATTCATCACATAGCACCTGTCTTACCTGACATTTCTAAGGACTGAGATTAATAACAACTAGACTCTTCAGGGCCCTCTCAGCATGGGAGGGAGAGATTGTTTATGGACCTTGCAGCAAGAAAAGTGTGATTCCCATTTTAGCCTGCATGAGATGGACGCACAAGAAAAGAAGTAGCCAGCAATAGGAATCACGAAAGGCCTTCTCAAGCAAGTGACCACTGTGGTGGGCCTTCCCTGCAGAAGCTAGGACCTTTTTTTTTTTTTTTAAAGACAGGGTTTCGGCCAGGCGCGGTGGCTCACGCCTGTAATCCCAGCACTTTGGTAGGCCGAGGTGGGCAGATCACAAGGTCAGGAGATCCAGACCATCCAGGCCAACATGGTGAAACCTCGTCTCTACTAAAAATACAAAAATGAGCTGGGCATGGTGGCGTGTGCCTGTAATCCCAGCTACTCAGGAGACTTAGGCAGGAGAATTGCTTGAACCCAGGAGGCGGAGGTTGCAGTGAGCTGAGATTGCGCCACTGCACTCCAGCCTGGCGACAGAGCAAGACTCTGTCTCAAAAAAAAAAAAAAAAAAAACCAGGGTTTCACCATGTTGGCCAGGCTGGTCTTGAACTCCTGACCTCAGGTGATCTGCCTGCCTCGGCCTCCCAAAGTGCTGAGATTACAGGCGTGAGCCACCACGCCCAGCCTGGACCCTTGTTTTAAAAGACATTCTAAGGCCGGCCGTGGTGGCTATTGCCTGTTATCCCAACACTTTGGGAGGCTGAAGCACGAGGATTACTTCAGCCCACGAGTTCAGCCTGGGCAACATAGTAAGACCTCATCTCTACAAAAAAATAAACAAAATTAGCCAGGCATGGTGCTGCACACCTTTCCTAGCTGCTTGGGAAACTGAGGTGGGAGGATGGCTTGAGCCCAGGAGGTCAAGGCTGCAGTGAAGCATGATCATGCCACTGCATGTGCATGCCATCATGCCTGGCTAATTTTCTTGTATTTTTAGTGAGATAAGGTTTCACCATGTTGGCCAGGCTGGTCTCGAGTCCTGATCTCAAGCATTCCACCCACCTCTACCTCCTGAAGTACTGGGATTACAGGTGTGAGCCATCGCGCCAGGTCTGTTCATGTTTGTTTTATATTGGCTGTATTCTTAGAATTTATGAAGGCCCTAGGAAGGTGGTCATCAGATTCATCCTTCAGCTCATGTTTTTCTTTTCTTTTTCTTTTTCTTTTTTTTTTTTGAGATGGAGTCTTGCTCTGCTGCTCAGGTTGGCTCACTGCAACCTCTGCCTCCTGGGTTCAAGTGATTCTCCTGCCTCAGCCTCCTGAGTAGCTGGGACTACAGGCACCTGCCACCATGCCCAGCTAATTTTTTATATTGTTAGTAGAGATGGAGTTTCACTATGTTGGCCAGGCTGATCTTGAACTCCTGACCTCAGGTAATGTGCTCACCTTGGCCTCTCAAAGTGTTGGGATTATAGGCGTGAGCCACTGCGCCTGGCTGATTCTTCTTTTAAGAGAGGGTCTTGCCCTGTCATCCAGGCTGGAGTGCAGTGGGCTTGATCTCAGTGTAGTGGGCTGAAGCAGTCCTCCCACCTCAGCCTCTCAGTGGCTAGGAACACAGCCACATGCCACCATGCCCTGCTAATGTTTTCATCTTTTTGTAGAGACATGGTCTCTGTATGTTGCCCAGGCTGGTCTCAAATTTTTGGGCTCAAGTGATGCTCCCGCCTTGGCCTCCCAAAGTGCTGGGTATACAGGCAGCAGCTACTATGCCTGGCCAACAGTGTGTTGTTGTTGTTGTTGTTTTGAGAGAGACGTAGTTTTGTTCTTTTCACTTCAGCTTGAGTGCAGTGGCGCGATCTTCTCGCCTCACTGCAACCTCCGCCTTCTGGTTTCAAGCAGTTCTCCTGCCTCAGCCTCCTGAGTAGCTGGGGTTACAGGTGTTGCCACCATACCTGGCTAATTTTTTTTATTTTTAGTAGAGACAGAGTTTCAGTATGTTGGCCAGGCTGATTTCAAACTCCTGACTTCGTGTTCCGCCCGCCTCAGCCTCCCAAAGTGCTGGGATTACAAGTGTGAGCCACCACACCAGGCCCTAGCGGTGTATTTTTTAAAAAAATATTTTAAAACACTGTCATTTGACTGCAAACAGTAATTTTTGGATAGGATAGCTGTGGCAAGAATAAATGGCATGTGACTTTACTCTCGTAGGTACTTTTTCTTGCTCAGAACCGTCAGTTCCTTGCCACAGTGTGGCACCTCTCGCCTCATTCCGCTTCCTGCAGTGGCACATGAGTGCCACACCGAGAGGGTGGTGGTCTTGCCTGTGAGGTCACTTCATGGTGTCGCGGGAAACTGTCCTGTCCTGACTGGAATAGAAACATTGTCTGTAGGGTGCCACCTCTCCTGCTGTAGTTCCACCTTCTTTCTGATTGGTACCATGTGATCTCATTGTCCTGGAATTACGTGCTGCTGCTTGTGATCAGACCTACATTAGTAAAGTGATGTAGTCAGATTCTCAGAGTGGTTGGATTGGTTTTTCCAAGATTGAATTCTTGGTCTCTTTTTCCTGTGTCCTTGCCGTGAGAGTTGGTGGTGCTCCTTTCATGGTGATGCTCCTTTCTGTAGTGCTTTCCTACTCGGTGTCCCTTCCTGTGCCGAGACAGTAGATCTTTGCACTTCTTTGTACTTTCCGCTTTGTACTTTCTGCTTCAGAAATTTGGATATGTCTGTGGTCTTTGACCTTCAAGGACGAGGTACAGCCGAAACGATACTAAGGGTGACTTGGAACAGCGCCAGAGATCTTTGCATCCAAATGGCCTAGTGAGAATGCTGGTGGGTACATGGGTTTCCAATTGCTGTTCTAGATGCTGTTGCTCAGAACACCGGATCTGCTGTGGGGCTGGGGACTGAGTGGGTTTGGCACAGGCAGCAGGTGTGCACAGATAGAGTGGCTGGCGGCATTCGGCGCAGAGGTTGGAGGCGAGGGTCTGTGTGGGGCAGCAGGGGAGCATGGTCAGAACAGGCTTCAGTTGTGGTCAGCACAGGGAGGCCTGTAAATGCCGATAGGAGAATCTGGCAATTCTCTTCCTGTCAGTGGCTTGTTGGTTGAAAGCTTTTGCAGGTGTCTTGCAGGTGTGTTAGTTGAAAGATTGATCTAGGTCATGGGTGTCCATGGGAGAATATAATCATAGGTTCTTAGCTTGTTTCTGGTTGGGTCAGTATAGCCCCTTTCTCATCCCTCTTTTCTGCTTATCACTAGAGACAGAAACTAAAAACCATGGCTTCACTGCCAAAAGTCCAAAACAGAACAACAGCAAAGTAAGGTGGGTTGGACAAGCTTGGTTGAGGTGCTGTTTTTGGAAAGCCAGCCTCTGCTCAGGCAAGCTGAGCAGGATTGCAGGCGTCCTGGGAGTGAGCTGTACCTGCTGGTAGGCTGAAGTCTGTGTCTCTTGGTGAACTTTCCCACCTCTTCCTGGGGCAGTTGGGATATAAGAAGCAGCTATGTTGGGGGCAGGTATTTTCTTGTGTTTTTTTTTTTTTTTTGCGCGTGTGTCTGTGTGTGGGTTTTTTCTTTTCTTTTTTTTTTTTTTGGAGATGGAGTCTCACCCTGTCACCCAGGCTGGAGTGCAGTGCCACAGTCTCCGCTCATTGCAGCCTCCACCTTGCGGGTTCCAGCGATATTTCTCACTTCAGCCTCATGAGTAGCTGGGATTACAGGCACCCGCCATCATACCCAGCTAATTTGTGTATTATTAGTAGACGGGATTTTACCATGTTGGCCGAGTTGGTCTTGAACCCCTGACCTCAGGTGATCCAACCACTTCAGTCTCGCAGAGTGCTGGGATTACAGGTGTGAACCACACGTGCACGGCCCTGGGACAGGTGTTAATGCCTGTGTGGCTTTAGTCATAAAGCGAAATGTGCCTCGTGGCCAGTGTCCAAGTTGCTGAGCATATACTTTGAGACCAGGTGGTCTCAAAATAATTTGCAGGTGGGTACAGGTGTCTTCTACCTAGCAAAAGACTGACCAGAAGCTTGGAAAGGTAATGCTATGATAGCCTCAGACAAACCTTAAGGATATATGGGTGGGCCATGGGCAAGGGAGCAGCAGCATTGTGTTTGGGTCACTTGGCAGGGGGCGCATTTATGTATTTTTCTGAAACCTTATCTATTACTTAGTCACAGCACTCCAAGCTCATTTCAGGCAGGATTGACTGGCATGCTTGGGGATTTCCATGCAGAGCTTATTTGTTAGGTAATGAGGGCTTTCAGCGTTGAGGCTGTCCGTGGAGCTGCAGCTTTAATTTGCTCTGTCATAACAAGAGGTGCCTCTGGGTGGACAAATGTGGGCTTCAGGTGGGTGATGCTGGGCAGTCTTCTGAACAACAGGTTGGCTGGGGTGGGGGTGGGGGCTTAGTTTCCAGCTCAGGTGAGGCAAGGAAGCCTCAGTCCTGAGAATCTGGACCAGAATTAGAAAACTGCCACTGAGCAAGACCTGACGGCTCCCTTCTTGCTCTGGCTCTCAGCTCATGGATGCACACAGGGCTCCTATCTGTGCCGGGCGCATTCTCAGGTGACCCCCCACGCTAGGCCTTGGACTCTGGAGCTACCTGGGGTCTTGGCATCGTAACCAGCAGCAAGGACTTTGCTAGTTCTCTGTACAATGATCTTGTCTGTGTGTGTATGTTTCTCAACCCTTTCCCTTTTTCTTTTCATTTTTATTAGTAGTATTTCTGTAATGAGCACATTTCTGTTGCCATAGAGAAATTTGGCTAATATTTTTTTCTTCCTGATTTCCTTAGAAATCCTAAGTAATGCACTGAAGAGAGGAGAGATCATTGCAAAGCAGGGAGGAGGTAGGAACTACTTAGTTTGATTTTTTTTTTTTTTTTTTTTTTTTTAGAATAGGCTGTTATTGCTGGGGAACCATAGAGCTTAGTGGTGAGAAGCACGGGCTCTGACACAGACTCCCTGGGGTGGGACCAGATCTGCTGCTTTCTAGCTGTGTGACATTTGGCAAGTCACTGAACCTGTTTCTCAAAGCACTCATTTGTAAAATGGTACCTGCCTCACGGACGCTGTGTGGAGAGGGAATATGTGTGAAAGAGTACTGAAGCCTGTGCTGTGCACAGGCTGACCATCCTTATTGTCAGAGTACCTCGAATTTGGGGATTTTGTTTTCCATACTATAAACCCCTAAAAGTAAATATGTTTCCTTCCACTTGGTAAGTAGAAGAAATGTAATAAGTGCTTACTAAAATAGATACATATACTCAGTAGGAAAATAGGAAGAAAGTATTATCTGAAGCCCTGCACCCAGTGATGAGTGCTGGAAACATTCTGTTCTGCACCTTTTATGAATACACAGTTTTATGGATGCCTAGAACAAAATACACTTTGTGGGGTTTTTTTTTGGAGACAGTCTTGCTCTGTCTCCCAGGCTGGAGTGTCATGGTACAATCTCGGCTTAACTGCAGCTTGGACTTCCCAGACCTAAGCAATTCTCCCACATTAGCCTCCCAAGCAACTCTGGGGCTATGGGTGCATATCACCTGGCCTGGCTAATTTTTTTGTATTTTGTGTAGAGACGGAATTTTGCCATATTGCCCAGGAACTTGAACTCCCGGCCTCAAGTGATCGGCACACCTCCAGAGTTATGTGATGACCGGTGTGAGCCACCACACCCAGCCTAAATGTACTTTTTAGCCTGATTTTCCTCAAGGCTCTGAGTGTCTTGGCATCTTCCCTGCTGACTTCTGTGTTGGGCTTGCTCTGGAGCTCCACACTGGCACCATTTTTTCCCAGTTTTTGCTGCAGTTGGCATTGGGAGTTGCCTCATTTCTGATGCCTTTGGGCAAAGTGCCGATTCTCACTAGGTTCCTTCTACTGTGGGGAAGTTGGTTAGCTTCTGAGACCTTTCCCCTCTGAAAATCTTCCATTCTTCAAGTTGGGCTTTTTGCTGCTCAGTGTGCTGCTGGGCAGCTAAGGAAGCAGGCAAGGAGCAGCAGAGCCACTTGGCCATGGTCAGTTAGAGAGCCAGTTAGAGAAACTGCTGAGTTTTCTCTTGCATTGGTATCTTGGACTAGAGCTCCTTGGATCAGTCATAAGCTGGCTCGTGGCTGACAGCCACCCTCAGAGCCAGGCGGCGGCATTTGCCGGAGGAACCCTGAGCTCGGTATGTGGAAAGGGGTGGCCTTACTGATGGAGCCAGACCCTTCCTGTCCAGAGTTGCAGGCAACCACCAGTTGGGGTCCTTTCGTTTTGCTGACTGACCCCAGCCGCTGCCAGAGCCAACTCTGCAGTGCCATCGACATCTTTCCAAAGCTAGCATTTCCAAAGCCAGCAAGTCATTTGGTTTCCCTAACAAAAAGCTCCCCAGAAGTGGCCAGCTGTGTGCATTTATACACAGAGGATCTCTCTTGGTGTGTGTTTTCTTGACCTCTGCAGATCTTTTCTCTGTACCCTGGAGTGCTGAGGAAATGCAGCTGGTTTGGCCCCCAGCAGAGCATCCTAGGGGACAGGGTGGGAGCAGACAAGTGGGAGTGACTCTGACTTGCCTCCATGTCACTCCTTGTCATGACCCTGGGTGGCCCTCTGAGTGGGGGATGTCCATGCCTCCCCCTGGAGCATTTCTCAGTGTCTGCTGATGGAGAAACCTCAGGTCTCAGCAGTTGACATCCGTGGCTCACAAAGCTTGTCACAGACACTAGCACCTCACAGGCACATGCAGGAGAGTTGTGTTAAAGAAATCTGATTTGTGGCATAGAGCAGAGAGAATGCTGTGAGGCCCCCATGTACCCACCACTCAGCTGTAGCTGTTGTCAACATTCAAGGGGTGTCTTAATGGTAAATTATGGCGGGCCTTTACCCCTGATCTGTGCCCATGAGCTGAAGTGGTCTGGCATGTTGTGCACATGCACACACAAGTTCTTGGCACTCACTGTGTTTTGTGTCCCTGTTTCAGGTGGAGGTGGAGGCAGCGTCCCTGGGATTGAGAGGATGGGTCCTGGCATTGACCGCCTCGGGAGTGCCGGCATGGAGCGCATGGGCGCAGGCCTCGGCCATGGCATGGATCGCGTGGGCTCTGAGATCGAGCGCATGGGCCTGGTCATGGACCGTATGGGTTCCGTGGAGCGCATGGGCTCTGGCATCGAGCGCATGGGCCCGCTGGGCCTCGACCACATGGCCTCCAGCATCGAGCGCATGGGCCAGACCATGGAGCGCATCGGCTCTGGCGTGGAGCGCATGGGTGCCGGCATGGGCTTCGGCCTCGAGCGCATGGCCGCTCCCATCGACCGTGTGGGCCAGACCATTGAGCGCATGGGCTCTGGCGTGGAGCGCATGGGTCCTGCCATTGAGCGCATGGGCCTGAGCATGGAGCGCATGGTGCCTGCAGGTATGGGGGCTGGCCT
Organism: Saguinus oedipus; assembly: GCA_031835075.1. NCBI lineage: Eukaryota > Metazoa > Chordata > Mammalia > Primates > Cebidae > Saguinus > Saguinus oedipus. The sequence continues at coordinate 8,100,315 of CM063187.1, forward strand.
GGAGCGCATGGGCCCCGTGATGGATCGCATGGCCACCGGCCTGGAGCGCATGGGCGCCAACAACCTGGAGCGGATGGGCCTGGAGCGCATGGGCGCCAACAGCCTTGAGCGCATGGGCCTGGAGCGCATGGGTGCCAACAGCCTTGAGCGCATGGGCCCGGCCATGGGCCCGGCCCTGGGCGCTGGCATCGAGCGCATGGGCCTGGCCATGGGTGGCGGTGGCGGTGCCAGCTTTGACCGTGCCATCGAGATGGAGCGTGGCAACTTTGGAGGAAGCTTCGCAGGTTCCTTTGGTGGAGCTGGAGGCCATGCTCCTGGGGTGGCCAGGAAGGCCTGCCAGATATTTGTGAGAAATGTAAGTGGCTCTTGGGGAACTTCTTGGTGGTGGTGAGCACCAGGGGATGAGGGAGGCAGACATCAGCAGGATGAAATCAGAGGTGGTGCTCCACAGAAGGGACCACACCTCATTGCCCTTGTCCCTAATGTTTTGTGCTAGCAGGACAAGTAAGGAATGTGAGAACTGGGTTCTGGAATTGCCTGGCCTTCTCCACTGTGCTAGAATATGGAGCAGACTCTGAGCTCAAGAGACTCCAGTTTCTGATCGCTTAATGAGCCAGAGTCTTGTTGCACAATGATCCACGGAAAGAAGTGACTGTAACAGAATTAGTTCCCCCAGCTCAGCCACCCTTAGCCCCTTTTGAGTGACTGGGCTGTGCATGGCAGGTCTGAGCGTCCCACCCTGCTTGGTGCTCCCCCTGGTAGAGCCCCAGGGAGGAGCTGGCTGTGCCCCTTCACAGCCTTGTCCCACGTGGACCTGTTAGTCCCTGCTGATCCCATCAGTCTGAAGGGCAGCACTTCTTGGTGTAGTAAGAAACTTAGCTTGGCCCTCAGAGCCAGCTGTGAGGCATCCCTTAGGATTTGCTTTAATCACACATCAGTCTCCCTTTTCTTCTCCCCACTCAGCTCCCATTCGATTTCACATGGAAGATGCTAAAGGACAAATTCAACGAGTGTGGTAAGTGTTGAGAATGGCTTTCTAGGTCCTTGCCTCAGGCTTGTTGGTAATGCAGCCGAGTCAGCAGCAAAGCCTCTCTCTGGCCCTCTCCATCAGCTCAGGACTCATGGCCTTGCCATTGTTCTGCCCATGCCAATGCTCAGGTTAGGCTGTTGAGTGTCCTGTGATGTGTCACATGTTTTTCACCTGTTATTTCATCCTTAATTACTTTTTTCTTCCTTTGTTGAGGCTTTTGAAACAAGGTGGTAGTGTCCGCATTTCACAGATGTCAGGCAAAGTCTTCTGAGCTCACCTGGCTTCTAGGTGGCAAATACATCCCAGACGAGGTTGGTTCCCCCTCAGCACAGCTGATTGAGGGCCTCCGAGAGAATGCCCGGCCTAGCAGGTGCCATGGGGAGGCGCTGTGGGCTCTGGGTGCACAGCTGCTCACGTGAGGGTGAGGCTAAGGTCTCGTGGTTTCCTGGCATGTTAGACAACCCTTCTGGAAGGCTTCCTCTTTGGCTGGAAGCAAGTTGTCTTCCTTCCCTGCCCTCCAGGGTAAGCCCTCACCCCTCATGCACCACTGCTGTTCTCTTTAGCCAGAGGTGCCTGAACCAGGGCTGAGCAGTTGCTTCCACAGTGTCCTCCCACTTCCTGTTTCAGCAGCTGCTCTGATTTCACCATCATTGCTGCTTCTCCATGGTTTTTGGAGCAAGCAATTGAGTCATGACCTGTTTTCTTTCCTCACTCCTGAGTTTCCACATTCTAGCTAGCTATTCTGAAAAGGCCAGTGGGATCACAGGCCCCCACTTTTGCAATGCCCAGAGGGACGCTTAGCCTTCAAGATAAAGTCCAGACTCTCAAGCCCCTTGAAGACTGGTCCCTTGCTCCTCTGTCTCCCTCCCGTCCCAGAACCTGAGCAGCAAGTGCTATAAGCACCCTGCAGTGCTGTGTGCCCCGAGCCCCGATTGGCAAGTCATCTTTCTGGTGAATTTGTACAAGCTCTTAGAACTTGCCCCTGAGGACCCCTCCATCCTCCCTGCCCTGGGCCGTCTCCTAGGCTGAGTTCCTTCCTGCCTCTGGCTTTGTGGCCCTAGCACCTTTAGCCTCTAGTGCTCTGACCCTGTAAGTCTGGCCTGTTTCCACAGTGTTGACACATCTCTGGATGCTGAATAGGTGTTCAAATGAATATATGCAATGTGCTAGGCTTACACTTGGGACAGTACAGATGTGTCCATTGGATTGTGGACAGCTTTGTAACCAGAGGCAATGGCGTATCAAAAATGGAAGCCTCTAAAATATATATAGCCAGCCTTCTGCCTCTAAAGCTGACTTTACATGGTGCCTTCTTTTTTCTTTCAGGAAGGCTTTTCCTGGGGCAGGGGCAGGCTCTGTTAGCAGAACGGCAGTGTGGGCCCGGGGCCACAGTCACTGGTTCCTGGGGCCTCTCCTTTTTGATTCTGTCCACCAGAATCCATCAGGTGATGGGGACTGAGTGGAGCCTCTAGACAGGCTGAGCTCTGGGTTTGCCTGATGTGTGGTCTCTTCTTCCCTCCCTGTGCAGGCCACGTGCTATATGCCGACATCAAGATGGAGAACGGGAAGTCCAAGGGGTGCGGTGTGGTTAAGTTCGAGTCACCAGAGGTGGCCGAGAGAGCCTGCCGGATGATGAATGGCATGAAGCTCAGTGGCCGAGAGATTGATGTTCGAATCGATAGAAACGCTTAAGCAGTTGCCTTTTTTAAACATCGATACCAGACCTCTGAATTTGTATTTTTTCTTGTTAACCATTTTAATTTGTTGGCTGGATGTATAAAGATGTTTAAAAAATTCAGTTGCTTTTTGGGGTAATTTGAATTACTTTTTTAATGACTGGGGTTCCATTTGACTGTTTGCATTGAGATTGCAACGTGCGCAATTTTTTTTGTAGTTGTGGCATCTTGTTGACATCGAATATGACTTTGATAATAAATACTGGTTCCTGAAAGCAGCCTCCTTGTGTGTGGTATGTCGGCAACCCCCTGAAATGTGGGGAGCCAGAGCCACTCGGGCTTCCAGTCTGAGGAGCAGGGATCTCCAGGAACCTCATCACCACTCTTGTCTGAGGGCTTAGAGGTGAGTGCCTACCCTCAGAAAGGGAGACTCTTCCCTGGAAACTGCCTTCCTGTGGGCTGTTATCCCTGGGCAGATAATGGGGCATTTGCTGTTGAGAGCTTCACAAGACTGGGCACGGTGGCTTACGAATGTCATCCCAGCATTTTGGAAGGCTGAGGTGGGCGGATCACCTGTGGTCAGGAGTTTTGAGATCAGTCTGGCCAACATGGTGAAACCCCATCTCTACTAAAAATGGAAATATTAGCCAGGTGTGTGTGTGGGAGGTGTACCTGTAATCCCGGCTACTCGAGGCTGAGGCAGGAGCATCACTTGTACCCGGGAGGCAGAGGTTGCAGTGAGCCAAGATCGCACCACTGCATTCCAGCCCATGTGGCAGAGTGAGACTCCATCAAAAAAGCCTCCCAAGCCATCCAGTTTCCCTTTTGTGAGGTTAACTCCCTGTAGCACAGACTCTGCTTGAGTCAGGCTCCGTTTCAGTGTTTTTCCTGCTGAAAGTGAACCTTTTGCCAGCTTCCATGCATGTTCAATCCTGCTAGAGGCTCAGGCCAAATCCGATACCTGGGCTTTGCCAGAATTGGGCATAGGCCCCACCCCAGACCCTCATGAAGTGCCCTCAGGCCAAGCACATGTGTGCAGCAGGCAAGGCGACCTGGCTGCTGCTGTGGAAGGGCACATCTTGCCCGACGCCCTCCTGACCCTGGCTCCGATCCCTGGCAGCATGTGGGGTTCCAATCACCGGGAGCCACCCTTGCTTGCCAGCTTCTTGCCACCCTTTGCTCCTTGCCTTTATCCCTGAGGGGTGAGACCATGGCGGGGTGACCCCAGCCACACCCCCTTTTGTGTTTGGTCGAGGGTTCCTGTGCCTTTACTCCACAGTGGCCAATCGGGAGGGAAATAAAAGACAGGAAGCAAGGACTGCTTTAAACCAGGGCTTTATGGGGCCGGGCACAGCACAGGCAGTTCTGTGACTCTTCTGCGCCAGGATCCAGAGCTCCTGGGTGAATGACACAGCTGGCAGGCTGTCCTGGCTCCACGCCTACAGGCCTTACCGTCCCAGTGGGAGTGGTAGGTTTTCCAGGGGGTCTGCCAAGGAAACGTGAAGCCCAGTAGTGCGCAGCCCCCAGAGGAATCACCAGGGTCCCTCCAGCCCACCCAGAGTGTCTACATACCCAAGAAGTCGACATCATCATATACCTCCGTCTCCCTGGCAGAGCACAGTTAAGTCAGCAAGGGGCACCCTGCACCCTCCCCCTCCCCTTCCCCCTCCCCTCCCCACCCCCCCGTCAGGGCCAGTACTCACAGGGGCAGGAGCGCTGTTCTGGGAACGTAGCCATCTGTGGAGAGAGCAGGCAGGGTGGGTTCTCAGGCCCAGGGTGGCGGGGCGGCCTCCTGGGGCTGCGGCACCAGGTAACACTCACACTTGCCCTTGGGATCCCGGCACAGCATCTCGTCCTTGCTCGTGAACTCGATCACCTCCAGTATCTCCCCACGCCGGATCCCAAGGTGCTTGCCACCCCCGCGACGTGTCTTGGCATTGGGGTCGATCATCATCTTCGTGTGAACCACAATCTCCCCTTCAAACTGGGGTGCAAGATGTTAGAGCCTCTGCTGGTGCTGCTGCCCTTAGGCCTCTGTCTTCTGAGTGTGGGATTTGTGGGGCCCTGGTCCCAGCTCTGCCAGGACTCCTGCTTAGCTCTGAGGCTCACCTTGAACTTCTTGCGGAACTCCCTCTCAGCCTTCTCTGCCTTCCTCATCTGCTTCAGCAACTTTGGGTCCATGGGTGGCAACTGCTGTGGCTGGGGATCCTTGTCCTTTCTGATAACCCCCACCAAGGAATTGGGGTGCTTGTGAGCAAGGTGTGCTCCTCTCGCGGTTCTTGGAGCTTGCCCCCCATCCCCACCTCTGCCCACGTCACCTGAGCGCTGGGTCTTGTGGTGGCCTCCTGGCAGCCTGCTGAACTGAGGGCACTTCATCTGGGAATAGTCAGGACTCCAAGTCAAGGCAGGGCCTGCCAGCTCAGCCTCAACCCTGGTAGCTGTTTTTTGTTGGTTTTTGGGTTTTTTTTGTTATTTTGTGACAGTCTCCTGTTGCCCAGGCAGGAGGGCAGTGGTGTGATCTCAGCTCATTGCAACCTCTGCCTCCTGGGTTTAAGGGATTCTCCTGCCTCAGCCTCCTGAGTAGCTGGGATTACAGGTGCATGCCACCACACCCAGCTAATTTTTGTATTTTTAGTAGAGACTGGGTTTGACCAAGTTGGCCAGGCTGCTTTTGAACTCCTGAAGTGATCCACCTGCCTGGGCCTCCCAAAGTGCTGAGATTACAAGCATGAGCCACCGTACCCGGCCACAATATTTTACTGTCAACTATCATTGCCCTACTGTGTAACAGAATACCCAATTTCTTCTTCCTAACTTTGTACCCATGGGCCAACCTCTCCTCATCCTTCTGCTTTATGCTTTCACCCAAATCTCATTACAGTAGAACCCTAAAACCCACTGGGCGCAGTGGCTCACGCCTGTAATCCCAGCACTTTAGGAGGCCGAGGCAGGTGGATCATGAGGTCAGGAGTTTGAGACAAGCCTGGCCAACATGGTGAAACCCCATCTCTACTAAAAATGCAAAAAATTAGCCAGGTGTGGTAGTGTGTGCCTGTAACTACAGCTACTTGGGAAGCTGAGGGAGGAGACTCGCTTGAACCTGGGAGACAGAGGTTATGGTGAGCCAAGATCGTGCTACTGCACTCCAGCCTGGGCAACAAGAACAAAACTCCATCTCAAAAAAAAAAAAAAAAAAAAAGCTGAGCATGGTAACTCACGCCTGTAATCCCAGCACTTTGGGAAGCCAAGGAGGGCAGATCACCTGAGGTCAGGAGTTCATGACCAGCCTAGCCAACATAGAGAAACCCCTTCTCTACTAAAAATACAAAAGTTAGCTGGGCCTAGTGGTTCATGTCTGTAATCCCAGCTATTTGGAAGGCTGAGACAGGAGAATTGCTTCAACCTGCAAGGCGGAGGTTGCAGTGAACCAAAATCACGCCACTGCACGGCAGCCTGGTGACAGAGCCAGACTGTCTCCAGAAAAAAATAATAATTAGCCGGTTGTGGTGACATGCACATGGAATCCCAGCTACTCGCGAGGCTGAGGCAGAAAAATCACTTGAACCCAGGAGGCGGAGGTTGTAGTGAGCCAAGATCATGCCACTGCACTCCAGCCTGGCCACAGAGTGAGACTGTCTCACAAAACAAAATCAGGTAAGGTGATGGGTACCTGTAATCCCAGCTACTTGGGAGACTGAGGCAGGAGACTTGCTTGAACCTGAGGCAAAAGTTATAGTGAGCTGAGATCACACCACTGCACTCCAGCCTGGGCGACAGAGCCAGACTGTCTCAACAAAAAAAAACAAAAACGCTGCTGGGGTGGGTGTCCTGGACTGGTGACTGATGACGACACACTGGACTGAGGGGCCTCCCATGGTGCCAGCCTCCCTGTGCTACTCCCTGGCAAATGACCAGGCCCTCAAATCAGAGCCCTGCTGGCCAAGAGATTAGCTTCAGGCGGGAGCCCCGGACACCCTGTGGGTGAAAGATCCAGAACCCAGTGTTTCAGTGGGTCTTTTATGAATGGCTCAAAATGTCCCTCCAAGCAGCCCCAGGGACCAGCCCCTGGATTGTGCCTGCCAGATACCAGGCCTGGCCATCCACAGTCTCACCCAGAACACGCAGCCCCTCCAGCTGCTCCCGCCTCTCAGAGGCTTCCCTAGCCATGAGCAGTCTCTCCACCAGGAGCAAACCTGACCTCAGCACTCCAGGGCCCTGCAAACTCAGCACATCAGAGTACTCCTTGGCACTGCCATCCAGGCAGCCCCTGTTCATCTGTAGCTGACCCTGAGGAGGCCTCTGCCTGCCTTCCCTGTATGGCCTGCTCAGATCCTGGGAAAGGCTGGGCCCTCCCCGCCCACAGGGGAGCCTTCCAGGCTCTGGAATGGAGCTGCTACTGCTCCAGGTAAGGCAGACGGTGGGAGGGGGGAGCCCAGAGATCTGGCCCCAGGAGAACTAAGCCCCTTTGAGACACTGTACCCACAGTGAGAAGCCCATGCCACCCCTGAGAAGCGGGAGATACCGGGAAGTGGGACATTGCAGTGGAACCTTTTTTTTCCCCCTTTTTTTCTTGAGACAAGGTATCTTGTTCTGTTGCCCAGGTTGGAGTACAGAGATGCAATCTCAGCTCACTGCAGCCTCCATTACCAGGGTTCAAGCGATCCTCCCACCTCAGCCTCCCCAGCAGCTGAGACTACAGGTGTGCAACACCACACCCGGCTGATTTTTTTTTTTCAGATGGAGTCTCACTCTCACCCAGGGTGCAGTGCAATGGCATGATCTTGACTCACTGCAACCTCCACCTCCAGGGTTCAAGTGATTCTCCTGCCTTAGCCTCCTAAGTGGCTGAGATTACAGGCATGCGCCACCACACCAGGCTAACTTTCCTATTTTTAGTAGAGATGGGGTTTCAACATGTTGGTCAGGCTGGTCTGGAACTCCTGACACCCGCCTCAGCCTCCCAAAGTGCTGGAATTACAGGCATGTGTCACCGTGCCCAGCTAATTTTTGTATTTTTAGTAGAGATGGGGTTTCACCATGTTGGCCAGGCTGGTCTTGAACTCCCAACGTCAAGTGGTCCACCTGCCTTGGCCTCCCAAAGTGCTGAGATTACAGGCGTGAGCCACGGCACCTGGCCCTCTTTTTTTTATATCAGAATCTCGAATGACTGGCAAGGAAAGGGGAGAATGTCATTTGGTGACAGGAACAGTGGGCCAGGGGTGGGGGTTGTATGAAGTTTGGGGAGAGGGAGCTGCTCCTAGCCTCAGAAGGGGTGGGGCATTCCAGTAGGGTTGCTGGGAGTGGCCGGAGGCAGGTTGTCACTACCCCAGGCTCTCAGCAGCCCCAGTCCGCCCATCCACATCCCCAATGGTGGCCCCCAGACCTAAGCCACAGAGCCTCCTCTGGAGCGGAAACAGGAAGGGCCCTGCCAGGAAGCTGTGTGCTCAAAGGGAGGTGTTGCAAGCAGCTCCGGGAGAAAGCCCAGGAGAAGCAGAAAAGCCCCAAGACAGCTTCTGTCCCATGCCCTCTGAGGCTGGCAAGGAGCACCTTAGAGACTTGAGCTCAGTCTCCTGCTGAAAGCCCTGCCACAGATCGAGCTCGTGGACTGGCTGTGCAAGCTGGGGCAAGCCCCTTCCCAGAGCCTCAACCTTGCACATCTATTTTTTTTTTTCATTGAGATAGGCACAGAGTCTTGCTCTGTTGCCCAGGCTGGACTGCAGAGGTGTGATCTCGGCTCCCTGCAACTTCCACCTACCAGGTTCAAGCAATTCTCCAGCCTCAGCCCTCCTGAGTAGCTGAGATTACAGATGCATGCCATCACACCTGGCTAATTTTTTAATTTTTATTTTTACTTTTAGTAGAGACAGGTTTTTTCCATTGGCCAGGATGGTCTTGAACCCCTGACCTCAGGTAATACACCTGCCTCAGCCTCCCAAAGTGTTGGGATTACAGGTATGAACCACCGCGCCTGGCAAACCTTGTGCATCTATAAAACAGGGATGCCACTGGGCACAGTGGCTCACACCTGTAATCCCAGCACTTTGGGAGGCCGAGCTGGGTGAATCACCCGAGTTCAGGACTTCAAGAGCATCCTGGCCAACATGGCAAAATCTCATCTTTATTAAAAACACAAAATTAGCCAGGCGTGGTGGCACTTGCCTGTAAGTAATCTCAGCTACTCTGGAGGCTGAGGCTGGAGAATCGCTTGAACCTGGGAGGCGGAGGTTCAGGTGAGCTGAGATTGTGCCATTGCACTCCAGCCTAGGCAACAAGAGTGAAACTCAGTCTCAAAAAGAAAAAATGGGGATGCCATTGCCTTGCTGCCTTGTGGGGGATTGGGAGTGGAGGGTATAGATTTAGGAACATGCAGGCAAGGTGTTTGCCTGGAAGCTGCTTGTGTTTTCATGAAGACGTTAACGCTGGAGCTGGGCAGGAGAGGCAGGCCTCTATTAAAAATATGAAAATTAGCCCTGGGCAGTCTCCCTCCCCTGCCACTATCACACCTGCGTCCAGGCCACACCTCCATCCTGCGTTTCAGGTCCGAGTTCTGCCTAGACATCCCCTCAGCTACCTCGAACACAACAGGTCTAAATGAATGAGGCCAGGAACCTCATGTTGAATCTCCCAGAAGCTGAGCTGGGGACTAGAGGCTTTTGAGAAAGATCACCGAAGAACTCAGGCTGTGGGTGCCTCTTAAGCACTTTGGGAGGCAGAGGCAGGTGGATCTTGAGGTCAGAAGTTTGAGACCAACTTGGCCAACATAGTGAAACCCCATCTCTACTAAAAACACAAAAATTAGCTGGGCATGGCAGTGCTTGCCTATAATCCCAGACATTCTGGAGGCTGATGTGGGAGAACTGCCCGAACACGGGAGGTGGAGGTTGCAGCGAGCCAAGATTGCCACTGCACTCCAGTCTGGGAGACAGAACGAGACTGTCTCATATAAATGAATAAAATACCTAAATAAATGAATGGATGGATGAATGTGGGTGGATTGCTGGATGAATGGATAGATGGATAAATGGATAGGTCAATGAATGGATGGATGGATGGATGGATAGATGGAATAATGGAACCTGGCCTCTTGTCAACCCAGGAATGACTCTGTCATGTCCCTGGGTACTAGGCTTGAAACATCCCTGCTTTATATACTGCCAAGTCTTTTTTGTTGTTGTTGAGACAGGGTGTCTGCTGCTCAGGCTGGAGTATAGTGGTGCAGTCACAGGTCACTGCAGCCTTAACCTCCTCGACTCAAGCAATCCTCTTGCCTCAGCTTCCCAAATAACTGGGACTACAGGTGCTTGTCACCACACCTGGCTGATTTTTAAATTTTTTTTTTTTTGGAGAGATGGGGTCTCACTCTGATGACAGGCCTGAGCCACTGCGTCATGCCTGCTGCTTGCTTTTGATTACCGAATTTGCCCACTGCTCCCACACCTCCTGATGCCAGCCTGGGCATCTCTGCCTACAATAGCCTTGTCACTGGCCTTTGGCCTCTGGGACCAAGGGGTGGCCCCTGATGTAGTTCCAGCAGGAGCCAGTAGGTCCTAAAATATTACTAACTCTTACAACATGAGCATGGCAGAGAATGCCTTTGCTCCAAATGTTTTGCACGTACCTGGACAGGCCACGGACAAACCTCTGCCCTTGGGGCTGGGGCTGGAGTCATCTCCGGGCTCCACGTCGTCATACAGTTCATAGATCTCATCTGGGTCCCTGCGGGGATACCTGAGATGAGGCTTTTTTTCTTGAGATGGAGTCTCCGCTTCGTTGCCCAGGCTGGAGTGCAGTGGCGCGATCTTGGCTCACTGCAACCGCCACCTCCCGGGTTCAAGCGATTCTCCTGCCTCAGCCTTCCAAGTAGCTGGGATTACAGGCCTGCACCACCATGCCTGGCTCATTTTCGTATTTTTAGTAGACACAAGGTTTCACCACATTGACCAGGCTGTCATCAAACTCCTAACCTCTCAGCTGATCTGCCTGACTCGGCCTCCCCAAGTGCTGGGATTACAGTTGTGAGCCACTGAGCCTGGCTGAGGCCTCTGAACCCCATGATCCACACCCCTCCCCGCTTCCTCCCCACACTCACTGTGGGGTGTCTTCAGGCTCTTGGGCCTGGAAGTGGAGCCCAGCAGCCGAGCGGGTCCTCCGTAGATCTGTAGGGTAGAGACTGCAGCAGGGAGGCCGGCACTGCCTGGGACCTCAGCCCCACTCCTGCCTGTGCTGCCCCCCTCACCCACCTGTGGAGGCTGCAGAGAGTCTCCGAAAGCTCTGTATATCCATGAGGCCTGGGGGCAGTGGGGGCTTGGCAGGAGGGGGTCCCAGGCTGCTGGCAGGGGGCAGAGACCTCCGCCGGGGTGGATGGCTGGGTCTGAGGCCTGGCCTGGCCCTTCCACTGTGAACAAGGCCTCCTGGCCTCCAGTGGGGTGTCCCAGCCACTCCAAACCCAGGGCTGAGCGGGTACCGGGAGCTGGAGCCCGCCACTGCCACCGGCAGTGAGCTCTCAGAAGCAGAGCTGGGGAGTAGAGGCTTTCGAGGGCGATCACAGAAGAACTCAGGCTGTGGCTGTCTCTTGAGCAGAGCACTGGGCTCAGGCTGTGAGAACTTGCGGGGTGGCCCCTGCCATTCAGGGCGCAGTAATTTCCTGGGGAGTGAGTTGAACTCGGGCTCTGAGGATGTCCTGGGGAGGCCACCCGGCTCAGGCTGTGGGGGTTTCTTGGAGAGCGCTTTGAATTCGGGCTGCCGCAGCCTCTTGGGAAACACGCTGACTTCGGGCTCTGAGGATGTCCTGGGGAGGTCCCCAAGCTTAGGCTGCGGGGGCTTCTTGGGGAAGTCACTCAGCTGAGGCTGGGGTGGCTTTTTGGGAAAGACATTGAAGTCGGGCTTTGGCTCACTGGACTCAGGCTTCCAGAGGGGCGTCTGAGCGGCCTCATTGAACTCAGGCAGGGACTTCTTAGGGAAGCCACTGACCTGAGGCTGAGGGGGTTTTCTGGGGTACACACTGAATTCAGGTTGCGGGGGCTTCTTGGGAAGGGTGAAGTTGGGTTTTGGGGAGTGGGGGAGGGAGTCACTAGACTCATGCTTGCAGGGGGCTGTCTGAGGGACCTCACTGAACTCAGCCTGTGGCAGGGACTTCTTAGGGAGGCCACCAAGCTGAGGCTGTGGGGGCTTTCTGGGGTGCACATCGAACTCAGGCTGCAGAGGCTTCTTGGAAATGGTACTAAACTCAGGCTGCGAGAGCTTTGGGGTAGCCTCGCAGGCCTCGGGCTGCCAGTACTTCCTGGGGAATGTGCTGGATTTGGAATCGGAGGGGGATCTGGAAGGGTGGCTGAGCTCAGGCTGCAGGGGTTTCTGGGTGGGCATACTTCGCTCCAGCATCGAGGCCTTCAAAGGGGCCTCACCGACCTCAGGCTGCAGGGGCTTCCTTGCAAATGGAGTGGCCTCCAGCTGTGGGAACTTCCTGGAGAGTTCAGTCAACTCAAGTTTGGACGGCCTGGGGAGGTCAGGGAACTCAGGCTGCGGGGGCTTCTTGGGGAGGTCAAGGACCTCAGGCTGCGGGGGCTTCAAGGACACTGCACCGAACTCAGGCTGCGGGGGCTTCTTGGGGAGGTCAGGGACCTCAGGCTGCGGGGGCTTCTTGGGGAGGTCAGGGACCTCAGGCTGCGGGGGCTTCTTGGGGAGGTCAGGGACCTCAGGCTGCGGGGGCTTCAAGGACACTGCACCGAACTCAGGCTGCGGGGGCTTCTTGGGGAGGTCAGGGGCCTCAGGCTGCGGGGGCTTCTTGGGGAGGTCAGGGACCTCAGGCTGCGGGGGCTTCAAGGACACTGCACCGAACTCAGGCTGCGGGGGCTTCTTGGGGAGGTCAGGGACCTCAGGCTGCGGGGGCTTCTTGGGGAGGTCAGGGACCTCAGGCTGCGGGGGCTTCAAGGACACTGCACCGAACTCAGGCTGTGGGGGCTTCTTGGGGTGCTCGCTTAGCTCAGGCTGGGGTAACTTCTTGAGTTTACTGAATTCAGGCTTTGGGGTTTTTTTGGGCAGGCTGCTGGGCTCCAGCTGAGATGCCCGGAACTTTGCTTGGATGCTCCGGAAGTCCTGATGGGTCTCCTAGGGGATGCAGAGCTAGTCAAGCATGGGCTCAAACACACAGAAGGGGCATGGAAGGATGGACCTGGGGACCCTCAGGCACAACCCACACCACCACCCCTGTACCCAGGCCCCATCAGCCCTTGGCTTTTTTAAGACAGTCTCACTCTGTCACCCAGGCCAGAGTGCAGTGGCCTGATCTCAGCTCACTGCATCCTCTGCCTCCCAGGTTCAAGTGATTCTCCTGCCTCAGCCTCCTGAGTAGCTGTGACTACAGGCATGCACCATCACACCGGGTTTTTTTTTTTTGTATTTTTAGTATAGGTGGGGTTTCACCTTGTTAGCCAGGATGGTCTTCATCTCCTGACCTCATGATCTGCCCACCTCAGCCCCCCAAAGTGCTGGGATTACAGGCGTGAGCCACCGCACCCAGCCCTCAGCTCTCTTTCTGAGGAGCCCCATGATTCTGGAACCCATACCCTCCCTACTTCTCTATTTAGTGCTGATTCCACACCCAACTTCCTTTAGCAAGACTGGAACTCCTGACATCCCTCCTGCAGCCTTCAATCCCACAGCCCTCCCCCATGGGTGGTAGACCCCCCCAGCATCCTTTACCCCCCCTTTTTTAAACTTTATTAAATTCTGAACAGACATCAACCATGATAGCCCCTCTTTTTTTTTGAGATGGAGTCTCTGTCACCAGGCTGGAGTGCAGTGGTGTGATCTCAGCTCACTGCAACCTCCACCTCCTGCGTTCAAGCGATTCTCCTGCCTCAGCCTCCTCAGTAGCTGGGATTACAGGTGCTCAACACCATACCCAGCTTTTTTTTTTTTTTGTATTTTTTTTTTTTAGTAGAGACGAGGTTTCACTGTCTTAGCCAGGATGGTCTCAATATCCTGATGTCATGATCCGCCCGCCTCTGCCTCTCAAAGTGCTTGGATTACAGGCATGAGCCACTGTGCCCAGCCAACCCCCTTGTTCTTTCACTCCTGCCACTGCATGTCTCCAGTCTTGTTCCATCACCCAGGCTGGAGTGTAGTGGTGCGATCATGGCTCACTGCAGCCTCCAACTCCCGGGCTCCAATGATCCTCCCGCCTCAGCCTCCCAAGTAGCTGGGATTACAGGCTTGAGCCACTGCACCTGGGCCCCCAGTCCCTTCTGTGCTCATTTTGTAACACATCCGGGATCCAACCACTTCTCACTGCCTTCACCACTGTCACCCCAGAAGGAAGTGGGAGGCACTGTCTGCCCTCCCCCAACCAATTGCCTGGATTATTCTAACAAGCCCTTTCCTAACCCACCGCCTATCTCCCATCCCAGCTCAGTTCCCCCACAGCAGCTGGAGGAAGAAGCCTGTTGAGCACCAAGTCTGTGTGTGTCCCTCTGCTCAAAACCTGGCAATGCTTCCTCATGTCCCCACAGTTCAAACTAAAAGCTTCATAAGGGCCTTCAACCCAGCCTCCCTACACAGCTGCCGCTGCCGCTACTGTATTTGTTTTTTGAGATGGAGTCATGCTGTCACCAGGCTGGAGTACAATGGTGCTATCTCAGCTCACTGCAATTTCTGCCTCCCAGGTTCAAGGGATTCTCATGCCTCAACCTCCCAAGTAGCTAGGATTACAGGAAGCCACCAGTACACCTGGCTAATTTTTGTATTTTTACTAGAGTCTGGGTTTCACTGTGTTGGCCACACTAGTCTCGAACTCCTGGCCCCAAGGCATCCACCCACCTCAGCCTCCCAAAGTGCTGGGATTACAGGCATGAGCCACCACACCTACCCTAGACCACCCTATTTTATTTTTTTGAGATAGAGTCTCACTCTATTGCCCAGGTTGGAGTGCAGTGGCACAATCTCAGTTTACCGAAACCTGCACTTCCTGGGTTCAAGCGATTCTCCTGCCTCAGCCTCCTGAGTACCTGGGATCACAAGCATCTGCTGTGACGCCCAGCTAATTTTTTGTATTTTTAGTGGAGACGGGCTTTCACCATGTTGGCCAGGCTGGTCTTGAACTCTGACCTCAAGTGATCCACCCACCTTGGCCTCCCAAAGTGCTGGGATTACAGGTGTGAGATACGGCAGCCGGCCTAGACCACCGTATCTTAAATGGATCACCCCATCCCCCTACTCCCCTGCATCCAGCCGGCATGATTTTCCCCTTCATACGCACCCCTATGTGTCACACCATTTTACATGATTTTTAATGTGTCTTGATTTTTTTTTTTTTGTCTCTCTACGCTGCAACTTCCCCTAGTTCCCCAGCCTCTGCAAGGCAGAGACTTGGCTCATTCACAGCTATCGTTCCAGGGCCTGGCACATAGTAGGTGCTCAGTAAATATTTCCTGAACTAATACTCAGGGGGCACAAAGACCGCCATGTACTCAGCCTGGCCGTCAGAAATACAGAGACGTCTGGAGACAGGTGTGGCCACGTGGTCTCTCTCGTGCCATCTCTGACATGTGGGCTGCTGGTTGGGTGCTCATAATTGACAGTTCTGAGAGGACCCATGTGGATACTGTTGGCACCTGCGCTGTCTCCTGCACAGCCAGCTGTCCCAGGTACCCTCCCACCTGGCCCTGCAACCATAGTTCACATGCACAGGCGGATTCACAAGTAGGCCAGGCCTCCTGGGACCTACAAATGCCCCCTTCACCTGCAGTCGAGGAGACTAGGGGAGGGAAAGGGCAAAAATGTGTGGCTTCTGCCTCCCTCTCCCCATCCAGAGGACCAAGGACCGGGAGTGCTCCTTGGAAACACAGCGAGTCCCACCTGGGGCCTGAAGTGCCCCTGTCAAAGCCTTCCTTCCCCACTTGAAGGAAGTGCTCCTGGGTGACCACAGGGCCAGATAAGTCAGGGTTAGCAGGTCACAACTTGGGTGACTGGCCCGGGGGAGGGCCATGACCCACTTTATCACCCCACAGGAAAGCGCTGCTCTCATCCCAACTGGCTGTTCACTCATTGCTGCTCATGCTGACCTGGGGAGACAGTCATTCCCTGGGCAATCCCACCTGTCCCCCTTGCAGTCCCAATCTGAGCCTGGGCCCCCAGGAGCCCCCACTGGCCTGGGGTGTGCCCTGTGGCTTCCTACTTCGGGACCTTTTTGCTGATCCTTCCCGTTTTCCAGATGTCTTTTGAAGCACCCCTCGCCCTGGGTCCCTCCACAGGTGAAGCCTGTCCTCCTGGGAACACCTGCTGTGTCCCTTGCTTTCCCGCCAGTGAGGCACAGGCCTCTCCCCCGACTCACCATGGCTGCAGGAAGGTGATGGGCCACAGGATGAGTGGGACCTGAGCTGGGGCTGCTGTCTTCAGGAAGTGACAGTGGCTTCTGCTCCACGGCCAGCACATAGGGTGGGGGCTGCTGGGGGTGGGGCGGGGGAGGACAGAGGAAGAAGGCAAGGAGGTGGGGAGGCTCCAGGCTGTCCCCAGATCCTGCTGGCACTTCTTTTTTTTTTTTTTTGAGACTGAGTCTCACTCTGTTGCCCAGGCTGGAGTGCCGTGGTGCCATTTCGGCTCCCTGAAACCTCTGTCTCCTGGGTTCAAGCAATTTACAGAGTCTAGCTTGGCCCTAGAGACTACCCAACCTGGCGGTGCTGAAGGAATTAAGGAGACACCCCGATAGAACAGCAAAGTGGGACTACGGGGGCAGGGAAGGGAGGTGGGGCGGAGGGTGGGGGAAGGAAGGGCAACAGCCTTCCCAGCTGACAGCCTTCTGGACCGACGGCCTTGAGCAGACGCTGACCCACGTATTTAGTCTCTCTGAACAGGTGATAATTATTAACAAATAGGTGTTCTGTGTTTTCTCATAGAACCAAGATAAACTAGGCAGGCAGCTGGTGCCTATTTACCACTGATCACAGACAAACTGAAAAGTATTCTCCACGAGGGAGCCACGGGGGCAGGGTCACGTATCCCGCACTTAGAGAATTGTTTGAACCAGTGTATGATATTTATATATTGTCCTGCCACTTAATAATGCTCCAAAAAGTTTTCCACTTGTGGGTGGGGGGTGGCCAGGTTTTCCTTGCCATCGTTCTTCTTAGCAAACGATATATTTTATCATACACTCAGCATTTCTCAATAGCAATTCTCTTGCATCAGCCTCCTGAGTAGTTGAGATTACAGGCATGCACCACCATACCTACTTTTTGTATTATTAGTAGAGATGGGGTTTCACCATGTTGGCCAGGCTGGTCTTGAACTCTTGACCTCAAATGATCTGTCCACCTCGGCCTCCCAAAGTGCTGGGAGGACAGGCGTGAGCCACTGTACCTGGCCCCTGCCAGGCACTTCTATTTCCCTTGAATTCCTGTCCTGCCTGCCACTGTCCCCAAGCTTGGGGTGTTGGTCATCCACATATTCCCAACATGGTCACAAGTTTCTTAATGTCTGTAGTTCCCCTCAGTCCCACCACCTTGGTGGCCCCATCTCTGGACTCCAGGTAGTACTCTGCCAGGCCCTGGTGACCTCCTGGGCTGGAGAGCCACGGGATGGGGAAATCTCAGCAAGTCAGGGGTATGGACAGCTCTGGGGTTTAGGAGGCTCCTGGGAAGCCCCAGAGACACAGAACATGGGGGCCCATGTGACCAGGTGAAGCTCCTGCTGCCTGCCCCTGCCAGGGTTGGCCCATTGCTTTCCTTATTTCAACACTTTCCTGAAATCCGACTTTCGGCTTTGAGCAGGACTCACTTGTTCTGGGGGAGATATCACACAGGCCATGGAAGCCCCAGGCTGCCACCCTGGGCAGAGAGCTCAGATGGCATGGCAGATTTAGGGGGTCAATGGGTGAATGGTGTCAAAGGCCTTGCATCTAGGCCGGGCATGGTGGTTCACGCCTGTAATCCCAACACTTTGGGAGGCTGAGGCAGGACAATCACTTGAGCCTGGGAGTTTGAGACCAGCCTGGGCAACATAGCAAGACTCCATCTCTACAAAAAATATAAAAAATTAGCCAGGTGTGATGATGCTCACCTGTGGTCCCAGCTGCTTGGGAGGCTGAGGCAGGAGGATTGCTTGAGACCACAAGGCAGAGGCTGGAGTCAGCTATGATCACACCACTGCACTGGTGACAGAGATAGACTCTATTTCAATCTCAATCAATCAATCGAGAGCCGCACTAAAAGAAAAAAAAAAAACAAAAAAAGGCTGGGCACGGTGTCTCACACCTGTAAACCCAGCACTTTGGGAGGCCAAGGAGGGCAGATCACCTAAGGTTAGGAGATCAAGACCAGCCTGGACAATATGGTGAAACACTGTCTATACTAAAAATACAAAAATTAGCCAGGTGTGATGTCGCATGCCTGTGGTCCCAGCTACTTGGGAGGCTGAAGGGGAGAATCGCTTGAACTTGGGAGGTGGAGGTTGCAGTGAGCCAAGATCACACCACTGCACTCCATGCTGGGTGACAGAGTGAAACTCCATCTCAAAAAAAAAAAAAAAAAAAAAAAGAGGCCTTGTACTCTTGAAGGACTGAGGGGGTCTGAGGACATGAAGATACCCCAGATTCCCAGAGGTTACATTAGAAGTAGCAGAGAGAAGAGGAACCAGGAGACAGAGACAGGGGCCATGAGAGGGTCAACGCAGTCGGTCGTGGTGCGGTGGCCTGGCCAGATAAAGGCAAGCCATGACCACAGGGCTCAGCCCACAGGAGATGGGTGATCTCGGTCACAGTAGACGAAGGGCCAAAACTCTTGCTTAAGAGAGTAGAGAGCCCTGGTTTTCAGTTTGAGCACATGCTGGAATCACCTGAACAATTTTTTTTGAAAGACAGAACTGGCGGTTGGGTAAGGTGGCTCACGCCTGTAATCCTAACACTTTGGGAGGCTGAGGTGGGAGGATCATCTGAGGTTGGGAGTTCAAGATCAGCCTGGCCGACATGGCAAAACCCCATCTCTACTAAAAGTACAAAAAATTAACCGGGTGTGGTGATGAGCACCTGCAATCCCAGCTACTCAGGAGGCTGAGGCAGGAGAATCACTTGAACCCGGGAGGCAGAGGTTGCAGTGAGCCGAGATCACACCACTGCACTCCAGCCTGGGCAACAGAATGAGACTTGACCTTAAAAAGAAAGAAAGAAAGTTCTAAGGTCAGCTGTCTAAGAAGGCCCAGGAATGCCTTCTCACCTGTACACAAGTATGAGAGTCCCACCCACAGATCACTTTTAATGCCACCACCAGCATGACCTTCAGCTAAGTGAGCTTCCAAAATGTTGGACAGGCATCGTGGCTCATGTCTGTAATAACAACACTGTGGGAGGCTGAGGCAGGAAGATTGCCTGAGCCCAGGAGTTAGAGACCAGCCTGGGCAACACAGCAAGACCCTGTGTCTATGAAATACTTAAAAATTAGCCAGGCATGGTGGCATGTGCCTGTAATCTCAGCTACGTGGGAGGCTGAGACAGGAGGCTCACTTGAGCCCAGGAGGTCAAGGCTGCAGTGAGCCATGACTGTGCCACTGCACTCCAGCCTGGGGGACAGAGTGAGTCTCTGTCTCAAAAACCAAAACAAAAAATCCTTCTCAGCACCAGCCCAGCCTCATATGTGTTTACATACATGCAAGAACCTGTCTTTTTTTTTCTTTCTGAGACCGAGTCTCACTCTATTTGTCCAGGTAGAGTGCAGTGGTGCAATCTTGGCTCACTGAAACCTCTGTCCCCTCAGGATTAAGCGATTCTCATGCCTTAGCCTACCAAGTAGCTGGGATTACAGGCATGAACCAACACACCCAGCTAACATTTTGTATTTTTAGTAGAGATGGGCTTTCACCATATTGGCCAGGCTGGTCTTGAACTCCTGGCCTCAAGTGATCCACCCACGTCAGCCTCCCAAAGTGCTAGGATTACAGGCATGAGCCACCATGCCCAGCCAAGAACCTGTTCTTTGCTGTTGAATGGACCCAGGTTCCAATCCCACACCCTTGGAAACAATACCTGTGTCTTTAGTCAAGTGTCTTTAGGGAAGCCACTGTCCTCAAGCCTCAGTTTCCCTCTGAGCTTACCCCACACCGAGATGGTGTGACGATGGCTGGTAACATCAATGATCTACATCCCCCAAATCAGGCACAGCATCCCCCAAATCACACACATTCTGTCAATTTGGGAGTTGTGCCCCTGGTGGTAGAGGCCGGGAAGGCACTGGACCCTGCGGTTTGGACTGGGATGAATTTGGGAGTTGTGTGTCGCCGCCTTGTGGTAGACGCCGGGAAGGCACTGGGCCCTAGGGTTTGGACCGGAATGATGAACGTGGTAGTTGTGTGTCGCCCCCTTGTGGTAGACGCCGGGAAGGCACTGGGCCCTAGGGTTTAGACTGGAATGATGAATTTGGGAGTTGTCCCAGTGGGTGTCTGTCGACTACAGAGGAGTGAATGCAGCCAAACCCTAGAAGTTTTGGAGCTAAGGAAGAATCAGAAAAGAGATGGAAGGCCGGGAGCAGTAGCTCACGCCTATCATCCTAACACTTTGGGAGGTCGAGGTGGGCAGATCCCTTGAGGCCAGAAGGTTGAGACTAGCCTGGCCAACATGGTGAAACCCCGTCTCCACTAAAAATGCAGAATTTAGCCAGGCGTGATGGTGGGTGCCTGTAATCCCAGCTACTCGGGAGGCTCAGGCAGGAGAATCGGCTGAACCCGGGAGGCAGAGGTTGCAGTGATCCGAGATCACGCCACTGCACTCCGATCTGGTGACAGACTCCATCTAAAAAAAAAAAGGCAGGCCGGGCGCGGTGGCTCAAGCCTGTAATCCCAGCACTTTGGGAGGCCGAGGCGGGTGGATCATGAGGTCAAGAAATCGAGACCATTCTGGTCAAAATGGTGAAACCCCGTCTCTACTAAAAATACAAAAACTTAGCTGGGCATGGTGTCACGTGCCTGTAAATCCAGCTACTCGGGAGGCTGAGGCAGGAGAATTGCCTGAACCCAGGAGTCGGAGGTTGCAGTGAGGCGAGATCACGCCATTGCACTCTAGCCTGGGTAAAGAGAGCGAAACTCCGTCTCTAAAAAAAGAAAAGAAAAGAAAAGAAAAGAAAAAGGCTGGTGATTCTCATACACAGCTAAGGTGAGAAGCCCCGGTTCCCCTGAGTCACTCTGAGCTGCTGTTAATGTGCAGGTTCTGACCCAAGTGATGAGTCAGGTTCCAGGTGATGCCAATGCTGTCCTGTGGACCACACTTGGAGCAGGAAGAATGAAGAGAAGGCTGGGCAAGGTGGTTCACAACTGTAATCCTGGCATTTTGGGAGGCCAAGATGGGTGATCGCTTGAGCCCAGGAGTTCCAGACCAGCCTGAGCAACATAGTGAGCTTCTGTTTCTAGCACACACACACACACACACACACACACACACACACGAGCTGGGTGGGATGGTGTGTGCCTGTAGTCCCAGCTATTAGGGAGGCTGGGGTAGTAGGATCAACTGAGCCTGGGAGTTAGACACTGCAGTGGGTGTATGATTGTGACACTGCCTTCAGCTTGGACAACAGATTGAGACCCTGTCTCTTAAAAAAAAAAAAATAATAAGACTCGGAAACGAAGTGGTTGAACTTGCTTTCTTTCCTTTCCTTCTCTTCTCCTGCCCTCTCCTCTCCCTCCCTTTCTTCCTCTCTCTCTTCTTTTTTGATAGAGTCTTGCTCTGTCACCCAGGCTGGAGTGCAGTGGTGCAATCTTGGCTCACTGCAACCTCCACCTCCCGGGTTCAAACGATTCTTCTGCCTCAACCTCTTGAGTAGCTGGGATTACAGACACCTGCTACCACGCTCAGCTAATTTTTGTATTTTTAGTAGAGATGGGGTTTTGCCATATTGGTCAGGTTGGTCTTGAACTCCTGACCTCAGGTGATCCACCAGTCTTGGCCTCCCAAAGTGCTGGAATTACAGGAATGAGCCACTGCACCCAGTCACCCAGTCTGGTCGTTTTCTTTTTCTTTTGGAGATGAAGTCTCGCTCTGTCACCAGGATGGAATGCAATGGTGCCATCTTGGCAGAATCCTGATGCCTGTGCTCTTAAAGGAGGCTTGAAAACAAATGGGCAGAGCTACTTCTCATTGTGCTGTGTATCCCCTGCAGCAGAGCAGATGCAGGAAGGGCCCTGTGGAAGAGCAAAGTCCTCAAAACAAATGACTCTCCCTCCCAGCTTCATCTGGGTCCTTCTCATTTAGTTAAATAAATTCAAGAAAGGTCAGCCAGGTGGAACGCGGTGGCTCATGCCTGTAATCCCAGCACTTTGGGAGGCCAAGGAGGGCAGATCACTTGAGGTCACGAGTTCGAGACCAGCTGGCCAACATGGTGAAACCTCGTCTCTACTAAAAATACAAAAATTAGCTGGGTGTGATGGTGTGAGCCTGTAATCCCAGCTACTTGGGAGGGGGAGGCAGGAGAACTGCTTGAACCGGGGAGGCGGAGGTTGCTGTGAGCAGAGATTGCACCATTGCACTCCAGCCTGAGTGACACAGCCAGACACCGTCTCAAAAAAAAAAAAAGCCAGGCGCGGTGGCTGACGCCTGTAATCCCAGCACTTTGGGAGGCTGAGGTGGGTGGATCACCTGAGGTCAGGAGTTCGAGATTAGCCTGACCAATATGGTGAAACCCCATCTTAAAAATTAAAAATAAAAATAAAAATAATAATAATAATAAAAAGAAAAGAAAAACAAGCAATTCTTGGCTACGAGTATACAGTAGACGCTCAGTCAAGGTAACTGAAGGATTGGATGACAGCTGATGAATCCCCAGGGGCCTGCGCCGGTCGCTACGAGGGTCCAGCCAGGGCGCTCGCACCAAGACCCCGCGGGGGCGCTGTGGGGGTGACGTGCAAGTCCCGGCGCGGTCGTCATGGTATGAGTTCCCCCCAGTCTCGTTTGTGTATTTGGCGCCTCCGTGGGGGCTCCTGGCAAGGGTCCTCGCGGCGCGGCTGCAGACAGGGACCGACGGCTCCGGAATCCCGGAGAAGCCAGGTGGACCAAGGGGAAGTGGGAGTTCGTTAGGGCGCGGCTCGGGGACTTCTCGGGGTTGGGAATGGGAACATGGGTGCGCAAGGAGGGGATGAGAGCACGTGGGCGGCGGATCCCAGGGCCGCGGGGTGTGCTCCATCTTCCGGCTCCCGGTCCGCGGTGAGGGTGAGTGGACTGGCACCTGCAGGTGACAGCTGGGGCTGGACAAATGCCGGGCGGTGCACAGGGCTCTGGCCGGCCTCAGAGCTGTTTGGCGCCAGCTGGCGGCTTCCTGCCAACCCGACCACGATCGGCGCTGCGCTCCCGGCTCTCCTGGGCGCCCCCTGCTGGGCAGAGCCCGGGCCCAGCAGGACTGGCCTCCAGCGCATAGGGGTTGGGGACCGGCTTGAGGGTAGGAGATAGTTTTTGGAGTGGACAGGGTGAATGGCAGATGCCAGGTGATGACCCAGTTCCCCAGGCCTTGGGGCAGTCAGTTTACCCCAGAGGGCAAAGTGGTGGCCGTGGACCCGCTGTACACACAGGAAGGGCTGCCCCATCTCCGTGGGTGATGGGGTGGAGGAGAGATCCCTGGACTGAGGTGCTTGTTGACTCTGGATCTCTCTGGACAGATGGTGACAGACTGGGAAGTAGCATGGCCTAGATCTGGGGGTGGCCGAATGAGGAAATTGATGGAATGAAGACTCCTGGAGGCCCCCAGGCCCCTGAGAGGGGTTAGGGGCCTGGGGGACAGAGAACACAGTGCTGTCCCTGGAGATGGGGGGGGGCGGGGGGCTTGGACTACAGCCAGATCTAGGGAACTTCAGAGCATGGGAACAGGGGAGTGTCCTCTGGACCTGCTGCCAGGGTTTTTTCATCCCATGGTAACTGTGCCCTTCTCCCAAGACGGTGCAGAATCAGTGCCTCTGGCTTGGAATTGGGGCTGGCTAGGGACCTCCTAGCCTCACTTTCTCTACCAGTAAAATGGGCCCCTTGAGCCAGGCATGTTGGCTCATGCCTGTAATCCCAGAACTTTGGGAGGCCGAGGTGGGTGAATCACAAGGTCAGGAGTTCGAGACCAGCCTGGCCAACATGGTGAAACCCCGTCTCTACTAAATTTACAAAAATTAGCCAGGCGTGGTGGTGGGTGCCTGTAGTCCCAGCTACTTGGGAGGCTGAGGCAGGATAACCGCTTGAACCAGGGAGGTGGAGGTTGTAGTGAGCCCTGCCTGGGCAACAGAGTGAGATCTGGTCTACTAAAAAAGAAAAAAAAAAGGGGGCCCCTTGACCCTGTCCTATTCTCCCCAGGTAGAAAGTGTCCCAGGCAGCCATGGGCTCGGCAGCCAGAGGAATGTGAAGTACTCAGCAGACATGTCCCAAGCCCCTTCCTCTCCCCAAGGCCAGCTTTTCATCCTCACATCCACTCCAAAGGGCTCACCCGTCATCATGACACCTTTTTAAGGATGAGGGAATTGGGAGGCAGGAGGGTTGAGTCTTCTCCAGGGTCCCACCAAGTTGTAGTTTCAAGGCTTCTAACTGAGAAGGGGGAGCTTAGGGGGCCTTGGAGCCCTGGGGCCTCCCAATGGCATGTCCGGCCCCTGAGTGACAACCACCTCAGCTGGGGCCCAGGGGTGCTGGGAGGGTGGACACCCAACCCAAGCCATGTGAGCTGAGGCTGCAGCCCCATCAAGGACAGGGCAGTCTTCAGGCCCCTGGTGAGGCTGTGAGCAGTGGGGCAGACAGATCGGTTCTAAGGGCCTGCGGATCCCCTCCTGTCCCTTGAAGTAGCTGAAGGGCCTCTAGAGCCCAGAGCTGTCCATCTTTGAGGTGATGTGGCCCTGGGCTTCTGTACCTGGATGGCTTCGACTTAAGAGCCTGAGGTGGACACGTTGGGGGATGGAAAGTCCAAGGAAGCCAGATGCGGTGGCTCGAGCCTGTAATCTCAGCACTCTGGGAATCTGAGGCGCACATGAGCTGGGATTACAGGTGCCAGCCACCACGCCCGGCTAATTCTTTGTATTTAGTAGAGATGGGGTTTCACCATGTTAGTCAGGGTGGTCTCAAATTCCTGACCTCAGGTGCTCCACCTGCCTCTGCCTCCCAAAGTGCTGGGATTACAGGTGTGAGCCAGTGCGCGCAACCAGGACTTCTTAAAATTGGAGAGTCCCATCCCGTTTGGTTTCTGAACAAGGGAGAACAGGACAGGGGGTCCTGGAGACCTCAACTACAGCTGGAAGTGGGGACCTGGGCCCCAGTATTGGGGTGATAGGGAGACAGCACACAGGTGGGGTGTGAGGTTTGGACCTGCGGATCCAGGTGGTCCTCATGAAACATGATCTCTCCATGACTGCTGGGCTGTGGCCCACTGCGTTTCGGAGGGGCAAGGGACGGGGACACAGCACAGGCTGGCTCATGGTGCCTTCTTTATTGTCCACCCCAACCCCCTTCCCTGCAGCCCCCTCCAAACGACAAAACTACCCACACCCCATGGCCCAACCCCAAAGTGTTGGGATTCAGAGCTGCGAGAACACTGGAAGCTCCCCCTCTGACAGCAACGGCGACACCTTGGGTGCAAGTGGGGCTGGATCTGGGTGGGCAGAGGAGTGGGGAGGCTGAGCCTCAGCGCCTTGGGCCCCTGCCCCCGTCTCCACACAAGCATTCCTCGGCCTTACCCGCCGGGGCATCGGGGCGTGGCGGCCCGGGCGCGGGGGCCGTGGGGGTGCCGGGGCGATGGTCCTCCAGGTGCAAGGTCATGGCGGGCCGCGAGGCCGTGGAGAAGGCGCACTGCATGCACGAGTAGCGGCCGCGCGTGTGCTCCCACACGATGCGGCTCGGGGCCGCGTGCCCTGCAGGCAGGTGGGACCCTGTCAGTCCCCAACCCAGAGGACCCGTACGCCAAGGATGGAGGACACGGGCAAGGGTGGGTGGGACCTTTCCCCGCCCCCATCAGCTTCCAGGCGCCTGGATCCGTCTCTCCGGGGTCTGTCTGCCCCTAGAGTTGGGGAAACCCAACTTCGCTTCTCTGCGTCCCCTATTCCCATTCCCGGATCCACCGCCGGGGAGAAGCCCGCTTCGAGGTGAACGGTGAACGGGGCACGAGGTTTACACGGGAACGTCGGCGCAGATGAAGGCGCAGGTGCCAGTCATATTTAAGGCAAAAATCCTGTATTTCGGGACGGTGGCATTTCTGTACCCCTGGGAAGGGGATGGGCACTGCTGCCTCCCGGTATCCACCTCACCCCGCAGGGCGCAGGAAAGCAAGCCCTTCCACCCCTCCCTGGTGGTCACCTGCACGCACCTGAGGGCGCGTCGGAGCCGCCCTGGGGTCTTCGAGGGCTGCTGCCAGCACCTGCGGTAAAGGGGAGGGTCAAGTTCAGAGTCAGGGCGAGCCCAGCCCGCCCTCCTGGAGGCCCCGCTCCACACTCACCTTGGCTCTTTTTCCAGACGGCGGCGCTAGAAGCCGGCGGCCCGGGCGCCGCGGCCAGGAAGGGCCGCAGGCGCGGGGGGCTTAGGCCAAAGGGCGCAGGGTTCAAGTAGGGCAGGAAGGGCCCGGAGGGGGCAGGGGCAGGGGTCGTGAAAGGCTCGAGTAGCGGGAACTGCAGGCCCGGCGCTGACGCGGGGTCGGCCTCTGGGGGGCGCTCGGGCGCGGGTGGCTCCCGGTCCAAGGCCGGGGGTGGCGGCGGGGCTGGACTCTGCGCATGCTCTGCGCAAACATGCAGGTGCTTGAAGAGCGAGCGGTGCGTGCGGAAGCGCAGGAGGCAGTTCTCACACCTGGGGGCGGGCAGAGGGCCGGGCTGGGCCTCCAGGACGACCAGGAAGAGGGGTCTGTGCCATGCCACCCGCCCTGCGAACGTGGGGACGGAGCCTGGGCCCCAGTTGCCTCCCAGCTCCCAGACAACTGTGGCAGCGACCCTTCCTGACCACTTCGGGTGGGAACCCTGGGGAAACCCAGAAAGAAGTCTCAATTTTAAGTTAGGTGGCCGGTTTTCCACTTGGGAAATAAAGCCGGGCTGGGTGGAGCCACGCCCACATATGCCACGCCCATCCAGGGAGGCGAGGGCGGGACTTGTCCAAAGCCTCACCCACATCAAGTCCCGCCCTCCAACATCCTGACCAGGAAAGGAGACAGGCCTGGAGCCCACACACAGGGTGAGGCTAGGGCAGGGCGGAGCTCAAGAGGTCAGGGTCTCACTTGAAGTAGCGATTGGGCTTGTAATGCAGTTTGCTGTGAGTCACCAGCTCCTGCATGCTGGGGAAGGTCTGGGTGCAGCTCAGGGCCGAGCAGCGGAAGAGCTTGCCTGGTAGGGATGAAGGACAGAGGAGTGGAGAGGGGTGGCCAAGGCTGGCTCCGAAGGGCTCCGCCTGTTTCCCACCCTAACCTGCTTTCCCATGACCGGCCCTGGCCCTACCTTCCAGGGACTGTGTGGGAGGGCAGTGGGTTCGCAGATGCTGTGCCAGGTCACGGATGCTGGGGAAACTGAGGCAGCAGCCAGGGCTGGAGCAGGGGATTTGCTTCCCTGCAGGACGCACAGAACAGGGGTCACTGGTCCCTTCCTCACTAGTGCTGTCCCTGACCCCAGGGCTCTGCCCCAGAGAAGCAAATATGATACTAGGGCCTTTACTCTCTGCCTCCCACAAGAGACTGATCTGCCACAGTGCAGGGGCTGGATTGGCCGGGCTCAACACTGAAGCCATAGGCTGGTATTCACTGGCTGCTCAGTAAAATGATGAGTAGCATTCCTCTATAAAGGCACCCGGGGTTAGAGATTCTCTACTCCTCCCTTCTATTGTTCCAGGGCCTGTGACTCCCTAGAAGGCCCCATCACAGATCACCTGAAGGTGGGCGTCGTCTGGGAGGCCGCAGGTCCTCGCTGGTCCCGGAGACTATGCTCGTCAGGCCCGGGCTGGGTCCCGGCCCAGATTGGCAGCTGTCTGGGGCCGGGGAGGAGCCCTGCTGAGTCCCTCCAGGCCCTCCACGTTCCCACACTAGTGGTGTGGCTGCCTGCTCAGGCCCTGGTTCCTCCGCCATGGAGGAGGAGGTGGCTGCAGCTGGCACAGTCGGGGACAACACCTCCTTGTCGGTCTCACTGGAGCTGGGCTCTGCAGTAGCCAGCATGTCCGGGCTGGGCCCTGAAGGTTTCTCCTCCTGGTGGAAAGGAGAGAGAACCCTTCTGGGATCTGGGTCCACCCAGTTGGCCCCATCCTAAGGAATCACCAGCAGAAGAAGACAGGGGTATAAGTAAGGGTGGACTACGTTCCTTTTTATAAAGATGGGATCTCGCCATATTGCCCTCGCTGGTCTTGAACCCTTGGTCTCAAGTGATACACTTGCCTCAGCCTCCCAAAGTACTGGAATTACAGGCACGAGTCACTGCACTGGCCCGGACTGAGCTCCTTATGCACATGGGAGAAGCACCTCCTCTTTTAAACTAAGATAAGTGGGAGCCCCAGTATGCGACAGGGGCGTGGCCTAGAGCGAGTGGGCGGGGACAATGAACGGAGGCGGGGCTATGGGCAGGGCGTGACTGGGACGATGCTAGAAGGAGCCAGTCAAGGATTATTTGAAGATCGACAAACACCGGCCGGTCTCGACCAGTGTGGACAATCTTGGAGGTGCAGGGGGCCCGGATGTATGAAGTTCAGGGGTGGAGACCTAGCCTAGTGGGCGTGGCCCACTACAGGCCGGGCTGGGGACGCTCTCCGACGGACCGCCAGCGGCGGACGGGTGCCCGGATGTGGGGGCGGGGTCGGCCGCAGGGTGTACGCGCGATAGGGCTGCTCCCCGCCAGCCCCCGCCTCTCCGCCGTGCCCGCGACCCCGGCGCCGCGCTCACCATCTTCGATACAGCTCGGCCTCTTGTTCCTGCGGCTCCAGCGGCTCCAGCTTAGGCAGCGGCCACCCTCTGGGCAGTGCGAGCTTGCGCTCACATCAGCGCCATTTTCCGCCTTTCAGCTCTCGCGAGATTGGGGGCGGGGCCTGCGCTAGGCGCTGGGGACGGGGCGGGGTCTGAGGTCGGAGTCGTCCTAGATCGCGGCTTGGACGCTCGTGCGTCCTTGTTAGCCCAGAGCAATGAGTGCACTTCTGCAGAGTCCGTGCACAGAGATTCGGCATGGTCTCGCTGTCC
This sequence comes from Saguinus oedipus, assembly GCA_031835075.1. NCBI lineage: Eukaryota > Metazoa > Chordata > Mammalia > Primates > Cebidae > Saguinus > Saguinus oedipus. The sequence goes on from CM063187.1 coordinate 8,129,135, forward strand.
TAGTCTTTAAAATGGGGACTTTCATCCCCTCTAGTCCTGTCCCAACACAATCCTTGGACAGTCGATAAACAGCGGTTCTCCTTTATTTTTTATAATATTGAGACAGGGTCTTGCTCTATCGCCCAGTCTGGAGCGCAGGAGTGTGATCACAGCTCGCTACAGGCTTGACCTCCTGGGCTCAGATCCTTCCATCTCAGCCTCCGGAGTAGCTGGGATTACTGGGTGCGCCACCGTGCCTAGCTAATTTTTTATTTTTATTTTTATTTTTTAGACGGTGTCTTGCTCTGTCTCCAGACTGCAGCGCAGTAGCGCGATCTTGGCTCCGCTGTGATGCAACCTTCGCCTCCTGGGTTCAAGCAATTCCCCTGCCTCAGCCTCCCAAGTAGCTGGGACTAGAGGTGTGCGCCACCACACCCGGCTACTTTTTTTGTATTTTAGTAGAGATGGGGTTTCATCATGTTGGCCAGGATGGTCATGCTCTCCTCACCATCCGCCCGCCTCGGCCTCTCAAAGTGTTGGGATTATAGGCTTGAGCCACCGCGCCCGGCCAAATTTTTCTTAGAGACAGGGTCTCTCTGTGTTGCTCAGGCCGGTCTCAAACTCCTGGGCTCAAGCAATCCTCCCGCCTCGTCCTTCCAAAGTGTTAGGATTGCAGGCATGAGCTACCTTGCCTCGCCTTACACTCACATCTTAAAATGGGGAAACAGCATTGCTTGAGCCAGGGAGGCCGAGGCTGCAGTAAGCCGTGATGGCACCACTGCACTCCTGTCTGGTCGAAAAAGTGAGACCCCATCTCTAAAAGTTAAATAAAAATAAATAAAAATGGGGAAATAGTAAATCAACACATGCAAAAGCAGTCTTTGGTCCTATTCCGTGCAATGAAGGAAACAATGTTGCAGTGATGTGTCAGGGAAGCCACTCTGAGGAGGTGACCTCAGAGCTGTCACCTGATGATCCAAGAGTGAGCTGGTGGAGAGCCCAAGGGGCAGGGCGCTCTACTGGATAGCCGGTCCTGGCGTGGGGCGGAATGGGCTTATTTTGGTCAAAGAGCAGAGAGACCAGGGCACCAGTGGAGCAGAGTGGAGGTGGAGTGTGGAGGTCAGAAAGTGAATATGGTGCAGGGCAGGTCATGCAGGGCCATGGGAGTGGTGCAGAGAGAGAAGTGTGGTTTCTGTTGTAACCACTGACAAATTTTTAGCAGTGGGAGGCGTATCATCTGATTCCTGGTAGTCACTTGGAGAAGGATGGGCTGTTGAGAGGGTGGTAAGGATAAAGTAGATCTTAGATCTCTCTCTCTCTCTCTTATAGATTGAGTCTCGCTCTGTTGCCCAGGCTGGAGTGCAGTGGTATGATCTCAGCTCACCACAACCTCAGCTTCCTGGGTTCAAGCGATTCTCCTGCCTCAGCCTCTCGAGTAGCTGGGACTGCAGGTGCCTGCTACTACACCTGGCTAATTTTTGTATTTTTAGTAGAGACAGGGTTTCACTATGTTGGCCAGGCTGGTCTCGAACTCCTTATCTCTTGATCCGCCTGCCTCACCCTCCCAAAGTGCAGGGATTACAGGCATAAGCACCTTGCTTGGCCATCTTAGATCTCTCTAATACATTATGCAGCATTCAAGAGGTGTTTGTTGAGTGCTAGGCAACTGTAGGTCTTATGTGCAATGTATTTCCATCTGTAAAGCAAGTTGTACCTATGCACTTTCGTTTTGTTTTGTTTTTGAGAGTCTCACTTCTGTCCCCCAGGCTGCAGTGCAGTGGCATGATCTTGGATCATTGCATCCTCCGCCTCTTGGGTTCAAGCAGTTCTACTCCGGAGTAGCTGGGACTACAGACATGCACCACCATGCTTGGCTAATTGTTTTGTATTTTTGGTAGAGATGGGCTTTTGCCATGTTGGCTAGGCTGGTCTTGAACTCCTGGCCTCAGCGATCCACCTGCCTTGTGCTTCCAAAGTACTGGGATTACAGGCATAAGCCACTGCATCAGGGTTTTTTTTTTTTTTTTTTTTTGAGACACAGTCACAGTCTGTTGCTCAGGCTGGAGTGCAGTGGTCTGGTGATCACAGCTCACTGCAGCCTCTACCTCCCTGGGCTCAGGTCATCCTCCTGCCTCAGCCCCCCTAGTAGCTACCACATCAAGCTAATTTTTGTATTTTTTGTAGAGATGGGGTTTCATCACATTGCCCAGGATGGTCTAGAACTCCTGGGCTCAAGTGATCTACCCGCCTCAGCCTCCAAAGTGTTGGGATTTCAGGTGTGAGCTACTGTATCTCACATGGGCTTTTACTGTACCCCCATGGGCTTTTCTATGCAGATAATACCTTTAGAAGGAGATATTTAAAAACTAGGGCGAGGAACAGGGATGTTTGAGTGGGAGAGAGACTGACTTTTCACTTTTGTGTTTTTTAATTTTTTTTTTTTTGGTCCAGGTGTGGTGTCTCAAGCCTGTAATCCCAGCATTTTGGGAGACTGAGGGGAGGCTGAGGCCGGGGGTTTGAGACCAGCCTGGACAATGCAGCAGGACTCCATCTTTACAAAAATTAAAAAGATTAGCTGGGCATGGTGGCATGTGCCTTTAGTCCCAGCTACCTGGGAGCCTGAGGTGGGAGGATCACTTGAGACCAGGATTTAGAGGCTGCAGTGAGCTCTGTTCATGCCACTGCACTCTATCCTGGGCTACAGAGCAAGACCATGTCTCAAGACAAAACAAAACAAAACAAATGTAAATAAATTAACATTTTTTTAAAAATTATTATTCAGTTAAAAACTAATTTGCTTTAAAAAACGAAGATCATTTTGATGCAGGGTGAGGAAGGATGTGTGTGTGAAGGGGAGGCTAGTGCAATGTAGGGGAAGGATGGGGTGAGGTGGCAGAGGGACAGGGACCCAAGGAAGGAAGGGAGAGGAGGGACCAGACTTAAGAAATATTGTAGGCCAGGCGCGGTGGCTCACGCCTGTAATCCCAGCACTTTGGGAGGCTGAGATGGGCAGATCATGAGGTCAGAAGTGCTAGACCAGCCTGACCAACATGGTGAAACCCCATCTCTACTAAAAATGCAAAAATTAGCCGGGCATGGTGGCACATGCCTGCAATCCCAGCTACTTGGGAGGCTGAGGCAGGAGAATAGCTTGAAACTGTAAGGCAGAGGTTGCTGTGAGCTGAGATTGTGCCATTGCACTCCAGCCTGGGCAACAAGAGCAAAACTCTGTCTCAAAACAAAACCACCACCACCAAAAAAAACTTATTTGCTTTAAAAAACAAAGATCATTTTGATGCAGGGTGAGAAGGGGTGTGTGTGTGTGTGTGTGTGTGTGTGTGTGCAAGGGAGGCTAGTGCAATGTAGGGGAAGAATGGGGTGAGGTGGCAGAAGAAACAGGGACCCAAGGAAGGAAGGGAGAGGAGGGACTAGACTTACGAAATGTTGTAAAAGAGTCAACAGGATGTAGGGGTGAGCAGCAGGTGGGGCAAACATGACTGAGGTCTGTATCTAGACAGGAGATGATATCAGTTAGCAAATGCTAAATCTTTAAGATAATGGCCCACGGGGGCATGCACAGTGGCTCACACCTGTAATCTCAGCCCTTTGGGAGGCTGACACAGGATGATGATTTGAGTCCAGGAATCCAAGGCTGCAGTGTGCTACCATCATACCACTGCATTCCAGTCTGGGGCACCAGAGTGAAACCCTGTTGCAAAACAACACCTTCAAGAATCAGATTCTGGGGTGCAGTGGTGTGTGCCTGTATTCTCAGCTACTAGGGGGAAGGCCAAAGTTGGAGTATTGCAGGCACCCAGGTGGTCGACACCAGCCCCAACACAGTGAGACCCCATCTTCAGAAGAAGAAAAGGAAAATGAGAGATGGGAAGCACCAGGGCCATTCGAGAGATTGTTAAATGCTTCTGTGTAATCATTGAGCAATAAAAAGCTCCTTGAGACCTGGTTGCAGCCTTGGGAATTTTTTCCAGCCATGCTCAGCTTCCCAAGACAGTCACAGAAGGGAGAATAGATTCTGCAGAAGGCTCTGCTGGCCAGTCTTGCTCTCTGTGTGTATGTGTGTGAGTCAAGAGTCTTGTTCTGTCACCCAGGGTGGAGTGCAGTGGCACAATCTTGACTCACTGCAACCCCCACCTCCCCAGCTCAAGCAATTCTCCTGCCTCAGCCTCAGGAGTAGCTAGGACTACAGGCGTGCACATCACGCCCAGCTAATGTTTGCATTTTTAGTAGAAATGGGGTTTCACCATGTTGGCCAGGCTGGTCTCGAACTCTTGAGATCTGCCCATCTCAGCCTCCCAAAGCTCTGGGATTACAGGCATGAGCCACAGCACCCTGCTGATAGTCTTGCTTTGATTACTGCTCTCCTAGGAATTCCTGATGCCCTGTTCTCCAGCTGAGTAGGTATTCTGTGCCTGGAGTTCCCCCATCACAGCTTAGATCCCTCTGTGCAGTGCTTGCCATCAAAATTCGCTGAGACCGACCCTCTTCCACCTTCTTGGCTCCTACTGCAATACCCATTCCACCTCTGAGTTCCCCTCTTTTCTGTGGCCCAGTGCTGACCTCACCAGTCTGCCCCATCTCTCCTGGACTGGCTTCTCTTCGAGCGGCTGAGCATGGAGTGGGTGTCCATATGAGAAAGTTAGAATTATAATAATAATTATTATTAGAAAGACAGGGTCTCGGCCAGGCACAGTGGCTCATGCCTGTAATCCCAGCACTTTGGGAAGCTGAGGCAGGTGGATCACGAGGTCAGGAGTTCAAGACTAGCCTTGCCAAGATGGTGAAACTCCATCTCTACTAAAAAACACAAAAATTAGCTGGGTGTGCTGGTGGGTGCCTGTAATCTCAGCTACTGGGGAGGCTGAGGCAGAGAATTGCTTGAACCTGGGAGGAGGAGGTTGCAGTGAGCCAAGACCGTGCCACTGCACTCCAGTCTGAGTGACAGAGCAAGACTCCGTCTCAAAAAAAAAAAAAAGAAAGAAAAAAAGAAAGACAGTGTCTTGCTCTGTTGCTGAGGCTAGAGTACATCACTGTAATCATAGCTCACTGCAGCCATCTGGGAATATAGGCATGCACCATGACTCTAGCTAATTATTATTATTATTTTTTTAGAAGGAGTCTTGCTCTGGTTGCCCAGGCTGGAGTTCAAAGGCACAATCTCAGCTCACTGCAACCTCCACCTCCCAGGTTCAAGGGATTTCTCCTGCCTCAGCCTCCCGAGTAGATAGAATTACAGGTGCCTACCACCAGGCTCAGTTAATTTTTTTTTTTTTTTTTTTTTTTGCCAATCAATGAGAGCTTGTAAGGTTGCTGAGGTTGGTTGGCCTTGAACTCTTGGCCTCGCCTTCGCAAGAGCCACGACATCCGGCTGGAGCCACTTTGGGCCCAATTTTTGTATTTTTAGTAGAGATAGGGTTTCACCATGTTGGCCAGGCTGGTCTTGAACTCCTGACATCAGGTGATCCACTCACTTCGGCCTTCCAAAGTGCTGGGATTACAGGTGCGAGCCACTGCGCCTGGCTGAAACAGGGACAAGTTCAAGCTTTGTAGCCACATATGAATGCAAGGCATGGCTCCGTGCAGTCTTGGTCAGTGAACCTCTCCGAGCCTCCATTGTTCCACCTGTAAGACGGAGTCCTTCATGGCTCCTACCTCACAGGGTTGTGAAAACATCATCCTTGTAAGTTCATCCTTGTAACTTACCAAGAGTTCATCCTCTTAGTAAGTTCACTCATGCTTTCACCTGGCAAACGTTTATTGTCTTAGTGATGACAAAATGAGCAAAGTCACACTTGTCAAGGACCCCTCCCTGCAACTGTGCCCAGCTCTTTGCCAACAGCACAGGACTTGAGACTCATCTCTTATTCACACGGCAGGTGGGAGGTAGATTCTGCTGTTAGTCCCATTTGACACATGCAGAAATGGAGAACAGGCAGCGGGTGTGGTGTTGGGGGAAGACCAGGGTCCAGGGGCGGGGGGCTGCACCAGGGACCCGCAGACCCATGGCGTGGGCAGGGCTGGAGGCCACAGGACTGGACTTTTATGCCAAGGTAGCCCAGGTCAATGAGGTTCTCATTGGCAGGGCCTGGCTCCCCACCAGGCAGGCAGGCAGGCAGACAGGCGGGAGAAAGAGAAGGCAGAATCCCAGGCCCCCAGCTCAGATCTTCTCCACGTAGTTTCCTGGGAAGAGGCCCTCCTGACCATGAAGCCGGCCCTTCCACCAGCCTGAGGAATCTGTGGGAGAGAGGAAAGCTTGAGGTGCCCCTAGCTAGTCCTGGAGAAGGCTCTCTTGCCAGCTCTGTCTGCCTTGTTCATGGGGTCTCCCTATGTTGCCCAGGCTGGTCTTGAACTCCTGGGCTGAAGCTATCCTCCTGCCTCAGCCTCCCAAAGTGCTGGGATTACAGGTGTGAGCCACCACACCTGGCCCATTCTCTATGTTCTTGACCTGCCACAAGGCAGGAGCTGAACAGAGAGTTGTCTGCTGATGAAAGGAAAGAAGGAAGGCAGGGATGGAGGAAGGGAGACATGGTCTTTCCAAGCCAGTGAGTCATACTCTGTCAATTTCTAGAGCATTTGCTGTGTTCTTCCCACATCCATCTCCTACCCACATCCAGCTCTTCCCCATATTACGCCTGTCATTCCAGCACTTTGGGAGGCCGAGGCAGGTGGATCACTTGAGAGACCAGCCTGGCCAACATGGCGAAACTCCATCTCTACTGAAAATACAACAAAATTAGCCGGGCATGATGGCAGGCGCCTGTAATCCCAGCTACTCTGGAGGCTGAGGCAGGAGGATCACTTGAACCCAGGAGGTGGAGGTTGCAGTGAGCCAAGACTGCGGCTAATTTTGGTTTTTGTAGAGACAAGATTCTGCCATGTTCCCCAAGCTGGTCGCCTGGGCTTAAGAGATGTACCTGCCTAGGCCTCCCAAAGTGCTGGTATTACAGACATGAGCCACTGCATCCAGCCATCTCTACTCTTTAGAAAAATTTTTTGGGGCCAGGCACGGTGGCTCACACCTGTAATCCCAGCACTTTGGGAGGCTGAGGTGGGCAGATCATGAGGTCAAGAGATTGAGACCATCCTCACTAACATGGTGAAACCTCGTCTCCACTAAAAATACAAAAATTAGCCAGGTGTGGTGGCACACACCTGTAGTCCCAGCTACTAGGGAGGCTGAACCCGGAAGGTGGAGGTTGCAGTGAGCCGAGATCCTGCCACTGCACTCCACCCTGGCAACAGCGTGAGACTCCGTCTCAAAAAATTTTTTTTGTAAATTTTTCTTTCTTTTCTTTTTTTTTTTTTTGTCTTTATCAGCAGCATAAAGTAAATTTTTTGTAGAGATGGGGTCTTGCTGTGTTGCCCAGGCTTGTCTCAAACTCCTGTCCTCAAGTGATCCTCCTGCCTTGGGTGCTGGGATTACAGGCATGAGCCACCTCACCTGTCTGTTATCTCTGTTCTCCTGTGGGGAGGGCGTGCCGTGTGTGTGGGGGGTCTGCCTGGCTATGTCACCACTCCCCTCACCCCAGCTTCTGCCCTGGTACACACACCTTCCATGAGGATCTCAATGACCTCATTCACGTTGAAGCTCAGCTCGTCCACGTCTTGGCCCACGTATTGGTACAGGGCCCGGCACCTGGGGCCATGTATCCGAGGCTGGGGCTTGGGTCGGCCTACACCAGGCACTGGCCGTTGCCCCACACTGCGCTTCCTTTGCATGCTGTGGGCACAGGAAGTTCGAGTCACAGCCCCAGACACTCCCCTATCCCCTGCCTGCCTCCTGGGGCTGCCCTTCCACCCCACCTACCCGGCCATGCCCTGGTCAGGCACGTTGAGGAATTCTGTGTTGTGCTCCGAGGGCGGCCGTGCCCGGGGGCGTCTGCTGGCTCCCAGGGATGTGGACGGAGGGCCCCGGGGAGGCCGGTGGGAGCCCCCTCCAGACATGATCTCCAGGGGCAGGGGGCCCCCTCTGGCAGACAGCGGCACCCCATTGCGATCCATGCCTATGGCAGGAGTAAGGATGAGGACATGTATCAGGGTGATGCTAGGAGGATTTGAGAAAGTCTCCAACTCAGGCTTATGATATCCTCTCCTCTCAGCCTCTGAGACAGCTGAGGCACACACCACCAGGCCCAGATCATTTGACAATAATTTTTAGACCGGGCCTAGTGGCTCACGCCTGTAATTACAGCACTCTGGGAGGCTGAGGCAGGCGAATCATGAGGTCAGGAGATGGAGACCATCCTGGCTAACACGGTGGAACCCCGTCTCTACTAAAAATGCAAAAAATTAGTCAGGCTTGGTGGTGGGTGCCTGTAGTCCAAGCTACTTGGGAGACTGAGGCAGGAGAATTGCTTGAACCCAGGAGGCAGAGGTTATAGGGAGCCGAGATCGCACCACTGCACTCCAGCCTGGGAGACAGAGTGGGACTCCACCTCAGAAAAAAAGTAAAAAGATGTAGTTTTCAGGGCTGGAGTGTTGGGTGGGAGGAGAGAAGATGTCAGTGGTTAGCTGGGTTTGGGTTTTGAAGGGCTCTGAATGCCACACCAAGCTTAGCCTTTATTCTGTGGGAGATGGGGAGCTATGAGAGTTCTGGACAGAGAAGTGAGTGGTCAAGTGTGCTTGTTAGATTTGTTTCCTGAAGGTCTGGCTTAGGCCATAGGACCCACAAGAGATAAGGGAAGATAGCAAGGGAGCAGCTCCTCACCTCTGGGGGGCCCAGGGGCCGGCCGGGAAGGGGCGGGGGTCGACCTCCGAGATCTTCCCTTGGCCATTCCCTTCCGTGTAGGCTCTGAAAGAAGTGTGTCAGGGATTTGTGTAATGGACAGACCAGGCTCTTGGCCCCGCCCACAAGGCTAGTCCATTCTGGGGCACCCTGGCTCTGCCCAGTAATTGGCCGTGCCCCCAATGCCCCACCCCTCAGTGGCCTGGCTCTTCGGGCCCGCCCACTTTAGGACACGACTTCACTACTACCTCTTTCCAAGTTGCCGCTCTGGCCACACCCCTCTGGTCCCTCCCCATTGGTCACGTCTTCTCTTAACTGTCATTCTCTCTCTCTAGACCCGCCCCTTCCTTGCTGTTGCCCATTCTGGTCCAGCCTCGCTGGCCCCGCCTCACTATTTTAATTGGTTTTCTCCATGGCCCTGCCCCTCCTCCACATTTGGGCCACTCATTGGTTGCGGCCTTTCTTTAAAAGTCTCTCCTCTCCCTCATCTCCCCTCTTCCTCCTCTCTCCCCTCTCTCCCTACCTCTCGCCCCTCCCCTCTCTCTCTCCCCTCTCCTCCCTCTCCCCTCCTCCCCCTCCCCTTTCCCCTTCCCCCCTCTTTCCCCCATCCCTCCCATCCTCTCCCCCATCTCTGCCTCCCCTTTCTCCCCTCCCTCTCCCCTTCTCTCTCTGTTCTCCCTCCGCCCCACCCTATCTCTCCCCTTATACCCTCTCTCTGCTCTCTCTTCCCTCTCTCTCCGTCTCTCTCCCCCTTCTTCCCACTCTCTCCCTCCCCTCTTTCTCTTCCCCTATCTGCTCTCTCTCCCCACCATCTCCCTGCCCTCCCCTATCTCCCCAATCTCACTATCCCCTGTCCCTCCTCTCTCGACCCTCCCCTTCCTGGTCTTTGTTCACATTTGACCAACCTCGCTGGCCCCGCCCCCCCTCCCCGCCCCCGAAGCCTTCATTGGTCCGCTCTTCCCCGCCCCCTCTGCCCTAGTTCCTTGCAGACTCACTGGAGCTCTTGGGCAGCCCGTCGCCCACGCTGACCGTTAGGGTCCGGCCGCCAACCTTGAGCACTGACAAGTCGCCGGAGCCGCGGGAGAAGGTGACGCTGCGGGTGCCGCCACCGCCCCAGCCCTCCTTCTTCACCCGGAACTGTAGTCTGTGGGGAGAGGGGAAAGCTTGGGGGCGCTGACCGTGGTCCCCGTCCCACCCCACCCGCGCTGGGGCGGGAGGGAGTACACCACACCGAGACCACCCGGAGATGGTGCTGGGGTTGGCACCTCCCCCCCAGATGGTGCTGGGGTTGGCGGCCCCCCGAGATGGTGCTGGGGTTGGTGCTGGGGTTGGCGAGCCCTAGCCCTACGTGTCGCTGAAGGTGAGGGGCAGGGGCCTCCGCGTCGCCTCCTCGAAGCGCTTGCACAGAAGGCTGACGAACTCGGTCTTGAAGACGCTCTCCAGGAAGCTGTCGGTGGTGTCCTCCTGGAGGATGAAGAAGTCGTCCTGTCGTGTGCTGGGGAGGGGCGGATGAGAGCGTCAGGTGAGACACTGGTAACAGAGACAGGTGGGACACAGGTGAGAACGACAGGTGAGAGCGGCAGGTGAGACTGACAGGTGAAGGTGGCTGAAGGTGGACTTAGGGAAGGGTCAGTTAAGGGCCAAGTGATGGGTGCCCAGGTGGGAGAAAAATGGGGAAGTGGCAAGGAGTGGGAGAGGTGGTTACAGAAGAGAGCCAGGTGAGGTCTAGTAAGAGGGTAAGGTGTGGCTCACACCTGTAATCCCCGCATTTTGGGAGGCCAACGCGGGCTTATCACGAGGTCAGGAAATCGAGACCATCCTGGCTAACACTCTACTGAAAATACAGAAAATTAGCCAGGCGTGGTGGCGGATGCCTGTATTCCCAGCTACTCGGGAGGCTGAGGCGGGAGAATATCTGAACCCGGGAGGTGGAGATGCAGTGTGCTGAGATTGTGCCACTGTACTCCAGCCTGGGCCAAAGAGAAGACTCCATCTCAAAAAAGAAGAAAATAGGGTAAGGTGCAGGACAGAAGCTATTGGCAAGTAAGGATCATGAGCATAGGGGGCAGGTGAACATGACAGGTGGGGCCAAGAGAGGGCTACAGGCAAGTCACCAGGTAAGATTCTCAGGGTAACAGATGGGGTCACTAGAATGAGGGCAGCTAGGGGACAGGTGAGAGTGACTGTGGGGCAGTTAGGGACCTGGCTTCACCTGAGGGAGACTCCCCGCAGAGCCTGGATGTCCAACTTCTTCTTCAAGACTTCACGCACCTGGCCCTTCTCGGGTCCCTTCTTCACCTTCTCTCGCCCAATCACATACACACACTTGGGCGTCAGGATCAAGTCCCGCTTGATGGGCTGTGGGGATGCATTATTAAAGGCCAGTGGCTGGAGCTTAGGGCATGCAGCCTGGCCAGTCTGACGACAGAGGGTCCACCCCCGGCAGAGGGATGGTGTTGGCAGGTCAAGTGAGCAGGGTAAGATGTGTATGAATCTGGGTGAAGGTGTATGAATTGTCTGTTTCATAGACAGGGTCGTACTCTGTCACCCAGGCTGGAGTGCAATGGTGCCATCATAGCTCAATGCAACCTCGACCTCCCAGGCTTGAGCGATCCAACTGCCTCAGCCTCCTGAGTAGCTGAGACCACAGGTGCACGCCACCATGCCCGGCTAATTTTGGTATTTTTTGTAGAAACAGGGTTTTATTCTGTTGCCCAGGCTGGACTTGAACTGAGCTCAAGCAAACTGTTCTCTTTGGCCTCCCAAAGGGCTGGGATTACAGGTGTGCACCATTGTGCCTGGCCATGAGTTGTTGTTACATAAGAAACAGAAGGAGAGTCTGGGCATGGAGGCTCACGCCTGTAATTCCAGCACTTTGGGAGGCGAAGGCAGGTGGATCACGAGGTTAGGAGTTTGAGACCAGCCTGGCCAATACAGTGAAACCCCATCTCTACTAAAAATACGAAAATTAGCTAGGTGTGGTGGTGCACACCTGTAGTCCCAGCTACTTGGCAGGCTGAGGTAGGAGAATCGCTTGAACCTGGGAGGCGGAGGTTGTGGTGAGCTGAGATCGCTCCACTGTACTCCAGCCTGGGTGACAGCGTGAGACTCCATCTCCAAAAAACAAACAAAAAACCACAGAAGGAGGTCAGGCGGGAATGTGTTGGTTGGCTAGAAAAGGGTGTTTGGGTCACTGAATGGGTGCTGGGTAGGTAAGGCACCTGCTAGACATGGGTGCCTGGGCCAGAGAAGAGCACTTAGACCAGGCGAAAGTGCTTGGGTCATGTGGCTGTAGCCAACTCATGTAAAGGCATTACAGTTCAGGTGAGGGTGTACAAGTCAGGTAGATAAGAGTATCTGGATCATGAGAGGGAATGAGCAGGTGTGTATCTGAATGCTGAGTTTGTACAGGAAGGCCGGTGAGGGTGTACCTGGTAGAAGTGTGACTGTGAAGGCCAGTTGCACTGGCCATGGTCAGAGTCCTCTAGGTCTAGAGGGGAAACCTGTGTAGGTGAAAATATTTTAGGTGATGCTTACAGGTCAGCCAAGAGGGCATACTTGCCACATAGACCTGTGCAAAGCAGGTGTGTGGATCAGGAGAAGGCACCCAATACTGTATGTCTGGTATGTGAGGTTGTACAGATCATGTGAGGATTCACCTGCCACATAAACTTGTCCAAGGTAGGTGAGGGTGTCCAGGCCGTATGAGAATACGTAAAGGTAAAGATGATATATAGGTTATCTCAGTAGATACCTGCCACACATAGGCCTCTCTAAGGTGGGGATAGGGTGAGTTACTGAGCTAGGGGACTGGGACATGAGATATGGGTCAAGTGAGTGTGTACCTGGCTTGCCCAGGTACAGCTAAGGGTAAACAGGCCATGTCTGGGTGTACCTGTGGAGAGGAATGTCCAGGCTAGGTGATTAGAGTACACTTGTGCTCAGGGCTGTCTGGGCCAGAAGAGGATGTTTCTGCTGGTGGAGGTGCCCTGCTGTCTATGCCAAGCATGAGTGCACGGGTCAGGTGGTATATTTCGGTGGACAGCATGTACCTATGGACTAGGTTGCCTGGACCAGGTGAGAGTGTACCTATGGATAGGTGTGTCTGGGCCAGGTGAAGGTATATCTAATTGCCAGGTTAAAGGGAGAGTGTACCTAATGGATAGGTGTGTCTTGGATAGGCATGTCTAGGATAGACGAGGGTGGCCAGGGCTTCTGGACAAGATGAATGTATAATTGTGGACAGATGCCTCTGGCCAGGCGAGGGTGTATCTGACAGATGTATCTAGGCTACAGATGCATGTTTGATGGACAGCTGTGTCTGCCATACTTAAGTGCATACCTGTGGGCAGATGTGCCTGGGCAGGTGTGCCTGGTCAAGTGAGGGTATACCTGTGATGGAACAGATGGATCTAGGCTGGGGGATATATACCTGTGGCCAGGTGTGTCTGGGCCAGGTGAGGGTATACCTGTGATGGAATGGATGGATCTAGGCTGGGGGATATATGCCTGTGGGCAGGTGCATCTAGGCCAGGTGAGGGTGCCAGGCTGCAGCCAGGGTCTTGCCATGCCCACCCACTAGTGCCTCACCTTGAAGCGGCGGTCGTACTTGGTGACCGAATCAGCGAAGTCCACTCGCTCCCTCTTCCCCAGGAATTGACGCAGCTCCGGCCGCTCCTCCAGCCCCAGGTAGTCCCCAACAAAGTTCCGATTGATGCTGTTGCGCCTCCTCTCTTTCTTGTTAAGCAGGATGTTGGAAGCTGCAGGAACCAAGGGCGGAGGCCGGAGCTCGAGACACAGCTCCTCCAGGTCCAGGTGTCCCTGCCCTTAGCCTTTCACCCAAAGCCTCTCACCTTCCTCCCGCATCTCCTCGTACTTCCGGACAGCCACGTGGCGCCGCCAGGCCTTCTGGATGGTTCGAGCAAAGCCATCAAACTTCCGCTCTCGCATCTCCTCCAGGAGGAAAAGCTGGGTGGGGGTTGGGGGGGCACATGGGTGAGTCCTGGTGTTTCCCCAGAGGCTGCAGTCCCCAGTTTCCCTGGGCCCACCCTACTCACAATGCTTTTGCTCACCCACACCCACACACATGGTAATTTTTTTTGAGAGATGGGGTCTTTCTGTTGACACTTAATAAACATGAAAAAGGGGCTGGATATGGTGGCTCAGGCCTGTCATTCCTAATACTTTGAGAGGCCAAGGCGGGTGGATCACCTGAGATCAGGAATTTGAGACCAGTCTGGCCAACATGGTGAAACCCCGTCTCTACTAAAAATACAAAAAAAAAAAAAAAAAAAAAAAAAAATGCTGGTGTGGTGCTGGACCCCTGTAGTCCCAGCTACTCAGGATCCTGAGTTAGGAGAATCACTTGAACACAGGAGGCAGAGGTTACAGTGAGCCGAGATCATGCCACTGCGCTCCAGCCTGGGCAAGAGCAAGACTTGGTCTCAAAAAACAAAAAGAAAAAACCGGCTGGCCTTGGTGGCTCATGACTGTATTCCAAGCACTTTGGGAGGCCGAGGTGGGTGGATCACAAGGTCAGGAGATAGAGATCATCCTGGCTAACATGGTGAAACCCCGTTTCTACTAAAAATGTTTTTAAAAAAATGTAAAAACTTAGCTGGGCATGGTGGCATGCGCCTGTAGTCCCAGCTACTCGGGAGGCTGAGGCAGGAGAATCACTTGAACCCAGGAGGCGGAGGTTGCAGTGAGCCGAGATTGTGCCACTGCACGCCAGCCTGGCAACAAAGCGAGACCCCTATCTCAAAAAAAAGAAAGAAAGAAAGAAAGAAAGAAAAACACAAGGTCTCGCTCTGTCATCCAGACTAGAGTGCAGTGGTGCAGTCACAGTTCACTACACCTTCAACCTCTTGGGTTCAAGAGATCCTCCCACCTCTGCCTCCTCAGTAGCTGAGACTATAGCTGTGAGCCATCATGCCCAGCTAATTTTATTTTTTTGTAGAGATGTGGTCTTGCCATGTTGCCCAGGCTGGAAACAATTTTTTTTTTTTGAGACGGAGTTTTGCTCTTGTTGCCTAGGCTGGTGTAGTGGCGTGATCTCGGCTCATTGTAAACTCTGCCTCCTGGGTTCAAGCAATTCTCCTGCCTCAGCCTCCTGAGTAGCTGGGATTATAGGTGCAAGCCACCACGCCCAGCTAATTTTTTTGTATTTTTAGTAGAGACGGGGTTTCACCATATTGGTTAGGCTGGTCTTGAACTCCTGACCTCAAGTGATCTGCCTGCCTCTGCCTCCCAAAGTGCTGGGATTACAGGCATGAGCCACTGCGCCCAGCTGGAAACATTTTTATTATCCTACAAATGACCGGACCTCCCTATGTGGGGTATACACTTCTGCATTACAATACAACAGTGGGTCACCAGCTTCAGATTGCAGCTATGCCACTTTCTACTTGTGTGCCCTTGCCAGAAACAGTATAACATCACGGTTTCTCACACTGTTAGTATAGATAGTTATACCATCTGTATAAGGGACACCCCAGTGTCAGAGATGGTAGAAATGGGAACCAGTGTGCATCTTGGAAAACCAATAAAATACAGTAAATATGAAAATCTGGCTGGGTGCGGTGGCTTATGCCTATAATCCCACACTTTGGGAGGCTGAGGCATGTGGATCACCTGAGGTCAGGCGTTTGAGACTAGCCTGGCCAATATGGTGAAAGCTCCGTCTCCACTAAAAATACACACACAAAAAAAATAAATTAGCTGAGCCAAGATCATGTCATTGCACTCCAAGCCTGGGCGACAAGAGAGAAACTCCATCTAAAAAAAAAAAAATCTGATGTGTAGGACGTGTTGTGACTGGCGACTGTGTGGTTGAGTAGTGTACGACCTGCACAGCCATGCCTGGCAGGCCCAGAAAGGAAGCTTTTGCAGAAAGCAGAGGAAAGGGTTTTGAGTTGTAAGAGTCTAGGCCCAGAGGTGAGTTAGAGAACGAATTACATTAGAGCAAGTCAAAGTGCAAACTCTGAGAGGAATGTCTTTTCATTTGGAATAATAGCAGATGAACAAGGTCAGCCTGGATATAACCACCTACTTTTAATAAACTACGGGATATTAAAATACCGTAAATCCATTGTAATAAAAACAATGGCATGCCTGTCAGAGAATAGAACAATTAAGTGGAATAGGGCAGATGCCTGAGAAACATCCTAATTCAATGAGAAACTGTGATCAAAGGGATGATATTATCAATTAGTGAAGATGGGAAATACTGCAAATACAGGCTGGTGCGATGGCTCATGCCTCTAATCCCAGCACTTTTCGAGGCTAGGTGGGAGGATAGCTTGAGTCTAGGAGTTCACGACCAGCCTGGGCAACATAGAAAGATCCTGTCTCTACAAAAAATAAAAAAAAAAACGCAAATATTAGCCAAAGGTGTTTTCCAGGCTGGTTTGAACTCCTGGCTTCAAACCATCCTCCTGTCTCAGGCTCCCAAAGCACTGGCATTATAGGCATGAGCTACCACACCTGGCCTGATGCTGGTTTTATTTTGCTTCTTTTCTGTTCTATGTCAATTTTTTTTGGTCTGTTTCTTCCAGAGTCTCTCTCTCTCTCTCTCTCTCTCTCTTTTTTTTTTTAAGACAGAGTCTCACTGTGTCACCCAGGCTGGAGTGCACTGGCACGATCTCAGCTCACTGCAACCTCCACCTCCCAGGTTCAGGCAATTCTTCTGCCTCAGCCTCCTGAGTAGTTGGGGCTACAGTCATATGCCACTACATCTGGCTAATTTTTTGTTTTTAGTAGAGATGGGAGTTTCACCATGTTGGCCAAAAAGTGGTCTGAATCTCCTGACCTCGTGATCTGCCCAGCTTGGCCGGGATTACAGGCGTGAGCCACTTAGTCTGGCCGACCAGAGTGTCTCTCTCAGTCTCTTTCTCTCTCACTCGCAGTCTTTCTTAATCTCTCGCTCAGTCTCTCAATCTCTCAATTGCTTTTTCAATTTCTCTTTCAATCTCTCAATTTCTCTGTCAGTCTCCCTTTGTCAGTCACTCTCAATCTCTTTCTCAGTCTCTCAATCTTTCTCTCAATCTCTGTCTCTCTCTGTCCCTCTCCCTCCTTCTCTGTCTGTCCCTCAAACGCACTCACCGACTCCGGGTTCTTGACAAAGACCTTGGTGCTCCCCATCTGGTACTGGTCAGGCTCCATGTTGACCGCCCGAAGCAGGTGCTGGACACCCTGGCGTTCGTCCCCACGCCACCGGGGCCACGTTTCGGGGGTCAGAATGGCATACCTGGGGGCAGAGGGCCGGAGTGTGGGAGTGCTTGGAGCAGACAGGGCCTGCTGGGCGTTATGATTGAGGGGATGGCAAGGGTGGGGGTTGGGGGGGGCTCCTCACCTCTGCAGGAACTTGCCGAACTGGCGGCGGTAGGCGAAGCCGGCTCTGCGCACCCTGATGTTCTCCTTCAGGCCCAGGTATTCCACCTGGTGCTTGACCCTGGTGGGGAGGGTAGACTGAGTCCCCTGCTCAGGGGGCCGGGGGGATAGTCAGTTCTGGTGGTGGGTGGGAGGTGCTGGAGATGGGGGATCTAGGGGGCTCTGGATTCATGCTGAGGGAAGTTTGGGGGGTAAGTTCTGTGGTCTGGGGGGACTTCAGGGGTCAGCCTGGGGACTGGGGGAGGGATCTTATCCTGATGGTCCCTTCTGAGGTCAGTTTGCAGGTGGGGGTGGGGGGAGGGGCTGTGCTAGTCCCTGGGTCATCCTACAGGAGGTCAGGGAAGTGTCTCAGTCAGTTCTAGGGGTAACCGCAGGGCCCTGAGGGGATGAGTCTTGGATGGGTTGGGAAGTCACCTGTTCTCCTCCCAGTCCCGGGGCCTCTTGGTCTCGTTGGGTTTGATGCAGCGGATATAGTGGGGTGTGCACCTCTTCAGTGTGGCCACCAGGTCGTTGGCTTGTTTCTGGGGCAGAAGTGGAGACGGGTGGGTGGGGGGGGCACAGAGATGGGACCCTCTGGCCCCTCTCTTCTCCCCACCCTGGATACAGTCTCAGGAGACAGAGACACACTGGGGGTGGCTGAGGGCTGGTAACAGGTAGGCCACAGGGGCCAGATGTCCCCGGGCTGTGTTCACCTTAACTTGTGCATACCACACTAGTGGGACTGATGTGGGGTGTCTGCCTGACCCTCGAACCCAGGATGACAAGCTCTCACGTCTGCCACACTCACCACTTAGCTTGGCACATAGTAAGTGCTTAATAGTAAATGTTTGTCTGTTGACTGAGTAACAGAGTCCTTGAAAGAGCATTTCGTTTTGTCCTTTGGGGAGACAGGTACCTTGGGTGGTGGTTTTTTTTTCTTTTTTTGAGATGGAGTTTTGCTCTTTCACCCAGGCTGGAGTGCAATGGTGTGATCTTGGCTCACCGCAACCTCTGCCTTCTGGATTCAAGAGATTCTTCTGCCTCAGCCTCCCAGGTAGCTGGGATTACAGGCATGTGCCACCACACCCAGCTACTTTTTGTATTTTTAGTAGAGAAAGGGTTTTGCCATGTTGGTCAGGCTGGTCATGAACTCCTGACCTCAGGTGATCCATCTACCTTGGCCTCCCAAAGTGTTGGGATTACAGAAATGAGCCACCGTGCGTGGCTGGGTATTTTTTTTTTTTTTGAGACAGGGTCTTGCTCTGTCACCCAGGCTGGAGTATAGTGGTGCCATGATGGCTCACTGCAGGTCCAACCTCCTGGGCTCAAGCAATCCTCCTGCCTCAGCTTCCAGAGTAGCTTGGATTACAGGTGTGAGCCACTGTGCCTGGCTGAGACAGGTACTTTGGAAGTAGGGAACTGTGTGTATGCCTGAGAGGTTAGCCTTGGGTTTTGCATTTTATTTTATTTTTATTATTATTTGGAGACAAAGTCTCACTCTGTTGTCCAGGGTGGAGTGCAGTAGCATGATCTCCTCTCACTGCAGCCTCCATCTCCCAGGTTCCAGGGGTTCTTCTACCTCAGCCTCCTGAGTAGCTGGAACTACAGGTGTGTGTCTCAGGAGGCTGAGGCAGGAGAATTGCTTGAACCCAGGAGGTGGAGGTTGCAGGGAGCCAATCTTGCCTGGGCAGCAAGAGTGAAATTCCATCTAAAAAAAAAAAATTATTGGATAGGCTGGATGTGGTGGCTCATGCCTGTAATCCCAGCAGTTTGAGGCTGAGGTGGGTGGATCACTTGAGGTCAGGAGTTGGAGACCAGCCTGGCTAACATGGTGAAACCCTATCTCTACTAAAAATACAAAATTAGCTGGGCATGGTACTGCGTGCCTATAATCCCAGATACTGGGAAGGCTGAGGTGGGGGAATCGCTTGAATCCTGGAGGTAGAGGTTGCAGGGAGCTGAGATCATGCCGCTGCACTCCAGCCTAGGGGACAGAGTGAGACTCCATCTCAAAAAAAAAAAGAAATTATTGGATATTTATTAAGTTTTTTTTTTTTTGAGATGGAGTTTCGCTCTTGTTACCCAGGCTGGAGTGCAATGGCACGATCTTGGCTCACCGCAACCTCCACCTCCTGGGTTCAAGCAATTCTCCTGCCTCAGCCTCCCAAGTAGCTGGGATTACAGGCACGCGCCACCATGCCCAGCTAATTTTTGTATTTTTAGCAGAGACAGGGTTTCACCTTGTTGACCAGGAGGCTCTCGACCTCTTGACCTTGTGATCCACCCGCCTCGGCCTCCCAAAGTGCTGGAATTATAGGCACGAGCCACCATGCCTGGCCAAGATTTTTTTTAAAGTCTCTCAAAATGTTTATTTTTGTCAGAATAGCTGACGATTTTCTGTTAAGCATTTTGGTTTATAATTATAATAAGCATTTTCCCCCCTTGAAAAATCCATTCAAATATCTCAACCCTTGAGGTAAAGCACTTTAACTAAATAATAATAATTAAAAAAATCCTGATTTGTTTTAAAGGAAAAAAATCTTAAAATTCCTTTAGCTTGATAAACAGAAATAATCTCTTCTTGTTCTACTCTGGTGAACGTAAATGTATTTCCTACAGCCAAGAATCCAGTCACTTATTGGCAAACCAAAGGTGAGAACAATTCATTTACACTCTCTACTCAAACGTAGTACAACACTGCTGTGTTCACATGTACTTTGCTTAGAGTTACCAACACTCTTCTGGCAAAGACAAAGTTTTGGAATGGCAAAAGCAACAGAAGGTTTAGCTCTCAAAGTTCCAGAAAGGAATTAATCTGAGTCTTCATCATCCAGATAGTCCTCAGCATTGCTTAATGTTCGGACTGCATCTGTGCCCTGTTTCTTTTTCAGGAGAGACGCACAGGCAGCATTGGTAGCCATGTCGAAGGCCAGCTTCTTCTCATTGCTTCTCAACTGGACAATATCTGCATAACCCAGGCAGCAGCATGCAAAGCTGTGACTCCCAACTTGTTCTGCTGGTTCAGTTCAATATTTGGTTGAGTAAATAGCATTTCCACTATATCTTTGTGACCCCCACGGCAAGCCCAGTATAAGGCAGTGCTTCCAGCTTTGTCTAAGCCATAATGCCCACTTTAAGCCATTAACGCCCACTCTCTTGTCCAAACATTCTCTCAACCAGCTCAAGTTGCCTCTTTTTGCTGCTTCATGCAATGGATTGTCGATGGATTCTGCCTGCTCAGCCACATAGTTGTTTGGAATTAGTCCAGTCCTGCCTTTGGAGGTGCCCTTCCACCAACTGGTATCGCTCATGTCAGTAATGTAGTTAATATCACCTTCCTCAACGTATAATTCATCTGGAGTTCTGGATTCAAACGTATACAGTGCTCTGAAGACTAACTTGCCCTGGTTTGACTGGTTTGGGTGACGGCTTCGACATCTCGCTTCCTGGAGCTGCAAATCCTAAAGGCCCCGCAGAAAAGTCCACCGCTTGCCGCCACCTGGGACTCTGAGCACCCCAAAGTTTCTTTTTGTCTGGCTTATGCCATGTGCCTCCCAGGTCCAGTGCCCCTCCCTTTTTTTTTTTAGATGGAGTCTTGCTCTGTCACCCAGGCTGGAGTGCAATGGCATGATCTCGGCTCCCTGCAACCTCTGCCTCCTGGGTTTAATCAATTCCCCTGTCAGCCTCCCAAGTAGCTGGGAGGACAGGCATGCGCCAACATGCCCAGCTAATTTTTTTTTTTGCATTTTAGTAGAGATGGTATTTCACCATGTTGGCCAGGATGGTCTCAATCTCCTGACCTTGTGATCCACCTGCCTTGGCCTCCCAAAATTCTGGGATTACAGATGTGAGTCATATTTTACCACAAATTTAAAAAATGGTAAATGTCTAAAACACCAAACAAAAATTCATTAGGATAATGGTCCACTTCTGTATTTAAGGAGTTGATGGAGACTCGAAGAAGCTGGTCCAAGCCCCCTAAACCCAGAGCTGGAGGAAGACCTTGCTGATCAGATGAGGTCACAGAGGCAGAAGCCCCAGGGGTGGCAGAGAGACAGGCATTGGAATGAGAGTCTGGAAACAGAGTCTGGACCCCAGGTAGGGTGGGACTCAGCCCTCCCCATGCCCAGTCCTCTGTCATGCACCCCAGGCCCACCTTGATCTTGGAGCCGGCGGTGCTGGGGCGCCCCTTCTTGTCTCCATCCAGCTTCTCGGGGAAGAGCATCCGGAGGAAGGCCCTGGGTGGGGGAGGGGAGAAGAGGAGTTGGAGGTGTGGTTGGACCTTGGGATGCCCACCTCCAGATGCAGGGCAGCCTCAATGCCACAAGGTGAAATGTTCTCTCAGTGAGGATGGGAGCTGTGATGGGTGAGAGACAGAGGGTTTTTTTTTTTTGAGACATGGACTCACTCGGTTGCCCAGGCTGGGGTGCAGTGGTGCAATCTCAGCTCACTGCAACCTCTGTCTCTTGGTTTCAAGCTATTCTCCTGCTTCAGCCTCCCAAGTAGCTGGGATTACAGGCACACACCACCATGCCTGGCTAATTTTTGTAATTTTTAGTAGAGACGCAGTTTCGCCACGTTGGGCAGGCTGGTCTCAAACTCCTGACTTCAGTTGATTCACCTGCCTCAGCCTCCCAAAGTGCTGAGATTACAGTCAAGAGCCACTGCACCCAGCCTTGGTTTGCTTTTTGAGACAGTGTCTCACTTTGTCCTCCAGGTTGGAGGGCATTGATGCGATCATAGTGACTTCAGCCTAGAACTCCTGGGCTCAAGCCAATGTGTGAATGTATTTAATGCCACTGAATTGTACATTTAATTTAATTTATTATTTTTGGGAGGGAGTCTCACTCTGTCACCCAGGGTGGAGTGCAGTAGCATGGTCTCAGCTTGCTTCAACCTCCAACTTCTGGGTTCAAGTGATTCTGACACCTCAGCCTCCTGAGTAGCTGGGACTACATGTGTGTGCCATCACACCTGGCTAATTTTTGTATTTTTAGTAGAGACAGGTTTCACTATGCTGGCCAGGCTGGTCTTGAACTCCTGACCTTGTGATCCACCTTCCTCAGCCTCCCAAACTGCGTGAGCTACCGTGCCCAGCCTTACTTTACGTATGTATTTCCTTTATTTTTCTTTGCCACAGAGAGGGAACAGCATGGATGAATTGTACATTTTAAAATGGTTAACAGGGCTGAGCACGGTGGCTCACACCTGTAATCCCAGCACTTTGGGAAGCTGAGATGGGTGGATCAACTGAAGTCAGGAGTTTGAGACCAGCCTGCCCAACATGGTGAAACCCCGTCTCTACTAAAAATAAAAAATTAGCTGGTCATGGTGGTAGGCACCTATAGGTGCCCAGCTACTCATGAGGCTGAGGCAGGAGAATTGCTTGAACCCAGAAGGTGGAGGTTGCAGTGAGCCGAGATTGTGCCATTGCACTCCAGCCTGGGCAACAAGAGTGAAACTCTGTCTCAAAAAAAAAAAAAAGTAGCTGGATGTGGTGGCATATACCTGTAGTTCCAGCTACTTGGAAGGCTGAGGTGGGAGGGTCACTTGAGCCAGGAAGGTGAGATCGTGCCACTGTATTCCAGCTTGGGTGACAGAGCAAGGCCTTGTCTCAGAAAAACCCCGAGTAAACAAAAACTAAAAAAGAACCACGGCTCTGGTTTTGTATTTCCCATTATGGCAGTCATTGGTCACATGACAAATTGAGGCCCTTGAAATGTGGCCTGTCCAAACTGAGATGTGCTGTGCTAAAATACACACTGGAGTCCAAAAAGCATTAGGATGCAACAATAGAATATAAGAGATTTCATTAAATAAATACATAAATACATAAATAAATATATATTTGAGATGAAGTCTTGCTCTGTTGCCCATGCTAAAATGCAGTGGCGTGATCTTGGCTCACTGCAACCTCTGCCACTGGGTTCAAGCAGTTCTCCTGCCTCAGCCTCCCGAATCACTGGAATTATAGGTGCCCACCATCACGCCCGGATAATTTTTGTATTTTTAGTAGAGATGGAGTTTCACCATGTTAGCCAAGCTGGTCTCAAACTCCTAACCAAGCCTGCCTTGGCCTCCCAAAGTGCTGGGATTACAGGCGTGAGCCACCATGCCCCGCCTCATTAATATTTTTTTACAGGCCAGGTGTGATGGCTTACACCTGTAATCCCAGCACTTTAGGAGGCTGAGGCAGGTGGATCATGAGGTCAAGAGATTGGGACCATCCTGGCCAACATGGTGAAACCTTGTCTCTACTAAAAATACTCAGAAGGCTGAGGCATGAGAATCGCTTGAACCCAGGCAGAGGTTGCAGTGAGCCAAGATCACGCCACTGCACTCCAGCCTGGGTGACAGAGGGAGACTCTGTCTCAAAAGAAAGAAAGAAAGAAAAAAGAATGTAGCATTAGGTATAAGTAGTAAGACAGGGATCCTCAAAGTGTTTGACATGTGGTTACTGGACCAGCAACCTGGGCATTCTTGGGCCTTGTTTCCAATGTGGAATCTCCCTGGGCAGAAGGATCACTTGAGGTCCCAAGTTCAAGACCAGTCTGGGCAATGTAGCAAGACCCCTGTCTCAAAAAGGTTTTTTTAATTCTTTTTTTTAAAACTTGTCTACTCTGCCAGCAAAAATAATAAATAAATTAATTTAGCAGCATTACCTACAAAAAAGAGCTAAAGAAAAGAAAAAAATAATTAGCTGGGTGTGGTGTCACATGCCTGTAGTTACAGTTACTCAGGAGACTGAGATGGAAGGATCCCTTGAGCCTAGGAGGTGGAGGGTGCAGTGAGCTGTGATTGCGCCACTGTACTCAAGCTGTGGTAATAGACCTTACTTATCTCTGCGAGGACAAAAAAGCAGAATCTCAAACTCCACCCCAGACCTACAGAATAAGAATCTGCATCTGATTCTGAACTATCAGAATCTGAACAATCAGATTCAGAACTATCTGAATCTGATTTTTTTTTTTGAGATAGAATCTCGCTCTGTTACCAGTCTGGAGTGCAGTGGTGCAATCTCAGCTCACTGCAACCTCCACCTCTTGGGTTCAAGTTATTCTCCTGCCTCAGCCTCTCCAGTAGCTGGGACTACAGGCACGTGCCACCACACCCGGCTAATTTTTGTATTTTTAGTAGAGATGGGGTTTTACTATGTTGGCCAGGATGGTCTTGATCCACCTGCTAGGTGTGAGCCACTACGCCTAGCTAATTTTTATAATTTTATAATTTTAGTAGAGACGAGGTTTTGCCATGTTGCCTAGGCTGCTCTGGAACTCATGGCCTCAGGTGATTTGCCAGCCTTAGCCTCCCAAAGTGCTGGGATTATAGGAGTGAGCCACTGTGCCTGGCCTCTGGAGTTACTTTTTACATCAGAACTAGTCCATAGAAACACCATCCTGGCCACACAGCACTCCTCTAAGGTTTGTGGTGAGATGGCAGCTCTGGGGAAGATGAGGTGGTGCCCGGTCCTCCCCCCATTCCCTTTGGGGGTTGTAGCCGGAGGTCCCCATGCCCAGGACCACTCACTGCTCACTGGTCTGCATCAGCTCTATGAGGTCAGAGAAGAGAACGTCTCGGTTCCTCTCGCAGAAGCCGCTGACGTCGTAGGAGACCTGGAGGGAGTCAGTGCTGAGGACAGTGAGGGACGGAGACCTGCGTGGGAGGGTGGGCGCAGGGTGCTTACATCCCAGGTGGTCAAGGGTTTCCTGGGACCTGCTCTGGGGTGAAAGGATCAGGGAGTGTCTACAGCACTGGTTTCGGGGTATCTACAGTTCAGGGGATAGGAGTCAGGCTCCCTGGAGGGCTGATATTCAAGTTGAGGTTAGAGGATCGTGGCTGTATCCCAGATAAGAGGTGAGGAGAGGTAGGGGCTACAACCTAGATGAGTGGGAAGAGAGCTGCTGCCTGCCTCAGAGGCCAGGGCAGCAATGACAGTTATAGCTCAGATTGGTGGGTCGGGGGGCTGTAGCCTGGGTGTGGGGGGGTCCCTGGGAGTCAGAAGTTAGATTGGGTATCTCTGACCTGGTCAATCAGGGGCCAGTGCGGGGGCCTGTGTCAGGAGGGTAATAGCTCTGGCTCAGGGAATCCCTGTGGGGGCTTCAGCCAGGGTTGGGGGCTGGGGCTGCTACCGAAGCTGGGGGCTCTCTGTAGTTCCAAGCAGGGCTTTTGCAACCCTGACTGCAGGAACATGGGAGCTCCAGCCCTTTCTGTTTGTTTGCTTTTATTTTTTGAGACAGAGTCTCGCTCTGTTGCCCAGGCTGTAGTGCAGTGGCAATCTCGGGTCACTGCAACCTCCACCTCTTGGGTTCAAGTGATTCCCCTGCCTTAGCCCCCCGAGTAACTGGGACCACAGGTATCTGCCACCACACCCAGCTGATTTTTTTTGAGTACACACACACACACACACACACACACACGTATTATATAATTTTTTTGAGATGGAGTCTCACTCTGTTGCCAGGCTAGAGTGCAGTGGTTCAATCTTGGCTCACTGCAACCTTCACCTCCGGGTTCAAGTGATTCTCCTGCCTCAGCCTCCCGAGTAGCTGGGACTACAGGCACGTGCCACCATGCTCAGCTAATCTTTGTATTTTTAGTAGAGATGGGGCTTCTCCATGTTGGCCAGGCTGGTCTCGAACTCCTGACCTCAGGTGATCCACCCACCTTGGCCTCCCAAAGTGCTGAGATTACAGGCACGAGCCGCCACTCCCGGCATCTCCAGCCCATTTTAGGGGCGCTCCTAGGAACATCTGCTGCTCATGTTGTGAGATCGTCGGATCACTGCCTGTAAGTCTATAGTCCTGTCCTCTGGAGAGCGGGTCTGTGGGCGTGGTGGAAGCCATTGGATTTCTGTAGCCTTGGGTAGGGGTCTGTAGTGGACTTCAGCACATTTTGAAGGCTGGTGGCTCACAGGAGGGGCCTGGGGGCTTTGGGGATTTCCTCTCCAAACTGGGATCAGAAGGTGGGGGACTGCGTCCTGTGTCCTTGCTGTCTATACTATATACATAGTATCTAAGGCCATTTGTCCATTCGTTCACTCATGCATGATAGCCCAAGAGCCTCCTGTGTGCCACGCGCTGTTGTAGGCACTGTTGGCAACACAGCTATGAACAAAACAGTCTCATTGGGCTCCTAAGCTGGCACTCTGTATTAGTGAAAGACTTTGAGAAATAAACGCAGTGTGTGGAGTTGTGCAAAATAATATGGAGAGAAAAAAAGAGTCTGAAGGAAGAAAGAAAACGGAGAGGAAGGCTGTTTTCCATGGTGATATTTGGAGCCGCCTTTCTGAAGAAGAGACACTTGAACAATGACCTCAAGGCAACAGGACGTGGTAGCAGCGAGCCTCCTGGGAAAGTGGTCAGAAAGCATTCCAAGTAGAAGGAGAGGACAGGCAAAGGTCAGGGGACTGGAAGCAAAGTTACAACTCACATTGGTGCTTATCTGTGAGCACAGCTTGGTGCCCAATCTGGGGTTAATGGGGCGGGGTGGGGGGCGGAATTCTGTTCCCTCTGTTAGGAGAGTTGATGTGTTAGTAAGGAAAGTTGTGGCCTGGATCAGGGGCCAATGGATTTCTGCAGCCCTGGCCCAGGGAACATGGTGTTGGTGGAGTCCAGACAAGTCGGGGCTTAGAGAGTTCCTGGTAGGTCAGCGGGAAGGGTCTGTAGTTCAGGTTAGCAAGGAGTGGGTTGAGGCAGGGGGCGGTGGAATTCTACAGCCCCGGCTGAGGGTCCTAGCAGGCTCTTTCCAGCCTGGGTGCTGGAGGGTGGGGGGTTATAGCCCGAGTCCTGAGGGTCTGCGAGGAGGCACGGGAGGATTGGTGAAGGGGGCACACCTTGCCGGCGTAGTGGTGGATGACGAAGCCGGCGCTCCAGCTGTTGAAATGCTCGTGGGTTCCCACAGCCGCCTGCAACTTCTGCAGCAGCGTCTGGTCTGCTCCCCCGCCCGTGGCGTGCATGGTGGCGCACACGTCATCCAGGACGCTCATGATGCCTGGGGGGCTCTGCGGGGCGTGCAGGAGCCAGGGGCGGCTCAGTTTGGTCTGCCTTGCTGCCCACCCCTGGCACAGCTCGACAGCCCGGAGATTAGGGGAGGGAGGGGGCGGAGGAGTGGAGGGAGCTACAGCTTGCCGGGCGGGGATGGCTCCAGGGGCTTCCAAATACAAGCACAAAAGGCATTGCAAGGGTCGAGGATGAAACCGCTGGTGGAGGGGGAGTTGGCACAGGGGTGTGTGCAGGACTGCTGTGGAAGCTTGCTGGGGTGCAGAGGTCGGTGGGGACCCCTCATGGGATTCAGGCCTCAGACTAAAATCCTTTGGCAGGGGGACCTACCCTTTATTTGTTTATTTATTTATTCTGAGACAGAGACTTGCCCTATTGCCCAGGCTGGAGTGTAGTGGTGCAATCTCGGCTCACTGCGCCTCCAACACCCAAGTTCAAGTGATTCTCCTGCTTCAGTTTTGCGAGTAGCTGGGACTACAGGCATGCACCATCACACCTGGCTTTTTTTTATTTTTGAGACCAGTCTCGCTCTGTGGCCCAGGCTGGAGTTAAGTGGCACCATCTGGGCTCACCGCAACCTCCACCTCCTGGGTTCAAGTGA
Source organism: Saguinus oedipus (assembly GCA_031835075.1). NCBI lineage: Eukaryota > Metazoa > Chordata > Mammalia > Primates > Cebidae > Saguinus > Saguinus oedipus. Next base: position 8,156,826 of record CM063187.1, read on the forward strand.
TTCTCCTGCCTTAGCCTCCTGAGTAGCTGAGATTACAGGCACTCAGCACCATGCCTGCCTAATTTTTTTTGTATTTTTAGTAGAGATGGGGTTTCACCATGTTGGCCAGGCTGGTCTTGAACGCCTGACCTTGTGATCTGCCTGCCTCCGCCTCCCAAAGTGCTGGAATTACAGGTGTGAGCCACCATGCTTGGCCTAACTTTTGTATTTTTTTAGTGGAGATGGGGTTTCACCATGTTGGACAGGCTGGTTTCAAACTCCTGACCTCAGGTGATCCACTCGCCTCAGCCTCCCAAAGTACAGGGATTATAGGCATGAGCCACCATGCCCAGCCTAACTACTTTTTAAATTTAACTTTTTTGAGACAGGGTCTTGTTCTGTTCCTCAGGCTAAAGTGCAGTGGTGCAATTAGAGCTCACTGCACCCTCAACTTCCTAGGATCAAGCGATCCTCCCACCTCAGCCTCCCTTCCAGGTAGCTGGGATTACAGGAACCTGCCACCACACCCAGCTAATTATTTGTATTTTTAGTAGAGACAGGGTTTCATCACGTTGGTCAGGCTGGTCTTGAACTCCTGACCTCAGGTGATCTGCCTGCCTTGGCCTCCCAAAGTGTTGGGATTACAGGTATGAGCCACCCCGCCCGGCATGGAATCTGCAAATTTGACTCCTCTGACTAAGCTGGGGTACCCGGGGGAATGTTTATTGAGTGGTTAAGAGAAAGGTGGACAGGTAGGCAAAATGAATGGATGAGGGGCGGAGGGATTTTCTGTCTGCTGGAGGGCCTGAGTGTAGGATAAAGAGGGGCGTGAGGATCCTGTAACTCCCTTGGCCCCCCTGTCTTCCAGACTCAGCTCAGGGGCCCAGTGAGACACCCCCGCCAAAGTTGACCCAGCTCTCACCAGCTTGTTTTCGATGAGGTCACAGACGACTTTGTTGTTGAAGTACTGGATTGGAGTCCAGCGGATGCCTTCCTGCACGTACTCCTCCTGGGGGTGGAAAACGGGGGTGGGTTTGGGGGGCAGTGAACGAGGTGTGGCCACCCTTGCCCCCATGTCCTCTCTCCTCCATCTCATCACTTCGGACTGCCTCTGGCAACAAAGCCCATCACTTCTGTGTGGGTCAGGCTGGAAGTGCCAGGGAATGACATCTGGTCCCGCCAGCCCTTGACCAATAATCAACAGGAGCAGATGGATAAATACTCCAGCTCCCTCAATTCTCTGTGTTCTCTATGAAATCTCCTTGGGTCCCAGTGCAGTTGTGCTCCAGTTGCCCACAGCATAACTTGCTCATTAACACCCTATTTGGACTCTTTTTTTTTCTGAGAAGGAGTCTTGCTCTATCACCCATGCTGCAGTGCAATGGCGCAATCTCAGCTCACTCCAACCTCCGCCTCCTGGGTTCAAGCCATTCTCCTGCCTCAGCCTCCTGAGTGGCTGGGATTACAGGCACATGCAACCATGCTCGGCTGATTTTTGTATTTTTAGTAGAGACGGAGTTTCACCATGTTGGTCAGACTGGTCTCAAACTCCTGACATCATGATCCCTCGGCCTCCCAAAGTGTTGGGATTATAGGTGTGAGCCACCATGCCCAGCTTGTTTGTTTGTTTGTTTGAGACTGGGTTTTGTTCTGTTACCCAGGCTGGAACTTTGTGGTGCAATTCTAGCTCACTGCAACTTCCACCTCCAGGGCTCAAGTGATACTCTCATCTCAGCCTCCTGAGTAGCTGAGACCACAGGAGCACACCACTACGACTGGGTAATTTTTTTATTTTTTATTTTTTTTATTGCATTTTAGGTTTTGGGGTACATGTGCAGAACGTGCAAGATAGGTGCATAGGTACACACATGGCAGTGTGTTTTTCTGTCTTCCTTCCCTTCACCCACATTTGGCATTTCTCCAGTTTTTTTTTTTTTTTTCGAGACGGAGTCTCGCCCTGTTGCTAGGCTGGAGTCTGGTGGTGATCTTGGCTCACCTCTGCCTCCCGAGTTCAAGTGACTCTCCTGCCTCAGCTTCCTGAGTAGTTGGGACTACAGGCATGTGTCACCATACCCCACTAATTTTTTGCATTTTTAGTAGAGATGGAGTTTCACCATGTTAGTCAGGATGGTCTCAATCTCCTGACCTCATGATCCTCCTGCCTTGGCCTCCCAAAGTGCTGGGATTACAGGCATGAGCCACCATGCCTGGCTTAATTCTTATATTTTTTGTAGAGAGGGGGTTTCACCATGTTGCCCAGGCTGGCCTTGAACCTCCAGGCTCAAGTGATCCTTTTACCTCAGCCTCCTAGGTAGCTGGGACTACAGGTGTGCATCACTATGTCTGGCTCTCTCTCTCTTTTTTTAAAGAAATCCCTGTCTCAGGGCCGGGCATGTTACCTCATGCCTGTAATTCCAGCACTTTGGCAGGCCAAGGCGGGAGGATGGCTTGAGGCCAGAAGTTGAAGGCCAATCTGGGCAACAAAGTGAAACCCCGACTCTACAAAAAAGTTTTAAAAAATCAGCCAAGCATGATGGCATGGGCCTGTGGTACCAGCTACTTGAGAGGCTGGAGTGGGAGAATGGTTTGAACCCGGGAGGTAGAGACTGTAGTGACCTGTGATCATGCCACCGCACTCCAGTCTGGACAACAGAGTGAGATCCTGTCTCAAAAAAAAAAAAAATTCCCTGTCTCACTTCCTCATTCCTCTCTTGGAGCTTTCTGGGATTGCCTCCCAGAAACACCACTTGTCCCTCAATCCTTGCCTCAGGCTCTACTTCTGGGGGAGGGGCAAAGTTAAGATAGCAGGGACTACTGCCTTATTGTTCATGGCTATGTCACGAAGCACCCTAAATAGTGACTGGCAGACAACAGGTGCTCAATAAATAATTGCTGAATGAATGAACTAAGAGGCATGGTCCTTCCCAAAGTTTTAAAGGCAGAAGGAGATATTGCTATGGAACCTGGGCAGGTTGGCAGAGAGAGGTGGGAACATGGTGGGGAGGGCTGGGGTGTCCCCTAGTTGCTAAGGGATCCCCATGGTCCTTCCACCCCCCCACCACCCCAGGATCCCCCATCCCATCCCTGGCCTCCTGGCTGCCCACCTGCTCAGCCTTCAGGGTGAGTTCGATAAAGATTTGCTGCAGCTTCTCATTGACGAAGTTGATGCAAAACTGCTCAAAGCCATTTTTCTGCAGGAGGAGGAAAAGGGTCCTTCCCTCAATGTCCTGGTGCTGAAAGTTCGGGTGGCCACACTGTGCTGCCCCAGGGATGACGGGATGTGGGCTGGAGGCAGGGGCCGTACCTGGAAGATCTCAAAGCCGTAAATATCCAGCACACCGATGCTGTACTCTTCCTGGGGCTTCTGCATAGCACGGTTGATGGCCTGTGGTGTGGGTGGGGATAGGAGGTCAGTGGGCATCGGTCAGATCTGAAGCCCCTGCCCACTACTCCCTAGACACATGCTTGGCCAAATTCATGGGTGATGGCCCCTCATGCCAATTTCCCTCCAGCCCTCCCCAGCTCTGCCCTTCCTGGCTCTCCCCAGGAAGACTGTGTACAATCTCCCCAGTCCCCAGTCAGTCACTCAGAGGAGAAACCCGTGTCAGTGCATCAGGGTCCCTGACTCAGAGCTGACTCTGTGCTTGAACCTCTCTGCATCTCTATTTTCTCATCTTTTTTTTTTTTTAATGAGATGGAGTCTCACTCTGTTGCCCAGGCTGAAGTGCAATGACGCAGTCTCGGCTCCCTGCAACCTCCAACTCCCAGGTTCAAGTGATTCTCCTGCCTCAGCCTCCCAAGTAGCTGGGATTACAGGCTCATGCCACAATGCCAGGCTAATTTTTGTATTTTTAGTAGAGATCGTGTGTAACCATGTTGGCCAGGCTGGTCTCAAACTCCTGACCTCATGATCCGCCCACCTTGGCCTCCCAAAGTGCTGGGATTACAGGCGTGAGCCAATGTGCTTGGCTTTATTTTCTCATCTTTAAAGAAGTTGATAATAGCAACTACCTTAAGTGGCTTTTTCTTTTCTTTCCTTTGAGACTGAGTCTTTTTTTTTGAGACAGAGTTTCGCTCTTATTACCCAGGCTGGAGTGCAATGGCATGGTCTCGGCTCACTGCAACCTCCACCTCCCAGATTCAAGAGATTCTTCTGCCTCAGTCTCCCAAGTAGCTGAGATTACAGGTACCCAACCCCACACCCAGCTAATTTTTGCATTTTTAGTGGAGACAAGTTTTGCCATGTTGGCTAGGCTGATCTCAAACTCCTGACCCCGGGTGATCTGACCTCCTTGACTTCCCAAAGTGCTGGGATCATAGGCATGAGCCACTGTGACCAGTCATACATTTTATATTTTATATTTATTTTAATTTTTTTATTTTGAGAGAGGGTCTCCGTCTGTTGTCCGGGCTGGAGTGCAGTGGCTTGATCATGGCTCACTACAGCCTCAACCTCCTGGAGTCAGGAATTCTCCCACCTCAGCCTCCTGAGTAGCTGGGATTACAGGCACCAGACATAATGCCCAGCTAATTTTTGTATTTTTGCAGAGACAGGGTTTTGCCGTGTTACCCAGGCTGATTCCATATATTTAAAAAGTTTTAATTTTATTTAATTACTTATTATTGTGAGATGGCGTCTTGCTCTGTTGCCCAGGCTGGAGTGCAGTGGCATGAACTTGGCTCACTGCAACCTCTACCTCCTAGGTTTGAGTGGTTCTCCTGCCTCAGCCTCCCAAGTACCTGGGATTACAGGCATGCGCCACCACACTCAGCTAATTTTTAAATTTTTACTAGAAACAGGGTTTCGCCATGTTGGCCAGGCTGGTCTCAAACTCCTGACCTCAAGCTGTCTGCCTGCCTCAGCCTCTCAAAGTGCTGGAAATACAAGCGTGAGCAACTGCGTCTGGCCAAAAGTTTTTTTTTTTTAAGAGACAGGGTCTTGATCTGCCGCCCAGGCCAGAGTGCAGTGGTGCAATCATAGCTCACTTCAGCCCCGACCTCCTGGGGCTCAAACATCCCCCCACCTCAGCCTCCTGAGTAGCTGAGACTACAAACGCACACCACCACACCCAACTAATTTTAAATCTTTGTAGAGATGGGGTCTTGCTCTGTTGCCCAGGCTGGTCTTGAACTCCTGGCCTCAAATGATGCTCCCACCTCGGCCACCCAAAGCATTAGGATTGCAGGTGTGAATCAGTGCACTCGGCCTCCATCAATGTTTGTGACTCCAACACGTCCACCCTACCCTCCAGCCCCAGTCCCACTTGCCTCCACAAGGAAGTCAAAGAGGCGGGCATAGAGCCCCTTGGCCAGGGCGTCGCGGGTGTAGGCTGCCTGCTCCACGTTAAGGGTCACGTCGATGGACTCACTGCGCCCGCCCCAGCGGCTGTCCATCTTGCGGCTGGTCAGCTTCTCCTGCAGTCTCCCGCTGTCAATGCCCAGCAGGTAGGCAGGAAAGGCCAGGACTACCAGGATGAAGGTCAGGGCAAAAACGGGGCAGCTGATTGAGCTCTCGGGCCTCCTGCATGGGCCTCCCATTATCCCCGTCTTGCCCAGTGACTGATGTTGTCCTCGTGGGGTCTCAGCCTCCTGGGGGCTGAGCTAGGAGGATGCAGTTCATACACACACAGACCTCCATCCCACCTTCCCTGGCACCCACACTCACGGTCTGCGCTCTCCACTCGGGCATAATTCCCGTCTTCACAGAAACTGATGTTTCCCAGGTGCAAGATTCCTGCCACGAGCTGCAGGACCAGCTGCTGGATGCTGGGTGGGATTCCAATGACCTGCATGGCACTCTGTGGGTACAATGGAGGCAGAACCTGTGCCTTGAATCCCAGCCTCCAACCTGCCTCCAGGGTCAGGCTTTCTGGGCCACAGCACAGACTCAGGGAGTGGGCATCATTGGGTCCCTGTCCTACTCCTTTCAACCACTTGCTGTGTGACCTTGGGTAAGTGCCTACACCTCTTTGGGCTTTTTTATATTTTTTATTTATTTTTATTTACGTATTTTTTTTGAGACAGAGTCTCATTCTGTCACCCAGGCTGGAGTGCAGTGGCACAATCTCAGCTCACTGCAACTTCCGCCTCCCGGGTTCAAACAATTCTCTGCCTCAGCCTCTTAGTAGATGGGATTATAGGTGCCTGCCACCATGCCCAGCTAACTTTTGTATTTTTAGTACAGATGGTTTCACTATATTGGCCAGGTTAGTCACCTACCATGGCCTCCCAAAGTGTTGGGATTACAGGCATGAACCACTCTGCCCAGCCTTATATTTTTTATTTTGCAGACAGAGTCTCCCTCTGTTTCCCAGGCTGGAGTGCAGTGGTGTGATCTAGGCTCACTGCAACCTCCTCATTCCAGGTTCAAGCAATTCTCCTGCCTCAGCCTCCTGAGTAGCTAGGATTACAGGCATGAGCCACCATGCCCGACCTGGGCTTTGTTTTCGTAATTTTTTTTTTTTTTTTTTTTTTTGAGATAAAGTCTCACTCTGCTGCCCAGGCTGGAGTACAGTGGTGTGATCTTAGCTCACTGCAACCTCTGCCTCCCGGTTTCAAGCAATTCTCGTGTCTCAGCCTCCCCAGTAGCTGGGATTACAGTCATGCACCCCTCCCACTGCCTCCCTGGCTAATTTTTGTATTTTAAGTAGAGACATGGTTTCACCACGTTGGTCAGGCCAGTCTTGAACTCCTGCCCTCAAGTGATCTGCCTCCCAAAGTGCTGGGATTACAGGTGTGAGCAACTGCGCCCAGACTGGGCTTTGGTTTCCTAATTTGTAACTTGGGAGGGTTCCCGGGGTGAGGTCTGTCTGTCTGGGGTCTGGAGTGGAGGCCGGTGCTCACCAGAGTCTCACCAAAGTCGCTTCTGTCGTCAGTGCCGTCCACCTGGTAGGTGTCCGATTGGCTGAGGTAGTAATAGTAGTCGGGTGTCATGAGCCCTAGGTTCTGCCGTTGCTCCTGTGAGGCTCCTTCCAGCAGCTGGAGGGTGTGCAATGCTCATGCATCTGGTTCTTGCCTAGCTCAGCCCATGATCCCCACATCTGCCCTGCCCTGTGCTCCCAGGTGTGGCCTTCCCATTGTCTACCCCACCGGGCTCCCTCTGCCCCAGCCCCTTCCCTGCACCTGGTAGTAGATGTGGAAGTTCCTCTCGTTTTCATTCTGCATGACCACGCGGGACTTCTCCAGCAAGAAGTTGGAGATCCTGCCCCCGTCTGGCTCCCCACCTCGGCTGAACTGGATCTCAAAGTACTTGCCCTGAATCCGAGAGAACTATGTCAGCAACTCAGCGTCCTGGGGTGCAGGTGGGGGAAGGATTGGGGATGGGTCTTTTTTTTGAGATGGAGTCTCGCTCTTGTAGCCCAGGCTGGAGTACAATAGCACAATCTTAGTTCACCACAACCTCCACCTCCCGGGTTCAAGCAATTCTTCTGCCTCAGCCTCCTGAGTAGCTGGGATTACAGGTGTGCACCACCACACCTGGCTAATTTTGTATTTTTAGTAGAGTCGGGGTTTCTCCACGTTGGTCAGGCTGGTCTCAAACTCCTGACCTCAGGTGATCCGCCTGCATCAGTCTCCCAAAGTACTGGGATTAGGGGGTGCGTCTTATGAGCTGTGCCTCTCTTCCTTTTTTTTTTTTTTTTTTTTTGAGACAGAGTCTCATTCTCTTGCCCAGGCTTAAGTGTGGTGGTGCAACCTTGGCTCACTGCACCCTCCACCTCTGGGGTACAAGTGATTCTCTTGAGTCAACCTCCTGAGTAGCTGGGATTATAGGTGCCTGCCACCACGCCCAGCTTATTTTTGTATTTTTAGTAGAGACGGGATTTTGCCATGTTGGCCAGGCTGATCTTGAACTCCAGACCTCGAGTGATCCGCCCACCTCAGCCTCTCTAAGTGCTGGGATTACAGGCATGAGCCACTGTCTCCGGCCATACATTTTATATTTTATTTTATTTATTTTTAATTTTGAGACAGGGTCTCAGTCTGTTGCCCAGGCTGGAGTGCAGTGGCTTGATCATGGCTCACTGCAGCCTCAACTTCCTGGGGTCAGGGATTCTCCCACCTCAGCCCCCTGAGTAGCTGGGAGTACAGGTACCTGCCACCACACCTAGATAATTTTTGTATTTTTAGTAGAGACCAGGTTTCGCTATGTTGGCCAGGCTGGTCTCGAACTCCTGGCTTCAAGTGATCCACCTACCTCAGCCTCCCAAAGGACTGCAGTTACAGGTATGAGCCACCTCGCCCGGTCTGCTTGCCTTTTCATCAGCTGTTTCTAACTTGGGCTCAGGCCGTGTCCGTGGCCAGGAGTGCCCTTTCCTCCCTCTGTAAAGCGCCAAGCCCTCACTCAGCATACCCAGCCCTGTGCCTGGCACATGGAGGCATCATGTTGTATTGACCTGACCCGCAGTCCCTCCACCACAACGCAGAGGCCTCCATGTCTCCATGGGATGCTCCTGGTCCCAGTGACCGTGGGTATCTCCCTTACGTCCTCCCTGAAGCCAGAGCAAGGGCCTTATAGGTCTCTCTTCTTTGGTGTGTGACACCATCTGGATTTTGCTCTGGCCAGAGGTGGGAGGGCAAAGAAGTTCCCTGCTTCTCCTCTCTGTCATCTCCTTTCAATAATGACACAAGTGATACCAGCATGCTATACAATGAAACACCGGTGATATGTAACATATACTTATTCCGCTGCACAATAAAATTATATAAAATGGGCTGGGCGCGGTGGCTCACATCTGTAATCCCAGCACTTTGGGAGGCTGAGGTGGGCAGATCACGAGATCAAGAGATCGAGATCATCCTAGCCAACATGGTGAAACCCTGTCTCTACTAAAAATACAAAAAATTAGCCAGGCATGGTGGTGCACACCTGTAGTCCCAGCTACTCGGGAGGCTGAGGCAGGAGAATTGCTAGAACCTGGGAGGTGGAGGCTGTGGCAAGCTGAGATTGTGCCATTGCACTCCAGCCTGGCAACAAGCAAGATTCCATCTAAAAGAAAATTATATAAAATGACCTGATGCAGTGGTTCCCACCTGTTATTTCCAGCTATTTGGGAAGCTGAGGCGGAAGGATCACTTGGGACAGGAATTCAAGGCCAGCCTGGGCAACATAGTGAAACCCCATCTCCAAAAAATTGCTTTTTAAAAATTACATGGGCCTGGTGTGGTAGTTCACACCCGTAATCCCAGCACTTTGGGAGGCTGAGGAGGGTGGATTACCTGAGGTGGGGAGTTTGAGACCAGCCTGACTAACATAGAGAAACTCTATCTCTACTAAAAATACAAAATTAGTCAGGTGTGGTGGCACATGCCTATAATCCCAGCTACTTGGGAGGCTGAGGCAGAAGAATTTCTTGAACCCAGGACGTGGAGGTTGTGGTGAGCCGAGATCGCCCCATTGCACTCTAGCCTGGGCAACAAGAGCAAAACTTCATCTCAAAAAAAATTATATAAGGTAGTGTAATATGTTTTTGAAATTCATGCATGCTTCTGTGTATATCAGTATTTTGTTCTATTCTATCAGTCTTATTCTATTGCTCAGGCTGGAGTGCAGTGGCATGATCTTGGCTCAATGCAAACTCTGCTCCCCAGGTTCAAGCGATTCTCCTGCCACAGCCTCCCAGTAGCTGGAGCCTCCCAGGCACCTGCCATCACACCTGGCTAATTTTTGTATTTTTAGTAAGGACAGGGTTTCACCATGTTGCCCAGGCTGGTCTTAAGCTCCTGGCCTCAAGTGATCCACCCACCTTGGCCTCCCAAAGTGTTGGGATTACAGACATAAGCTGCTGTGTCTGGCTGTGTATCAGTATTTGAAAACACACACTATGTAATTCCATTTGTATGAAGTTCTAGAATGGTGAAACTAAGTAATAATGAAATAAATTCAGGAGAATGGTTGGATATGGGGTAGGGTGGGAGTAGAGATTGACTAGAAAAGGACATCAGGGGACTTTTTTGGATGATGTTGATGCTCTGTATATTGATAGGGATTTATTTTATTTTATTAATTTTTTTGAGATGGATTTGCTCTATTGCCAGTCTGAGTGCAGTAGCACAATCTCAGTTCACTGCAACTTTTGCCTCCCAGTTTCAAGCAATTCTCTTGCCTCAGCCTCCCGAGTAGCTGGGACTACAAGCATGCGCCACCACACGGGGCTAATTTTTGTATTTTTAGAGACAGGGTTTCACTGTTTTGGCCAGGCTGGTCTTGAACTCCTGACCTCAGGTGATCTGCCTGCCTTGGTCTCCCTAAGTACTGGTATTACAGGTGTGAGCCCCTACACCTGGTCCGAGTATATGGAATTTATTAAACCATTTTCATGTGCAGGCATAATATTGAAGTTTATGAGATGGATATTAACATCATCCTCATTTTATGGATGATGTTAATATGCAAACAGAGGAAACTCAGGAAGTTATGATGTTTTTTTTTTTTTGCCCAGGCTACACAGCTCATAATGACAGAATCAGACCCTAAATCCAGATCTGTTTACCTATCCTGTCTTCCCCTGGACCTAGCACAGCACCCACACAAAGAATGAATCCCAGAATTATTGTTGAAAGAAGGAATGAAGCTGGGTGTGGTGGCTTACTCTGTTGCCCAGGCTGGAGTGCAGTGGCCAAGACTGTGCCACTGCATTCCATCCTGGGCAACAGAGTGAGACTCTGTTTCAAAAAAAAGAAAAAGAAAAAGAAGGAATAAATTGGACCTGAAATGTGAATAGGAACAATGTAGCATGGCTGCAGCCAGGGGAGCATCTAAGAATGTTACACAGGAGTGTCATGGGCTCCACAGTTCTGCCAATGGGGGACTCTCTTTTGAAACAGACCATGAGCAGGAATTGAGTCTCCCATTCAGGAGTAGGTATTTCCTGCCGGGTTTCCACTGGGCTGTTGTCCTGGCAATGTAGGTGTGTATGTGTGGGTGTGTGTGTATAAAGGTCAGCATGGAGGGAGCGGATGCTCCAAGCAGGGCTGCAGAGACTCACAAAGCGGCTGGAATTGTTGTTGCGCACAGTCTTGGCGTTGCCGAAGGCCTCGAGCAGCGGGTTGGACTGCAGGATGATATCTTTGACGTGCTGGGGGCAGAGGCAGGTGGGGTGGGAAGAGGTCAGACTGGGGCAGGAGTGTGGATGGGTGGGGCTGCACTGCTGTGTAGGTAAGGGTGACCCAGCTCATCCTTCTGTTTTCCTTGCCTCACCTGGACCTTCTCGCCTCCACCAGACACCTTGGAGATGTACCCCATGATGTATTTGGCTGCCACCGTCTTCCCAGCTCCACTCTCTCCACTGGGGATGAACGGAGGAATAAATGATCAGTGGATGGGGTTGTGGGGAAGAGCCCTTTTTAGTGACTGACCATTCATTCATTGAGCACCTACTACATGCCTGCCAGTATTCCGGGTACTGGGAATACCATAGTGAACAAGACAGATAAAATCTCTGCTCTCATGCTGGGTGTGGTGGCTCATGCCTGTAATCTCAGCATTTTGGGAGGCTGAAGAGGGCGGATCACTTGAGGTCAGGAGTTTGAGACCAGCTTGGCCAACATGGTGAAACTCCATCTCTACTAAAATACAAAAATTAGCCAGATATGGTGGTGGGTACCTGTAATTCTACCCACTTGGGAGGCTGAGGCAGGATAATTGCTTAAACCTGGGAAACAGAGGTTGCAGTGAGCTGAGATGCCAAGATTGTGCCACTGCACTCCAGCCTGGGTGACAGAGTGAGACTGACACACACACACACACATAAAATCTCTGCTCTCATAGACCTGGCATAGATCGACTGAGATGGGGTCTCACTCTGTTGCCCAGGCTGGAGTACAGTGGTGATCATAGCACCTGCTGCTGCCTGGGACTCCTGGGCTCAAGTAATCCTCCCTCCTCAGCCTCCGGAGTAGCTGGGGACTACAGGTGTGCACCACCGTGCCCGGCTAATTATTTTATTTTTTTGAGATGGAGTCTCGCTCTGTCATCAGGCTGGAGTGTAGTGCTGTAATCTCAGTTTACTGTTCCCTCTGCCTCCTGGGTTTAAGCAATTCTCCTGCCTCAGCCTCCTGAGTATCTGGATTACAGTCATGTACCACCACACCCAGCTAATTTTTCTAGTTTTAGTAGAGACAGGATTTCATCATGTTGGCCAGGATGGTCTCGATCTCTTGACCTCGTGATCTACCCACCTCAGCCTCCCAAAGTGCTGGGATTACAGGCATGATAGAGACAGGGTGTTGCTTTGTTGCCCAGGCTGGTCTTGAACTTCTGACCTTAAGAATCCTCTTGTCTTGGCCTCCCAAAGTGCTGGGATTACAAGCATGAGCCAACACTCCTGGCCTGAGGTGACATTTAGAGGAGACATACCAACAATAGCAGAATGAACAAATAAAATACGTCATGAGTCAGATGGTGATAAGGAAAATAAAACAGGGTGAGCAAAGAGGGACAGCAGGGCTCTGTTCAGATGGGGACTTTCAGGATAACCTCCCTGGGGGCCCAGGCAGCAGGGTCTGTGGCCCCCCAACCCCATCCATACCTAATAATGACACACTGGTTCTCACAGTCGATGAGCATGTTCCGGTACATGTTGTCCGTGAGGGCGTAGATGTGCGGGGGATTCTCGTACTGGGCCTGGCAGGGGAGGTCAGGTCTCAGCCTAGGGCTGGGGGCCAGGGGTCTCGGGGCTGTGCCTCCCACCCAGCCCTGGCCTCACCGCGCCCTGGTAGAGGTCGATCTCGCGGTCTGTGAAGTAAGGCATCTGCTTGAAGGGGTTTACAGAGATGAGCACGGAGCCGATGTAGGTCTGAGGGATGGTTAAGGGTTGTGCTGAATCCTGGTAGGTTTTGTCCTTCCTGTCCGCTCATCCTGCCCCCACCCAGGGATTCTCAGAGCTCCACTGCTTGGAGGTGGAAGAAATGGAGATATCGGATGCACCTGAGTCTCTTGGAAAAAGGGCTGGCTGGGCTCGGTGGCTCACACCTGTCATCCTAGCACTTTGGGAGGCTGAGGCAGGTGGATCACTTGAGGTCAGGAGATTGAGACCAGCCTGGCCAACATGGTGAAATCCTTTTTCTACTAAAAACACTAACAATTAGCCAGGCATGGTGGTGCATGCCTGTAATCCTGGCTACTTGAGAGGCTAAGGCAGGGGAAGCACTTGAACCTGGGAGGCTGAGGTTGTAGTGAGCTGAGATCATGCCATTGCACTCCAGCCTGGGCAACAAGAGCCAAACTCTGTCTCAAAAAAGCAAAGCAAAACAAAAAAAAACCCCAAAAACAAAAACAAAATAAACATTAGCCAGGCGTGGTGGCGCATGCCTGTAATCCTGGCTACTTGAGAGGCTAAGGCAGGGGAATCACTTGAACCTGGGAGGCTGAGGTTGTAGTGAGCTGAGATCGTGCCATTGCACTCCAGTCTGGGCAACAAGAGCCAAACTCCGTTTCAAAAAACAAAACAAACCCAAAAAACAAAAACAAAAACAAAATTAGACGTGATGGCACATGCCTGTAATCCCAGCTTCTTGGGAGGCTAAACGGGAGAATTGCTTGAACCTGGGAGGTGGGTGTTAAACAGCGAGCTGTGATTGCACCATTGCACTCCAGTCTGGACAACAAGAGCCAAACTCTGTCTCAAATAACAAAACAAAAAAACTCAAAAAACAAAAACAAAATTAGCCGGGTGTGGTGGCTCATGCCTGTAGTCCCAGCTGCTAGGGAGGCTGAGGCAGGAAAATCGCTTGAACTTGGGAGGCGGCGGTTGCAGTGAGCCGAGATTGTGTGGCTGAACTCCAGCCTGGGTGGGTAACTGAGCAAGACTCCATCTCCGGGGAAAAAGAAAAAGAAAAAAAGAAAAGGAGAAAACACAAGTTTGGATCTGGAAGGGGAGAAACGGAACCCGCTGGGGCTGAGCTTCCCCAGGACATAGGGAGCAGTGGCAGCCACAGCTGCCCCCAACCAGAGCCCCGCTGTCCCTCGGTCTGTCTTCTGTCTCATCACCCAGTGCGCTCCCGGCCCTCCCTCCCTCTGCTCCTCCAGTCTCCACTCCGTCCATGGACCAGCCCATGGCCCATCCCCCTCCTAGGTCCAGGGTACGAAGATGTAGTCGTCCATGAAGCGCTTCCGGAGGTTGCCAGCGATGGCATCTTCGGTGATCTGGGGCAGGAGCACCATGTCATCCACGCCACTCTGCTTCACGTTGTGGCTCTGCCAGTGGAAGCGCTCCTTGCTGCCCTGGAAGGGGAGGGGGTCGGGGTGAGCTCCTGCATGGGGACGCGGCGTCTGGCTCACCAACGCCAGCAGCTTCTGGGTTCTGTCCCACCTCCCCCGCCCCACCTGCATTCCTCCTTCCCCACCTCAGGGAAATGCTGGCAGGATTCAAGCCACGCCCCCTATCCCCGGACAGAAGATGCACCGCTCAGATCCAGCCCTCAGTCCTCTCTTTATTTTTATCTTGTTTATTTTGAGATGGAGTCTCGCTCTGCCGCTCAGGCTGGAGTGCTGTGGTGTGATCTCAGTTCACTGCAACTTCCACCCCCACAGGTTTAAGCAATTCTCCTGCCTCAGCCTCCCAAGTAGCTGGGATTACAGGAACCTGCCACCACGCCCGGCTAATATTTTATATTTTTGGTGGAGACGGGGCTGCGCTACGTTGGCCTGGCTGGTCTGGAACTCCTGACCTCAAGTGATCCACCACCTCGGCTTCCCAAAGTGCTGGGATCACAGGCATGAGTCACCTCGCCTGGCCTCTTTATTTATTTTTTTTTTTCATTAAAAATTTTTTTTACACCAGGTGCAATGGCTCAGACCTGTAATCCCAGCACTTTGGGAGGTTGGGGCAGAAGGATTGCTTGAGGCCAGGAGTTCGATATCAACCTGGGCAACATAGCAAGGCCCTGCCTCTATTAAAAAAAAAAAAAAAAAAAAAGCCAGGCATGGTGACTCACGCCTGTAATCCCAGCCCTTTGGGAGGCCAAGGCGGGGATCATGAGGTCAAGAGATCGAGACCATCTGGCTAACATGGTGAAACCCCACCTCTACTAAAAATACAAAAATTATCTGGGTGTGGTGGCACATGCCTGTAATCCCAGCTACTCAGGAGGCTGAGAGGCAGGAGAATCGCTTGAACCTGGGAGGCGGAGGTTGCAGTGAGCCAAGATTGCACCACTGCCCTCCAGCCTGGTGACAGAGCAAGACTCTGTCTCAAAAAAAGAAAAAGAAAAGGCCAAACTCGTTGGCTCATGCCTGTAATCCCAGCACTTTGGGAGGCCCAGGCAGATGGATCACCCAAGGTCAGGAGTTCGAGCCCAGCCTGGCCAACATGGTGAAACCCTGTTGTTACTAAAAATATCAAAAATTAGCCAGGCACCTGTAATCCCACTTACTCAGGAAGCTGAGACAAGAGAATTGCTTGAACTCAGGAGGCGGAGGTTGCAGAGAGCTGAGATTGCGCCATTGCACTCCAGCCTCGAAGACAAGAGTGAAACTGTCTCAAACAAACAAACAAACAAACAAGAGTTCTCAAGCCCTGAAAAGACATGGAGGAAACTTAAATACATATCACTAAGTAAAAGGAGCCAATCTGAAAAGGGTATATACTGTCTGAATCCAACTGTAGGATATTCTGGAAAAGGCAAAACTATGAGAACAGTAAAAGATCATTGGGCCATCATGCAATGGCTCACACCTGTAATCCCAGCACTTTGGGAGGCTGAGGCAGGAAGATTGCCTGAAGCCAGGAGTTCAAGACCATCCTGGGCAACATAAGATGACCCCACTGTCTCTACAAAAAATAGAAAAATTAGACAAGAGTGGTGGCACACATCTGTGGATCTAGCTACTCTGGAGGCTGAGGTGGGAGGGTCAGTTGAGCCCAGGAAGTCGAGACTGCAGTGAGCCATGATCACATCACTGCACTTCAGCCTAAAAACAGTGTCTCAAAAAAAAAAAAAAATTAAAAAAAAAAAAAAAAAAGGCTGGGTGTGGTGGCTCACACCTATAATCCCAGCACTTTGGGAGGCCAAGGTGGGTGGGTCACTTGAGGTCAGGAGTTAGACCAGCCTGGCCAACATGGTGAAACCCTGTCTCTACTAACAATACAAAAATTAGCCGGGCATGGTGGTGGGCGCCTGTAATTGCAGCTGCTAGGAAGGCTGAGGCAGGAGAATCACCTGAACCCAGGATGCAGAGGTTGCAGTGAGCTGATATTTTGCTACTACACTCCAGCCTGGATGACAGAGTGAGACTCTGTCTCAAAACAAACAAACAAAAAACCGTAAAATAAATAAATAAATAATAAAAGTTTTGAGACAAGGTCTTGCTCTGTCGCCCAGGCTGGAGTTCAGTGGTACAATCACAGCTCCGTGCAGCCTTGACCTCCTGGGCTCAAGCAATCCTCCCGCCACACCGCAGCCTCCCAAATAGCTGCGACTGCAGACCTGGGCCACCATGCCTGGATAACTTTTGTATTTTTTGTAGAGATGGGGTCTTGCTGTGTTGCCACAACTGGTCTTGAACTACTGGGTTCAATCGATTCATCTGCCTCAGTCTCCCAAAGTGGTGAGATTATAGGCCTGAGCCACCACACCTAGCCCCTCAGCTCTCTCCTTTGGTCTCTGTTCAGCCATCACTCCACCTAGTGCCCCTTATTCCCGATGAAGGATGCCAGGCTTGGCGGGGACAGGGTACTTAGGGATCTACAGGCTGTGGGAGCAGAGCAGGGAGACTGGGCAGCTTGGTGGAGAATGGGCGTATTCCGGTTCTCACTTCCCGCCAGCCTCCCAGCCTCTTCCTTTCCCATCCCCCATCCCCTCCCCAGGCCCAGGCCAGTCCTTGACTTCTCTGTGGCACTGGACCCACTTTGACCCACTGCTGCCAGGCGGCCTCCTTTCTTCCCCCCTCTCACCTCTCCTCTTTTGTGGTCACACATCCCAGCCAGTCTCTTCGAGCTCCTCCAGGCCACTATGTGCTGTGACTTCTGCCTTTTGTGCCTGCGTGTGACCTTCCTCAGCTCCACCCTCCACTCCTGGCCCTGCCTCTCTGCTGTCTCTGCTGCGGCCTTCTCTGTCCTGTGTACTGTTTTTCTTTTTCTTTTTTTTTAGTCAGAGTCTAGCTCTGTCACCCAGGCTGGAGTGCAGTGGCACGATCATAGCTCACTGCAGCCCTGACCTCCTGAGCTCGAGATCCTCTCACCTCAGCCTCCTGGGACCACAGGTGCATGCCACCATGCCTGGTGCTAATATTTAAATTTTTTTGTATTGATGGGGTCTTGCTATGTTGCCCAGGCTGGTTTTGAACTTCTGGCCTCAAATGATCCTCCCACCTCAGCCTCCCAAAGTGGTGGGATTTCAGGCATGAGTCACCTTGTCTGACCCGGATGACACTTTCTTTAGGCCCCATGGAGGAGGCTGAGGCATGTGCTCACCAAAAAACTCCTCTTCCAGGAAGCCTGCCTGGGTTGCTCTCTCCTTTCAGCCTGACCTAATTTATCTAGTGCTTTAAACACTCTGGCTTTCCCAGGCTCACTCTGTCTCTATTAAGTACATCTTTGCAAAGAAGGAGTCTGACAGATAGGAGTGATGGTAACTTGGAGCTCCCTCATTTGGTGAACTCATGGTCAGATAAGATGTCTCTCCTCATGGAAGCTTCCCATTTTCAGGCCAGGAGCTCCTGGAGGCAGAGACTGGGGCTGTTTCTCTATGAAATGAACAAGGGACGAAGGCAAAGAAAGAACCAGATTCAGAGCAAAACCCTCCAGAGCAAATGAAGCTGGTAATTTTATTTTATTTTTGAGATGGGGTCTCACTGTGTTGTCCTGGCTGCATGGGTTGCGGTAGTGCGACCATGGCTTACTGCCACCTCCACTTCCTGGGCTCAAGCAATCTTCCCACCTCAGCCTCCTGAGTAGCTGGGACTATAATTGTATTTTTGGTAGAGACAGGGTTTTGTCTCTGGTCTTGAACTCCTGAGCTCAAGCGACCTTCCCGCCTTGACCTCCCAAACTGCTGTGATTACAGGCATGAGCCACCGTGTCCAGCCTGGGATTGAAGTCTTTGAAGTGGACTGTATTTGCCAGTGGGTTCCAGGGCTACAGGCGGGGCGCAAGCAGAAGGGTCCATGTGAGCAACTGTAAGGCAGAAGTGAAGCTGGTCTCTCCTGGGG
This sequence comes from Saguinus oedipus, assembly GCA_031835075.1. Taxonomy (NCBI): domain Eukaryota; kingdom Metazoa; phylum Chordata; class Mammalia; order Primates; family Cebidae; genus Saguinus; species Saguinus oedipus. Next base: position 8,174,953 of record CM063187.1, read on the forward strand.
GTACTGGGGAGCCACAGAATATTCTTGATTGGGTGCGGGGTGGAGATACATGGTCAGATTCTGGGCACGCTGACAGCTGGAGGTGGGGGTTGTCAAGACATGCCCATGGGCATTAAATAAGCCCAACCTTTGGCATGAGGGTAGATCTGGGCTCTAATCCTGACTGGGCAAATACATTCAGCTTTGAGTCTCCATTGTCTCATCTGTAAAAAGGGAGAAGCAGACCGGGTGTGGTGGCTCACACCTGTAATCCCAGCACTTTGGGAAGCCAAGGTGGGTGGACCACGAGGTCAGGAGATCAAGAGTATCCTGGCTAGCATGGTGAAACCCTGTCTTTACTAAAAATACAAAAAATTAGCCAGGCATGGTGGCTGGCGCCTGTAGTCTCAGCTACTTGGGAGGTTGAGGCAGGAGAATCTCATGATCCTGGGAGGCAGAGGTTTCAGTGAGCTGAGATCGTGCCACCATGCTCCAGCCTGGCAAAAGAGCTAGACTCAATCTCCAAAAAAAAGAGGGAGTAGCAGCTCCACTTCCTTGGGTTGAGGAGAGGATGAACTGCTTTGGGAAACAAGGTGGGATGGAGGGCTGGTGCCCCTCCCCAAGCCTGAGTGGTTGTGAGGATAGACCCAGGATGGACGGCATTTGGCAGAATTAACCCTCACGGAGCACCTATGCTGTGCCTGATTTGGGGGATGTAGATCATTGATGTTACCAGCCATTGTCACACCATCTCAGTGTGGGGTAAGCTCAGAGGGAAACTGAGGCTTAAGAAGGACAGTGGCTTCCCTGAGGAAACTTGACTAGACACAGGTATTGTTTCCAAGGGTGTGGAATGTGAACCTGGGTCTATTCAAGAGCAAAGAACAGGTTCTTGGCCAGGCGAGGTGGTTCCCTCCTGTAATCCTAGCACTTTGGGAAGCTGATGTGGGTGGATCACTTAAGGTCAGGAGTTCAAGACCAGCTTGACCAACATGGTGAAACCCTGTCTCTACTAAAAACACAAAATGTTAGCCAGGTGTGTTGGTGTATGCCTGTAATCCCAGCTACTTGGGAGGCTGAGGCAAGAGAATTGCTTGATTCCAGGAGGCAGAGGTTGCAGTGAGCCAAGATTGCACCGCTGCACTCCAACCTGGGTAAAGAGAGTGAGACTTGGTCTCGGGAAAAAAAAAAAAAAGACAGGTTCTTGCATGTATGTAAACACATAGGAGGCTGGGCTGGTGCTGAGAAGGATTTTTTGTTTTGGTTTTTGAGACAGAGACTCACTCTGTCCCCCAGGCTGGAGTGCAGTGGCACAGTCATGGCTCACTGCAGCCTTGACCTCCTGGGCTCAAGTGAGCCTCCTGTCTCAGCCTCCCACGTAGCTGAGATTACAGGCACATGCCACCATGCCTGGCTAATTTTTAAGTATTTTATAGTCACAGGGTCTTACTATGTTGCTCAGGCTGGTCTCTAACTCCTGGGCTCAGGCAATCTTCCTGCCTCGGCCTCCCAGAGTGCTGGTATTACAGGCATGAGCCACAATGCCTGTCCAAAGTCAACATTTTGGAAGCTCACTCATGCTGGTGGTGGCGTTAAAAGTGATCTGTGGGTGGGACTCTCATACTTGTGTACAGGTGAGAAGGCATTCCTGAGCCTTCTTGGACCGCTGACCTTAGAACTTTCTTTCTTTCTTTTTAAGATCAAGTCTCATTCTGTTGCCCAGGCTGGAGTGCAGTAGTGTGATCTCAGCTCACTGCAACCTCTGCCTCCCGGGTTCAAGCGATTCTCCTGCTTCAGCCTCTCAAGCAGCTGGGATTACAGGTGCTCATCACCATGCCCAGCTAATTTTTTGTATTTTTAGTAGAGACAGTGTTTCACTATGTCGGCCAGGCTGGTCTTGAACTCCTGACCTCAAGTGATCCACCTGCCTTGACCTCTCAAAGTGCTGGGATTGCAGGCATGAGCCACCACACCTTGGCCTGACCTTAACCCTCTCATATTTGGACACACATTTTATTGTAACTTCTGCATTATAGGCAATCACATTCTTTTCGAAACTATGGGAGTCGGGTGTGTTCCATTGTCTGGGGTTAATGTTGGGATTTAAAGGAGGCCTAATTAGGTGTTTTTATAAGAAGCGGGTGCTGGCTGGGCATGGTGGCTCACGCCTGTAATACCAGCACTTTGGGAGGCTGAGGGGGGCGGATCACTTGAGGTCAGGAGTTTGAGACCAGCCTGGCCAACATGGTGAAACCTCATCTCTACTAAAAATACAAAAAGTAGCTGGACGTGGTGGCTGGTGCCTGTAATCCCAGCTACTCAGGAGCTGAGGCAGGAGAATCACTTGAATCCAGGAGGCGGAGGTTGCAGTGAGCTGAGATTGGGCCATTCCACTCAGCCTAGGCGACAGGAGTGAAACCCTGTCTTGAAAACAGCAAAAAAAGAAGGGGGTGCTGTCTGGGGTGCCCTGAGCCCCTGGGGTGCTTTGGGAAGAACCAGGGAGAGGACAGAGTCCTGGGGAGCAGTGGCATGGAGGGATTGAAGGTTACACCCATCACAGATGGACTGAGTAGGAACCACCAGGGAAGTCAGAGGCAAAACCGGGACCAGGTGGTGCAGGTCCAGATGGGACGAGGGTGAGTTAGGAGCCGTCGACTGGACCCTGAAGAGCGTCTGAGCTCACTGGAGACTGAGAGGAGCGCCAGGGTCAGAAGCGGGATTGGGAGGCGAGGAGGTGTAGATAGGCGTGAGGATCTGGCTAAGAAGGGGAAGAGGGAGAGGCTGTGGGGAGAAGTGGGGGTCAGCGAGTCTGCGTTTCCTGTTTTTTTTTTTTTTCTGTTTGAGACAGAGTCTTGCTCTGTCACCCAGGCTAGAGTGCAGTGGTGTGATCTCGGCTCACTGCAACCTCTGCCTCCTGGGTTCAAGCGATTCTCTTGGGATTACAGGTGTGAGCCAAGGTGCCTAGCCTTTATTTACTTTTTTAATGTATATTTTTACAAATAGAGATAGAGTCTTGCTACATTGCCCAGGTTAGTCTTGAACTCCTGAACTAAAGCAATCTTCTTGCCTCGGCCTCACAAAATGCTAGGATTACAGGCATAAGCCACCACACTGAGCCTGATCTCAGCTTTTTATGTGAATTATTCCATTTTATCCTCTTAACACACGTTGGCGTAGGTCAGTTCTATCACTGGGTCTTTTTTTTTTTTTTTTTTGAGACACAGTCTCACTCTGTTGCCCAGGCTGGAGTACAGTGGCGTGATTTTGGCTCACTGCAACCTCTGCTTCCTGAGTTCAAGCAATTCTCCTGCCTCAGGCTCCTGAGTAGCTGGGGTTACAGGCATGCACCACCCACCACGCCTGGCTAATTTTTGTATTTTTAGTAAAGATGGGGTTTCACCATGTTGGCCAGGCTGGTCTGCAACTCCTGACCTTGTGATCCACCCACCTTGGCTTCCCAAAGTGCTAGGATAACACGCGTGAGCCACTGAGCCCAGCTGGGTCCATTTTATAGAAGAGAAAACTACAACACGGAGAGATTCAGCATCCTCTTCAGGGACACACAGCAGGAACATAGCAGTTGCAGAGAGGACCCTGGGGAGGACACACGAAGCTGTCCGTCTCAGCCATGTCTATATCAGAGGTTGCTGGGGTTGGTGCTTAGGTCAGATAAGGATGGAATGGGGAGAAGATGGGTCGTGCCCACTGTTTCCCTGTTGGGGGCCAGTCCAGCCTTCAGGCCACCAGGCCACTCAGGCTGAGCTAAGACCCAAGGCCACTTCCCCTCACTGGGGTCAGTTGTGTCTGGCTAGGCCCGCCAGCTCTCCCGGCTCGGACCGCTTGCTTCCTCTTCTTGCCCTTCCCGTCTTCCCTCATCCAGCAGAGTGGCCCTCTTCTCTTACCATTCCCTCCCTCTCTTTCCTGCCCCAGGCACTAAAGGCCCCCAGACACTCCATGCTCCAGCCAGCCGTAAATATCACAAGCTGTTTGTATTGAAGGGAGAGAGGGTTTTGCTCAAGTGAATATGGCATGGGAGGACAGTTGAGAATTTTGGCATGTGACAGATTGGGGTCAAGGCCTGGCTTGACAGTTGACTGACTATGTGACCCTGGGGAGGTCACTTCACTTCTCCAAGCCTCAGTTTCCCCATCTTGCAAATGGATTCAGCTGGGCATGGTAGCTTATGCCTGTAATCCCAGCACTATGTGAGGCTGGGGCAGGCAGATCACTTGAGGTCAGGAGTTCAAGACCAGCCTGGCCAACATGGCAAAACCCTGTCTCTACTAAAAATACAAAAATTAGCTGGGCATAGTGGTGGGTGCCTGTAGTCTTAGCTACCTGGGAGGCTGAGGCATGAGAGTCCTTTAAACCTGGGAGGTGGAGGTTGCAGTGAGCCAAGATCATGCCACTGAACTCTAGCCTGGGCGACAGAGCGAGACTCCATCTCAACAACAATAACAACAATGACAATAACCACCAATAACCAAAGGGATTTCTTAATGACCCCCTGTGTGGGGTCTCTGAGAGGAGTACATGAGCAAACAAAGAGAAAAGGGGCACCGAGGTGCTGGCATCTGTGACCCCGAGAGCATTTAAGACATCAGTGTTAGAAAGCCTGATCAATACATACTTGTTGAATGAATGAATGAATGAATGAATGAATGAAGTACCATTGGGATGAGACTTCCCTCCTACCCTATCTCCCAGGTATCTGTCTCATTCTGTGGCCCCCAAGTCTCCATGGGTCAAGTCAAAACTGTTTGTAAGTGTCTTCCTTGGGGGTGGGGATGCAACGAAGAGGTTGTGGTCATAGTTGACCACAAGCTGAATATGACTCAACTGCTGGGGCTCTTGTGAAAGGCAGTTAGGGGCTTGACGTGGTTGGGGTAGGAAGGATGGGTAGCTTCTTCCTTCAGCTCTTCAGAGAGGTCTCCGTACACCAAGGCAGAAGGCAGAACTGGGGCAGGTGGGGACAACTTTCCTAGTTTCACAGGAGGGAGGGGCGGTTTGTGGTCAAGGCGATGGCGCCTCTGGGGTTGGAGGATGCTTGCCATGTAGTGAACTCACTTCCTGGGCCCCTACTGTGCATGGAGGTAGGTGGAGACCAGGCTTGGGTGGATCAGGCCTAGAACCTGCCTTTGTGGGGGCTCTGTTCCCCAAGTGGTGTGTGAGTTGCTCAAGGAGACCATGGCTGGAGGGTACTATGGAGAGGTGGGAGGGCTTCCTGTAGGAGGCAGGTCTTGCAACATGAACTTCCCAGGCAGCATCTGTGGTGGCTGCAGGAGGCATCAGCCAGAAAGGCCTTGGGTGTGTGGTGGACACCAGGATTCTAGTCTGTTTGGAATGCAGAGTCATGGTGTTGGAGGGATTGAGAACCCAGGGCACGTGAGGTCTGCACATAGCCCTGGTGGTCTCTCATCTCTTAGGAGGAGGGGAGGTTGTGGTCAAGGTGCCTGTTTTTTTGTGGACAGGGTCTTGTTCTATTGCTCAGGCTTGTACGCAGTGGTCCGATATCACTGCAGCCTCGATCTTCCAGGCTCAAGCAATCCTCCTGCCTCAGCCTCCTGAATTGCTGGGAGCACAAGTGTGCATCACCATATATAGCTAATTAATTTTTTTTTTTGAGAGGGAGTCTCGCTCTGTTGCCCAGGCTGGAGTGCAGCAGCGTGATCTCGGCTCATTGTAACCTCTGCCTCCTGGGTTCAAGTGATTCTCCTGCCTCAGCCTCCCAAGTAGCTGGGATTACAGGTGCATGCCTGGCTAATTTTTATATTTTTAGTAGAGACTGGGTTTCACCATGTTGGCCAGGCTGGTCTCAAACTCCTGATCTGAGGTGATCCACCTGACTCGGCTTCCCAAAGTGCTGGGATTACAGGTGTGAACCATTGCATCCAGCCTTATTTGTTTGTTTTTGAAATGGAGTCTTGCTCTTGTTGCCCTGGCTGGAGTGCAGTGACTTGATGTTGGCTAACTGCAACCTCCGCCTCCCGGGTTCAAGCGATTCTCCTGCCTCAGCCTCCCAAAAAGCTGAGATTACAGGTGCCAGCCACCACATCCAGCTAAGTTTTGTATTTTTAGTAAAGACGGAGTTTCATCATGTTGGTCAGGCTGGTCTCGAACTCCTGACCTCTGGTGATCCACCCATCGTGGCCTCCCAAAAGGCTGGGATGATGGGCATGAGCCACTGTGCCCGGCCACACCTTTTTTTTTTTGGTATAGACAAAGTCTCACTATGTTGCTCAGGCTGGTCTCAAATTCCTGGGCTCCTGATCCTCCTACCTTGGCCTCCATAGCACTGGAATTACAGGTGTAAGCCACCACACCTGGCCACGGTGGCTATTAATAGTATGGCCTTGGGGGTCACCAAGTCAAGGTCCTCGTCCACGTTAGGTTGTTCAGGCAGCTCGCCTAAGCTCTCTGCCTCAGTTTCCTCAGTTGGAAAATGGGAGCATTGAGGGCTGCAGACCTCACGGGCTATTCTGCAGATTCAATGAAGCAAAGGCTGTCCAGTGTCAACACTGGCCTTCCTCACCATCCCCATCAACAGTGGCCTTGAGTCCGCCAGGAGGAAGGGCTGGAGGAGGGAGCTTTTGCAATTCACCCCATGTGCTCCAGGCTGTCTGCTTCTGGGCGTGATGAACAAGAGCTCTAGATGGAAGACAGCAACCAGCCACTTCCTTCCTCACTGGTCCTGCGAGCTGTGGTTGCCAGGAGGTGAGTGAAGCTGCTGTAGCTGCTGCTAGAGCCAGCTCTCAGCTCCTAGACCCTGTCCTGGTGCCTGGGGGTGGCCCTGGAGTCTTGCCCCCAGCTCATTGGGGCTCTAGGGCCACATTCTGGGTCCCTGCACTGTGCAAACAATATTCTCACCTCCAGGCCGGGCCTGTAATCCCAGCACTTTGGGAGGCCGAGGCAGGCGGATCATGAGGCCAGGAGTTTGACACCAGCCTGGCTAAGATGGTGAAACCTCGTCACTACTAAAAATACAAAAATTAGCGGGTTGTGGTGGCGTGTGCTTATAATCCCAGCTACTCTGGAGGCTGAGGCAGGAGAATATCTTGAATCTGGGAGGCGGAGGTTGCAGTGAGCTGAGATCCTGCCACTGCACTCCGGCCTGGGCAACAGAGCAAGACTCCATCTCAAAAAAAAACAAAAAAAAAATTCTCACCTCCAAAGGCTCCCGGGCTTGCCCTGTCCCTTGGGAGAATGGTGCAGAGGTGGGTGCTGGACTCTGCTTCTTTTTTGCTTACCCAGAAGCCACCATCCAATATGTGGGGACCTTCATCTTTCTGGAGCTGGGCTCTGTCTCATCACTAGAGATTGCTGAGAGTCTGTGGCTACCACCTCAAACATCTACACACAGAAGCTGGAGCTGGGGCATCCTAGTCTTGCCCCTCCTGCTTTGTGGGGAAGATCCTCTGGGATGGGGTCCCCAACCCCCAAGACAGAAACCTGCCTGTCTCCAATTCATTGCTATGTTCACTCTTTGCATCCAATCAATGACAGGCATTTTTTCTTTCCCCCCGAGACAGAGTCTCGCACTGTTGCCCAGGCTGGAATGTAGCGGTGCGATCTCAGCTCACTGCAACCTCTGTTTCCTGGGTTCAAGCGATTCTGCTGCCTCACTCTCCTGAGTAGCTGGGACTACAGGTTTATGTCACAACACCCGGCTAATTTTTGTATTTTTAGTAGAGACGGGGTTTTACCATGTTTGCCAGGCTGGTCTCAAACTCCTGACCTCAGGTGATTCACCTGCCTCGGCCTCCCAAAGTGCTGGGATTATAGGCATGAACCACTGTGCCCATGCCCAATTAGAGGTCTTACTGATTCTTCCTCCTAAATTCCTTTTAAGTCTCAGCCTTTCCTCATGGCCACTGATTCTGGACCAAGTAGCCACATCACTGGTCTCCCTGCTTTGTGACTGTATCTTATTTATTTGCTTTGAGACGGAGTCTGGCTCCATTGCTCAGGCTGGAGTGCAGTGGTGCCATCACAGCTCACTGCAGCTTGGAATTGCTGGGCTCAAGCGATCCTCCTACCTCAGCTTCCCAAGTAGCTGGGACTCTAGGTCCATGCTACTATGTCTGGCTAATTTTTTAATGCTTTGTAGAGATAGGGTCTTGCTATGTCTTTCAGGCTGGTTTTGAACTCCTGGTCTCAAGTGATCCTCCTACCTCCATCTCCCAAACTGCTGAGATTGCAGGCAGGAGCCATTGTTCCTGACTCTGCGACTATACCTTAGAAACAACTGCTATTACCCTCACGTCACTACCATCACCACCAAAGGCAACCAGTGACTGTCTCCTCTCTCTCTCCTACCCTCCTCAAAGTCTAACAGAAACTACTAATTACCTAATGGCACCATGACTAGCCAATGTCAGACAGAGACCACAACCAGTTCCACCATCAGCCTTCTTACAGTCATCCACGATCAACACCACCACCAGCCCGTAGTACCCAACCACCATCAATAATACTAGTCATCAGCCAGGCACAGTGGCTCACACCTGTAATCCTAGCACTTTGGGAGGCCAAGGCAGGTGGATCACTTGAGCTTAGGAGTTGAGACCAGCTAGGCCAATGTCTCTATTAAAAGCACAAAAATTAGTTGGGCGTGGTGGCAGGTGCTTGTAATCCCAGTTACTCAGGAGGCTGAGGCACGAGAATTGTTTGAATCCAGTGAGCCGAGATAACACCATTGCACTCCAGCCTGGATGACAGAGCAAAACTCCACCTCAAAAACAAAACAAAAAAGAAACAATACTGCCATCAACAACCACACATAACCAACTACCATTAGCAACCCCAGAAAGCAGCAATCATCAATCCTTTTTTTTAATTTTAATTTTTTTAAAAAGATGGGGTTTCACCATGTTGGTCAGGCTGGTCTTGAATTCCCGACCTCAGGTGATCCACCCGCCTTGGCCTCCAAAGTGCTTGGATTACAAGCGTGAGCCACCGCGCCCGGCCAGCCATCATCGACCCTAACCTGTTCAAACTCAACGTTGAACAAGCACCGCCATTACTGATCATCATCTTACCAGAAACCAACAATAAATAAATGCTACTACCAATATCCCAGTCTCCAAATAACAGCAACCACCGACGGCCATCATTCCACCAGTCCCTGAGTATCTCTAACACTTCCAGCTGAAAACAATCCACCACCAATGTACATTAAACACCAACCACCACCACCGGCCCACCCGCAAGAGCCAGGCGATAAGAAACAGCCACAACCACCAGCACGACTGATGACACCAACAACCCAATAATGACCTCTCACAGAAGTTGGGGCTCACTCCTTCCCAGTCACTGCGATCGTCACCTCCATCCATTCCCATTGCTAAATCCAGAAATGAATGGTCATTCCAGCTAATGGCACCTACTATGATCAGCCGTCTGTTATCTGCTCTGTAAAGCAATGGTCCCCAACATTTTTGGCACTAGAGACTGGTTTAATGGAAGACAATTTTTCCATGAATAGTGGAAGGGAGCATTAGATTTTCTTTCTTTCTCTTTCTTTCTTTCCTCCCTCCCTCCTTTCTTTCTCTCTCCTTCCTTCCTTCCTTCCTTCCTTCCTTCCTTCCTTCCTTCCTTCCTTCCTTTCCTTCCTTCTCTCTCTCTCTCTCTCTCTCTCTCTCTCCCTCTCTCTTTTTTTCTTCTTTCTTTCGAGATGGAGTCTCACACTGTTGCCCAGGCTGGAGTGCAATGGCGCGATCTCGGCTCACTGCAACCTCCACCTCCCAGGTTCAAGCGATTCTCCTTCCTCAGCCTCCCAAGTAGCTAGGACTACAGGTACCTGCCACCACACCTGGCTAATTTTTTGTGTTTAGTAGAGATGGGTTTTTGCCGTGTTGGCCAGGCTGGTCTTGAACTCCTGACCTCAGGTGATCCACCTGCCTTGGCCTCCAAAAGTGCTGGGATTACAGGCATGAGCCACAGTGCCTGGCCTAGATTTTCTTTTCTTTCTGCTTTTTTTTTTTTTTTTTTTTGAGATGGATTCTCGCTCTGTGGCCCATGCTGGAGTGTAGTGGAGCGTTCTCAGCTCACTGCAACCTCTGCCTCCTGGTTTCAAGCGATTCTCCTCTCTCAGCCTCCTGGGTAGCTGGGGCTATAGTCACATACACACCACGACTGGCTGACTTTTGTATTTTTAGTAGAGATGGGGTTTTGCCACATTGGCCAGGCTGGTCTCCAACTTCTGACCTCAGGTGATCCACCCGCCTTGGCCTCCCAAAGTGCTGGGATTACAGGTGTGAGCCATGGTGCCTGGCTAGGGGCATTAGATTTTCATAAGGAGCACGCAGCCTGGATCCCTCATGTGCGCAGTTCACAATAGGGTTTGCGATCCACGATGCTATGAGAATCTGAGAGGAGGCGGAGCTCAGGCGTGCTCACTCACCGCTCATCTTCTGCTCTGTGGCCCGATTCCTAACAGACCATGGACCGATACCAATCCAGAACCCCGGGGTTGGAGACCTCTGCTGTAAAGGACTTTACAAACATTGTTTCACTGAATCCTCCAGCGATCTTCCTGGCATTCACCACTCCTCCACTTTTTCTCTCCTGTCTTCCTCTGCGATATGGTTGGCCCCTCCCAGACCTTGTCTGCCAAGCAGACTGTTGACTAAGCATTTCACAGGGCTTCCTTGGGGAGGGGTTGCTTTTCCTTCAAGCAGCAAATCACTTCCTGTGTTCTTTTGATCAAAGCCCTGCCCATTCGAGCACCTGAGCCCCTCCCTGACTCGCTTCTCATCTTGGAAGAATCCCATCCCAATCTCCGAGCTCGAGCTGATGGTTTGGGTGTGAATTCTGGGATGCCCAATTTCTCATCGGCTTTCTTTCTTTCTTTCTTTTTTCTTTCTGAGATGGAGCCTGCTCTGTCACTAAGGCTGGAGTGAGATCTCGGCTCACTGCACCCTCTGCCTCCTGGGTTCAAACTATTCTCTGGCCTCAGCCTCCCAAGTAGCTGGGATTACAGGAGTGTGCCACCATGCCTGACTAATTTGTTTTGTATTTTTTAGTAGAGATGGGGTTTCACCATGTTGACCAGGCTGGTCTCTAACTCCTGACCTCAAGTGATCCACCCGCCTCAGCCTCCTAAAGTGTTGGGATTACAGGTGTGAGCCCCTGTGCCCAGCCCTCACTGGCTTTCTGAAAGGTGGAGATGTTGTCTCTCAGACGAACCCAACCTCTGCCTCTGGCCCTATATCCCTGACTCCACCCTGGTAAGCTCTACCTGCCAAGAATCCTGCAATGGTTGCTGTCCCAGCCACACGCTCTCATCCTCACTGACAGAATGACAAGAAATGAAAGCTGAAGTAGTTTGCATAGCAGAGAGCTGTGGGGTGGGGTTTGTAGCCCGCCCTGGCCACCTCTTGCTTTGTGTCTTATGGTGCTATGAGATGCTGCTAGATATAGGCTGATGGTCACAACCGTCTTCTCACCCTTACCACCATCAACAGGCCTCAAACTAGACAGGCAGCAGCATCTCTGGCTGCCATCCTTGTCTTGGGATAAGGGATGGCCACCAATGGCAGTATGGACGCATTCAGCCTCTCCTGCCTTTGCTGCAGCCAGACCACCGGTCACCTGCACAGCGAGGACGTCACTCCACCCCACCACCCATTAGACACAGCTTCTCATCTCAGTCGAAGACTCTGTGGCAGAACCCACAGCCCCTGAGGATGTTCCCACTGAAAGATCCCTGAAGAACAACTTCCCCATCTAGACGGACTTCCAAATATGACATCTGTGGGAACCGAGGCCACGAGTGGGGAAGTGACTGGCCCAAGGCTAGGCAGGGAGACCAGGTACCAAGCTGGGCTAGGAAAGGAGTCCCTTAATTTGCAAGCAAAGGAGGGCGGGTCCTTGTCCCTGTAGACTCTGTAATTCTCCCTGGGCCACCATCTGTCTTCCAGCTCCTGCTCTGTTCCTTGGATATCTGCCTGGCACCCTGGCATCCCCACCACCTTCAGACGGGAGCTTGCTTCCTGGTAGGGGATGCTGGGGGCATCTGAGCCACACTGAGAAACCTTCCCCACAAAAGTCCACCATGCCCCTCCCCTCACCCCAATTTCTGATGGTCATTTTCAGGACACCTGTACCTGGCTGGTGCCCCTCATCTTGGGCACTTTCAGAGCCCACCCTTGAAGGACTTACCATGGTGAGGGCGGGCGTCTGGGCTCCTGGAGGCACTGGAATAGGTTGTGATGGAGGTGCAGGTTCAAGGGGCTCTTGGGGGCGGCTTGGGCATGGCCCTGCTTCTGCCCCTTCACTGGACTCCTGGCTTCAGTTCCTCTTACAACAACCCCTTCTCACTTCCTTTGGCGGGAGGGGCCGAGGCCACCGCGGAGGAAAGCTGGGTGTGGAGGGGGCGGGGAGCTACTCTGTGGGGCTCTGAGCCTGAAGGGAGGGGTCAGAGCTAGATGGCAGCCATTGCTGGACCTCAGAGGCCCCGTCCCCAACTCCTCAGGGACAGGGCTGCAGCAGGAACATTCAGGTCAGCTGGCTGAAAGACTGACCACCTCTTTTCTGGGCAATTCAGGAAGCATTTGGGCTTTCCAAGTAGCTTTTTATTTTATTATTTATTTATTTTTTGATATAGAGTCTCACTCTGTTGTCCAGGCTGGAGTGTAGTGGTGCGATCTTGGCTCACTGCAACCTCTGCTTCCAGGTTCAAGCAACTCTCCTGCCTCACTCAGCCTCCCAAATAACTGGGATTACAGGCCCACACCACCATGACCGGCTAATTTTTGTATTTTTAGTAGAAATGGGGTTTCACGATATTGGCCAGGCTTGTCTTGAACTCCTGACTTCATGATCCACCGGCCTTGGCCTCCCAAGGTGCCGGGATTACAGGTGTGAGCCACTGTGCCTGGCTGCAAGTCTGTTCTTAAAACCAAGGACGGGGCCCATGAGCCACCTCTCCAGGAGAGGTGGCTCAATGCCTGTAATGCCAGTACTTTGGGAGGGCAAGGTTGGATGATCACTTGAGTCCAGGAGTTCGAGACCAGCCTGGGCAATATAGCAAGACCCTATCTCCCAAAGTGTTGGGATTACAGGCGTGAGCCCGTGTCCACCCAATTTTTTTCTTTTCTCTTTTTTTTTTGAGATAGAGTCTTCCTCTCTTAACCAGGCTAGAATGCAGTGGTGCAATCTTGGCTCACTACAAACTCCACCTCCTGGGTTCAAACAATTTTCCTGCCTTAGCCTCCTGAGTAGCTGGGATTACAGGCATCCATCACCATACCCAGCTAATTTTTGTGTTTTTAGTATAGACCAAGTTTCGACATGTTGGCCAGGCTGATCTTGAACTCCTGACCTCAGGTGATCCTACCCACTCGGCCTCCCAAAGTGCTGGGATTACAGGCATGAGCCACCACACCCGGCCCAACTTCCCTCTTTAGATGACCCTCAGAAGCCACACGTGTCTGTGTGCAGGAGTGGAGGGTACCAGGAAGCAGATGCATCTGAAACGTACCTGACTTCCGATGTCGCATCTGGATTTAACAAACTCGGCCACTTCCTGGATGACTTAGTCACCCCCTTTTCTTATTGTAAAATTGGGAACGCGGGTCCCCCCAGCAGAGCCTGGCCCATGTAGGATCCACTACGTGTTGGGCCATGAGCTGCTCTTTGGGACACCAGCCGACCACCTGAAGCTCCTCTTGACATTTGAGGAAATGGCAGTTCTTTTTTTTTTTTCGAGATGGAGTTTTGTTCTTGTTGCCCAGGCTGGAGTGCAATGGCATGATCTCGGCTCACTGCAACCTCCACCTCCCAGGTTCAAGCGATTCTCCTGCCTCAGCCTCCCAAGTAGCTGGGATTAAAGTTTTGCATTTTTTGTATAGATAAGGTTTCTCCATGTTAGCCAGGCTCCCGACCTCAGGTGATCTGCCTACCTTGGCCTCCCAAAATGCTGGGATTACAGATGTAAGCCAACCTGCCCAGCCGGAAATGGCAGTTCGAAGAGGTTACTTCCCCACACCACCAACGAGGGGCTGACTGAGGCAGGACCCGACCCTGGGAGACCCTGGCAGGGACCCAGGTTCAGATCCATCTTTGGTCCAGGGCGATAAACCCGCATCCCCCTTAAAGACGTCAAGATGCAGCGCCCCTAGTGGCCACAGCTGGGAAGGAGCCTATCTCCCTTGGAATCTGCTGAGCGAGTTTGCTGACTTGACAGACTTGATGCGGGCAATTCGCAGCAATGTCTCCAGGCACTTAGAGTGAATATGAATGGGTAGGAGAACCTCACTTTGTTGGGGGCATCAGGGGAGGCTTCTAGGAAGAGGCAATGTTTGTGCTGACACCGAGGAGAAAGCTGGAGTTAAAACAGGTAAAGAGGGTCAGGAGGGTGCACCTGGCGGAGCTAACAGCTCAAGCAAAGGCCCAGAGATGGGAAGACCATAGAGCAACTGAAGAATTTCAGGGAGGCTGGCGTGGCTGCAGCTTGCGGAGTGACGGGGAGTGTGATGACCAGGGTGGCAGGTCAGGGGAGGTGATGACTAGGGTGGCTTTAACAGAGCCTCTGTGACTGGGCGCTGTGGCTTATGCCTGTAATTCCAACACTTTAGGAGGCCGAAGAGGGTGGGTCATGAGGTCAGATCAAGGCCATCCTGGCCAACATGGTGAAACCCAGTCTCTACTAAAATACAAAAAAGCCAGGTGTGGTGGTATCCATCTGTAATCCCAGCTACTTGGGAGGCTGAGGCAGGGGAATCACTTGAACCCGGGAGGCTGTTGCAGTGAGCCAAGATCGTGCCACTGCACTCCAGTCTGATGACAGACTGTGACTCTGTTGCAAAAAAAAAAAAAAAAAAAGAGCCTCTGTGAGGGTCAGGCATGGTGGGTGACACCTGTAATCCCCGCACTTTGTGAGGCTAAGGCAGGAGGATGCCTTGAGCCTAGGAGTTGGAGACAAGCCTGGATGACATAATGAAACCGTGTATCTATAAACAATACAAAAATTAGCCAGGTGTGGTGGTGCATGCCTGTAGTTCCAGCTATTCAGGAGGCGGAGGTGGGAGGATTGCTTGATCTCAGGAGGTCAAGGCTGCAGTGAGCTATGATAGGCATAGCTGGGCGACAGGGACCTTGTCTCAAAAAAAAAACCCCTTTTTGGCTTCTGGATAGACCTGGGAGTGGGGTGGGTGGTCCCTTCCAGACCTGGGTGGAGGCTGCTGGATGCACTGACACACACACACTGCAACTCGCAGAAATCTACATAAGACAGAACTTTATTGATGTAGAGCATCCTGGCAGGAGTGTGTGGGCCCCAGGGCAGGGTCTGTAGCACCATGAGGGGGTGGCCTGGATGTCTAGGTGCCTCTGGGGCAGGCAGGGCAGAGGTTAGGGGTGGACCCTTCCCCGGTCAGGTCAGGGAGAGGGTGTCAGGGAGGTGGTGCTACCCCTGTCTCCCATAGCAGACACAGACTCCCCCCCAGCTCGGGGCGGAGGGGTAGGGCAGTGCTGGCAGGCAGGGCACCGGCAGACCCCCTCCCCACCCTTACTCTTCACAGTACATATTCCGATCAAAGGAGGAGGGGAGTGTTGGGGACTCCCTAAGGGAGGGTGCAAAGGGTGCTGGGGTGAACAGCTCTCCCCTCCCCAGACCCACCCTGGAGGGGGTCTCACTATGTGAACTGGAAGGGGGAGATGCTGAAGAGGGGCCCTGGGGGGCAGCCAGCCCCTCTCCATCCCCCAGCCAGGGGCCCTGCAGGGCTTCTCAATAAATAACTTCTGGTTCCATCTCACCCTTTACTCCCAGCTCTCGCCCCCCTGGGGCTCCCTCTGGCCCACCCCGCTGCTGCAGGGGACCCCCAAGCTGTGGCTCTGGGTGCCGCGCGCCTCCTAGTGGCCCTGGCAGGTTTTGCAGCACATCTGGCGGAAGTAGGCTCGGCTGCAGAACTGAAATTTGAGCACCAGGGGGCAGTAGGCGACCTTGTTCACATCCTTGCACTCTGTGGGGCGAGAGAAGGGAGGAAAATCAGTTCTCAGCTGCCCTCCCCACGGGGCTGCACACACGACGTGCAGCGCCTCGTGGCCAGTGACTTTGCCTTTCTGTGTCTTAGATTCTTTTTAAATATACTTTTTTTTTTTTTGTTACAGATAGTATCTTGCTATTTTGCCCAGGCTAATCTTGAACTCTTGAGCTCAAGTGATCCTCCCACCTCAGCCTCCTGAGTAGCGGGGACTACAGGTGTGAGCCACCATGCCTGGCTTCTGTGCCTCAGTTCCTCAACTATCAAAGGGGGCTTATATAGCACCCATGTCACTCGGCTGTTTTGAGGACTTAAGAGAGAATGTGCAAGGTTGGGGCCAAATCAGACACATTAGTAATGAGAAAAGGGCTGTGTACAGTGTCTCACACCTGTAATCCCAGCACTTCGGGAAGCCAAGGTAGGAGGACTGCTTGAGCCCAGGAGTTCGAGACCATCCTGGGCAACATAGTGAGACCCCTGCATCTACAAAAACTAATTAAAAGAAAAAATTAGGCTGGGCGTGGTGGCTCATGTCTGTAATCTCAGCACTTTGGGAGGTCAAGGCAAGTGGATCACTTCAGGTCAGGAGTTCGAGACCAGCCTGGCCAACGTGGTAAAACCCCATCTCTACTAAAAATACAAAAATTAGCTGGTCATGTAATCCCAGCTACTTGGGAGGCTGAGGCAGGAGAGTCTCCCAGTGAGCCGAGATCTCACCACTGCACTCCAGCCTGGGAGACAAAGTGAGATTCTGTCTCGAAAGAAAGAAAGAAAGGAAAGAAAGAAAGAAAGAAGAAAGAAAGAAGAGAAGAAAGAAAGAAAGAAAGAAAGAAAGAAAGAAAGAAAGAAAGAAAGAGTGAGCGGGGCATTGTGCCATGTGCCTGTGGTGAAGCAGAGGCTACAGTGAGCTATGATGGTGCCACTGCACTCTAGCCTGGGTGACAGAGTGAGATCCTGTCTCACAAACACACACACACCACCCAATAAAATAAAAGGAGAAAAATATTCCCTTTCCTTTCCAATGTTCCTCTTCATAGGGCCCAGGAAAAAAAATGTCCATTTGGGGCTGTAATCCGCACTCGTTTTCCTTTTTAATAAGCTGAAGATCTTGAGCCCCAGCTAAGTGAGTCAGTCAGGGTATTTTCAGGGCATTGACGTACTCTGTGATCATGATGTCTGTTCACGACTCCGGAGGGATATGGGTTTCCACTTAGCGGCCAGTGATTTATGGCAGGACCTGGGGCAAATTTAGAGCTATAGATGGATTTTTTATTTTTCTGTCACCCAGGCTGGAGTGCAGTGGTACCCATCTTGGCTCACGGCAACCTCTGCCTCTTGGGTTCAAGGGATTCTCCTGCCTCAGCCTCCTGAGTAACTGGGATTATAGGTACCCACAACCACACCCAGCTAATTTTTATATTTTTAGTAGAGATGGAGTTTTGCCATGTTGGCCAGGCTGGTCTCAAACTCCTGACCTCAGGTGATCTGCCCGCCTTGGCCTCCCAAAGTGTTGGGATTACAGGTGTGAACCACCATGCCCAGCCTAATTTTATTTTTTGTAGCTATGGGTATCTTACTGTGGTTGCCCAGGCTGGTCTCCAACTCCTGGGCTCAGGCAATCTTTGCAGTTCAGCCTCCCAAAGTACTGGAATTGCAGGCATGAGCCACCTTGCCCGCTCACCCTTGATCATTTCATTGCATCTCCGTCTGGAGTACCCCTCAAGTGAATATATCATTTACATCCCTTGACAGATAAAGAAACAAAAACACACAGGTAGAGGATGAACCCAGGTAGTTTGGTTGCAGTCCCCAGAGTAAGCAATTAATTGTCTATCAAAAATACATTTATGGGCCCAGTGTGGTGGCTCACACCTGTAATCCCAGCACTTTGGGAGGCCTAGGCAGGCAGATCACCTGAGGTCAGGCATTTGAGACCAGCCTGGCCAATATGGAAAAAACCTTGTCTCTACTAAAAATACAAAAATGAGCTGGTAACGGTGGCATTCGTCTGTAATTCCAGCTACTCGGGAGGCTGAGTTAGGAGACTCACTTGTACCCAGGAGGTGGAGGTTGCAGTGAGCTGAGATTGCACCACTGCACTCCAGCCTAAGTGATAGAGCAAGACTGTCTCAAAAAAAGAAAAAAAAATTACGGCCAGGCATAGTGGCTCATGCCTGTAATCCTAGCACGTTGGGAGGCCAAGGGAGGTGTATCGCTTGAGGCCAGGAGTTCGAGGCCAGCCTGAGCAACATGGTGAAACCCCATTTCTATCAAAAAACACAAAAATTAACCAGGCACAGTGGCTCTTTCCTGTAGTTCTTGGGGGGACCTTGGGGGCTGACAGGAGGATCGCTTGAGCCTGGGAGGTGAAGGCTGCAGTGAGCCAAGATCGTGCTACTGTACTCCAAACTGGGTGACAAAGTGAGTCCAACCTCAAAAATAAATATATAAATAAATGAATGAATAAATAAATTAATCTAGACAGAAAAAAAATGTGTATGCTTAAATCAGTGGAGGTGATCAATTTTGTCCCTCAGGGGACATCAGGCAATGTCTAGAGACATTTTTAGTTGTCATAACTTGGGAGGCGGCTCCTACTGGCACCCAGTGGGTAGAAACCAGGGATGCTATGAAACACCTTACAGGCTGGCACGGTGGCTCATGTCTGTCATCCCAGCATTTTGGGAGACTGAAGTGGGAGGATCGCTTGAGCTCAAGAGTTGGAGACCCGCCTGAATAACAGCAAGACCCCATCTCTCAAAAAAAAAAAAAAATCCTACAATGCACTGGATAGCTCCCTATGACAATCATCTAGCTCAAAATGTCACTAGTGCTTGAGGCTGGGAAACTGATTTAAAGAAAACATATTCAGGAAATTGTGGTACAGCTGGAGATGAATAGGTACAGGTTATGAAAGTGATTGGGTGCTGGTTGCTCACAGTGGCTCATGCCTGTAATCCCAGCACTTTGGGAGATTGAGGCAGGTGGATCACGAGGTCAGGAGTTCAAGACCAGCCCGGCCAATATGGTGAAACCCTATCACTACTAGAAAAAAAAAAGAAAAAAAAATTAGCCAGGCCTGGTAGTGGGTGCCAGTAATCCCAGCTACTCAGGAGACTGAAGCAGGAGAATTGTTGGGACCTGGAAGGCAGAGGTTGCAGTGAGCCGAGATTGCACCACTGAACTCCAGCCTGGCAACAGAGCAAGACTATGCCTTAAAAAATAAATAAATAAATAAATAAAGTGATTGGGGAAATGACACAAGTTTGGGTCCCCAGAAGGGTCAGGTGCCTGAAACATTCAGCATACAGTGGCACTTAATAAATGCTTCCAGGGACGGGGTGGTAAAGAATGGCCTGGCAGAGACAGAGCAATGCATTTCAGAGGTTCCAGAAGTTCTAGAATGGTTAGGACCCCCCAGTGCCCTCTGTGTCTGGCCCTAGCCAGGACCCTCCTGGCAGCGCCCTGGCTGGCCACCCACATACCTTCAGGGCCGTCCCCGGGGGGTGGGCTGTCGCACTTGGCCTCACACTGCTGTGTGGTGGGCGGCCGCAAGGCCTCCGTGCACTCGTGGGATGCCTGGCCTGTGTGGCTGGTGCAGCGCACTGAGCGCTGTTGCTGCCCGACGCCGCACTGTGCCGAGCACTGCGAGGAGGTACCACTGAGCTGCCGCCCCGCAGCCCCTGCCCTGGCCCCCACACCCCCAGGGCGTGCCTGCATACCTCACCCCACTCGCCTGCCACCCAGCGGGCCGGGGGGCAGCGGCGCAAGTTGCAGCGCATGGTGGCCGGCGGCTTGGCGGCGGGTGGGCAGTGCGCCGGGGGCAGCGTGGAGCGATGGTCCGCGCTCTTACAAAGGACCACACGGTGGCGGAGGCCTGGGCCGCAGCTGGGGGTGCACTGCAGTTGGAAGGGGGCATTTCGTGCTCAGGGAGTGGGTGGGGTACTTGCCCGGTGAGAAGTGAATAGGGGACCGCTAACCTGGAGATCGCGCAGAAGCGCCTCCGTGCGCATCCCACGTGGGCATCCCAGTCCCCGCCCCTCTCTGCACAGGAAGTGGTCGTGAAGGAAGGGGACGGCTGACCTCAGACCAGTCGAGGGCCGCCCACTCCGGAGGGCAAGTGGGGCCATGACAGGCCTCCAGCACAGGTGGGCGCGGCTGCGGGCACGCGCTGTCGTCTAGCGCCTTCTCCTCTGCGGCAGAGACGCGGCGCTGGCACACAACCGAGCGGCTGCGCACGCCCGCATCACAACTGCGGCTGCAGCGCGACCAGTTCCCTAGAACCCAGCTGTAGGAGATGCAGGGGTCTGAGCAAGTATGCGGAGTGGTGGTGGTGGGGTCCCAACAAGAGAGCTGGGGGCACGATAGCCCACCCCTCACCCTTCCAACGACTCAGCCTTATAGGGAAACTGGCACTAGGCACCTCCACATTTCACACTCGCGGCATCATTAGCCTGCACCCAGACTGGAGGCAGAAAGGTGCATTACCCTAAGGACAAATACATCTTTGGACCTTGCACGTGACCAGGCAACACCATCATTCCGACTCCTGAGCCATGCAACCTTGACCGCCACCTTGGGGGCACTATTGAACTCCCCGGTAAGTCCTGTAAACCATAACTGCAGCACTCGGCCCACTGTCACCCTGACCCTGCACTAATCTGCTTCCCAGCTCCCAGAGCACTCGCTCTTTTTTTTTGAGACAGATCTTGCTCTGTCACCCAGGCTGGAGTGCAGTGGCGCGATCTCGGCTCACTGGAACCTCCGCCTCCCGGTTCAAGCGATTCGCCTGTTTCAGCCTCCCAAGTAGCTGGGGTTACAGGTGCACACCACCACGCCTGGCTACTTTTTTTGCATTTTTAGTAGAGACAGGTTTCACCGTGTTAGCCAGGATGGTTTTGATTTCCTGACCTCGTGATCTGCCTACCTTGGCCTCTCAAAGTGCTGGGATTACAGGCGTGAGCCACCGCAACCCGCCAGAGCATTCGCTCTTGACTCCAGGGAGCACTCTCCTCCCACTCTGAGCAACACTGTCCCCTGGCGGCACTCACTCTGGTGGGCAAGGCTCCGTGTTGCAGGCGCGCTGTCTCTTGGGCAGCTTGCTGTGGGCGCTGCAGTAGTGGGGGGCGACTGCCGAGCTGTCCAGCTGGTTGCGGCACTCTACCGCCTGCACCTGGCTACCTGGGGGAGGGTGAAAGGCCTGCTCAGCCCCTCCCAGCCCAGAGGACCTCAGCCCAGGTATCCTGTGCTTGCCCCCACCCCCGGCCTCACCGCCTGCACACTGTGCTGAGCACTTGGTCCAGGGCGCATAGTGCCAGGAGTAGGGGGGCAGTGAGTCACGGGCGATGGGGGCATTGAAACGGTAGCGGAGGGCAGGCAGCTCGGTCCGGGCCAGCACCTGGAGGAAGGGGGCGGCAGCCAACAGATGAGTCGTGTGGAGTCTCTAATTCCAAAGGATGCACCTTGCTCCCCTCTTCTACCACCGCGCAGCCCCCCGCCCCCGTCTCTGTTACCATAATAATGAGAGACGCATTGATGGGTCCCAGGGCTTCCAGGCTCTGGACTTGGTCTGGCCCCTGTCGCAGCTGAAAGGTGGTCCCAGCCAGAGGCAGGCGATGGGGTTGGGGGGTCCCGGGCAGCCCCTCCAGCAGCAGGGACTCCTGGTCTCCCTTCAGGGCTGGGGGACAGTGCAGGGTCTAGAGTTCTAGTCATGCTGAAGCCTTTGCCTCCTCAACTGACCCCTAATCCTCATCCCCTTCCCACCGTCTACTCACCCAAGTGACTGAGAGAGAGGTTCAGATCCTGGATGAAGATGTGGACGGAGCCTTTGGGAATCCAGACGACATCTTCATACCCTGGACAGCAGAGCTCAGATGTCACCCACCTGGTGTGTCCCCAGCGCCTGCGCACCTCCCACCCCTGGCCCATGAGGATAACAGCTAACCATGACTGCACTAAACGCACATTTGACTGCATCTCTGCCCCACCCTTGTGAACAAGATGTTTCATTATCCCCATTTTAGGGATGACAAAACTGAGGCTCAGAGAAGCTAAGCAACTTGACCAGGTTTTATAGCTAGGAAATAGCTGGGATGGGATTTTCTTTTCTTTTTTGGAGACAGGATCTCTCTGTTGCCCAGGGTCGAGCACACTGGAGTGATCCCGGATCACTGTAGCCTCAGACTCCTAGGCTCAAGTGATCCTCCAGCCTCAGACTCTCCAGTAGCTTGGATTACAGGTGTAAGCCACCATACCTGGCTAACTAAAGAAAACTTTTTGGCTGGGTGTGGTGGCTCACACCTGTAATCCCAGCACTTTGGGAGGCTGAGGCGGGCGGATCATGAGGTCAAGAGATCGAGACCATCCTGGCCAACATGGTGAAACCCTGTCTTTACTAAAAATACAAGTATCATCCTGGTGTGGTGGCGCGCACCTGTGGTCCCAGCTACTCAAGAGGCTGAGGCGGAAGAATCACTTGAACTTGGGAGATGGAGGTTGCAGTGAGCTGAGATTGTGCCACTGTGCTCTAGCCTGGCGACAGAGCAAGACTCTGCCTCGAAAACAAACAAACAAAAAACCAAAAAACTGTTTTTTGTAGAGTTGGGGTCTTTTTAAGTTGCCCAGGCTAGTCTCTAAACTCCGAGGCTCAAGTGATCCTCTTGCCTCAGCCTCCCTAAGTGCTGGAACTACAGGTGTGAGCCACCGTGCCTGGCCTGGGCTGGAATTTGAACCCCAATTTTGCTGCCTCTCTATCCACTAATATGGTCGAATCTACCTTCCCATTCCCCCAGCAAACATGGAGACCAGCCTGGGCAGAGGGGAAGAGGCACCACAGGGACTCCGATCTACGAAGACTGACAGGGTGGAGTTTTAGCAGACAGAACTGGGTGTGCAGCGGACTCCGCCACTGACTACCTGGATGGTTCTGAGCTCTTGTAAACTCCACCCCTATTCACCTGTGCTCCCAGGAATCCTGGTTTATCTGGCAGGACCCCCACGGTGTCTCCAGTGTGTTGGGTCCCATAGGCTCCGCTTTCCCCATGACTATGTGTTTTGTTTTGTTTTTTTGAGACAGGATCTCACTCTGTCACCCAGGCTGGAGTGCAGTGGTAGAATCATAGCTTACTGCAGCCTCGACCTCCTGGGCTAAAGGGATTCTCCTGCCTCTCAGCCTTCTGAGCAGCTGGAACTACAGGTGTGCACCACCACACCCACCTAATTAAAAGAATTTTTGTAGAGTTTGGCCAGGTACGGTGGCTCACACATGTCATCCCAGCACTTAGGGAGGCCTAGGCAGGCGGATCATTAGAAGTCAGTAGTTCCAGACCAGCCTAGCCAATATGGTAAAACCCCGTCTCTACTAAAAAAAGAAATACAAAAATTAGCCAGGCGTCATGGTGCACACCTGTAGTTCCAGCTACTTGGGAGGCTGAAGCAGGAGAATTTCTTGAACCTGGGAGGCAGAGGTTGCAGTGAGGTGAGATCAAGCCACTGCACTCCAGCCTGGGTGACAGAGCAAGACTCTGTCTCAAAAAAAAAATTGTTTTTTTGGTTGAGTTGGGGTCTCCCTATGTTTCCCAGGCTGGTCTCAAACTTCTAGGTTCAAGGGATCCTCCCACTTCAGCCTCTCAAAATACTGGGATTACAGGCGTGAGCCACTGTGTTTGTCTTAGTTTTGATGCCAGCTGCCAGGCTCCTTATTATAAAACCCCAATGGGACCCTACTTGGGAATGAAACCCATACCTTGCAACCTAATCCTGCCTCACCTCTCACAGCTTCCTAAGCCTTCCAGATAGTTCCTGAGCCTCCTCCCTTCTTGCCCACTTCCTGGGCTCTCTCTCACTTGCCCAAAGCCCAAGCTGGAGAAGATGCTTTCTACATTCTCTGAATATCCCCTCCTGTCTTTCCCGGTTAGCACAGAACATTACCCCAGGTTTTCTGGCTCACAGAGGATGGAATGTGACGCTCCCTTCCACCCAGACCTGGCATGAGCTCCTTCAGGAGGAAGAGGAGAGAGATCCAGGCTCCCATCTCCTGAGACACTCTTTTTTTGAGATGGAATCTAGCTCTGTTGCCCAGGCTGTAATGCAGTGGCTTGATCTTGACTCACTGCAACTTCTGCCTCCCAGTTTCAAGCGATTCTCCTGCCTCAGCCTCCCGAGTAGCTGGTACTACAGGAGTGTGCCACCATGCCCAGCTAATTTTTTTGTATTTTTAGTAGAGATGGGATTTCACTGTGTTAGCCAGGATGATCTTGATCTCCTAACCTTGTGATCCGCCCGCCTCGGCCTCCCAAAGTGCTGGGATTACAGGCATGAGTCACTATACCCGGCAAGATACTTTTTTTTTGAGATAGAGTCTTGCTCTGTCACCCAGGCTGGAGTGCGGTGGTGTGATCTTGGCTCACTGCAACCTCTGCCTCCCAGGTTCAAGCCATTCTCGTGCTTCATCCTCCTGAGTAGCTGGGACTACAGGTGCGCGCCACCATGCCTGGCTAATTTTTGATTTTTAGTAGAAACGGGGTTTTACCATGTTGGCCAGGCTGGTCTCAAACTCCTGGCCTCAAGCGATCCTCCTGCCTCGGCCTCCCAAAACGATGGGATTATAGGCTCGAGCCACTTTGGCTGGGCCCCCAGGACTTTTGGGGATTCCTGACACTCCACGGGAGGGGGCCCCTGGTGTGTGAGCAGTTAGTGATCTCAGCTACTTCGGTGGGATAAGCTCCGCCCCCAGCCAGCTGGCCCAAGCAGGGAGAGTGGGAGGGAAGCTGGAGGCTCTCACCGGCCCCAGGTGAGGCTGGGCTGAAGACACCCTCGATGGTCTCACAGGCACTGCCGTCACCGCCACACACTCGGCACTTGTCTTCCCGCAGGTCGGAGCCCAGGACTCGGTCACAGCCCACGTGCTGCGTGGAGAGGGTGTCAGCGAGGCAACCCCTACAACCCACCCCTGCTCCCCATCTCCTCTCCCACTCCCTGGGCATCCCCTGCACCTTGCATTCGCCGCTGACGCAAATGTCCACCGTGTCTGGACGGCAGGGTGTCCCATCCACCACGGCTGCCGCCCTCTCCGTGTAGAAGTTGAAGCCTTCTGCTAGGCATGTGAGCGAGCAGGCCTTCACGCCCCCTGGGGGGCACAGCCCCGTCACACCATGGGCCAGGCCATCCCAGGACTCCCTTCTCACTCCCTTGGGGAGTGAGGCCAAGAGGAACAGATCCCAGACCCAAGAGGATGGGCAGCTTGGGCAGAGGGACTGGGGGCTCACAGCATCCAGTCGAGGCCCCATGGTACTCTATCCCGGGTACTCTGGCTCCCTGGGTGGGGACAGGGCTCAGGCAGACCCTGGGAGGCTGCATTCATTCACCTGCTGCCAGACACTCCCACGGCTGCTCTTCATGGCCCCATGGTCTTCAGAAAGCCCCACTCACCTCCCCGGTATGTTTTCCATGTGTAGAATTTCCCACGAAAAGGGATGCTGTCAAATTCAGAACACTGCATTTCTCTGAAGTCCTGGGAGCCAGGGGGACAATCCTGGGGGAAGGAGAGGAGAGATGGAGGGAGGCCAGGTTTGGGGGCTTGGAGTCAAAGCAGAAAAGGGGTTCTCAGAAACGGATGGGCTGGAGGAGGGGGTCTGGAGGTAAGGAAGGAGAGGAGAGATGGAGGGAGGCCAGGGAGGAGGCTGTGATGGTCTGGGTGAGACTAGACCTGGAAGGTGGCTTGGGCTGGGCATGGAGATGCATCTGGGATAGGACTGGATGGATCCCTCATTCGGGGTTTGGAGGTGAGCTGGGCAGGAACACCTGGGTTTCTGTTTTCAGACTCTGGAACCATTTTTTTTTTGAGACAGAATCTCACTCACTGGAGTGCAGTGGTGCCATCTCAGCTTACTGCAACCTCCGTCTCCTGGGTTCAAGCAATTCTCCTGCCTCAGCCTCCCAAGTAGCTGGGATTATAGGTGCTCAGCACTATGCCTGGCTAATTTTTATATTTTCAGTACAGATGGTGTTTCACCATGTTCACCAGGCTAGTCTTGAACTCCTGACCTCAGGTGATCTGCCCGTCTCAGCCTCCCAAAGTGCTGTGGTTACAGGCATGAGCCACCCCATCTGGCCATATGGAATCATTCTTGGGAGAGGAGGTCTAGAAAGGATGAGGGTTTATAGAAGGTGCTAACACGTGGATTCCCTGAAAACCTGGGTCCCCTCAGATGGTGGGGCTGAAAAATCCAAAGCTCTCACTGCCCTCTGAAACAACCCCCTTCTCTCCCCAGGAAACCTCACTGGTGGTCCCAGGTCAGCTGAGGTCACAAGCAGAGGATAGACACCTGCCACTAGGTTTGGTGAGAGGCAGCTTCAGCTACAGCTTTGGGGGATGACAGAGGGCAGGGGTGGGACTCTTTGGGGGAAGTTGACTGAAAAGGGAGGGGACAGACTGGATGGTAGGGGGTTGTGAGGGCCAAGCAATGATTTCAAGGTGCGGGCTTGTCTCCTGAGTCTGAAAGTAGGAGGAAGAGAGAGAGCTGGAAGAAGCCAGGTCATTGAGGAAGAGGGGTTCAGGAGGGGAAGGTGGTGGGGGTCGGGGAGAGGAGGCTGCAGGTTCCTTAGGAGGTGGCAGGTGCCTGGACAAAGCACTCTGCTCTCTCTCTCTCTTTTTTCCCCACACTTAATTATTTTAATTGGTGTACTCTCTCTCTCTTTTTTCCCCACACTTAATTATTTTAATTGGTGTACTCTCTCTCTCTTTTTGAGATGGAGTTTGGCTCTGTCACCCAGGCTGGAGTGAAGTGGTGTGATCTCGGCTCACTGCAACCTCCGATTCCCGGGTTCAAGTGATTCTCCTGTCTCAGCCTCCT
Organism: Saguinus oedipus; assembly: GCA_031835075.1. Taxonomy (NCBI): domain Eukaryota; kingdom Metazoa; phylum Chordata; class Mammalia; order Primates; family Cebidae; genus Saguinus; species Saguinus oedipus. Next base: position 8,201,771 of record CM063187.1, read on the forward strand.
GGAGTAGCTGTGTTACAGGCAACTGCCACCATGCCTGGCTAATTTTTGTATTTTTAGTAGATATGGAGTTTCACCATGTTGACCAGGCTGGTCTTGAACTCCTGACTTCAGGTGACCCGCCCGCCTCAGCCTCCCAAAGTGCTGGGATTACAGGCGTGAGACACCGCGCGCCTGGTCTCTGATAGCTCTTTTTAATGCTTCCTTCCCCACCCCTCAAGGGATTTGGGATAACTCACATCCGTGTTGCAGGAGCGGTGCCGCCTTCTCTCACCCAGACAGTATTTGCCCCCGATGGTTGGTCTGGAAGGGGAAGTGGGACAGAAGAGAGATGAGGCAAGGGGAGATGGGGGCGGGGGTCGTGCAGCCCTCCCGGGTGGGGGTCCCGAGGGCTGACCTGGGGCTGTCGCAGTGACGGCTGGAAGAAGACACGCCGCCGCCGCAGGTTCGGCTGCAGTCGCCCCACGGAGTCCATGGTCCCCAGGCTCCGTCCACGCCCTCGGGGCGTGACCCGAAGGGGACACAAACCCGCTTGTAGCACCACTGGGTCGGGGGAGACAGCGAGGAGTGAGTCCAGCCCGAGGACACTTGCCGGCCGCGTGCACCGTTCCCCCCTCCAAGCCCCAGCCAGAGAGCTTTCAGCCCCTCCAGGATGGGACGGAAAGAGGATGGGCAGAGGCGGGGTCTGGGGACAGGGGACAGATGGGGACAGGGTCAGGTTAGGTAGGAGAGTGGTCTGGGAGCAGAGAGGTATAAGCGAGAGGTGTGGCCTGAGTGTAGGGTGCAGAACCGGGAGCGGGAGCGGAGAGGTGTAGACAGTACCAGGATAAGCGTGGAGATGAGGTGGGGCGTGGCTTCAGACCAGGGGCCGGGCCTACAGATAGTAGGCGTGGCCAGAGCCAAGGACAGCACAGGGGACGGGTGTGGCCAAGACGGGAGGGAGCAAACGGTAGGCTTGGCCAGAGCCGAGGGGACCCGTACATGGTGGGCGTGGCCAATGTGAGAGAGAGCGGGAATAGGCGTGGCCAGAGCCAAGGGGCGCGTAGAAGGCGGGCGTGGCCAACACTGCAAGGAGCAAGCAGTAGGCATGGCCACAGGTAGGGGGTGGAGAATAGATGGTAGGTGTGGCTAATGTGGGAGGGAGTAAACAATTGGCCGAAGGACACAGGTTGGTGGGCATGGCCAACGCGAGAGGTGGGTCAAGGGGCGTGGCTCAGCTGGGTGCCCTGTCTGGCGCTCACCCCCTTGTCGATGGTGTGCGTTTGGCACAGCGTGCCCTCGGCGGCTGGGATGCTGTTGGTGATGCACCGGTTGCTCTTGCTCAGACACCACAGCTCGCTGCAGACCTCCTGCGGGCCGAGGCGCCCGCTCAGGCTCTCCCCCCTCCCTTCCTCCCTGGGGCAGCCCGCCCGGCTTGGGAGGACCCAGCTGTCCTGCTCACAGCCGGCCCCGGAGCAGAGAGCTGCGTGCTCCCTTCCTGACTCGCAGTGGGTCTTCGTGCATCCCCTTGCGGGTCATGGCCTGTGACATCCTCTGCCAATAAGCTGCATTTATGGAGCACCTTATGCATGCTATGTACCCTTTAGGCAGTACTACCCGATTTTACTGGGAGAAAACCAAGATTCAGACAGGTGAGGTCACGTGCTAGAGGTCACACAACTACTACAAGGGAGTAGCCTGGAGTTTAACCCAGATCTTTAATTCAGAGTCTGTGGTCTAATGAACTTTGCAATCCAGCCTTCTGAGTTTCTGGAAGAAAACTTGGGACTTGCTGAGGAATGAACAGGAAGGATTTGGGGTTCTTTTTTTTGATGGGTAAAGTAGCTTAGAGGAAAGTGGTGGTTCTGAGAAATCAGGCCTGGATGGTGAGTAGGCCAAAGGCCTCATCTCTAGTTTTTTCCAGCTGTTGGTTCTCTTTGTTTCCCCCATCTAAACTGGAGAAACCCCTCCAACACTTTCAAGCTATGGGGAGAGGTTGGAGTTTGGGAGGGGACAATGCCAAGTTGGGTCTGTGTGGGACAGTCTTCTCTTTCTCTAGGTGAAAAATCAGCCCCACCCTCTTCCCATCTGAATCCTGCATGGGCTGGGCCAGTCCCAGGGACTACTCTGACCCTTAAAGTCCAGATTAATATCCCTGGAGGAGCCCCACTGTGTTCAGGTGAAGCAAAATCTCTGACCCTCTTGGCCCACATGCTAAGCAACCTCCCAGGGTCTTTCCTCTAAGAAGTAGGTCATCCTTCTGTAATAATCAAGTGTAATTTCCCTCTTTGAACCCAATTCTTATAAGCTTTCCAGATATGGGACTGGATCAATCAATGTCCATTGCAAAGGACCCTTCCTGGGTCAGCCCCTGAGAGATACCTGTACATACACAAGAAGTTAGAAGAGTTGTCCTCAAATACATTCTCCCTCAAAGGTCCTCTAGAGTCTCTGCCTTCTGCCTTATAGAGAAGAGTTCTCTGGAAAAAAACTTAACTAAAAACTCAGCCTGTGTCCTCCTGGCCATGTCTAAAAATATATCAGTCCAGTAGCAATCCCACTTCTGACACCTCTTAAAGAGACTGATTTCAGTCCTGCTTTTGGCCTCCTCTCCACAAGGAGGCACTGTGGTATATGTGAGTTGTGCAGAGACCTCAACTCTGCTACTGACTTGCAACATCAACATCTCTGGGCCTCAGTTTACTTATCTACAAGATAAGCAGCCTAATGCCTGCCTTGCCTATATAAATGGCTATGAGGCATGGGCAGGGTAGATATGAAAGGGCTGGCACCAATGCCCTCATGGGGTAACAATAACCATCACTATCTATGGACCAGGCCTAGGCTGAACCCTTTATATATATTAATCAGTTCACATGTAGTAAATAAATCCCCCTTTGCCAAGAGGGCCTGAAAGATGTACCTTCAAAACTAACTCAATTCAATATATAGCTAGTGCCAGCCCAAGCTTGATATTTTGACAGCTCCTCCCCTCCCCTGCCCCTTTGTGAAATTTGGAGTCATGAGAGACCAGGATTTAAATCCCAGCTCTGCCATGGTCTTGAATTGTGGCGTGGGACGAGTCAACCTCCCTCTGCTATGCTCAGTCCCTTCCTCTGTAACTTGGGGGATAATATGACTGCCAGGAGTTTAGATGATGACACACAGCACATACTTAGCACATAGTGAGAGCTCAGTAAATGTCAGCTACCACCATCATTGTCAGGATACCTGGGTCACAGCAGATGTTCAGGGGTAGCATTGGAATTCTTTAGGAATTCCTTAGAAGGTGCTGTAGTTTCCAGCTAAGTTAGCGTGGGGCGGGGTGGGGGGGGCAGGTCAAGGGTGGAATGTCAATGAAATAGAAATTGTTCCAGGGTTTTGTCACTGTCTTGCAGTGGAATGAAGGGAGGGCAATTTGACAGCTGCTTGCCCTCTGCTTTGCATTAACATGGCATCTGATCCTTTGAGTTGTGAGGATGTGAAGAACTGGGGCTGGGGCTGGGCCCCTAGGGGTGAGACTGTGGGGAGCTGAGAGATGCATTTAGGGAATTGAGACAGGTGGGCAGAGGAGGAGCAGACCCCGGCTGAACCCTGGTGGCTGAAGCAGGAAGACAGTAGGTTTTCAGTTTCCTGGTGAGGGGAGCTAGGAGTAGACCCCTCTACGCCCAACTCCCTTCTCTATGCACAAATGGGGCTTTAGGAGTTTAAATCTCGGAGTAGAATGGGGAGAGGTCAGGCGGCTCAGGGCTTCCCCAGCCAAGAACTGGGGTCAGGAGAGCTTGTGAACCAGACAGTGGGCAATGTGGGGAGTGAAGACAGGGAGGCCCTGGAAGGTTCTGTCTAGTTATTTGACAAGTAGGGAAGACGGCTCACCCCAGGGAAATGATTTCCATCAGGACTAGATGTTTAGTTAAAAACTGCCCCAAGAGAGGGCTTGAGACTTTCATCCTGCTATAGCCCACAGGGAGTCTAATGTGCCAGGCAGAAGATGGCCCCCCCCCTGCCTATTCCTCAAATCAGGGGTCTGGAGAAGCAGGTGATCCCATTTTTGTTCTCAAGCACTGTCTGATTCTTTGGGATATTCTGCACACTCCATGCACCTATGTCTTCCCAGATCCCCAAAGGGGTTCACCTCACCCCTCTTCCCAGCTCTCCCACCCCGCCACTTCCAAGGTGGGTGCCCTGGTGGAGTTTCCTCCCCGACCCCCAGTGGCCCCCTCCCCTCCCAGGAAGGAAAGCAGGAAGGCTCTCTCTACCCCGTATTTACACTGACGCGATTTGACTCCATGCTGAAAGCGGCATTGCTCATCTGCGTCGTAGGCCTGGCCTGGCGCCACTGTCGGGTACACAAAATCCTGTCTTGGGGGCCGGTTGTTCAGGCAGAGACCCAGGCCCGAGCTGCCTCGAGAGAAAAGCAATTGTCATGCTAGGTGGCTGCAAGTCAAGAGCTCAGGAGCCCCAGCGGGATGGGGGTCCCGGGGAGGAGCCCTGATTTCTATCATCCCCCAAGTCCCCCTCCACCCCACTGTGAGTGTGACCTGCTCTGAGGGACACCTAGGTGCATCCTCACTCTAGAAAGCTGGTGATGTAGTCACGGCTGCAGGATGACCACACGAATGGGTTGGTCTTCATGGTAATGTGGGCAGCCATGAGCTTGGCCGGGTCCTGACCACGGGCCCCGCAGCTGTTTCCCACACCGTCATGGTTCATGCCGAATCTGGGGAAAGGGGTGTCGGCTCTGCCGGGCACCGAGGGACCCGCCCAGCTCCTCCCGTCCTCCCCCTCCTGTGTCCCCTGGCCTCACGTGTGCCCAATCTCGTGGGCAATGGTGAACGCCGTGGCCAGGCCAATGTCCTCATTGACGCTGCAACTTCTCTCGCGCTCACACATTCCGCCCACGGGGGCCAGGCCTGGGAAGATGGGCATGTGGGGATGGGGCTGGGGGCTCAGGACAGTGCTGGCTGGCCCCATCAACCTGCCAGGGCTCACCCCAGCCCATTGCCTTCATAGGTGCCTGAAACCTACGGGGCTCAGGTACCTAGTGTGCCACAGGGTTTGTTCTTGTAGATGCAGATGTCATAGCTGTGAAAGGAGAGGGGGCAGTGAGGGGTCTGGGCTGTCTCTCTCAGCCCTGTTGATGCCACCATGCCCAGCTCTGGGGGTTGAGCTCCGCCTGGGAAGAGATATCTGCCTCTCACCTGAAGCTGCATATGGGAGTGACTAACTGACCAAATGAGTGAATGAATGAATCAATGAATGAATGAGTGGGAGGAGCGAATGATGACATTGGTGCCCAAACAGCCTCAAACCTCCCTTATCCATTCTCAAGCAGCCCCTCCCCAACCCTGGCTCCCTCAGGGCGGCCCAGGCTCCCCTGCTCCTCCCAACCCCCAGCAGAAGTCATCTCTGTTTGGACTCTAATGGTTCCTGGACCTCCTGTTTTCTCAGTCGCAGTCCCGGACCTCTCCTCTCCCCTCACCGTGTGATGAGCACCGCTGTGTCATGGTTAGCCACACCGTTCTCCGGAATGGCATTGCCATGGCCGCTGTGGTTCACGATGGATTTCTGCCACTTGCAGAAGCTGTCCAGGGACTTCCCGGCGTGGTGGGTGATCTCCAGAGTGGGCTGGGATGGACAGAGGGAAGTACGTGGGCACCCACCACCCAGAGGACGGCAGAACGTGCTGGTGTGAAGGGGAAGGGGAAGGGAAGGAGAAGAGGAAAGGGAAGGGGAAGGGGAAAGGGCCCCCCCGCACCTGGTCCTCCGTGAGCAGGATGAGGCGAGTCACGAGGATGTTAATGGTGTTTCCCAGACTCGAGTCCTGGAAAAGTTTGGCAACCTGACCTCCAAGAAACAAGAGAGACCGAGTCTTAAGAGAAGTCCAGGGTAGAAAATGAAAAGCAAAAACAATGATAACAGCCTGCTTTAATCAGGCACCTACTGCGTGCTGGCTCTTAGGCTAAACATGCTATTAGGATTTTGTTGTTGTTGTTGTTAGACATGAGGGCTTGCTATGTTGCTCAGGCTGGTCTCGAACTCCTGACCTCGTGACCATCCTGCCTGGCCTCCCATAGGGCTGGGATTACGGGTGTGAGCCCCCACACCTGATCATGCATCAGTCTTTTCATGAATAGGCACTTTTTTTTTTTTTTGAAATGGAGTCTCCCTCTGTTGCCCAGGCTGGTGTGCAGTGGCGCAATCTCAGCTCACTGTAACCTCCGCATCACGGGTTCAAGTGATTCTACTGCTTCAGCCTGCCAAGTAGTTGGGACTCCAGGTGTACCACTATGCCTGCCTAATTTTTTTCTTTTCGAGACAGTTTCATTCTTGTTGCCCAGGCTAGAGTGCAATGGCGCGATCTTGGCTCACTGCAACCTCTGCCTCCTGGGTTCAAGCGATTCTCCTGCCTCAGCCTCCTGAGTAGCTGGGATTATAGGCACCTGCCACGATACCTGGCTAATTCTGTTGTATTTTTAGTAGAGACGGGGGTTACACCATGTTAGCCAGGCTGGTCTCGAACTCCTGACCTCAGGGATCCACCCACCTTGGCCTCCCTTACAGGTATTAGCCATCGCACCTGACCATGGCCGCCTAATTTTTGTATATTTAATAGAGACGGGGTTTCACCACGTTGGCCAGGCTGGTCTTGAACTCCTGACCTCAAGTGATCCTCCTGGCTTAGCCTGCCACAGTGCTGGGGTTATAGGTGTGAGCCACCATGCCTGGCCATGTATCTTTTCATGAATAGGTGCTATTATCATCCCCAATTTACAGACAAGGAGACAAGAGAGGTTAGGACACAGCTGGTAGGTGTCAGAAGTAAGACTCATGTCTGGAATGCTTACCAGAACATTTCTTTCAGACTCCTCCAAGTTCAGCTTATCTACTTGTGCAAGAATGCTGCATGCATACAGATGTGGGCCTGTGTGTACTGCTAACCTCATTTTTTTTTAAAGATGGGGTTTCACCATGTTGGTCAGGCTGGTTTGAACTCCCGACCTCAGGTGATCCACCCGCCTTGGCCTCCAAAGTGCTTGGATTACAGGCGTGAGCCACCACGCCCAGCCTCACTGCTAACCTCAATGGGTACCTGCAAGCTGTGATTTATGTATTTATTTATTCTGAGACAGAGTTTTGCTCTTGTCACCCAGGCTGGAGTGCAATGGCTCACTGCAACCTCCGCCTCCCAGGTTCAAGCATGATTCAACCCCTGCTTACCCCGCTGACTGCCTCAAGTGTCTCTGCCCAGAGGCGACCTGAGGGAGGTACATGGCTTCATTCCACAGCTGTCTGAAGGTACCAATTTGCCCATCACCACAGGAAGGTAAAACTGGGGGTAGGAGGCTCTGGAGACAGTGGTCAGAGGAAAGGAGAAAGCAGGTCCAGGGGTGAGTGGGCACAGAAGACAGAGGCCAGGCTGTGCAGGGGTCCTGGAGCCCTGGGCAGTAATTTCCCTGTCTGGAAATCCCCAGGAAATTTTTTTTTTTTTTTTTTGGAGACAGTTTCACTCTGTTGCCCCAGCTGGAGTGTGGAGTTCAGTGGCACAATCTTGGCTCACTGCAACCTCCACCTCCTGGGTTCAAGGGATTCTCCTGCCTCAGCCTCCCGAATAGCTGGGACTACAGGCATGCGCCACCATGTCCAGCTAATTTTTGTATTTTTAGTAGAGATGTGGTTTCACCATGTTGGTCAGGCTGGTCTCAAACTCCTGACCTCAGTGATCCACCCTTCTTGGCCTCTCAAAGTCCGGGGATTACAGGCATGAGCCACGGTGCCCGGCCAGAAACCCCCAGGAAATTTGGAAAGCCCTAGGGAAAGAGGCCAGGCTCAGGAACAACAGAGCGCCATCAGTGATGGCTTACACAACATTTTGGACCCACTGCCCGTCTGCTCAACTTTTTGTTTTCCTTTTTGCTTCAGTGAAACAAGGGCACCATTCACCAAGCCCTTACTATGCGCCAAGTACCCTACTAGCTTCCCTCCCACCAACCCTTACTCTCCCCGGTAGCAACCATTATAACGCCATTTGATAGAGGGGTAAGCTGAGGCTTAGAGAGGTCAAGAGATCTAGGATGGAAAGTGACTACATTTCAATGTGGGTCTGGGATGTCAACCTGTTAGAATTTATAAGTAGGTGCTTGTGCAAGAATGCTGCATGCATACAGATGTGTGCCTAGTGTATACTGCTAACCTCAATGAGTACCTGTGAGCTGTTATTCATTCATTCATTTTGAGATGGAGTGTCACTCTTGTTGCCCAGGCTGCAATGGTGCGATCTTGGCTCACAGCAACCTCCACCTCCCGGGTCCAAGTGATTTTCCTGCCTCAGTCTCCCAAGTAGGTGGGATTACAGGTGCCCACCACCATGCTCAGCTAATTTTTATATTTTTAGTAGAGACGAGGATTCACCATGTTTGCCAGGCCGGTCTCTAACTCCTGACCTCAGGTGATCCACCCGCCTTAGCCTCCCAAAGTGCTGGGACTACAGGCATGAGCCACTGCCCCCGGCCTGCTGTGATTTATTTATTTATTATTTATTTATGAATGAATGAATGACAGAGCTCATAACCATAACTCACCGCAGCCTCAAACTCTTGGGCTCAAGTGATCCTCCTGCCTCAGCTTCCTAAGCAGCTGGGACTACAGGTGTGTGCCACCATGCTCTACTAATTTTTAAATTTTGTGTAGAGATAGGGTTTCACTATGTGTCCCAGACTGTTGTGTGTTTATTTTTTAATTTTTTTGAGATGGAGTCTCACTCTGTTGCCCAGGCTGGAGTGCGGTGGCGTGATCTCAGCTCATTGCAACCTCCACCTCCCAGGTTCAAGCGATTCTCCTGCCTCAGCCTCCTGAGTATCTGGAATTACAGGCACATGCCACCATGCCTGGCCAATTTTTTCTATTTTTTACTAGAGATGGGTTTTCACCATGTTAGCCAGGCTGGTCTCAAACTCCTGACCTCAGGTGATGCACCCACCTCGGCCTCCCAATGTGCTGGGATTACAGGTGTGAGCCACTGCACCTGGCCCGTGTGTTTATTTTTACACACAGCAAACACTTATATGTCAGCTACTGCATGCCAAGCACTGTTCTACGTACTTTATCAACACTCTGGATCTACCTTAGCTTTATAAAGTAGGTACCATAATTATGCCCATTTTACAGATAGGTAAGGCAAGGCAGAGAGGTGAAGTAACTTACTCAAAGGCAGACAGTTAAAAGGTGGCAGAGCAGAAATGTAAACCCAGGCAGGTTACTTCTGCCCCAGGGTACCCCTCTGCATCTAGTTGCTGTGCTATTCCCTTTCTCCTTGTTCACTGCCACGTGTAACCTTCCTTTCTCACCTTGTCCCCATGTCAGGGATTAGGGGTGGGATGGTAGCCGCCATCCCCTTGCCTAACATCTGGAGGCTGGCTCCAGGTCCTCAGGGCTGCAGGCCCAGGGAGGGGAAGGCACTTACAATGTTCATGATGGCCAGCACATACTGCTCCACATCCCGGCGCCCGTGATAGGCCACCATCATCTTGTCAGCCACCACCAGGGTCTCCACGTAGCGCTCTCGGCTGACCGATCGCTTCAGGCCTGGCTGGCCACGCTCTGTTTCATTCCCCAGCGGCCTGGCAGGCGGCGGCTTCAAGGTCCGCAGCCACCACGGCCGCCCTTTCCATGGTTTCTCATCTGGGGGACCCAGTAGAGCAGTTAAGCCCTGTCCTGCTGGTGGGACCCAGAGCTGCCTGACCACTGTCTTGTCCAACCTCTATCTGGCTCCCCCTCTACCCAACAGTCTGGACAGACAATTTCTGGTCATTCTGCTGCCTTCTCTTATCATCCAGCTACCTATTTGATGGTCTATCTGCTCAAATTATCTCCCCTCTTGGCCTCCTGAAATGCTGGGATTACAGGCGTGAGCCACCGTGTCTGGCCCTCATTTTCTATATGTATATTTTGAGACAGGATCTTGTCCTGTTGCCCACGCTGGAATGCAGTGGTGTGATCATGGCTCATTGCAGCCTCAACCTCCCTGGCTCACGTGATCCTCCTGCCTCAGCCTCCCAAGTAGCTGGGACCATAGGGGTGCACCACCACACGTGGCTAACCAATGGGCTGCCAAACACTGCATCTTTTTATTTTTTACTTTTGAGAGGGAGTCTCACTCTGTCACCCAGGCTGGAGTACAGTGGTGCAATCTTGGCTCATGTAACCTCCACCTCCCAGGTTCAAGTGATTCTTCTGCCTAAGCCTCCTGAGTAGCTGGGATTACAGGCGTATGCTGCTATGCCCAGCTAACTTCTATATTTTTAGTTGAGACAGGGTTTCAGCATGTGGGCCAGGATGGTCTCGGACTCCTGACCTCAAGTGAGCCACCCGTCTCAGCCTCCTAAAGTGCTGGGATTACACGTGTGAGCCACTGTGCCCAGCCACCTCACTGTGTGTCTATAGGACATCTTGGCAGTACCATGTCTATTTTTTTGCCAGTGTTCTACTACTACCTGAGAATACTGTAGTCTACCATGCTGTCACTGTCCCACTGCCAAATTGTTGAGTTGAAGCAAAGCCTGACTTCTCCTATTGTTGGCTGTATAGCTATCCAGCTGTTCGGCCACCAGCCTGTCCCACTGCCCAGATGTCCAAAGAACACTGGCATGACTGTCCCACAGCTAAGCTGGTTGGCTGAACCACTGTCCCATGATGACTAGCATGATTGTACAATCCACTGACAATTCCACTGCCCGAATGGAAGGGTGTGAACAGCCTATTTTGCTGTCTGAACTGTGTGCTTGGATGTCGCACTGTCCTAGCTGAGCAACTCTCCAATCAATGCACTGCCCAGTGAAATCAGTTAGTTCTAACTACAATGCACTGCAGTTAGAACAATCATACTGCCTGATGCACTGCAACCAGATGGTCTCACGGACCACCCAGCTGTGATCATGTGTCATCCACATTTCTGTTTGTACAACCTCTGTCAACATCCTCCTCACAGACTCTGATTATACATTTCGTTCAGTATCACACTATTCTGCTTTTCCATCTAACATTCATCTGATTTTTTTTTTTTTTTGAAATGAAATCTTGCTCTGTTGCCCAGAGTGGAGTGCAATGGCACAATCTCGGCTCACTGCAACCTTTGCCTCCTGGGTTCAAGCGATTCTCCTGCCTCAGCTTCCCAAGTAGCTGGAATTACAGGTGTGTGCCACCACATCTAGCTAACATTTTTGTATTTTTAGTTAAGACAGGGTTTCGCCATGTTGGCCAGGCTGATCTTGATCTCCTGACCTCAAGTGATCTACCCGTCTCGGCCTCTCCAAATGCTGAGAAAACAGGCATTAGCCACTGTGCCTGGCCCTGATTCTCTATATGTATCCTTTGAAACAGGATCTTGCTCCATTGCCCACGCTGGAGTGCAGTGGTGTGATCATGGCACATTGCAGCCTCAACCTCCCTGGCTCAAGTGATCCTCCTGCCTCAGACTCCCAAGTAGCTGGGACTCCAGGAGTGCACACCACACCTGGCTAATTTTTAAAATTTTTTTGTTGAGATGGTATCTCACTACATTGCCCATGCTGTTCTCAAACTCTTGGGCTCAAGTGATCCTCCTGCCTCGGTCTCCCAAAGTGCTAGGATTACAGGTGTGAGCCACCATGCCCAGCCTGGCCTGGTTTCCTAGCAGTACAATTGTGCTGGTAAATATTTTGTTGGCATGTAGCTTTCCTACTCTCATTTCCTAAATGCCTGATTGTACAACCATCCTTCTACCAGTCTGATTGTAAATCTGGCCTTAGGCTGTATAACTGCTAGAGTATCTGATACCACCACCACACTCACTGTCTGATCAGGCAATAATCCTAGAGAAAGAATGGCTGTGTACCTGAACACCTGTCTGGCTGCCTTACTCACCGCTGGGCTGGCTGGGCTGGCTGACTATCGCAGGGATGGATTATTCCATTGCTCCACTGGTTCGCTGTCTGAGGATACGTCTCTGCTATCTTGGATGGAACTCCCTAATTTTTTTTTTTTTGAGATGGAGTCTTGCTCTGTCACCCAGGCTGGAGTGCAATGGCATGATCCCAGTTAACCACAAACTCTGCCTCTGGGGTTCAAGCAGTTCTCCAGCCTCCGCCTCCCGAGTAGCTGGGATTACAGACACCCACCACCATGCTCGGGTAATTTTTGTATTTTTAGTAGAGACGGGTTTCACCATGTTGGCCAAGCTGGTTTTGAACTCCTGACCTCAAGTGATCTTCCTGCATTGGCCTCCCCAAGTGCTGGGATTACAGGCGTGAGCCACTGTGCCCGGCCGGAACTCGCTAATTATGTCACCATGTCCCCTTCTCAGCAGTTCCAATCTTCCCCTCACAAAGCTGCCTGCTGACTTTCTGGATGAAAAGACATGGCTGCCTCAAAGGAAAGATACTGTGTAGCCAGCCCCTCTACCCATTCCCGGGAAGACCGCTGTACCTCTCACTCCACAGGCTGTGTCCAGGTGGGGGTGACGCAGAGAGGAGCGCTTGTACACCACATGTGGTCCACCTTCCTCCGGGCCCCGAGAACCCTTGGGCCCACCTTGCAGTGGCTCAATCAGGTACTCTTCCTCGTCTGCCACAATCAGGCCATGCTGGGTTTTGGGGAGTGGGACAGAAAGCTCTCAGAATCAAGTTCTGAAGCTTAGGACCCCTGGGACCTTCTCTCTGTCTTTATGATTTCATTCTTATCAGGTTTATTTTGCTATTTATTTATTTATTTTTTGGTATAGGTAATTAGTATCCATTCTATTTCTTTCTTTTCCTTTTTTCTTCTTTTTTTGGAGACAAGGTCTCACTGTGTTATCCAGGCTGGAGTGCAGTGGTGCAATCATAGCTCACTGCAGCCTCAACCTCCTGGATTCAAGCGATTCTCTTGCCTCAGCCCAAGAAGCTGGGACTGTAGGAGTATACCAATATATCTGGCTAATTTTTAAATTTAGTTTTTCATAGAGATGGGGTTCTATTATATTGCTTAGGCTGGTCTCAAATTCCTGGCCTCAAGTCATCCTCCTGCCTTGGCCTCCCAAAGTGCTGAGATTACAAGCATGAGCCACCATGCTCAGCCTTGAATTTCATTTTAGTTTTTAATTATATATATATATTTATAAATGCATAAATATATATATATAGATGCTTAGCTCATTAGTTTTCAGCCTTACATAAGGCTATACATTTTCCTCCAAGTACTGCTTTAGCTACACCCCAAAAGTACTGATTCACTCAAAATACTTAAAAAAAAAGTCCCACTATCATTCCTTCTCTGCTCTCTATGTAGAAGTGTTTTTAACTTCCAAACTTGTAGGCATTTCTCCCTCACTTTCCAGAATCTTCAGCTCACCAAGCCTCCACAGGTGCTGATGGCCACATGGGAGCTGCTGGCCTGGCCCTGCAGGTGACCAGCATAGAGGCAGTGGGGTCGTGCGGCCCTCTGCCAGGCCAGGCCCTCCCGTGTCCAGTACTCCACGGAGACATGCCCTGCCAGTAGACGGGAGCTTCGGGTCAGGTTCAGCAGGAAGTGGGTGCTGGGTGCGGCCACCTTGTAGAAGAGGCGGGACTCGGCTGTGGCCCCTGTGCCCCGGCGCTGCCTCCGGGGAGGAGGTGGAGAGAAGGCCAGTAGTGCCCCGTTGTGGTCCACACGGGTGGGGAAGGCGATCTCATAGCTCTCCAGACTGGACAGGAACTCATCTGTGGGTGAGGGTCAGAGGCCTGGGTGGGCCCTGGTTTTAATGGACCCCTGTGTCCTAGCTGTTAGGCTGCTGGAGCAAGTGACGCTGGCCTCACTGACCCCCGAAATCCAGGGATTTGGCTGCAAGGCTCCCGCCCATTGACCCCAGGACCTTCCCCAGCTGATCCCCATCCCAGCCCCCAATACCTCTTTCTGTTGGAGCCCAACTGGTCTCAAATTTTTAGCTCCCTCCCCACCGCCACCACCAGACTTCCCCTACCTTGAGACCGGAAGGCGTGCGTGACCTCGAAGGTGAGGCCCAGCCCCAGGGCGAGGGCCCAGCGGAGGATCTGGCAGGCGGGAGCCATAGAGGCCACGTGTCCACATGTCTCTCCCCAGCCCCGGCTGCCGGCAGCCCCCACAGTGCCGCCTCCCCTGTTCACAGCTTGCGCAGCATCACCGGGCTCCTGGGAGGGGGGAGCCAGGTAAGGGGGCGCCTGGTCCCGCTGTCCAGCACAACCAATGCCAAGGCCAACCATGGCCAAAGCTTTCCACCTGACTCGGAAGATTCTGAATACATTTTCTCATTCAGTCACTCCCCTCTCCCCACCTCCCCTTCCAATCCTTCCTACACTCCTACAAGAGGACAGGCAGGGACTGGGACGCTGGGGAGTAGCTCCTAAGTGCCAGCTACTTGCCCCAGTCACCTAGGATGGAGTGCAGTGGTGTGATCGTAGCTCAATGCAGCCTCCACATCCTAGGCTCAAACAATCCTCCTGTGTCTGCCTCCCAAGTAGCTGAGATTACAGCTGTATGCTACCACACTTGGCTAATTTTTTTTTTTTTTAGATGGAGTCTGGCTCTGTCACCCAGGCTGGAGTGCAATGGTGCAGTCTTGGCTTACCACAACCTCTGCCACCCTGGTTCAAGTGATCCTCCTGCCTTAGCCTCCCCAGTAACTAGGACTACAGGCGTGTGACACCACGCCTGGCTATTTTTTTTTTTTTTTTTTTGGTATTTTTTAGTAGCGACGGGATTTCACTGTGTTAGGCCAGGATGGCTTGATCTCCTGACCTTGTGATCCACCCACCTTGGCCTCCCAAGGTGCTGGGCATGAGCCACCGCGCTGTGCCTGGCCTGATGTTTTTGTTTTATTGGAGAGACAGGGGTCTCACTTTGTTGCCCAGGCTGATTTTGAACTCCTGGCCTCAAGCGATCCTTCTACCTCAGCCTCCCAAAGGACTGGGATTACAGGCATGAGTCACTACACCCAGCCCAACATTGCATTTCATTTCAAAGTAACCTAGGTCAAAGTCATCACACTCCTTTTTTCTTTGAGATGGGAGTCTCAATCTGTTGCCCAGGCTGGACTGTAATGGTGCGATCTTGGCTCACTGCAACCTCCGCTTCCCAGGTTCAAGTGATTCTCCTGCCTCAGCCTCCTGAGTAGCTGGGACTACAGGCATGTGCCAACATGCATGGCTAATTCTTTGTATTTTTAGTAGAGAGGGGGTTTCACCATGTTGGCCAGGCTGGTCTCGAACTCCTGACTTCAAATCACACTCTTTTTATAGATGAGGAAATAGACTCAGGAGTGATAGAATTTGCCCTGGGTCACACTGCTAGAAAGTGGTGGAACCTGGGTTCATTCATTGATGGAGGATGGATGGGGGCATGACAGTCAGGCATGCTAAGGATAACAACCCTACTTGCCCTAGCTCTGTGGGGTTTAGTCTCTTAAGAGTGACAGATGACAGCCAGGTGAATGGAGAAGAGTTTAGGTTGTGACATGTTCTGTAGAAGGTATCAATGTGGAGATTGGGAAGCAGAGGTTCAAAGCATGAGATCAGTGGTGTGAAGAGACGGGAGGGTGCACCAGGTAGGGAAACAGGAAGGTCAAAGGCTTGAAGGTGGGGTACAGCCTGGCATGGACCCAGGCAGGGTGTGTGCAGGAGAGGAAGGGGAGGCTCGCGCTTGAAGGCTTGGGTGGCCAGTGTGAGTTTTCAAGCCAGCTTAAAGCTAAGGCTAGTACTCCAGTCCCGCAACCTCTTATATTCCCATCCACATACCCCGTCAGTCCCAGGCCCTGTCTGTGGAGTCTCCAAAATGGGTAGCATGGTCCAACCCACCCACCCTAGGCCTCTCTTCTGCCCTGTGTTTCCTTCCCTCTTCTCTTTTCAGATTCTTTTCAAGGCTCCAGGCCAGCCCGCCCTGCAGGTCCAGTCTCTCCAGCATCTGCCCCAGGCCAGCCCGCCCTGCAGGTCCAGTCTCTCCAGCATCTGCCCCAGGCCAGCCCGCCCTGCAGGTCCAGTCTCTCCAGCATCTGCCCCAGGCCAGCCTGCCGCAGACACCCGAAGCCGGCTACCACCCTGTGCCAAACTCCTCTTCCCCCACCCTCCTGTCTCCGCCCTCCTCCTCCTCTGTGCAAAATCCCTCAATCACAGTCTTGTTTTCTTTGCAGCCCAGCCAAGTCTGAGAGTCCAAGTCTGAGAGTCAATCCCCAAACAGGGCAGTGCAGCCCCAAGGGAGGGAGGGAGCCAGGTTTTTGCCAAGTTGCTGATGGACCGAGAAGCCCGCATTCCCCACTTCTGCTTGGAACCCTCCAGTGACGGGAAGCTCACTCACAGATACCTACTGCACATTTTAGCTGGGCAACTGTTCATTCCTTTTGTTGTTGTTCATTTTTTTTGTTTGTTTGAGAGGGAGTCTCCCTCTGTCACTCAGGCTGGAGTGCAGTGGTGTGATCTTGGCTCACTGCAACCTCCGCCTTCCGGGTTCAAGTGATTCTCCTGCCTCGGCCTCTCAAGTACCTGGGACTACAGGTGCGCACCACCATGCCCAGCTAACTTTTGTAGTTTTTAGGAGAGATGGGGTTTCACCATGTTGACCAGGCTGTTCTCAAACTCCTGACCTCATGATCTGCCTGCTTCTGTCTCCTAAAGTGCTGGGATTACAGGCATGAGCCACTGCGCCTGGCCCTTTTTTTTTTTTTTTTTTACCTTTTGGGGGCTTCAGGTGGTGGAGTAGTGTTGGGCTCCTGTATAGATTCTTCCTTCGCCTGCTCCCTGCACCTGGGCCTCTCTGGGCCTTGGTTTCTTCTTCTTTGGAGCCTGGGCAGGGAGGGGTCAAAGAGGAGCCGGGCTGATCTTCAGCACTACCTGAGTCCATAGCTCAGGGATCGCTGAAGAAATTCTGACCCTCTCTCTGCCCCTGAAGAACTCCCCTTAAACTTTTTCTTTCTTCTGTTAGTAATGAACCCCTCCAACAAGACCCACTTCCTCTCCCTCTCCATCTCTTCCTGCTTCTCCCTTATTCCTTCTTTGGAGGCATCAACCAACTCCCAAATCAAGGCCCTTCCTGGCTGGGAACCTCTGACGCCCCCTCCTGCCCTAAGCCACCCCTGAAAGGTAGCAACATACACACTGCAAGTGAAGCAGGGACCTCCCCCACTTCTCCATTGGCTCCCTCCCTCCTCTCCCGTTCTTGCTTTGCCAGGCCTGGTGCCCCGTCCTCCTCCTTCAGGGGCTCTCTCTGGTCTTGTCTAGTGTCTTTGGGTCTGTCCCGGTCCCCCTAATGCCCCCAGTCCTCATCACTGTCCTCTGAAGTGAGGCGCTCCTCCCAAAACCCTCCCATCCCCTTCTGTGCTTTGGACTGAGGTAGGGGGTGAGGGACGAGGCTTGGGACCCTGTGGAAGGACCCAGCACAGGGGGTGGGGTCAGGGGCAGGGGACTCACCTGTGCACAATGCATGGGGTTGGGGGAAGAGGGGTCTGCAGAAGGCTCACAGGTGTCTGAGCTGCGGCCCTGCTCACAAGGTGCTAGAGAGGTATGACACAGCCCAGGGTACCGGGTGTCGGGGCAGATGAAGCTTGAGAGGGGCTAGGGGACAGAGATGGTGGTAGGCAATGGGATGTCAGAGAGGGATCTGCATTGTGGTGTGTGTGTGTATTACATGCATGTGCATTACAGCATGTAAGTGTGTGGCCCTGTGGGTGAGCATGTGACTGCATGTATGACTCACATGTGACTGCATGTATGACTCACATGTGACTGCATATATGACTCACATGTGTCTGCATGTATGACTCACATGTGTCTGCATGTACGACTCACATGTGACTGCATGTGAGACCCTGTGTGACCGTGTGAGTGCATGTGTATTACAGCATGTGAGTGTGACTGTGTGACTTCATGTGTGTTACAGCATGTGTGTGACCCTGTATGTGAGCATGATGGCATGTGGATTTTAGCATGAGTGTGTGACCCTGTGTGTGACCCTGTATGTGAGCATGTGACTAAATGTGTATTACAGCATGTGTGTGAGACCCTGTGAGACTGCATGTGTATTACAGCATGTGAGTGTGTGACCACGTGTGACTGAGCATGTGATTGCATGTGTATTATGGCATGTGACCGTGTGTGTGACCGAGTGTGACTCCATGTGGATTATAGCATGTGAGTGTGTGACTCCATGTGTGTGTACCCAGGCCTGGCCATTCCTCCAGCCCCTCCTCCCTGAAGGCAGGAGGGAGGTGGCCAGCGTTGGGGAGGGTGCCAGGCCTGGAGGAGGAAATGCCTCCAGGAAATGGAAATGGCTTAGAAACAGAGGATCCGTCTGATCTTATCCCGGGGATCCTGGAGGGACCCTCAGCACTATACCCAGACCTCTCCAGTCATGCTGGGGGGACAGGGCCGACGGCAGGTCCCCCGTAGAGGCCAAGGCCGCATCTGCCCAGGCAGAGGCCCCAGCCTGCCGGCTGCCGGCCTCCTCCCGCTGCACATCTGGCCGGGCCGGCAGGAGGCAGCCCCTGCCCAGAGAGCAGACAAAGGCCCAGCTGGGGCCTGCGGGAGGAGGGGGCCGGCGCCCAGGCTGGTCCCCCACAACTGGCCACTAATTAAAGGCCCTGAGCCTGACCGCTGGAGACACCCTGAGACAGACGGCTGTGGCCTCAGTGACCAACTCAGGGGAAGTGGGCGGCGCCACTCCCACACCCAGACACAAACACACACTGGCAGCGACACACACACACATACACCCCTACAGCCAGAGACCGGCACTGGGACACTGCAGACCCACAAAAGACGCCAGGACGCCTCCCCCGAAGATACGCCAACAGGCTCAGTGCACACTCACAGACAAACACGTGAAGACACAACCACACACTCCCAGACATGTGTAAACACGTACACACTCATTTACACACGCACACAAGGGACAAGCCAAAGAAACACACGGACACACAAATACACACACCTGGGGCCTACACACACAGAAACACACACTCACTCACATACACACAGACAACCCAAGAAGACAGACACAGGCCTATGCTCGGACACATACACACTCATTTGCATGCTCACACCAGACCAGAGACAAACTCGAAAGTCCTAGACACGGACCCAGACACCCCCCCACGCACCAGACACACACAGGCATTTACACACACATCACAGAGACAAACGCACAGATGCTTGGGGACACACACACAAACCCAGACACACACACTCACCTCCAAATCTGCGTGCACACAGCAAACGCCTATGCGCACACACTGAACAAACACACAGGCAGACACACAACAGAGACGCATCCCCAGACACTGACACACACATGGAATGCACAACCACTCTGCCCCTACGTGGACCGCCACACACACCCATCCCAAACCAACCCACGGCCACCCCGGGCGGGATCAGTGGCGCGCACACTTGGGGACCTCCGGCACCGACCCGAGTCGCACAGCAGGACGCCCTCCCCTATCCAGGGCACCAGATCCCCGCGACCTCACCGCCGGATGAGGACACACAAAATCCCACTGAGTCACGCACCCCCGGGACCTCCACCCGCCCCGCTACCTGCGCCGCGCCCGGGGCCTCCGCGCCGTGGCCGCCGCCGTCTCGCCGCCCCGCGCGCGCAGGAAGGGAGGGAGCGAGCGAACGCGGCGGCGTGGCCGGGGGAGGGGGCGCGGGGAAGGCACTTCCTGAGCCGCCTGCCAGGGTTATAAAAAAACCCCCAAACCGCGCGCGGCCAGAAACCCCGCCCGCCGCCGCCGCCCGGCCTGGGCCGCTGGCTGGACCCCAGCCAGGGACCCGGGAACTCGGGCTGCCCCGCCCGGGACCAGCACCCCCGCTACCCGGGAAGAGGGCTGGGGAATCGCGGGGGGCGGGGAGGGGACGAAGCGGGGGAAATCGAGTGGGGGCGGGGAGGATGGGAGGGGGAGGGGAGAAATAATCAGGTGGGGGATGGGGATGGAGGCAGAATTGGGTGGGTGGGGGTTCGGGGAAACGGGGGAAGAGGAGGAGGGAGAGGTTGGGGGAGGGGGAAGTTTGAATGGAAAGGGTAGGGGAGATGGAGGCCTGGAGGAAGGTGCTGAGTTGGGTTGGTGGAGGTGGGGATTTGGAGAAGGGACTGAGTTGGGTAGGTGGAGGTGGAGGCCTGGGGCATGGGGCTGAGTTGGGTGGGGGGAGGTGAGGGCCTGGGGAAAGGGGCTGAGTTCTGTGGGGGGAGGTGGGGGCCTGGGAGAAAGGGGCTGAGTTGGGTGAGGGGAGGTGGGGGCCTGGAGGAGGGGGCTGAGTTGGGTAAGGGGAGGTGGGGGCCTGGAGGAGGGGGCTGAGTTGGGTTGCGGAGGAAGGGGCTAAATTGGGTTGGGGGGTGTTGGGAAGGAGTGGAGGGGGTAAGGAATGGGGCCTTCGGAGGGATGGGAGCATGGGGTGGTGGAGTTGAGGAGGGGAGAGCTCACTTCCTCACCAGCCTCTGCGGCATCAGCAACAGCTGTTATTTATTGAGGGCTGGGCCTGGGCCTGACTCAAACCAGCATTTATTGGGTGCCTCCTGTGTGCCAGGCTTGGTGCCTGGGGTGGGAAATAAGTCCCAGCTCAGCCCCACCCTCCCTGAGCTCTTCAGGGGTTTGATGGGTCCTTGGCCTGGCCTTGGTCTCTGCCTTAACTCCTTCGCCATGATGTAGGCCTGACTGGTCCCATTTCACAAATAAGGAAACTGAGGCTACAGAGAGGGGAAGAGTGAAAATTCTGTTGCAACGGGAGCCCTGTGTCTTGGTCACCCCTGGGTGTCGTTCCATAAAGTGAACTAAAGCATGAATGAGGAGGACCTGGATGGTTGGGGCAGGGCTGGGATTTGAACCCCAGGTGGCTGCTACAGTGCCTGGTTCCAGGCAGGACAGTGACCCCCAGGCCTCACAATTCCAGGCTTTTCCCAGGAACGCCCCCCAGGGAGCTGGCCAGAGCCTTGGCTTTGGCCTTCTCGGAGTCTGGGTTTACTCATCCACACCGTGAGGGTAATAACAGCCTTCGCAAGGCTGGAGTAAGGGGTGGAGGAGGGGTTTCATTCTGCAGCAAAGATTTCTGGTGAGGCACTGGGTTCCGGGGAGACGGCTGAGACCAGAGAGGGCAGCTTCCCAACTCAGAATTTTTCCTTTTGAACTTGGAATGACATGTCAGGACTCATGCATACAGTAGGTGCTGCATTAATACCAGACTCTTGGAGTTCTCACCACACTACCTTACCCCAACCTCCTGGGACTCCAGGCTAGACTAGAGGGGCAGCCTCCACCCTCCTGTTTGCTCCCTACACTCATTCCTTCCCACCAGGGCCTCTCGGGGTGGGGGTGGGGGGGTGGAGGGGTGGGGGGTGGGGGGGCGAGGTCCCATTTGAGGAATGTGTCTTAAATCATCCATTTCTGGCCTTTGCTGACTGTTCTTCCACTACTTATGTGGGGCCCTCTTCCTCTATCAAAGAGGAGGTGACTTTCTTGGTTTGCCTTAGATGATAAAGGCTCCCACTGTTAGCCTCATGACTGGTCCAGACACCTGTCCTACTTTATTTATTTTTTTCAGAGTCTTGCTGTATCGCCCAGGCCAGAGTGCGATCTTGGCTTACTGCAACCTCTGCCTCCCGGGTTGGTTCAGGCGATTCTCCTGCCCCAGCCTCCTGAGTAACTGGGAGTATAGGCCCTCGCCACCATGTCCAGCTAATTGTATTTTTACTAGAGATGGAGTTTCACCATGTTGGCCAGGCTGATCTCGAACTCCTAACCTCAAGTGATTTGACTGCCTTGACCTCCCAAAGTGCTGGGATTAGAAGCGTGAGCCACCATGCCTGGCCCACCTGTCCCTCCTCTTAATGATGGGTGGTTTCCAGACCACACTGGGAATTTCACAGCTGCTTTGAGCCAGGCACTCCCAGGTTCTGGCACTTCCTAGCTGTGAAACCTCTCATTATAATTACTCTGTGAAACTTTGATGCTACATCCACTACTTCCCACCACAGCCTCAGACTTTGCTGGGGGGGGTCTCTTCTTTTCCTCGAGGGTGTGTGGGCCTCTAGGGCCTGGCAGATTGTTTAGGGGATGGCACTGTCTGCACCTGAAGCTCCCAGTGAGCTGTATTGGGGCTTTTCCAGTGAATCTTGGGAAACAGACCTTTGTGTCTTTTTCATTTGAGACAAGATCTTGCTCTGTTGCCCAGGCTAGAGTGAGGTGGTGTGATTAGAGCACATTGCAGCCTTGAACTCCTTGGCCCAGGAGATTCTCCCACCTCAGCTTCCTGAGTATCTGGGACTACACTTGTGAGCCACCATGCCCAATCAAGTTCTTTTAAAAAAAAGTTTTTTTTTTTTTTCTCAGATAGTCTTGCTCTGTCACCCAGGTTGGAGTACAGTGGTATGATCTTGGCTCATTGCCACTTCCACTCCCAGGTTCAAGCGATTCTCCTGCCTCAGTCTTCTGAGTAGCTGGGATTACAATCACAAGCCACCATGCCCAGCTAATTTTTGTATTTTTAGTAGAGTTGGGGCTTTGCCATCTTGGCCAGGCTGGTCTTGAACTCCTGGCCTTAAGTGATCCACCCACCTCAGCCTCCTAAAGTGTTGAGATTGCAGGTGTGAGCCACCTTGCCTGGCCTCAAATTGTAGAGACAGGTTCTCTCTCTATTGCTCAGCCTGATCTTGAACTCCTGGCCTCAAGCAGTCTCCCTGCCTTGGCTTCCCAAAGTGCTGCGAAGCACAGCTGTGAGCCAACGTACCTGGCCTGACTGTTGTGTCTTGAGTGGGATGGGTTTGAAACTGAGTCTCTATCTTGACAACAGCCTCTTATATGAATGAAGCCAGCTGGGAACAGTGGCTCACGCCCATAATCTCAGCCCTTTGGGAGGCCAAGGCAGGTGGATTGCTTGAGTTCAGGAGTTCGGGACCAGCCTGGACAACATGGCCAGATGCCGTCTCTATTAAAAATACAGAGAAATAGTCACGGCCAATGGTGGGGGATGGAGGGGACATGGAGTCTCGCTCAGTCACTCAGGCTGGAGTGTAGTGGTGCAATCTTGGCTTACTGTAACCTCCGCCTCCTGGGTTCAAGTGATTCTCCTGCTGCAGCCTCCTGAGTAGCTGGAATTACAGGCGATAATGATACAGAGAAATACCTAGGGCATGGTGGTGTGTGCCTATGGTCTCAGCTACTAGGGAGGCTGAGGTGGGAGGTTGCTGTGAGCTGAGATTGGGCCACTGCACTTCTGCCTGGGCAACAGAGTGAGACTGTCTCAAAAAAATAAAAAATGAAAAAAGTCATCAGATGGAGGAGAGTAATGGCTCTGGGGCCGTCATCATCTGAGCCCTGAGCAAGCTGTACCTGAAGCCCATAGCTGGACTTTAATCCAGTCACACTCTTTGTCGAGCACTATATTGTGTCAGGTACTGACCCAGGTATTGGGGACACATCCAGGAACAACAATCTCCACCCCACAAAGGCCACTCTCATGCCTCAAGGCTTTTGCCCTTGCTGTTCCCTCTGCCTGGAACACTCTCCCTCCCCACCCGCTATATTCCATGGCCAATTCTGTTTCATCTTTGAAGTTTTTTTTTTCTTTTAGAGACAGAGTCTTGCTCTGTCACCCAGGCTGGAGTGCAGTGGCGTGATATCAGCTCACTTCAACCTCCACTTTCTGGGTTCAAGCAATTCTCCTGCCTTAGTCTCCCGAGTAGCTGGGATTACAGGTGCACACCACCACCTCTGGCTAATTTTTGAATTTTTAGTAAAGATGGGATTTTGCCATGTTGGCCAGGCTTGTCTCAAACTCCTGACCTCAAGTGATCTGCCTGCTTCGGCCTCCCAACATGCTGAGATTACAGTCGTGAACCACTGCACCTGGCAGTCTTTCAAGTTTTGATTCAAACATTTCCTTAAGGAGGCCTGCACTGATCCCCCCACTTCAACATGACACCCCCAGGGGCTTTCTTTTCTTACTCCCTGATTTATTTTACTCTTAGCATGAGTCACTACTGGATATACTCTATGGAATACTTACATCTGCTGACTTTCTGTGTCTCCCACTAGAATGCCAGCTCTGTGAGGGAAGGGGCTTTTTGTCTGTGTGGTCCACAGCAGTCCCCTTGGTGCCTAGCAAGACCTCACCCACGGTTACTGTCCACCAGTCCAGCCTGGCCAAGATGGCAAAACCCTGTCTCTACTAAAAATACAAAAATTAGCTGAGCTTGGTGGTGGGCTCCTGTAGTCCCAGCTACTGAGGAGGCTGAGGCAGGGAATTCCTTGAACCCAGTAGGCGGAGGTTGCAGTGAACCAAGATCGCACCACTGCACTGAAGCCTGGGTGACAGAGCAAGACTCTGTCTTCAAAAAAAAAAAAAAAAAAAGTCTCACTAGTAAATAAAACGGTTCTCAGAAGAGGTGAGAATGACATTGTTTTTTCTTTTTATTTTTTTTGGGGGGGACAGAGTCTGGCCCTGTCACCCACACTGGAATGCAGTGGGGTGATCTCAGCTCACCACAACCTCCGCCTCTCGGGTTAAAGTTATTTTCCTGCCTCAGCCACCTGAGTAGTGGGATTAGGTGCACGCCACCATACCCCACTAATTTTTGCATACATATATTTTTAGTAGAGACAGGGTTTCACCATGTTGGTCAGGCTGGTCTCGAACTCCTGACCTCATGATCCCTCCCAAAGTGCTGGAATTACAGGAGTGAGCCACCGTGCCTGGCTGACATTGTGGTTTGAATGTGAAGCAGGAAAGCCTGTTACTGGAAAACAAAAAAATTAGTTGGGCATAGTGGTGCATACCTGTTGTCCCAGCTACTTGGGAGGCCGAGGCGGGAGGATTCGAGGTTGCTGTGAGCTGTGATTGTGCTACTGCACTCCAGCCTAGGTGACAGAGTGAGACCCTGTCAAAAAAAAAAAAAAAAAGAGGCAATGTCGGGGTGAAGGCGTTCGAGGAGGAGTGCACAGTAACTGCAGAGTTCCCGTACCCATTTTCTTTTGATTTAAACAAACTTGGACTGACTTAAAAAAATAATTGTTTTTTGGATTCTTTGCAACTTTTAGAATCCTGAGGGATGTGCTGCCTAGGGATGCAGTACTGAAGCTCTGCCACAGGAGGGCGCAATGGAACCCCATTGTTTCCCTTGGAAGGTAGGAACTAGTAAAATAGAAATGATGGCGAGGGAGCATTGGTTGCAAGGTCTGTCTTAACTTCACGACAGCCTTACAAGGTAGGTGCCCATCTTGCAACTGAGGAAACAAGCCAACAAGCCCAGAGAGGTTGAGTAACTTGCTCAAGGTCACTCAGCTAAGAGTGGTAGAACAAGAATAGAACAACCAAGGTAAAAGTCAGATGATCTAACCTCTTAGTGGGGAGGCAGGTGAGCTTTGATGCTGAAGACCTTTGCCTGGGATGGGGGGAGGCGGGAGTCTTGAAGGGGCCCTGGGATCATTGTGCCTAGGGGTGACCCTTTTCCAAGTAGCTGGAGCTCCCATCTCTCTCTCTTTTTTCAAGATAGGGTCTTACTCTGTTGCCCAGGTTGGAGTGCAGTAATGCACTCATGATTCACTGCAGCCTCGATTTCCCACGCTCAAGCAATTCTTCTGCCTCAGCCTCCCAGGTAACTGGGAATGCAGACATGAACTATTTTGTCTGGCTATTTTTTTTGTTTTGTTTTGAGATGGAGTCTCACTGTATTGACCAGGCTGGAGTGCAGTGACACAATCTCGGCTCATTGCAACCTCCGCCTCCCCGGTTCAATCAATTCTCTTGTCTCAGCCTCCCGAGTAGCTAGGACTGCAGGCGCCTGCCACCACGCCTGGCTAATTTTCTATATTTTTAGTAGAGATGGGTTTTCACCATGTTGGCCAGGATGGTCTCACTCTCCTGCCCTCATGACCTGCCTGCCTTGGCCTCCCAAAGTGCTGGGATTACAGGCGTCAGCCACCACACCTGGCCTTCTGTCTGGCTATTTAAAAAAAATTTGTAAAGATGGGATCTTGCTGTGTTGCCCAGACTGGTCTCAAACCCCTGGGCTCATGTGATATCCCCCACCTTAGTCTCCCGAGTAGCTGAGCATGTGCCAATTAATTTTTTTTTGTTGAGATGGGGTCTTGCTATGTTGCCCAGGCTGGTCTTGAACTCCTGGGCTCAAGTGATCCTCCTGTCTTGGTCTCCCAAAGTCCCAGGATCACAGGCATGAGTCACTACATCTGACAATGGAGCTCCCAACCCTTAGCCCATCTGCTGGATGTTTTCCCCGGCTCTGTGGCTTGGAGTTCCCCTAAATACGGAGATAAATCATACCCGCTCAAAGCCAGTTGAAATCAAAATTCACCTCCAAGTTTCACGGGGAGGGAAGGCTTAGGCAGTTAAAGAGGGGGAGGAAGGGAGTTTCAAGCTGAAGGCACAGCCTGCCCCAAAGCCTGGACAAGGCAGAGAGGGAAGAGCAGGTGTCAGTTTCCTATGGGATTTTCTTGGAGTGAATATTTACCTAAACACCTCCTGGCAGGGTAAAGGAAACTCTCCCATCTCCCCGCTCCTCTCGAAATTCAAAACACATTCCTCTGCCTTCATTTGGATATCACAGATAATCTTATCTTGCAGGCTGAGCCTAGAATGATCTGAGGGCTGAGTCCACCCCTTCAACCCTGCCCCATGCAGTTTTGGGGCCCAAAAGGGTTTGGTGGCTGCCAGGTCGGTGCCATACAACAGTTGGAAGTCCCCATGGCTGGAAGCCCCCAGCTCTCTGGAGGTTTTCCATTCCATACAGCCCCTAAATGCTCCATGTGAGACATACTCACCTCAAGCCCCTCTAGACCTAAGCCTTTATGCCTCTGTAAGGCTGGTCCCTCTGTAGAGTAATATTTCACAACTAATGTTTCATCCTCCTTCATTTATTGCTGAGGACTGGGGGTTCACATCCCACCTTGCCGATCTTTGCCCGTTGTTTAAACTTCTCTGCCTCTCAGTTTTCTTATCTGGAAAATGGGCTTAATCATAGATGGCTGTGAGGATTCAATGCTATTAATGGTAAAGTGCTTATCACCATAGCACCAGGCACAAGGTAAGTAGTAGCAATTATGATTATTTCTTGTTTTCGTTGTTACTGTTTATTATTTTGTTTTTATTTTTATTTTTTGAGATGGAGTCTCGCTCTGTCACCCAGGCTGGAGTGCAGTGGCATGATCTCAGCCCACTGCAACCTCTGCCTCTTGGGTTCAAGCGATTCTCCTGCCTCAGCCTTCCAAGGAGCTGGGACTATAGGCATGCTTCACCATACCCAGCTAATTTTTGTATTTTTAGTGGAGATGGGGTTTCACCATGTTGACCAGGATGGTCTCGATCTCCTGACCTCATGATCCACCCACCTCAGCCTCCCAAAGTGCTGGGATTACAGGCTTGAGCCAACCACGACCGGCTGATTTTTAATTTTTTTAAGTTAAAATTTTTTTTCTTTTTCTTTTTTTGAGACTGAGTTTCGCTCTGCTGTTCAGGCTGGAGTGAAGTGGCACAATCTTGGCTCACTGCAACCTCTCCCGGGTTCAAGTGATTCTCCTGCTGAGGCTCCCAAGTAGCTGGGATTTGGGCGCCCACTGCCTTGTCATGCTGATTTTTGTATTTCAGTAGAGACCAGATTTTACAGTGTTGACCAGGCTAGTCTCAAACTCCTGACTTCAAGTTATCCACCAGCCTCGGCCTCCCAAAGACCTAGGATTACAGGCGTGAGCCACCGCGCCCGACCCTTTTTCATTTTGTTTTGTTTTGAAGAGACAAGATCTTGCACTGTCACCCAGGCTGGAGTGCAGGCACCATCATAGTTGACTGCAGACTCCAGCTCCTGGGCTCAGTCAATCCTCCTGCCTCAGCCTCTGGGGTAGCTGGGACTACAGGCAAGCACCACCACATCTGGTCATTTTTAAACATTATTTCGTAGTGACAGGGTCTCACTATATTCCCCAGGCTGGTCTCAGACTCCTGGCCTCAAGTGATCCTCCCACCTCAGCTTCCCAAAGTGTTGGAATTATAGGCGTGAGCCACCCGTTACCAATCTGCTTTTGTTTTGATTTTTTTGGTTTATTAATCTTACTCATTTTTTTGCTTTGATTTTCAAAATGCTTTATTAACATTTGCTTTTGTTTTGATTTTTAGAAATGTTTCTGTTTATTAATGTGTATTTTTCTGTTTTGTTTTTTTTTTCATTTTAATCTTTGTTTAAAGTTTTTTTTTGGTTTGTTTTTAAATCTTTGTTGTTATTATTATTCTACTCTGTTCTTCCCCTGAGCAAGGGGCTTAGTCTCAGATCCCCAAGAAAGGAGTATCCACCTTGGAAAAAAAGAGGCATTTTCTGGACCTGGAGTTCTGCAGTGCCTACAGGGAGAGGGAAGGCTTCCAGCAAAAACAGCTTTGAGAGAATCTTTTTATTTTTATGTTTTTTTTGGGACAGTGTCTCACTCTGTCGCCCAGGCTGGAGTGCAGTGGTGCAAGCTTGGCACACTGCAACCTCCACTTTCTGGGTTCAAGAAATTCTTGTGCCTCAGCCTTCTGAGTAGCTGGGATTACATGCATGTACCACCAAGTCTGGCTAATTTTTGTATTTTTAGTAGAGTCAGGGTTTCACTGTATTGGTCAGGCTGGTCTCGAACTCCTGATCTCAGGTGATCTGCCCACCTCAGCCTCCCAAAATGCTGGGATTATAGGCATGAGCCACCGCATGTGGCCAGAGAGAATCTTGTGTAAGAAATAAGTATCCCAGCTTGGAGGCCAGGAAAGAGATTTTCTGGGTAGGAAGAGGTGGATTAGGGATAGAAGAAAGGAGACTTGGGAGGGGAGGAGTCTCCGAATGGGAGGCTGGGGTCGGGGGATGGAGAAACCCTTAGGCAGGCTGGGGACCAGGTCACAACAGGTGAGCTGGACAGCCATGTGGAGGCAGCAGTAGGGGTGAAGTGGAAAGGGCGGGAACAGGTCCGGGAGTGGTGGCTCACACCTGTAATCCCAGCACTTTGGGAGGCCAAGGTAGGTGGATCATGAGGTCAGGAGATTGAAACCATCTTGGCTAACATGGTGAAACCCTGTCTCTATTGAAATACAAAAAATTAGCTGGGGGTGGTGGCGTGCACCTGTAATCCCAGCCATTTGGGAGGCTGAGACAGGAGAATTGCTTGAACCCGGGAGGCGGAAGTTGCAGCGAGTCGAGATCGTGCCACTGCATTCCAGTCTGGGTGACAGAGCGAGACTCTGTTTCAAAAGAAAAAAAAAAAAGGCTGGGTGTGGTGGCTCACGCCTATAATCCCAGCGCTTTGGGAGGGTGAGGCAGTTGGATTGCCTGGGGTCGGGAGTTTGAGACCAGTCTGGCCAACATGGTGAAACCCCATCTTTACTGAAAATACAGAAAAATTGGCTAGGCATGGTGGTGTGCACCTGTAATCCCAGCTGCTTGGGAGGCTGAGGCAGGGGAATTGCTTGAACCAGGGAGGTGGAGGTTGCAGTGAGCTGAGATCGAGCCACTGTACTCCAGACTGGGTGACAGAGTGAGACTCTGTCTCAAAAAAAAAAAAAAAAGAAAGAAAGAAAGTGGGGGGAAAGTTTGTGGAGCTGGTTGTCCTTGCAGGTCCCTCATCCCAGGGAGCGGATGTGAGGTTTTTGTGCCTGGCTTGAGTGTGGGGTGGATGCTGTCACAGTTTGGGGGTGGGGATGCCCCACACTGCCCAGGTGCCTAGGCTGCATGGAATGGGAGGAGGATGAGGATGAGCCACGAAGGGGTGTTTGATCAAGTACAGCTGTGTTGGGGAGGTCTGCGTGCTGGGCACTGCGGGGATGCCCTGTCTGTGCAACTTCATGCGGTGTTGACCTTCCCGGAGCCTTCCTCGACACCCTCCTGGCTACATCTGCTCTTCTGTGGGCATCTCTGGCTTCCGGTCTCAGCCTGCCCCAGGACATGCTCTGACAGTGCTTCACACATTTCCCTGCCCTCCCTCCCATCTTGGCTCCTAGTGGGATAATCACTGCTGGTGCACAGACGTGGCCTGGGGTTGGCTTCAGCGTCTCCTCTGCCGCTGGGGCAGATGATTCAGCTCTCCACCCCGCCCCCCCGTGATTTTCCTGGAGCCCAGCACTTTGTGATTTTGATGTAAACTTCAAACATGCCCCTTTCTTGTCCTCTTCTGGATGGACCTCTGTGCGGCCCCTGGTGCATCTGGGTGGGTGGCTGTCTTTGCACCTTCTGGTTCTTTTCTGCTGCCATGACCACCCCAGAGGTTTCAGGGGACACTTGGCAGAAGGTGACTAACATTTCCCATCCCCAGCTGGGTGTGGTGGTTATGCTTATAATCCCAGTACTTTGGGAGGAGGAGGCGAGATGATTGCTCGAGCCCAAGAGTTGGAGGCTGCAGTAAGCTGTGATTGCACCACTGCATTCCAGCCTGGACAACTGAGCAAGACCCTGCCTCAAAAAAAAATTCTCCATCCCTGAGTGAGAGACCCGGCGCTGTGTGACCTCCTTACCCCTTGCCTGTGGTGAAGGAGTGGTGAATGAACAGGCAGGAGGGTCTCAGGCTGTGCGTTCAGCTTCGGAAAAACCTGAAGTTGGCGTCATGGGTTCCAGTTCCTCATCTGTTGGCGCTGGGGACCAGAGATGTCCAAGTGGTTTGCCTGCCTGGGCAGCCATCTCCAGGTCCTCCAAGGAAGTCCTGCCGGGATGGAGTAGCCCTTGGCCACCTTTTCTGGGGTGGCCTGGGACTAGTAGAGGGGGCTGTGATTACAGGCATGAGCCACCATACCTGGCCTTGCTGTTTTAGTTTTTTGAGACAGGGTATGCTCTGTCACACAGGCTGGGGTGCAGTGGTGCAAACATGGCTCACTGTAGCCTCAACCTCCCAGGCTCAAGTGATTCTCTTAGCTCAGCCTCCTGAGTAGCTGGGACTACAGGCATGTGTCACATGCTTGGCTAATTTTTAATTTTTTGTAGAGATGGGGTCTCATTATGTTGCCCAGGCTGGTCTCAAAACTTGTGGGCTGAAGTGATTTTCCTGCCTTGGCTTCCCAAAATATAGGGGTTACAGGTGTGAGCTACTGCGTCTGGCAAAATGAGTATTTAATAATCCCTCTTAACTCCTATTCCAAGTCCTCATTCAGCTGCAGGAGAAAAAAATGTAAGCCCGATTGATTCAATTGGTTTGGGGTATTCTCCATCCCTACCTGGGGGTGGCCAGGCATCCTGAGTTGGAACCTGGCTTTGCTCTTTACCAGCTGGATGACTTTTGGACGCTGTAACAAACTACCATAAACTGGGTGACTTATAAAGAACAGAGATTTATTTCTCATTGTTCTGGAGGCTGGGAAGCCCAAGAAACCTCATATCTGGTTAGGGCCCACTTCCTGGTTCATAGGGCAACACCATCTTCTTAGGTCCCTTTCACGCGGTGAAAGAGGTGAGTGAGCTCTCTGAGGTAACTTTTATAAGGGCACTAATCCCATTCATGATGGCTCCACCCTCATGATCTATTTACCTCTCAAAGGCCCTGCTTCCCAGTAACATCACCTTAGGGGTTAGGATTTCAACCTATAAATTTTGGGAGTACATAAACATTCAGTCTATTGCAGCCAGTTACTTATCCTCTCTGAAAATGAGGACCATAATAGTACACACCTTACAGTGTTGTTATGAGGGTCAATGTACGTAAAGCACTTAGAACAGGACTCGAGATCTAGTAAGTACACAGTAAATCTCATGAATATAAGGTGATGATGATGATGACGGTGATGGTGATGATGATCGTGGTGCTGATGATGCTGATGATAGTGGTGCTGCTGCGGCTGATGGTGATGATTGATGGTGATGATGATGGTGATGGTGCTGATGTTGGTAATGGTGATGATGGCCGTGATGATGGTGATGGTGCTGATGTTGGTAATGGCCGTGATGATGGTGATTGTGGTGATGCTGATGGTGTTGATGGTGCTGCTGCTGCTGATGATGATGGTGATCATTATAATGATGATGGTGATGGTGGTGATGGTGATGATGGTGCTGGCAGTGATAATGGTGATGGTGATGATGATGATGGTGCTGATGATGGCGATGATGGCAATGGCAGTGGTGATGGTGATGGCGATGATGATGGTGATAATGGTGCTGCTGCTGGTGGTGATGATGGTAATGATGATGGTGATGATGACTGATGATAATGGTGATCATTATAATGATGATGGTGATCATAGCGTGATGATGGTGATGATGATGGTGGGGTGATGATGGTGGTGATAGTGGTGGTGGTAATGACGGTGAAATGGTGATGATGGTGGTGATGATGACAGTGATGGTGATAATTGTGGTGATGATAATAATGTTGATAGTGATAATGATGATGGTGATGATATTGATGCTTGTGGTAGACCATAGGATTTCCAGCATTTGGTTTCTCACCCTTAGCACTGCTGATGTTTTGGGCCAGAGAGTTCCTGCCTATGGAGGGCTGTCCTATGCATTGTATGGTGTTCAGCAGCATCCCTGGTGTCTCCCTACCAGATGCCAGTAGCACCTCCAAATGTGACAACGAAGAACATTTCCAGATGCTGCCCAATGTCCCCTGCAGGTGTGGGAGTGGAAGTGAGAATAATCAGTCTGATCCCAGGTCATCTTCTGCCTATGCTGCCATCCACTAGGAAGAGTAGTTTTCTTCTCAGCCCAGGATCGTTAATTCTTTCAGTATCCCTACTTTTATTTTATTTTGTTATTTTTTGAGATGGAGTCTTGCTCTGTCACCCAGGCTGGAGTGCAGTAGCATGATCTCAGCTCACTGCAACCTCTGCCTCCCAGGTTCAAGTGATTCTCTTGCCACAGCCTCCTGAGTAGCTGGATTACAGACACCTGCCAGCATGCCCAGGTAATTTTTTGTAATCTCATTGTAATTTTAGTAGAGAGGGGGTTTTACCATCTTGGCCAGGCTGGTCCAGAACTCCTGACCTCAAGTGATCCAACCGCTTCAACCTCCCAAAGTGCCGGAATTACAGGCATGAGCCACCGTGCCCGGCCAGTATCCCTACTTTAGACATTCACAAGACATTTTGTTGCTGTTGTTGCTTTTTGTCTTGCTAAGGCAGCCTCTCTCTAAGATAGTAGAAGCCAACCATTGGCTGTTGCTCAAATGAAGGAATGGGACCCAGGATGAGACAAGACTCAGTGAGCTTTTTAAAAAATAATTATTTTTGTTTAAGAGGAAGGGTCTTGCTCTGTCATCTAGATTGGAGTGCAGTGGCATAATCATAGCTCACTGTAACCTTGAATTCCTGGGTTCATGTGAACCTTCCACGTCTCACCTCAGCCTCCTGAGTAGCTGGGACTACAGATCCACCTAATTTTTAAATGTTTTGTAGAGATGGAGTCTCACTATGTTGCCCAGGCTGGTCTCAATCTCCTGATCTCAAGCAATCATCCTCATCCTGCCTCAGCCTCCCAAAAGTTTTGGGATTACAGACCTGAGCCACTAAGTCTGGCCTCTGTGAGCATTTAAAACCCTGCCCCACCAGCCCTCCGGCAATGACCATGTAAAGACACAGAGAGAAGGTGGCCATCTACGAGTCAAGGAGAGAGGCCTCAGAAGAAACCATCTCTGCTGACACCTTGAACTTGGACCTCCAGCCTCCCGAACTGTGAGAAAATGAATTTCTGTTGTTTTAGCCAGGTCTGCTGTGGTGCATGTTGTTGGCAAGCTAATACATGGTTTTTTTTTTTTTTTTTTTGAGATGGAGCTTTGCTCTTGTCACCCAGGCTGGAGTGTCATGGGGCAATCTTGGCTCACTGCAACCTCTGCCTCCTGGGTTCAAGACATTCTCCTGCCTCAGCCTCTGGAATAGCTGAGATTATAGGTGTGTGTCACCACGCCTGGCTAATTTTTGTATTTTAGTAGAGATGGGGTTTCACCATGTTGGTCAGGCTGGTTTTGAACTCCTGACCTCAGGTGATCCACCCACCTCAGCCTCCCAAAGTGCTAGGATTACAGATGTGAGCCACCATGCCCAGCCTGGAAAAGTGTAATTTTTCTAAGAAACGTAGCCATGGGATGATGGGAGAAGAAGGCCCTTGCCAGATGCAGGCCCCTTGACCTTGGACATCCTAGCCTCCATCCGTAAGAAATAAATCTCTGTTCTTTATAAAATACTCAGTCTATGGTATTCTGTGATGGCAGCACAAAGTGAAATACGACATTGTGTGCAGGAACACAGGACTGCACATCAGCACTGTGCTTGGGAGCCAATGTCAACAGCAAAATCACCAACAAAAAGCACAAAAATGCAAACAAAACAAAACAAAACCAAAAAACCCCAGTGACATTCAATAGAATCCAAAAGGGCACTTGTTTATACAATGAGAGCTGAGACAGGAAGGCAGAGTGTCGCCTTGTGTGACCTCGGCTGGGGACAGGCGTGTAATGCCACTCAAGGTTTTCGCTGCTCTGTCTGCATGTGACTGAGAATGGCTTTGAAAGCCCCACCAGTATTGATTTTGGGGTTAAATACATTTTAGTGAGCAGGCCAATTTGTTTTATTCCTTGTTTTCTTTGAGATGGAATCTTGCTCCATCACCTGGGCTGGAGTGCAGTGGCGTGATCTCCACCTCCCAGGTTCAAGCGATTCTCTTGTCTCAGCCTCCCAAGCAGCGAGGATTACAGGCGCCTGCTACCATGCCCAGCTAATTTTTGTATTCTTAGTAGAGACGGGGTTTCACCATGTTGGCCAGGCTGGTCTTGAACTCCTGACCTCAAGTGATCCTCCCACCAGGCAAATTTGTGATGCCAGAATCCATGAATAATGAGCATCAACTGTATCATACTACAGGTGGAAATAAGTATTTTGGGGAAATAAAAGGCTGGGTTGAAAACAGACTCACACCTTTAATCCCATTGCTTTGGAAGGCTGAGGTGGGAGGATTGTTTGAGGCTAGGGGTTTGAGACCAGTCTAGGCAACATAGCAAGACCCCATCTCTACCAAAAGAATGTCTTAAAAAAGTAGCTGGGCATGGTGGCCTGTGTCTGTAGTCCCAGTTACTTGGGAGGCTGAGGCAGGAGAATCACTTGAGTCCAGGAGTTTGAGGTCTATGACTGAACTGCTGCATTCCAGCCTGGGTGATAGAGCAAGACCCTGTCTCTAAAAAGTTAAAAATGGGATGGACCTGGTGGCTCATGCACCCAACACTTTGGGAGGTCGAGGCGGGTGGATCATGAGGTCAGGAGTTCAAAACCAGCCTGGCCAACATGGTGAAACCCTATCTCTACTAAAAATATAAAATTAGCCAAGCATGACACGTGCTTGAAATCCCAGCTATTTGGGAGACTGAGAAAGGAGAATTGCTTGAACCTGGGAAGTGAAGTTTGCAGTGAGTTGAGACTGTGCCACTGTACTCCAGCCTGGGCAACAAGAGCAAAACTCCATCTCCAAAAAAAAAAAAAAAAAAAAAGCAGTAAATAAAAAGAAAAAAAGATAAAAATAAATACAAAGAAAGATAAAGATAAATAAAAAAGAAAAGAAATATAAAGATAAATAAAAAAGAAAGAAAAGAAAATGGGGAGAGAAGGGGAGAGAGAGTATATTAGTTATCTAGGACTGCTGTAACAAAATACTACGAACTTCCAGATGAGGTCTGGTGAGTTTAACTCACTCCCCAGGATCACACAATTACTCAGTGGTAGAAGCACAATTCGAATCCACCCTGGCATGTCCTCCTGGCATCAGGAATAACCTATGAGCATGTTCTTAGTGTCTATGAACATTGTATTCACTAGCTTCAAATTCCTATCACTGATATTTACAATGTCACCTCCACGGCACTTTGTTGGTTGACAATACCTGGGATATCTCCATGATAGCCTTGTTAAATGGGCACAGAGTTCTCTGCCATGGCTAGGGACTAAGCAGTGGGAAACACAGCCCTGGGGGAACCTGAGGGCTTGGGCGGAAGACTGGACAGCCAGGAGGAGCAAGGAGCAGGAAGTAAGGTGGTGATGATGAGAGGCTGAGTCCTCCTTCCAGTGCTTTGGGTGGGACATTTCTGGTCTCTGACACAGGAGGGCATGCAGACCTCACTTGGGCTCCCCTCACCCTGACACAGGTCCAGTTGGATCAGCTCATTCCCCATGCAGCTTAACTGTCTCCATCTCCCCTCTGGGTTCTCATGATGTGCATTTAATTGGAGCCCTGGATGCTCAGGTCATGTTGCATGAACTATGGCCAGTGAGGGGATTAAGCAGAGCTAAACAGGGTCGTTTCATGCAGATATTCTCAGAGCCTTTAATAGACACCTGTGCTTTGCACAGCTTTCTAAAACTTACTTGCTCCCTTGATATTTTTTCCTCTGTAGTGTTTTGGGGTACCATGGGTTTCTGGAAGGGATACAGGAAACAATGCCTTAAACTCAAAGAGGGTGATTGAATGGTGGAATTTCAGGCAGAGACTTTTGGCTAAGCATCAAAGGTTTTCTTCTGCTCCTCCCTCTCTGCCTCCCCCTCCCAGGACCTGGGCATGGAGAACAAGGCTGACACCCCACAGCTCTCTCTGGGGTGGCCCAGTGGGGTTGCAAATTCTAGGCAGGCCGAATTAGGAGCTCACATGGAGGCTGGAGGGGGTCAGCTCAGGCAGGGGATGGGGCTGGGCTTGGGATGAACAGAACAGAGAGGCAGGCAGGGTTCTGAACTGGAGTTCTGCCTCTGCCTGTCCCTTGATGTCT
The DNA here is from genome assembly GCA_031835075.1 of Saguinus oedipus. Classification (NCBI taxonomy): domain Eukaryota; kingdom Metazoa; phylum Chordata; class Mammalia; order Primates; family Cebidae; genus Saguinus; species Saguinus oedipus. The sequence continues at coordinate 8,238,447 of CM063187.1, forward strand.
GGGGGGTCTGAGGGCAGGCGTGTCTTCTGGGAAGGCAGCGGAGTCCCCTGGGACAAAGCCCGGGGATTAGCTCAGTAGAGAAACATCTGAGTCTTGGCCCCCTCTTACCCCGAGTCCAGGGTCACAGTGGGAGGCCGCAGATTGGCCCTGTTCTTCTGAAAGTAAACAGGCTATGCTGGCCTGGCTTCCCCTCCGTCCAGCCGCCAGGCCTTCACGTCCAGCCCCTTTCTGTGGCAGCTCCAGCATCTCAGCCTCCTGGCCTTTCACTTTCTGCCTCCTCTGTCTACACCCGCTGGCCTCTTTAGGCATCTCTGGCAATGGGAACCCTGGGGGCCTGGTCACTCCTGTCCTCACCCTTGTGGTTTTTGTTCTTTTTTTCTTTTTTTGAGATGGGGTTTCCCTCTTGTTGCCCAGGCTGGAGTGCAGTGGCTCGATCTTGGCTCACTGCAACTTCCGCCTCCCAGGTTCAAGCGATTCTTTTGCCTCAGCCTCTTGAGTAGCTGGGATTACAGGTGCATGCCACCACACCCAGCTAATTTTTGTATTTTCAGTAGAGACAGGGTTTTATCATATTGGTCAGGTTGGTCTCGAACTCCTGACTTCATGATCCACCCATCTCGGCCTCCCAAAGTGCTGGGATTACAGGCATGAGCCACTGTATTTTATAATAAAATGCAAGGCCCAGCCACCCTTGTATTTTGTTAATGGGGATGCTCTAGAGGAGCCAGAGGCAAGTTCAGGGCTGGCTGCTGTGTGTGTGTGTGTGTGTGTGTGTGTGTGTGTGTGTGTGTGTGTGTGGTTATTATTACTGGTGTTGTGTCAGAGGCATGTGAACCACAGCAACTCCATCTTGAATAAGGGCTGGGTAAAATGAGACCGAGACCTACTAGAATGCCAGACGGTGAAGGCATTCTAAGTCACAGCATGAGATAGGAGGTTGGCACAAGGCACAAGTCCTAAAGACCTTGCTGATAACACAAGGTTTCAGTAAAGAAGCTAGCCCAAACCCACCAAAACCAAGATAGCGACGAGAGTGACCTCTGGTGGTCCTCACAGCTTCACTCCCACCAGCTCCATGACAGTTCACAGATGCCATGGCAACCTCAGGAAGTTGCCCTATAAGGTTTAAAAAGGGGAGGCATGAAACCCCGTGTTTGGCACATCATCAAGAAATAACCATAAAATGGGCAACCAGCAGCCATCGAGGTTACTCTGTCTGTGGAGTAGCCATTCTTTGATTCCTTTCTTTTTGAGACGGTCTCACTCTGTCGCCAGGCTGGAGTGCAGTGGCGCGATCTCAGCTCACTGCAACCTCCGCCTCCCAGGTTCAAGCGATTCTCCTGACTCAGCTTCCCGAGTAGCTGGGACCACAGACACACGCTATCACCTCCAGCTAATTTTTGTATTTTTAATAGAGACAGGGTTTCACCATGTTGGCCAGGCTGGTTTCAAACTTTTGACCTCAGGTGATCTGCCCACCTCAGCCTCCCAATGTGCTGGGATTACAGGTGTGAGCCACTGTGCTGGCCTCTTTTTTTTTCCCTGAGAGTCTCGCTCTGTCACCCAGGCTGGAGTGCAGTGGCGAGATCTTGGCCCACTGTGCCCTCTGCCTCCTAGGTTTAAAGTATCCTCCTGCCTCAGCCTCCTGACTAGCTGGGATTGCAGGCGTGCACCACCATGCCCAGCTAATTTTTTGTATTTTTAGTGGAGATGGTGTTTCATCATTTTGGACAGACTGGTCTTGAACTCTTGACCTCAGGTGATCTGCCCGCCTTGGCCTCCCAAAGTGCTGGGGTTATAGGTGGGAGCCACTGCGCTTGACCTCCTTTACTTCCTTAATAAGCTTGCTTTCACTTTACTCTGTAGACTCTCCCTGAATCCCCTTCCCCTTCCCCTTCCCTTTCTTCCCCTCCTCCCCCTCCTTCCCCTCCCCCTCCCCCTCTGCCTCCCCCTCCCCTTCCCCCTCCCCCCCTCCCCCTTCCCCCCCCCCTTCCCCTCCTTTACTTTCTTTCTTCTTTTTGAGGTAAAGTCTTGCTCTGTTACCCAGGCTGGAGTTCAGTGGTATGATCTTGGCTCACTGCAACCTCCACCTCCCAGATTCAAGCAATTCTTCTACCTCAGCCTCCCAAGCATCTGGGACTACAGGCACACACCACCAGGCCCAGCTAAAATACAAATTTTTTTTGTATTTTTAGTAGAGACGGCCACCGTATTGGCCAGGCTGGTTTTGGACTCCTGACCTTGTGATCCACCTGCCTTGGCCTCCCAAAGTGTTGGAATTACAGGCATGAGCCACTGTGCCCGGCACGTCTGGCTAGGTTTTGTATTTTTGGTAGAGAAGGGGTTTCACCATGTTGGCCAGTCTCGTCTTGAACTCCTGGCCTCAAGTGACCCACCACCTTAGCCTCCCAAAGTGTTGGGATGAGCCACCCCACCTGGCCTCTTTTCTTTTCTTTTCTTTTTGAGATAGGGTTTCACTCTGTTGCTCAGGCTGGATTGCAGTGGTGTAATCACAGTTCACGGCAGCCTCGAATTCCTGGGCTTAAGTGATTCTCCCACGTCAGCCTCCTGAGTAACTGGAACTACAGGCACATGCCATCACTCCCAGCTAATTTTTTATTTTTTGTAGAGATGGGGTCTCTCTCAAATTACTGGCCTCAAGCAATCCTCTTGCCTCAGCCTACCAAAATGCTGACACTTACTACTATAATGTTTCTTCCTTTCGTCAAAGTGAAAATTCAGATGTAATTTGCTGGCCCGGTGTGGTGGCTGCAGTCCCAGCGCTTTGGGAGGCTGAGGTGGGCAGATCATTTGAGCTCAGGAGTTGGAGGCCAGCTTGAGCAACATAGTGCGACCTTGTCTACAAAAAAACAAAACCGACAATTAGCTGGGCATGGTGCTGTGCACATGTAGTTCCAGCTAATTGGGAGGCTAAGGTGGGAGGATCACTTGAATCCAGGAGGTTGAGGCTGCAGCAAGACAAGATGGCACCACTGCACTCCAGCCAAGACCCTATCTCCAAAAAAAAAGAGTGTAATTTACCGACAGTAAAACCCATACCTGTTAGTATACAGTTCTGTGATATTTGACAAACCACACAACCATATAACCACAACCTCAATCGAAATACAAAATACCAGCCAGGTGTGATGGCTCATGCCTGTAATCTCAGCACTTTGGGAAGCTGATGCCAGTGGATCACTTGAGGTCAGGAGTTTGAGGCCAGCCTGGCCAACATGGTGATCTCTGTCTCTACAAAAACATACAAAAATTAGCTGGGCATAGTGGTGGGCACCTGTAATCCCAGCTACTCAGGAGGCTGAGTGTATAGATTTATGGGGTGCCATATTTATGGGGAGATATTTTGATACAGGCATGCATGCATAATAAGCACATCATGGAGAATGGGGTAGCCATGTCCTCAAACGTTCACCCTCTGTGTTAAAAACATTCCAGTTATACTATTTTAGTTATTTTTAACTGTACAACCAAATGATTATTGAGTATAGTCACCCAGTTACGCTGTCAAATACTAGGTCTTATTTATTTCCTGTAGCTACTTTTTTTTTTTTTTTGAGACAAAGTCTTGCTCTATCACCTGGGCTGGAGTACAGTGGCATGATCTCTGCTCACTGCAATCTCTGCCTCCCAGGTTAAAGTGATTCTCCTGCCTCGGCCTCCTGAGTAGCTGGGATTACAGGTGTGTGCCACCATGCCCAGCTAATTTTTGTATTTTTAGTAGAGACAGGGTTTCGCCATGTTGGCTAAACTGGTCTCAAACTCCTCACCTCAGGTGATCCACCTACCTTGGACTCTCAAAGTGTGGGATTACAGGCATGAGCCACTGTGCCCAGCTTTTTTTTTTTTTTTTTTTTTTTTTTTTTGAGACAAAGTCTTACTCTGTTGCCTGGACTGGAGTGCAGTGGCATGATTTCGGCTCACTGCAATCTCTACCTCTTGGTTTTAAGCAATTCTCCTGCTTTAGCATCCTGAGTAGCAGGGATTACAAGTGTATGCCACCACACCTGGCTAATTTTTGTATTTTTAATAGAGATGAGGTTTCACCATGTTGGCCAGGCTGGTCTCGAACTCCTCACCTCAAGTGATGCACCCGCTTTGGCCTCCCAAAGTGTTGGGATTATAGGTGTAAGCCACTGCACCCAGCCTATGTGGAGCTTTTGTATGGAGAGACAGGATGCTGGTCCCCTGGGTACGGGGAGGGGGGTGCGCAGGGATAGTCAGGGATACAGCTGGGGCTAAGGGAAAGATATAGAAGTGGGAATCGGGTGAGGTCTGGGATAAGGTGGCTGGAGGGGAGGCCAGAAACTTCATTGTAACCAAATCCTTGCCCAGTAAAAAAAAAAAAGAAAAAATGTTCAAGACTGAATGTGTGGCTCACACCTGTAGTCCCAGTACCTTAAGAGGCCAAGGCAGAAGGATCACTTGAGCCCAGGATTTTGAGGCTGCAGTGAGCTAGGACTGTGCACTCCAGGCGGGCGTGGTGGCACACACTTGTAATTTCAGCTACTCAGAGGGCTGAGGCAGGAGAATCACTTGAACCTGGAAGGCCGAGACTGTAGTGCACTGAGATCACACCACTGCACTCCAGCCTCGGCAACAAAAAAACAAACAAAGACCCCAAAATCCTTCAACACAAAGTTACCATAGAACTCAGCAACTCCTGAGGTCAGGAGTTCAAGACCAGCCTGACCTACATGGTGAAACTCCAGCTCTATTAAAAATACAAAAAATTAGCTGGGTGTGGTGGTACATGCCTGTAATCCCAGCTACTCAGGAGGCTGAGGCAGGAGAATCGCCTGAACCAGGGAGGCAGAGGTTGCAGTGAGCCGAGATGGCGCCATTGCACTCCAGCCTGGGCGACAAGAGCAAGACTCAAGACTCAGTCTCAAAAAAAAAAGCCTTCACATAGTCCCATTGCCCTTGTAGAACAGAGAGGGACTTCATAGACCTTTCCCTGACACATGTTAGTGCCAGCATGACCTTGCTGGGCCACCTTAATAGAGAAAAGATCGGTCGCAGCTATGGGAAGTCAGATTTTCTCAACATTAGAAAATCTTTCCAGCACACAGAATAATTGAAAGAATTGTGCACAGGCACACCCACCCCTAGATTCTACAATGAACTCATTGCCATTCTGCAGTGAATGCTGAGCCAGGCATCACACTATGCTGAGTGATGCTATAAGTGTGCATGCTTATCCTGTTGGCAGTGGAACATATACGCGCCTTTATGAGCGTGCACGTGCGTTAACTGTTGCGTGCATTCACGGGTGTGCAAAGGGATGTCGATGGGGAAAACCTCACACGGCGGTGAGGAAGCCTGTGCATTGGACTGTGGGGGCTCCTGTCTTGCTTCTGCCACTTAAGGACTATGGGGATTTGGGCAAATTGCCCAACTTCTCCCCTGCCCATTTCCTCTTTTCAGTGTGGATTCATTCATTCAACAAATATTTACAGAACGAACACCTCCTGTGTGCCAGGCTCCATTCCAAGCACTGGGGGTGGCAGCGGCAAACAAAACAGACACAAATCCCTGCCCTGGTGGGCCAGGCAGGCAGGAATAAAGATGAAGAGCTGGTCAAGTCTGCAGTGTGTCAGAGGGCGGTAGGGCTGCGTTTGTGTACACGGGGAGGAAGTTGCCGTTTTAGATGTCGGGGGGCCTCTTGGAGAAGGTGACTGTCCGGGAGGTGAGAAGAGTGTGGGCTTCTAAGGGGATGGAGGGGAGGGGAGAGTCTGGCAGAGGAAAAAGCAAGTGCAAAGGCCCTGAAGCAGGAATTTACTTGGCTGTTGCTTTTTTTTTTTGGATACGGAATCTTGCTCTGTTGCCCAGATTGGAGTGCAGTGGCACAATCTCGGCTCACTGCAACCTCTGCCTCCTGGGTTCAAGCAAGTCTCCAGCCTCAGCCTCCTGAGTAGCTGGGACTAAAGGTACACACCACCATGCCCAGCTAATTTTTGTATTTGCAGTAGAGATGGGGTTTTACCATTTTGGCCAGGCAGGTGTCAAACTCCTGACCTCAGGTGATCTGCCTGCCTCGGCCTCTCAAAGTGCTGGGATTATAGGCGTGAGCCACTGTACTCAGCACAATTTTTTGTATTTGTAATAGAGACAGGGTTTCACCACGTTGGCCAAGCTGGTCTTGAACTCATGGCCTCAAGTGATTTGCCCACCTCGGCCTCCCAAACTGCTGGGATTACTGGTGTCAGCCACCATGACTGGCCTACTTGACTGTTGAAGGAACAGCGAGGAGGTCTATGTGGCTGAAGCAGAGTGATCAAAGGGTTGAGAGGGAGAGGGAAGGCAGGAAAGTTACAGTGGGTGTTGTGGGGAAGGAGAGCTTGCAAGATCCCAAGTTGCAGGGGCCAGCCTTGGTGGCTCACACCTGTAATCCCAGCACTTTGGGAGGCTGAGGCTGGATGATCATTTGAGCCCAGAAGTTTGAGACCAGCCTGCAACATAGCAAGACCCTCACCTCTGCAAAACCAAACCAAGCCAAACACAACAAAACACATCAATTAGCCAGGCATGGTGGGGGCATGTGCCTGTAGTCCCAGCTACTCAGGAGGCTGAGGTGGGAAGACTTCTTGAGCCCAGGAGTCTGAGGCTGCAGTGAGCTATGATTGCACCACTGCACTCCAGCCTGGCTCACAGAACCAGACCCTGTGTCTAAAGAAAATTAAAAAAAAAAAAAAAGTTGCAGAAAGTACTATAGCTTTTACCCTGGGATATGTTGAGTTAAGGCAGTCCTCTCTGGCTGCTGGGTAGATAATAGCACTTACCCAAAGGAGTTGTTGGAAGGACGACGTGATTTAATATGTGTAAAGTGATAGTCCCGTGTCTGGTTATACCACACATGGGGTAAAGATTATTTTTATGTGCGGGGTGTGTGTGTGTGTTGGGTGTGTCTGGCGGCAGCTGAGCCAGGTGGGGTTAGTGAGTTTGTTGTTGTGAAAGAATCTCTCTAACACTGTTTAAAAAACCCTGCCGGGTGTTTGAAAGCCCTGCTGGGGTTGCCGAGTTTTGGCTGGGTCCCAGCTCTTTTGTATAACAGATGTTACCCAGATGTCAGCTGGGGTCAAGAGAGCCTCAGAGATTTGGCGTCGGCCTCTCTCCCATGGCCTGCGGGAAGCCTGGTGCCCTCTGCAAGATGCCTGTGAATTCCCAGAGCCTCTGTTCTCATGGTTGAATCTTGGCTCAAGTTCCTGCCCACTGAACTCTTGCTCTCACCCGCCTTCCTGGGGCCAATGCTTTGCGGGTGAACCAGTCCTGTGTTCTTGATTTTCCCGCAGATCACTCCTGCACATGGACTGCTTGCACGACCCCCCTCAAGAGGCTGTGCTCTCCCGGGCTGGCCAGTGTAGCAAGATCCTATCGATCCTGCCGTTGTTTGTACCATCGCTCAAGCTTTTGCATAAGATCTTGCTTGACAAAGCATTCCGTCGTCAACGTGAAAAGTTTACCCACTTCTTGCATAACATAGCATAGAGTGTGATGACTGGTTTGGAGGTTACCAGGCTGGTGTGTGAAGGGAAGTTCACTCAGGACACCCAGGGCCAATGGCTGTGAGCAGTGGGAAGTGCTTTCGATGTCAAGCTTGATCGCTCCCCTGATCGCTGCTGCTAGCTGGGTGGTAAGAGCTGACACAATCCAGAGAAATCGAGGCGGTGACGCTATGAGAGACAGCAACTCATCCCCACACAAAGCTCAAGAGACCAGAAGCAGCCACGTTGCACCAGACTTCTGGAAAATTAGGCAAGTGTTGGCAACAGAATCTATTGTGGGTTCTTCTCACAGTTTCTGGAATCACTAGCTGCTTTCTCAGGGTGTGGAGCTTCAAGGACCAGAGGTCAGAGTTATAGCAACAGCACCTTGCAAGGGGCAGGGGTGAGAAGAACCTCCTCGGGTGGGTCATGCTGCGTGGGACAAGCCCAGAACTGATTTAGTTCTGAGACGAGGGTGCAGATTGTGTTGGAAAGATGCATATGCCTCAAGCCTGGAAGAAGACCAGGTTACACTTAATCTTGACTGCAGTTCAATGCCTTGGTAATATGGACTGCTGACATTCCCACCATGGGAATGAGCTTAAGCATTTTCTTTTTCCAAGACAGGGTCTCTCCCTGTCACCCAGGCTGGAGTGCAGTGGTGTGATCATAGCTCACTGCAGCCTCAACCTCCTAGGCTCACGTGATCCTCCCACCTGGGCCTCTTGAGTAGTTGGACCCACAGTAGTTGGACTTTAAGACTGTTCTCTGCAAGGTTTGCTTAGTTTCTCCATCTTTGTAATTGTAGCATTTGGTGTTCACTTTAATTGAAGCTTGATCCCTGGAGTGGACCTTTGAGAGGATATTCTCCAGCGTTTCCTTCTCACGGTTCACCACAACCTCGACCTCCCAGACTCAAGTGATCCCCACACCTCAGCCTCCTGAGTAGCTGGGACTATAGGCATGTATCACCACACCCAACTAATTTTTGTATTGTTTGTAGAGATGGGGTCTCGTTATGTTGCTCAGGCTGGTCTTGAACTCCTGGGCTCAAGCAATTCGCTCTTCTCAAAGTGCTGAGATTACAGGCGTGAGCCATCATGCCTCACCTCTCCAGTGTTTCTTAAATGTTTCTGGATCACAAACTCATTTAGGAATTCACCCAAATCTAAAGGCCACCCCTGACCCACTGCCACTGTTCCCTCCACCCCAAATATATTTACCCAAAACATTTTGCAAATGGTTATGTGGTATCATGGTTGCTCCAAAATTTTATCCACAGAACCCATTCCAATTCCGGGTTAATAACCTCCGCTCTAGCTTGGATTTCTTATTTTACACATGGGGAAGCTGAGTCAAAAGAGCATTAAAGCCTTGCTCAGGGTTACACAGACATTTAATGACAGAACTTGGTGTCAGAGTCAGAACTGAGTGTGAGTCCGTTTGCCAGCTGAGATGTCTTTGCTGTGTGCCTCAGTTTCCCTATCTGCAAAATCGGGATAATAATAGCATCTACTTGGTAGGGATGCTATGAGGATCACATGACATATATGTGAAGCATTTAGAACTCATGCCTTAATAAATGATAACTTTTTTTTTTTTGAGACAGGGTCTCCCTCTGTTGCCCAGGCTGGAGTGCAGTGGTGCAATCACAGCTCACTGCAGCCTCACACTCCCAGGCTCAAGCAATCCTTCCATCTCAGCTTCCTGAGTAGCTGGGATCACAGATGTGCACCACCATGCTCAGCTAGTATTTTTTTTTGTTGTTGTTTTTACATTTTATGTTTTTTGTAGAGTCAGGGTCTTGCTATGTTGGCCAGGCTGATCTTGAACTCTTGGGCTTAAGTGATCTTCCTGACTCAGCCTCCCAAAGTGCTAGGATTACAGGTGTGAAGCCACTGCGCCTGGCCTATAGCTTTTATGTTTATCACTGTTCTCTCTTTTTTTTTCTTTTTTCATTGCAGGCCCAAGTTGATTCCTTAACTTGTAGCTATAGTCAAAGTTTGAACCAAAGAACTCCTGCTACCTAGTGGTTCTGTGGTGAATAAAGTAGAGTTTGTGGCATTGAAACATGGTGATCACTCACACACAGGTCTTTGCCCATTTGGTTATTGTTGGTGAATTAGTGGCTGTGTCTCTTTCCAAACAGAGTGTTAACCTTTGCTGTGTAACAAACTACCCTAAGGATTACAACCATGGTCACTTATTAACCCTTGATTCTGTGGGTTGGCAACTTGGGCTGAGTTCAGCTAGGTGGTTCTTCTGTTGGTCTTGCTTGGGCCTACCCATGTGGCAACAGTTAGCTGGTGGTTGGCTAGGGCTGACTGTCTTGTATTGCTTCACTCCTGTGTCCACTGACAGGCTGTTTGCTGGGGTGCCTTGGTTCTCCTCCATGCAGCCTCTCCAGTAGTCTTGCTCAAGCTTATTTCCATGGTGGTTGCAGAGTTGCTAGGAAACGCAGAGAGGATAGCCCTAATGTGCAAACCCTTCTCCTTGTGTCACGTTTGGTAATGTCTCATTGGCTATAACAAGCCATATGTATGGCCAAACACAGACTCAGGAAGTGAGGAAACAGAATCTATCTCTTGATTGGGGGAAATCACAAATATTGTAAATATTGGGGCTTTTTCCCACTCCCCAATCTACCATATATGTTTGCTGGTGTGTGGCTGGGTGCTGAGTTGTCAGTTTCAACTTAAAGGATTTTGACTCTTAAGATTTTTTTTTATTCGAGATAGGGTCTTGCTCTGCCACCCAGGCTAGAGTGCAGTGGTGTGATCATAGCTCACTGCAGCCTTAACCTCCTAGGCTCAAGTGATCCTTCCACCTCAGACTCTTGAGTAGCTGAACCCACAGGCACGCACCACCACACCTGGCTAATTTTAAAATTTTTTGAAGAAATGGGGTCTCCCTATGATGCCCAGGCTGGTCTCAAACTCCTAGGCTCAAGTGATCTTCCTGCATTGGCCTCCCAAAGTGCTGGGATTATAGGCATGAGCGATCACACCTGGCTAAGGATTTTGACTCTGAAGATGCTTTCACTTCTCAAAAGAAGAGAATTTATAATTAGAGACCATAACTTCCAGGCTAGCCCACCAGTTTCACGACGGAAAATGACTTCCTCTCTATGGGATGTGATGGTTAATTTTATGTCTCAACTTGACTGGGCCATGGGAAACCCAGTTATCTGGGTTAAACATTATTTCTCAGTGTATCCGGGAGGGTGTTTCTGGGAGAGATTAGCATGTGCAATGGTGGCCTGAGAAAAGCAGATGGTGCTCCCCAACGTGGGTGGCCCTCATCCAATCTGTTGAGAGCCAGAATAGAACAAAAAAGGCAGAGAGAAAGGTCGAATTCTCTCTGTGTCTAACTGTTGAGTGGGGACATTGATCTTCTCCTACCCTTGGTGCTCCTGGCTCTCAGTTTTAGACCTGGCCTGGAATCTGCATCATTGGCTTTCAGGCTCTCCAATCTTTGAATGATACCACCAATCTTCCTGGGTCTTCATAATCACATGAGCCCTGTAATTATATATTCCTTACAATAAATCTCACACTAGATCCCTCACTATCTTTTTTTATCACTCTATCTTTCCATCTTTCTGGTCACCTATTGATTTTGTTTCTCGAGAGAACTCTAATTCATAGGATATTTCATTTCTTTGTTTATTGTGGGGTTCTCTTTCTCAGCCATTCCCCCAACATCTCCTTTCCCCATTATGGATTGAATTGTTCCACCCCTAAATGCACACATTGAAGCCCCAACCCCCATGTGACTGAATTTGGAGATAGGGCATTGATTGATTGATTGAGATGGAGTCTTACTCTGTCACCCAGGCAGGAGTGCAGTGGCATGGTCTTGGCTCACTGCAGCCTCTACCTCCTGGGTTCAAGTGACTTTCATACCTCAGCCTCCCAAGTAGCTGAGATTACAGGCACTTGCCACCATGCCCAACTAATTTTTGTATTTTTAGTAGAAATAGTGTTTCAACATGTTGGCCAGGCTGGTTTCCAACTCTTGACCTCAAGTGACCCACCTGCCTCAGTCTCCCAAATTGCTGGGATTACAGGCCTGAGCCACTGTGCCCAGTGACAGGGTCAACTTGTGCAGATTTCAACTAATTTCCAGCAGAGGTCAGTCAAGTGTCTCATTCTATCAAAGCCAGTCTATGCGATGAATTTGAAGTCTGTCGCTGAGTCTGGATTGCAGTGGAGATCATGGCTCACTGCAGCCTCAGCCTCCCATACTCAAGAGATCCTTCTGCATCAGCCTCCTGAGTAGTTGGGACCAGAAGTGCATGACCCCACAGCTGGCTATTAATTTTTTTTTTTTTTTTTTTTTGTAGAGATGGGGCTCTCACCATGTTGCCCAGGCTGGTCTTGAACTCTTGGGCTGAAATGATCCTTCTGCCTCGGCCTCCTAAAGTGCTGGGATTACAAGCTGGAGCTACCATGTCCAAGATGACTTCTTTTAATTTGCACAAAGGCGCACTATGAGATAGCCACTGGCCCATATTTACCTGTATGGTGTCCATGTGTATGGCAAGTAGAATAGTGCTCATCTCTCTCCAAAGCCGTAGAAACCTTAATCCCCAACACCTGTGGTTGTATTCCCTTTCATGGCAAAAAGAAATCTGCAGATGTGATTAATGTTACAGATTTTTGAGATGGGGAGATGATTCTGGATTATCTAGGGGGCATCTAATCTAATCATGTGGACCCTTAAGACCAGAGACCCTATGTTGTTCAGGCAGCCAGAGCAGACTGATAGATTTTATAACTAGAGACCATGACCTCCAGGCTAGCCCACTAGTCTCATGACAAGTGACTTCCAGCCAGGAACCTTGGCTCATGTAATCCCAGCACTTTGGGAGGCCAAGGCAGGTGGATTATCTGAGGTCAGGAGTTCGAGACCAGCCTGGCCAACATGGCAAAAACCTGTCTCTAATAAAAGTACAAAAATTAGCTAGGTGTGGCGGCGGGCACCTGTAATCCCAGCTACTCAGGAGGCTAAGGCAGGAGAATTGCTTGAACTTGGGAGGTGGAGGTTGCAGTGACCCGAGACAGCACCACTGCACTGCAGCATGGGAGACAAGAGCAAGACTCTATTTCGAAAAAGAAAAAAAGAAAAGTACTTCCTCTGAATGGGATATTTGCATTTCTTTGTTGTGGCCTCCTCCTTCCCCCTCCCCCTCCCCCTCTTCTTCCTCCTCCTCTTCCTCCTCCTCCTCCTCCTTCTTCTAGCCAGGGCCCTTCTCTGTTCCAGTGGCGCAATCATAGCTCACTGCAACCTCTACCTTCTGGGCTCTAGCAGTCCTCCCACCTTGGCCTTCCAAAGTGCTGAGGTTACAGGTGTGAGTCACCTCGCCTGGCCCTCTTCCTCATCCTTCTGAGCTCCCCCATCACTCCCCCATTCTCTACCTCTCTACCTTTCACCCTCCTTATGGGTTAAGCAGATGATTGTAGGCTAGCTTGGGCATGATAATGTCGTTTTTCCTGCATTGGTCTCAGTAAAATGTGCTGCATCAGGGATGGGTGGGGAGGCTCCAGACACACTCTCATCTCCTACTGAGCCAAGGTCATGCCACTGCACTCCAGGCTGGGCAACAGAATGAGACTTTATCGAAAGAAAGAAAGAAAGAAAAAGAAAGAAAGAAAGAAAGAAAGAAAGAAAGAGAGAAAGAAAGAAAGAAAGAAAGGAAAAGAAAAGGGAAGGGAAGAAAAGGGAAGGGAAGGAAGGGAGGAAGGGAGGAAGGAAGGAAGGAAAGAGAATAAAGAGAAAGAAGGAAAGAAAGAAAGGAAGGAAGGAAGGAAAGAGAAGAAAGAGAAGGAAAGAAAAAGAAAGGAAGGGAGGGAGGGAGGGAAGGAAGGAAGGAAGGGAGGGAGGGAAGGAAGGAAGGAAAGAGAAGAAAGAAACAAAGAAAGAGAAAAAGAAAGAAAGGAGGGAGGGAGGGAAGGAAGGAAGAAGAGAAAGGGAGGAAGGGAGGAAAGAAAGAAAAAAAAGAAAGAAAGAAGGAAAGAGGAAGAAAGAATCTCAGATCCTACCCAAGACCCACTAAGTCATTTTAACAAAATCCACAGGTGATTTATCAGCACATTAACGTTTGAAAAGTGGCCAGGTGTGGTGCCTCACACCTGTAATCCCAGCACTTTGGGAGGCTGAGGTGGGCAGATCGTTTGAGGTCAGGAGTTTGAATCCAGTCTGGCCAGCATGGCAAAACCCTATCTCTATTAAAAAGACAAATATTAGCTGGGTGTGGTGGCAGGCACCTGTAGTCTCAGCTACCTGGGAGGCTGAGGCAAGAGAACTGCTTGAACCCAGGAGGTGGAGGTTGCAGTGAACAGCAACACTGCACTCCAGCCTGGGTGACAGAGTGAGATTCTATCTAAAAAAAAAAAAAAAAAATAACGTTTGAAAAGCACTAAAAATATAATAAATTAATCTCAGTGTCTCTCTCCCATCTTATCAAAAGTAGTGGCACAAATCTCAAATTTCCCCACAAATCTCAACTCTCCCCACAAAGCTGAGAGATTTACAGGAAGGGTGTTGACTTCCTGTAAACACCCCCCCAAAAATCTGCAAGGTAAAAATCACCCCCATCAAAGTCAAAAGACAAATTTATCATTTAAGAATAATAAATAGGACAGGGGCAGTGGCTCACACCTGTAATCCCAGCACTTTGAGAGGCTGAGGTGGGTGGATCACAAGGTCAGGAGTTCGAGATCAGCCTGGCCAACATGGTGAAATCTTGTCTCTACTAAAAGTACAAAAATTAGCCAGGTGTGGTGGTGGGCACCTGTAATCCCAGCTACTCAGGAGGCTGAGGCAGGAGAATCACTTGAACCCAGGAGGCAGAGGTTGCAGTGAGCTGAGATGGAGTCACTGTATTCCAGCCTGAGCAACAGAGCGAGACTCCATCTCAAAAATAATAATAATAATAGGTAATGACAAATGGAAAAAAATACTTGAAACTTATAACCCAAAGGAATAATATCTGTCATATATAAAGAGCTCTCAGAAAGAATCAATAGGAAAAATACCACAAGGGTCCATGAAAAAGTTAGCAAAGGATATGAACGCGGAGCTCATCGAGAAAGAAAGACCAACAGTTCTTAGACACAGGAGAAGATGCTCAATTTCATAAGGGAAATGAACATTACACCTATGCTGTGATATTGTTTTTAACCCATCAGACTGGTGATCAAAAGGTTTGATAACACCCACCATTGGTGAGACTCTGGGGAAACTAGTACTGTTTTACCTTGAAAGTGGGGAAGGAAATCGGTACAACCCTATGCAGGACATACAGCAGACCCACACACCTGGCATTTCCAGGAATTTATCCTTCTGATACAATCAACGTGTCTGTGAAATGACGTCAACGCAGTTATCCATCATCTGTGATGCGGTGCTTTCTGGCTGCAAAACGTTGGAAATGAGATACTCGACCCTCCATACAAACTGGTTAAATAAATTGTATTCCAGCACAAGAGAAATAAAACTATGTGGGTTTTAAAAGAAATGAGCAAGCTGTATTCCAATGTGAGTGATCCCCAAGATATAGCATAGGAAAAAAGAAAGCCCAGAACAGTATGTTATCATTAACGTAAAAAGAGGAATCAAAGGAGATGTGGGTGTTTGCTTTAAAATGTCTAGAATATTCTGAGGTTGGTGGCAATGTATAGATATATTTTTTGAGATGGAGTCTTGCTCTGTTGCCAGGCTGGAAATGGCTCAATCTCGACTCACTGCAACCTCCACCTCCTGGGTTCAAGCAATTCCCCTGACTCAGCCAAGATTGTTTTAAAAAAGAAAATGTCTACAATAGATCAGGCACACTGGCTTAGGCCTGTAATCCCAGCACTTTGGGAGGCAGAAGCCAGAGGACTGCTTGAGGTCAGGAGTTCGGGACCAGTCTGGGCAACACAGCGGGATCTCAGTCTCTACAAAAATATAAAAATTAGCCAGGCAGGCCGGGTGCGGTGGCTCACGCCTGTAACCCCAGCACTTTGGGAGGCCGAGGCGGGTGGATCACGAGGTCAAGAGATCGAGACCATCCAGGTCAACATGGTGAAACCCCGTCTCTACTAAAAATAATAATAATAAAAATTAGCTGGGCATGGTGGTGCGTGCCTGTAATCCCAGCTACTCAGGAGGCTGAGGCTGGAGAATTGCTTGAACCCAGGAGGTGGAGGTTGCGGTGAGCCGAGATCGCGCCATTGCACTACAGCCTGGGTAACAAGAGCGAAACTCCGTCTCAAAAAAAAAAAAAAAAAATTAGCCGGGCATGGTGGTGCACGTCTACAGTCCCAGGTACTCAGGGGGCTGTGGCAGGAGGATGGCTTGAGCCCAGGAGGTTGAGGCTGCAGTGAGCTGCGATCGCACCTCTGCACTACAGCCTGGGCAACAGAGTGAGACCCTGTCTCAAAAAAAAATAATGTATAGAATCGGCTGGGAGTGGTGGGTCACACCTGTAACTGTGGGAGGCTAGGCGAGAAGGTCACTTGAGCCTAGGAATTTGAGACCACCTTGGGCAACAAAGTGAGACCACATCTCTACAAAACAAATCAAAAAATTTTTTAATTTAAAAAATACTAAATGCAGACAGAAATAAGGATTTCAGGTGACAAAAGTGCCCTGAGTGAGGCGAGAGGATCATTTGAGGCCAGGAGTTTCAAACCAATCTGGGCAACATAGCAAGACCCCATCTCTACAAAAATAAAAATAAAAAATTAGCCAGGCATAGTGGAACGTGCTTGTATTCCCAGCTACTTGGGAGGCTGAGGCAGGCAGATCACTTGAGGCAGGGGTTTGAGACCAGCCTGGGTAACATAGTGAGACCCCGTCTTTACCAAAAAATTAAAAAATTAGCCAGGCATGGTATTACCTGTAGTCCCAGCAACTTGGGAGGCTAAGGCAGGAGGATTGCTTGAGCCCAGGAGTTGGAGGCTACAGTGAGCTATGATTGCATCACTGCACTCCAGCCTGGGCGACAGAGTGAGACCTTGTCTTCAAAAAAAAAACAAGTGTCCTGAGAAAATTGAAACAAGACAATGGTATCAGGGAGGAGATGAAGGGGAGGATGTCTTTGTTTTCCTGGGACAAAACCAGCCTCAGGCCCCCATGTTCCCATTCTTTGCTCATAAATGAATTGCTGAGCTGCCTGTTCCCTCTGATCAATCGGAGCACAATACTTCATTAACCAAGCATTGGTTAAGCTTCCCTTCCACCTCCAGACCCTACACTTCCACCCTTGCTGACTCCAAGCCAGGTGACAACCCTTCCTGAGAGCAGACTGGCCTCTGAGTTAAATGTCCTCTCACTGACAATCCTACCTCAGCCCTCATCCCACTTCCCCACACTGTGTTCTTTGCATTAATAACTGTGTTGTCTCCTTCCTATAAAAGAAAAACCCGGCCAGATGTGGTGGCTCATGTCTGTAATCTCAGCACTTTGGGAGGCCAAGGCAGGTGGATCACAAAGTCAAGAGTTTGAGACCACCCTGGCCAATATGTGAAACCCTGTCTTTGCCAAAAATACAAAAATTAACCGGGCATGGTGGTGGGCTCCTATAGTCCCAGCTACTTGAGAGGCTGAGGCAGGAGAATCGCTTGAATCCAGGAGGTGGAGGTTACAGTGAGCTGAGATCGTGCCACTGCACTGCAGCCTGGGCAACAGAATGAGACTCCATCGAAAATTTAAAAAAAAAAAAAGAAAGAAAGAAAAGAAAAACCCTTTTGCCTTATTTTGAGGCACCTGTTGACTTTATGGTCAACACACTCCTGCAATACTCCCTCCCCCTGCAATCCCTTGCAATAATCCTTTTGAGTAAAGTTTCTCTTTATTAAGCCTGGATTTGTTTTGCTGTTGTTTTGTTTTGAAACAGGGTCTTGCTCTGTTGCCCAGATCTGAGTGCAGTCTGGCACCATCACAGCTCACTACAGCCTTGAACTCCTGGCCTCAAGCAATCCTCCTGCCTCAGCCTCCTGAGTAGCTGGAACCACAGGCATGTGCCACCATGCTCAGCTAATTTGTTTTCAATTTTATTAAGACAGGATATCACTATGTTGCCCAGGCTTGTCTCGAACTCCTGGCTTTGAACAATACTCCCACTTCAGCCTCCCAAAGTGCTGGAATTACAAGCATGAGCCATCGCCCAGGCTTCTTTTGTTTTTATTGATACAGGGTCTTGCTCTATCACCCAGGCTGGAGTGCAGTGGTGCGATCTCAGCTTACTGCAGCCTTTAACTCCTGGGCTCCAGTGATCCTCCTGCCTCAGCCTCCCAAGTAGCTGAGACTGCAGGTGTGTGCCACTGTCCAAATTTGTTTTTTATTTGACAGCCAAAGGGAGAACTTTGGATTTTTTTTCTAAAAGCAATAGGGAGCCATGGGAGGATTGATAGCAAGGAGTGGCAGCATCTGAGGCAACTGAGTGGTTTCAGGAAAATGAAGAGGTGACAGGGTGTGGAAAAGCTTGGAAGTGGGTAAATTTGAGCTGCATTTTGGAGAGCAGAAGGATTAGGTTATTGGCAGGTCTCTGGAGGTCTCAAAACCTCCTGCACATTAAATTCTACAACTTTCATGATTTGTCCCAAGAACAGCTACAGACAGGTGGCTCAGCATCAGGGCAGGAAGTGAGCTTGGGGTATGCAGGGTGAGAGGCCCCTGGAGGGTCTCAGGAACCACAGAGTGGCTGGGCGCAGGGCTCACAACTGTCATCCCAGCACTTTGGGCAGCCAAAGTGGGCGGATCACCTGAGGTCAGGAGTTCGAGATCAGCCTGGCCAACAAGGTAAAACCCCATCTCTACTAAAAATACAAATAGTACCTGGGCGTGGTGGTGGGCACCTGTAATCCCAGCTACTCAGGAGGTTGAGGCGGGAGAATTGCTTGGACCTGGGAGGTGGAGGTTGCAGTGAGCCAAGCTCACACCACTGCACTCCAAACTGGGTGATGGAGTGAAACTCTGTCAAAAAAAAAAAAAAAAAAAAAAGAAAGAAAAAGAAAGAAGACCTAGAACATCAGAGCCCAAATGGGGAAACTGAGGCACGGTGTGGCGCAGTGGCTTCCCCAAGGCCATCCAGCATGTCCGCAGCAGAGTTGGGAACCCAGGTTTCCTGCCTCCCAGATCTGGCTCATCTCATCACCCTCCCCTGTTTCCGGAGGAAATGGGATTTCAGTTGGGATTTGGACTATTCCTGGTTTGCTACAGAGGAGAGGGATGAGGACATTCTGTGTAAGGGAACAGCGAGGATAAAGGTGTGGAGGCCAGAGTGAAGCAAAATGCAGGAAGTGAATACTAGTGACAGCCAGCATGTAGCCAGTGCATTGTGACCTGCCAGACTCAGCTCTAACCGCCCCTCCGGGTGTCACCTCCTCGACTTCTCCCACGGCCCTTGGGGGGTAGGAACTATGATTATCCCCATTCTGCAGAAGGGGAAACTGAGGCCCAGGGAGGCAAAGCAAAGTCGTGAGAAGCAAGACAGAGCCCTCTCCCCTCTGTCTGAGAGCCCAGGCTGGGACAGGGGTTCTTGGTATTTCCCCCTGATCCCTAACCCAGGCCCAAAGACAGGAAGACAGTGGCCGGGGCAGCCCTGCTGGGGACAAGAGCAGGCAAAGAGGGGCCAGGCCAAACCACAGGACAAGATTTCTCAGAATTTACAGTATGGGGGAGAGGGGAGGCTGGAGCTGCCCCCAGGTCCTTCACAGCTGGGTGAGGGGACACCAGTGGCCTTAGGGGAGGGGACTAACTCTGCCCCATCCCCTACCTCCTCTGCAAGGCTTCAGCCCCACAACAGGACATAGGGGAGCATATGGAGAGATTTGAGGGGATTCCTGTGTCCCCAGGCTCAAGTACATGTGTGTATACAAGTAGGTATCGTGCCCACATCTACACGCCTTGATCTGAGCACACACGTGAACACGCATATGCGTGTCTCCCATCCAAAAACAGTCATTCCCTACCCAGGCAGGTCTAGGCACTTCACACCCAGTCACCCTGACACACCCACAATGTCAAGGCTGGCAGGGTTCCCTCACCCCCATCTCCAAGTAGGGGCCAAAGATAGGTTTCTCCTCCCGTATCTTCATTGTACTCTTTGCCCTGCTCCCTGATCTCTCTGTCCCTTTTGATCTTGGGGGCAGGCCTTCCTCTGGGCATGGCAGACTCAATAGCTTTTTTTTTTTTAAACAGTCTTGCTTGTCTCCCAGGCTGAAGTGCAATGGCACAATCTTGGTTCACCACAATCTCTGCCTCATGGGTTCAAGAGATTCTCATGTCTCAGCCTCCTGAGTAGCTGGGATTACAGGCACCCACCACCATGCCCAGCTAATATTTGTGTTTTGTTTTTGTTTTTGTTTTGAGACAAAGTTTCACTCTTGTTGCCCAGGCTGGAGTGCAATGGCATGATCTCGGCTTACTGCAACCTCCGCCTCCCGAGGTTCAAGCGATTCTCCTGCCTCAGCCTCCTGAGTAGTTGGGATTACAGGCATGCACCACTAAGCCCAGCTAATTTTTTGTATTTTTAGTAGAGACAGGGTTTCTCCATGTTGGTCAGGCTGGTCTTGAACTCCCAACCTCAGGTGATCCACCCCACTCAGCCTCCCAAAGTGCTGGGATTACAGGTGTGAGCCACCGTGCCCGGCCTAATTTTTGTATTTTTAGAAGAGATGGGGTTACATCATGTCAGCAAGGATGGTCGCGAACTCCTGGCCTTAAGTGATCCACCCGTCTAGGCCTCTCAAAGTGCTGGGATTACAGGCGTGAGCCACCGCACCCGGTCTCAAGAGCATTTTTTAAAAATTGAGGTGACATGTACATAACGTAAAATTAATCCTTTTAAAGTGTCCAATCCAGTGTGGCCTTTAGTGCCTTCACAATGGCATACAGTCAAGGCATGGGGGGTTTAGCGGTAGAATTCTCACCTGCCACAGTGGTGTGCAGGGAGCACCTCCAGCCAAAAAATTTTCATCATCCTTAAAGAAATCCTGTCCCCATTAGCAGTCTCTCTCCATCTCCCCCTCTTACCCAACCCCTGGCAACCAGCAATCTGCTTATTGTCGCTATGGATCATGTTTCAAATATTTCATACAAATGAAGTCAGACAACATATGTCCTTTTGTATCTGGCTTCCTTCACTTACTAATATTTTCTAGGTCTTGGTTCAAATGTCACTGCTTCAGAGGGACCTTGCCTGACCTGCCCAGTCCCCGAATACCCCAGTCATAAGCTCAGAGCCCTCAGTAGCATCTGACATAGTTCTGATTGTCTATTTGTTCACCTGAAGGTTGTCCATGTTTTTCTCAAAGGGTGGGTTCTGAAAGGCAAGGAATAGATTTCATTCTTTCTGGAAGGTTGTGGATGAATAAATAAGTGGATGGGTGGATGGCTGGCTGGCTGGCTGGCTGGCTGGCTGCATGATTGCATGGATGGATGGGTGGGTGAGTGAGTGCATGTATGAGTGAGTGAATGAGTGAATGAATGATTGTATGCATGAATGAATTAGTGAGTGGATGAATAAGAGAATGGAGTTCATGAATGAATGAGTGAGGGAGTGAATTAGTGGGTGAGCAAATGAGTGAGTGAATGGATGAGTGGGCAAAGGGATGAGTGGGTGAATGAATAAGTTAGTGAGTCAATGAATGATGAGTAAGTGAATGAGTGAGCAAATGACTGCAATAATAAATGAATGGGTAAGTGAATGAGTGGATGGATGAGTGAGTGAATGAATGAAGGAAAGACCTGTGTGACACCCTGTTTCTTTGTCTCCCTATACCTGATAACGTGGCCCCTTTCCTTATCAAACCTCAGATTCAGCAATATTTCTCACACACCTACATGACAGGCTCCATTCCAAATATGAGAGATTTTTCAGTGTATGCAACAGAAGGATCCCCATCCTTATCCTCCAGATCATAAAACCTGGTGACACGGGATCTAACTCTTGAGTTAAGTAAGAGTTACAGCTGAAGCTCTTACTAGAAGGCTCATCTGATCCTATTCACTTCATTGATTTGTCCAACAAGTATTTATTGAACATCTACAAATAATTGGGGCTTTTATTTAGACTGAGTGTACAGGGAAGGCCTTTCTGAGGAGGTGGCATTGGAGCTGAGACCTGAAGATGGAAAAAGACAGTCATTTAAAGACTCAGGGAAAAATTCCAAGCAGAGGGAACAGAGCATGCAAAGACCTGAAGCAGGAAAGAACCTTAAGGAACAGAAAGTTAGTCAATGACACCCGTGCAGTGATGAGGCTGGAAATGGCCCAGTCACCAACTAAGTGCTATTAGGCAAGGGATGTAACTGCTCTGAGTCACAGTTTCCTCAACTGTCAATGGAGATCATAATGAAGCCTTTTTCAGAAGGTTAAGCAAAAACTAGGATAAATCACCAGCACAACCACTGTACCAGACTAGGTAGCAACAAAATGAGTCTACTTGTCATAGGTAACACACCCTCAGGAGTCATGGTATTTGCATGGCAAGTTGAAGGCTTCACTTCCTTTCTGCCCATGGCCTTCCTCCCCAGAGTCACCAGTTTATCTCTAACTCATCTTCAGATCTTCCTGTTTGCCTGAGCTGTTTATGTACCATGCAATGCCTCCAGGGCTATTTCTGGCCACTTTCTCACTGACTTACCTCCCACCTCAGCCATTCCTTTGCCCTTCCAGCATCCCCCACCTGCATATGATTCCCCTTTCTCCTACACTTGTCAAAAATATTTAGTGGAAGTCAGCTTTATAAAGAAAAATAGAGAACCATCTGTGTTTTTCTTCCATGATTCTGCCTCATGGAGCAGCCTTACCTGCCCTGTCCCTCATATCTTAGAGAAGTTCAGAAGCAGGGATGGGATGAGCACCCTGGCTCTGAGAGCAAGGAGCATGTGGCCATTTAGAGGGACATGAGTCACAGCAACACTGTGGTCAGTCACTACCCACACCCCCCACTCCACCCCCAGACAATGAACCAGCTCTCCAGCACTTACGTGGTGGGTTTCTTTCTTTTCACTCAGCTTCACACACCACAGGACGGAGGTAAGGGGAGAATTACAACAGAAATATACTCAGAAATGTCCCCATCATGCCCATATCACTCAGAAAGGAAACCAAAGTCCTCACCTTGGCCCACAAGGCCCTGTGCAACCTGCTTCCACCTCTTCCCTGCCCTCACCTCCTCCCTCTCCCCCCTCACTCACTCTGCTCCAGCCACATGGGCCTTCTCAGTCTTCCTCAAAACACTGGGCATGATCCCACCCCAGGGCCTTTGCACACTGTTCTGACTAGGAAATGCTCTTCCTCTGTTACATGCATGACTCCCCACTTCATCTCTCTCAAGTCTGTTCTGTTCAAATGTCACTTTCTCAGCAAGGCTGAGATCCCCCTATTTCAATCCTGATCTCCCTGTTTCAATTATTACAAGGCAACCACCCCTACCTTTCCTGAGATTTTCTTTTTCCTCCATGACACTTATCATTGGTCCTACTATATGATTTTTTGTTGTTTTTGTTTGTTTTGAGACAGAATCTTGCTCTGAGGCCAGGCTGGAGTGCAATGGTGCGATTTTGGCTCACTGCAAACTCCACCTCCTAAATTCAAGCGATTCTCCTGCCTCAGCCTCTCAAGTAACTGGGATTACAGGCACACACCACCATGCCTGGCTAATTTTTGTATTTTTAGTAGAGACAGCATTTCACCATGTTGGCTAGGATGGTCTTTATCTCCTGACTTTGTGATCTGCCCACCTTGGCCTCCCAAAGTGCTGGAGTTACAGGCAGGAGCCACCATGCCTGGCTGTTTTTATTTTTTAATCTATCTCCTTCCCTGGGTTATCAGTACCATAGAGGCAGGAATCACATCTATTGTGTTTACTTCTCCTTCCCCAGTACCTGGAACATAAAGATAGGAGATTACCTTTATGACCTTGAGACATGGAAGTTGTCTCAAACATGACAAAAATATACAAATCACAAAAGAAAAGACTGCCAGCTTGGCTGCATATGATTTTCAGACTTTTCACAACAAACCATGCCTTGAATAAAATGAAACAAGATGAGAAACTTATGATCAAGAAAATTTGCTAAATGAATAAAAAAATGAATAAATGAATCAATATACTGTTTTTTTTTAGTTGCATTTTAGGTTTTGGGGTACATGTGAAGAACATACAAGATTGTTGCCTAGGTACACACATGGCAGTGTGATTTGCTGCCTTCCTCCCCATCACCTATATCTGGCATTTCTCCCCATGCTGTCCCTTCCCTATTTCCCCCCAACAGACCCCAGTGTGTAGTGCTCCCCTCCCTGTGTCCATGTGTTCTCACTGTTCAACACCCACCTATGAGAACATGTGGTGTTTGATTTTCTGTTCTTGTGTCAGTTTGCTGAGAATGATGGTTTCCAGGTTCATCCATGTTCCCTACAAAGGACACAAACTCATCATTTTTGATGGCTGCATAATAATCCATGGTGTATATGTGCCACATTTTCCCTGACCAGTCTATCATCGATGGGCATTTGGGTTGGTTCCAGGTCTTTGCTATTGTACACAGGGCTGCAATGAACATTCATGTGCATGTGTCCTTATAGTAGAACAATTTATAATCCTTTGGATATATGCCCAGTAATGGGATTGCTGGGTCAAATGAAATTTCTATTTCTAGGTCCTTGAGGAATCACCACACGGTCTTCCACAATGGTTTAACTAATTGACACTCCCACCAACAGTGTAAAAGTGTTCCTATTTCTCCACATCCTCTCTAGCATCTGTTATCTCCAGATTTTTTAATGATCACCATTCTAACTGGCGTGAGATGGTATCTCAATGTAGTTTTGATTTGCATTTCTCTAATGACCAGTGATGATGAGCATTTGTTCATATGTTTATTGGCCTCATGTATGTCTTCTTTTGTAAAGTGTCTGTTCATATCCTTTGCCCACATTTGAATGGACTTGTTTTTTTCTTGTAAATCTGTTTTAGTTCTTTGTAAATTCTGGATATCAGCCCTTTGTCAGATGGGTAGACTGCAAAAATTTTTTCCCATTCTGTTGGTTGCTGATTCACTCTAATGACTGTTTCTTTTGCTGTGCAGAAGTGTGGAGTTTGATTAGGTCCCATTTGTCTATTTTGGCTTTTGTTGCTAATGCTTTTGGTGTTTTGGTCATGAGGTCTCTGCCTATGCCTATGTCCTGAATGGTTTTGCCTAGATTTTCTTTTAGGGGTTTTATGGTGTTAGGTCTTATGTTTATGTCTTTAATCCATCTGGAGTTAATTTTAGTGTAAGATGTCAGTAAGGGGTCCAGTTTCTGCTTTCTGCACATGGCTAGCCAGTTTTCCCAACACCATTTATTAAACAGGGAATCCTTTCCCCCTTGCTTTTGTCAGGTTCATCAAAGATCAGATGGTTGTAGATATGTTGTGCTGCCTCTGAGGCCTCTGCTCTGTTCCATTGGTCTATATTTCTGTTTTGGTACCAGTACCATGCTGTTTTGATTATTGTAGCCTTGTAGTATAGTTTGAAGTCCAGTAGTGTGATGCCTCCCGCTTTGTTCCTTTTGCTTAGAATTGACTTGGCTATGTGGGCTCTCTTTTGGTTCCATATGAAGTTTAAGGTGTTTTTTTCCAGTTCTGTGGAATCAATATATTGTTATACTTGAGCCACTTTCAGCTCTGAGTTTCTTGGTGAACAAAGCAAAAAGGGAAATAAGATTAGTTGCATTCTTTTTTTTTTTTTTTTTTTTTTTTGAGATGGAGTCTTGCTTTGTCACCCAGGCTGTAGTGCAGTGGCACGATCTCAGCTCACTTCAGCCTCCGCCTCCCGGGTTCAAGTGCTTTTCATGCCTCAGCCTCCCAAGTAGCTGGGATTACAGCTGCTCACTACCACCCCTAATTTTTGTACTTTTAGTAAAGATGGAGTTTCATTGTGTTGGTCAGGATGGTCTTGAATTCCTGATCCCAAGTGATCCACCAGCCTTGGCCTCCCAAAGTGCTGGGATTACAGGCATGAGACACTTTGCCCATCAGGATTTACATTTTTTATGAAGATAAAACAGTTCAGAGAGGCCCCTATACCAGGAAATTTATGTACTGCTTCTTTTTTTTTTTTTTTTTTGAGATGGAGTTTCCCTCTTGTTGCCCAGACTTGAGTGCAATGGCGCATTCTCAGCTCACTGCAACCTCCACCTCCTGGGTTCAAGCGATTCTCCTGTCTCAGCCTCCCAAATAGCTGGGATTACAGGCATGTGCCACCACGTCCAGCTAATTTTTTGTATTTGTATTTTTAGTAGAGACGGGGTTTCACCATGTTGGCCAGGATGGTCTTGATCTCTGGACCTCGTGATCCACCCGCCTCAGCCTCCCAAAGTGCTGGGATTACAGGCGTGATGTGCTGCTTCTTAATATTCACAATATATTTCTGAAGAATGGGTTTATTTATAGGTAAACATTTATAGATATGTAAGGGAGGCTCAGTGACATGAGCAAAGCTACCTGCTGGAAAGGTCAGGCATGGAGAGAAGGAGGGTTAACCTTGTCCAGTCCCTGCCCTGGACCAGAACCAAAGGGTGAACAGGTAGAGGAGGGCCCAGCTATGAAGTGTAGGGTCTTAGGGTTGCCCAGTCACAGGGGAGCTCTTGGCCTGTTTGGTGATACTCCCTGCCTGTTGTACTAGTGAGAGGGAGGCACCTTGCATGTCCTCATCCTGCACACATCTGTGGCTGTGATAAACTTGGAGTAGCCAAGAACTAGCCCAGCCCCCACATCTGGTGTTGCTGGGGATGCTCCTGAGTCCAAATGATCCAGTTGGCCAAGAGCATCTGGTTCTTGGTAGTGGTACCAGTCCAGTTGAGCCCTCCATCCTATGAGCTCTCCCTATGATTGGAGATGAAGTATTTTTATTAAGATGCTAACAAAATCCCTGATGTAATAATAATAATAATAATAATAATAATAATGGGAGAGGGGCTAAGTAAAAAACTGAGGAGGAGGGAGCTTTGATAAGTCCTTGGGCTCCAGGTTCCTGGAAGACCTTCCCTGCAGAATGGCCCCTTTCACCTGGGTGGGGGTGTGTATATCTGGTTCTCAGGGGCAAGGGGCAGCTAGGGAGAGAGAGGACACTGATGCCCCCAGACACAGATTGCTGGTCTGTTCCAGCAGCTTAAGGCCCTAATCCAAGACACAGAGGAAACCAACATGTCTGACCCTCAAACTAGGTGGTAAGCAAGCCCCCAGACACAAAGAAGGGGGATTTAGACACCCACATTAACTCCTCCTTTATTCTGTTCTTTAGTATGTTTCTTCTCAAACCCCCATCCCTACACCAGGATCATAAACCCAAGGCCAGAAAAATGTCTTCTCTTTGTCACTAACGGCACAAAAGGAAGGTCCAAAGATCATGAGTTCTGGGTGAGGGGACAAGTGAATTATAAGTAAATTAATGAGTAAGAGAATGAACAAGTTAGCACATACATGAATGGCTAAATGAATAAATGAATGAAAGGATGAATGGATGGATGAAAAGAAGGATGTATGGATGGGTGGGTGAGAATGGGTGGATGGGGTGGGTGGATGGAAGGAAGGATGGATAGATGAGAATGGATAAGGATGGATGGATGGCTAGATAGAAAGAATGGGTGGATGAATGGATGGATGGATAGGTGTATGGGTGTATGGATGGAAAAAATGGGTAGATGGATAAATAGGTGAGGATGGGTGGATGGGTGGATGAATGGATGAGGATGGATGAATGGATGCATGCATAGATGGATGGGTGGATGAATGGATGAGGATGATAGAAAGAAAGAACCAATGCATGGATGAATGAGAATAGATGCATGGATAAAAGGAGGATGGGTGGATAGATAGGTGGATAGGTTGACGAATGGATGGACAAATGGATGGATGCCTGGACAGATGAATGGATGAGGATGGATAAACTAATGAATGGATAGATTGAAGACTAAATGGATGGATGTATTGATGGATGGATGAAGAGATGGGTAGATGGATGGATGAGGATGGAGGGACTAATGGATGGACAGATGAGGATTAATGAATGAATGGATAGATGGATGAATAAATGAAATGAATGGATGAGTGGATGACTGGATAAATGGATGGGTAGAAGGAAGGACAGATAAATGGAAAGGAGGAAGGAAGATAGGAAAGCGACAACCCAAAGCATAGATTTTACAGCAAGATAAGAGCCACGATGGGCTCCCATCCATTCCTCCCCTAGGAAGCCTGGCATGGAAGCTGTGAAGTGGACTCTCCAAGCCGGGGACCCTACTTCCTACCGGCCTTCCCAGGTGCTGATCAAGACCAAGCCAATCACCCCTCAGATCAACCTATGCTCAGCCCTCCACACCCTCTTGCAGACCGGGAAGCCCTCAGTGGGGGGCCTGGCCACCCTCCCAACCTTGAGGTACCCTGCTGAAGGCTTGGGATTTGATGCGCAGTTTGTGGGGCAGAGAGGGCTGACCCAGATCCTCAGGACTGTTTCCTGGGACAGTGCAGGTAACCCCAGGAGACAGACCCATGGGATCAACAGTGGGTGTCAGCAACACATCTGATGGCCCTGAAGCTCGGCATCCAGAGGGCTTTGGTGACCACAGCCTCCAGCAGGGTCTGAGCTCTCGTCTGGACCCTACATGCCCATCCAAGAGGTGACAGCTGAAGAAGGCAGGTGGGAGGGCAGTCTGCAAGGCCATGTCAATTCTGTTGAGGGTAGGAGGTGCAGATTCGGGGGAGGACCTAGAAGTGGCCAAGCCAGTCCATCTGGGAGCCAGCAGGCAGCCCTGACATCCTGGAATCCCAGCATCTAGGGAACACGGCCTTAAGAGGCAGCTGTGAGAGCCAGACAAGGATGACAGTGCTTCAGCCCCAGGGTGGTGGTCTCCAGTCCAGGGGGCTTCCCATAGCAGGGCCTGCAGGGGCAAGGCCCGGGGCCCACCAGTCAGGGGCAGGAGGCCAAAGCGAAGCTTGAGTGCCCTCAGCTCATCCCTGAGCAGGGCATTCTCCTCCATCAGTGCAGCCAGCCTGCCCTCAATGGCTGCATCGTTGAGACGTCGCTTTTCCCTGGATCTCTTGGCTGCCTCATTGTTCTTCCTCCGCTTCTCCCAGTAAACTGTGTCCTTCTTCTCTTCTGGCATGAACTCTCGCTGGCGACGTATGGTGGGGCCCCTGCCCCGAGTCCCCCACAAAGTCCTGCTATGACTCTCAGACACATCTGGCAAGCCCAAGAAACCCACATCCATGGCTACTTGGAGAACCTGGGAAAGAGGAAAGAGATCTTGGAATGAAGGCAGGCAGTGGACCTGGATGACTCCTTTTTCTAATTTATCCTGTGTCTCTACCATCACCCATGGAGGGGACAGGTGGAGTTGGCACTGAGCTAGAGACCAAGATTTGATCTTCATTGGTTTGATGCCCAATGAAGATTGGGTGAGGCCACAAAACAAGAAACTGCTAGAAAGGCTTAAGAGAAGACAACAGTCATCATGAGGAGCTGGTTTAGCCCTGTACCCTCAGAAGGACACAGGCTTCTTTCAGGAGTGTTCTCCTTACCTTTGAGAAGGTCCACAGACAAGCCCAGGACTCAGTTCAATTGGAGTTCCAAGGTAAGACTCTTGGAAACCCAGAAGAAGAAAGAAGGATGACTGAGCCTAGAAACACAGAATATGTATCCATAGAGGTAAACTGAGCCAAGGTGCGATCAGAAAATAGTCTGCTATTCACCTAAACTGTGCCCAGATTGTACCCCAAGATCTCTTCGATTTGTCGCCAGAATTTTTTACCTGCCCATCCATCCATTCATCCAACTACCCATCCATTCATCAGTTAATCCATTCACCCTTTCACTCAACTGTCCATTTGTCCATCCCTCTACCCAATTCACCATCTATCCATTTATCTATTCATTCACTCACTCATCATCCATTCACTCAAACCCATCTCCCCATTTTATTGTACAACTGTTCATCACATCTACCACTCACTCACTCATCCATCCACCCAACCGTTCATTGATTCACTAATAGATTTATTTTTTAAAAATCATATTATGCCTTTACTAGGCATCTTTTCATCCATATATTCATTTGTTGGTCTCAACCATCAACCCATCTATTCCTCCATTCTTTCATTGATCCAAATATCCCTCCTATGTGTCAGTCACTGCTCTACAAATCCATTCATTCATCTACATATTCAACCATGGGTCCATCCATTTATCCAACCATCAAAAAAGCAGTTTTTTTAGAGGCAGGGTCTCACTCTGCCACGCAAGCTGGAATGCAGTGATGGGATCACAATTCACTGCAGCCTTGAGCTGTTGGGCTCAGGCAATCATCGTGCCTCAACTTCCCAAGTAGCTGGGACTACAGGTATATGCCATTATGCTCAGCTATTTTTAAATTTTCTGTAGAGACAGGGTCTCACTTTGTCGTCCAGGTTTAAAAATGAAAAGCAATTCCCATATGCCTAGTGTTGAAGAATTAGAGTGTTGATCACTGTGGGGGCAGAGAAAAAAATCAAAGTTATTAGAATCCCAACTCCTAGTGTGGAGCCCAGAAAAGATGCTCAGTGTCCCAGAGATATAGCAAGGATGGAAGGCTCTTTTGCCTCAGCCCAGTTTCTCACATGAGTTTTCATGAAGACTCTAACACAAAGATCTGGGTTCTACCAACCACCTGGGTTCCCTGTGACTAGGATGTCATCACCTTTTGTGATTTGGATACAAAACAGGTAGAGAGAAAAACCACAGCAAGGTGGAAGGAGTCTGTCTAAAACTTCAGAACAAACTTCAGGAAAGAAGGGGCACTGAGGGCTGGCATCTTTGTTCTGAAAACCGATGACCATCATCTCCATAAGGGCATATGTATGTCTTTGTCTGCTGTTGCATCCCTGGCACCTAGCATTGTGCTTGTAAATAGTAGGTGGTAAATAAACACTTGTCGAATAAATGAATGAATGAACAAACACATGAATGAAAACAATCTTGTTCACAGCTGGAGAGCATTTGGCCACCTTGCTGAACTGCCACCCAAAAACCACGAAACGCACCACATTCTTCTGCTGGCTTTGGCAGAAACTAAGTGTTCATTTTTAAGACAAACTGTAGTAGCTTTCCTAAATTGGGAGTATAACTTTTTCTTCCCCAACATTCTAATTTAGTCTTTTATTCTGCACTAACAGCTCTTGGCCTTAGTGTCTGTGGTGCATGGTTACGTGACATAATTCAGGTCATGTTTGACAGAGGATAAAGGAACATACAACCCGACAAATAACAACACTTGTAGGAACTCTGACAATGATACTAAGTCCACATGTCCCAAAGTATGTTCCCAGGAACCCCAGTGCCAAGGATATGCCCTCAGAAAAAGGGTACAAAAATGTTTGAGAAATACGGCATACCTTATTCCTTATAGGAGAATCACAAAGGACATTAGAGGCTCTGAGAAGTCCTGTAAAAAAAAAGAGTTTAGTTTGTTTGACTTAGGGGCTCTCAAATTTATTTGCCCAGGAAATGCTTAATTTACTTCACAAAACAACTTGAGCTGTTTATTTATTCGTTCATTCACTGTGCCAGGTGGTAAGGCAGACGAAAGAAGAAAATCAAACCACTTCCCAGCCTTCAAAAATTCCCCAGTCTCACGAAAAGGGTGAGTACAATTATAATAGAGAAGGAAATAGGTCTAGAGATGGAGTCTTTCATCTGCTCTCACCACACAGTGAGTCGGTGGCAGGACTAGGATCTGAACTCAAATCTTTCTAATGTGTGAGTCTGTTCTGCCACACAATGTGGCTTGCTCATGTGCTCAGGAGGCCGCCATGTCTGGAAATCTTGGTTGGGCTTGGAGAATAAAAAATAAAAGTCTTATGGGGTTCTGCAGTCACTCAAGTCAACAAGAACTCCTACTCACTGGAAGGTCTCCAGCACTCATGCCCAGGACCACCTAGTCACAGGAGGGACTCCAGCAGCCCATGCCTGGGAATATCTCTGAGAACTCCTAGTCATGGGAGGGACTCCAGTGCCCATGTCCCGGACCTCCTCTGAGAACTCCTAGTCACAGGAGGGTCTGCAGTGCCCATGCCTGGGACCCCCTCTGAGAAATCCTGGTCACTGGGGAGACTCCAGTACCCAAGTCCAGGACCCACTCTGAAGCTGACAGACATCTGGGCCACCTCTCCACCTGCTGCTTCTTGCTGCAGTGGTAGGCAGCTCCACACCTGCCCACATCACATGGGCTGGGGAAAAAGCTGCAGTTAGGTGGACCATGGTCCATGGGTGCCAGGTGGGACGCCCTGGGTTTGCAATTTCCTGCAGCCGTCTCTGAGTTTTGTTCCTGGCAGCCAGGCTAATAACATACCCTGCTCCGGTGTCCAAGTTCACTGAGTCCTTACAGACACCTAGGACTACCATACCGTCTATCAGGAGCATATCATCCCCACTTACAGACAATGCAACTGAGGCTGAGGAAAAGTTAAGTGGCTGGCCCAGGGACAGTCAGAGATTCCAAAAGTGAGTTGCATTCTTCTCCCAGCATAGTGAGTACCACCACCAGCCCTGACTGACACCTCTTGGGTGCTTCTCCCCTGGTCCCATTCATGCCGCCTCCCACTAATCCCTCCTCCACAGTTGCATCCACCCCTCTCTTCACTCCCCACAGCCCTGGCTCCTGCCTAACCATTTTCTATCCCTATTCATTTTCTGCCTAATCAGTTTCTATCTATTTTTTAAAATAAATTTGCTTTGTTATAAGTGTACAAAGATCTTAATGTCACTGGGCAAAATAGCCATTTATTAGAATAGTTCAAATTCACTCTTGCAACAAAATAAACCACATTCCATCAAGACACAGGAAAAATGAATGCAGGGATTTAGGAATGCTATACTTGCTTCTCTTCAACTTTAGCAGCAAAAGTTGGAAAGTTCTCAAGATGCTCCTGACCTGGGCCCCCACCAGCCTCCATCCTTGTCCCCCCAAACCCACCATGAGCCCAGAGGAGGCTCTTTAAAATTCCATTTATTCTCAGCTTAAAAGTCTCTGGGGAGTGCTTATGAAAGTGTAAGCATCTTAGACTCCTAAAAATAGAGTTCATATGTTCCTCAGTTCACCTCCACCTCCACCCCAGGATCAGGAATGAAGGAGAAGGGCACTGCATGAGTATTTATTGAAATGAACTAGTAAATGCATATATTTTTTAGAATAAACTATTCAATGCATAAATGTTTTTTTTGGAATGAACTAATAAGTGCATGAATATTTTACATGAACAAATAAATGCATGGAGGTTTGTTTATTTATTTATTTTTTAAAGATGGGGTTTCACCATGTTGGTCAGGCTGGTCTTGAACTCCCGACCTCAGGTGATCTGCCTGCCTTGGCCTCCAAAGTGCTTGGATTACAGGCGTGAGCCACCACACCCAGCTGCATGGAGTTTTTGAATGAGCTAATAAATGCATGGATTTTTTTGAATGAACTAATAGATGCATGAATATATTTTGGAATGAAGAAATAAACACATGAATATTTTTTGGAATGAACTAATAAATGCATGATTTTAGAATGAACTAATACATGCATGGAATTTTTAAATGAATGAATAATTGCATGAATACTTTTTGAATGAGCTAATAAATGCATGGATTTTTTTCTAATGAACTAGTATTTTTTGGAATGAACTAATAAATGCATGGATATTTGAATAAATTTAAACATGAGTGAAGTGTGGGTTAAAGAATGAATGAATGAGATGAAGGAATACCCAAAGGGCAGAAGCCATGACAGTGGGGTACGGTGAGTCTGAATGAGTTCTCTCTCCCCACAAAGGGTTAGGCCTGGGTCAGATGAGCCCAGATAGTTTATCTGAGCCCCAGGCAAGACCCCAAACAAGCCCTCACTCAGGGTCCCCCACTAGCTACAGAATCCTCCTGCCACCTTCCTGGCCCAGTCTTGGGGGGACTTCACAGGGGGTCCCAACAACCATTCCAACTTCCAGGGATGTTGACCTGAGCCCAGGAATTGATGGAAATCTGTGTAGAGGTCCACAGCACATCCCAGAGCTCTGGGGCCAGTGCTGGAAAATATCACCTTGGCTCTAGGAGAGAAGACAGACATGGCAGGCAATCCCTGAGACCACCACAGCTGGGCTGGAAAAGAACACAGCCTGGGGGTCCCCGAGAGCCACACCAGACTCAGCAATGCCCAAGGAAGAGAACTGAGTGTGGGTTGGTAGTCAGTTAGATAAAGGAAGGACAGGCCAGAGTCACTCTGAGCAGTCAGCTCTACGGCCACACCACTGAGATAGAGGAAAATTTGGTATCACTGTGGCCTGAGTCCCTCCTGTCTGTGGCTTGGCCTGATCCCCTCTAACCACTGCCCCCCACATCCTCACGGGAACCCAGAAGGAGATGGGGCAGCAGATAGTTCTTCTGCCCAAGTTTATTTAGAGAAAACGCAGTGAGAGCTGGGCTGGGCCTTCCTGTGGTCGCAGAGGAAGTGCTAACAGAGGGTGGCGAGACCGGCAGCTCTCCTTGTGAAGTGGTCGTGGCTGGAGGGGGATGAAGAAACAGGAAAAGGTTCTCCCTCAGCGACACTCCCATCACAGGCCAGCCCCACCCCAGCCCAGCAGCCTCTGCAGCTGCCTTGACCAGTGGCAATCAAAGCTCTGCTGAGTTCTCTTGGGTAACGGGGAGCTCATCCCCCTCTAAAGTCACTAAAGAGAATGTTCTGTAAAAACATGCAGCCAGTTCATGTGCTCAAGAGGTTGCCATGTCTGGAATTTTTTTTTTTTTTAGACAGTCTCACTGTGTCACCCAGCCTGGAGTGCAGTGGTGCAATCTCAGCTCACTGCAACCTTCATCTCCCAGATTCAAGTGATTCTCCTGCCTCAGCT
Source organism: Saguinus oedipus (assembly GCA_031835075.1). Lineage (NCBI taxonomy): Eukaryota > Metazoa > Chordata > Mammalia > Primates > Cebidae > Saguinus > Saguinus oedipus. The sequence goes on from CM063187.1 coordinate 8,272,842, forward strand.
TCCCAAGTAGCTGGGATTACAGGCACTCGCCACCATGCCTGACTAACGTTAGTATTTTTAGTAGAGATGGGGTTTTGCCATGTTGGCCAGGCTGGTCTCAAACCCCTGACCTCAGGTGATCTGCTTACCTCGGCCTCCCAAGGTGCTGGGATTCCAGGAGTGAGCCACTGTGCCTGGCCATGTCTGGAAATCTTGACAGGGCTTGGAGAACAGACAGTAAAAACCTCACGAGGTTCTGTAGTCACCCAAACCAACAAGAACTCCTAGTCGCTGGAAGGTCTCCAGCATCCATCTCTTTGGGAAAGAGAGGATCCAATCAGATCTGTTTTCCATTCTCATGGTCCCTGCCCTTTGAGTATTATTTCATCTGCTCATTCATTCAGTCATTTACTCACATTTTACTCATTCTTTTATTCAACAATTCATGCATTTATTAGCTCATTTTCCAAAATATTCATATGTTTAGTGGTTCATTCTAAAAAATATGGGGCCAGGTGCAATGGCTCACATCTGTAACCCCAACACTTTGGGAGGCCAAGTAGGTGGATTACTTGAGCCAAGGAATTCAGCCTGGGCACCATGGTGAAACCATGTCTCTACAGAAAAATACAAAAGTTAGCCAAGTGTGGTGGGTTTCCACCTGCAGTCCCAGCTACCTAGGAGACTGAAGTGGGAGAATTACCTGAGCCCGGGAAGTCAAGGCTGCAGTGAGCTGTAATGTACCACTGCACTCTAGCCTGGGAGTGAGACCCTGTTTAAAAAAAAAAAAAAAGTCACCTGTCAGACTAGATGAGTTCTTGTGCTTCTAAAAGTTTTCCTGGAGTAGAGCTAGAATTCACATTTGCTTGACCCTTCTCTGCTAGAATTCATTCTTTCCTCATATCTATGGAGAATCTCCCCTTCCTCTGGACAGTAGAACCCTTTGGAGATCTGAGAAATTGACACTGACATTTCCCTATTCCCACACCAGCTTGCTCTCCTACAGGGAAAAGAGTTCTTGTGTGCTGAGTACCTACTGAATAAAAGCTTTATGGGGTTCTGCAGTCACCCAAGTCAATAACAACTCTTAGTCACTGGAAGGTCTCCAGCACTCATGCCCAGGACCACCTAGTCACAGGAGGGACTCCAGTGTTCATGCCCAGGAACTCCTCTGAGAACTCCCAGTCACGGGAGGGACTCCAGTGCCCTTGCCCAGGACCTGCTCTGAGAACTCCTTAGTCACAGAAGGGTCTGCAGTGCCCATGCCCGGGGCCCTCTCTGAGAAATCCTGGTCACTGGGGAGACTCCAGCACCCCACTCTGAAGCTGACAGACATCTGGGCCACCTCCCCACCTGCTGCTGCTTACTGCAGTGGTAGGCAGCTCCACACCTGCCCACATCACATGGGCTGGGGAAGCAGCTGCAGTTAGGTGGACCCTGGTCCACAGGCGCCAGGTGGAACACCCTGGGTTTGCAATTTCCTGCAGCTATCTCTGGGCTTTGTTCCTGGTAGCCAGCCTAATAGCATAACCTTGCTCAGGTGTCACAGGCACATGCAATGTCTCACTCTTCACTCACCACTACCTAGAGAGGAAAGTAAAGCCTGGCTATAATCATGATCTGACATTTCAGGAAACCAAAGCTCTGAGAGGTCAAGTGACCTGCCTGAGTCTGTACAGCCAGAATCCAGGTACAATGGGATTCAGTGCCCAAACCTTTCCTAATGCACCAGGTTAAACCTCCCTGGATACTTCCACTTCTTTCAGTGAGGACACAGTTTTGAGTTTGCATATCACCTCCGAAGGGTAGAGGTTGGTTTCCACAGAGAGAAAAAGGGTCAATAAACCACACAGCTAACAATACGGCAAGGCTGAGATTAGCATGCATGCCGTCAGGATGCAATGGAGTGGGCAGGGTTAAGAATACCTGCTTTAACTGGGTTCAAATTCTCCTCCCTAGCTAAGTGTCTCTCATCAAGCCGGGTCACCTCTATGAGCTTCCAATGTCTCACCTGTAAAAGGGAATAATAGTTGTACCGACCTCATTGGTTGTATAAGGAATAACTAATGTTAGATGTGTTAAGAGCTGTACCTGATAATAACAAATCACCCACATAGCTATTTTTTATTTGTTGTTGTTAGCATCCTCTCTCAGCCAGGTGTGGTGGTTCATGCTTGCAACCCTAGCACTTTGGGAGGCCGAGGCAGGCAGATCACCTGAAGTGGGGAGTTTGAGACCAGCCTGGCCAATATGGTGAAACCCCATCTCTATTAAAAAATACAAAAATTAGCCAGGCATGGTAGTGCATGCCTGTAGTCCCAGCTACTCAGGAGGCTGACGCAGAAAAATTGCTTGAGCCTGGAGATGGAGGTTGCAGTGAGCTGAGATTGCACCACTGCACTCCAGCCTGGGTGACACAGCGAGACTCCATCTCAAAAAAAAAAAAAAAAAAAAATCCCCTCTCACAGGACTTATGCTGCCACACATTGGGCTCTCTGTGTTGAACATATCTCTGAGAACCTTCAGAGATTACCCAACACAACTGTATCCATTTACAGAGAGCAAATTGGCCATCCATTCAAGACCAAATGCACACCAAAACCTCCCTATTCCTCCCAAACACCAAGAAATGGCAGGAAAATGCTAACTTGAACCAGAGACCAAAGCAGAGGTGCCCAATGACAAGGATAAAAGTCTCCCACACATGGAAGTGCAGAGTCCCCTAATATACAAGGTGAAAAGCATACACGTGCAGAAGACCCAGACCACGGAGAAATAACCTGAAGAAGATGATGAATCTGTGGCCACTTCATGAAATTCCCACAAACTCCCCAACTAGAAGACATTGCATCTAATTACATCTGAGGAAATAGAGAATATCAGTCTAATCTGGAAAGAGCTCTACAATGAATATGTTAGGCGACTCAGAAAGATAAAGGAATGAGAACCATCAAACAAGAACAGGAGGTTATGAAACAAAAACAGGTAGCTATACAAAGAATGAATTAGAGCCCAGACATGAAACATACACTATTAGTCCTCTGTATCCTCAGGTTCCATATCCATGGATTCAACCAACTGCAGATTGACAATACAGTATTTGAAAAAAAATAACAAGACAACAATAAAAATAATGCAAATTTAATATATATATATGTGCCAGGCACAGTGGCTCAGGCCTGTAATCCCAGCATTTTGGGAGGCCAAGGCAGGCAGATCACTTGAGTCCAGGAGCTAGAGACCAGCCTAGCCAACATGGTGAAACCCTGTCTCTACTAAAAATACAAAAATTAGCCTGGCATGGTGTTGCATGCCTATAATCTTGGCTACTGGAGAGGCTAAGGCATGAGAATTACTTGAGCCTGGGAGGTAGAGGCTGCAGTGAACCAAGATCTTGGCACTGCACTCCAGCCTGGATGACAGAGCAAGATTCTGTCTCAAAAAATAAATAAAATTAAAAGTAAAAATACATGTATAGTATAACAACTATTTACATAGCATTTACATTGTATTAGTTCTCATGAGTAATCTAGAGATAATTTAAAGTATATGGGAGGGCAGGGCACAGTGGCTTATGCCTGTAATCCTGGCACTTTCGGAGGCTGCGGTAGGTGGATCACTTGAGGTCAGGAGTTCAAGACCAACCTGGCCAACATGGTGAAACCCCATCTGTACTAAAAAAACAGAAATTAGCCAGGCGTGGTGGTGAATGCCTGTAATCCCAGCTACTCAGGAGGCTGAGGCAGAAGAATTGCTTGAACCCGGGAGGCAAAGCTTGCAGTGAGCCGAGATTGTATCACTGCACTCCAGCCTGAGCAACAGAGCGAGACTCTATCTCAAAAAAAAAAAAGTGAATAAATAAATATTTGGGAAGATTTGCACAGGTTATATGCAATACTACACCATGTTAGATGAGGAACTTAAGCATCCACAGATTTTTTTTCTGTCTTTTTTTTCCTCTTTTTAGAGATGGGGTTTTACCATATTGGCCAGGCTGGTTTCGAACTCCTGACCTTAAGCAATCCACCCGCCTCGGCCTCCCAAAGTGCTGGGATTACAGGCATGAGCCACCATGCTCGGCCTAGCGTCCATGGATTTTAATATCCAAGGGAGATCCTGGAACCAATCCCCCTCAGATATCAAGGGATGATTGTATTTCCCAGAAAATCCAATAGATGGGTTGACTTACAGAAGAAAAAACTCAGACCCAAAGCTGGTAAAGAATGGAAGACAGTGTGGCAATTTCTCAAGGACCTAGAAATAGAAATTCCATTTGACCCAGCAATCCCACTACTGGGTATATACCCAAAGAACTATAAATCGTTCTACTATAAAGACACATGCACACGTATGTTCACTGCAGCCCTGTGTACAATAGCAAAGACCAGGAACCAACCCAAATGCCCATCGATGATAGACTGTACAGGGAAAATGAGGCACATATACACCATGGAATACTATGCAGCCATAAAAACCGATGAGTTCGTGTCCTTTGTAGGGACTTGGATGAATCTGGAAACCATCATTCTCAGCAAACTGACACAAGAACAGAAAGCCAAACACTATATGTTCTCACTCATAGGTGAGTGTTGAACAACGAGAACACGTGGACTCAGGGAAAGGAACATCACACACTGGGGGTAGCTGGGGGGGGTAGGGGAGAGACAGTGGGGGGTGAGGAGGGATAACATGGGGAGAAATGCCAGATATAGTATGCACCTAAAGTAAAATAAATAAATTAAAAAAAAAAGATGGAACTAGAACGTGGAGCTCAGAATTTAGCAGCCCAGGACTGAGGTCTAACTCAGGAGCTGAGCCCTGGGGCCACCTGTGGCTCTGTAAGGGTTGTTTGTGGTTTCCCCTCCCTCTTTCCTGTTTTCTTGTCTTCCCTTGCATTGTAAGGCTCCTGCTGAGCTGGACTTCACGGCCCCTCCCTAATGAGGAATGGGGCTTCCATACCCTGGCAGGGCAGGGTGGGACAGTGGGTATAGAGAAACGGACAATAGCCAGGCACGGTGACTCACACCTGTAATCCCAACACTTTGGGAGGCCAAAGCAGGAGGATCGCTCGAGCTTAGGAATGCAAGACCAGCCTGGGCAATGTGGCAAAACTCTGTCTCTACAAAAAAAAGTTTTCAAAAATTAGCTGGGCATGAATGTGGTGTGCGCCTCTGGTCCCAGCTACTCGGGAAGCCTGGGTGGGAGGATCACCTGAGCCTGGGGAGGTTGAGGCTGCAGTGAACTGTGATCACACCACTGCACTTCAGCCTGGGAAACAGAGTGAGACTCTATCTTAAAAAAAAGAGAGATTGGGAGGCTGAGGCAGGTGGATCATGAGGTCAGAACATTGAGACCATCCTGTCCAACATTGTGAAACCCTGTCTCTCCTAAAATACAAAAAATTAGCCGGGTATGGTTGAGTGCGCCTGTAGTCCTAGCTACTTGGGAGGCTGAGGCAGGGGAATTGCTTGAACCCGGGTGGCAGAAGTTGCCTTGAGCCACAATTGTGCCACTGCACCCTAGCCAGGCAACATGGCAAGACTCTCTCAAAGAGAGAGAGAGAGAGAGAGAGAGAGAGAGAGAGAAAGAAATGGCCAACCCTCTCCTCCCAAACTAGAATTTAATAAAATCTGAATGTCAAAAGAGGGGTTGGTTGAGTGAAACTAAGAGAAACAGCCAATATTGGCTATGGGATACTGACTTAGTGACGTAACCACTCTAAGCCTCAGCTCCTCATCTATAGAATGGGTTCAAAGTTATCATATGCAGATGTTGTGAGAATTAAAATGGTAAGTTGTGTCTATAAGATAGCCGGCATAGGCTGGGCATGATGGCTCACACCTGTAATCTCAGCACTTCGGGAGGCTGAGACAGGTGGATCGCTTGAGCCTAAGGGTTCAAGACCAGCCTGGGCAACATAGTGAGACCCTGTCTCTACAAAAAAAATTGAAAAAAAAATGAAGCAGGAGGTTGCTTGAGCCCAGGAGGTCAAGGTTGCAATGAGCTGTGATGCATCACTGAACTCCTGCCTAGGCAATAGGAGTGACACCCTGTCTCAAAAATAATAATAAGAAGAAGATACTCAGCATATCAGTGTAGTCTCCCATGAAGACTTGGGAGTCTTCCTGTGGCTTGCCAACCCTCTCTTTTGAGCCCAAAGACCCCCCCAGATGAAGATGAAGCTACAGTTATTTGGAGACTCAGAGACCAACAGAGGAGAGAGACATTTAAAACTTTGAAAGGACAAAAAAAAAAAAAAAAAAAAGGTGAGAAAAAAAACCATGAATCAAGGGAGAAGGGAGTAGGCTGTCTCACCAATTCCCCACCCATGTGGCCAGAGGGTAGCCCACAAGCTTTTCTTTTGGTCTAAGAGAGGAGCTAAAAATGACTGCAAACTCTACAGTGGGTGTAAGTTTTCTTAACACTCAGGCAAAAGGTAGCATCTGTGAGGCCAACGCACATCTGGAGAAATTGTTTAACCATGTCACTTACAAGGGAAATACTCATTTGTTTTCATTTACATGAGATATCAATTTTTTCTGCCGAAATTGGCAAAGATCTTAAAAACGATAAAACCTAATGCTAGCAAGGATGCGGTAAGATGGGCACATGTGTACTTAGAAGTTGGAGGAATGCATTACTTCCTGGTAAAACAATTGAGAAATGTGAAATGAGCCAGGCGTGAAGGCTCATGCATGTAATTCCAGAACTTTGGGAAACTGAGGTAAGAGCATCACTTGAAGCCAGGAGTTGAAGACCAGCCTGGGCAACATAGCAAGACCCCATATCTCTCTAAAAAAAAGTGTTGAGGCAATACAAAACAAAGTTGGACTCATACCCTGTTTGAAGAATGAAGGTATTATTGTTTTTCTGCTACCTGGGTCACTGCTCCAGGCTTCTCTCTATCCCTTTTCTGGCCTTGGTACCCCCTTATCCCTCTTCAAACACACCACTCCAGCCACATAGACCTTTTTTCTTCTTTTTGAGATGGGGTCTTGCTCTGTCACCCAGGCTGGAGTGCAGTGGAGTGATCTCTCCTTACTGCAAAATCCATCTCCCAGGTTCAAGTGATTCTCCTGCCTCAGCCTCCCGAGTAGCTGGGATTATAGGTGCACGCCACCATGTCCGGCTAATTTTTGTCTTTTTAGTAGAGACAGGGTTTCATCAGGTTGGTCAGGTTGGTCTCTAAATCCTGACCTCATGATCCACCCACCTCAGCCTTCCAAAGTGCTGGGATTATAGGCATGAGCCACTGTGTCCAGCCCATTTTTTACTTCACGAAAGAATGGCCCCTCACCTCCACATAATGTTCCTTCTGCTTGAAGCATTCTTCCCTCACCTATTCCCTAAGCCAAATCATATTTGTCCTTTAAGACACAGCTTAGATGCTATCCCCTGCAGGAAGCCCACCAGATTGCTTCCTCTCAGATAGGCTAGAAGCACCTTCTAGGTTCCCAGGACCCAGTGAGAGTCCACCATCACTGCAGCAATCTCTCTGGGTCTGCCCCTGTGTCTGCAGATCTCCTGAATAGACACTTGAATAAATGTAAGAGGTGTGAAACATTTGCAGAAGTGGGTGTGCTCTGTGTGGTCCCAGAAAGCTAAGCAAGGACCGCAGAGAGGGGGAAGAAGATGCAGTTTTGAACCAGCATCTGAAAGGATTTTTTTAGAATTCCAGCTCACTAACCAAACAAAGATGCCTTGATAGGCAATGAGCTACCTGTCACAGGAGGTGTCCAAGCAGGGAGTTAGAGACTACTTCCCTAGGTCCAGCTCTCTGCCTTCTCCACCCCTCCTACTCAGGCTCGGGGGGCCTGAGATGAGGAAGTTGCTTTCCTCCCCAAGCTGGCTTTCCTCTCACTCAAAAGTCTGCCCAAGGAGAACCAGGGACCCACAGAGGCTGTTCCCATGACCCTGGGCAGCCCAGCCCAAGTTTCTTGGAAGGACCACACTTTTACAGGGTTCAGGCAGCCTAGTGGAACATCGGGGCCCTGCACTGTCACTCTGATGGAGCCCCTGCCTCATAAAAGCCTCCAGCGAAACTGATCTCTAAAACCGAGAAGCTTCTGTGGGAACTCAGTTTTCAAGGGGAAAATGCAAGGCACCCTGGGACCCGTGGCCCGCCCTCCCCCTCCCCCTCCCCCTCCCCCTCCCCCGGCCCCCCTCCCGAGCCTCAGGGGAAGAGGCCGGAAGCCGTTGGTATCTCCTGGGCCGAGCCCACAAGCCCATCTGGGGTCCCGCATGCCAGGAACAGACTGATGGGCAGGAAGTGGGGGTGGGCAGGGGTGTCCAGAGCCGGCGAGGCCAGGGGTCCGTTCCCTGTTCTGCCAACAACACACTTGAACAAGTGACTCCTCTTCGCTTCCCTGAGCCTCAGTTTTTTTCAACTGTCAGACGGGCACAGGTTTGTGGCAAAGGCTGATCAGGTAATGTGGTACACACGTTGTCCACCAATATAACACATATTCAGCTCCTGAACACCTGAGCTCTATGGCAGTCTTCCCAGCGCTCACGGGGTCTGAGCGGATGTCAGGGCTGTGTTGTACAATGGGTGCTATGCAGTGGAAATTCATTTTCTGAAACTCACTCCCAGTAAAATTCATCTGGGGCTTGGAGCTCTCAGCCTCTGGCCCAATAGACCCCTTGGGCTCTGCCTTTCCCTCTCTGCAGGGCACTGGCCCCGGCCACCACAGCCCCAAAGGAAAGAAGCTCAGAGACACCTTGTGTCCATCCAAAGCCAAGCCCCAGCTCCCACTAAGACTCCAGCCAGGAGGCTCTCTCTTCCAGGCACCTGAGAGCAGGTGGCTGGACCCCACTCAGGCCACCAAGTCCCCACCATGACACACACACACACCCACCTTGTTAATTCTATGCTGAGCCCACAAGATTGTGACTCCTGGCCAGCTTCACCCCAGACTCAGCACTCATGGGATTCCTGCTTCCCAATGCCCGAGAGCATCAAATCACTTGCCAAAACCCAGTGAGTGATGTTCCCCCCACCAGCTCCCCTCCATCTTCCCCAAGTCAGTTCACGGCAGTTCCATCCCACACTGCCACCACTCCTGCCAGTGCTCAGGCCAAAACACCTGCTTTTGTCCTCCATTCCTCTTTTTCACTCACCCCCAAATCTGAGCCCGAGTCAGGAAACTATTGGTTTCACCTTCAAAAATTGTCCTAGAAGCCAGGCACAGTGGATCATGCCTGTAATCCCAGCACTTTGGGAGGCCAAGGCTAGAGGATCACTTTGGGTCAGGAGTTCGAGACCAGCCTGGGCAACATAGCAAGACCTCATCTCCACACACACACACACACACACACACACACACACACACACACAGCCAGGCATGGTGGCACACACCTGTAGTCCCAGCTACTTGGGAGGCTGAGATGGGAGGATCACTTGAGCCCAGGAGGTCAAGGCTGCAGTGAGCTATGATCTCACCACTGCACTGCACTCCAACCTGGGCAACAAAGTGAGACCCTGTCTCTTAAAAAAAGAAAAATTTCAGCCAGGTGTGATGGCTCACACCTGTAGTCCCAGCACTTTGGGAGGCCAAGGCAGGCAGATCACCTGAGGTCAGGAGTTCAAGACCAGCCTGACCAACATGATGAAACCCTGTCTCCACTAAAAATACAAAACTGAGTTGGGTATGGTGGTGCACATCTGTAATCCCAGCTACTCAGGAGGCTGAGGAAGGAGAATCAATTGAACTCAGGAGGTGGAGGTTGCAGTGAGCCAAGATCACACCACTGCACTCCAGCCTGTGTGATAGGAGCAAGACTCCATCTCAAAAGAAAGAAGAAAAAGAAAAATTTGATCTAAAATCCTCTCACCTGTCTCACACTTGGACCCACCTCCTCACTCAACTGGATAACTGCAACCTCTTCTCCCTGGTCTCCAAGCTCCCTCCCTCCCTCCCTCCCTCTCTTCCTCCCTCCAGCCGCATGGGCCTCCTCCCTGTTCCTCCAACATTCCAAGTGCAGTCCTACCTCAGGGCCTTTGCACAGACTGTTCCCTCTGCCAGGAATGCTGTTCCCCAGATACTCACATTGCTCCTCCCTCACCTCCTGTAGGTCTTTCTCCCCAGTGTCACCTCCTCCGCAAGGAGGTGACTCCCAGGCTCCCTGACTCCCAGGCTAAACAGCCACCCACACATTTACACACTCACAGACTCACTTTATTTTGCTTACTCCAGACACGATCACTGCCCTCCTTTATTGTTTCACCTTTTTTTCTTTTGTTTTGAGACAGGGTCTTGCTGTCACCCAGGCCTGAATACAGTGGTGCAATCATCGCTCAATGCAGCCTCAACCTCCTGTGTTCAAGCAATCCTCCCATCTTAGCCTTCTGAGTACGTGGGACTACAGACATGTGCCACCACACCTGGCCAGTTTTTTTCTTTTTCTTTTGTAGAGACCGGGTCTTGCTATGTTGCCCAGGATGCTCTCCCATTCCTGGCCTCCACGGATCCTCCTGCCTTGGGAATGCTGTCGACCCCAAAGCACCACCTCTCCTGGCCTGTTTTATTGTATCTTTTGTTTGTTGTTTGTTGAGATGGAGTCTCACTTGTTGGCCAGGCTGGAGTACAGTGGCATGATCTCAGCTCACTCCAACCTCCTGCGTTCGAGCAATTATCCTGCCTCAGCCTCCTGAGTAGCTGGGATTATAGGCATTCGCTGCCATGCCTGGCTAATTTTTGTATTTTTAGTAGAGATGGGGTATCTCCATCTTGGCTGGTCTCAAACTCCTGACCTCATGATCCTTCTGCCTCGGCCTCCCAAAGTGCTGGGATTACAGGTGTGAGCCACCGTGCCTGGCCTAGATTTCTGTTTTTCTTTCTTTCTTTTTTTCTTGAGATGGATTCTTGCTGTGTCACCCAGGCTGGAGTGCAGTGGCACATTCTTGGCTCACTGCAACCTCCGCCTCCTGGGTTCAAGTGAGTCTCCTGCCTCAGCCTCCCAAGCAGCTGGAACTATAGGTGCATGCCACCACACCCGGCTAAGTTTTGTAATTTTGGTAGAGACAGGGTAGAGACCCCAACAGGGTCACTATGTTGGCCACGCTGGTCTTGAACTCCTGACCTTGTGATTCACCTGCCTCAACCTCCCAAAGTGCTGAGATTACAGGTGTGAGCCACCACACCCAGCCTAGGTTTCTTATTTTTAATTGACAAATAATAATAGCAGATATTTGTGGGGTATGACACCACGCTTTGATGTATCTGTACTGTGTGGAATTAGTAACCCAGGCTCATTAACAAACCCATCATCTCATAAACTTATTGAAATCAGTTTGAAGAGGTACCAGCACTCCAGACACTATTTACAACAGCACAGACACGGCACCAACTTATGTGTCCATGGATGGACGAAGAGATAAAATGTGGCATAAGCCTGGGCAACATGGCGAAACCCATCTCTACAAAAAAACAAAAAGAAAAACAAAAAAAAAAAACAAAAACTAACCAGGCATGGTGGTGCATGCCTGCAGTTCCAACTACTTGGGAGGCTGAGGTGGGAGGATTGCTTGAACCCAGAAGGGCGACACTGCAGTGAGCTGTGATTGCACCACAATCAGCCTGAGAGAGGAGTGAAAGAAAGAAAGAAAAAAAGAGAAAAGGAAGTAGGCAAGTTGGAAAGGAGGGAGGGAAGGAAGGAAGGAGAGAGTGAGAGGGAGGGAAAGAAAAGAAGGAAGGAGGGAAGGGAGGGAGAGAGGTAGGAGGGAAGGGAGGGAGGAAGAGAGGAAGGAAGGGAGGAGGTAATGTGATATGCGTGGGCAATTCAACACTACTTAGCCTTGAAGGACAGGGAAAATCCCGTCATTTGAGGCAATGTGGATGAACTTCCTTCCTTGATCATTACTGATGGTTGAGTGGTTATGGTGCATGTCTCTGCCGCTAAAACACCAGCCCCCAAGAACAGGGACCATTCCCTCTCAGTGTCCTCAGTGCCCAGAACAGCACATGGCATACGGTAGGTGCTTAATAACTGTTGAATGAATGAATGTAAACAATGTTGTTTAATTCTCACAACACCCCTGGGAGGCCCCATATCTCTTTTTGCCCTGGAGGCTCAGAGAGGTGCAGTGACTTACTCGGGGTCACACGGCTAGTCACAGGTGGGTTTGAAACCTGGGCAGCCAGAGCCCAGAGCCTACCCTGCCAAGCCTGAGACACAACCTGAACCGTGACCAGGTCCCAAAAGCACCTTTGAGACCAAGACGCAGCTCCTCTGGGGTCTCCTACAGGGCAGTGGCCGGCATTGTCGCTCAGGACTGGGTGCTCATGAAGCCCTAGGCCCTCAGTCTCCCTTCTGTGAAATGAGTCTAGGGAGAGCACTGAAAGAAGTGGCTTCCGGCCCTTGGAACACCCCCCCTCCGACCCCTGTCCCGCCACCCTAGAGGTGGCTGTCCCTCCTCATCTCCAAAACTTTGCTGAAAACAGGGAAATTCTTTCCCACCTCCTTACCTTGAGCCTGGAATATACCATGCACTCCTGGAGACAGGCCAGAGCTTCATCCCTGGGGACTCAGAGGGCATGGACTGGACCCTGGGACTCCTCTAGGTCCCCAAAATACCCGCTGGCATCATCCAACTCCTTTCTGAGTCCCTTTCACTGCCTATGCTAAGCCCTTTTCAGACACTATCTGCTGGAGAGATCTTTTCACCACGAAAATCAGATGATGCTACTTTTCTGCTTAAAACCCTTAACAGATCAAGACTGTGCTCCCTTCCCCCACCCACAGGGCCTGGAAGATCCAGGTGGGGCTCATCCTGGCCCCACTCCAGCCACACTGGCCTTCCCACCGTTCAGACTCACTGCAGGGCCTTGGCACGTTCAGCCCCAGAGCCTACAACGCTCTTCCTCCCCTCCCCTCGTTCCCTCATCCCCCTCCTCTTATCACAAATTCCCTGGGAAGCCTGCTCCGACCTCCCAGACTAAGCCAGGTGCCTCTGCTTCTTACTATTTAGTATTGTTGTGATTTTACAGGTATTTGTGTAATTATTTGATTAATGTCTCTCTTTAAAAAACTTTTTTTTTTTTTTTGAGACAGAGTCTTGCTCTGTCGCCCAGGCTGGAGTGCAGCGGTGCGATCTTGGCTCACTACAACCTCTGCCTTCTAGGTACAAGCAATTCTCCTGCCTCAGCCTCCTGAGTAGCTGGGCTCACAGGTGCATACCACCATGACCGGCTAATTTTTTGTATTTTTTTGAAGAGACAGGGTTTTACCATGTTGACCAGCTGGTCTCGAACTCCTGAACCTCAGGTGATCTGCCCGCCTCAGCCTCCCAAAGTGTTGGGATCACAGGCATCATCAGCCACCGCACCTGGCCTTTAAATATTTTTAGAGAGAAGGTCTTGGTCTGCCACCCAGGCTGGAGTGCAGTGGTGCAATCGTACCTTGCTGCCGCCTCGACCTCCTAGGCTTAATGATCCTCCCACCTTAGCCTCCTGAACAGCTGGGAATACAGGCACGAACCACTGCACCCAGCAACTAATGTCTCCCTTTCTTTCATGACGCCACTGCCTGTCTTTCTTCCCCTTGGTGTATCCTCACCGTGGGGGCCGGCATGAAGTACGTGCTTGATAATACTTGTTGAATGAATGAATGAAATCCTATCACCTCAGACTCTGATTTGATAGGTGAGAATGAAGCTTGTTCACTTAAGGTCACACAAGAAATCCTCACTTGTCCTATGCAGATCCCATCCCAGACCCCCCAGGCAGCTTCCCACTCCCTGCCCCACTTCTGACTTTAGGACATTGGTTCTAAACCCAGGGGACATTTGTCAGTATCTGAGATATTTTTGTTCTCCCGACTTGGGGGGTGCTACTGGCATCTGGTGGGTAGAGACCAGGGACGCCTACAGTAAATATCCTACAATGCACAACATAGCCCCCGCAGGATAAAAGACTCCATCACCCCAAATGTCAATGGAGCATGGTGGAGAACCCCTACTTTAGGGGAAATGCCTGTTGCTGAGCCTGTTAGGAAGACGTGCACCCCAAGTAGGCTTGGACCCAGGATCTACCGGCTCGGAAGTGGTGGTTTTAACACCAAATCACCCTGCTACCTCTTGCTCTGTTTCAGTCACGCAGGCCACCTCCCTGTTCCTCCAACACTGTCCTGCCTCAGGACCTTTGCACACACCAGCTGTGCTCCTGCCAGATATCTATCTGCATGGCTGGTCCTCTCTCCCAATGCCTGTGACCCTCTCTGTTCCTGCTCCCGCCCGCCCCCCGCCCCCACCAGGGAGAATCCCTGCACTCACCTAAGACCCAGTCCTGCCAAACCCAAGCCCCTCAGCCTTGAAGTTTGGGGAACAAGGCCTGAATGGGGTGTGGTCTTGGAGACCCAAACATCTAGCTCTTTTGGTCTCTGTGAGCCAGTGACTCCCACCCCCGGGGCTGATCACAGGTGGTGGGGAAAATGAGGGGTGTCCTGCCTCCTCTTACCGCCTGAGTGGGGCTGAGAGCTCCCCCAGAAACCTGCTGCAGTAAGACGCTGGCCTCGTGGGAATTACTGCAATGATTCCTCAACAGATCTTTGAATAAAAGCACGGTGTGGAGGGACAGAGAAAGAGGTAGAGATGGAGAGAGACATAGTGAGAGAGGATCGTCGCTCACCCACTAACTACAATCCCACACAGCAATCAGACTCCAGCAGACAACAGCTGGAGGTCTGTGTCCCTAACCTGCCTGCAACAAATACTCCCAACCCCGTAGCAACTATAACTCACAGTAGTCACGATCCTGCAACCAACAACCTTAAAGCTGCAGGACCCTGCACCAGCCAGAGGCCCCAACAGCCCCATGCAGACAAAAGCAATCGCCAGGCTCCTCAGATTCAGACCTCCCACCAGAGGCAAAGGGAAGGGGCAAAGGGAAGGAGGCTCTGTCCTTCCTTACATCTGAGGACACTCCTGCTCAAACACCCTCTATGGCTCCCCATTGCCTTTCAGATTTTCTCATTCCTGGCCCTGAAGTTTTCTTGGACAAAGCCTCTCTGTCCAGCCTATGCATAAGGGGAAACTGAGGTATGGGGCCGTTAAGTGGTAGGCCCCCAGGAAGAATTGGAACACAAAACCAACCCAGACAGGTGCAGGAACAAGACTCCCACAACACAGAGCCCCCAGAAAACTGCACCCCAAATTCATACCACAACTGGATCCCCTCAATAGTCAGAAGACAACCACAGACAACCCCCAGGACAAAGACCCTCAGCACGGCGAGGACCCACCCAACCACCAGATCACAGAGCCAAGCGGGATTCCTCCACCTCCCCCACAGCAGACCCCAAGAATAACGACCCCTACCGCTGCACGACAGCCAGACCCTCCCTGGTCCATGAGGCATCATCTTTGGAGACCTCAGACCCCCCTTCAGTTCTCCCCTACACACACACAGGTGCTGCCACCCACAGGGACCCAGGAGAGGTGCAAGGAGGCCATGTAGTAGCTTAGGGCTGTTGGCCTTGGGGAACATCGGGCGGCAACTGTGCTGTGTGGGGAGCATACGGGGGCTGCACACGGGGGCTGCACCGTAGATGTCAAAAGGCAGGACAGGAGGTTGGAGTCAGGTGGTAAAGCAAGCGGGGAGAAGGGGAGCTTCAGAGAGAAGGTGGGCTGCGGGAGAAGGTGGGCTGAGGGAGAAGGTGGGGTTCAGGGAGAAGGTGGGGTGTGGAAGAAGGTGGAATGCGGGAGAAGGTGGGATGTGGGGAGAAGGTGGGATGCGGGAGAAGGTGGGATGTGGGGAGAAGGTGGGATGCGGGAGAAGGTGGGGTGCGGAAGAAGGTGGGGTGCGGGGAGAAGGTGGGATGCAGGAGAAGGTGGGGTGTGGGAGAAGGTGGGATGCTGGAGAAGGTGGGGTGCGGGAGAAGGTGGGAGAAGGTGGGATGTGGGAGAAGGTGGGATGTGGGAGAAGGTGGGGTGCGGGAGAAGGTGGGATGCGGGAGAAGGTGGGGTGCGGGACAAGGTGGGATGTGGGAGAAGGTGGGATGTGGGAGAAGGTGGGATGTGGGGAGAAGGTGGGGTGCGGGAGAAGGTGGGATGCGGGAGAAGGTGGGGTGCGGGACAAGGTGGGATGTGGGGAGAAGGTGGGGTGCGGGAGAAGGTGGGATGTGGGAGAAGGTGGGGTGTGGGAGAAGGGGTGTGGGGAGAAGGTGGGATGTGGGAGAAGGTGGGGTTTGGGGAGAAGGTGGGGTGTGGGGAGATGGTGGGGTATGGGGAGAAGGTGGGGTGGGGGGAGAAGGTGGGATGTGGGGAGAAGGTGGGGTGTGGGGAGAAGGTGGGGTGTGGGAAGAAGGTGGGATGCGGGGAGAAGGTGGGGTGGGGGGAGAAGGTGGGGTGTGGGGAGAAGGTGGGATGTGGGGAGAAGGTGGGGTGTGGGGAGGTGGGGTGTGGGGAGAAGGTGGGGTGTGGGGAGAAGGTGGGATGTGGGAGAAGGTGGGGTGTGGGGAGAAGGTGGGGTGTGGGAGAAGATGGGGTGTGGGGAGAAGGTGGGATGCGGGAGAAGGTGGGGTGTGGGGAGAAGGTGGGATGTGGAAGAAGGTGGGGTGTGGGGAGAAGGTGTGGTGTGGGGAGAAGGTGGGATGTGGGAGAAGGTGGGGTGTGGGGAGTAGGTGGGGTGTGGGGAGAAGGTGGGGTGCGGGAGAAGGTGGGGTGAGGGGAGAATGTGGGGTGGGGGGAGAAGCTGGGGTGTGGGAGAAGGTGGGGTGCTGGAGAAGGTGGGGTGCGGGAGAAGGTGGCTCAGGAGGCCATTCTGGAGGGTAGCAGCAGGGGAGTCTGCTGCCTGGTGCCTCCTCTCTCCCTCATGCTGAGCCCCTGCTTCCTGGGCAATGCGTGATGCTCCCAGTCAGGGACCAGGTCAGAGTTTAAGACAAGGGAGAGGAGAACTTCGGAGAGGGTAGAACCTGTCTTCCCCACCTGAGAGCAGGGCTTGGATGGGGCAGCAGAGACAGGGACAGGCAGAGACACAGACTCAAACGGAGACAGAGACCCCCCCTGAATCAGAGACCCAGGGGAGAGAGAGGGCCACAGACAGTGAGAGAAACATGGGGAGACCCACAGAGGGAGAGACACAGCAGGGAGAGCTCCAAGGCATGAACGAGACCCAGAGAGAGACAGCACCAGAGAGAAGGGACAGAGTTGAGAGGCTGGAGGGGACGGGGAGACAGTCAGAGAGAGGGTGGGAGACAGGCAGGGAGTGGCGGCTGGGTGAGCTGTCCCAGAGCATCCTCCAGCCCCTGGAGCGTGCCAGCGCAGCTAGTCATCCACCTGCATGCGGTCCTCACCTGCGCTGGTCGGTGTCTCCCCAGTCAGTCCCACGTCAGCCCCATCAGCTGTGTGGAACCTCCCTCTGTGGAGGAGTCACTGGCGCTTCTGTAAAGGTGACACCTGGGCCCCAGCCTGCAGCTCATGGCTTTCTCTCCACGGCTGTCCCCACACCTGGCGTCTGTGGCCTGGCCCAGACTCAGGGACATCACTGGAGAGCAAACAGCACCACCAGGAGTGTACACAGGGAAGGGGACCGGCTCGTCCAGCCCTTGGAAGCCCAGCAAGGGGGTCTGAGCTGGCCACAGCTAGAGTCTCTCATGCCAATCTCCTAAGACCCTTCTAGAAAGATCAAGGGTCAAAGAGAAGGAGGCTCTGTCCTTCTTTACATCTGAGGATACTCTCCTGCTCAAACACCCTCTATTGCTCCCCATTGCCTTTCAGATTTTCTCATTCCTGGCCCTGAACTTTTCTCGGACAAAGCCTCTCTGTCCAGCCTATGCATAAGGGAAAACTGAGGTATGGGGCCGTTAAGTGGTAGGCCCCCAGGAAGAATTGGAGCTAAGTATTGTATGAGTTTTCTAATGAAAGGGCATTCCAGGCAGACGGAACAGCATATGCAAAGGCCCAGAGGTAAGAGTCAGCATGGACAGGTCCCCGGGAACCCGACAGGAAGTGGAGGAATGTGGTCAAAACTGCTTATCGCAAAATTTCTGCAAGTGGCTCCGGGGTTGACTGGACTCCAGGTGCAGAGTGGGAAGCTTGCGACGAGGGATGAGTCTGAGCCACGTTGCAGACGGGAAGAGGAGACCTCCTGAGGCGCGACCCTGAGCCGGGGCTGGATTTGAGATTCACCCTGTGGAGTTGCTGAGCGGGCCTAGACTTGGGAACAGCAGCGCCTGGTGGGCACTGTATGGAACTGCACCTTCCTTAATTGATTCAACAGATTTTTTTTCTTTTTCCCTTTTCTTTTTCTTTTTTATTCTTAATTCTTTTTTTTTTTTTTTAATAAATACTTTTTAAGACAGGGTCTTGCTGTCTTTGTCACCCAGGCTGGAGTGCAGTGTCGCCAACACATCTCACTGCAGCCTCCACCTCCTGGGCTCAAGCAATCCTCCCACTTCACCCTCCCTAGTAGCTGGGATTGCAGGTGTATGCCACCATGCCTGGCTAATTTTCTGGTTTGTAAAGATAGAGTCTGGTCATGTTGCCCAGGCTGGTCTTGAACTCCTGGGCTCAAACAATCCTCCTTCCTTGGCCTCTCAAAGTGCTGGGGTTACAGGCATGAACCACCATGGCTAGCCATAAATATAATTTTTAAATTTCAATAGCTTTTGAGGTACAAGTGACTTTTGTTTTTTGTTTTTGGTTTTCTGGTTGGTTGGTTGGTTTTGAGATGGAGTTTCGCTCTTGATGCCCAGGCTGGAGTGCAATGGCACGGCCTCAGTTCACTGCAACCTCTGCCTCCCAGGTTCAAGCAATTCTCTTACTCAGCCTCTGGAGTAGCTGGAATTACAGGCACCTGCCACCACATGCAGCTAATATTTGTATGTTTTTAGTAGAGACAGGATTTCACCACGCTGGGCAGGCTGGTCTCAAACTCCTGACCTCAGGTGATCCACCTACCTTGGCCTTCCAAAGTGCTTACAAGTGTGAGCCTCTGCTACCAGCCTGGTTTTTGATTACATGGACGAATTGTTTAGCGGTGAAGTCTGAGATTTTAGTTCACCCGTCATCTGAAAACGTGCACTGTACCCAATATGTAGGCTTTTATCCCTCATCTCCCCCCAAACTTTGCCACCCCAAGGGCCTGAAGTCGATTATATCATTCTATGCCTTTACGACCTCAGCTTAGCTCCCACTTATACGTGAGAACACATGGTATTTGGTTTTCCATTCCAGAGTTACTTCTCTTAGAACAATGGCCTCTAGCTCCATCCAAATTTCTGCAAAAGACAGTATTTCACTATTTTCACGGCTGAATAACATTCCATGGTGTGTATATATACCACATTTTCTTTATCCACTCATTGATTGATGGACACTCCGGTTGCTTTCATAACTTTGCAATTGTGGATTATGCTGCAAAAAACATACACGTGCAGGTGAACATTTATTTCGAGCAGCGTGCCTGGGGTATTTCACACCCAGCTGGGATCATTTTTCAATTTATTCTCTCTATAAAATAGACTCATCTGCAGCAATAATCATGAACTAAGGCAATAGCCATGAAATAAATGCATGCTGGGCATGGTAGCTCCTGCCTGTAATCTCAACACTTTGGGAGGCCGAGGTGGGCAGATCAGCTGACGTCAGGAGTTTGAGACCAGCCTGGTCAACATGGCGAAACCCTGTCTATACTAAAAATGCAAATATTAGCCAGGTGTGGTGGCATGTGCCTGTAATTCCAACTACTTGGGAGGCTGAGACAGGAGACTCACTTGAACCTGGGAGTTGGAGGTTGCAGGGAGGTGAGATCTCGCCGTTGCACCCCAGCCTGGGCAACAAGAGCAAAACTCCATCAAGAAAGAGAGAGAGAGAGGAAGGAAGGAAGGAAGGAAGGAAGGAAGGAAATGCAGACACTGAAAATTTGGTTAATGTCTGATATAATCGTATTTTATGTAAGTAATTGTCCAGTAACTAAGGTAACTTTAATAAAACCGAAGTATCAGCAAGCAGTGCAATTCCAGCAAGTCACTAAAGAATGATGTAGGCTGGGCACAGTGGCTCACACCTGTAATCCCAGCACTTCAGGAGGCTGAGGTGGGAGGATCATGAGGTCAGGAGTTCGAGACCAGCCTGGCAATATAGTGAAATCCTGTCTCTACTAAAAAAATAATAATAATAACAGTAGCCCGCAGTCCCAGCTACTTGGGAGGCTGAGGGCAGAAGAATCACTTGAACTCAGGTGGCAGAGGTTGCAGTGAGCCAAGATCCCGCCACTGCACTCCAGCCTGGGTGACTGGGTGACAGAGCAAGACTCCATCTCAAAAAAAAAGAAAATGATGTAACAACATTTTATTTTCTTGCCTGATTCTTTAGCATGAAAACAATGAACAACCTTGAAAGCATAAGTGTCCATTTTAAAGATATCATTTTAATTCAGTGCTAGAGTTCATGTATGAACTAAAATTTATACTTGCAAACAAATATACCTAACAGTTTGCAATGCTCCGCTGGTTTCAATACAAATAAAATCTACCTGTGGTCACAGCAAACTACAGAATTGAAGTCATTCAAGTTCTGTGTTTTCACCTTTAAATCATTGTGCTTTTATTATTTCTTTCTAATCTAAATCTAGGAAGATGAAGATGTATTATACTATCATGAGGTTTAGAGACACTCAAACCATTCCAAACCATTACGTTTCTCCAAATGAAAGTAGATAAGTTTTTGTTTGTTTTTTGCGACGAAGTCTCGCTCCATCTCGCAGGCTGGAGTACAGTAGTGCAATCTCTGTTCTCTGCAACCTCTGCCTCTCCTGGGTTCAAGCAATTCTCCTGCCTCAGTCTCCTGAGTAGCTGGGATTACAGGCGTGTACCATTATCTTGGGCTAATTTTTGTATTTTTAGTAAAGATGGGGTTTAGCCATGTTGGCCAGGCTCGTCTCGAAATACTGACCTCGTGATCCACCCTCCTTGGCCTCCCAAAGTGCTGGGATTACAGGTGTGAGCTAATGTACCCGGCCTGAGTTTCCTTTTATTTCTATTTATTTCTCTCTCTCTCTCTTTTTTTTTTTTTTTTTGAGATGGAGTCTCGCTCTGTCACCCAGGCTGGAGTGCACTGGTGCAAACTCTGCTCACTGCAACCTCCGCCTCCAGGGTTCAAGTGATTCTCCTGCCTCAGCCTCTGGAGTAGCTGGGATTACAGGTGCGTGACACCACACTCAGCTAAATTTTTTGTATTTTCAGTCCAGACAGGATTTTGCCATGTTGGCCAGGCTGGTCTCAAACTCCTGACCTTAGGTAATTTGCCTGCCTTAGGCTTCCAAAATGTGGGGATTACAGGTGTGAGCCACCTCGCCTGGCCTCTGTGTCTTTCTTTGTATCTATTCCTGTAGGGCTAACTCACTCATACAATGTGCTGATCTTGACACTGGACTGCGGTCACGTAAGATCTTGTCATTAGAGGAAGTTGGAAGTTGGCGGCAGGGGCCATGAGAGCTCTGAGCTATTTTTACTATTTCTTGTAAGTCTTTATTTCAAAATGTAAAAGTTATCAAAACAAACAACCACACACACACGCGCGCGCGCGCACACACACACACACACACACACACACACACACACACACAACAACTCAGCTGTAACCACAGCAGTTTTTTAGAACCAAGACTCAGAAAATGTTTTTTATTTTATTTACTTTTTTTTTGCGATGGAGTCTTGCTCTGTCACCAGGCTGGAGTCCAATGACTCGATCTTGGCTCACTGCAACCTCTACCTCCTGGGTTCAAGTGATTCTCCTGCCTCAGCCTCCCGAGTAGCTGGGACTATAGGCATGAGCCACTATGCCCAGCTAATTTTTGTATTTTTAGTAGAGACAGGGTTTCACCGTGTTGGCCAGGGTGGTCTCGATCTGTTGACTTCATGATCCGCCCACCTCGGCCTCTTGAAGTGCCATAAAAGATTTTTTCTCGGGGTGTGTTACTACTAACATTCTTTAGAATTGTGGGCATATATGAATGATAAAAGCGGACTGCCTTCTGGTGAGTTTTGTTCTTGCTCAATTCTCTGCCGACAATGTTGTGAGGTAAACTGCTTTCCCCACCCTGCCCAGGCACTGGGCTGGACCAAGAAGACACAAAGCTCAGTGAAACAGGACCCATACAGCAGACTGGGCAAGAGAGGCACTCCTGGAAAAATCATGCTTTGAAAATGCTTAATTAGGCCGGGCACCGCGGTGGCTCATGTCTGTAATCCCAGCACTTTGGGAGGCTGAAGCAGGTGGATCACCTGAGGTCAGGAGTTCGAGACTAGCCTGGCCAACATGGCGCGAACCTGTCTCTACTAAAAATATATAAAATTAGCCAGGTATGGTGGCATGAACCTGTAATCCCAGCTACTCCGGAGGCTGAGGCAGGAGAATCACTTGAACCCAGCAGGCGGAGGTTGCAGTGAGCTGAAGTCACACCAGTGCACTCCAGCTTGGGTGACAGAGTGGGACTCTGTCTAAAAAAAAAAATGCTTAATTGATGGTTGTGGTGGCTCACCCCTGTAATCCCAGCACTTTGGGAGTCCAAGGAGAGAGGATTGCTTAAACCTAGGAGTTCAAGACCAGCCTGGGCAACATGGCCGGATCCCATCTCTCCAAAAAAAATACAAAAGTCAACTGGGCATGGAGGTGTCTGCCTGTGGTCCCAGCTACTCAGGAGGCTGAGGTGGGAGGACCACTTGAGCCCAGGAGTCTGAGGCGCACTCCAGCCTGCATAACAGAGCAAGATCCTGTCTCAAAACTAAATAAAAATGCATAAAAATGCTTAATAGTAGGGTGACATAAGGGCTTCCTGAAGTCACAATTTTACTTTCTTTTACATCTGCCTTTTTATTGCAGTAATATATACATAGCATAAAACTGACCATTTTAATCATTTCTCAGCGTATATACAGTTCAGTGGCGTGAGGTACATTCACATTGTTGTGCAATTATAACCACCATCTGTCTTCAGCGAAACCGAAACAGCGTACCCATTAAACACTAACTTCCCATTCTTCCCTTCTGTTTATTTAATTTTTTTTTGGTTGGGGGGAGGGGTGGAGTCTCTCTCTGCCGCCCAGGCCAGGTTCAAGCAATTCTCTTGCCTCAACCTCCTGAGTAGCTGGGATTACAGGTGCCCGCCATCATGACCGGCTAATTTTTGTATTAAGGCGGGTGGATCACCTGAGGTCGGGAGTTGGAGAGCAGCCTGACCAACAGGGAGAAACCCCATCTCTACTAAAAATACTAAACTAGCCAAGCATGGTGGCACATGACTGTAATCCCGGCTCAGGAGGCTGAGGCAGGAGAATCACTTGAACCTGGCAGGCAGAGGTTGCAATGAGCCAAGACTGCACAATTGCACTCCAACCTGGGCAACAAGAGTGAAATTCCATCTCAAAAAAAGTCCTATTTTACAGACGAGAAAACTGAGGCACAGAGAGATCAAGGTATCAGCCCAAGATCACACAGCAAGGCAATGATGGAATCGGATTTGAACCGGGGCCAGCTGCCTCAGGGTCTGTGTTCTTTATGGCTGGGTTTCACCTGCCTAGACCAGGGTCAGGAGGAAGGCCGTGAGGGATTACTTCTCTGAGGATCTAAATCCAGAGCATTTGCTCTGGGCAAAGGCCCTGAGGTGTCTGGTAAATTGGAGGGACAGAGAGGCATTTGGTGAAGGCTGAGTGAGGTGGGGACAGCAGTGGGAGACAAGATGGGAAGTGACAAAGGAACTGCATTGCTCAGGGCTTGCTGGCCACAGCTGGGATTTTGGTCTTTAGCCCAGGGGCCTCAGGGAGCCACTGAAGGTTCTAGGCAAAAGAGGAGTGGCTCTTATTTCCTCTCTCTAGTTGTGCAGACTCCGGCATTACTGGGAAACAGTCAGAACTCCTTTGGGTGTAAGAAACAGAAGCAAGTGGCAGAACTGAACACAAAGTGAGGGGTCTAGGCATCCTGGTTCTGGCCACCCAGCTGTGTGGCCTTGGACAAATTGCTTTACCTCTCTGTGTCCCAGCTCCCTCATCTGTGCAATGGAGACTAATGCAAGTCAGGTGGTTAGAATAAGGATCTGGTGGCCGGGAGCAGTGGCTCATGCCTGTAATCCCAGCACTTTGGGAGGCAGAGGTGGGTGGATAACTTGAGGTCAATAGTTTGAGACCAGCCTGGTCAACATGCTGAAACCCCATTTCCACAGTATAAAAATTACCTGGGTGTGGTGGCACGCACCTGTAATCCCAGCTACTTTGGAGGCTGAGGCAGGAGAATCACTTGAACATGGGAGGCAGAGGTTGCAGTGATCTGGTATCACACCACTGCACTCCAGCCTGGGCAACAGAGCAAGACTCTGTCAGAAGAGGAAGAAGGATAAGGAGAAGGAGAAGAAGAAGGAGGAGGAGGAGGAGGGGAAGGAGGAGGGGGAAGGGGGAGGAGGAGGAGAGAAAGAAGAGGAAAAAGAAGAAGGAGGAGGGGGAGGAAGGGGGGAGAGGGAGGAGGAGGAGGAAGGGGAGGAGAGGAGAGGGGAGGAGTAGGAGAGAAAGAAGAGGAAGAAGAGGAGGAGAAAGAAGAAGGAGGAGGAAGAGGAGGAGGGGGAGGAGGAAGAGGAGAGGGGAGGAGGAGGAGAGAAGGAGGAGTGGGGGGGAGGAGGAGAGAAAGAAGAGAAAGAAGAGGAAGAAGAGGAGGAGGAGGAGAAGGGGAAGAAGAGGAAGGAGCAGTAGCCATGTGTAGGTCTCACCCAATCTCTAGACCCACAGGTCACAGGTGGAGGGAAGGGGACGTGGGGAATGACAGTGTTCACCAGCACTCACAGCCGGCTGATGCTATCCATCCACAGCCATCCACGGCCCTTGACCACACTTGGGGGGTTCACAGGCTTCCACGGGTGGACAACCCCATCTTCTGGGGAAAAAGGTGGGAGCCATTTTTATGCTGTATTAGCTTCTCATTGCTGTACTACCAATAAACACTAACTTGGCAGCTTAAACAGCACAACTCTATTCTCTTACAGTTCTGGAGGTCTCAAGATCTGGAAGACTGGGTGCGGTAGCTCACACCTGAAATCCCAGCACTTTAAGAGACCAAGTGGGGAGGATTGCTTGAACTCAGGAGTTTGAGACCAGCCAGGGCAACACAGCAAGGTCCCACCTCTACAAAAAAATTTTTAAAATAGCCTGGCGTGGTGGTGTGCACCTGTACTCGCAGCTACTCTGGAGGCTGAGTCTGGAGGCTTACTTGAGTTCAGAAGTTGGAGGCTATAGTGAGCTGTGACTGTGCCAGTGCTCTCCAGCCTGGATAACAGTAAGATTGTGGCTCAGAAAATAAATAAATAAATGAAGATATGGGCTACACTCAGTGTCAGCAGGCTGCATTCCCTTCTGAAGGCTTGAGAGAAGGATCTGTTTCCTTGTTTATTCAGGTTTTCAACAGGGTTTAGTTCCTTGCAGTTATGTTAATAGTTCTTTGCAGAATTCAGTTCTATTTGTATTTTTAGTAGGGATAGGGTTTCACCATGTTGGCCAGGCTGGTCTTGAACTCCTGACTTCAAGTGATCCGCCTGTCTTGGCCTCTCAAAGTGCTGGGATTACATGTGTGAGCCATCGTGCCTGGTCCCAATCTCTTTTGAGGTCCAATCAGTCATACTGGATGAGACTGCACCCTAATGACCTCATTTTAACTTAATTATTATTTTAAAGTTCTAATCTCCAAATACAGTCCCATACTCAGGTGCTGAGGGTTGGGCTTTCCACGTATGAATTTTGACAGGACATAGTGCATCCTATAACTGGAAGAGAAAGGCAGCCAGTGTGGCTGGAGGTGAACGAAGCAGGTTGGGAGGGAGGCAAAGGAGAGGTCTAGAGAGATCAGCAGAAGATTTGGGCCGTGGGAAGAACTTGCTTTATTTGCACATGATGAAAAGCCACAGGCTGGTTGAGCATAGTGGCTCACTCAGGGAGGCTGAGGAGGGTGGATCACCTCAGGTCGGGAGTTCGAGACCAGCCTGGCCAACAAGGTGAAACCCTGTCTCTACTAAAAATACAAAAACTAGCCAGGCGTAGTGGTGTGCACCTGTAATCCCAGATACTCAGGAAGCTGAGGCAGGAGAATTGCTTGAACCTGGGAGGCAGAGGTTGCAGTGAGCTGAGATTGTGCCACTGTACTCCAACCTGGGCAACAGAGTGAGACTCCATCTCAAAAAAAAAAAAAAAAAAAGCCACAGGCTGGCTGAGCACAGTGGCTCATGCCTGTCATTCCAGCACTTTGGGAGACTGAGGCAGGAGGATTGCTTGAGCCCAGGAGTTTGACACCAGCCTGGACAACATAGTGGGACCCTATCTCTAATAATAATAATAAAAAAAGCTGGTTGTGTTAGTGCACACCTATAGTCCCAACTACTCCAGAGGTTGAGGTGGGAAGATCACTTAAGCCCAGGAGTTCAAGGTTACAGTCTGCTATGACTGTGCCACTGCGCTCTAGCCTGGGTAACAGAATGAGACCCTGTCTTGGAAAAAGCAAGCAAGCAAGCAAGAGAGGCTGGGTGCTGTGGCTCACGCCTATAATCCCAGCACTTTGGGAGGCTGAGGTGGGCAGATCACCAGGTTAGGAGATCAAGACCATCCTGGCCAACACGGTGGATCCCCATCTCTACTAAAAATACAAAAAAATTAGTCAAATGTGATGGTGCGTACCTGTAATCCCAGCTACTTAGGAAGCTGAGGCAGGAGAATCACTTGAACTTGGGAGGCAGAGGCTGCAGTGAGCCGAGATCACACCACTGCACTCCAGCCTGGCGACAAAGTGAGACTCCATCTCAAAAAAAAGAAAGAAAGTAGGAAAGAAAGAAAGAAAGACAGAAAGAAAGAAAGAGAAAGAAAAGCCACTAGGATGTTCTAAGCAGGGACTAATGTGTTCTGAGCTATGTTTTGCAAAAGTCCTATGCATACAAGTGTCTTCTGAGAAGGTGACCAGGACACTAAGGAGGAGGCTTCTTCAGTCATTCAGCTGATCCCTGGAATGGGATGGAAGGATGGAGAGAGGTGGATGGTTCTGGCGGCATTGAGAGGGAAAGGACTTGTGGATCAATGTGCAAAACAGATACAGACCAGTTGGAAGTTCGTGATGGAAGAAACATGTCTATATAAGTGAAGTGATAAATCTACCTTCTCAAGTTAAACCTTTCAAGGAGGATCTGTTGGGCAGACACACCATTTCTTTTTATTTCCCTTTTGAGACAAGGTCTTACTCTGTTGCCCAGGCTGTAGTGCAGTGGCATGATCATGGCTCACTGCAGCCTCAAAGTCCTGGGCTCAAGGGATCCTCCCACCTCTGCCAAGTAGCTGGGACTAAGGTGTCACCATGTTTGGCTATTTTTTTTCTTTTGAGACAAAGTCTTGCTCTGTTTCCCAGGCTGGAGTGCAGTGTTGTGATCTCGGTTCACTGCAACCTCTACCTCCCAGGTTTAAGCAATTCTTGTGCCTCAGCCTCCCCAGTAGCTGGGATTACAGGCAGTCATCACCATGCCCTGCTAATTTTTGTATTTTTAGTAAGATGGGGTTTCACCATGTTGGTCAGGCTGGTCTCAAACTTCTGACCTCAGGCTATCTACCCACCTTGGCCTCCCACAGTGCTAGGATTGCAGGTGTGAGTCACAGCACCTTTCCTATTTTTTTTTGATTTTTAGTAGAGATGAGGTCTGGCTGTGTTTCCCAGGCTGGTCTTGAACTCCTGAGCTCAAGCAATCCTCTCGCCTCAGCCTTTCAAAGTGCTGGGATTACAGGCATGAGCCACCACACCCAGCTCCATTTCTTGTGTGCTGTGGTTTCCTTAGATTTTGGCCTAGTACTCCGTACACAGTGGGTGATCAATGAGTGTTTGCGGGATCAGTGGATGAATGACTTAAATGAGAACTGAAGAAATCGGGGGCCTGGGAGGCTGAGGCGAGAGGATTGCTTGAGCTCATGAGTTCAAGACTAGTCTGGGCAATATAGCCAGATATCATCTCTACTAAAAATCAAAAAGATTAGCCAAGCATGGTGGCAGACCCTGGGGGTGCGTGTGAGTATGGAGAGGGCGGTGGTCAGGGTCTTTAGTTCTGGGTGCTCAGGGTTGGGAGCAGCTGTCAGCTGGAGGCTTACCTATGACTCATAGGGGGAGGAGAGATTTCTAACAAGTTTTGAGGTAGTGAGCTCCACATCTCTGGGAGTGTGTAAGTGGGAAGGGCACTTGTTCAGAGGGTCGTAGAGGAAATTTCTGCCTCAGAAAGCTGAGGGAACAGGGAACCTTGGTCTGGTCTAAATGAGGATTCACTGGGTTTCCCAGGAGCCCAGGGGTGACAGGGTTTCTGCATCTCCCTTACTGCCTGTGGCACCTGAGACTCAGGCTGTCTCACATACCTCTGTGCCTTGTGGGGCTGGAGCTTGGAGTGGGTCTCCCTTGGGATCTGGGTGTCTGGCTTGCTCCAGGCATCATGGTTCTGAATTCCATGCCCTTGAACTTGGAGGTGCTGCCCCCTGGTGTGGAGGAGAAAGAAATGTCTCCTCAACACCCCATGACCTCCTGGTAGGGGGTTCTGTCCATTCTATAGGTTGAATCTGCCTTGGGGAGAGCCCGGCTGGGTCAGAGGGGGGTCCAATCCTGCATATTTGTGACCTGGGGATCTTGGGCTGTCAGTGGGGGACTCTCACCCCCAAGCTGAGGATCTCACACTAACCCAGTGTAAGCCTGGAGGCAGACCCTACCTAGTCTCCAGGACATATTAGGACAGGGCGGGTAGGGACTGTCTCATGGCAGACTTCAAGGGGAGGTGAGGTCTCCTCACTGCTCCACAAACAAATGCATTTCCACTCTGGAAGATTCCATGCATAAGCATGGTTCTTGCAGGTGAGTCAGACAGAGAGGGAGAGAAAGAGACAGAGAGAGAGATAGAGGGAGAGGTAGAGAGAGAGAGACACATACACTGGTTCAGGGAGAAAGAAACACATCAAATGAGGCCAGGTGTGGTGACTCATGCCTGTAATCCCAGCACTTTGGGAGGCAGAGGTGGGTGGATCACCTGAGCCCAGGAGTTGGAGACCAGCCTGAGCAACACAGCGAAGCCCCATCTCTACTAAAAATACAAAAAATTAGCTGGATGTGGTGGCGTGCACCTGTAGTCCCAGCTATTCAGGGGGCTGAGGTGAGAGGATCACCTGAGCCCGCGGAGGTCGAGGCTGCAGTGAGTCTTGATTGTGCCCCTGCACTCCAGCCTGGGGGACAGAGTGAAACCCTGTCTCAAAAACAAACAAAAAACCAAACACAGCAAGTGAGCACAAAACTCCAGAAAAGTTAGCAATGCACAGAAAGACACAGAAGGAGCCTACAGAGCCTGTGAAACGTGCTCCCTAAATAGTGGCTGAAGGAGTGAATAAATGAGTGAATGAGTGATTTCTTGGGCTGAGCGTAGAGACTTGACATAGACGTGGATAACCTCCAGCAGCTCCTGTCCACTGTGTTGATAAACTGAGGGATGTGTCCCGACCACTGGCTGGAGGTCCCAATGTCCCTTGGGCTGGGCTAGAGGGTGTGAAGACAGAGGGCCCTACCTCCAGAGGGGACCCAGGACACCCCATAGGGAGAAAGTCTAGCCTCCCCATTCCTGAGAGGCTGGATTCCCCCTCCCTGGCAGGGACAGGGTGGGACGGGAGAGGCCTCCTCAAGCATCCCCAGTGCACATCCCAGGGAAAACTCATGGGGACTCAGAGGAACGGGCTGAAAGATGGTCTTTTTTTTTTTTTTGAGATGGAGTCTCGCTCTGTTGCCCAGGCTGGAGTGCAAAGGCATGATCTCAGCTCACTGCAACCTCCACCTCCCAAGTTCAAGCAATTCTCTGCCTCAGCCTCCTGAGTAGCTGGGATGACAGGCGCCTGCCACCACACTGTGCTAGTTTTTGTAGTTTTAGTAGAGATGGGGTTTCACCGTGTTGGCCAGTCTGGTCTTGAATTCCTGACCTCTTGATCCACCCGCCTCAGCCTCCCAAAGTGCTGGGGTTACAGACGTAAGCCACCACACCCGGCCTGCAAGATGAACTTTTAATGGAATGGAGGGAGATGGGGATGCCTAGCCTGGGACACGTGGTCACTGGGTGCCTGTGCTGGGGCGAGTGAGAACCAGCGTGCAGGTGAAGCTCCTCGCCTGGGGTATCTGCCCCAGGGTTGCAGTGGACTGGGAAGCCCTTACGAATGTCACCACCCACTGATGTGCAAGTGTTGCTTCATAGTGTGGGGCAGGGAATGGTCTTGAGGAGTGGGTTCTGGAGAGCCTTGGGGAGTTCTAAGGTGGAGTGTCTATCACAGGGTGACCTTGGGAGGGTATCTTTGGGGAAGTCTGTGGAGGAGAGAGTCTTGAGAGGTGTTGGAACACAGAGGAGGTCCTAGGGTCTAGTGGGGTTATTATAGGATGGTCTTGGGGACAGACGCAGGACATTTGGGAGGCTGGCTCTTTTCTGGGAGGAGTTGGAGGCTGAGACATGGGGTCAGGAAGTGCCCTGTGAGAGTGAACATTTGCGGGTCCTTCAGGGGGAGATGCAGTGCAAGAAATTGGTCTTAGAGCAACAGGGGTCCACCCTGGGGTTTCGGTGGTGGTGGTGGGGATGTATCTCAGAATATGATGTGCTTTGGGAGGATGGATGGGAGATTGGTTATGGGAGCACCTGGCAGGTGGAGTGGGGCCAAAAGAGGTCTGGGGGAAAAATCCTGAGGGGAGGGGAGAGTTTTGAAAAGATTGTGGAACTTTGCAGGGATGACGGGACCATTGTAAGAGACCCTTAAAAGTCAGAATCCAGGTCTCTGTGATGGATGTCAGGGGGTCAGCCCCTGTTGGGGGCATCCTAGGGAAAACCAATGAAGAGGTGGATTTGGGGTGCTGAGAACCAGAGGTGTCATGACAAGTGGAATTTGGGGGTGTGTTGGGGGATTAGAAATAAGGGGCAGATTATGGGGGTGCACCTCGTGGTTGGAGCACTCATGCATGGGAAGATTTTGGGAGGAGGTTGGAGTATTTCAGGGTAGAGAGTGGATTGGCGGTTCCTGAGAAGCATATTAAAGGGGGTGGCAGAATGGAGGGTTTGGAGCGCAGGGGAATCTTGGGGTGCGCTATCAAAAGCAATAGATAATGGGGTGAGATTAGGGAGTCAGAATTTGAGGATGTCTTGGAAACATAGTGGGTAATTAGCGAATGTGTGTGGGATCAATGCATGCATCACTTAAACTAGAAATGGAAGGAATTGGGGATGTGACTTGGGAGACAACAGACCCTAGGTGTGTGTGTGGGCATGGGGCAGATGGTCAGAGCCTTTCATGTTCTTCATGCTGGGGTTGGGGGCAGGTGCTAGGTGGGGGCTTACCTATGACTCATAGGAGGTGAGATTTCTAACAACAGCCTTGAGGTAGTGAGCTTCCCATCTCTGGGAGTGTATAAATGGGAAGGGCATTTGTCCAGAGGTGGTGGAGGGAGGGGGTGCCCCAACCCAAGGGTGTCTGGGGAGAGGCACAGATCATGGGAGGATGGGTTGACAGGATTAGAACTTAGTGTTCTGTTGGGGAAGGTGGGTTTAAGGGGTCAGGATTGGGGTGTCTCAGAGCATGCATCATAGGAGGTGAGTTAGGTCAGCCTGTGGAGCGGGGTGTCCAGGAGTGGATGGGGCAGGCCCTGGAGGAAGGACAGGACACAGCCGGCTGTAGCAGAGGCTTTACTGCCCCTACGCCCTCCCCAGATCTACCCTGGTCAGTAGCATTTGCGGTACACAATATAGGGACCCTGTTCCTGGTACTGCTCCCTCAGGACCCAGCAGGACTGGAAGGCACGCAGGGAGGCCAGGATTGAGCCCCCGATCCACACGGAGAAATTCCTGGTGGGCTGGGCAGTCACCACCACGTGAGTCTTGGGGGACAGGGCGTGCAGCAGCTCTGCCCGGAAACGATCCTTGAAGCCAGCAAAGAGCGAGGACCCCCCACAGAGAAGCACATGCTTGGCCAAGTCAGTGCGCACCTCCAGGGGCACCTTTAGGAGACTCTGCTTGGCCATGGTGGAGAGGCCCAAGGGGGACAGCCCAGGGACCTCTGGGGGGTTGAACAGCAGCTCCGGACACTGGAACAGCTCCTTGCCCAGGATGACTGTGCACCCATCGGGCAGCTTCAGGGTCTGCTTGTACTCCTGCTCCGGCCGGGCCTGCTCCTTCTGGAAGTCAGAGGCCACGTAGCAATAGTGGTGCTTAATATTCTCCACCGTGTCCAGGTCCTGCTGCCCCAGGGGCAGGCCGGACCCCAGGAGCATCTCTGCCAGGAAGGCCGTCAGGTGGTTGCCTGCCAGGTCCAGGCGCTCCGTGGCATGGGGCAGGTTGTAGCCCTGGAAGACCGGCACCGTGTAGGTGACTCCGTGTCCTGTGTCCACCACCAGCCCGCTGACACGCCCGTGGGCGTAGACGGATAGTACCGACTGCGATGCCACGTACATGGCTGGAGAGCACAACGACTCGAAGGCTACCTCCATTAGCTTCTCGCGGTTGGTGGCCGGGCTGAAGGGTGGGTCCGAGAACAGCAGCGGGTGGTCACAGGTGGCCACTTGGAGGTCGTGCTCCAGCAGGTGGCACCAGATGAGCTCGGCGGCATCCCAGTCCACAACGATGCCGTTGTGCATGGGTTGTACCAGTGTCAGCTCCGGGCGCAAGCGGGCGGCCTCACCGATGAACGTCTGCAGCCCAGATTGCCCCAAGGTGGTGGGTTTCTTGGGATGGCATCCCAGGATGGTGGCCACGGTGTAGGTGGGCCTGCCCTGCCCTGCGAAACCTACCTTACAGGTGCCCGTGCCCATGTCAATAACCACAGCGCCCGTCTTTGGTGGCAGCCTGTCAGCCACCAGGCCGGGGGAGTCTCGCTGCAGGGCCTTGTTCACTGAGTTGGAACTGGGGTTCGGGCCAGGCCTGGGGGCCTCCAGGGAGGACTGCGATTCCGAGGGCTTGGGGGGATTTGCATCCATGATTGCAGGAGGCCAGGTGAGGGGGGTTTTCCTCTGGGGTTGGGGGTGTGGGGAGGAGAGGTTGAGACATGGCCAGTGGTGACCGCAGGCAGAGAGGGGGAGGATATGGGCCCCCGCAGTCTATGACATCACACTGCCCCTCAGCCTTCTCAAGACATCACAATGCAGCCAAGAGGATGGGGCCTCCACCAGTCCTGCCTGCCCCAAGGCTGTCATCTCTTCTGGCTTCCCTCCGAAGAGCCAAATTTGGAGGAGGAGATGAGTGTTTCAGAGAAAGGCCCTCTGACACATTTCTGAAGCCAGTAATGTTGCCAAGCAAAAGGGCTTGCTGCCGGATGCGCTAGAAGCTAATATGATGGCACCTGGTTTTTGAGAAAAGAAAAGCTTTTGATTGCGAGTTGACCCACTGGGAGATGGGAATTCAGTTCAAATCTGTTTCTCCGCTGGCTTTAAGGCAGTAATTTTATTAGAAAAAAAAAGGTGGGGGGATTCTGGGATTAGCAGATGGCTGGTGGAAGGAAAGGGGAGGTCTGGGAAGTCCTGGGGGGCCTGCACAGGTATCTTCATAGGCTGCATGTGCAAATTTACAGGGAGTGAAACAGGCAGTGGAAATTCGAAGTGTGGTCAGCAAGCTCTTTCTACACCGACTCCAGTTGGCTATGTTGGTTCCAGCTGATTTCAGCCAGTTAAAGCCTCATAAGTGGGGCTGGGCACAGTGGCTCACACCTGTAATCCCAGCACTTTGGGAGGTTGAGATCGCCTGAGGTCAGGAGTTCGAGACCAGCCTGGTCAACATGGTGAAACCCATCTCTATTAAAAATACAAAAATTAGCTGGACATGGTGGCACATGTCTGTGGTCCCAGCTACTGGGAAGACTAAGGCAGGAGAACCACTTGAACTCAGGAGGCATAGGTTGAAGTGAGCTGAGATCGTGCCACAGCACTCCAGCCTGGGCAATGGAGTGAGACTCTTTCAAAAAAGAAAAAGAAAAAAAAGTTAGCCGGGCATGGTGGCACTCGCCTGTAGTCCCAGCTACTAAGGAGGCTGAAGCGTGAGAATCTCTTGAACTCGGGAGGTGGAGGTTGCAGTGAGCCAAGATCATGCCACTGCACTCCAGCCTATGTGACAGAGTGAGACGCTTTCTCAAAACAAACAAACAGGCCAGGAGCAGTGGCTCATGCCTGCAAACCCAGCACTTTGGGAGGCTGAGGTGGACGGATCACCTGAGGTCAAGAGTTCAAGACCAGCCTGACCAACAGAGAGAAACCCTGTCTCTACTAAAAATATAAAATTAGCCAAGTGTGGTGGCGCATGCCTGTAATCCCAGCTGCTCAGGGGGCTGAGGCAGGAGAATCACTTAAATCCGGGAGGTTGCAATGGAGTTACCATTGCACTCCCGCCTGGGCAACAAGAGCAAAACTCCATCTCAACTAACTAACTAACTAACTAAATAAATAAATAAACAAAAAACCCTCACAAGTGGAAGGTATTTCAGTAAGTTGTTTCTTTTTTGATCTGACATCCTGTAAACTCAAACATTTCTTTGGGGCATGGTTTCAGTAAAACCATGTAAAATTGGTTTCTCTAAAATTGGCCATTCTTTCAGGAAGACTCAGGAATCCTCCTCTGGGTATTTCACCATGAAGCTATTTACAGTGTAGTAGCAGAGAGCTTGTCATAGGCCTCCCTAGAATATTAGAATATTCCTTCTCAGAATATTAATCAGCAGGTGGCCGGCTAACATGGTTTCCTGGTTTCCAAATGGAGACAGAAGCCCGCCTTGGGTGGGGATGGAGAGAGGCTGGGAGAGGCAGGAACAACCTTGTCCTAGGTTCTTTTCTTTCTCTGCTATGTCCACTGCCTGGATCATTCTCCCTGTCCTATTCCTGTCAAGAAGGAATTTGCCTCTTCAAATCTCAGCCTGATGCCACCTCCTCCTGGAAGCCAACCCTGACTTGTACTCTGTACTCAAACTACATGGCAGATGGGGGAGATCTGCCTTGCCTCCAGGGGTTCCTTCCTGATTCCTCCTGGCAGGAGAGGGTCTCAGTGAGATACAAGAAGGGGCTTTTGGTATAGATAAAAGGGGAGGGGGTGCATTTGGGAGGAAAGAATTGTCTCAATAATAAATAGCAGGCTTCAAAATGCATTCAAAGAGTTGCTTCAAGACCATGACTGTTTTTGGTGATATCAGGTATCGATGGTTACTTAAAGCAAAGAAAACCTTTTTTTTCTTAGTGTATGTTCATGCATGTGGTGTTAGAAATCACCAGGAATGATCAGCCTGGCCAAGATAGTGAAACCCCGTCTCTACTAAAAAAATGCAAAAATTAGCCAGGCATGGTGGCAGATGCCTGTAATCCCAGCTACTCGGGAACGTGAGGCGGAGAATTGCTTGAACCTGGGAGGTGGACGTTGCAGTGAGCTGAAATGGCACCACCACACTCCAGCCTGGGTGACAGAGCAAGACTCCATCTCAAAAAAAAAAAAGACAGAAAAAAAGAAAATCACCAGGAATAGTGCTATTGATCATCTTATGGAATATCTAAGTGAAAGTGGTTTAATTTTCTAGTTGTGTATATATTACTCTGCCAGAGTGGGGTTCATTGAGGATTTTAATCATTGACTTAGTTAATTACTGGTATGTAATGGAAATATTTGCTCAGCTATTTATGGAGAGCCCAGATACTTTTTTGGACTGTTCACAACAACCAGAGACACTAAGTGATAACACTTCATTGTTTTCCATTTTTTTGTGTGTGACTAGGGCTTGCTCTCTCATCCAGGCTGGAGTGCAGTGGTGCAATCACTGCTCACTGTAGCCTTCTCAACCTCGTGGGCTCAAGCAATTGTCCCACATCAGTCTTTGAAGTAGCTGGGACGACAGGCATGTGCTACCATGCCCAGATATGTTTTTAATGTTTTCTAGAAATGGGGTCTTGCTGTTTTGCCTAGGCTGATCTTAAACTCCTGAGCTCAAGCAGTCCTCCTGCCTTGGCCTCCCGAGGTGCTGGGATTATAGGTGTGAGCCACCACACTTGACCTTTCTTCACTTTTAAATTTTAAAATGTGGCAACTTTTTCAGCAACTTTATGACTTAGTAGTGGGTACTATCTCTATTTTTTTGATGGAATAGAAGCTCAGAGAGGCCAAGTAATTGTCCAAAGTCACAACTGGGATGAGGGAGAGGCAAGAGTAGAGCCTACATCTTAGACTTACTGCAGTGGCTGTGAATCTGGGAAATTGCGAAATCTACGATACACCCAAGACAGCCAGGCATGGTGGCTCGTATCTGTAGAGCAAGCTACTA
The DNA here is from genome assembly GCA_031835075.1 of Saguinus oedipus. Classification (NCBI taxonomy): domain Eukaryota; kingdom Metazoa; phylum Chordata; class Mammalia; order Primates; family Cebidae; genus Saguinus; species Saguinus oedipus. The sequence goes on from CM063187.1 coordinate 8,309,100, forward strand.
GGAAGGCTGAGGTGGGAGGATCACTTGAGCCCAGGAGTTGGAGGCTGCAGTGAGCTATGATCACACCACTGCACCCAGCCTGGGTGACACAGCAAGACCCTCTCTCAAAGAAAAAAACAAACAAAAAACCCACTAAAAGGCAGAGGCAAAGGTTGGGACTCTCTGAGCCTCCATTTCCTCTTCTCTTGGGTGAAATGACGATACCGTGTCTGGCACTTAATAGATGCTAGCTTCTGAGATACCGAAGCAACAATACAGAAAAGAGCATGATTATAGGCAGCAAAGCCATGATGCGCTTAAGGCCAAAGGTCTGGGGCCTTCTGGGGTTTAAGCCCTGGCTCCTCTGCTTAATAGCTGATGCAAAATTAACTGTGCCTCAGTTTCCCCATGTGCAACATGGGAGTAATAATAGTGCCGACCTCAAAGTGCAGCTATGAGGGTGGGCAAATTATTATTTTCAAGTGTTTAGCTCAGTGGTTCATACATAGTAAGTGCTATGTGAGGATTTGTTACGTAAATGACAATTACTGTGGTCTTTGTGTGTGTGAACGTATGACAACTGGAACATCTGAGCAATTTGAAATGGAATTGGGAATTTAAATGGGCATTTATCTAAAAAGGGCACTTCTTGCACACACATCAAGTGGACTTCAGATCTGTGCAGTGGACTTACTCGAAGGCTGCCTGGGCGAGCTAATTTTTCCACCCAGTCTCGGATCTCAGAGAGATAAGATGTATAGTCTCCTGCCTACCAGCAGGGGGTACCCAAAACCCCATCTCTGCAAAAAAGAATAATACAAAAAAAAAAAAAAAAAAAATTAGCTGGGCATGGTGGTGCACGTCTGTAGTCCAAGCTACTTAAGAGGCTGAAGCTGGAGGATCAATGACCCAGGAGGTCGAGGCTGCAGTGAGCTATGATCACACCACTGCACTCCAGCCTGGGCAACAGAGTGAGGAACTGTCTTAAAAAAAAATCTTCCTAGGTCAGCCTGCTGTGCATTTAGTGCTGAGAACCACTGATTTCTTGAGCAGTCTTGCCACAAACTCTGGAGAACAAAAGGGAATGATGTATGAATCATGTCTTTTCATTCTGTTCTTTTGAGGCTGCGGTATTTTGGAGTCTTGCTGAGCCTGGAGAGACAGCTCCTCCTGACTACCCAATGCTTAGAGGTAGTAAATAATTTGTTTGCAACTTCAGCTTTCCTGTGCAAACCACCAAATCCAGAGCCCATACTCCCCTCCCACCTCCTCTATCAGGCTCTTGAATTCCAGCCCACTATCCTCCATGTTGGCCAAATTAATGTGTGTATCACCAAACTATCTCATGGTGATTTGTATTAGCATCACCCTGAAGCTAGAAAAATTAAATTGAATTAAATAATTTTTTTCACATTTTTGCTATTTATAATCATTTGTGGCATACCCTGTTCAAGTTTTCTACCCATTTTTGTCTGCTGTATCTTTAATAATCTGACAAAAGTTGTATACATTCTGGTTTGATGTACTATTGTTTTTTTTAATTTGAGACAGACTCTTGCTCTGTCACTGAGGTGGGAGAGTAGGGGAGTGATCTTGGCTCACTACAATCTCCATCTCCTAGGTTCAAACAATTCTCCTACTGGTCTCGAACTCCTGATGTCAAGTGATCTGGAGTAGCCTCCTGAGCAGCTGGGATTACAAGTGCCTGCCACCACACCCAGCTACTTTTTGCATTTTTAGTAGAGACTGGGTTTCACCACATTGGCCAGCTGCCCCTCGCCCCCAACACACTTTCACAGGCAGTTCACAAATCCAGTCAAAATTCCCTTCAGGTCATCCTGAAATTCTAAGCAGTATTAGTCCGACGCTCTAAGGTCGAACTTCTAAAGCACCTTCCTACTTGGATAGCAAGAAAGAAGCTGAACACATGGCAGGAATTCAACCAGAGATGCTCAGAAATGCTTGTGAATTTCCTTCTGCTTCTGTTCCCTTGAAACTTCATTTCATAAACGTAACATTCCCCAGAATATCCACCGTGAAGATTAACATATTTTCATTGCATGAAAATATAAAAGGCACACATCAAAACTATTTCAGTGATGGATGAACTGGGCATTACAGAAAGTGTCCCTCATTATTAGGCAAGACATAGAGGATGGGGGTGGGGGGGCAGGAAGCAGGTTGGCTGTTGCTGGGATAAGGCAGATTCTGTAGGCTGATAATCTGTTGATTGAGTTATGTCTGTAGACTGATAATCTATTAATTGAGTTATGTCCAAACCCTCCTTGCAGGCCCCTCCCATTGTCCTACCGGGAAGAGCCAATCACATCAGTTTCTGCTGACAAATCCCCTGGCTCCACCCCCTGCTGACAGTATAAAGGATCTCCCCAAGAGCTCAGTTGTCAGAGCCTGATCCGCCTGCTCTGTCGCTCCACAACCCGAGTCTGTTGAACCAGCTTTGGAGCTGACACTCGACTCTCGAAGGAAGTAAAGAATCCAGGGGCCAAAAGGAAATCTTTGTGGGACACAGAGAAACACTGGCACTGGCTGACTTGGAGAACCCTGGAAATTTAAACCATGAAAGGTTCCCGGCGCCCAAGAAGCCCCAGTGATTCCTGCACAGGATCCAGGAGCGACCACGCAGGAGCGAGCAGGTGAGCTGTGCTGTGTGCTGGGGACACCTGCAGGGTGACCTGCCTGTGGGGTGTGTGGGTGTGTGTTGGAGAGTGGGGTAGGAGGAGGAGATGCATGAACCTGCAATGATATTGGATGTTTTAAATTTGGGGCAAGAGGGAAGTGAGGCACCTGTAAGTCATCACAAGGTGCTGGGAAGGCTTCTACAACCCAACTACACACGTGTCTGAGGGCTGCCCCACTTCCAATCCCCTTCCCACCCAGGGAAGGGGCTCTGTGGTCTGCAAGAAGGGAGCTTGTAGGACATGATGTGAGGAGTTAATGATCTACTAAGAAAAACATTTTTTTCTTCCTTTTTAATTTTTTTATTATTTACTAATTGATTTTATTGAGATAGCGTCTCACTCTGATTGTCTAGATTGGAGTGCAGTGGTGTGATTTTGGCTGACTACAGGCTCCCCCTCCGAGTCTCGGGTGGTCCTCCTGCCAGGGCCTCCTGAGTAGCTGGGACCAGAGGCGTGCACCACCATGCTCCCCTAATGTTTTCTATTCTTAGTAGAGACTAGGTTTCACCATGTTGCCCAGGCTGCTCTAAAACTTTTGGCCTTAAGCAATCCTCCTACCTTGGCCTCCCAAATTGTTGGAAATATTGGTATTAGCCACCATGTCCGGCAAATTTCTTCTTTCTTTTTTTTTTTTTGAGATGGAGTCTCACTCTGTTGCCAGGCTGAAGTGCAGTGGCGCCAGGTTGGCTCACTGCAATCACCGCCTCCCGGGTTCCAGCAATTCTCCTGCCTCAGCCTCCCAAGTAGCTGGGATTACAGGTGTTTTTAATTTGTATTTTTAGTAGAGACGAGGTTTCACCATGTTGTCCTCAATCCTGACCTGGGGATCCGCCTGCCTAGGCCTCCCAAAGTGCTGGGATTACAGGCGTGAGCCAGCATGCCCAGACATTTGTTGTTGTTGTTGCTTTTATTTGCATCCTAAGACCCATTCCTACATTACCTGTATAGACAGAGGTGTCACATTTCTGGCACCTCACCATCTTTCTCCAGGTCCTCACACCCAAGGAGAGGTTTCCAATTCTCATCTTCATGTGCTCCTGAAAGAGTTAACTACTCCCTGTGGGCACAGACCCTCCTCCCCTGCCTTTTCCTAACCCAGGGAAGCTCAGGAGGTAGACGGGGATGAGAACAAGAACAGCTGGGAGTCAGGACAGATTGGGAGCAGGTGTCACAGGAAGTGGATGATGAGTCTGTGACCTTGAATGCAAGGCAGGGAGGTGGAGTGAGTTTGTGGGGATTCAGGGAATTGGACGGTAGGTCACTGTGCCCGAGATCTAACTGTGTCTCTCTGTCCTGCAGCTCCTCCAGCACACAATCAAATGCCCCAAAACGCCAGAAAGTGGAGGAACTGGGTCCTCAGCCAGGTAAGGCATCTTCTCTTCTTCATCCTGAGTCCCGGTGTCCCATCTCATCATGAGAGGAGCAGGTGTGCTCTCCGGGGTGTCTCGAGCCTCCTCCTGCAGCCCAATGGGCAGGTGTCCTGTACCTGGTTTCTTCTGCATTTGGTCTTTCTCACGGTGGCACCTTTAACCCCCAAGGGCATCCTGCATGACCAGGGCTCTCTCACCTGCACACTCTGCTCTCTCCACAGGTGCAGAACCAGCTCCAGTGCAGCCAGGTCCCCATCATCCTGGACAGCTGCCCCTGGAACTGCTCCAGGTAAGGTCACACCGCGTAGGTGGGTGTGGGTGAGACAGCTCTGCCTGAGCTCCAGGCCCTAGGAGACTTCCAGGAAATGGCTGTCCCAAGGGGTGTCAATACAAGTGCAAATTCTGGGTGTCCCTGGAGAGTTTAGTTGGTGGCTGGGGAAGTTGCAGGCAGCTCCCTGTCTTGGTCTGCCCCTGTCTGAGCCTCCCTGAGAGGACAATGAATGACCCATGGCTTTTCTTTCCCAGGGCCCACAGCTTCCCCAGAGGAAGGTGATCATCGTGGTCTTGGAACCAGGAATAGTCCTGCGCCTGCGCCTCGGAGAGGAGGTCCTGGTGCTGGACCCAGAGGGAGCCCTGCAATTCAGCCTCCTCAATGTGCTCCTCCTGGTGGTCCCTGAGCAAGCCTTCATGTCCTTGAAGGCTCTCTCGTACCTTGCCCAGGCCCACTGGCTCCTGCTTGGGAGTGCAGAGACTGTCTGGCAGATTGACATTGAAAATGCATCTGTGAGAGTCGAAAGAGAAGAGTGTGAGTGTGCCGTGCCTTCAGTAGAAGAGGGTGAGGCTCCTCAAGCCTTCCTGCCCACGATGGGACCCCCATCAAACCTCGTGCATGGAATCAACCCTCCTTCCCAGCACATCCTCTACCTCAAAGCTTACTACGGAGCGCCTGTCCCCCAGGGCTCATCCCAGATGCCCAAGCCTGGTCCCTTGAGACAGGCTCTGCTTGAAGAACTCCAGTTGGATCTCCATGTCCTGGAGTTCTCACCCAGTCAAGGGCCCAGAATTTACCACAGGGTTCTACGGAGGCCAAAGTGCACGGCCCGAAGACGTCTCTTCTAAGGCTGATGGGCCATGAACCCTCAGGCCCCAGATGGGAATCGGAGAGTTTCTATTCAGAATCAAGCACACCTGCTTTTTCATGGTTTCTCTGCACCTTGGAGGAGAGAGACGCTGCACAGAAATGCGTTGTCTTTTACCCTGAAACTTTGTTCTGCTTAGATGCTCTTGATTTGTATAAAAGAACAACCTTGAAATTGGGGAATAAACTATTTGCAAATCTCGTATACATGCAAGGACTACTCATACTCAGAGTACAAAAAGAATTGACGAAACTCCAATAGAACAAATGTTTCTGTTCAAAAGCCAGCAAAAGACTTGAACAGACATTTCCTCCAAGGGGATGTAAAAGACCCACTTCAAAAAGTGTTTAACATCCCTCCCCTGGGGAAATGTGCATCAAGTATGCCTTGAAATACAACCAAGAAGCTCTTAGAGAAGCCACCCTGTGACAATGACTGCCCATCCCAAGGGCTGCAGAACATGTGGAGAAGCTGGAACACTGTGACGGTGCTGGCTGGAATCCAAATGGGACCACCGTCAGGGCTGAAACAGTTTTACTGATTCATAATCAATTAAATAGGCACTTAGCATTGGAACCGTCTTTCCCACCTTGAGATAGTTGTTCTAAAGAAATTAGAACTCACCTTGCCAAAGCGGAGGGCAGAGGTTTCTAGCATCTGTCTTCACCATCACCAAAAGATGGAAGGGACTTTAAAGTCATTCAACAGCGGATAGAAGCAGGAACAGTGACCCAGTCTTTCAATGGGGTGCAATTCGGCAATAAATGGGATGGGATTTTTGTTTGTAAATTTAGTTTTGGGTAGCGAGTAAGTTGTTGGAATACTTGAAGGCATGTTTGGACTCTTAGGCTGTGTGAAACTTATCCTGAGATTCTAACTCTCACGAAATTGACATGCACGTCAAGCACGTGTGATCGAAATTCGGTTTCCAATTGAGGTTTGTTGTACCGGTAAAACACATAGGAGATTGTGTAGCTGAGAATGCAGTATGGTAGCACGGGGCTACAAAAACATTGTAGCATTGTAGCAATGAAGCACTGTGTCTTATTCATCATTGTGATGTAGATTGTATTGCTGTTGTTTATATCTGCATTACTTAGGTTAAATAAAAATGTTAAAAGTGATTTTTATCTATTTGCGTTTATATTCTCTACTGTGTTTGCTCAAAATTTTCCATTTCTGGCCGGGAACAGTAGCTCACACCTGTAATCACAGCACTTTGGGAGATCAAGGCAGGTGGATCACCTGAGTCCAGGAGTTGGAAACCAGCCTGGGAAGCACACTGAAACCCCATCTCTAGAGAAAATGCAAAAATTAGGCAGGCAGTGGGATCTCCCCACTGGAGAGGCTGAGGTGGGAGGATAACTAGAGTCCAGGAGGCAGAGGTTGCAGTGATCTGAGATCGTGCCATTGCACTCCAGCCAGAGCTGACAGTGAGGCCCTGTCTAAAAATAATAATAATAATAATAAAATAAAACTCCGTTTCTACAGCACATTGTTTTATTTCTATTGGGTACAAGGCATAGATGGCAGAGCCCACAGTAAGTGGACAGAGATAAAATTTATCAAGGCAAAAGTGTATCCCCCACACCACAGACAACAGCACACACATACACACACACACACAAAATCACAAAACACATTTACGAATCGATGTATACCCCCACCACAGGTCATCTTCGAATTTCCCTCAGTGTTTCCCAAATGCCTGAGTTTGTACTTCTAAAGAGTCTTGTGAATAGACCCCCAGAGGTGGCTTGTTGGGCAATTCTGTAGGAATTGTAATTAGAAACTCTCTGACAACATCCTGTATATTTTCCTTTACTTCCTTTTTTTTTTGAGGTAAGGTCTTATTCTGTCATCCAGGGTGGAGTGCAGTGGCACCATCTCAGTTCAGTGCAACCTCTGCCTCCCGGGTTCAAGCAATTCTCCTGTCTCAGCCTCCCAAGTAGCTGGGACTACAGGTACATACCACCACGCCCTGTTAATTTTTATGTCTTTAGTACAGTTGGGGTTTCACCACATTGGTCAGCCTGGTCTTGAACTCCTGACCTCAGTGATCTGCCCACCTTGGCCTCCCAGAGTGCTGGAATTACAGGCGTGAGCCACCATGCCCAGCCTACTTCTATTTTTTAGGAATGCAAACAAATTATGAATAAAAATCCCCAAAACAGTCAGTATAAAAGTCATTTTTCTTTTTACTGTGGAAACATAAGCACATAAAAAATTACCATTTCGACCAATGGATAAAGAGGCTATAGCACGAAGTGAGAATCACTCTTATGCCCTGTCTCCTGGAATGGTGGTGGTGGTGGTTGGGGGAGGGCAGGGCTCTCTTCCCCCACCAGGAAGCACCAAGGTTAGCAGATCCAGTGGTCAAAAAACAGTATTCTTTACTGCTATATTTATTCATTCACTAACATGCAATTTCTAACATTACAGCTCATCCAACACAACTACTCATTAAGACATAGTTAAGGAAGGAATGCACTAAAAGTGATTAGAAATACTAACATTTCTTTTCACACTTTTTTTTTTTTTAGAACAGACATTTGTTTATCACAGTTCTAGAGGCTGGAAGTCCAAGGTAAGGATGCCAGCACGATGAGGGACTGGTGAGGACCCTCTTCCAGGTTGGACACTGTCATATCCTCCCTGTATCCTCACATGGAAGGGGCTGTCGAGCTCTCTTCTGTCACTCTCAGAAGGGCACTAATCCCAACTATGAGAGCTCCACCTTCCTAATCTCATCATCTCCCAAAGGCCCCACCTCCTAATAGCTTCACATTGGAGGTCTGAGGGTTAGAATTTAAGCCTAAAGGAAAAACCGTTTGCTTTCTGAGACAGTCTTGCTCTGTTGCCAGGCTGAAAGTTCAGTGACATGATCTCAGCTCACTGCAGCCTTGACATCCCAGGCTCGAGTGATCCTCCCACCGCACCCTCCCAAACAGCTGAGACTACAGGCACTTAAAACCATACTTAGCTGATTTTTAAATTTTTTGTAGAGATGGGGTCTTGCTATGTTGCCCTGGCTGGTCTCAAACTCCTGGGCTCAAACAATTCTTCCACGTCAGCCTCTCAAAGCACTGGAATTACAGGCATGAGGCATCACTGTCAGCCCATGATATTATTTCCTGTCTTGGATTTCCTATCTAATAATGATTACTGGTGGTAAGGATGCTCACAAGTTACAAGAGTAAGGATAATGGAATCACCACTATCTTGGTGATGCACCATCTAAAACCCATGCCTTCTTCAATTCCAATCACAGAGACGAGCACAGGAAGCTTTTGCACATTTTCTTTCATGATTTGGCCTAGAAGTGATACATCTAGTCTTGATTTTAGAATGTCCATTTTAAAAATCAAGGACATGAGGCCAACGCAGTCTTCTGTGTGCCCAGAATGAGATGACAACTGTATAAATGTCTGAGGCAGTTATTCAATTATTCTTCAATTCACCAATTTTTTTTTTTTTTTTTTTTTTTGGAGACACAGTCTCACCCTGGCGCCCAGGCTGGAGTGCAGTGGTGCGATCTTGACTCTCTGCAATCTTTGCATCCTAGGCTCAAGTGATTCTCGTGCTTCAGCCAGTTGTGCCCCACCACACCAGCTAAGTTTTGTATTTTTAGTAGAAACAGGGTCTCACTAAGTTGCCCAGGCTGGTTTTGAACTCCTGAGCTCAGGCAATCTGTCTGCCTGGGCATCCCAAAGTGCTGGAATTACAGGTGTGAGCTAGTGAGCCAGGCCTGTTTTTTAATTTTTCTTTTTGGAGATGAGGTCTCACTCTGTGGCCCTTACTGCTCTCCATAGTGGTTGGACTGACATTCCCACCAACAGTGAACAAGTGCTCCCTCTCTTCCACATCCTCGCCAGCATGTGTTATTGCCTGCCTTTTGGATGTAAGCTATTTTAACTGGGGTAAGGTAATATCTCATCATAGTTTTGATTTGCATTTCTCTGATGATCAATGATGTTGAGAACTTTTCATACGCCTGTTTGGTACTTGTATGTCTTCTGAAAAATGTCTATTCAGAAGCTGGGCGTGGTGGCTCATGTCTGTAATCCCAGCACTTTGGGAGTCTGAGGTGGGTAGCTCACCTGAGATCAGGAGTTTGAGATTAACCTAGCCAAAATGGAGAAACCCCATCTCTACTAAAACTACACAGATTAGCTGGTTGAGTTGGTAGGCACCTATAATCCCAGCTACTTGGGAGGCTGAAGCAGGAGAATCGCTTGAACCTGGGAGGTGGACATTGCAGTGAGTTGAGATCATTCCATTGCACTCCAACCTGGGTGACAGAGTGAGACTCTGTCTCAAAAAAAAGAAAAAAAAGTCTATTCAGGCCTTTGCCCATTTTAAAAATCAGATTATTAGACTTTGTCTTATTGGGCCAAGTGAAGTGTCTTATACATGTGATCCCAGCACTCTGGGGGACTGAGGTGGGCGGTTTACCTGAGGTCAGGAGTTCAAGACGAGCCTGGCCAACGTTTTGAAACCCTGTCTCTACTAAAAATACACAAATTAGCTGGGCGTGATGGTGGGTGCCTGTAGTCCTGGGAGGTGGAAGCCTGAACCTGGGAGGCGGAAGTTGTGGTAAGCGCAGATTGTGCCACTGCACTCCAGCCTGGACAACAGACTCTGTCTCAGAAAAAAAAAAAGATTTTGTCCTGTTGTTTCAGCTCCTTCTGTATTTTGAATTAATTTCTATATTTTACTGATTACCTGATAGACACTGTAAATGTACATATTTTGATTAAATATCTAAGTTGCACACGGCTTAGTTTCTGTTTTCTTCTCACTTCCTTAGAGTTTTGTTAGCTTTATAATGCTTACATATTAGCTTGATAATATATTAGTATTTTTAATATATTTAGTTTTCCTAAATTCAAATGTTAGTCAAGCAAAATTCTTTTACACATGTATAATCTATTGTCCACAAGCCTCTTATTAAATCATCATTGTTGAACTGTTTTGAAATTCTATCTTAATCACAAACTAGGTTTTCAGGACAGAACTGGTTCTAAAAGCAAATGTTCTTCCATCAATTTATTGCTTTGTGTTATTGCTTTTGCTCTAAGTTTTCTAATATCATACTTGAGAATATTTTTTTTTTTGTATCAAGGTAGAATTGACATAACAAAAAATTAACTTTTTTTTTTTTTTGAGTGGAGTTTTGCTCGTCTCCCAGGCTGGAGTGCAGCGGCGCCATCTTGGCTCACTGCAACCCCCGCCTGGTTCAAGTGATTCTTCTGCCTCAGCCTCCTGAGTGGCTGGGATTACAGGTGCACGGCCACCACACTGGCTAATTTTTTGTACTTTTATTATAGATGGGGTTTTGCCATGTTGGCTGGGCTGGTCTCCAACTCCAGACCTCAGGTGATCCATCCGCCTTGGCCTCCCAAAGTGCTGTGATTACAGGTGTGAGCCACTGCACCCGGCCAAAATTAACTATTTTAAAGTGAACAAATCAGTGGCATTTGGTACATTCATGAAGTGATGCACCTATCACTTCTCTCTGGTTCAAAGTCATTTTTGCCATCCCAAAATCAGACTCCTTACTCATTAAGTAATCAACTCCAATTCCCCTCTCCACCCACCTCCAAGATCATGCAGCCATCAATCTGCTTTTTCTCTTTTTCTTTCCTTCTCTTTCCCTCCCTCCCTCCCTCCCTCCCTCTTTTCCTTCCTTCTTTCCCTTTCTTCTTTTCTTTCTTGACAGAGTCTTGCTCTGTCACCCAGGCTGGAGTGCAATGGCTCAATGTTGGCTCACTGTAGCTTCTGCCTCCCGGTTCAAGTGATTTTTTTGAGATTCCTGAGTAGCTAGGAGTACAGGCATGTGCTACCATGCCCAACTAATTTTTGTATTTTTTATTCTTAGGATAGACAAGTTTTCACTATGTTGTTCAGGCTGGTCTCGAACCCCTGACCTCAGATGATCTGCCCATCTCTGTCTCCCAAAGTGCTGGGATGTGTGAACCAAGACACCTGGCCATCATTAATCTGATTTCTCTTTCTATGGATTTAACTATTCTAGATATTTTATATAAATGAATTGATACCACATGCTACCTACTGGGTCAGCCTTCTTTCATTTAGTATGTTTTCAAGGTTCATCTACACGGTAGCAGATACCTTTTTTTTTTTTTTTTTTTGAGACAGGGTCTCACTCTATCACCCTGACTGGAATGCAGTGTTTTGATCTCAGTTCACTGCAACGTCTGCCTCCCAGGTTCAAGCGATTCTCCTGCCTCAGCATCTTGAGCAGATGGGACTACATGTCACTACATCTGGCATTTTGTTGTTGTTGTAGAAATTAAGTCTCACTATGTTGATCAGACTGGTTTCAAACTCCTGGCCTCAAAGAGTCCTCTTGCCTTGGCCTCATTTAATATGTAGGGATTACAGGCACAAGCCACCACACCTGGCATTTTTTTTTTTTTTTTTTGTAGAGATGAAGTCTCAAATAATCCTCTAGGCTTGGCTTCCCAAAGTGCTGGGATTACAGGCTCAAGCCACCACACCCAGTCATTCATTCCTTTTTATTACCCAATAATATTCCATTATGTTGATACATTGCATTCTGTTTATGCGTAAGTCCATTAGTGGACACTTGGGGTTTTTCCACCTTTGGCTGTAGAGGTAGGCTTCTGTGAACATGGATGAGCAATGATATGTTTGAGCACACTTCTTTTGAGTTTACACCAAGGAGTGGAATGGCTGGGTTGTCTAGTGATTCCATAACTTTTTTTGAGACAGAGTCTCACTCACTCTGTTGCCCAGGCTGGAGTGCCATGGTGCAATCTTGGCTCATTGCAACCTCCACCTCCCGGGCTATCTGCTATCATGTGGGGACAGACATTTGCACTGCAAGAGCAGGCTGAAAAGTAGCCTGCTGGAGCTCAGCTTCTTTCTTGTTTAGAATAAAGGGGGCTCTTTGAAGGGCTGTCATCTCATGTTAGGGAAGACTTGAGGGACTCACACTGTGGGCTCTCCTCATTTATTTTGAGGGTGTTGCTTCCTGATGCTTCTATCAACTCTTATTTTGGGATAATTGAATGAGAGGTGGAACCTGTTGGCTTTTTTTTTTTTAAATCAGACGGAGTCTCACTCTGTTGTCAGGCTGGACTGCAGTGGTGTGATCTCAGCTCACTGCAACCTCTGCCTCCTGTGTTCAAGCCAGTTCTCCTGCTTTAGCCTCCCAAGTAGCTGGGATTACAGGTGCCCGCCACCATGCTCAGCTAATTCTTGTGTTTTTAGTAGAGATGGGGTTTCACCATGTTGGCCAGGATTGTCTCGATCTCTTGACCTCGTGACCTGCCCGCCTCGGCCTCCCAAAGTGCTGGGATTACAGATGTGAGCCACAGCACCCAGCCAGGTTGTCTGTTGAGATTCTGGTGATTCTACTGGGGGACACTGTGGTGTCATTGCTGGGGATATTCAGGTCTGCTCTTGGGGAGACAAGGGAGGCAAGCTAGGGTGTGTTGAGTGACAGTGTTGTGGAAGCCAGAGCTTTCTTCAGTATGTAGGGGATTGAAAGTTGCCTTTTTGGGTTTCCTTAATGTTAGAGGAATATGGGGGATCATTTGGGGAAGCTCTCATCTGATGGAATCCTCATTATGTTGGGGGGTATAACTAAGAGGCCTGAGGTTCGAGCTCCTGTTTTTTGGAGACCTGCAGGATCACTACCTTTGACTCCTATTTTTTAAGTATTGGGGAGACAGGGAAGTGTAATTGGATGGAGATCCCATTGTCTTAGTTCACGGAGAAATTAGGCATTATTTGGTGGGTCTGCAAGGTTCTCTTTCAAACTATTTTCTCTAGTGTTGGGGAGATCAGTAGAGTCACTTTCTGTGCCTTCCTTATTATTGGTATAGATGGGGAGGGTCACTGGGCTCGGGCTCCTCATTCTTTAGTACTGAGGGGAAGCTGAGGAAGTCACTTTTGGGACTGCTGTCATTTCAAGTATTGGAGATAACTGGAAGTGCTTACTGAAATCCCTGTCAGTTCTAGTCTTGGGAGGATGTATGTCTTGCTTTCTCAAATAATATATTTTGTGTTTGGGAATGACACTTGCTAAACTAGGTCCTGTTGCCTCTAGTTTTGGAGGGGCCTGATGACCCCTTATTAAGACTTCTGTCAGCTCTATTGCTGAATACAGACTACACACACCACCTGTTGGGGCTTCTATAAACACTGGTTTTGTGTGTTTGTGTGTGTTGGGGGAATCTCTTGCAAGGCTTTCCACAACCTTTAGTTTGGGGAGATCAGTTCAATGTGTTTTTAAAAGCATTTTATTTGGAAAGTTTAGATGTACATAAAAGTTGTAAAACTGGCTGGGCTGTTGTCTCATGCCTGTAATCCCAGCACTTTGGGAGGCCGAGGCAGGTGGATTACCTGAGGTCAAGACTTTGAGACTAGCCTGGCCAACATGGTGGAACCCCATCTCTCCTAAAAATACAAAAATTAGCCAGGCATGGTGCTGCACACCTGTAATCCCAGCTACTCAGGAGGCTGAGGCAGGAGAATTGCTTGAACCCAGGAGATGGAGGTTGCAGCGAGCCCAGATCACGCTACTGCACTCCAACCTGGGAAACAGAGTGAGACTCTGTCTCAAAAAAAAAAAAAGGCTGTAAAACTATGCAGGATTGCTTTGTACAGTCAATATTCATTTATATTTACTTACATTTTATGTTTCCTGTTGATCTTAATTCCTGGAATTATGTCTGTATAGAATGGTTTTCCTGTAGCTTGAAGAAATCTCCTTAGTGTTTCTTGAAATGCAGTTATGCTGTTAAGTCTCTTAGCTTAAAAAAATCCCTCCCATTGGAAAATGTTGTCTTCAGTTTTGAAGAGTATTTTCTTAGGTTATAGAACTTTTGATTGACATTCCCCCCCCCCCCAACCCATTTAACCCTTTACAGGTCAGATGTCATTCATTGTCTTCTTGCTTCCATAGTTTCTTGCGAAAAGTCATCATTAGTCTTATTGATGCTCGTTTGAAAGCAATGTGTCCTTTTTCTTTGGTTGTTTGGTAGATTTGCAGTTTCTCTCTCATTTTCTATGGTTTGTCCATGTTTCGTTTCCCTTAACATATTATTCATTGTTATTTTAATGTCTTTGTCTGTTAACTCCAATACCCAAATTATCTCTGGTTCTGCTTCTATTGATTTCTATATTCATAATTGAGGACATTTTCCTGCTTCTTTGCATGTCTAGTCATCTTTTGTTTTGTGTTGGATGTTGTCAATACTTTGTAGAGGCTCTCAATTTTGTTATCTTCCTCCAAAGAACAAGTTTTATAGTGGCTATAGTGTACGTATGTATGCATGTATATGTGTGTGTAAACACAAACACACACACACACACACACATATACATAAATAGGGTAGTGGTAAAGTGCATGGCCTGTCTGGGTTCAGATCTTGGCTCTACCATTTACTAGTCAGTGAATGTAGACTAGTGATTTAAACATACAATACCAGTTTTCTCATCTGTAAACTGGGGATAACATTACATACTTGTTTATAATGCATACTCAGTTAACATTTATATGGCATTTAGAAGGCAGCCTGATTTATGGGAAGTGCTATATAAATGTTTGACCATCAGGAGTTTGAGACCGGCCTGGCCAACATGATGAAACCCTGTCTCTGCTACAAATACAAAACATTAGCCAGGTGTGGTGGCTGTAATCCTAGCTACTGGGGAGGCTGAGGCATAAGAATAGCTTGAACCTGGGAGGTGAAGGTTGCAGTGAGCTGAGATCGCACCATTGTACTCCAGCCTGGGTGACAAGAGCAAAACTCTGTCTTTAAATAATAAATAAATGTTTGGCCATGTGTCATTAATGCATTACAATACCTTGCTATGTAAAAATATCATCTTCACATAAAAAGGAACAATACAGAAGAAAATACCTAATCCTGTATGCATCTAGTTATATAACATCAAAATATATAAATTAAAAATGACAAAATTACAGTATGTTAATACATAAACGTAATGGGAGAGTTCACTACACCTCTATCACTAAATAAGGTTAGGAAAATAAATCTGAACATATGTACCGTACTTGGAAATACAATTACGTTGCATTCATGTGCATATACCCTATATCCAAATATTAGAGATACACATTGTTTTCAAAGAAACAACATGGATAACATTTGACCAATTTATAGGTTTACCAGTTAAGATTCTGCATTCTGCTGGAATTCAGTAGAACACCACCTCAAAAACAAACAACAGATCAGGTTGGCTTCAACCAGTTAGGGGTTTCTTTTAGATATGTAAGAAGGGTAGGAATATGGAGTCCAGAGCAGACGCAGCCATTTGGAGGCTCCTGGAGAGCCCAGAGCATTGTAATTATTGGCTGCACTTTGGTTTCTGCCATCATGGTCAAAAAAAGCTCTTCAAATTCTAGATCTTGAGGCCACTTTTCCAAGAGACAGAATGGGTGAGATGAATGGAAACTAAGCGAGGAGAACAAGCCAGACAATGTTCCCCACAGTGACTTCTGCTTACTTCTCATTGCCAAGGGAGTTGGGAAAAAAACCTCCCTGGGCTTCAGGATAAAAACCTTTAAGATTGAGAACTTTCGATACTGTTCACAGACAACTTGAACAACATGTTTCTTTCTTAAGGCAAATAAACAGAAGAAGAATAGACACTAAGAAAGAAGCCAACAGTATCTGCCAGACCAGGCTAGAGAGTAAATAATCAGTATTATAAAGCTCATGTACTCTGACAAAAATGCCATTAGAAAAATGTGCATTACAAATACTAATTTCCATTATGATAAACAAAATCACTTAGAAGATATTTGGAAATAACTTTTTGAATATGCAATGTGTTGATGTCCTTAACAAGCAAATTATAGTAAGTATACTGCATTATAATTATGAAATATGTTAATGTTTATTTTAGGGAACAGCTATACACAAATGTTTATATTAAAAAAAAAGACTTCCAATTAATTTTCCCTGGGAGTGGGGGGAAGACTAAAAAATTAATGAGCTAGCGGTCCAATCTATAGATGAGACACTGATAAAACTTGAACATGTTACTTTCTTTAAGCAAATACACAGAAGAGAGTCGACACCGAGAAAGAAGCCAACAGTATTTGCTGTACTAGGATAGAGAGAAAATAACTCAAAACAGTTATTACACTTTTTGTTCCCAGTAAAAATTGTGGCCACTCAGTGGAGAGTTGAGGCTGAGGCATCCTAACACTGATTACATTCCTAGGGGTTTCTCCATATAAGTTCTCTCATATACAAGAAAGAGAAGAATCACTGAAAAATTTTCCAATATTAATACACTCATAGGTTTTGCATCCAGGGAGAAGTTCCATATTTTCCCTAACACAGAGGCATCATTGAAGGCTTTCTCTTATTCTTCATATTTGCAAGTTTCTCTGCAGTGTAAATGCTCACAAGTTTCCTAACAAATGTGGAAAAAAGGAAAGCTCTCCAATGTTGATGTTCAATGAGGCATTCTCTCCAGAATTAATTCTCAAGTCCCTTAAAAATGGAGAGAACATTCAAGGTTTTCCCATGGTCACTGAAGAAGCCCACACTGTATTTTGCTCAGTAATGTGAACACTTTTGCTGTAGGGTGTTCCACATTTGAGTGTTGTTCCATGTATGATTTCCAATGTGTCTTATGGGATGACTGTCCCTGAAGGCTTCTGCATTCTGATGACACATTTGCAGACTTTCTCCCTTAGTGTGAACTGTCACATGAATCCCTGGTGATATCATGGAAGGCTTTCCTACAGCTGTTCCATTCTTTGGGACTCTCTCAGTACATCATCTTCTGGGCCCATCAGGGTGAGAGTTGGAGCCGAGAGCTTTACCAAGCAGATTGTACTCAGAAGGTTTTTCTCTTCAGAGTAAATTAATGGGAGTCACTCAATGCGATTTCATATTGATTAGATTAAAAGGGTGATGTGCTAAGGACTTTTCTTCATTAATTCCATGGCAAGTTTCCCAGATGTTTGAGTGATCTGTTTCCTGGTATTCATACCTTCTGTAGTCTCCCGCATCATATCAGGATTGGTGTGTTGTGAGACTGATACAATAGGAAATAAGTGAGCGCTTAACAGTCCTCCCAAGGATAGGTCATAAAAGCCATTTTGGCCTCTGTACTGGTCCTCTCTTGGATCACTAACCTTGGGGAGAACTTATTGCCAAATCATAAAGGAACTCAGCCTTGTAAAGAGGCCTACTTGTTAATAACTGAAGGTCCCTTGACAACAACCAACACCAACTTTCCAGGCATGTGAATGAGTCATCTTGGAAGTGGACTGTTCATCAGTAAAGATGTTAGATGACCACAGCTTTGGCTATCTTGACTGCAAGTAAGCTCATGAAAGATCTGGCAGTGCAACTACAGAGATAAGCTGTTCCTGAATTCTTGACCTCTATAAATTGTGAGATAATAAATGTTTGGTGTTTGAAGCCACAAAGTTTTGGGGGATCATTTGTTATGCTATAACAAATAACATACATCCAGTGTGAGCTCTCTCAAAATATCTTAAGGATGAAAGATCAAAGAGTGCTTTCCCCCAGAAGTTCCTGCAGTAATTCATATCCACCTATTATGTATTCTCTTGTGCACAGAAAGGTAGGAGTTACTAGTGAAGGATTTCCCACAATGATTACATTCATAGGGTTTTTCTCCAGTGTGAGTTCTTAAGTGCTTCTTCACAGCTGAGAGATTATTAAAGGCTTTTCCACAGTCATTGCACTCATAGGGTTTCTCTCCAGTATGTATCCTCTTGTGCACAGTAAGAGAAAAGCTACTGCTGAAGGATTTCCCACACTCATTACATTCATAGGGCTTTTCTCCAGTATGAGTTCTTACGTGCTGTGTCAGATAGGAGCTCTTCCTGAAGGTTTTTCCACAATCATGACATTCATAAGGTTTCTCTCCTGTATGAATGCTATTGTGCCCAGTGAGGGAAGACCTTGTGCTGAAAGCTTTTCCACACTGATTACATTCATGGTGGTTCTCCCCTGTGTGAATTCTCTTGTGGCTTTTGAGGTTACAACTAGTGCGGAAGACGTGAAAACACTGATTACATTCGTAGGGTTTTTCTCCAGTGTGAATTCTGACATGCAGTCTAAGGGATGAGGGATCACTAAATGCTTTCCCACAGTGATTACATTCATAGGGCTTCTCCCCATTATGGATTCTCTTATGAATAGTTAGGTAAGATCTACTGCTGAAGGACTTCCCACATTGATTACAGTCATAGGGTTTTTCTCCAGTATGTATTCTCTTGTGCTGAGTTAGGTTAGATTTTGTGCTGAAGACTTTAAAACACTGATTGCATTCATTGAGCTTCACTCCACGATGACTTCTTTCCTGAGGATTAAGAGACGAATGATAACTATAATTTATAATATAGGAAATATTTAATGTTCTCATAGGAATTTTATCTCCCAGGAATTCTATTACATTATTATAATTGGTATTTTGGCACTTTAAGTGGTTGTATATGGTTTCTGCCCAGTTTCAGCTCTAAGAAAGTTAAAAAAGTTAGATGCTTTGCCACAAGCCCTTATCAGATTCACAAAACATTTTCTGATAACTTCTGGATGAAGTTTCATTTCCAGCAGTCAATATCTGAGCCACAGATAGGAAATATTTACTTGTGGGATCTCTCAGTAAAGAAGTAAGTTTGGAGCTAACTCATATTTCTCTAAAAATTCACAATTTTCAGTGTCTCTCCAGGGACATGGCATTCTCAATTATAAATGACACTTTCCTTTAATGCCTCTCCTGGTTATTTTGCACCCTTTCTAAACTTAGGGCATTGTCCTACTGTAGAAAACCAGAAATCACCCATGTTAGTCTTACTGTTTTTACACGTTTAGACTGTTCTTTTTTGAAAACATGCTTCTTAGGAGTTAACCATTTGGCTTTAAGTAGAGTCTCCAAATCTGAAACAAATGGAAAAGAAATTTAGGTTGATGGAGGAAAGAAATGGAAATTATAGGTTCCTGAGAATATGAGGAAGACTTTTCAAAGTCCTCTTTGTTGCAAACATCCTCAAATACCCCGATCCCTTAGAGTCTGCCCTTTCTCATGTGTTTGAGGATGTTTGCAACAAAGAGGATTTGGTTATGAAAAGTTTAAGTATTCATTTTAAACAAATATTCTAGACAAATTGAGACTGGTCACAGATTGACAAAAAGAGGAGCAATCAGGAATGCAAAGTGGGAAGGAACTTGACTGAAATTTTAAAAAGAGTTGCATCTTTGTTTCTTCCCTGAGCCTGAAGCGAAGTATGAGATGATGAAGAGAGAGACAGAAAAGAAAGTACACGAGGGCATTCATACCAAATGTTCTTGTGCATCTTTGTCAGGAAAAGGGCATTTTACAAAGTTCCCTGATTGACATTAACTAATGTAATACTGCCAACCACCAAGCCACTGGCCAGAGCTATTCCTCACAAGGGCTCACATCCACCTGGTGCTCACCTGGACAGGTGCTTGGTAGAATTCCTCTTTCCTCTGTCATTACCTTCTTGTCTTGTTCCCACTGGGATATCAGTCTGGGTTTATTAACATGACAACCTATTTATGGAAAAAATACACATGATACAGGGAACTGTGCTGGGAACAACCAACTCTATGAAACAAAAGCCAACATTTCTGAAGATGGAAAAGTGTGACTTTAGGAGCAGTAAAATAAATGATGCCTTAATTCTAATGAACATGGTAACTCTTACAGGGAACAAAAATGCAAACATATTCAACTCAATATTCAAGGTAATAGGGCATAAATAGCCCTAGAAGCCTACACCTAAGTTCAAATGCACACTTTAGTGGCCCCAAAACTTTTAACCATGAAGAATATAAAGTCAGGGCACGAAAGAGATCTTCAGTTCATAAGGCAGGAATGAGAGACAGCCCATGTGGGTGGGACCATATCTGTCTCATTCATCACTGTACTCAAGCCCCAGCACAGACCTAAGAACACAGAGGTGCTTAAGAAAGACTTGGGATAAGGGATGACAGTGACAGTGGTGGAGTATGGAATTCCAAAAGTTCATCTGTCACAAAAACAGTGAATAAACTGGCAAAAGCTGTCAGAGTCCACTTTATTGGAACTCTGGAAATTAATCGAAAGCCCACAGCAATCAGGAGAATGCTTTATCAGAAAACCCAGCTGAATCTGGGTAAGAGCACTTTATGATACTTTAAATGGACTCTAGTCCCGTCCTCTTTCCCCTGCCTTGTCTACAACATGCAGACAACAGCCTGCATTCCTAGTACTTGAAGGCAGCAGAACAGAACTTACTCTGTGGTTGCTTTTTTCTGACCTGTCTGGTGGTTCCCTGAAGGACTGGCTCAAAGGCTTGCCTTGATTTATCTAATACTTTGAGGACTTAGCTGGTTACCCTGAACACATGTGGCTGACATATGTAAAGGCAAATGTATTAGTCAGTACTGCCTGAGGCAAGAGAAAACAGTAGAAGCAAACCAAGAACTAAACAAAAAGCCTGAAAGGAAAAATGGGGAAAAAGATGTTTGGGGAGTAGGACTTGGAAAAGTCTTCCTCAAATTCTCAGGAACCTATAATTCCAAGCACATACCCAGGGCTGGGAGCATATTCAGAAAATACCTCAGAAGGCATGAAACCCTTACCTTTTGCTGACCTTCAGGCTCTGCACAAGCTAGAAATGAAGGGCAAGGCCGAGTTAACTGCCTACCTAAGTATTAAAGGCATGTCCCTATGTACACATAGAGCCCATGTAAAGAGACTGGAAGTCTTTTTCCCTTTTTTGTTCCAGGCCTTCAAATCACTATATGACCATTAAGCTATCAGAAGAGACTTCAGTGGCCACATGTGACAAATACAGACAGTAAAAAGTTAGTACTGAAATAGAACTATTGTGTATTATAACAGTAGTTTATAATATACAATATTCTTGAACTTTAGAATATACAATAGCTCTATTTCAGAACTAACTTTAGAACTGTTGTATGTGGCTAGGCACAGTGGCTCACGCTTGTACTCCCAGTACTTTGGGAGGCCGAGGCAGGTGGATCATGAGGTCAAGAGATTGAGACTATCCTGGCCAACATGGTGAAACCCTGTCTCTACTAAAAATACAAAAATTAGCCAGGTGTGGTGGTGTGCACCTGTAATCCCAGCTACTCTGGAGGCTGAGGCAGGAGAATTGCTTGAACCTGGGAGGCAGAGGTTTGCAGTGAGCCAAGATTGCACCACTGCACTCCAGCCTGGTGGCTCAAGCCTGTAATCCCAGCACTTTGGGAGGCCAAGGTGTGTGGATCACGAGGTCAAGAGATCGAGACCATCCTGGTCAACATGGTGAAACCCCATCTCTACTAAAAAAATACAAAAAATTAGCTGGGCATGGTGGCGCATGCCTGTAATCCCAGCTACTCAGGAGGCTGAGGCAGGAGAATTGCCTGAACCCAGGAGGCGGAGGTTGCAGTGAGCTGAGATTGCGCCATTGCACTCCAGCCTGGGTAACAAGAGCGAAACTCCAGCTCAAAAAAAGAAAAAAAAAGACTCCATCTCAAAAAGAAAAAAAAAGAACTGCTGTATGTTCTACAGATACAATACTAACTACAAGAAGCAAAACAAACTCTGGAGATGGGGAAAAGTCTGATTCCCAAATTGTTATTTTATAGTATTCCAAAGGCCTAGTTTCAACAAAATAATTATGAGGCTGGCAAGGAAACAAATGTTGGGCCCATTACAAGAAGAATGAAGCTGGTAGAAACTGTCCCTTCAGAAGTTCAAACACTGGACTTTACTATACAAGTAAAATAAATCAACTATTTTAAACCTGCTAAAAGATGTACAAGAAATATGTATAAAGAACTAAAGGAGGCCAGGCATGATGGCTCATGCCTGTAATCCCAGCACTCTGAGCGGCTGAGGCAGGTGGATCACCTGAGGTCAGGAGTTCAAGACTAGCCTGACCAATATGGAGAAACCCTGTCTCTGCTAAATACACAAGATTAGCTGGGGGTGGTGGTGCATGCCTATAATCCCAGCTACTTGGGAGGCTGAGGCAGGAAAATCACTTGAACCTGGGAGGTAGAGGTTATGATGGGCTGGGATCACGCCACTGCACTCAAGCCTGGGTGAAAAGAATGAAACTATGTCTCAAAAAAAAAAAAAAAAAAAAAAAAAAAAAAAAAAAAAAAAAAAGAACTAAAGGAAATCATGAGTACAAATTCTCATCAAATGAGAAACAGCAAAACAGGTACAACTATGGCATATAAAAAATACAAAAATGGAAAATGTAAAGAGATAGAAACTTCAGGAAGGCAAATAAAAATCTGAGTTGAAAAGTACAATATCTGAAATGAAACATTCAGCACAGATTTGAGGAGGCAGAAGACAAAATTGGTGTCCACAAAGATAGGACAACTGCTATTATCCAGTCTGAGGAGCAGAAAAAAAGAGACCTGGGGTGGTGGCTCATGCCTATAATACCAGCACTTTGTGGGGACGAGGCAGGAGGACTGCTTGTGTCTGGGAGTTCAAGACCAGCATGGGCAGCATAGTGAGACCCCAACTCTACAAAAAAATTAAACAGCTGAGCATGGTGATGCATGTTTGTAGCATTGCCTCCCTATTTTGGAGGCTGATGTGGGAGGATCACTTGAGCCCAAGAGGTCAAGGCTGCAGTAAGCCATGATCAGTCCACTGCACTCAAACCTAGGTGACAGAGTAAGTGAGAACCTTTATCAACGAGAGAGAAAGAGAGAGAGAGAAAACTTTAAAAAAGATGAACAGAGCCTGAGACCAGTGGGATATTATCACACATACCAACATATATATGATGCAGAGAAGAGAGAGATGTAGAGAAAGGGGTGAGAAGGTGGAAGAAATAATGGCTAAAAGCCTCTCAAAATGTGAAGAAAGGCACAAATGTACAAATCCAAGAAGCTCAACGAACTCGAGTAGAATAAACTTGAAAAAATAGATTCATACTGAAACACACACATGCAGTTTGAGACAGGGTCTTCTTACTCTGTCACCCAGGCTGGAGTGCAGTGGCATGATCATGGCTCACTGCAGCCTTGATCTCCTGGGTTCAAGCAATCCGTCCACCTCAGCCTCCCAAGAAGCTGGGACCACAAGTGTGCACCACCACATCTGGCTAATTTTTAATTTTTTTTTGTAGAGACAGGGTCTCTCTAAGTTGCCCAGGCTGGTCTCATACTCCTGGTCTCAAGGGATCCTCTTGCCTCAGCCTCCCGAAGTGCTGGGCTTATAGGTGGAAGCCATTGTAACCAGCACCAAACAGCTATTAATCAGACTGTTGAAAGACAAAGGTAGCATCCTAAAAATAGCAAGAGGGAGGTGACTTATCATGTACACAGGATCCTTGGTAAGATTAAGAGATAATTTCTCATCAGAAACAATGGAGACCACCAAGCAGTGGGGTGGTATACTCAGTGTTGAGAAAAAATGGCAATCAAGAATTCTGCATCAGCAAGACTCCCCTTCAAAAATAAAGAAATAAAGACCTTCCCATAAACAAAGACTGAGTGTTTGTCACTATTACATCTACCCTACAAAAAATGATAAAGGGTGACCTCACGACAAAATGAAAAGATAATGGACAGTAACTTGAATCCACAGAAAGAAGTGAAAAACAGTGGTAAAGGTAAATACAGAGGTAAATATCAAAGCCACTGACACTGTGTTTTTAGTTTGTAACTTCTCTTTTATTACTACATAGTTTAAAGACAAAACCATAAATGATTATTTATGTACATTAATGGGCACACAATGCATACAGATGTACTTTGTGACAAAATTACTAAACAAAACATCTATAATAAAACAAAGTTTTTATATACTATTGAAACTAAGTTGCTATTAAACTAGATTGTTATAAATTAAAATGCTAATTAGAATTCCCAGGCCAACCATTAAGAAAACAACTAAAAAGAATACAAAGTAACGAGAAGGGAATCAAAATGGTACACTAGAAAATATCCAACACTAAAGGAAACAAAATGAAACAACTGAGGAACAAAAATGATATGACACATAGAAAAAAGCAAATAGGTATTTAGCAAACAGTGAACAGGCAGAAGTATCTCCTTCCTTGTCAGTATTTACACATTAAAAGGTGGATTTTGGCAGAATGGATTTAAAAAATAACCTAATTACAGATGGTCCCCAGTTTACAATGGTATGGGTTTTTAATTTTTTACAGTGCAAAGGTCATATGCTTTCAGTAGAAACTACACTTCAAGTACCCTATAACCATTCTGTTCTTCACTTTCAGTACAATATTCAATATATAATTTATAACTGTTGAGATATTCAACACGTTATTATAAAATATACTGTTATGTTAGATGACTTTGTCCAACTGTAGGCTAATGTAAGTGCTCTGAGCATGTTTAAGCTAGGCTAAGCTATTATGTTCAGTAGGTTAGGTAAATTAAATGCATGTTGACTTTTTCTTTCTTTTTTCATTATTTTGCATTTTTTCTTATGGCATTTTAAACTTACAATGGCTTTATTGGAACATAACCCCATTAAAGTTGTTGAGAATCTATACATACTGTCTATATGAGACTTGCTTTTCATTCAAAGACACAAATATGGTTGATAATGAACAAAGGGAAAAAGATATTTCATACAAGAAAAATTGTTATAATACACAGAGAAAGACATTATAGATTTATAAGGTATCAATTCATGGAGAAAATATAACAGTTATAAAAATATATGTGCCTAATAAGAACTCCAAAACAGATGAAGTAAAAACTGGCATAATTGAAGAAAGATATAGAGAATTTTACAACAAGAGTTTGAGACTTCAATACTCCACTTTCAATAATGGATAGAACAACATATTAGAAGACCAAAAAGGAAACAGAGGGCTTAAACAATACTATAAACTAACCAGACCTAACAGAAATAGAAAGAACACACCACCCAACAAGAGAACGCGTATACATCTCAAATGCACATGGAACATTCTCCAGGACAGATCCTATGTTAGGCTATAAAGAAAGTCTCACTAAATTTAAAAACAATGAATTCATATAAAGCATCTTCCCTAACCACAACAGAATGAGATTAAAAATGAGTAAGAGAAGGTTACGTATCTGATGACTTAATATTGTTAAGGTGACAACACTACCCAAAATGATCTACAGAGGTAAAAGAATCATTATCAAAATTCCGATAGTTTTCTTTTCTTTCAGAAACGCACAAACTGATCTGAAAATTTGTGACACTACAAGGGATCTTGAACAGACAAGTGTTGAAAAAGAAGAACAACGTAGGAAGATTTACACTTACTATTATCAAAACTTACTACAATGTAACAGTCATCAAGACAGGGTGGTACTGACCCAAGGATCGATATACAGACCAATGAAGCCAGGAGTGGTGGCTCACGCCTGCGATCCACGCCTGCGAGCACTTTGGGAGGCCGAGGCAGCTGGATCACTTGAGGTCAGGAGTTCAAGATATATAGACCAATGGAATAGAATTGAGAGTATATAAATAAACTCCAGTGTGTATGGCCACATACTTTCCAATAAGGGTGCAAAGCTCATCTGATGGGGAAAGAACCATGTCTTCTATAAAGGTGGTGAGATAACTGGATATGCAAATGCAAAAGAATAAAGTTGACCCTTTCTCCACACCATACGCAAAATTCACTCAAAATAGATGAAACAGCTAACTGGAAGAGTTAAAACTAGAAAATTCTTGGAAGAAAACAGGTAAATCTTCATGACCTTGACTTTGGCAATAGTTTCTTAGGTATCACACCAAAAACACAAGCAAGAAAGAAAAACTACATACAACAGACTTCTTCACTATTAAACCTGTTTTGCTTTTTTGAGATGGAGTCTCGCTCTGTTTCTCAGGCTGGAATACAGTGGATCTCAGTTCATTGCAACCTCTGCCTTCCAGGTTCAAGTGATTCTCCTGCCTCAACCTTGCAAGTATCGGAGATTACAGGCACCTACCACTGGGCCTGGCTAGCTTTTGCATTTTTAGTAGAGATGGGGCTTCACCAAGTTGGTCAAGTTGGTCTTGAACTCCTGACCTCAGGTAATCTGCCCATCTTGGCCTCCCAAAGTGTTGGGATTACAGCCGTGAGCCACTGTGCCTGGTTAAAATTATAGCTTTTGTGCATCCAAGCACCCCATCAAGAAAATGACAAGATACCCACAGAATAGAGAAATTATTTATGTGTTGTATTTTGAATAAGGATTTGGTATCCAGAACATAAAATAAACTTTCATAATCCAACAACAAAAAGAAACAACCCAAATAAAACATGGGCAGAAGGCTGGGAGTCGTGGCTCACACCTGTAATCCCAGCACTTTGGGAGGCTGAGGCAGGCAGATCACTTGAGGCCAGGAGTTTGAGACCAGCCTGGCCAACACAGCAAAACCCTGTATCTATAAAAATATATACATATATATATATGCAAAAAGTTAGCCAGGCATGGTGGTGCATGCCTGTGATTCCAGCTACTTGGGAGGCTGAGGCATGGTAACTGCTTGAATCCGGGAGTCGGAAGTTGCAGCGAGCCAAGATTGCACCATTGTACTCCAGCCTAGGTGACAGGAGGAGACTCTGTCAAAACAACAGAACAGGCAAAGGACCTGAACAGATATTTTTCCAAAGAAAAATAGCCAACAAGTACATGAAAAGATGCTCCATGTCATTTGTCATTAGAAAAACACAAATCAAAACAACGAGACAGCACTTCATACCTACTGGTACGACTACAGTCAAAAAGACAAGGGCTGGGGGATGATCCAACATGGCCAAACAGGAACAGCTCTGGAGTGCAGTTCCTAGCAAGAACAGTGCAGAGGGTGAGTGCTCACTGCATTTCCAAACAAGTTTTCACTGCCCACAGACCAGGAGATTCCCGGGCTGAAGTGCAGCGGTTTCAGCCAGTGCCAGGTCAGCACACAGAAACTCACACAAGTCTGGGCGGCTGTTTTGACTGGCGCCTGGAACGCCTGGGAGACAGAGCCGCCCATTTAACTGAAAGGGAGGGGGCTGAGACAGGGAGCCAGGTGATCTGGCTAGGTGGGTACCACCCCCACAGACAAGCAATCTGAAATGCTCTGGATTGAGAGTTTTGCAGCAAGCACAGCTGGACCAAGGACGGTCCAGCTCAGTGGGGGGAAGGGCATCCCCCACTACAGATGCAGTCCATCACTACCAAGACAGTTCACACAGCAGCTGGGCAGAGCCAGTGGCAGCTCAGCAACACCTCTGCTGGCAGACTGTGACTAGATTATTCTGTATGGGGCGGGGCATCTCTGAAAAAAGGCAGCAGCACCACAGGAACTTATAAATAAAGCTGACCTTTCTAGGACAGAGCACCTGGGAAAAGAGGCATTTATGAGTTCAGTTGCAGCAGACTTAAAGGTACCTGCCCAGCAGCTCTGCACGGAACAACAGAGCTCCCAGCACAGCACTTGAGCTCCTATAAGGGACAGACTGTCTCCTCAAGCAACTCTCCAACCCCCATATACCCAAAGAGACACCTCATAAAGGAGAGCTCAGGCTGACACCTGGCAGGTACCCTTCTGGGATGAGGATAGTAGAGGAAGAACTGGTGGCAACCCTTGCAGTTCTGCAGCCCCCACAGGTGATCCCCAGGTAAGCGGGGTCTGGAGTAGACCTCCAGAGGTCCTGCAACAGAGGGCCCTGACTGTTAGAAGGAAAACTAAAAAGAAGAAAGAAATAGCTTCAACATCAACAAAAAGGATGTCCACTCAGAGACCCCATCCAAAAGTCACCAACTACTAAGACCACAGGTAGATAAAGCCACTAAGGTGGGAGGAAACCAGTGCAAAAAGGAGGAAAACACCAAAAACCAGAACACCTCTTCTCCTCCAAGGGATCACAATGCCTCACGAGCTAGGGATCAAAGATGGATGGAGAATGAATCTGATGAATTGACAGAAACAGTCTTCGGAAGGTGGGTAATAACAAACTTCTCAGAGATAAAAGAACATGTGCTGACCCAATGCAAAGAAACTAAGAACTAGAAAAAAGGTTAGATGATATTCTAACTAGAATAAACAACTTAGAGAAGAATATGAACGACTTGATGGAGCTGAAAAACACAGTACAAGAACTTCGCGAAGCATACACAAGTTTCAATAGTTGAATCGACCAAGCAGAAGAAAGAATATCAGAGATTGAAGATCAACTTAATGAAATAAAATGAGAAGGCAAGAATAAAGAAAAAAGAGTGAAAAGAAATGAACAAAGCCTCCAAGAAATACGGGATTATGTGAAAAGACCTAATCTACATTTGATAGGTGTACCTGAATGTGACGGAGAGAATGAATCCAAGCTGAAAAACAATCTTCAGGATCTTAGCCAGGAGAACTTCCTCAAACTAGCAAGGCAGGCCAACATTCAAGTCCAGGAAATACAGAGAACACCACAAAGGTATTCCTCAAGAAGAGCAACCCCAAGGCACATAATCGTCAGATTCACTAGGGTTGAAATGAAGGAAAAAAGTGCTAAGGGCAGCAAGAGATAAAGGTTGAGTTATCCACAAAGGGAAGCCCATCAGACTCACAGCGGATCACTCCGCAGAAACCCTACAAGCCAGAATACAGTGGGGGTCAATATCCAACATCCTTAAAGAAAAGAACTTTCAACCCATAATTTCATATCCAGCCAAAAACTAAGCTTCATAAGCGAAAGAGAAAGAAAACCCTTTATGGACAAGCAATTGCTGAGAGATTTTTGTCACCACCAGGCCTGCCTTACAAGAGCTCCTGAAAGAAGCACTAAACAAGGAAAGGAACAACCAGTACCAGCCACTCCAAAAATGTACCAAATGGTAACGACCATTGACATAATGAAAATGTGTCAACTAACAGGCAAAACATCCAGCTAGCATCAAAATGGCAGGATCAAATTCACAGGTAACAAGATTAACCTTAAATTTAAATGGACTAAATGCCCCAATCAAAAGATACAGACCGACCAACTGGATAAAAGCCAAAACCCATTGATGTGCTTTATTCAGGAAACCCATCTCACATGCAAGGGCACACATAGGCTAAAAATAAAGGGATGGAGGAAGATTTATCAAGCAAATGGAGAGCAAAAAAAGCAGGAGTTGCAATCCTAATCTCTGATAAAATGGACTTTAAACCAACAAAGATCAAAAGAGACAAAGAAGGGTATTACATAAGGATCAATGCATTAAGAAGAACTAACAATCCTAAATATATATGCACCCAATACAGAAGCACCCACGTACATAAAGCAAGTTCTTAACGACCTACAAAGAGACTTAGACTCCCACACAATAATAGTGGGAGATTTTAACACTCCACTGTCAATATTAGACAGATCAACAAAGCAGAAAATTAACAAGGATATCCAGGACTTGAAGTCAGATCTGGACCAAGTGGACCTAACAGATATCTACAGAAATCTCCACCCCAAACCCACAGAATATATATTTTTCTCAGCACCACATGGCACCTACTCTAAAATTGATCACATAATTGGAAGTAAATCACTCCTCAGCAAATGCAAAAGAATGGAAATCATAACAGTCTCTCAGACCACAGTGCAATCAAATTAGAACTCAGAATTAAAAAACTAACTCAGAACCGCACCACTGCATGGAAACTGAACAACTGAATGAACGATGAAATGAAGGCAGAAACAAAGATGTTCTTAGAAACCAATGAGAATGAAGATACAATGTACCAGAATCTCTAGGGCACATTTAAAGCAGTGTCTAGAGGGAAATTTATAGCAATAAATGCCCACCAGAGAAGCGAGGGAAGATCTAAAATTGACAACCTATCGTCAAAATTGAAAGATCTAGAGGAGCAAGATCAAAAAAACTCAAAACCTAGCAGAAGACAAGAAATAACTAAGATCAGAGCAGAACTGAAGGAGAGAGAGAAACAATAAATCCTTCAAAAAAATCAATAAATCCAGGAGCTGGTTTTTTTTTGAAAAGATCAACAAAATAGCCAGATTAATAAAAATGAAAAGGGAGAAGAATCAAATAGATGCAATAAAAAACAATAAAGGGGCTATCACCACTGACTCCACAGAAATACAAACTACAATCAGAGATTACTACAAACAACTCTATGCACATAAACCAGTAAACCTGGAAGAAATGAATAAATTCCTGGACACTTGCATCCTCCCAAGCCTAAACCAGAAAGAAGTTGAAACCTTGAACAGACCAATAACAAAGGCTAAAGTTGAGACAGCAATTAATAGCCTACCAACCAAAAAAAGTCCAGGTCCAGACGGGTTCATAGCTGAATTCTACCAGACTTACAAAGAGGAACTGGTACCATTCCTTTGGAAACTATTCCAAACAATCCAAAAAGAGGGAATCCTTCCCAAATCATTTTATGAGACCAACATCATCCTGATACCAAAACCTGGCAGAGATTCAACAGAAAAAGAAAACTTCAGGCCAATATCCATGATGAACACAGATGCAAAAATCTTCAATAAAATACTGGCAAACCAACTGCAACAGCGCATCAAAAAGCTTATCCATCACAATCAAGTAGGCTTCATTCCAGGGATGCAAGGCTGGTTCGACATATGCAAGTCTATAAAAGTAATCCACCACATAAACAGAACCAAAGACAAAAACCACGATTATCTCAATAGATGCAGAGAAGGCCTTCAACAAAATTCAACAGCCCTTTATGCTAAAAACTCTCAATAAACTAGGTATGGAAGGAATATATCTCAAAATAATAAAAACTATTTACGACAAACCTACAGCCAATATCATATTGAATGGGCAAAAACTGGAAGCATTCCCTTTGAAATCTGGCACTAGACAAGGATGCCTTCTGTCACCACTCCTGTTCAATATAGTATTGGAAGTTCTAGCCAGAGCAATTAGGCAAGAAAAAAAATAAAGGGTATTCAATTAGGAAAAGAGGAAGTCAAATTGTCTCTATTTGCAGACAACATGATTGCATATTTAAAAGACCCTATCATCTCCACCCAAAATCTCCTTAAACTGATAAGCAACTTCAGCAAAGTCTCAGGATACAAAATCAATGTGCAGAGATCACAAGCATTTCTATACACCAGTAACAGACA
This sequence comes from Saguinus oedipus, assembly GCA_031835075.1. Lineage (NCBI taxonomy): Eukaryota > Metazoa > Chordata > Mammalia > Primates > Cebidae > Saguinus > Saguinus oedipus. Next base: position 8,340,418 of record CM063187.1, read on the forward strand.
AACGGAGAGCAAATCATGAGCATACTCTCATTCACACTTGTTATAAAGAGAATACCTAGGAATACAACTAACAAAGGATGTAAAGGACCTCTTCAAAGAGAACTACAAACCACTGCTCAAAGGAAATAAGAGAGGACACAAATAAATGGAGAAACATTCCATGCTCATGGTTAGGAAGGATCACTATTGTGAAAATGGCTATACTGCCCAAAGTAATTTATAGATTCAATGCTATGCCCATCAAGCCACCAATGACCTTCTTCACAGAACTGGAAATAAAACACCTTAAACTTCACATGGAACCAAAAGAGAGCCTGCATAGCCAAGACAATCCTAAGCAAAAAGAACAAAGCTGGAGGCATCACACTACCTGATTTCAAACTATACTAGAAAGCTACAGTAATCAAAACAGCATGGCACTGGTACCAAAACAGAGATATAGACCAATGGAATGGAACAGAGGCCTCGGAGACAATGCCACATATCTAGAACCATCTGATCTTTGACAAACCTGACAAAAACAAGCAATAGGAAAGGACTCCCTGTTTAATAAATGGTGTTGGGAAAACTGGCTAGCAGTGTGCAGAAAGCAGAAACTGGACCCCTTCCTGATACCTTACACTAAAATTAACTCCAGATGGATTAAAGACTTAAACATAAGACCTAACACCATAAAAACCCTAGAAGAAAACCTAGGCAAAACCATTCAGGACACAAGCATAGGCAAAGACTTCATGACTAAAACACCAAAAGCATTGACAACAAAAGCCAAAATAGACAAATGGGACCTAACTAAATTCCACAGCTTCTATACAGCAAAAGAAACAATTATTAGAGTGAACCAGCAACCAACAGAATGGGAAAAAATTTTTGCAATCTACCATCTGACAAAGGGCTGATATCCAGAATCTACAAAGAACTAAAACAGATTTGCAATTAAAAAACCCATCCAAAAGTGGGGGATATGAACAGACACTTTTCAAAAGAAGACATATATGAGGCCAACAAACATGAAAAAATGCTCATCATCACTGATTATAGAGAAATACAAATCAAAACCACATTGAGACACCACCTCATGCCAGTTAGAATGGCAATCATTAAAAAATCTGGAGACAACAGATGCTGGAGAGGATGTGAAGAAATAGGAACACTTTTACACTGTTGGTGGGAGTGTAAATTAGTTTAACCATTGTGGAAGACAGTGTGGTGCTTCCTCAAGGACCTAGAAATAGAAATTCCATTTGACCCAGCAATCCCATTAATGGGTATATACCCAAAGGATTATAAATCATTCTATTATAAAGACACATGCACACGTATGTTCATTGCAGCACTGTTTACAACAGCAAAGACCTGGAACCAACCCAGATGCCCATCGATGATAGACTGGACAAGGAAAATGTGGCACATATACACCATGGAATACTATGCAGCCATAAAAAATGATGAGTTCATGTCCTTTGTAGGGACATGGATGAATCTGAAAACCGTCATTCTCAGCAAACTGACACAAGAAGAGAAAATCAAACACCGCATGTTCTCACTCATAGGCAGGTATTGAACACTGAGAACACATGGACACAGGGAGGGGAGCATCACACACTGGAGTCTGTTGCGGGGGACTAGGGGAGGGACAGTGGGGTGGGGAGTGGGGAGGTCCGGGAGGGATAACATGGGGAGAAATGCCAGACGTAGGTGACGGGGGGATGGAGGCAGCAAACCACATTGCCATGTGTGTACCTATGCAGCAATCCTGCATGATCTGCACATGTACCCCAGAACCTAAAGTGCAATTACAAAAGAAAAAGGGCTGGGAAAGACGTGGAGAAGTTGGAACTCTCATGCACTGGTGTGAATGTGAAGTGGTGCAGCTGCTGTGGAAAAGTCTGGCAGTTCCTCAAAAAGCTAAATGCAGAAATGTCATGTGACCTAGCCTTCCACTCCTAGTATATACCCAAGAAAATGAAAAGTGGGCATTTAAACAAAAACTTGTACATTATTCATGAGAGTCAAAAAGTGGAAACAATTCAAATGTTTATCAACAGAAAAACGAATTGGCAAAATGCGGTATGTTCATACAATGGAACATTATTCAGTCATAAGGAACGAGATGCTGGAACAACATAGCTAAGCTTTTCAAACACCGTGCTACATGGAAGAAGTCAGACACAAACGGTAACGAATTTTATAATCCATTTAAATGATATGTTCCGGATAGACAGATCCCTAAAGACAGAAACCAGATGACTGGTTACCAGCAGCAGTGAATAGGGAGGTAATGAGGATTGACTGCTTACTGGGGATGGGATTTCTTCCAGGGGTGATGAAAACAGTGTGATATTAGACAGTGTTGATGGTTGCACAATACCATGCATATATTGAAAACCACTGGACTGGACATCTAAGAATGGTTAAAATGGTGAATTTTATGTTGTATGAATTTTACCACAATAAAAAAATAACGCAAGTCTTGCCACGAGAGTCATTAAATAAATGCAGAAATGACGTCAGGCTTACCCAGGGAGGCCAGGTTCCTGCAGTTCTCCAGCATCACATCCTTGTACAGTGTCCTTTGGGCAGGGTCCAGCAACGCCCACTCCTCCTGGGTGAACTCCACGGCCACATCCTCGAAGGTCACCAACCCCTAAAGCATCGCAAACATCACAGTTTAGCTGAGGACCACCCTCACCAACTGCACAGGAAGAGGGCCCAGGAGAACAGAGCCAGGGCTGGGGAAACCTGAGCACAAGATGGGCGGGGTTCTGAACTCCTCTCCCTGGCTTCCAGGCTCAGCCCTCAATGCCTGACTCCTTAGGCCACTCCTCAGGTTTAATGCACAGTACCCCAGAGCAACTGTCTTTTCTCTCGCAGACTGGGGGCTCCTGTGATCTTATTCTCTCAATCTTCAGGGGAGCACAGGCCCAGGACATGGCAGAAAGCAGAGGAATACTTGGCAAGTGAATGAACGATTTCCGTATGGCTTTTATACACTGCTTGGGCTTAGAACACCGTCATAACTTTACTTGGCTTTCCCTTAAAATTCTCAGGAGCACATGATATACTTAGGGACCCTGGAGAAAGTTCTGAACCTGCAGTAACCGTCCACACACTGATTTTCTGGGCAGCCCTCAACCTCCATCAGATGCCTGGAAATCCTGTGATGCCTCAGGAGCCAGTCTGGCTGCGAGGCTCCAGGCTGCTGGAAGGTATGAAGTCCAACCTTCTGGCTAAAGGAATAACGATCTGGGAAAAGGAGCATCCAACTCACCTGCAGCCAGCTTGTCAGGAGCTCATTAACCAGCCCTCCGCCTTCTGTGTGTCCTTTTTGCTGAGAGGCTGGGAACGGGGAAGACGTAGCTGGAGGAGGAGAAATGAGTCCCAGGGATTCAGGCTTGTCTAACGCCCACATATCTGCCTGTGATTGACCATATCCCCCTCCTATACCCACACAGCGCCTACCTACACCCCATGCAAACACCTACCCACAGCTCTCCTAAGACACCCAAACACAGCCCTGTCTCACCAACAAAAGGTAACAGGGCTCGAGGTCTGACTGCACTTGGGGAAGAGATTATTCCCACTTCACAGATGAGGAAACAGGTTCCAAGGATGTCACTATGTTTTTATCAGATTCACAGAAAGAAATAAAGGGAGAATTCAAAAGCTCCAGCACATTCACTACACAGGTAACATCCACAGACACCCAAACACCTAAGTCCCAAATCCCAAGAGCTGCCCGATCGGACACGGAGGACCTCTGGGCCCCTGGAGCTCCACTGCTGCCTCACCTGCTCTGCCCAGCCCCCTCCAGTCCCAGGCTGAGGGTCAGAGCCTTTCGATCCTGGACTATGAAAAATGCTAAAACCCCGTGACTCACCACCGGTGGCGGATAGGACAAGGGCCGCCATCCTGTGACTCCGACAGCAAAACGGCAGCCGGGAGGCAGGATGCGCCTCCCTTCTTCCTGCAGCAGCCTCAGGACAGTGCTCTGGAAGAAATGGGACACTCCAAGTCCCCACAGCCTCCTCCCTCTCGGGATGCTGGGGACAGGCCCTCCTCAGCCCACCCTTCCCATCCTTCTTCAAATGCAAGTTCTGGCTTCCACACTGGCCCTTTATTTTGCAGAGCAGGCAATGAATTCAAGGCCAGCTGATGGAAAACGTGCCTTCCTCTATCCCTAGCTCAACCACTCTGCTCCACCCCCTTTAAGAACCTTGGCTTCGTGCAGTCTCATGGCACATTCTTCCCCATCCAAGTGCAGCCAGAAACGCATTCCCAGCTACTCCCTCCTTCCCTGGGGACTCAGAGGCCTGTCTCCATCACTCCTCCCACCTCCAGTCCCAGCTTCTGGATGACATCAAAGACCCTCAAGGGTCTCAGGAGTTTCTCAGCTCCAGGGCCCTTGGTCCCTTCTCTCCCCATCAGCCACACATTTCCATAGGTCCCCTCAGGCTTGGTCATCAACAGGCATTGTCCTACCACCCAGAATGACGTTATAAAACTCCCCTCTCTCTGAACCAACCTCTCCTCAACTTCCACCATGTTCACTCATTTTCTCACCGAATGTCCTCTGACCCATGCAAGCCTCAGTCACCCCTCCTGCCTCGATCACCCCCTCCTGCCTCAGTCACCCCCTCCTGCCTGTGTTCTGCCTCAGTCACCCCCTCCTGCCTGTGCTCTGCCTCAGTCACCCCCTCCTGCCTGTGCTCTGCCTCAGTCACCCCCTCCTGCCTGTGCTCCGCCTCAGTCACCCCTCCTGCCTCAGTCACCCCTCCTGCCTGTGCTCTGTCTCAGTCACCTCCTCTCGTGTCTGTTCTTTACCTCAGTTACCCTCTCCTGCCTTGGTCACCCTCCTCCTGCCTGTGCTCTGCCTCAGTCACCCCCTCCTGCCTGTGCTCTGCCCCAGTCACCTCCTCTCGTGCCTGTTCTCTGCCTCAGTTACCCTCTCCTGCCTTGGTCACCCCCCTCCTGCCTGTGCTCTGCCTCGGTCACCCCCCTCCTGCCTGTGCTCTGCCTCGGTCACCTCCTCCTGCCTATGCTCTGCCCCGGTCGCCCCCTTCCTGCCTGAACTCTGCCTCAGTCACCCCCTCTCCTGCCTCAGTCACCCCCTCTCCTGCCTCAGTCAGTCCTTCTCCTGCCTCAGTCACGCTGTTTCCTGCCTCAGTCAGTCCCTCTCCTGCCTCAGTCACCCCACTCCTGCTTGTGCTCTGCCTCAGTCACCCGTTTCCTGCCTGGACTCTGCCTCCGCCACCCACTGTCCTGCCTTAGCCACCCCCTCTCTTGATGTCATCCTCACCCAGCTGCCCCTCATTTCAGCTGATTTCCCTCCCCACCACCATCAGGCCAGCCCAGCAGAACTCTAGCCAGGTGTGACTTCCATCATCCACCCACTCCAGGGGACATTCAGGCAGATGACTCTGCTAGGACTGCGACGCTGCCTCTCTGGAAGAACACAGTCACCAACATGAAAAGAACTCTCAGCCCTGCTGGGTGATCCTACCTCACACCTCCTCCCCTGTCCGCTTTGTGGTAACTGCTTCCTAATGAGTGATCCCAGCCTTCTGGTGCTCACACCCTACGTAGGCCCAACACACACATGGAATTGGGGCTGACCTGTGTGACCAGCAGAATACAGCATAGGAGACAGCCGGGGTGGGTGCAGGGGTGACTTCCAGGGCCAGGTCCTAGAAAGCACTGCAGCTTCTGCCTTGGTCTCCTGGATGCTGCTCTAGCAGATGCCAGCTGTCATGCTGGGAAGATGCTCAAGCAGCCCTGTGGAGAGGCCTAGGTGGAGAGGACTGAGGCCTTTCACCAATAGCCAGCTCTGACTTGTAGGCCATGGAGGGGCCCCCAGTACAAGTGGGGCCTTCGGATGATGCGGACCCAGCTGAAAGCCTTCTGCAAGTTTCCCGCCAGAACCTTCCAGCCAAGCCACTCCTGAATTCCTGAAACACAAAAACAGTGAGACAATAAACGGTGATTGTTTTAAGTGACTATGGTTTGAGATCATTTGTTAGGCAGCAAGAGATGACAAATCATCTCATTTTCAGCAGACAATCAGGATCCCACTTCTCAGGGTAACAATCACAAGGAGGAATCTACTTTCCTGTGTTGCTGCCAGCACTGCAACCTGCGCCCTGCTCTCCCGGTTCCTCCCGTCGCAGACAAGGAGCCACCTGCCTTCTCCACGGGGCCTGCTGGGCAGTTCTGGCCTGGGGTCCACCCTCCTGCTTTTGAGGAGCTGTCCATGCTCGAAGCTCTCTCCTCTGCTGCTACACTCCTCCTCACGCCCCTCAAGCCTGATCTGGTATCCTTCACAGTGCCATGAGCCTACGCTGGGAGCACAGCTTTCTTTCTGATTACTGCCCAGTCTGTGTCCCCCATCCCAGCCAGAGCTCTTCACTCTGTCTCTTTTCCTTAGTCCTCACATGGTGCAATCTGGCTTCCCTACTACATCCCAAGGACAATACCCTTGGTGGAATCGCCAGATTACAGCAACTCTGGTACTATTTTCTAACTGTCAGGTCAACAGAGACACAGTGGCCCACACCCTTCATTCTCACACACTGCAGGGGGCAACCCCTAGGGAAGGAAATTTGCTGATGTCAAGCAAGGCTGCAAAAAACATCTGCTCTTTCCTAGAATCCCACTTCTCAAAATCTATCTCAAAGGTACACAAATACTAAAAGACGTGTAAGATAATTCACTGTGGGACTTCGTATAATCGCAAAGGGCTGAAAACACCACAAATGACCATCAGTAGGGGACTGGTTGAATAAACTATGTGATAACTTTCAGGCTGGTGGAAAAGTGATTGCGGTTTTGGCCACTGAAAGCTTTTTGAGTAACTGCCAAACTTATCCACAGCAGTTGCACCTTTTCACATTCCCTCTTGGTCCTGGTCACACCTCTTTCCCTCTTCTTTTTTTTTTTTGAGGAGTCTCACTCTGTCACCCAGGTTGGAGTGCAATGGCGCAACCTGCAACCTCTGCCTCCCAGGTTCAAGCAATTCTGCCTCAGCTTCCCTCATAGCTGGGATTATAAGCACCTACCACCATGCTCAGCTAATTTGTGTATTTTCAGTTGAGACAGGTTTTCACCGTGTTGGCCAGGCTGGTCTCGAACTCCTGACCTCAGGTGATCCACCCACCTCAGCCTCCTAAAGTGCTGGGATTACAGGCATGAGCCACTATGCCTGGCCTGAAAACAAATTTTTAATTGTGTTTCATTTTCATTGGTTTAACTGAAATAGCTCCATGTGGCTAGTGGCTACCATGCTGGACAGGGCTTAGACATGCGGAGGCCTGACTTCCTTGAGGATGCAGAGGCGAGGCCCTGTGAGTGGCAAAGTAAAAATGGGCACATAGCCCTCGGCTAAGGGGGCTGCCTGCAGGTTTGCACAGATAGGAGCTGGGGTACAGTGGGCGCTGTGAGCCCTCTGACCTAGGCCTAGATGAAAGTGAGCAGCAACGCATTCTCCCAGGTCTCTTCTTTCTACATCCTTCCTACTCCAAGACCATCATCCAGGCTTAGGGAAGAATCATCTGATCCCTAAGCTACCTCAGAACACCTTCTCTCTTGCCTCTTAAACATCTTCCTTATGAATCCTGAAGTCCTTGTTAATCCACATGCTTACACTACATGAAAATCGCATCACCCTCCGGCCCACAGCTCTTCAGTCTCTTCCCACTAGTCTGAGAACAGAGTCTGAAGTGAGACCTGGTCTGGTTCTGCCTCCCTCTTGATCTTGGTCACACCTCTTTCCCTGTTCTTCTCTTTTTGTTTATTAGAATGAGTCTCACTCTGTTACCCAGGCTGGAGTGCTGTGGTGCAATCTCAGCTCACTATAACCTCTGCCTCCCAGGTTCAAGAAATTCTCCTGCTTTGGCCTCCTGAGTAGCTGAGACTACAGGTACGCACCACCACACTCAGCTAACCTTTACACTTTTAGTAGAGACGAGGTTTCACCAGGTTGACCAAACTGCTCTCGAACTTCTGACCTCAAGTGATCCACCTGCCTCAGCCTCCCAAAGTGCTGGGATTACAGGCGTGAGCCACTGTGCCTGGCTTCTCTCCCTGTTCTTGTCTCGGCTTCAGCCATCCCCGTGTTCCCAGTGTAAGAAGCATAGCAGCCTCTCTCCTGCTGCAGGGGACTTTCCTTACGCAGCTTCCTCATCAGGCAGTGCTGACATATCCCTGTCCCCTCACTCCAGTCGAGCCCTGTGACTAGCTACACCTGACCCCAACTTGGAGATGAAACAGCAATTCCCTTTTTTAGGGGCCTGTGAATCCCCAGCATGAAAATAAAGGAAAATCCTGAAGATCCTTAAAGAGAAATTCCAGGCATCCAGCTAGCCCCAGAAGTAAATAAGGAACTTGTTAAACAAGAAGGTAATAGTAACCTAAAACAACAGCCAAAGAAGTTAAGACTCCAGAGATGCTTGCTTTCCCTGTGAAACTGACGATAACAACCTGTGTCCCTGAGTTGCCTTTCAGAGGCTGGGACTCCCACTGAGGACCCCCACTGAATGGATCTGCTGGCTCAGAGACTCCAGATATGAGGGAAGTGAAGGCTGAACTTGCGTGTCCTTTGTGCTAAGTTTCTTCCTGAGGGGCTTGGAGAAAAGTCACTTCCCTAAGCTAGTTAACATCTTCCTACAGACCCTACATTTTTAAACAAAGCTTCTTTTTCTTAACCAATTACAAATCTGAAAATCTTTGAATCTACCTATGACCTCTAAGCTCCTGCTTCAAGATATCCTTGCCTTTTTAGGTCTAAACCAGCATGTAACCTCCATGGGTTGCTTTATGATATTACCTGTAGCTTCTGCTTTTCTGTAATTTACCATTGCTTTTAGAAATCCTTGCCTAGCCGGGTGTGGTGGCTCATGCCTGTAATCTCAGCACTCTGGGAGGCCAAAGTGGGTGGATCACCTGAGGTCAGGAGTTCGAGGCCAGCCTGGCGAACATGGTGAAACCCCGTCTCTACTAAAAATATAAAAAATGTGCAGGGTGTGGTGGTATGTGCCTGTAATCCCAGCTACTCAGGAGGTTGAGGCAGGAGAATCACTTGAACCCAGGAGGCAGGGGATGCAGTGAGCCGAGACTATGCCATTGCACTCTAGCCTGGGCAACTGAGTGAGATTCTGTCTCATTAAAAAAAAAAAAAATCCTTGCCTAGAAGCCACTGGTAAGGCCAGGATTTGAGCTTTTAATGGTCTGGTCCTCCTTATTTACTGTTCTGCATAAAAGAAGCCTTTCTATCTATTGCAGCAACCCTCAATGTAAACACCTGGGTTTACTGCACCACCAGACGAGCAGACCCCAGTCCAGTTCTATAAGAGCTTAAGCTCTCAAGCTAAATATCCTTCCCCAGAGAGCTTCTCTGTTCCCTCTGACCAAGTCCACTTGTGCCAAGTTCCCACATCACTCCTGTCATTCACTGTTTAAAATTCATCTTCCCTGTTAGAAGGTAAATTTTATGGAGGTAAGACAGGGCCTGTTTCAGGTCCTCCAGGGTCGCTGTGCATATGACCCAGGGCCTGACTCATGGAGGGGACCTAGTTTGCCAAGGATTGTCCTGGTTTGAACACTGGATGTCCTGTACCCTAGCAAATCCCTTGGTCCTGAATGAATGAGGATGGTTAGTCTCCATAAACTGTGCACTCAAATAATATCTATTACATGATAAGCAAACACTCCCTCAAGAATGTTGGAGAAAAGCTAGAATGGAAGAGGCACAAAATTAGTAAAAACCCCACAACTGAATATAAGATTACTTAACATCATTCTCTGCAATATGAATCACCATACTGCTATTTCAGAGATGTTTTAAGAAATAAAGTTAATTCCTATTAAGAAATGATATGGTTTGGCTCTGTGTCCTCCCACCCAAATCTCATGTTGAATAATAATAATCTCCATTGTGTCAGAGGAGGGGCCTGGTAGGAGGTAACTGAATCATGGGGACAGACTTCCCCCTTGCTGTTCTCCTGATAGTGAGTAAGTTCTCGTGAGATCTGGTGGTTTAAAAGTCTGACGCTTACCTCCTCTCTTTTTCTCTTCTGCCGCCATGTAAGACATGCCGTGCTTTCCCTTTGCTTTCTGCCATGACTAAGTTTCCTGAGGCCTCCCCCGCCAGGCACAATTGTGAGTCGATTAAAATTCTTTCCTTTATAAGTCACCCAGTGTCAGGAAGTTATTTATAGCAGTGTGAAAACTCTCAGGTAGTTCTTTATTGCAGGGTGAAAGGGGACTAATACAGGAGGCAAGGTGCAGAGGACAATCTTTTTGGAAACCACTGCCCTACCCTTCAATCTATAAGGTGTTGCTTAGTATTCTTCCAAATGATTTGAAATCTCATTAGGAAAAAAGAAAATCTCATTCCTCAAAACCCACCTAGTGGCTTGTCAATTCACTGTTAAATTTGTTACTAATCACATTAGTAACAAGGAAGCTCAGCTCATCCTTTTTACAAATGCCCTTATATTTCGAAGTTTGGTGGAGGGCTGATATGCCTTTAGAAGTCAAATTGATGGCTGGGTGTGGTGGCTCACGCCTGTATTCTTAGCACTTTGGGAGGCTGAGGTAGGCGGATCACTTGAGGTCAGGAGTTTGAGACCAGCCTGGTCAACATGGGTTTTGCCAACATGGCAAAAACCTATCTCTACTAAAAATACAAACAAAATTAGCTGGGCATGGTAGCACATGTCTGTAGTCCCAGCTACTCAGGAAACGGAGGCAGTAGAATTTTGTGAATCTGGGAGGCAGAGGTTGAAGTGAGCCAAGACCACACCACCGCACTCCAGTTTGGGCAATGGAGCAATACTTGGTCTCAAGGAAAAAAAAAGTCCAATCAAACAGGTCTTAAGAATGTTGCTGAGCTGTCCTGCTAGTTATCAGTGGGAAGACTTATGACATATATACCTAAAATATTTTCTATATTTATACTTATATAAAATCCAGAAACTTCTAGTATTATAGCATACCAGAAAATCTATATTTATCTACAGTTACACATATTTATTTGCAAGTAACTATATTTACTTATTTACACACATATAACCATAAATACTTCTGTTTCTTTACCTTAAACTTTTATTTTTATTTTTGAGATGGAGTTTTGCTCTTGTTGCCCAGGCTAGAGTGCAGTCGTACGATCTTGGCTCACTGCAACCTCCACCTCCCAGGTTCAAGCAATTCTCTATCTCAGCCTCCCGAGTAGCTGGGATTACAGTCGCCTGCCACCATGCTTGGCTAATTTTTTGCATTTTTAGTAGTGATGGGGTTTCACCATCTTGGCCAGGCTGGTGTTGAACTCCTGACCTCGTGATTCACCTGCCTTGGCCTCCCAAAGTGCTGGGATTACAGCTGTGAGCCACCACGCCCTGCCTACCTTGAACTTTTAAGAAACCTTCACTCTTAGTGCCTTTCATATGGATACAACTTGAGCATAGGAAAAGCCCATTAGCAGTTCTTCCACACAGCAGAGACTGCTGGAACTTTGCTGTAAGTGCCACATTGTACTCACCTGGTCACACAGAAACCCACGGGTCAGTGACAACAGGTGGACCCTGTGGCTGGTTTCAGCAGGAATCTGAGCTTGAATGATGCTTTTCTCACCTGGAAACAAAAAGGCACAAAGAGTTCTTTCGAGGCTTTTTACAGGTTGTACAGTTGTTGGATATACCTGTTGGAAAAACCATCCCATTCACTTTTTTTGGGTACTCAATGATTAAATGTGTAATAAGGGCCCAGCCTGGATTTATCTGATTCCTATCCGGCCATATGTTCCTTAAGAGGGAAGAAAGCAGCTTGATGCTGTGTGCATTTGACTTGCTCAACTTACTAGTCTGGAGAGAGATTTTAAGGCGACTCCAGAGGCTTTAAAAATACCTTGTCACTTAGAGGCCCTATTAAGTGACTAAGCTGAATTTTTAACAATTTATATAGTTTATTCAGAATAGCAGAGATTTTTTTTTTTAAAGGCCCTAGAGTAGGGTTTCCCAACTTGACACTACTGAAAATTCTTTGTTGTGGGGGACTGTCCTGACAACGTAGGATCTTTAAGAGCAAACAGCGTCCCTCTTCCCCGGCCTCCACCCTCTAGGTGACAGTAGCAGCCTCCCCTCCCTACAATTTGTGACAACCACAACAGTCTCCAGCCACAGCCAAAAGTCCCCTGGGGCGCAGAATGGCCCCTGATGAGGGCGACCGGGACTCTGAGGCGACCGCGGCCCGGGGCCCCGACCCAGGAGAAAAGAGCAGCTTCGGGCTGACCTGAGCACACAGCCGAAGCCTCAGGGACGGAAACGCGGCTCCCGGGAGGAACGCAGGGCCCGGCGCTGGCGTTGCCCACGACCCACGTCGTCCCTGGACTCCGACCCGAGTCTCCGCCCGCCGCTCACCAAGCCCGGCCCCTCCCGCGGGGACAAAAGCGCCAACTCGCGGAGACGGAGGGACTCGCTCCCCGGTGCCCCACGCGCGGCTCCTCCCACGGCACCGCCCCGTGCTTCCGCTTCCGGCCTGGGGCGAGCAGCGCTGCACGTCCACTTCCGGCTTGCGCGCGGAGTCTGGCGTGTTTCGGGGTTCGGCGCCTAGGCGGCAGGCGTGGCGGGAGGGAGCGGCGGCCGCGCACCCCCAGCCTCGCCCAGAGGTGTTGCAGTTTGCTTAGTGAGCACAAAGCTGGCCCCTGGCCTGGGGCAGTAGCGAGGGCAAGGTCGGCCATGGGGGTGTGGAGCCAGGCTGTGGGTCGTGCGCGCGGGGCTAACTTGGGCGGAGACCGGTTCCGGGGCGGGGATGAAGGCGGGGTCTTGGCTATGGCCGTACCAGGCCTGGAGGGTGACTGGGCAGAGACCAGTTCCAGGGGCGGGGACCAGATTTGGGGGCGGGGCCCAGTTCTCAGAATGGATGGTACGGGGCTTGGAGAGCGGGACTGAGTGGGCAGAGATCTGGTCCAGGGGCGAGGATAAGATCTGGGGCGGGGCTGTGGGCGGTACCAGGCGTGGAGTGGGATTGACAGCTGAGACCTCCAGTTCCGGGGCGGGGATGAGAGCGGGTAACCTAGAGGATGGGCCTGGCTGTGGACGGAGACCAGTTCCCAGCATCACTGAGGTCGGGGACCAGGCTGTTGGTGTGCCGGCCCTGAAGGGCAGTGCTAATTGGCGGAGACCAATTATAGGGGCGGGGTTATGGGTGGCACCAAGCTTGAGGGTGGGGCAGATGGTGGGCGGAGACCAGTTCTGGGGGCGGGACCGTGGGTGGAGACCAGTTGTAGGGGCCGGGATCTGGGTATGAATAAAAGGGTGTAAGGTGTGGGTGGGTTGGGATAGGCCCAGGAGCCGGGACTGTGGGAGATTAGGTTCAGGGACCGGGCTTTTCTTGGATTTTTAGATGGTTGGTATCGTTACTTCCTTGTGTCCGTACAGCCCAGTAGAATCAGATTATATACGCACATTTGTCCACAACTTGCTTTCCCAAGGCAGAACATAGGGATTTACCACTAAGAGTTTTGGGGAGCAGGGAGGACTGGGGCATACATACACATATAGGAAAACTTCAGAGTAGTACAAAGTTAGTTAAATATTCTCCCACCACTGTCTCTCAGTTCTTTTGCTTAGAGGTAAACATCATTTTCTACTCTATCTTTTCAGATACAATGTGGACATGTATGCGTGTGTATGTGTGTATGCTGTAGTCATATTCATGGAATAAATGCTATTACTCCCCCCCCACCCCATAAATCACTGTTTTATACACCATGGATATGGACTGAGCAAAATAAGTAGAGACCAGCCTGCCCAACATGGCAAAATCCCGTCTTTACTAAAAATACAAAAATTAGTCAGGGTGATGGCGAGCTCCTGTGATCCCAGCTACGTGGGAGGCTGAGGCAAGAGAATTGCTTGAATCTAGGAGGTAGAGGTTGCAGTGAGCCAAAATGGTGCCACTGCACTCCAGCCTTGGTGAAAGAGCAAGACTTAGTCTCAAACAACAACTTTTAATTGGATATCTTTGTTGCTGAGTTGCAAGGCTTCATGTATTTTGAATAGAAGTCACGTATCAGATAAGTCATTTGTAAATGTTTCACTCAGTCCATGGTTGTCTTTTTAACCTTCTTGATGGTATCCTTTGAAGCATCAATGTTTTTAAATGTTGATTAAGTCCATTTTATCTATTTTTTCTTTTGCCACCTGTTTTTGATATCAGACATGATATCAACCAGTGCCTGGCCCAGTGCCTGACACAAAGTTTTACTCCTGTGTTTTCTTCCAGGAAGTTTACAGTTTTAGCTCTTACCTTTAGGTCTATCATTATTTCGAGCTCACTTTTGTACATGGTGTGAAGTAGAGGTCCAATTTCATTCTTTTGCATATTGACATCTAGTCCCAGCACAATTCGTTGATGAGACCATTCTTTCCACAGTGAACTTTCCTAGTATATTGAATTTTGAATTTGTTAATTTCATTTTTGCCTAGACTACCTTCAGCCACCTGAGAACTAAAATAAAAAATATAGCCAATAATAAGTTTGGCAAAGACAAGGAGAAATTGGAATTCTCGTCCATTGCTGTCAGGATTGTAAAATGGTGCAGCCACTTTGCAAAATAGTTTGACAGTTCCTCAAAAAGTCATAGTATTGCCATATGACCCAGCAGTTTTACTTCATGTATATGTCCAAGATAAATGAAAACATTTCCTCCCATGATAGCTTGTACATGAATGTTTATAGCAGCATTATACATAATACCTCAAAATTTTCTATTTTCCAAATGTCAATCAACTGATGAATGGTTAAATAAAATGTGGTGCATGCACACAATGGATTATTATTCCTCAATAAAACAGGATACATATTCCATGGATGAACCTTGAAAACATTATGCTAAGTAAAAGAAGCCACGAATAAAAAACCCCACATATTATGTAATTCAATTTAAATAAAATTTTCAAAATAAGAAAATCCATGGAGACAATAGATTAGTGGCAAAGGTTGGGGAAAGGGAAATGGGGGGACATGGATAATGGTATGGATTTCGTTTTAGAGTATGAAAATATTCTAAAATTGGTGATGATTGTAGTACCATGTGAATATACTAAAAAACATTGAACTGTACACTTTAAAAGGTTGAATATTATGGTAACTGAATAAAGTTTTTATTAAAAAAATAGAAATATACACAAATTTTTCAGTTAGGCAAAATAATAGAATAAAAGTGGAAAAATACTACATAATGTGAGTGCTGCTGCTTCTTCAAAATAATAGAATAAAAGTGGAAAAAGTAAAATACAACAAAAATGTGAGCTGCTCCTCCTCCTTCTTTTCTTTCTTTCTCTCCTCCTCCCCCTTCCACTTCCCACCTTCTCCTCCTGCTCTCCTGCTTCTCCTTCTCCTCCTCCTCCTCTCCTCCTTCTTCTTCCTTCTTTCCTCCTCCTCCTTTTTTCTTTTTTTTTTTTGGAGACAGGGTCTTGCTTTGTCACCCAGATTGGAGTGCAGTGGTGCAAATGTGGCTCACTGCAGCCTCGACCTCCTGGGTTCAAGCCATTCTCCCTCCTCAGCTTCCCAAGAAGCTGAGACTGCAAGCATGCACCACCATGCCCAGCTAATGTTTGTGTTTTTTGTAAACACAGGGTCTGGCCACACTGCACAGGCTGGTCTCAAACTCCCGAGCTCAAGCAATCCCCCCCACCTTGGCCGCCCAAAGTGCTGGGATTTTAGGCATGAGCCACCATACCCAGCCTAAGTGCATCTTAATTATCCACACCATCACACAATTAAATGACAAACGGGGAATAAATAATTGTAAAAATCTATGACACATGGGCTCATATCGTAATTATATAAAGAACATTTTGGATAAATAAGCAAAAGATGAACAAGCCATTAAAAACATCATTAAAGACAAAGGCTATGAATACATACAGCTTTACAAATATATACAATTACCCAATACTTGAATTAGCAAAGAGATAGAAATTAAAATAACAGCATTATGTTTGTGCCTCTCAAATAATGCAAAACGTTTTAGATGTCCAGTTCATCAAGAGATTAGAAAATGAATGACCTTGCCTTCTGCTAGTGGTATTGATAAGTGCTACTTTCTCAGCAGGTACTTGGTAACACATACGAAAAGCTGCACGAATGTGCACATTTATCAACCCAGCAATTTTACAATGATCTAAATCAGAGAAATGTTTGAATCTTGTTAAAAAGGATTGATCATCTACCTTCTATTTAATATCAGAAGATTAGTAACAATTGCAAAATAAGTATTGGTGTAGTGGTATGAAATGACATTCATGGGCATTAATCACATCAATGTACATGATTACTTTAGTTACATTAAATTACATTCAGGATGTACTGTTATATGTGAGAAGTTGCCTGCAGAATGAAGTTGACAATGTGTATCCACACTGTAACCCACAAAGTCTTGGCTTGACCATCATATAATGCCTGGACCTTTTCTGCCGATAATGGAGGTTGCTAGAGACTTCTCCGGCTGGAGGGCAGAAGGCAAAGTGCAAAGTTTGGCCTCAAGCCTTGTGACAGGGATAAAGACCTTTACTCCTCACACTGGCCTCATGGACAAGACAGGTTCTCACTTTCCCCACAGAGTGCCTGAAATCTGAGGATACTTTACACCCTGATAGTTACTTCCGGCTTCCCTAACTCTGCTTAAGTGAAAACAACTAGTAGTGTCCACCTAACCAGCTGATGCATAAAATAATTGCTACAAAAGGGTCGGGCACAGTGGCTCACGCCTGTAATCCCAATACTTTGGGAGGCTGAGGTGGGCGTATCACCTGAGTTCAAGAGCTTGAGACCAGCCTGACCAACATGAGAAACTCCATCTCTACTAAAAATACAAACTTAGCCAGACTTAGTGCATGACAGCTACTCAGGAAGCTGAGACAGGAGCTTGAACCTGAGAGGTGGAGGTTGCAGTGAGCTGAGATCGAGCCATTGCACTCCAGTCTGGGCGACAAGAGCATAACTCCGTCTCAAAAGAAAAAAAAAAGCTACAAAATATTCCATTCCATGTTTTGGTTAATGATGAAGAGAACGAGGTAAAGAAACTTGAAGTGAAACAGCTGGAAGGCCCCAAGATGGAGCAGGCAGATCTCCTCATACACAGGAGAGACAGCAAGGCTGAAATTCTACCCTGACAATCAGCAGCCCCACTAGCACCTTCCTCCAGGGCAGGGTCACCTGCAGAAATGACAGGTGTCATATAATTCCCAAAGAAATCGCTAAGGATGGAGACATCCCATGGAAACAAACTGCGTATTGCCTAACCCTCTCCCAAGGACATGGATCTAATGAGATATTAACTGTTCTGAAGGCTATGCAGCTGTGCAACCAACCAAGCATGCCCAGAACACAGGCTGTCTGGTGGTAACTCCTAGATAAACACCAATATAGCACCTCAGCCACAGATGGTGTGCCACACAATGAATTCTGAAGTCTATTTTAACCCATGATAGCCAACATATTATCGTTCGTGCATGCAATCATAGCCAACATATTATCATTCCTGCCTGCAATCAATGTAATAATTAATGAGACATTGCAGGTGCAACTGGCTGGGGCTGGTGTTGTGGGTGGTAAAGTAATTTCCCAAGACAATCGTAGGTAAAGAAAGACAGATTTATTAGAGAAGGTATGAAGATTGGTTGCAAGGGTGCAACAGGCAGCATAGCAAAGAAGCTGTTTGCAAAGAGGCAGAGGTTGGAGGGAATTGTATGGGGTCATGCTGGAGGCGGCTGTGTGCAGATAAGGTGTGCAGGTAAGGTCGTGTGGCTGGGGCTGTGTGCAGATCCCGAGGTCTTTTGGAACAAGATGTCATGCCAGTGGGTTGTTCGCAGTTAGCCATCTCTCAGAACAATTGTTCTCCCCCCTCCAGGAGCCCCTTCCTTTTTGTTGCTTGCTTATTTATCTTATTAGGACTCCACATGAGATTTTTTTTTTTTTTTTTTTTTTTTTTGAGATGGAATCTTGCTGTGTCACCCAGGCTGGAGTGCAATGGCAAGATACTGGCTCAATGCAACTTCTGCCTGGATTTGAGAGATTCTCCTGCCTCAGCCTCCTGAGTAGCTGGGACTACAGGTGTGTGCCACCACTCCCGGCTAATTTTTTTTTTTTTTTTTTGGCATTTTTAGTAGAGACGGAGTTTCACCGTGTTAGTCAGGGTGGTCTCTATCTCCTGACCTTGTGATCCCCCTGCCTCAGCCTCCCAAAGTGCTGGGATTATAGGAGTGAGCCACTGCACCTGGCCCACATGAGATCTTTTAAATAATTTTTGTGGTTTTTTTGTACCGAGTTCCAGAAATCCAGTTTGTACTTTCCACTGATGGCACATCTCAATTTGCGAGTTGAATTTTATCAGATGTACCTGCCCTGTGTTTAGATTTTCTAACATTCACAGCAGTGAAGTATTAGATTCACATGTCCAGGTTGTTCCAAACATACTTCAAAGCTTTCCACTCCAAGAGTCATGTCAGATGAGTAAAGAGAATTCCTTTGGGATCTAACAACAAAGGGCTCATTGTGGCCTTAGCAACAGAAGCAGCCATAGAACAGTGAAGGTAGACAGAAGTTTGGGGTGTCCTGAGGAGTTAGCTGGAGGTGAGGAGACATAATATGTAGATGATCTTTTCTCAGTGGTTCATAGCTAAGGGGAAGAAATAGAGAGTAGTGGTGAAGGAGAGGGTCCCAAGAAGTTGAGGAGAGGGGTGTCTGTGTAGCTAGGAGAAACTTGAACATATTTAAATGCCAAAGAAGGGATTCAGCAAAAAAAAAAAAAACAAAAAAAAACAAAAAAAAAAACAGAAGTTAAAGATACAGGGGCACCTGTAATCCGAGCACTTTGGGAGGTTGAGGCAGACGGATCATGAGATCAGGAGTTTGAGACCAGTCTGGCCAACATGGTGAAACCCCGTCTCTACTAAAAATACCAAAAAGTTAGCCAGAGGTGGTGGCGGGTGCCTGTCATCCCAGCTACTCGGGAGGCTGAGGCAGGATAGTAGCTTGAACCCGGGCAGCAGAGGTTGCAGTGAGCTGAGATCGTGCCACTGTACTTCAGCCTGGGCCACAGAGCGGGACTCCATCTTAAAAAAAAAAAAAAAAAAGATAAAGAAGGTACAGGGGTTACACTGCCATACTAGGGGCATAAAATTAACAAAGAGGAAGAAGGAATGAGGCTCAGATCACTCTTGGAGGATAAAGGAAATACATTTATTTATGAGACAGGGTCTTGCTCTGTTGCCCAGGCTGGAGTGCAGTGGCCTGATCACTGCTCACTGCAACTTCGACCTCCTGGGTTCAAGCTATCCTCCTTATTCAGCCTCCCCAGTAGCTGGGACCACAAATGTGTGTCATAACCCCCAGCTAACTTTTTAATTTTTTTTTTTTTGAGACGGAGTTTCGCTCTTGCTTACCCAGGCTGGAGTGCAATGGCGTGATCTCGGCTCACCTGGGTTCAGGTGAGCAACCTCCGCCTCCTGGGTTCAGGCAATTCTCCTGCCTCAGCCTCCTTAACTTTTCAATTTTTAGCAGATGCGGGGTTCTCCCTTTGTTGCCCTGACTGGTCTCGAACTCCTGTGTTCAAGTGTCCCTCCTGGCTCAGCCTACCAAAGTGCTGGGATTACATGCATGGTCACCATGCCTGGCAGAAAATCTCTTTAAATTTAAAGAAAATTTGGAAACATTCGATGTTTATCAGGGAGGTTTGCAGCTTTGGCGACTAGATTCATAAAATTTCAGTCTTGCAGTTGGCAACTTCTTTGTAAACTATCAGGTAAGTTAAGGAAAATTGAAAATGTATGAGAAAAAAAAAAGCTGGAGAAGGTTTTGGGGAAAATCCAGGAGTAAACATGAGAATGCATAAACAGAAAATAAAGTTTCTAGGCATGACAGATTCTTCCCAGTTGATGCAGAATATTTTGTATATGTAGTGGTAGTAAGATGTCTGTCATGTGATTCTTTTTACAGCAGTGATCACATGACGGCAGTAGCCATGGCATCACATGTCACAGGGACCATCCAGGTTTGAAGTTTTATAAGGCAGATACGATAAGCAGTAAGAAATTGTGGATTAATCTAAGTGAATTTTTTTTTTTTTTTTTGAGACAGGGTCTCATTCTGTTGCTCAGGCTGTAGTGCAGCGGCATGATCTCCGCTCACTGCAACCTCTACCTCCTGGCTCAAGCAATTCTCCCACCTTAGCCTCCGGAGTAGTTGGGACTACAGGTATGTGCCACTCTGCCTGGCTAATTTTTTTTTTTTTTGGTAGAGACAGGGTTTCACCATGTTGGCCAGGGTGGTCTTGAACTCCTGGCCTCAAGTGATCCACTCACCTCGGCCTCCCAAGCTGCTGA
Organism: Saguinus oedipus; assembly: GCA_031835075.1. Lineage (NCBI taxonomy): Eukaryota > Metazoa > Chordata > Mammalia > Primates > Cebidae > Saguinus > Saguinus oedipus. Next base: position 8,360,799 of record CM063187.1, read on the forward strand.
GATCACAGGTGTGAGCCACCCTGCCTGGTTTCTAGGAATTATTAGGTCACAGACCGCAGAATCCAAGAGTGCTAGGAATCAGAGGAGAGAGAGGGAGATGAAGATATGGAGGTCTGGTGAAATTCAAATACCCAAATCATAGATACCTGTTCCTCAAGGTATGTTCATTAAGAATAGATATCTACGGTATGGGTATTTGAAATAAGAAACCTGGAAATAAGAAATGTATAGTGGGTGGATACGTTTTCTGAATTATGTATTTATTTATTTTTTATTTATTTATTTTTTTACCAGTCATCTTTTATTTGGAGGTTAATTCCATTAGGATATGAAAAGATTCAGCAATAATCGAGACTGTGTTCCTTATGGAGGGGCTCAAGCCAAGAAGGTCGTGGAGGGGTGTGCAGAGCTTGTCTTCAGTGGTACTTGCGTCGCCGCTCATGCTTGAGCTCCTTGTAGGAAAAGGTGTAGTTGAAGACCACATAGCATGCCAGCACCATAGTAATCCCCGCGATGCTGCCCTTCTTCACATTGATATATTTGTTATAGTACCGGTAGTAACCTCTTCGAAACGCTCCAACAATGCCACTAGGGCTGAAGTCCCGCATCAAGATCCAGCTTGGCAGCTCTCCTAGTTTGACCTCTAGAAGTTTCTTGTCCTTCAATGGTACGACTGACGCCATCTTGGAGTACTGGTCTGAATTATGTATTTATTTACTTATTTAGACAGTCTTGCTCTGTTGCTCAGGCTAGAATGCAGTGAGTGGCATGATCTCGGCTCACTGCAACCTCTGCCTCCCGGGTTCAAGTGATTGTCCAGCCCCAGCCTCCTGAGTAGCTGGGTTGCAGGTACATGCCACCACACCCAGCTAATTTTTGCATTTTTAGTAGAGACGGGGTTGCGACATGTTGGCCAGGCTGGTCTTGAACTCCTGACCTCAAGTGATCCACCTGCCTCAGCCTCCCAAAGTACTGTCATTACAGGTATCAGCCACCGTGCCCGGCCTGAATTATTTATTTTTGAGCATGACCATTTGGGTTGATGAAGATGTCTGGAGTGTGGGATTAAGACGTGAAGGACAGAGCAGTTGATAATTTCACTGTTGACTTACAGGCTGCAGGAACTCTGCAAACCAAGAGGTCAATGTGTAAACCAGAGGAATAGTCAAGTAATGCATAAGAATGGCAGGATTTGGGCCAAGTGCGGTGGCCCATGCCTGTAGGCCCAGCACTTTGGGAGGTCAAGGTGGGTGGATAACTTGAATTCAGGAGTTCCAGACCAGCCTGGACAACATGGTAAAATCTTGTCTCTACAAAAACCACAATTAGCCAGGCGTGGTGACACACACCTGTAGTCCCAGCTACTCAGGAGGCTGAGGTGGGATGATCGCTTGAGCCTGGGGGTCAAGGTTGCAGTGAGCTGTGATTGCACCACTGCACTCTAGCCCGAGTGACAGAGTGGGGCCAAACAAACAAACAAACAAACAAAAACAAAAGAAGGCAAGATTTGGGATTTAGAAAAGGACTGCTATAGTGTCTTGAGAGGGAGTATCAGGACTTGAACATTTGAGAGTGACAAGGACAGAAAGATAATAAAATGGTACTCAAACAAGGAGGGGTTTTGCAGGATGACAGAGAGTTTTGACCTTGAACTTTCTGTGCTCGACTCAGATCTGCCTGATGATGTCCCAGGAAGCAGGTCTACAGCAGAGGGAGAGAGGAAGGGTGAACATCCAAAACAGCTGAGATCCTTGTCCTGAGAAGGTAGGCGTCACTGATTAATTTGACCCCATCTTATGATTTATTTTTACAGTATAAGAGGAAAAGAAATGTGATGGCTAAGAGTTCACAGAGGAAGCAACGTGACTGTGTAAACCAATGCAAATCAAAGCCTGACTGGAGCACCTCAATCCCTCTGAGAATGTCCAGTTACACATTCAAGAGGCCAGTTACGAGAATTACATCCCATCCTGGCAATGAGGTTAGATACCATCAATGGGAGGAGAGCTTGGAGAAGCCCCAACAGGTCTCCTGGCAGAAGAGACTGCAAGGACTCCTGGCCTACAGCAGTGCAGGAGAAGCTTTAAGTACTTTGGATCTTGCCAACACCTTGCAAAAACTCGCACCTCTTTGCACAGGTGCCTCTCTGCTGGGGGAGCTTGCTGGTGGTCTGGAGCACTCCTGCCCCATGCCCCCACTTGCCTGCTCTTCAGATGCGGCGGAGACAATTCCCGGAGAGGGAGTGGGTGTCTCACAGCTCCTCTGCGAACAATTTGTGGTCACTGAGGAAGATATCAGGAAACAGGAGGGGAAAGTGAAGGCAGCCAGACAGAGACTCGTAATAGCGTTGATCGCCGACAGACTTGCTAATGAGGCAGAGAAAGTGAGAGACCAAGAAGCCTGTCCCAAAAAACACAACGAGAGAAAGCGAAGATAGTGCAGATGAAATAAAGTGTAATCCTTTGTTAACATCTCTTTGCAGTATCCACAATGAGGTTTTTTTGCTTTGAGCTCTTGAAACTTTAAAATATGCCAACACTTAAAAACAATAGGTTGGGTGAGCACCTAAGAGCACCTACGTTAGTAAATTCACAGCAGGGCGCAGTGGCTCACGCCTGTAATTCCAGCACTTTGGGAGACTGAGGTGGGTGGATCACTTATAACCAGGAGTTCAAGACTGGCCTGGCTAACATGGTAAAACGCTGTCTCTAATAAAAATACAAAAAGTAGCTGGGTTTAATGGCAGGCACCTGTAATCTCAGCTACTCGGGAGACTGAGGCAGGAGAATCACTTGAATCTGGAAGGCGGAAGTTGCAGTGAGCCAAGATCGCGCCACTGCACTCCAGCTTGGGTGACAGAGCAAGACTCTGTCTCAAAAAAAACAAAACAGGCCGGGCGCGGTGGCTCAAGCCTGTAATCCCAGCACTTTGGGAGGCCGAGGCGGGTGGATCACGAGGTCAACAGATCGAGACCATCCTGGTCAACATGGTGAAACCCCGTCTCTACTAAAAATACAAAAAATTAGCTGGGTATGGTGGCGCGTGCCTGTAATCCCAGCTACTCAGGAGGCTGAGGCAGGAGAATTGCTTGAACCCAGGAGGCGGAGGTTGCGGTGAGCCGAGATCGCGCCATTGCACTCCAGCCTGGGTAACAAGAGCGAAACTCCGCCTCAAAAAAAAAAAAAAAACAAAAAAAAAAAAAAAAAAAAAAAAAACAAAACAAAAAAGAACCCAAACCCAAACAACAAAAACAAAAAAAACTTCTCTGTAGTCTCAAACTCTTGGGCTCAGGTTATCCTCCTGCCTCAGCCTCCTGAGTAGTTGGGACTACAGGCACATGCCATTACTCCTGGCTAATTTTTTCTATTTTTTGGAGAGACAAGGTCTCACTCTGTTGCCCAGGCTGGTCTCAAACTCCTAGACTCAAGCAATCTTCCCTCCTCAGCCTCCCCCACACACCAATCTCAGAAACTGGTAAATCCATCAAATAAAATAAAATAACTATAAAGAGGATTGGAATAATTCAATAAGCTTGATCAGCCAAGTAGATAGACTTTAACTCTTAATCCCAACAAGCAGAATGATGGTGTATTGTTAGATTCATAAAACTGAAAAGTCTCTCTCTCTCTTTTCTTTTTTTGAGACAGGTTCTTACTGTATCACCCAGGGTGGAGTTCAGTGGTGAGATCTTGGCTCACTGCAACCTTCCCCTCCCGGGTTCAAGTGATTCTCATGCCTCAGCATCCCAAGTAGCTGGGATTACAGGTGCCCACCAACATGTCCAGCTAATTTTTGTATTTTTAGTAGAGATGGAGTTTCATCATGTTGGTCAGGTTGGTCTTGACTTCAAGTGATTCACCCGCCTCTGCCTCCCAAAGTGCTGGGATTACAGGCATGAGCTGCCACACCTGGCTTAAAAAGTTTCTCTTGATATTATTATCCCACAAATTGTGTCAGCTTTCCTGAATCAAATTTCAAACACATGTAGAGAATCAGAGACAGTCTGGTATTTCATTAAATGCAACTCTTGAATTATCAGGCAATCAAGAACAGAAAAGTAACTAGAGTTAGATAGTTTATTTGAAAACGTAGATATACAAAACTCATGAAGTATTATTCTGGAATTCACTAGGATATTTCACAAAAATAAGAATTGATTCTGATTAGGTAGGGTTTATCCTGTGACTATGAGGACAAAGTGCTGAATAATTTCAAGACCTTGGTCACTGCCTAACTTTAAGATAAGTGAATTAAGTCAGACACAGAAACGAAAATACTGCATTGACCCACTTCTATGTGGAATCTAAAAAAAGTCAAATAGACTGGATGTAGTCTATTTGTATTTGTTTTCAAGCAAGTACAAATAAAACATTAAAACACATTCTATGCCTGGACGTGGTGGCTCATGCCTGTAATCCCAGCACTTTGGGAGGCTGAGGTGGTTGGATCACCTGAAGTCAGGAGTTCCAGACCAGCATTGGCCAACATGGTGAAACCCCGTCTCTACTAAAAATACAAACACTAGTTGGGTGTGCTGGCGGACAGCTGTAATCCCAGTTACTCAGGGGGCTGAGGCAGGAGAACTGCTTGAACCTGAGAGGCAGAGGTTGCGGTGAGCCGAGATCACCCCATTGCACTCCAGCCGGGGCAACAAGAGTGAAACTTGATCTCAAAACAAAACAAAACAAAACAAAAGCAAAAAGAACCACATTCCAGGATTCAGATAATTACCACGTGGAAGCACAGAGCAGAGAAGATAAAATTTTTAAATAATCAATTTTTAGGGAAGCTATAAATAATATAGATATTTCACTCTATTTTTCTTTTTTCTTTTTTTTTTTTTGAGACGGAGTTTCGCTCTTGTTACCGAGGCTGGAGTGCAATGGTGTGATCTCGGCTCACCACAACCTCCGCCTCCTGGGTTCAGGCAATTCTCCTGCCTCAGCCTCCTGAGTAGCTGGGATTACAGGCACGCACCACCATGCCCAGCTAATTTTTTGTATTTTTAGTAGAGACGGGGTTTCACCATGTTGACCAGGATGGTCTCAATCTCTTGACCTCATGATCCACCTGCCTCGGCCTCCCAAAGTGCTGGGATTACAGGCTTGAGCCACCATGCCCGGCCTCTATTTTTCTTTTTTAGAGATGGAGTCTCACTCTGTTGCCCAGGCTGGAGTGCAGTGGTGTGACCACACTGTAGCCTCAACCTCCGGGGCTCAAGGGATCCTCCTGCTTCAGCCTCCCTAGTAGCTGGAACTACAGGTGTGTGCCACCACATTCAGCTGTTTTTTTTTTTCTTTTATTAGAGATGCGGATCTTGTTATGTTGCCAAAGCTGGTCCCTAACTCCTGGACTCAAGCAGTCCTTCTGCCGCTGCAGTCTCCCAACGTGCTGGGTGAGCCACGGTGCCTGGCCTGGAGAACCATTTCTGACCCATTCATTTCTTCTTGGTCTGCTTCCCACCATAAAGGACCTGTGAGATGGGGAAGAAGCTGCCCAGGGAATATTAATATGGAAATTCTGGTACTTTAGTCTCAGAGAATAAAATAGCATAAGAGAAACTTGGAACTGCCAGGGTTTCTGCTGGGGTGGGGTATGGGAATATAAAGGATCAGGATGGGTGTGATGGCTGGTATAGGAGTCAAGGGTGGGTGTGTACTGGATGACAAAGGAGGGAGACCTCAAACTGAAGTGGAATGTTGATTTTCCACCATGGAAATTTTCTTTTCTTTTTTTTTGAGATGGTGTTTTGCTCTGTCACACAGGTCGGAGTGCAATGGTGTGATCTTGGCTCACTGCGACCTCTACTTCTCGGTGGATCCTCCTGCCTCAGCCTCCCGAGTAGCTGGGATTACAGGTGCCCATCACCACACCCAGCTAATTTTTATATTTTTAGTAGAGACAGGGTTTCACCATGTTGGCCAGGCTGGTCTCAAACTCCTGACCTCAGGTGATCCACCCGCCTCGGCCTCTCAAAGTGCTGGGATTACCAGCATAAGCCACTGCCCCTGGCCTCCATGATGGCAATTTCTGTATCAGTGAAACAGGAGAATTACCTGACCCCCTTGCGTGATATGCAACAGGGTGTGGCTCATCTGTTCAGTTGATTGATAGTTGATAGATGATTGGTGGATAGTTGATAGGTAGATGATAGATGATTTTTAATAGATAATTGATAGATGATAAATTGACAGGTAATAGTTGATAGATATTGATAAGTAGATGATAAATAGATGATGGATAGGTGATTGATAGATGATTGATAGATTATAAATAGCAGACGATTAGGCTGGGTGAGGTGGCTCAAGCCTGTAATCCCAGCACTTTGGGAGGCTGAGGCGGGTGGATCACGAGGTCAAGAAATCAAGACCATCCTGTTCAACATGTTGAAACCCCGTCTCTACTAAAAATACAAAAAATTAGCTGGGCATGGTGGCGCGTGCCTGTAATCTCAGCTACTCAGGAGGCTGAGGCAGGAGAATTGCCTGAACCCAGGAGGCGGAGGTTGCGGTGAGCCGAGATCATGCCATTGCACTCCAGCCTGGGTAACAAGAGTGAAACTCCATCTCAAAAAAAAAAAAAAAAAAAAAAAAATAGCAGATGATTGAAAGAAGAGAGATAATTGATAGTTACTGATAGGTAGATAATTGATTGACAGATCACTAAATATTGATAGCTAGATGATAAATAGATCATTGGTAGATGTGTGATATATTGATAAAGAAATTCACTAACTCAAACCCTTATGGGAGGGGGAGCATGCAGACAGGCAGGTGCAAAGGCCGGGGTGAGTACCCCTTGGCTCTGGCCCCATGGCAGTGTCCAGGGGTGGGAGACTGCAACTCCCTTTAGCCTTGCTGTCTGTGGATGGCTTAAGTGTTAACCAGCTCAGTGTACTCCAGCATCCAGGAAGCATCAGGTCACACACAGACTTGAAGGATCAATGTGGGGGTTTTATTGAATAGGGGAGGTGGCTCTCGGTGGGATGGATGGGGAGCTGGAAGGGGGATGGAGTGGGGAGATGATCTTCCCCTGAAGTTTGGCTGTCCGGTGGCTGGTCACTTCTCCAACTATTCCCAGCTGAACTCCTCTCCTTTCTCTGCTGTGCCATTCTGCCATTCCTCTGCTCTTCTGTTTGTCTCATCTGCTTGTGGAGTTTGGGGTTTATATGGGACAGGATAGGGGAGCATGGTGGGCCAAAAGGTAACTTTTGGGTGTGAAAAGAGGAATGCTTGTTCCCATTTAGGGCCACGGGTCTCCAGGCTTGAGGGTGGGGCCTTTGCTGTGGAACCACTCTCTTCTACCCAGTATTTCCCTGCCCCCATCCATATCATTAGTAATATAGTTTGAATATGTGTCCCCACCAAATCTAAATTGTAACCCCCAGTGTTGGAAGTGGGTGAAGTCTGGTGGGAGGTGCTTGGGTCATAGAGGCAGATCCTTCATGGTTTGATGCTGCCTTTGCAACAGGGAGTCAGTACTTGCAAAATCTGATTGTTTAATTGTGTAGCACCTTTGTTCCCTGCAACTCTCTTTTGCTCCTGCTCTGGCCATATGACATGCTGGCCCTCCCTTAGCCTTCCGCCATGATTGGAAGCTTTCTGAGACCTCCCCAGAAGCTGATCAGATGCTGGCATCATGCTTCCTGTACAGCCTGCAGAACTGCGAGCCAATTAAGCCTCTTTTCTTTATAAACTGCCCAGTCTCAGGTATTTATTTTTTCTTTCTTAGAGACAGGATCTCACTCTGTCACCCAGGCTGCAGTCCAGTGGTACAATCACAGTTCACTGCAGCCTCAACCTCCCAGGCTCAGGTGATCTTCCCACCTCTGCCTCCCATGTAGCTGGGACTATAGGCACACACCACCATGCCTGGCTATTTTTTAAAGTCTCTTGAGAGACAGCATTTTGCCATGTTTCCCAGGCTGGTCTGCAATTCCTAGACTCAAGCAATCTGCCTGCACTGGTCTCCCATAGTGTTAGGATTACAGGTGTGAGCTACTGGGCCCAGCCAGGGTTTTTTTTTTTTTTTTTTTTTTGAGACAGTCTTACTCTGTCACCCAGGCTGGAGTCCAGTGCCATGATCTCAGCTCACTGCAACCTTCGACTCTCTGGTTCAAGCAATTCTCCTGCCTCAACCTCCCAAGTAGCTGGGATTATAGGCTTAGGCAACCATGCCCAGTTAATTTTATTTTGTATTTTTAGTAGAGAAAGGGTTTCATCAAGTTGGACAGCCTGGTCTTGAATTCCTGACCTGGTGATCCACCTGCCTTGGCCTTCCAAAGTGCTGGGATTATAGGTGTGAGCCACCGAGCCTGGCCTGGTATTCCTTTATTCCAGTGCAAGAGGAGCCAAATACAACCAGTTGCACCAATTCTGCTGTTCCTAAGGGATACCATGGTGTGAAGCCACAAAACACAACTGGGAGTTGCCTTCAGGACTTCATGAAGGAGAAAACTGTTCTCTTAGCCCAACATGAACCAGTCAAGGGTCATGTCAAGAAAGGCTCAGAGACTTGTGTCTGACCAATATGGTTTATTTCTGCCCTAGCTCAGCTTCTTTGCACCCTGGCTGGGGAAAAGCGACCCCGGGCGCCGGGCACTTCCAGTCATTGCAGATCCTCCAGGTGTAAGTATGACTTGCAGTAGCCTGGGTGCTCTTGTCTGATGTTGTATTCTCCTTCCTTCTTTCGCCGCTGGGTGGTCACCTGTGAGGGTGAGGAGGAGGCATGAGAATGGACTGGTCAGCCATCCAGGGAGGGGACAGCCACAGGGGTGAGACTATGGCCAAAGCCGGAGACCTGATGCTTCCTTTGTCTCCCTTCTTTGTTCCATTTACTTTCTCCCTCTGTTCTTTTCCTCTTTTCACTACTTTCTTTTCTTCTCTCTCCTTGTTTTACTTGCAGTTTAAAAAAAGTTTCCCCCTCTGATATCCCCTTCATTTCTCTCTCCCCTTGCCCCTGAATTTCTTTATCAATATATCACAGATCTACCAATGATCTATTTTTTTTTTTGAGACAGAGTCTCACTTTGTCCCCCAGGCTGGACTGCAGTGGCGTTATCTCAGCTCACTGCAACTGAATTCAAGTGGGTTCAAGCGATTCTCCTGCCTCAACCTCCCAAGCAGCTGGGACTACAGGCACCTGCCACCACTCACAGCTAATTTTTGTATTTTTGAGATGCAGTTTCACAATGTTGGCCAGGATGGTCTTGATCTCTTCACCTTATGATCTGCCTGCTTTGGCCTCCTAAAGTGCCGGGATTACAGGCATGAGCCACCACACCCAGCCTGCAATGATCTATTTATCTATCATCTAGCAATCAGTATTTATCAATTTGTCGATCAATTATCTACCTATCAATAACTATCAATTATCTTTCATCTCTCAATAATCTGCTATTTATAACCTATCAATCATCTATCAATCACCTATCATCAATCATCTATTTAACAATATCTATCAACTACCTATTACTTGTCAATTTATCATCTATCAATTACCTATAAGAATCATCTATTTATCATCTACCTATCAACTATCCACCAATCAGCCATCAACTATCAATCATCTATCTCCTATCTTCTGTCTAAATATAATTTCTCTCTCATCTCATTCTTTCTCTCTGGCTTTCGGCACTGGTCTCAGCCTCTCCCTCTCTTTCCCTCCCTTCCTTCTCTATACCTGTCCAGCTTAACTGAGGCATAACTGACATAAAATAAATGGCACACATTTAAAATGAACGTTTTGGTAACTTCTGATCATAACTTATTGAACCATCACCACAATCAAGGAACATCCATCCATCATCCCCAAAACTTTACTCCTGGCCAGGTGTGATGGCCCACGCCTGTAATCCCAGCACTTTGGGAGGCCAAGGCAGGTGGATCACCTGAGGTCAAGAGTTTGAGTTCAACTTGGCCAACTTGGTAAAACCTTGTCTCTACTAAAAATACAAAAATTAGCTGGCTATGGTGCTGTGCCTCTGTAATCCCAGCTACTTGGGAGGCTGAGGTAGGAGAATCACTTGAACCTGGGAGGCAGAGGTTGCAGTGAGCCAAGATTGCACCATTGTGCTCCAGCCTGAGCAACAAAGCAAGACTCTGTTTCAAACAAACAAACAAAAAACCCAAAATCTTCCTTCTGCTCTTTTGCAATTCCCTTTTCCCTGCCACTGCAAACACATTCTCACTCTCAGGCAACCACTAATCTGATTTCTGTCTTTACAGATTAGTTTATATTTACTAAAATTTGTCTATAAAGGAAATCATATGGCATGTACTCTTTTCTGTGTCTGGATTCTTTCACTAGGCCTAACTATTTTGCAATTTATACATGTTGCTGTATAATTTATTAATAATTAATTCCATTTTGTTGCTGAATAATATTCCATTTTCAGGATATATTTGTTAACGAACATTAAGGTTGTTTTCAGAGTTTGGCTATTACGAATGAAGTTGTTATGAACATTTTTGTACAAGTCTTCATATGGACATGTTTTTATTTCTCTTAGATAAATTACTAGAAGTGGGATGGTGGGGTTTTATGGAGGGTGTGTGTAATTTTCAAATAAGTGGTCAAGCTATTTTCCACCAGTGCATTAAGAGAATTCCAGTTACATCACATTTTCACCAACACTTGTTATAGTCAATCTTTTCAATTTTATCCATTCTTGTGCAAAGCGGCCTCTTATTGTGACTTCCATGTACATTTCCCTCATGACTAATGTTACATTTTCCCCCTCTTACGTCCTTTTATTTGCACTCTTTGCAATCACTTTTTCACTCAGTATCTTGTAATCAGCATATAGGTTGTGAAGTTTTTGAGATCTGCACAATGTAGTAACTATAGTTAATAATAATGTAGATTTCAAAATTGCTAAGTGTATAGGTTGCCAGTGTTCACACCACAAAGAAATAATAAGTATGAGAGGTGAGGGACATATTAATTAGCTTGATTGAGTCATTCCATAATTGTACATAGCTAAAGCATCACATTGTATCCCATAAATATATGCATTCATTATTTATCAATTAATTAAAAGTACAATTATAAAAGGAAAATATGAACTGGGAGAAAATATTTGCAAAACATACATTAAGCAAAGGACTTGTGTATAGTATAGTATAGTATAGGTGTAGAATATATTAAAAACTCTTGGTGAGTTATACCTCAGCAAGCAACAGACATGGTAGCTTACACCTGTAACCCTAGCACTTTGGGAAGCTGAGGCAGGTGGATCATGAGGTCAGGAGTTCAAGACCAGCCTGGCCAACATAATAAAACACTGTCTGTACTAAAAATATAAAAATTAGCCGGGCATTGTGGTGCATGCCTGTAGTCTCAATTACTCGGGAGGCTGAGGCAAGAGAATCATTTGAAACTGGGAGGCACAGATTGTAATGGGCCAAGATTATGCCACTGTACTCCAGCTTGGGTGACAGAGAGATGTCTGAAAAAAAATTGTTTTTAGTAGAGATACAGTTTCACCATTTTGGCCAGCATGGTCTTGATCACTTCACCTCATGATCTGCCTGCCTTGGCCTCCCATAGTGCTGAGATTATAGGCATGAGCCACTGTGCCCAGTCTGCAATGATCTATTTCTCTATATAACACTCTCTCTCTCTCTCTCTCTCTCTCTCTCTGTGTGTGTGTGTGTGTGTGTGTGTGTGTGTGTGTGTGTGTGTATCAAAAACTGTTACAACCCAATAGTAAGAAGAAAAGCAACCCTTCCTTGCTCACCAGGAAACCACAGATCAGGCATGTGATGAGTCCTAGGAGTCCCGCCAAGCAGATGAGGATGATGGCCCAGAAGGGAAGGTCTAGGGAGACAAGGGTTAGGGTAAGCCACCTCCTGCCACATCCTAGGGCTCCTTCTTGGACCCTATGTGGCCTGAGGTTAGGCACAGCCCTGGGGAGGAGAGCTTAGTGACTCGACAACCTCATGCCTCTGATGCTCCCCAAAAGTGAGGCCCCAGCAAGCCAGGATCCTTGCTATCCCTTCACTATGCCTCAATAGTCTTTGCCTTGGTTGGTCATCCAAGACTATGTGGGCACGATGCTCCTGGGCAAGGTGAAGCACCATCAAGTGACCCCTCCTTACCCTGGGCTGGGGCTTTTTTGAGACTTACCAGACTTCCCAGTTAAGGCCTCATTGCTGTTGTGAGAATACCCTAAAAATGAAAGAAATTGATGGTGCATGTGAGTGTGTCTTATTCTTTTAATACAACTTTACAAGCATACAAAAAAAGCAGAGAGAAGAGTATAATAACCTAGATTTAGTGATTTATATTTTCTCCAACTAAAACCTATACATTCAATTTATTACTTATTGACATTTCGGTGAACTTAAATGTTTTTGCTGTAGTTTTAGAGGCCAGTAGACATCATGACATCTTACCCAAGTATTCCAATTTATATCTCTAAAAAAAATGAGGACTCGTGGCTACATAAGCCCAAAGCCATTATCCCACCACAAGAGTGTCATAAGTTAAATTCATGCCTCTGGGCTTGGTGGGCTGGGCCCAATGGGGGTGGTAGAGAGAATGGATCATTGCAGTTGGAAACCCCTGGGATCACTCTAAGTTTTCAAATTCTCACTCAAAACCTTTTTGTTCTGTCTAAGAACACATTTAAGCTCTCCTTCACTTGGTTGTTTCATCCTCATCTTTTTTTGTTTGTTTAGTTGTTGTTGTTTTTTCTTTTGAGATGTGGTTTTGCTCATTGCCCAGGCTGGAGTGAAATAGCACGATGTCAGCTCACTGCAACCTCTGCCTCCCAGGTTCAAGAGATTTGCCTGCCTCAGTCTCTGGAGTAGCTGGGATTGCAGACACCCAACATCATGCCTAGCTAATTTTTTTGTATTTTTAGTGGAGACAGAGTTTCATTATGTTGGTCAGGCTGGTCTCAAACTCCTGACCTCAGGTGATCCACCTGCCTTGGCCTCCCAAACTGCAGGGATTATAGGCATGAGCCACCGTACCCAGCCTATCCGCATCTTTTAGAATTCATCTTTAATGTCATTTCCTCCAGGAAGCCTTCCCTGATGACCACAGCCAAGTATGGACAGGTTCACATCAAATAATTTATAATCGACAACTGCCTATTCTTGTTATTCCTCACTACCTCAAAAACTTCATGAAGATAGGGATGTAAAGCAACCATCATGCATGGGGCAAAGGGTTCTTGGTTCCTCTACTGCAACCCTGTTATGACCAACTTCATAAAGATGTGGAAGACATACTGATGGCTGACAAGCACATGAAAAAAATGCTCAGCATCACTAATAATCAGAGAAATGCAGGTTAAAACCATGATGAGATACCATCTTACACCAGTCAGAAGGGCTATTACTAAAAAGACAAAAATAACAGATGTTGGAGAGGATGCAGGAAAAGGGAACTCCTATATATTGTTGGTGGGAATGTAATTTAGTACAACCTCTATGGACAACAGTATAAAGATTTCTCAAAGAACTGAAAATAGAACTACCATTTGATCCAGCAATCCTACTATGGGGTATCTACACAAAGGAAAACAAATAATTGTATCAAAAAGACAACTGCACCTGTGTGTTTATCGCAGGACTATTCACAATAGCAAATGTATGGAATCAACCTAAGTGTTGACTTTATACAGTCAATGGAGGCCTGTATAAAGGAAATGTCACACACACACACACACACACACACACACACACACACACACACACACACACACAATACAGTACCACTCAGGCACACACACAAAAAAGAAATCATGTCTTTTGTAGCAACATGGATGGAAATAAAGGTCATTATCTTAAGTAAAACAATTCAGATACAGAAAATCAAATACCACATTTTTTTTTTTTTTTTTTGAGATGCAGTCTCACTCTGTTACCCAGGCTGGAGTGCAGTGGCATAGTGGCATGATCTTGGCTCACTGCAACCTCCACCTCCCGGGTTCAAGCGATTCTCCTGCCTCAGCCTCTGGAATAGCTGGGATCACAGGTGCCCACCACCACGCTGGGCTAATTTTTGTATTTTTAGTAGAGAGGGGGTTTCACCATATTGGTCAGGCTTGTCTCATACTCCTGACCTTGTGATCCACCCACCTCAGGCTCCCAAAGTGCTAGAATAACAGATGTGAGCCACCATGCCCAGCCATCACATGTATTCGACTAAATTGTGCATAGACATGTCAATGCTAAATAATGCATAGCCATGGACATAGAGTGGAATAACAGACAGCAGAGAGTTGCAAGGGTTGGGGAGTGGAGGAGAGTGGATGATGATAAATTACTCAATGGATACAATGTACATCATTCAAGTAATGAATACCCTAAAAGTCTAGACATCCCCACTGGGCAATATATACATGCAACAAAATTGCACTTGTACCACTTAACTAGATACAAATGTACCCCTTAAATAGATACAAATAATCATTTAAAAAAGTGGTTTGCAGTATACAGCAGCCACAAGTGGCTTTTTAAATTAAAATGAAAACTTCAGTATCTCAGTTACATTAACCATGCTTCAAGCACTTGGTAATCACACGACTCCTGTGCTGAATGGCACAGATAGAAACATTTTATAACACTGCAGAAAGTTCTGCTGGGTGGTGTTGATTCAAGGCAAGGTTTGGAGAACTACAGCCATGTTGGGTCCATGGCCTGTTTCTAGAAAGCCTGTGAGTTGACAACAATATTTACTTAAAAAACAAAAAACAGTAAAACAAGAAAAACCTGTGACAGGCATGTGAAAGGCTTGTTGATTTTTATGTTTTTATTTTTATTTTTGAGATGGAGTTTTGCTCTTGTTGCCCAGGCTGGAGTGCAATGGTGCAACTTCTGCCTCTTGGGTTAAAGAGATTCTCCTGCCTCAGCCTCTCGAGTAGCTGGGACTACAGGCATGCGCCACCAAACCCGGCTAATTTTGTATTTTTAGTAGAGACAAGGTTTCTCCATGTTGGTCAGGTTGGTCTCAAACTCCCAACTCAGGTGATCCACCTGCCTCAACCTCCCAAAATGTGGGCATTACAGGCACAAGCCACCAGGCCTGGCCTAAGGCTTGTTGATTCTAAATAATCAACAGTACCCTCTTGCACAACAATAATTCAGAACCAAGGACAGTGCACACAGGCATTGGAAGGTCTATCTAATACGTTAATCACATTTGACCTGAAAAAAGCCTTGTATGAAATCTAGTTATTCCTTCTGTAAATATGAGTATTTATTATGTGCCAGGCAGAATATGGGGTTCTTGGAACACAGTGGTGAAAAAGCAGACAGTTATTCTGTTACATTTCTGATACATGGTACAATGTATATAACTATTCTTTGACTGGGTAAATCTGGATATGCAAAGTTGAGCCACCTTGAAACCATCTCTGGAATTGGAAAATAGGTCCATCTACCACAAGTGTTGAGGATGAATCACATACAACTTGGAACTGAAAGCCCTCATTGACCTGCGGAGGCAGGAGATCACGTGTGGCCAGGAGTTAGAGACCAGCCTGGACAACATAGTGAGAACCTGTCTCTACAAAAAATTTAGAAATGAGGAAGGCATGGTGACATATGCCTGTAGTCCCAGCTACTTGGGAGGCTGAGGTGGGAGGATCACTTGAGCCTGGGAGTTCAAGGCTGCAGTGAGATACATCTGCACCACTGCACTCTATTCTGGGTAACAGAGTGAGACCTCGCCTCTAAAAGAAAAAACAAAAACTAGAGCCAGGTGCAGTGGTGCATGCCTGCCTGTAATCCCAGCACTTTGGGAGGCTAAAGCAGGTGGAACGCTTGAGCTCAGGAGTTCCAGACCAGCCTAGGCAACATGGAAAAACCCCATCTCTAGGAAAAATACAAAAATTATCCAGGTGTGGTGGCACATGCCTGTAATCCTAGCTACTGAGGAGGCTGAGGTGGGTGAGCCCAGGGATTGAGGCTGCACAGAGCCACGATCATGACACTGCACTCCAGCCTAGGTGACAGAGACCCTCTCTCAAAAACAAACAAACACCACCACCACAACAGCAAAAACCAATCAGGGTAATTGTTTAACATTGCAGCTGCAGTGGAGAAGCAATCCATCTAGGGCAGACAAGAGAGGAGCCAAAAACCAGGTGGCTTGCTAAGTACAGAGATAAGAAGTCCAGAGAGGAACTGTGACTAGCCTGAGGTCACAGACCTGGCCAGAAGAGGGCAAATGCCTCCCATATCCCTTGGGTGTCTTTTTCTTTCCTTCAGTGATGGGTAAAGCCTAGGAGAACTAAGCCACCTTCTCCCAGTCTAAGAAAGTTCAATGATGAATCACCTCTAAGACTTCAGATTCCCAGGGAAGAACCCAGGTGAGGAAGTGGGAGCTCCCACCCCAGCCCCAATGACCAGGGAGCTTCTTTACCATCCACAAGGACACTGTTCCTGTCCAGGGTGAAGTTCTGCAGCTGGGTGCCATTCTGTGTCATCCGCAGGAATTCCTCATAGATGGCAATTCTGTCTATCCTCCGAGCCAGTGGTGAGAAGTTACACAGAGAGTCCACCCCGGTGTGGCTGCTATTGGGAACCGACCTGGAAGGGGACGAGGGATAAGCCAAGATCTTTGCAATTCTATCAGGAGTCTAGGCTTCCTCCTCCTTGGCTCTTTCTGCAGGAACTTTCTGCAATGATGTAAATATTCTGTATCTGCACTACCCAGTACAGACATCAGTAGCTTCATGTTGTTGCTAAATACTTAAAATGTAGCTAGGATGGGAGAACTGCATTTCTAATTTTATTCTACTTAATTTATTTAAAAATAACCATAGGGAGGTCAGGCGCGGTAGCTCATGCCTGTCATCCCAGCACATTGGGAGGCCAAGGTGGCTGAATCACTTGAGATCAGGAGTTCAAGACCAGCCTGGCCAACACAGTAAAACCCCATCTCTACTAAAAATACAAAAATCAGCTGGGTATGGTGGCGGGTGCCTGTAATCCCAGCTACTTGGGAGGCTGAGGCAGGAGAATCGCTGGAACTCAGGAGATGGAGTTTGCAGTGTGCTGAGATTATGCCACTACACTCCAGCCTGGGCAACAGAGCGAGACTGTCTCAAAATAAATAAATAAATGATAAAAATAAACAACAGTCACAGGGAGAACATTCCTGGGGTAATGACTTCTGAATACCCATAAAATCAATGAGAACGTTGGCCAAAATAGTCAAAATCAACTTTTTCAGAAGTCTAGAAATGAACCAAAGGCTTGCAAAAATTCGAGGGGTGTTTGGTTAAGGAAAGCATTAAATCTCAGTAAAAAAAAAAAAAAAAGCAAGACTTGTGGCATTTTAACTTGCATTATTTTTATAGTGCTCTTTCAAGATCCTCAGCTTTTTTTTTTTTTTTTGAGACAGGCTCTGGCTCTGTTGCCCAGGCTGGACTGCTTGGCGCCATCTCAGCTCACTACAACCTCTGCTTCCTGGGCTCAAGCCATCCTCCTATCTCAAACTTCTAAGTAGCAGGGACTACAGTGCACACCACTATGCCAAGCTGATTTTTGTCATTTTTGTAGAGATGGGGTTTCACCATGTTGCCCAGGCTGGTTTCAAACTCCTGAGCTCAAGCGATCTGCCTGCGTTGGCCTCCCAAAGTGCTGGGATTACAGGTGTGAGCTACTGCATCTGGCTAGATCCTCAGTTATTTTGAAAACCAGCAGCCTCAGAATCATGATACCTGCGAAAACCAGCTGCTTAGCAGTCAAAGTACCCTTGCAGTTCTCCAGCCATCAGTTCTGTCACTACTTGATCTGTTTGGCAGCTCCTTGAAAGAGCCTTATTCTCACGGCTTGTCTTTATTTGTTCTAACTCAGAACTTGCTTAGTGAGGAAAGCCTGTTCTCAGGACACTTGTCAAAAAAAAAATGTCAATATTTCCCCATTGGAAATAATACCCCTTATTGGAAAGGAAAGTTAGGCTGCTGGATACCAAGTCACCTGGTTTTAGTCCCCTCCTTCCCTTATCTTCCATGATCCTGATTTCAGTAGCTGATGTCTTTTTTTTTTTTTTTTTCCCCAAGACAGAGTCTCACAATGTCACCTGTGCTGGAGCAATCTCAGCCCACTGCAACCTCCACCTCCTGGGTTCAAGCTATTCTCCTGCCTCAGCCTCCCAAGTAGCTGGAATTACAGGCTCCCACCACCACTCCCAGCTAATTTTTTGTATTTTTAGTATAGATGGGGTTTCACTATGTTGGCCAGGCTGGTTTTGAAGTCCTGACCTCATGATCTGCCCGCCTCAGCCTCCCAAAGTGCTGGGATTACAGGCGTGAGCCATCGTGCCCAGCCAGCTGATGTCTTAATGTAGTAGATTCTACACTCTAGATTCTACAGCCTCAGCACCATTAAAAAAAAGTACGTAAAAATCCACTGACTCAGGTATAACCTTAAGATTAAAAAAAAAAAAAATCCACTATCAAGGGGTGGGAGACTCAAGAAAGAGATTATTGCAGCTAGCCTACTTATTCCTGGCAGTGTGAGCTGAGCTAGGTTTTTGAAGATGGGATAAAGGGTTTTAGGTAATAGCTCTATGAGGGTCTTCCTCCACCCATCTGTCCAACTTGTATCCATCTACCCATCTATGTGTCCAACTGTCTTTCTACCAGGCATTGTAAGAACTCCCTACAGGGTGGGTGAAAAGAGACTGGGTTTCTCTGGGGGTGCAGTCAGCAAGCTGAGATTTACACCGACTCTCTTGAGTGTTGGAGCCAGTTGGGCTCCAGCTTTAGGAAAAAGCTGGTTTTTAGGTAACAGCTCTATATTCTTAGGGTTCTCTTCCAACAATGCTATGGCTTGGGGACAGTTCTATTTAAAGGATGGCAGAAGTTCCCAGAGTCATCAGGTCCTGAGTTAGAACTCACCTGAATGTTAAAACTTGACAGTCAGAAAAATAACTCTTGATGCTGCTGTTTCCGAAGACTTGGTTGAGCTGAAAGACAGGGTGATGTTTCTTAGGTCAGATTCCCAGCCCCAGTAGCATCAGAGAATTTTCAAGCCACTGAGCACACTTCTCCATCGATTTTTTTTTCTCGTCATGACAAACACTTGCCCAGGTGCGTATATCAAAGGACATGCTCTTCTAGGGTATGACTTAGCTGTGTGACCTTGGATCAGCTACTGAACCTCTCTGTGCCATCTTAAATGGAAATAAGAACGTGTTTTTGTGGATTGTGTTAAAAAGTCATCCTGTGGCTACCCACTATGCATAAGTGGGTTTCTGCACGGTAACAGAGTGGACGCACCACCCCCTTCTCACCGCATCTTCAATATTCCTTTTTTTCCTCTGGTAACTGGTAGTGCCTGGGTGGGCTATATCCTGGGAATACGGTAGGTTGGTGATGGTGAAATTCAGGGGGAAGTGCTGGGTGCTGGAACTGCTCGTGGGTTGATACACTGGTGGCTCCATTTCTAGAATTAAAAAAAAAGTATGTAAAAATCCACGATCAAGGGTGGGGGTTCAAGAAAGATTATTGCAGCTAGCCTACTTATCCCTGGCAGTGACAGCTGAGCTAGGTTTTTGCAGGTGGGATAAAGGGTTTTAGGTAACAGCTCTATATTGGAAGGAGCGTCTTCCTCTATCCATCTGTCCAACTTGTATCCATCCACCCATTTATGTGTCCAACTCTCTTTCTCCCAAGGCTTTGTAAGAAATCCCTACAACATGAGTGAAGAGAGAGTGGGTTTTTCTGTGGGTGTAGTCAGCAAGTGCAGGTGCTGACCAAGCCAGCAGGCATCTACTACACACATTTGCTGAGTCTTCTGGTGATCTTTGTTCTTAAAGGGTCTTCCTGCCTTTGCTGTTCTCTCCCCATTCACCCTCCATTCTGCACACAGCACCCAGATGGAGTCTCACTGTGTCACCCAGGCTGGAGAGCAGTGGCATAATCTTGGCTCACTGCAACCTCCACCTCCTGAGGTCAAGCGATTCTCCTCCCTCAGCCTCCCAAGTAGCTGGGACTACAGGTGTGCACCACCACGCCTGGCTAATTTCTGTATTTTTAGTAGAGATGGGGTTTCACCATATTGGCTAGGCTGGTCTCAAACTCCTGACCTTGTGATCCACCTGCCTTGGCCTCCCAAAGTTCTGAGATTACAGGCATGAGTCACCAGACCCAGCCTCGTTTCACTTTCTAAAGCAGAACTCATGAGTGTGTCATGTTCTTCCCTAAGCCATTCCAGTACCCAAAAAAGTCTCTGCCCCTATCTTTGGCTTCAACAGTCACCTCTCCAATATCAAAGTGGATACTCCAGCTCACCAATCTTTTTACAACTTCCCCCAGAATGCCATATTCTATCTTCTAGGTTATAGACGCGTGGAGCACAATTCTCCATCTGCTCCCCCTGGCTAGGTCCCATTCTCTGTCAGATCTCAGCTTCATCATCCCTTCCTAGAGACAACTTTCCAAGACAAGGTTATGTGTCCCTCCCTGGGGCTCCTACAGGCTCCTGAAATTCCCTTAGCATAGCAGTTATCACACTGTTTCATCAGTGCTTGTTTACTTTCATTGTTTATTGAATAAATGAATGAATGAATGCATTGATTTATTGATTCATTCATTCAACACAATTTTTTTACATGTAAAAATAGCTGTTCTCTAAGGTGCAATGGCTGATTGTTCTGTTCCTGCCTTGTTAGATAATCTACTGCCAGATGTCATCTACATGGGTCTCCAGAAAGCCTCCCTTTCCCTCTATAGAGCCTCCACCAATTCCACTGGTACTGAGAAGCCCTATCTTTCCTCATAACCCCACCTCTGCCAGTTATGAAACCAGCCACCCCCCTTGTACCTGTCACATGCATGTCCATCAACTGGTAGGTGGTTCCCAGCCAATGGGATGAGGCATTCAGGGTTTTATCTAGAAATACTTGCTCCACCAGGCTGGGATCCACATTGGAGGAGAACAATGCCTTGACTGTGACCAACATGGAGTCCATCCTAGGGACAGAGATCACAGGATTTCAGCTAGTACTGAGCACCAGCAGCAGATCACGGGTTGCTGTTTTTAAAGAGCCAAAGGCCCACAGGCAACTGGTGGCAGGGGTGGGGGTTGCCCAGCTACCTAGAGAAGGGTTCTGATAAAAATGGGAACCCTTCGGCTGGGCGAGGTGGCTCACACCTGTAATCCCAGCACTTTTTTCCCTCTTGATTTCTACTTTTTATTTTATTGTATTTTATTTTTGAGATAGAGTCTCACTCTGTCACCAGGCTAGAGTGCAGTGGCTTAATCTCAGCTCGTTGCAACCTCCGCCTCCTAGCCACAAGCGATCCTCCCACCTCAGCCTCCCAAGTGGCTGAGACTACAGGTGTGTGCCACCATGCCTGGCTAATTTTTGTATTTTTTTTTTGTAGAGACTAGGTCTCCCTATGTTGCCCAGGCTAGTCTTGAACTTCTGGGCTCAAGAGATCTGCCTTCCCTGGCCTCCCAAAGTGCTGGGATTATGGGCATGAGCCACTGCACCAAGCCTACTTTTGTTTGCATTTGTTTTTAATTTTTGTGGGTACATAGCAGGTGTATATATTTATGGGGTATGTGAGATGTTTTGACACAAGCATACCATGCATAATAATCAAATCAGGGTAAATGGGATATCCATCTCCTCAAGCATATATCCTTTGTGTTACAAACAATCCAAGCATACACTTTCAATTATATTTTAAAATGTACAATCAAATTGTTTTTGACTGCAGTCACCCTGTTGTGCCAGCAAATACTAGGTCTTATTTTTCCTTTCTATTTTTTGTTCCCGTTAACCATCTCCATATCCTCATTTGAAATACAAAAATCCTTGAAGTTTAGAAATACGCAAAGTCAGCCCTGTGTCCTGTGACCCTCCTCTTCCCAAGTGTAGATATCTTCATTCCTTCACCCAGTCATTAGAGACCTGCGTTCAAATCTCAACTTTGATGGATTTGGGAAGTTCACTTTTCTGACCCTCAGTTTTCCCATCTACACAAAAGGGATGATCTTTGCCTTCAACTCATAGACTATTGTGAGAATTAAATGAGAGGAGGCTTGCTGATGTTGGTTATTATTATTGGGCTATGATTTTGAGTTCTACATCAAAAAGTTATCTTTTCCCAAGTGTCCAGAAAAAAAGAAGGTGAATGCTGGGAGTTGGTGGCTGCATGAGGTTAATCCTCATCCCCTACCTTGAGGATTTGTGGGAGGAGATGGTAGGATTAGCTAGCAGGGATGTAGGGGAGAATGGGTACCCCGGCAGAGACATGTAGCTCAAGGGTGCTCAGAGACACAGCCACAAGCTTGCCTGCTGCTTGCAACCTTCAGAACTTACGTCAAGTTGGTGACCAAGCAGAAGCGGAACGCGTCGTGCAGTTGACTGCCTTTGTAGAGTATGGTGACCTAAAAGGAGGGGTAGTGGGTGAGATGGAGGTCTCTTGGGTGTGGAGGGGCCACTGATGCCAGTGGAAAAAAAACACAGGACTCAGAGCAAAGGGGACCAGAGTTCAACTCCTAACTCTGCTCCTAAGGCACCATGTGACCTTAGGCACACCATGCCCCTTTCTGAATTTCAGTTTGCCCATCTGGGAAATGGGGATGGTAGTCAAGAGAGCACCTTTGGAAACTGAGAAAGAACCTAGAACATGTAGGTGAAGCGAAGCATTTGAAATCATCACTTAATGGACTATCAGATGGAAGAGGGAGAAAAGCACACAGGGCAGGGGAGATGGGAGGGAGAGAGATGCCTCACCTTGTCCTGGATGTCTCTCAGCAGGGCGATGTACTCTGAGGATGTCGGGTCTGGATTACTGAGGTTCCAGTTGACAATGCGGAAATTTATCTGGTACTCGCCCTGGATTGATGAATTCTGGGGTGCGTAGCCTGGAGCCACAGAGAAGAAAAGACCACAGATGGGTGGGGAGATGTTCATCACAAAATGCAGAGCCAGCATGGCCCAGGGGTCCCCTCCCTACTGTCAGAATCAGTCAATTTCAGGTCCACATGCTGGGTATTGCAGGAGCTCTTAGACGGAAAGTTGCCCCAAAGAGAGGGAAATCTGCAATTTTACATGGATTCTCCTGAGCAGAGCTTTCCTGCATGTGCTATGCTGTTTCCACTTCTAGGAATGCATCCTTTTCATTTACTGAAAAACTTCTGTTCATGCTTCAAGAGCCCAGTGAGAGGGAGCTCCAGGACAGCAGGGGCCCATGTCTGTCTTATTCACTATTGTGTCCTGGTGCTTAGCACAGGGCTGGGCATGTAACACCCTCCTCCAGGAAGCCCTCCTTGATTCACTCCACCTCTCAGCTCCCATAGTACTCTGTTAATAACAGCAGTAGGGTCTTTATTGTGCTTCTGATTTTTGGTTCACTCAAATATGAGTTTTTCAGAGACAGAAAAATGTGTCTTCTATCTCCAGACCCAGCACAAGGCTTGGGGCAGAACAGCCACATATATATGTTTGCTGGATGAATCAATGTGTGTTACAGCAGAGATACTAATCTTTCATTTGCTCACACATTCAGCGATTCATTCAATACTATGATGTGCTGATGTGCTGAGAGTTGAGGGTACAGTGGCACTCATACCCTAATTTTGTTGAGCTCGCAGGGTAAAGGGGAATCAGAAAATTTATTTTTTATTTTATTTCATTTATTTTTGAGGCAGAGTCTTGCTCTGTTGCCCTGGCTGGAGTGCAGTGGCATGATCTCAGCTCACTGCAACCTCTGCTTCTTGAGTTAAAGTAATTCTCCTGCCTCAGACTTCCAAGTAGCTGGGATTACAGGTGGCTGCTACCATGCCCAGCTTATTTGGGTATTTCTAGTAGAGACAGGGTTTCACTATGTTGGCCAGGCTGGTCTCAAACTCCTGACCTCAAAAAATTTAATGAGTAATTACAGTAAAGTGTGATAAATGTCAGTCTCTTACCCACCTAGGAACTTTGGGACCATGTACAACAGTAATTCTCACCCTTGAAAATTATTGGCATTTGAGGCTGGATCATTCCCTGGGGTGGGCATCTTCTGTGCACTGGAAAATAGGCTACCAACCCACTAGATGCCAGTTGCATCCTCCTTCCCTCCCTGAGTTGTGACAACAAAAATGTTTCCAGATATTTCCTAGAGTCTCTCGGGGGTGGCAGGGAGCAGAAGTGTCCCCTGGTAAGAACCGCTGACACAGAGGATCCTCATATAGAAGGAACTGCTATACTGTCCCAAAGGATGCCGCGGCTCAGCGATTTGGGTTTTGAATTGAAATTGATTATGGATGAACCTGGGGGGCACTATGCTAAGTGAAATAAACCAGACAGAGAAAGACAAATACCACATGATCTCACTTAATATGTGGAATCTGAAAGAGTCAAATGTACAGAAGCAGAGAATAGCATGCTAGTTATCAGGGGCATAGGGGTGGCGATAGAGAAAATGGGGAGATCTTGGTCACAAAATACAAACTTTTAGTTATAAGATGAGTAAGTTCTGGGGATCGAGTATAAAGCATGGTGATTTTTTTTTTTTTTTTGAGATGGACTCTCGCTCTGTCACCCAGGCCGGAGTGCAGCGGTGTGATCTCAACTCACTGCAACTTCTGCCTGATTCAGCCTCCTGAGTAACTGGGACTATAGGTGTCCACCATGCCTGGTTAATTTTTTGTATTTTTAGTAGGGGTGGAGTTTCACCATTTGGCCAGGCTGGTCTGGAACTCCTGACCTCATGATTCACCTGCCTCAGCCTCCCATGGTGTTGGGATTACAGGCAGAGCCACCATGCCCAGACAAAGCATGGTGGATTATAATTAATAATACTGTATTGAAAACCTGAAATTTTCTATGAAAGTAGACCTTAAATGTTCTGTCTCTCTCACTCACTCACACAGATAGATGCACACACACAAATGGTAACTATGTGACATGATAGCAGTGTTAACTAATTTGATCATGGTAATAATTTCATAGAGTATACATATATTAAATCATCACATTACACATCTTAAATACCTACACTTGTATTTGATAGTTTGACTGCAACCAAGTTTGAAACAAAAGTGAAGGAGAAAGAGACAATTTATGATATTAATTTGGTAAG
Organism: Saguinus oedipus; assembly: GCA_031835075.1. Taxonomy (NCBI): domain Eukaryota; kingdom Metazoa; phylum Chordata; class Mammalia; order Primates; family Cebidae; genus Saguinus; species Saguinus oedipus. Next base: position 8,385,850 of record CM063187.1, read on the forward strand.
AGAATTCCACACTACTCACTCAAAATAATGGGAAAGACCCTCTCCTTGGTGGTCTGAAGAAGGGTGCCCCCTAGCCAGGCCTTGGGTTTATTTTTTATTTATTTATTTATTTTTTTAGAGAGGAAAAATAATACAATAGTCATGGTAGGCTGGGCATGGCAGCTCACGCCTGTAATCCCAGCACTTTGGGATCACCTGAGGTCAGGGGTTTGAGACCAGCCTGGACAATATGGTGAAACCCTGTCTCTACTAAAAATACAAAAAAAATAGCTGGGTGTGGTGGCATGCACCTGTAATCCCAGCTACTTGGGAGGCTGAGACAGGAGACTTGCTTGAACCTGGGAGGCAGAGGTTGCAAAGCCGAGATTGCACCACTGCACTCCAGCCTGGGTGACAGAGTGAGGTTCCATTTCAAAAACAAAAAAACAAATGCCCAGAAAGTCACTGTAAATCCAAGTTCAGCCTGACACTCACCGTTGATGAAGAGGCTGTCCCTGTCCAGGACATAGAAGCCCAGTTGGGTGACATCACGGGTTAGCTCACTCAGCTCCCAGTAAAGCTGCTGTATGTCCAGCCCGGGGCCCACAGGGTCACAGTTGTAGGAGCAGGTGGTGTTCACGCCAGTGGCTTCCCCATTCTTCTCAGGCCTGGGGAGAGAGGCATTTGAGGATTCGAGAAAGGTCCTAATACTTCTGCAGGTAAAGAACAGAGGAGGGAGGAGCAAGGGAAGGCTGAGAAAGGGGTGGTCACAAAAGGGGTGGTCATTACTTGCAAGTGGCCAGGAAGTGGTCTCACCTGAGGGAGATCAGTTGGCAACCCAAGTAGAAGGGGCCTATGCTGGTCTTCTGGAACAAGGGTCTGAGCTTGAGAGGATGGAGGAAGAGGGTAAGCAGAGGAACAGAGGTTGGGGTAATTTATCCCATCAGGAGCCTGCTGGGACGGGTCTCACCAGGTACTGCAGGACCCTCTCCATGGAGTTGAATGCAGCTGAGCCATTGCCCATGCCTGGTGAATACCGGAGATTGGAGATGGTGAAGTTGAGTATGAGTGTCTTCAGGTGCTTCCCTATGGCTGCCGGAGGAGAGGAGGAAGGACATCTGCAGCTGAAGGCTGGTCTGAGACTAGATCAGAGTCTTGCACTCACTATTAACCAGTGTGGCCATCCAAGTCAGAAGCTATGTATCTCCTCCCCTCCAAGTAACACCAATTCCCTTTGCTGAATATTTGTCACATATATCCCCTCTCTCCTTCCCCATCCCAGTTCAGGCCTTATTTTTTCTCACCCTGATTAGCACCCTGGCAGACTCACTGGATGCCCCGTCTAAAGGGCATTCTTCTCTACTGAACACGAGAGGAATCTTTCTGAAATGATACTCTCACTAGGGCTGCCCCTGCTCTAGTACTGTCCACAGCTCTCTATGGCCTTCAGTGTTAAGTTAAAATTTCTTGACTTGGCATTCAAGGCCCTTTCCAATCTGGCTCCTGCCGACCTTTCAGTCTCTTATCCATCCGCTCTGGGTTAAGCTTTATGTTTCATCAAACCAAATTCCTCTCACTTTTCCCTATATTCTATGCTGTTTCTGGCCACTGAGGCTTTGCTTATGGAATCCCCTCTTTCAGTAATACTATTCATGCCCTGTTTGCCTGAATCACTCTTACTCATCCTTAAAGACTCAGTTCAGGTGAAACTTTCTCCAGAAAGCCCTCCTCCTTCCCAATTATGCCAGATGTCTCACTCCAAAACATCTTACATTATATCTTAATGATCTATTTATTCTCATAAGACTGGGGGCTCCATGAGGGCAGGTGTCTGACTGAACTGCTAGTCTAATAGTTGAGGAGGAAAAGTGCCCCCAGATACCTGTTGTGGCTTCTGACAGAGGAGGCAGGAATGTGGTGGCTGGCTTGGGAGCTGTGGAAGGAATAGTCCATCAGAGAGGAACAAAGCTCCCCACCCAGTGGGAGAAGCTCCCCTGGCCTTCATCAGTGGTACAAGCCAGGATGACCATTCACAGGTGGCCCATAAATGAGACTGAGAAGGAGTGACTTTGTGAGTGGAGGGGTGAGCAAGCCTGTGAGTAAAATTAACCTGAGAGAGTGGGAGGGGTGGTGAATAAGAGAAAGGTTGAACAAACAGGACAGATGGATGGATGGACAGGAAAACAAAAGGGATCAAAGAATGGAAAGAAGGTGGAATGTATAACTGGTGAGTCAAAAGAGAAGGCAAGATGGATAAAAATGAGAAAGAGAAGTTGGAGAGATGAAAGAAGGAAGGAAAGAAAGAACAAGGAGGTGAATTGGGCAGGAGGATGGGTAGACATACGAATGGATAAATGGATGGATGGATAAGTGAATGGGTAGAAGGATGAATTAACTGAAGAACAGAAGGAAGGAAGGACAATTGGGTGAGTGAGGAGAAGGATGGGTAGAGAGATGGCTGGGTGGATAGATGGATGGAAGGGCAGAAGGAAGGAAACAGGTGAATGAAGGGGAGGATGGATAGATGGTGATGTATAGATGGATAAAAGGGTAGGTGGAAGGACAAGCAGGTGAATGGGCAAGAGGATGAGTGGGTAGATGGGCAGATGGAGAACAGATGGAAGGAAAGAAGGAAGGAGGGACAAGCAGATAAGTAGGCAGAAAGATGAATGGAGAGATGGATGGATGATTGGAAGGACAGAAAGAAGGATAAACAGGTGAATGAGGAGAAGGATAGATGGATAGATGATGGACAGATAGATAATGGATGGATAGATGGGTGGATGAATGGATAAAAGGATAGATGGAAGGAGAACTGGGTGAACAAATGGGGTGGAGAGATGGCTGGGTGGATAGGTGGATGGAGGGAAAGACACAAAGAAGAAAACAGGTGAATGAAGAGGAGGATGAGTGGAGAGATGGATGGATGGATGGAAGGACAGAAAGAAGGCCAAATGGGTGAATAGGGAGAAGGATGGATGGATGGATGGTAGATGGATGGAGAGATAGATAAAAAGACAGATGGAAGAAAGACAAGCAGGTGAATGAGCAGGAAGATGGGAGGATGGATGGATGGATGGACAGGAGGAAGGAGGGGCTAGCAAGTGAATGGGCAGAAGGATGGGTAGGTGGTGGATGAGTAGATGGACAGATAGTTAGATAGATGTACAGAAGAATAGAAGAAAGGAGGTCAAACAGGTGAATGAGCAGGAGGATGGGTGGTAGATGAATAGATAGATAAAAGGACAGATGGAAGAAAGGACAAGAAAGTAAATGGTCAGAATAATGGGGTGGATGGATGGATGGATGGATGTTGTCTGAGAGATGACCAGAAGGACAGAAGAATGGATGGCTGGAAAGAGAGATGAGTGGGTCACTGGATGAGACAATGGGCAAATTAGGCCAAAACCACTTGAGTAGTCACCAGAGTTTGCAGCTTGACAATGAGGCCCGTGCTGGGGGCACTTGTAGGAGATTTTTTCAGCAGGTATGGACTAACAAGGTCATCACCTGACCTCAACCTCTATCCCTGTGGGAAATGCTTGTTCAAACTTCTTCCTCCAACCCAGAGGTGCATGGAAAATTCAGAAAGCCAAGACTATGGCTGCAGGTCTAAAAACAGGCCAAGGACTCAGCATTCCTTCTCCCACTGAGACGCTGCCCCTCACCACCTCAGTGGACCAGCCCGAATTTGGGGCAAGCTTCCTTTATGAATGAGGAGAAAAGCTTGGACCAAGACCCATGGAGATTGAAATGGGCACTGGATTCAAAGACACTTACTCGTAGGAGGCTCATCTGGATCGGGTTCACTATAACCTAGAAACAAAGAAGTCACACGTAAGAGGAGGTGTCGGAACTGTCTCCCCACCATGCTTTTGTCCACATGTAGCCTCTGCCTGGGTGCCTTTTCCTTTGTGTATCTAGAGATTGTGGATACATTTATGTGTCGTCTAATATTTGACTTAAATGTCTTCACCACTAAAATAATTTCCTGATATTGTAATTAGCACTGACCCTTCCCTACACATGACTCCAGCATGCTTCCAACGAGAGACTCTCATTACCTTTGTGTTCTTTTTTTTTTTTTTTAATGGTGAAAAGATATACATATATTTAGAATTAGCCAGCTGGACTGTTTAGATGATCCCAATTTTGTTGGCAACATCCAAAGCATCGTAATCAGGAGCCAGTCGAACATAGGCCTTCTTCTCTCCATCAGGCCGAATCAGGGTGTTGACCTTGGCCACATCAATGTCACAGAGCTTCTTCACAGCCTGTTTGATCTGGTGCTTGTTGGCTTTAACATCCACAATGAACACAAGTGTGTTGTTGTCTTCTATCTTCTTCATGGCAGACTCAGTGGTCAGTGGAAACTTGATGATAGCATAGTGGTCAAGTTTGTTTCTCCTGGGGGCGCTCTTCCGAGGATATTTGGGCTGCCTCCTGAGTCGCAGTGTCTTGGGCCGCCGGAAGGTGGGTGACGTGCGGATCTTCTTTTTTTTGTGGCTGTGGACACCTTTCAACACTGCCTTCTTGGCTTTTAAAGCCTTCGCTTTGGCTTCGGCTTTAGGAGGGGCAGGAGCTTCCTTCTTCGCTTTCCGCGCCATCTTGTGAAAAGGGTCCACCTTTGTGTTCTTAAGTCTTATCTCCTACATATGCATCCATTCATGTCCCCCACCTCCCCTTCCAGGCCTCCTCCAATCTATTCCTCCACCCAATGAAGGTTTATTAAGGGTTTAGTATAAGCAGGCCTCCCTTTACGTTTGGGGAATATAGGGTAGAATAAAACAGTCTCCACCCCGCTGGAGATTATGTTAAAACAGGATGCACATGTAACCTATCTCTGTCCCTGGTGCCAGGCACGAGGCCTGGTTAATAGTAGCTGCTTGGTAAATCTAAATGAAGGAACAAAATGAAACATATAAGCCATGCAGTTTACAAGGGGGAAAACCTAAATGGGTCCCTGCCAAGGCCACGCTGAAAGGACCTGTCGTCAGCTCAGATCATCAAGACCCAACCTGCACCTGTGTGTTTATCACAGCACTAACCACAATAGCAAAGATGTGGAATCAACTTGTGTCCATCAACAGATGAATTGATAAAGAAAATGTGGTGTATATATACACAATGGAACACTGTTCAGCCATAAAGAGAAATAAAACCATGCTGGCGAGGTGGTAGAGAAAAAGGAATGCTTATACACTCTTGGCTGGAGTGTAAATTCGTTCATCCACTGTGGAAAGCAGTGGGGTGATTCCTCAAAGAGCTAAACTTAGAACTACCATCCGACACAGCAATCCCATCACTGGGTATATGCCCAAAGGAATATAAAGTTTTCTATTATAAAGACACATGTTCGTTGCAGCACTATTCACAGTAGTAAAGACATGGAATCTACTTAAATGCCCATCAACGACAGACTAGATAAAGAAAATGTGGTACAAATACACCATGGAATACTATGTAGCTATAAAAAAGAATGACATCAAGTCCTTTGCAGGAACATGGATGGAGCTGGAGCGCATTATCCTCGGAAAACTAATGCGGGAACAGAAAACTAGATACTACCTGTTCTCACTTAGAAGTGGGAGCTAAATGATGAGAAAACATGGACACGTAGAGGGGAACAACACACACTGGGACCTTGAGGGTGGAGGGTGAAGGGTGGGAGGAGGCAGAGGATCAGGAAAAGTAATCAATGAGCACTAGGCCTAACACTTGGGTGATGAAATAATCTGTACAACAAATCCCTGTGACATGAGTTTAACTATATAAAAAACCTGCAAGTGCTCTGGGCAAGGTGCTCACACCTGTAATCCCAGCACTTTGGGAGGCTGAGGTGGGCGATCACCTGAAGGTGGGAATTCAAGACCAGCCTGACCAACATGGAGAAACCCCATCTCTACTAAAAATACAAAATTAGCTGGGCATGGTGGTGGGTGCCTGTAATCCCAGCTACTTGGGAGGCTGCGGCAGGAGAATCGCTTGAACCCAGGAGGTGGAGGTTGTGGTGAGTCTAGGTCATGCCATTGCACTCCAGCCTGGGCAGCAAGAGCGAAACTCCATCTCAAAACAAAACAAAACAAAACAACCTTCAAGTGTATGCCTGAACTTACAAGTTAGTAAAAAAGAATGAATCCATGTCTTTTGCAGCAACATGGATGAAACTGAAGTTACCTTAAGTGAAACAAAGTGAAAGAGACACAGACAGACAAATATCACACATTTTCACTCAAAAGTGGGAACTAAACAGTGTGTGGACAAGAACTCAGAGAGGGGAACAATAGACAATGGAGGCTTGGAAGGGGGAGGGAGTATCATCCCGGTGGGTGATGAGAAATTACTTACTGGATACAGTGTATGTTATTCGAGTGGCGGATACTCTAAGCCCTGACTTCACTACTATATAATCTATGCATGCAACAAAATTGCACTTGTACCCCATAAATATCCACAGACAATGGTGAGGACGACAATAGTAATAATAATAATAAAGAGCATCAAGACCCAGACTAGCCAAAAACTTACTGTGGGCATGGACAAGTCCCTTCCCCTCTCTGTGCCTCAGTTTCCCTTGTTGCTAAAATAAGAGTAATGAAAGCCCAGGATGTCTCTCTATACCCCAGTACCTACATTAAGGTACCTCATATAAGTGATATGGGGTGCCCACTCATGGGGGTCATAAGCACTGTTCTTGGGTTGGCAGTGGAGGGGATAAAAGGGGAACTATTTTATCAATTCTCCATGGTCACGCTTTGCCTCTCAGAACCCCATATGGGGGGTGCCTTCTTAAATGTTGTCTTTTCCTGGGTTCTAGACTGATGTTGACACACAGTGTGCCTGAAGCTTAGACCCCTTAAGCTGTCCTGGTACTGGGGCCTTATGTAGGAGAGAAGCCCATCCCTCTTCAATGGTGAGAAGAAAGCAGGAGGGAAAATGTGTTTTTTGTCCCCCAAATGCCCCCACCAGGAAGACTCTTCTGTGAGTGAAACACTTAGAGTGGAGCATAGAACTGAATGCTGACAAGTAGAGTTCATATCCTGGTTCTACCACTGTCAAGCTATACCCACTTGGGTAAATTGCTTAACCTGTCTAAGCCTCAGTTTCTTCATCTGTAAAATGGGCCCAATCTTGCATGGCAGTAATGGGAGGGTCAGTGGTAATGCCAAGACTTGGACCCCAAGTCTTTCCTTAGAGACCTGTCAAACAGACAACCCCCTGACTGCAGCAGCGGGTGGGGGGTGCGGGGCAGGGAGATGGGGCTGAGAGCTGCTTACCGTTAAGGTAGAAGCTGTCTTTGTCCAGAGAGTAAGGGCCCAGCCAGGTCATGTCATGGGTCTGCTGGCTCAGCTCATGGAACACCTGCTTGGTAGGCAGACCTGGGCCACTGGGGGACTGCAGGTAGGTGCACAGGGCATCCACCCGTGTCTTAATGCTGTTCTTCACAGACCTGAGGAGGGAGAGATGCAACTTTGGGGGAGGAAGGCTGCCTGGCCCCCCTCCACTTGTAGTCACTGCACAACTCATAGTCCATGTTTTGGTCTCATTGACAATTTGCAGTTTCTCTACCTGGCTTTATCTATCATCTCAGGATCTTTGCACTTGCTGTTACTTCTGTCTGGAAGCCTCTCCCCATTTCTCCTTACCTGGAAAACTTTCTGGTCATCCTCCAGGTCTCAGCTTAGAGGACTCCCTCCTCCCCTTCCTCCTCCTCCCCCTCCTCCTTTATACCCTCCCCCTCCTCTTCCTCCCACTCCTGCCCTCCTCCTCCTCCTCCCCATCCTCCTCCTCCTCCCCCTCCTGCCCTCCTCCCCCCACCCTCCTCCTCCCCCTTGCTCCGCCCTCCTCCTCCCCCTTGCTCCCCCCCCTCCTCCTCCTCCTGCCCTCTTCCTCCTCCTCCTCCTCCTCCTATTTTCCTAGGCAAGGTCAGGAGCCTCCTCTGGGTCCCACAATCCTCTACTCTTCCCCTGTCACTGCCCTGGTCACCCTCTATGTAATCATAAATTATTTGTTCCTATTCCTTCCAGAACATGGTCTCCACGAAGGAGGGAATAAACCAGTTTAGCTTACTCTTATTATATTGAAGCCCCAGAACCTAGCACCCCTTGACAGCTCCCTGGGAACATCGAAGTACTAATGAATGGAGAAACTAAATATAGCATGGACATCAAAGAGACACCTGCCCGTGCATGTTTATTGCAGCACTCTTCACAATAGCAAAGATATGGAACCAACCTAAGTGTCCATCAATAGAAGACTGGGTAAAGAAAATGTGGGGTGTGTGTGTGCGTGTGTGTGTGTGTGTATACATTCAGCCATAAAAATAATGAAATCATGTCTATTGCAGTAACATGGATGGAATGGGGGCCATTATCTTAAGTGAAACCACTCAGAAATAGAAAGTACAATATTGTATGTTCTCACTTATAAGTGGGAGCTAATGGACTCCATGTCTACTAGCTCATGGTCAAATACCATCTGTTCTCACTTGTAAGTGTGAGCATGGACTCCAGGTCCATGTATACATGGACACAGAGTGTGAAATAATAGATACTGGATACTCAGAAAGGTGGGAGAGTGGGAGAAGGACGAGAAACCTCACTTAATGGGTACAATGGACACAATTTGGGTGATGGGTAAACTAAAAGCTACTGTCTGGAAATCTACTGTCTGCAGACTTCACTATGCAATATATGCATGTAACGAAAACTGCTCTTGTACCCCTTAAATCCACTTAGAAAAGAATGGTAAGATTAAAAAAGATATAGCCAACCCCAACCCGAGGGGGCCCTCGCAGTCAGAACTCTAAGTTCTTGGTGGTGGGCTGTGGGTTGGGCAGTTTCTCACCTTAGCGCGATGACCTTGCAGCCTGTGTACCGTGCACCCAGGCTGCTCTTCTGGAACAAATGACTGATCTGCAGAGGGAGAAGGGAGCCCGGGTTGGCAGAGGCAGGCAAGCAACAGTCCTAGACTGGACAGGTTGGCAGAGGCAGGAAAGCAATAGCCCTAGACTGGACATGGCAGGGCTGCAGGGGGAGGCAGGCCTCTCACCAGGTATTGCATGAACATGTCTGTGATGTTGAACTTGAGGGAGCCGGGTTGGCCCATGTCCGCCGTATAGCGCAGGTTGTTGATGGTGAAGTTCAGTGTGAATGTCTCTTCATTGAGCTTCGCGGCTAGGACTGGGGGAACAGAGAGATGAAGCTCTTTTGGAAAGGATGATGGGTGGGTAGGGGGTGGTGTGGGATAGGGTGGGGGCAGTGTGTTCCAAGGACCCCACGTCCACCCCTCAATAAACCCAAGGGTGACTTTTAATGTTGACAACTCCAGCAGCCAGCAAGGGTGTGCTTAATGATTTGGGAGGTCCAGTGGGCTTCTTCTACTAAGTGCAGGAAGGGAGGATTCTGTAAACAGTACACATGGTTCTGATCTTTCCCAGGGGAAAGGCTCCATATTGCCACACTGATGCAGAAGGGATGACTCCAGACATTTTCTAAAAATCAATAAATATTATCTCTCTCTTTCCCTCTCGCCCCCTTGATTCTTCTCTGCCTTTCTTCCATTTCTCTCTCTCTCCCCTGGCACTCTCAGCCAGGTATGCTAATCTGCTATGCATTGGTTAACACGGCCAACAATCCTTGCAGCCATAACCGACCTCTCTGCACCTCGGTTTACTCATCTGTAAAATGAGGTAATGACAATGGCTCACAATAATGAATCCTGCCTCAACGGCTGTTATGAAGCTTAAAGAACTTAATCTTTGTAAAGCATATAAGCACTGCTGGGCACATAAGTTAATATGGTGTATATGTTTATTATGTAAAATATATCAGCAAATGCTTTCTAATCACTCCCTCTGTGTGGAACTTTAGTGTAAGTATGAGCTAAGGTTTAAGACAAACCTCTGGAAGAAAAGTTTACCTTCCCTTCTCTCCCTGCCTTTATTCTTTTCATCACTCATGAACTTACCTCTGTTCATTCTTCCTTTTCTCCTTCTTTCCTTCCATCTTTCATTCTATTCATGCATCCTTTCTTCCTTGCTTGCTTCCTTCCTTTCATTGTACCTTCTATCAACTCTCTATTCTTCCTCCTCATTCTCCCACTTCTTTCCTTCCTATCACCCATCCATCCATCTATCCATCCATCCATCCATCCATCTACCCATTCATCTATCCATCCATCTATCCATCCCTTCACCCACACACCCATCTGTTCATCCATCCATCCATTCATTCACCCACCCAGCAATCCATCCACCCATCATCCATATTTCCTTCATTACATCTTCTTTTCTTCCTTCCATCTACTTATCCATCTTTCTTCCTCCTTTTTTCTCCCATCCATTTTTTCTTCCTTCAATTCACTCATTCATCCCCTTTCCCTTCCTCCTTCCATTCATCACTTCTTCCTCCTAGCTGTCACTTCTTCCTTCCATCCAACTACCTTGACTTCATCCCATATATGGAATGCTACAGTGCTCCAGGAACATTTAAAAAGCTGGATAGTGATAAATAAAATACATTCAATGGAGATGACTTTTTTTTTTTTTGAGACAGAGTTTCACTCTTGTTGCCCAGTCTGGGGTGCAATGGTGTGATCTCGGCTCACTGCAACCTCCGCCTCCCAGGTTAAAGTGATTCTCCTGCCTCAGCCTCCCAAGTAGCTGGGATCACAGGCACGTGCCACCACGCTCGACTAACTTTTTGTATTTTTAGTAGAGATGGGGGTTTCACCATGTTGGCCAGGCTGGTCTCAAACTCCTGACCTCAGGTGACCCACCCGCCTCAGCCCCCCAAAGTGCTGGGATTACAGGCGTGAGCCACCGCGCCCGACCAGAGGTGACATTAAATTATGTTTCCTTCTACCATTTGAGAAAAGATGATCCCTGGAACTGATGGAAATGAGTGAGTTCCTTGCGGGGAAGTGAGTGGGAAACGTCAGAAGTAATTGGGTATGAATTACTTTGTAGGAGTGATTTTGGTATCAATAAGAACCTGTCTGTGGTCCTGGTTGGGAGGGATGGAGCCAGTGAGGGTGTTGGAATGGATGGGTGGTCACAGCTGCCAAGGAAATAAACACCAGAAATAAAATCCAAAGTGTGTTACATCTTTCAGGGAATGGTGGCAGTGGTGTTGGCTCTTGTAATAAAAATTTGTGCTTCTCTGTATTCCATTCAGCCAGAAGTCAGAGCACCATCCCTGGGTGTGTGTGGTGGGGGGATGGGGAGATGGGGAGGGTGGGAGATTGCTGTAACCTCCAATTTAACCCACATTTCTATACACCTCCTCTGCACTCCTTTCCATCTAAAGTGTGGGTAGCAGAAGGAGGGGTTGGCTGTCTGAGCACCTATTTTTTTAGGGGAAATGAGGTGGTCACAGACACACAGAGATCTGGAATACTCACGGCCAGCAGGGGTGCTTGAGTCCAGATGGGTGTAACCTGCAGGGACAGAGTGTGATGGTGAGGAAGGGGGAAGGGGAGAGATCTATGAAGAGGCAACTTGGCTATTGAAGAGTTGGCCATTCTAGAGATGGTGCGTTAGTGGCTGGATCTTCATAGCTTTGATTTATTAAAAGGAAGACAGAGCCCCTACTTGACATGGATTAGAGTCTACTCCCTAATCCATTAATGCATCCCAGAGAGACAAAGACTTTTTTCAACGCACTCTGATGTGAGCTCAGATGGAAGCTGCACTAGGTGCAGGTGCAGGGACCAACCGCAGCAGATCGCACTCAGTGAGGAAGAGGTGGAGACTCACACCCCAGCACGGCCCTCTACTGTAGACACAGTCACAGCAGAAGCCGGGGAGAAAACACCCCAAGCACTTGAGTTGGGGACTCCATTATCCTGGAGGTGCCAGGCAGGAGGTGCATACATCTGGGGCTTTTAGTGGGTATAATCCTTGTTTGTTCGAGGCTGGAGGTGGGGAGAAGAGAAGGCAGTGGACTCTGGCCTCTTCCGTGCCTAAGGGCTAGGCCTTAGGTGGAGGCAGCTTACAGGGTTGTAAAGACTTGTAAAGCCTCAGCATATTCACAGATCTGTTGGGTATAAACTGCACAAGTGCAGGGATAAAGGCTGAGTAGGACGTGGGATGCAGAAGAGAGAAGAATAAAGAGGGAGAATGTGGGACCAGCGGAGCTGCAAAATGGATGGTAGGCACTCACCATTGACAAGGAGACTGTCCCTGTCCAGGGTGTAGGGGCCCAGCTCAGTGATGCCATGGGTGAGCTGGCTCAGCTCCCAGTACAGATGCTCTTTGTCCAGTCTAAAGCCTATGGGGTTGGGGCGGTAGGTGCAGATAGCATCCACCTCAGTGGCTGTCATCTTCTTCCTGGGCCTGGGGAGGGTAGATGAAGGGAATGAAAACAAATGGATTGCTTAGGAGGAGGTCCTGAGATTCCCTGGGGTCATAACACGAAGAGGCCAGAGAAAATCAAAAGCCTGGTAGAGAAGTGAGAAGCCAGACTTAGATTCTCTGGGTGTACCAATTCCCAGACAGCTTGGGACTGTGAGCAGAGTCATGGATGCAAATTTTCATTAAATTGCAAATCCCAAACCTGCATCCTCTGACATGGAGACAGGAGAGCTTATATTTGAGAAAGGGGAAGAGTTGGAACTGGGGATTAGAGCAAGCGGAGAAGGTGTATTTGTTTTGAGAGAAATCCTGGGGACAGATTCATGCACATGGATACAATGCCCTCATTGGTAAAAGGAGCAGCAGGAGGGGATTCAAAAGAATATGATAAGGGTAGGGGTCCAATCCTGGTGATCAGCCCTGCAGAATCTCTCAGTTGAGGTGGGCAGGTGATAGGACCAGCAGATACGTTGGTCCTGGATCCAGCACCTCCTGTCTTCCACCTCTGCTGAGAACATGCACAGGAAGGATAGGAAGGAAGAAGCCCAAATGCTTAGGGCCTGGAAACACTTGGGAAGGCCATACTGGCTGTTCTGAGGTCTCACCTGAGCAAGGCCAGTCTGCAACCAGAGTACAGAGGACCGAGACTGGTGTTCTTGAACAAGGGGTCAAGCTGCGACAGAGAGAGGGAGGAGAGAGTATTCAGAGATGTAGGGCAATATGGTTATTCGTGGATTGGGAGGGACAGCAGTGGGTGTGGCAGAAATGAGATGAGTGTGGTCAGAGTAAGGTGGGTGTGACAGGAGTGAGGTGGGTGTGGCAGGAATGAGGTGGTGGGTGTGGTAAGAGTAAGGTGGGTGTGGCAGGAGTGAGGTGGGCGGGGCAGGAATGCGGTGGTGGGCGGGGCAGGAATGAGGTGGTGGGTGTGGCAGGAGTGAGGTGGGCGGGGCAGGAATGAGGTGGTGGGTGTGGCAGGAGTGAGGTGGGCGGGGCAGGAATGAGGTGGTGGGTGTGGTGAGTAAAGTGGGTGTGGCAGGAGTGAGGTGGGCGGGGCAGGAGTGTGGTGGGTGGGGCAGGAGTGAGGTGGGCGGGGCAGTAGTGAGATGGGTAGGACCGGAGTGAGGTGGCAGGAACACAAGTGAAGTGGGCATGGCTCTCACCAGGCTCTGAAGCACCTTCTCTGTGTTGTTGAAGGTCAAGGAGTATGAAGGCAGCATGTCTTGCCTGTACTCCAGGTTGGTGATGGTGAAGCTGAGAGTGAACAGCACCAGGGGTGGTCCTATGGCTGCAGCAGGGAAGGGAGAGGAGAGGCCAGACTGAGTCATGTCTGGGAGAAATATAGGGCATCTCGCATGTGTGTCTTGAAGTGTTGGGGAGGGTTTCCCTCCAGGGTGGGCAGTTTCCTCAGGGAGGAGACCCCAGACATCAGCCTTAAATGAGAAGTACTAGAAATAAGTAAAAAATTGCACTCAGTCGATAAATACATTGCCAAGCAGGAAGCAATAATCTCTGACCCTTCAGTTGGCTAAAATTCCAGACAGACATCCTTGTTTTTTAATTCTTTTAACTCAAATTGTTTGAGATCCACGCATTTGTTGATTGTTTAAAAAAACTGAAGAGACACATATTGCATTTTTTATGCGTCAGGCCCTGTTTTAAGTGCTTTGCTTACATTTTAACTCATCCAAACTTGGAGGCAAAATCTTTAGAGGGAGACAGTACTATTTAATTCCCATTTTACAGATGTAAAGACCGAGCCAAAGGGAAGCTAAATAATGTATCTGTGGTCAAGCAGTGTCTAAATGGCAATGCCAAATTCAAATCCTGGTATTCTGGTCCCAGAGTCTGTGCTCCTAACATATCCACCTAGGACCATGGGCAGGTCTAGTCTCTAGCGCCCGCTTGTTCTAGCCTGAGTGGTCTGAGTTCAGAATGCCTTCAGGAGGCCCTAGCTGATAAGTAACTAGAGACTTGAGATCCTGGTTCTCTCCAGACCCTCAGCAGAGCCAATGAGTGCTATGGAAATTGACCTTGGGCCAGTGGGAGGCCAAGAATGGGAAGCTGCCCTTCAGCCCAACCCAAGCCTGTCCAATTCTCTGAGCCCAACCTGAGCATGACCCAACAAGAGGGCATAATTCCAGGGACTCTTGAAGCTCATACTGTTCCCTCCCTTCCTGGAAATGAAAATTAAATACTTGAGAGAGAGAAACCCCTTCACACACCTGCAACAGTCACCCCAGCACCATCCTGATTGTAATTCAATGCTTATCTGTACAGACACATCTTTCTTCTCTGCCTTCCTTGCTGGGAGCCCATCAAACTAGGGCCCTTCTATTTTGCTTATTGCTGCATTACCAGGGCCTCTCAGGGGCTTAATAAATACTTGTAGAAATGAGTGAGGAGTCATGGCTTTCCCAGGCAATGCCTCCCACTAGCCAAGGGTACTAGACTTGTTGGAAGGAAACACTGAGAGGAAGCTCTTACCTGCAGAGGCTGGAACTGGGGTCCCAGAAGTAGACGCCATCACAACTGAGAAGAAAATGCAATGAGGCTGATGTGGAGAGAGGGAGAGATTTCCTAGCCGAGAGGACCTCAAGACCCTTTTATTGCTTGGCTCCAGCCTGTACTGGCAGGTCTTTTCTGGGCTGGGGAACAAAGATAGCAAAAGACCAGAGAAGAGATGGCCCGCAGGGCAAAATAATAAAAGAACACATGCTACTTACTGCTGGGGGTGGAGGTCAGGACCTGGTGAGTGTAACCTGAAGAAAGAGAGGGCGAAGATTTCTAAGAATGGAGGAATGGGACGAGGTGGCAAGAATCTGGAGCCCGATGAGTTCTGACGGTTACATTTATTTAAGCTATGTTTACAGAGTGCCCTCAAAGGGAAATCCTGTAGACAAACCCCAGAAACGATGGCTGGAGGGCAGGGAAGAATTTCTGCCTGTTTGTTCACCCCCATCACCTTCTGTAGGAATCTGATCTTTTGTTGTTATCTCCAGAAAAGCTTTGAAGACACAGCTTTCTTACTCAATATGAGCCGAGACTCATTACGAAACTGCAGAGCATGCACTCTACAAGAAGCCCCATGAGCAAGCAGAGCTTCCTATCTCACCATTGACATAAAGGCTGTCCCTGCCCAGGGTGTAGAAACCCAGCCGGGTGACTCCGTGGGTCTCATGACTCAGCTCCCAGTACAGCCTCTCTCTGTCCAGCCCAGTGCTTGTGGGCTCAGAGCTGTGGGTGCAGACGGCATCCACTCTGGTAGCAGATCCATTCTTCATGGGCCTGGGAGGAGACACAGGGATGGGGACATATGCAGGGCTGATGGTGAGGGTGAGCAAGGATAATAGTAATCTGGAAAAGCCACAAAGCTGAAATCAACTTTGGTAAATGATCAATAGATGAAGAAGAGGAAATGGGACTAGAGTTGTCACAACGCTTGTTCAGCATCCACATACCAGCCCTCTACCACCCTACTCCCAGTTTAAGCCAAGGGGAAAGAAAAACAGGTGGGAGACAGCCTCCAAGACCTTGCAAATCCCTTGGGTGCATCACCTTTGAGGACTTTAAATGTAGGTAAAGAAATGTGCATGCAGGCCGGGCACAGTAGTTCATGCCTGTAATCCCAGCACTTTGGGAGGCTGAGGTGGGTGGATCACCTGAGGTCAGGAGTTCGAGACCAGCCTGGCCAACATAGTGAAACCCCCTCTCTACTAAAAATACAAAAAATTATCTGGGAGTAGCGGCAGGAGCCTGTAATCCCAGCTAATCGGGAGGCTGAGGCAGGAGAATCGAACCTGGGAGGTGGAGGTTAGTGAGCTGAGATGGCGCTATTGCACTCCAGCCTGGGTGACAGAGCAAGACTCTAACTAAGGAAAAAATTGGAAATTGATCCTGTCCAATATGGTAGCCAGAAGCCTATGTGAGTATTTAAATTAAAATTTTAGGCCGGGCGCGGTGGCTCAAGCCTGTAATCCCAGCACTTTGAGAGGCCAAGGCGGGTGGATCACTTAAGGTCAGGAGTTCAAGACCAGCCTGGTCAACATGGTGAAACCCTGTCTCTACTAAAAATACAAAAAAATTAGCTGGGTATGGTGGCAGGTGCCTGTAATCTCATCTCATGGGTAATGAGAGCAAGACTCTGTCTCAAAAGAAAAGAAAAGAAAAGTGCATGCTATATGGGCTTTTCAGTTTTGCTTTTAATTTTTTCCTTAGCGCAAACTCATTGTGGAAACTGTAAGACATTCACTCCTGGGGAATGTTAGTTTTGTTTGTTTTTTGTTTTTGAGATGGAGTTTTACTCTGTTTCCCAGGCTGGAGCACGGTTGTGCCATCTCGGCTCACTGCAACCTCCACCTCCCAGGTTCAAGTGATTCTCTCACCTCACCTCCCAAGTAGCTGGGATTACAGGCTCCTGCCACCACACCTGGCTAATTTTTGAAATTTTTTAGTAGAGAAGGGGTTTCATCATGTCGGCCAGGCTGATCTGGAACTCCTGATCTCAGGGTATCCACCTGCCTCGGCCTCCCAAAGTGCTGGGATTATAGGCGTGAGCCACCGTGCCCAGCTAGGGATGTTCTACACCTGGATTAGGACCCAATGGAGGACAGAAGAGAGAAATAAGAAGACAGGAACTGGGGAGTGGGCTCAGGAGGTTCAGCATCACAGGTGCCCACAGCCTGCTACACCTGGGCAGGTGGGAAGCAAGGTGGAAGTGAATGTGAGAGGAGTGGGAGTGTGAGCATCCACACCTGGGTATAGCTGGGAGCTCAGAAGACAATACCCCAAAATGAAGGCCTCAGAGGCAGCCTCAGAAGTATAAGTTTTTCTTTACCTTCTGCCCTCCTATCTCTGTTTCATTCTTCCCTGAGGCCAGCCTGAGAACCTAGAATCCTTCTTCCCCAAGGTGAGTCTTAGAAACTAGAACCTCTGGCCAGGTGTGGTGGCTCACACCTGTAATCCCAGCACTTTGGGAAGCTGACATGGGTGGATCACCTGAGGTTAGAGGTTTGAGACCAGCCTGGTCTGGTCTAAAAAATAATAATAAAAAACAATAAATCCAAAAATAATGATTAATAAATAATATTAATATTCAGAATAAAATAAAATTTATAAAACTATAATAAAATAAAATTCTTATAGTAAGTAATTATTGAATTATTAATAAATAACAATAATAAATTAGCTGGGCGTGGTGGCACACACCTGTAGTCGCAGCTACTTGGGAGGCTGAGGCAGAAGAATCCTGGAACCCAGGAGGCAGAGGTTGCAGTGAGCTGAAATCGTGCCACTGCACTCCAGCCTGGGCGACACAGCAAGACTCCATCTCAAAAAATAAACAAACAACCCCCCCGCCAAAAAAAAAAACCAAAAAAAAAAAAAAACAGAAACAGCTTAGTTCACTGCAAACTCCACCTCCCAGGTTCAAGCAATTCTCTTGCCTCAGCCTCCGGAGTAGCTGGGATTACAGATATCTGCCACCACGCCTGGCTAATTTTTGTATTTTTAATAGAGACAGGTTTTCACCATGTTGGCCAAGCTGATCCCTAACTCTTAACCTCAGGTAATCCACCCACCTCAGCCTCCTAAAGTGCTGGGATTACAGGTGTCAGCCATTGTACCCAGGCTGCATGCACATTTCTTAAACTACAGAGTGCAGATCGTGCCACTGCGCTCCAGCCTGGGAGACAGAGCGAGACTGTCTCAAACAAACAAACAAAGAAAAACAAGCAAACAAACAAAGCAGAAACTAGAACCCCTTTTCCTTAAAGTTAACAATAAAACTTAAAAATATGACTCTAACTTTCCCCTCTGCCTTTCTGTGTAAAACCTGGCCATAAGGAAATTGTGGGACATGTCTTGTTTGACTGTAAAATATAAGACTCCTCTTGCAAAGTGGGTCCTGCCCATACCCAGACGGAAGGAATGCAATCTCAGCAGGCCAAGAAGAATCTAGACAGACAGGCTTTGCTAGGTTTCCTCACTTAGGCTATCAGCACTAGATACCCTTCTTATCTAATCATATTTCTACACATTCCCCCATGCTGGAGATATGTAGGTTCAATATAGCATGGAGAGGACAGCCATGTACAAATAGATGTATCTTCAGATCTTCATTCAGAAGGCTCCTGTGTATACACGTGAAATCAATTCATATGCCTTTTCACCAGATAATCTTCCTTTTGTGAGTTGATTTTTCAATGAACCTTCAGAAGGCCAAGTTTTGCACCCTACAGCATCTCACCTGAGCGAGATCAGTCTGCAGCCAGAGTACAGTGGGCCAATAGTGGTGTTCTTGAACAAAGGGTCAAGCTGGGGAGGAAGGAGAGGGAGGTGAATTGGAGGGCTGAGGGGCTCTGAAGAGGAGAGGAGGGGTGAGCTTTGAGCATCTCAGGACTCTCACCATGCGCTGCAAGACCTCCTCAGTTGTGTGAAACACTGCAGAACCTGTATGCTTCATGTCCGGCACGTACTGCAGGTTTGTGATGGTGAAGTTGAGGATAAAGGTCACCAGGGTAGGGTTTGTGGCTGTAACAGGGGAGGCAGATCAGAGGATCTGTTTTGAGCCTGCTAGAGCTCTCTGTCTAGCCCTCACCCAGGTGGGTTCTAGTTGTCTCCACCACAGGCCTTCACCTCGCTTGGTACTTGGAGCAGAGCAGTCAGGGACCACTATTTAAGTCCTACCCAAGGGCTCCTGATATCTGGAATTGGCTCTTCTCCCAGGAACCCTGATTTGGGGTTCCTATAGTGACCCCCAAACTTCTCTCAAATTGGCAAAGTTATGTGACCTAGACTCATGCTCAGGCCCCTGGTTGTGATTTTAGTTCCTTCCTTCTGTTAGTCAACAAATATTTATTGAGAACCAGCTATATGTGAAGCACTGTCAGGGATTTGCACATCTATTTTGAATTAGAAAAAGAGGATTCATGTTAGCCATTTCAATAGGGGGAATTTAACACCAAGAAAACACACACAAAACCTGGAAAGGTAAGAAATTAGCAATTAGCAAAATCAGGAATCCACTCTACCATAGGGCTAAAATGAGAAAGGACTAGGGAGTGATACACAGAGTTTGGTGAGACCACAGAGGAGACACAGCCCCTTCCAAAGATGCTACACGAAGTCTGGGTGCTGGGGGGAGGGGGTCGAAGGGGGTGGGAGGAGCAGGGGGGCAGGGTAAAGAAATAGTCTGGCCCTAGGCCGGGCGCGGTGGCTCAAGCCTGTAATCCCAGCACTTTGGGAGGCCGAGGCGGGTGGTTCACGACGTCAAGAGATCGAGACCATCCTGGTCAACATGGTGAAACCCCGTCTCTACTAAAGATAAAAAAAATTAGCTGGGCATGGTGGCACGTGCCTGTAATCCCAGCTACTCAGGAGGCTGAGGCAGGAGAATTGCCTGAACCCAGGAGGCGGAGGATGCGGTGAGCCAAGATCGCACCATTGCACTCCAGCCTGAGTAACAAGAGCGAAACTCCGTCTCAAAAAAAAAAAAAAAAGAAAGAAAGAAAGAGTCTGGCCCTTCCACAGCCCCGCCCATCATTGTCCCACCAATGCCTCCTATTGGCTGAACCTAACAAGAAGTTAGTTAGCATGGGAGCCTGGGAAATGTACTTTTCATAGGTCAGACGTCTAGCCCACAGAGCACAGGAACATTGGAGAATGGATCCAAGGACAAAAACAAAACAAAAATCCACATGCGGTATAATAGAGAAAGCCCATAAGAAGTTACATTCCTATAAAAGAGAAGCAGACAACAGAATATAAACAAATAAGTACAAAAAGGTGAGAGAAGTATTGTGAAGGATTAACAAAAAACCCAGGCATCATTTGGATGTGGGAGTGAGACAAATTCCTATGAGAAATTGAGTTTGGGGCCCAAAGTGGCTCTGGCCGGATGTCGTGGCGCTTGCGAAGGCGAGGCCAAGAGTTCAAGGCCAACCAACCTCAGCAACCTTACAAGCTCTCATTGATTGGCAAAAAAAAAAAAAAAAAAAAATTGAGTTTAGCTAGCCGCAGTGGCTCACGCCCATAATCCCAGCACTTTCTGAGGCCGAGGTGGGCAGATCACCTGAGGTTGGGAGTTTGAGATCAGCCTGACCAACATGGGGAAACCCCGTCTCTACTAAAAAATACAAAATTAGCTGGGCATGGTGGCACATGCCTGTGATCCCAGCTATTCAGGAAGCTGAGGCAGGAGAATCACTTGAACACAGGAAGCCGAGGTTGCGATGGCCCGAGAATGTGCCACTGCACTCCAGCCTGGGCAACAAGAGCGAAACTTCATCTCAAAAAAAAAAAAAAAAAAAAAGAAAATTGACTTTTCCTTCATAGTCAGCAGAGTAAACAAACAACCCACAGAGTAGAAGAAAATCTTCACAATCTATACATCCAACAAAGAATCTACAATTAACTCAAACAAATTAGCAAGAAAAAAACAAACAACCACATCCAAAAGTGAGCTAAGGACATAAATAGACGATTCGCAAAAGAAGACATACAAATGGCCAAAGGACATATGAAAACACGCTGAACATCACTAATGACCAGGGAAATGCAAATCAAAACCGCGATGTGATAGCACCTTACTTCTGCAAGAATTGCCATAATCAAAAAATAAAAAAAATAATAGATGTGACTTGAGGGGCCAGCATGGCTGACTAGAAGCAGCAGCGCTCAGAGGCTCCCATTGAAAAAGACCATAAGTGTGTGAATCCGTCCCTGGCAACCAGGGTATCCAGGTTCTCTCACCAAAATTGACTAGAAGGCCAGCAGTGACCTACGGAGAGAAGGAAGAGCGATGCGGTGCAATGGCCCACCAGAGAGACACACGTGGAAGGAGAACGCCCTCCCCTAGCCAAGGAAAGTGGTGAGTGAGTGTGCTACCCAGCTGGGGAAACCATGCTTTATCCATGGAACTGCTCAACCCATGGATTGGAAGATCCCACTCACAAACCCATGCCACTACCCAGCTGGGGAAACTATGCTTTTTCCAGAGAACTGTGCAACTTATGGATTGGAGGACCCCACTTGTGAACCCTTGGCACTGGGGCCTAGTGTCCCAACCCCAGAACATACAGATTCTTACAGGTGGAATCTGCCTAAGCTTACTGAATTCCCTGGGGCAACCAGCACTGGCTGTGGCAGCCTAGTGTCTAAGTCCTTTGAGTTCCTTGTGGGAGGAGCAATAGCCAGCACTGGGACTCACAACTGCCTAAGGCTAAGCTCCCCGGGTGGGGAAGGGCAGTACCCATTTCTATAGCTCCAGGCTGCACATTCCACCACCACCACCACCACCACCACCATCATCCCCTCCCGCCCCCCACTGGAGCCAGGAGGGCTGCACAGCTTTGTCCCAAGACTTGTCCTCACAGCCCAACACACCAGCTGTGGCAGGCTGTAGCCAGAGTGCCTCTTCAGGTCTAATCCTGACTCATCCTTCCTCAGTGGGCAGGGCTTCCCTGCAGTATCTTCAATAATGCCAGCCAGAGGCTCAGGGACAGAATTCCGACTCTCTGGGCTTGAGCCTCTAGGGTGAGGGGTGGCTGTCGTCTCTGCGGACCAGCAGACCTAGCCTCTCCTCTTGGTGGTTCCGAAAAAATCCAGGGAGCCCAGACGAGTGAGTTTCCCTCCAGTGAAACACACCTTCTCCACTAAGGGAAAAAGTGCTTCATTAAATGAGTCCTGCTCCCTGCGCCACCCAACTGGGTGAGACTCTCCAATAGGAATTGTCAGGCACCTTATACAGAAGCGATACTACTGGCATCAGGTTGGTGACCCTCAAGGTCAGAGGTCCCATAAGAACACCCATCTTTGCTGCTATCCAGCCTCCCTGAATGAAGTCTCCAGGCATGGGAGTGAATCAGATGAATAGGGCCTGAAATGAACTCCCAGCAAACTGCAGCAGCCCTAAGGAAGAGGGAACTGACTACTGAAAGAAAAACAAGCAGAAGTGACAATAACAGCATCAACAACAACAAAAAGGCCCCCACACAAACCCTGTCCAAGGATCAGCAGCCTCAAAGACTGAAACTAAAACTCAAAGATGAGAAAGAATCAACAACAAAAAATGCTGAAAATCCAAAAGGCCAGAGTGCCTCTTCTCCTCAAAATGATTGCAACGTCTCTCTATCAAGGGTGCAGAACTGGATGGAGGATCAGATGGATGAATTGACAGAAGCAGGCTTCAGAAGATGGGTAATAAAAAACTACGATGAGCTAAAGGAGCATGTTCTAATCCAAAGCAAAGAAGATAAGAACCTTAATGAAAGGTTAAAGGAATTACCAACAAGAATAACCAGTTTAGTGAGGAACACAAATGACCTGATGGAGGTGAAAAACACAGCACAAAAACTTCATGAAGCATACACAAGTATCAGCATCAAAATCAACCAAGTGGAAGAAAGGATATCAGCCATGACCAAGCTGAACCTGAGTTGAGCCTTCTAGGAAAACCAAAGAGCCAACTACACATCATCAAGGAACCTAACTCTTTTGAATTCTATCCGATAATCCTGAGTCAGCTCCAAGTAAATTGGTAGTGACTGATGAACTTTATTTTTTGGTAACCATTCTGAAGCTGTTTTGAACTGAGAGAGGATGAATGCTATTATCAATTAGTGATGTCTGCCATGAATGCTGCAATCAATTAATGATGTCTGCCATGGATGAGGGAGAGGAGCAGATACCATATAGTTTTCCAGGGTAGACTCTGGCAGGCACTAAAGTTGAACCAGGGCAGGAGAGGAATGTTTCCATACATTATAAGAAAGCATACTTCATTCCTTCCTTCCCTGGGAAAATCCATGTATTTCCTGCAGATGTAAATCTGTAGATCTACCATGTACAAGGTCCTGAAGTAGATGCTATGGAAGCGCAAGAGAGTAAGACACAGTTGCTCCAACCAGCTGGTTTCCTCGCTATTGGGGTGATCGGAAATAAACACAATGTTCAAAGCACAGAAAATGTGTTTGCAATTGATTCTCTCTCTCTCTCTATATATATATATATGCAAAAGGATTGAAAGTGAGTGATAAAATGAAAGGTTCCCATGATTCTTTTGCCTATAATAATTCAAGGTTTTTTAGAAATCATGTTAAATAGTACTAGTTAAACACTGAGCATAGCACTTTGGTGAATATTCAGTACCCAATAAGGTCATATATTATCTTACCTTTGTTATCACTCCAACATCATAATCATTACCCTCCCTGTCACCATCACCATCATTATTGTCATCATCACCACCATCACCATTACCATCATTACCACCACCATCACCATTGCCATCATGATCATCATAATCATCATCATCATCATCACCATTCATATCATCATAAAAACATAAGCTATCTGAGAAGAGACATTTTTAATGTTTCATGATGCCTGCCATAACCCCAGGATTTGGTACAGAGCCCCAAGGCTTGAGACAGTGCTCAATAAACTTTATTGGTTGGCTCATCATCACTAGATTTACAGAGAATTTCCATCTTTATTTGGGTGAATAATGGAAGAGATGTTTACATTTATCAGCCATGATCTAACAGAGGTGCCATTGGCTGGTACTTATTCAAGGGACCAATAGAAGGGAGGGAGCCCCAGAGTTTTCCAGGTCCACTGTGGTCCCAAGAGCTATGGAGAAGGCCTCTTCAGTGGAAGCAACCAAACCTCTCATGGCAGAAAGGTCAGCAAATAAAACTATTTATAGGCCTTGCTGCTGAGTCTCTCTCTGGAGCTGGCCAGAAAGGAAAAGGAAATAACTTATACCCTCTCAGCTCCTTCCCCCATGAAGAGGACATAGGGGCATAGGAGGAGGGGTCAGCTCCTGCCCTGCTTGGCATAGAATTGGGGCCACTGGAGCATCAGTTGAATACTCACTGCTGGTGCTGGGCACAGAGCTCCGATGGGTGAAACCTGCATAGAGAGGGAGGGAGAAGAGTGGGTAAGGGTTAAGGGGAGGTGGGGGATCAAATAAGGGTCACAAATACCCTAGTGGAATGGAAGGAGTTTCAAGGAACAGGGACCTTTGAAGACTCTCTATCAGCATCCTTAGATTAGGGAAGAAGGTACCGAGGATGAACTCAGTCCAAGATGAAAAAGAAATTGAAGTTCAGACATCAGTCATCACATACAGACAACATAGCCAAGACTTCAATGGCCGGTCAGGGAATGTGACCTCAAGTTAGAGGCTGAGCGCTACCCAGCAAAGAAGAACCTCCAACCACATCACAGCTGCTCACCATTGACATAGAGACTGTCCCTGTTCAGGGCATAGGGGCCTAGCTCAGTGAAGCCATGGGTCAGCTGGCTCAGCTCCAAATACAGCTGCTCTCTGTCCAGCCCAGGGCCTGTGGGGTCAGGGCGATGGGTGCAGATGGCATCCACTCTGGTGGCTTCCCCATCCTTCTCAGACCTGTGTTGGGGGGGAAGGGAATGACATTAAATAGATTTCCTACAGGGAGGCATTCTGAGATTCCTGGGGGCAGGACAGGAAGGGGAGAGAGGAAACGAGGATCTCGGTAGACAGGTGAGAAGCCACACTAAGATTCTCTGAATGCACCAACTTTGAGGCAAACTGGGAATGTGAGTAGAGTCAGGAATACAAGAATTTTATAAAATTGCATTCTCATGGCATGGGGACAGGTGAGCCCAGACTTGAGAAACATTAGAGCTGGAATTGGGGATGAAAGCAAGTGGACGGGGCATGTTTGTCTTGAGAGAAATTTTGGAAGAGAAATTAACACCTGAAGGAGAGGGAGGTGGGGAGAAGGAAGAAATTCAGAGGGATGACCAAGGGAGAAGCCCAATCTGGCTGATGGGCCCTGCAAGTCCTCTCAGTTGATGGGGGAGGTGGTAGGACCAGGAGACACGTTGGTCCTGGAGCCACCACCGCCTGAATTCCACTTGTGCTGAGGACTTTCCTAGGGAGGGCAGGAAGAAAGCTGACAAACTCCTTGGGCCTGGGAATACTTGGGGCAGCCAGACTGGTTATTATCAGCTCTCACCTGAGCAAGGTCAGTTTGCAGCCGGAGTACAGAGGGCCAACACTGGTGTACTTGAACAAGGGCCTTAGCTGTGGAGGAGGAAGACGGAGGTGAGTAGGATGGCTGAGGATGTAGGGGCAAGGAAGATGTAAGGTGGGAGGGGCTATAAGCAGGAGGCGGGGCTTGCAGGTCTTGGGTGTGGGGAGGTGGGTGAGATTTTCCATGCCTGGGCATGGGTGACGTAGGTGGAACTAGACAAGGTGGGCAGGGGAGAGTGAGGCTGGCAGGGCTCTCACCAGACCCTGAAGGACCCTCTCTGTAGCGTTGAACTTCCTGGAGCCAGGCCACATGTTCTCCTCATAACGCAGGTTAGTGATGGTGAAGTTGAGGGTGAATGGTATTGGGAGATGGCTGGCAGCTGTAGTGGAGGTAGGAAATTCACACTATGTTCAAAAGTAGAGAATATTTAAGAGTTTGTAATGGACTTATTTCTAAACATATGCAAGTAGATTTAAAGAGAGTGATAAAATAGAAGGTTTTCATGCCTCCCTTGACCATAATGATCAAAGTTTTTCATAGAATATGCTAAATAATAATAGATGCTGAGCATAACCTTTGGTGCATCTTCAGTGTTGTTCCATAATACTAGATACTATCTATTACCTTTGTTATCACCACCATCATTATCATCACCAACATTGTGGCCATCACTTTCATTATTGCCATCACCATCACTATCCGGACCAAAACCATGATCATCATAATTCCTATCATCCCCACCACCATCACCATCATCATCCACATCATCACCTGCACCATCACCACCACTGTTTCATCCTTACCATCATAACCATCACCACCACCACCACCATCTTCATCATCATTATCACCAACACCACCAGCACCGTCATCATCATCACGATCACCACTGCCATCATCATTATCACCACCACCACCACCATCATCATCACTACCAACACCACCATCATCATCACCACTATCACCACCACCACCACCATCAGCAGCAGCACCACCACCATCATCACCACCATCACCATCATCATCATCACCACCACCATCAACATCAACACCACCATCATCATCAACATGACTACCAACACCACCACCATCATCATCCACATCATCACCTGCATCATCACCACCATTGTTTCATCCTTACCATCATAGCCATCACCACCACCACCATCATCATCACCATCACCACTACCATCATCATCACCACCACCACCATCATCATCGTCACCATCACCACCACCACCACCGCCATCACTACCACCACCACCACCACAACCATCATGATCCACATCACACCACTAGCACCAAGATCACCAACACCATGATTACATCATCCTTAATCTTCATAACCATGGTGACCACCACTATCGTTATCCTAATTGCCAACATCACCATCACATTGTCAATCACCACCACAACCATCACCACCACCACCACCACTGTCATCTTTCCCATAATCACCACCACTACCATCATCATCATCATTCCATTGTCATTACTGTAAAAACCACTACCATTATCAATATCATCTTCATAACCAGCATCATCATCACATTATGGTCATCAGCATCACCATCATTATTGCAATCATCTCCAGCAACATCATCACTGCCACTATCCCACATCATCCTCAAAACAAAATAAGCTCTTTGAGGGCAGAGATTTTTACCTCTTTTGTGTTCCCTGCCTTATTCCTAGGGCCTGGCAGAGTGTGGGTGCTCAAAAAAGTTTGTAGGGTGACTCATCATCAGTAGATTTGATATGATTTTTAATCTTAATTTGAGTGAAAAGGACAGAGATGTTGACACTCATCATGGATACTCTACTAGAGGTACCATTGACTGGTACTTACCTGAAGGGCCAAGCATCGAGGCTGGAGTCCTAGACGTTCCCAGGTCCACTGTGGGGGTCCCAGGAGCTGAGGAGAAGCCTCATTAGTTAAAGCAGCAATGCCAGCAGAAATGCCAGCAAATAGAAGTATTTTTACATGTGGAGCTTGAATGAGTATCTCTCTGGAGCTAGGCCAGAAGGAAAGGGAATAACTTGTGCCCTCTCAGACCCTTCCCTCATGAAGAAGATATAGGGGCATAGGGGAAGGGGGTCAGCTCCTGTCCTGCTTGTAGTAGTATTGGGGCCACTAGAAGGTTAGTAGAATACTCACTGCTGGTGGTGGGCACAGAGCTTCGATGGGTGAAACCTGCATAGAGAGGGAAGGAGGAGAATGGGTTAGAGTTAGAGGAGAGGTGGGGGGCCAAAAGGGGTCAGGGTTATCCTGGTGCAATTGAAGGAGTTTCAGGGAATATGGGCTTTGGGGATTCTTTATCAGCACCCTCAGATCATGGAAAAAGGTCTGAGGATGCAGGTCTTCAGTGCAAGATGAAGAAGAAACCATGAAGTTCAGATCAGTCGTCAAATGCAGACAATGTGGACAAGCCTTCAATGGCCAGGCAGGGAGTGTGACCTCAAGACAGAGAGGAGAGGCTGCCCAGCACAAAGGAAGAGACTTCAACCACATCACAGCTGCTCACCATTGACAAAGAGGCTGTCCCTGTCCAGGGTGTAGGGGCCCAGCTCAGTGATGCCATGGGTCAGCTGGCTCAGCTCCCAGTACAGCTGCTCTCTGTCCAGTCCAAGGCTTTTGGGGTCAGGGCGGTGGGTGCAGATGGCATCCACTCCAGTGGCTTCCCCATCCTTCTCAGGCCTGGAGAAGGCAGGTGAGGGGAATAACAATAAAGGAGGAGTCCCAAGATTTCTGGGTGAAAGACAGGAAGGGGCCAGAGGAAATGAGAGGCCTGATACACAGATGAGAAGCCACACTTGGATTCTCTGAGTGCACTGGCTACTGTCCAGCTTGGGATGGTGAGCATAGTTGTGGATACAGTAATTTTTCTAACAATGCAGTGTGGCTCTTGCATTCTCATGGCATGGGGACAGGAGAGCTTAGACTTGAGACAGGTGAACAACTGGAATTGGGAATTAAACAAATGAATGAAGCATGTTTGTCTTGAGAGAAATCCTAGTTAGAGAATTTAATACCTAAAGGCTTGGGAGAGTCAGGGAGAAAAGAGGGAATTCAGAGGGATGGCCAGGGCAGGAGTCCAATCCTGCTGACAGACCCTGTGGAAACTCTCAGTCGATTTGGGTGGGGCTGCAGGGGGCAGTGGTAATATCAGGAGACAGGTTAGTTTTGGAGCCACTGTTTCCTGAATTCCATCTTTGGTGAGAATAAACACAGAGAGGGCAGGAAAAAAGAAGTCCAAACTCATGGAGACTGGGAACAACTGGGGTGGCCAGGCTGGCTATTCTAAGTTCTCACCTGAGTAAGATCAGTCTGCAGCCAGAGTACAGAGGGCCAACACTGGTGCTCTTGAACAGGGGCCTGAGCTGTGGGGAAGGAGAGGAAGGTAAGTAGGATGGCTCAGGGGGTAGGGGCAGGGGACTAGTCATTGAGGCTGGCACCAGCAGGTGAGCGTGTCCTCAGTGGAGGCAGCCTTGGGTCTCTGGGACTGAGGGGAGGTGGGTGAGATCTTGTTTCATGCCCTGTTATGAGTGAGATAGGTGAGATGAGACAAGGTGAACTGGACAGAGTGAGACAGGTGAGGCTCTTACCAGGCCCTGAAGGACCCTCTCTGTGGTGTTGAACTTCCTGGAGCCAGGGTGCTGCATGTTCTCCTCATACCGGAGGTTGGTGATGGTGAAGTTGAGAGTGAATGGCACCAGGAGAGGGCTGGCACCTGTGGTGGGGGGTGGAAAATAATCTGTTCAAAAATAGGGAACATTGACCAGGCGCGGTGGCTCACACCTGTAATCCCAGCACTTTGGGAGGCCGAGGTGGGTGGATCACGAGGTCAAGAGATCAAGACCATCCTGGTCAACATGGTGAAACCCCGTCTCTACTAAAAATACAAAAATTAGCTGGGCATGGTGGCGCGTGCCTGTAATCCCAGCTACTCAGGAGGCTGAGGCAGGAGAATTGCCTGAACCCGGGAGGCAGAAGTTGCAGTGAGCCAAGATCGCGCCATTGCACTCCAGCCTGGGTAACAAGAGCAATATTCCGTTTCAAAAAAAAAAAAAAAAAATGGGGAAAAATTATAAGTTTCCAAAAGACTTAGTTCCAAACATACGCAACAGGATTTAAAGAGAGAATAAAATAAAACGTTTCCATGCTTCCCTCAACTATAATGATAGATGTTTCTAACAGATCCTAATAGTAGTTGGATGCTGAGCATAGGTCTTGGTGCATATTCAGTGTTCTGTAATACTAAGTATTATCTATTGCCTTTGTCCTCATCAATATCACCAACACTGTCACCCTCACTATTATTGTCATCACCACCAGCATCAGCACCAAAACCATAACCATCTTAATCCCTATCATCCCCACCACCATCATCATCACCATCATCAAAACAAGCATCATTTACATCATCGCCACCAGCACTATAATCACCAACATCATTATCACGTCATCATTAACATTATAACACCATCCCCATCATTGTCAGCATCACCATCACTCCTGTCAATCACTACCACAACCACCATCACCACACCAGTATCATTCTTCCCACAATCACCATCAACACCATCATCATCACCACCATCTTCATAATTATCATCTTCATCACCATCATTATCATCATTATCCCCAGCAACCTCACCACCAACAATCCCATCACATTCACAATAAAATAAGCCCTCTGGAGAAGAGATTTTTATTTGTTTGTGTTCCCTGCCTTATTCCCAGAACCCTGCAGAAACTAGGTGCTAAATAAAATTTATTGGTTGACTCATCCTCACTAGATTCACTAGGACATTTCCTCTTTATTTGAGTGAAAATGGCAGAGATCTTGACATTAATCAGGTATGCTCTAAACGAGATGTGATTGACTGGTACTTACCTGAGGGAACAGATATAGAAGCTGGAGTCCTGGATGTTCCCCGGTCCACTGTGGACATCCCAGGAACTGAGAAGAGGACCTCATTAGTGAAAACAGCAAACCCTCTCATGGCAGAAATGCCAGCAGGTAGGAGAATTTATGGACCTTGCTGGGTGTGGGGCTTGAGCTGGGTTTCTCTCTGAAGAGACTCGGGCCAGAGGGGAGAGGGAATAACTTGTGCTCTCCTAGTTCCTTTGCTCATGAAGAGGACATAGGGGAATAGGATAAGGGGTCAGCTCCTGCCAGGATTGGCGTAGGGTTGGGGTCACTGGAACATCAGTGAAATACTCACTGCTGGTGGTGGGCACAGAACTCCGATGGGTGAAACCTGCATAGAGAGGGAGGGAGGAGAGTGGGTGAGGATTAAAGGAGAGGTGGGGGGCCAAAGGGGTCAGGGTTATCCTGGTGCAACTGAAGGAGTTTCAGGGAACATGGGCTTTGGGGATTCTCTATCAGCACCCTCAGATCATGGAAAAAGGTCCTGAGGATGCACTTCTTCAGTGCAAGATGAAGAAGAAACCATGAAGTTCAGATCAGTTGTCAAATGCAGACAACGTGGCCAAGTCTTCAATGGCCAGGCAGGGAGTGTGACCTCAAGACAGAGAGGAGAGGCTGCCCAGCACAAAGGAAGAGACTTCAACCACATCACAGCTGCTCACCATTGACAAAGAGGCTGTCCCTGTCCAGGGTGTAGGGGCCCAGCTCAGTGATGCCGTGGGTCAGCTGGCTCAGCTCCCAGTACAGCTGCTCTCTATCCAGCCCAGGGCTTTTGGGGTCAGGGCGGTGGGTGCAGATGGCATCCACTCCAGTGGCTTCCCTATCCTTCTCAGGCCTGGAGAAGGCAGGTGAGGGGAATAACAATAAAGGAGGAGTCCCAAGATTTCTGGGTGAAAGACAGGAAGGGGCCAGAGGAAATGAGAGGCCTGATACACAGATGAGAAGCCACACTTGGATTCTTTGAGTGCACTGGCTACTGTCCAGCTTGGGATGGTGAGCATAGTTGTGGATACAGTAATTTTTCTAACAATGCAGTGTGGCTCTTGCATTCTCATGGCATGGGGACAGGAGAGCTTAGACTTGAGACAGGTGAACAACTGGAATTGAGAATTAAACAAATGAATGAGGCATGTTTGTCTTGAGAGAAATCCTAGTTAGAGAATTTAACACCTAAAGGCAAGGGAGGTAGGGAGAAAAGAGGGAATTCAGAGGGATGGCCAGGGTGGAAGTCCAATCCCGCTGATGGACCCTGAGGAATCTCTCAATTGATTTGGGTGGGTGGCAGGAGGCAGTGGTAATATTGGGAGAAAGGTTAGTCTTGGAACCACTGTTTCTTGAGTTCCATCTTTGAAAAGAATAACCACAGAGAGGGCAGGAAAGAAAAGTCCAAACTCATGGAGACTGGGAACAATTGCGGCAGCCAGGCTAGCTATTCTAAAGTCTCACCTGAGCAAGGTCAGTCTGCAGCTGGAGTACAGAGGGCCAACACTGGTGCTCTTGAACAGGGGCCTGAGCTGTGGGGGAAGGAGAGGGAGGTGAGTAGGAGGGCTGAGTGGGTAAGGGCAGGGTAGTAGTAATTGGACTGGCACCAGTAGGAGGGCCTGGCATCAGTGGATGAAGGCTCATGTCTCTGGGTTTGAGAGGAGGTGGGTGAGATCTTGTTTTATGCCCTGTTATGAGTGAGATAGGTGGGACCAGACAAGGTGATCGGGGGAGAGTGAGACAGGCGGGGCTCCTACCAGGCCCCGAAGGACCCTCTCCGTGGTGTTAAACTTCCTGGAGCCAGGGGGCTGCATGTTCTCCTCATACCGCAGGTTGGTGATGGTGAAGTTGAGAGTGAATGGCACCAGAAGAGGGCTGGCACCTGTAGTGGAGGTGGTAAAGAAACAATGTGTTCAAAAGTAGAGAACATTATATGTTTCCAAAAGGAATATTTCTAAACATATGCAACAGGATTTAAAGAGAGAGTAAAATAAAAAGTTTCCATGTGTCCCTTGACTATAATGATAGAGGTTTCTAACAGAGCCTACTAAATAATAGTAGTATTTCGCATACCTTTTGGTGAATATACAGAGTTCTGCAATACTAAACATTACCTTTGTTATCACCATTGTCATCATCAATATCATGAACACGATGACCCTCACTATTACTATTGTCATCACCACCAGCATCAGCACCACCCACATCAACACCAAAATTATGCCCAAAAAAACCATGGTCATAATGACCCCTCCAACATCATCATCCCCTCCAACATAATCATCCCCTCCAACATCATCATCCCCTCCATCATCATCATCCCCTCCAACATCATCCCCTCCATCATCATCATCCCCTCCATCATCATCATCCCCTCCATCATCATCCCCTCCATCATCATCCCCTCCATCATCATCATCCCCTCCATCATCATCATCCCCTCCAACATCATCCCCTCCATCATCATCATCCCCTCCATCATCATCATCCCCTCCATCATCATCATCCCCTCCATCATCATCCCCTCCATCATCATCCCCTCCATCATCATCATCCCCTCCATCATCATCCCCTCCATCATCATCCCCTCCATCATTATCATCCCCTCCAACATCATCATACCCTCCATCATCATCATCCCCTCCATCATCATCATCCCCTCCATCATCATCATCCCCTCCATCATCATCCCCTCCATCATTATCATCCCCTCCAACATCATCATCCCCTCCATCATCATCATCCCCTCCATCATCATCATCCCCTCCAACATCATCATCCCCTCCATCATCATCATCCCCTCCATCATCATCATCCCCTCCATCATCATTATCCCCTCCATCATCATCCCCTCCATCATCATCATCCCCTCCATCATTATCATCCCCTCCAACATCATCATCCCCTCCATCATCATCCCCTCCATCATCATCATCCCCTCCAACATCATCATCCCCTCCATCATCATCATCCCCTCCATCATCATCATCCCCTCCATCATCATCATCCCCTCTATCATCATCATCACCTCCATCATCATCATCACCATCACCATCTTCATAATTATCACCCTTATCACCGTCATCATCACTAGCGTATTGTCATCATCTCCAGTAACCTCCTCACCAACAACCCCCATCACTCTCACAATAAAATAAGATTTCTTGCAGCGAGACTTTTATCTCTTTTGTGTTCCTACCTTATCCCTAGAGCCCTGCGGAAACTAAGCACTCAATTAAGTTTGTTAGATGACTCCTTATCAGTAGAGTCACTAGGATTTTTAAATCTTTATTTAAGCAAAAATGGCTGAGATGTTGACACTCATCAGGCATGCTCTAACAGAGATGCGACTGATTTGTACTTACCCAAGGGACCAAGTTGAGAAGCTGGAGTCTCAGATGTTCCCAGGTCCACTGAGGAGGTCCCAGGAGCTGAGGAGAGGGCCTCATTAGTGAAAGCATCAAACCCTCTCATGGCAGAAATGCCAGCAGATTGGAGTATGTATGGACCTTGCTGCATATGGGGCTTCATCTGGGTCTCTCTCTGAAGAGACTTGGGCCAGAAGGGAAAGGGAGTAACTTGTGCTGTCCCAGCTCCTTTGCTCATAGAGGACATAGGGGCAGGTGAGAAAGGGTCAGCTCTTTCCCTGCATGGTGCAGGAACAGGAGTACTGGAACATCAGTGGAATACTCACTGCTAGTGCTGGGCACGGAGCTCTGCTGTGTGAAACCTGTGTAGAGAGGGAGGGAGGAGAGTGGGTAAGGATTAAGGGAGTGGTGGGGAACTATATAGGGGTCAGAGTACGCTGGTGCAATGGAAGGAATTTCCTAGAACACGAGTCATTGAAGATTCTCTATCAGCACTCTCACATCTAGAAAGTGGATCCTGAGGATGAACTCAGTCCAAGATGAAAAAGAAACCATGAAGTTCCAACCTCAGTCATCACATACAGACAACATGGCCGAGTATTCAATAGCCAGGCAGGGAGTGTGACCTTAAGGCAGAGAGTAGAAGCTGCTCAGCAAGGAGGAAGAGACTCCAGCCACACCAAAGCAACTCACCATTGACATAGAGACTGTTCCTGCCCAGGGTGTAGGGGCCCAGCTCGGTGATGCTCTGGGTCAGCTGGCTCAGCTCCCAGTATAACTGCTCTCTGTCCAGCCCAGGCTTTTTAGGGTCAGAACGGTAGGTGCAGATGGCATCCACTCCGGTAGCTGCACCATTCTTCTCGGGCCTGGGGAGGGCAAGATTGGGGAAAGACAATGCATGGATTGCCAAGAGAGGGGTCCCGAGATCCCAGGAGGCAAGACAGGAAGGGTCCAGAAGAAATGAGAAGCCTGATACAGAAGGGAGAAGCCAGACTTCCATTCTCTGAGTGCACTGACTCTCAGCCAGCCTGCGACTATGTGCAGAATCATGGATGCAAGGATTTCTATGAAACTGCAAAGCGGAAACTGCATTCTTGTAGCATGGGATCAGGAGAACTCATACTTGAGACAGGTGAAGAGCTGGGATTGGGGATGAAAACAAGTGGATGAGGCATGTTTTTCTTGGGAGAAATTTTGGGAAGAGAATTTAACAGCTGGTGGAAAGGCAGGTAGGAGAAAGGAAGGAATTCAGAGGGATGACCAAGGTAGAGGCCCAGTCCTGCTGATGGGCTCCGTAGCATCTCTCAGATGCGGGGAGAGGTGATAGGACCAGGAAGCATGTTGGTCTTGGAGCCACTGCCCCCTAGATTTCACCTGTGCTGTGGACATCTCCAGGGAATGCAGAAAGGAAGCACGTCAAACTTCTAAGAGCAGTCAGACTGGCTGTTCTCATTTCTCACCTGAGCAAGGTCAGTCTGCAGCCAGAGTACAGAGGGCCAACACTGGTGTTCTTGAACAAGGGCCTGAGCTGTGGAGGAGAGAGGGGAGGAGAGTGGGAGGACTGAAGTCATAGGGGTATGGTAGAAGGGAGTGGGCATGGCTGGCAACCGTTGGTGGGGCTGGCATCAGTGGTTGGGGCATGCATATCTGGGGACAAGATGAGGTAGGTGAGATCTTCCATGCCTTCCCACCTTCCGTAGGTGAGGGGGACAGTACTAAACAAGGTGAGTGGGTAGAATGAGGCAGGTGGGGCTCATACCAGACCCTGAAGGACTCTGTCCATGGTGTTAAACTTTCTAGAGCCAGGGTGATACATGTTCTCTTCATACTGCAGGTTAGTGATGGTGAAGTTAATTGTGAATAGCACCAGGAGAGGGCTGGCGGCTACAGTGAAGGTGGAAAATAAATGCTGTGTTCAAAAGTGGACTAACATTGAAGAACTTGTGATAGAGTTATTTCTAAACATGTGCAACAGGATTTAAAGTCATAAAAGGTTTTCATGCCTCCCTTGACCATAACGATAGATAGTTTTCATAGAGCATGCTAAATAATAGGAGCGAGATGCTGAGCACAGCTCCTGGTGCATATTCAGTATTCCACACGACTAGACATTGTCTACTACCTTTGTCAACACCATGTACATCAGCAACACTGTGACCATCACCATTATTCTTGTCATCACCACCAGCATCGGCACCAAAACCATGACTATCATAATCCCTATCATCCCCACCCCATCAACATCATCACACCACCGCCACAACCATCATCATCCATATAATCACCACTAGCACATGGTCACTAACACCATCATCATATCATTCTCACCATCAAAACCACCATTAACACCACCACCACCATCATCATCACCATCATCATTATCCTCATTGTCAACATCACGATCACATTATCAATTACCACCAGAACCATCACATCACCACCACCACTATCATCCTTCCCATAATCAGCACCACTATTGTCATCACCATCAAAATCACTACCACCACCACCATCATCACCATCATCATCATCACCAACATCATCAGCAACACCATCATTATTGTCGTGTGCACCACCATCATCACCACCACCCCATCATCATCATCATTATCATCACGATAATATAACCTTCCTGAGGTCAGAGATTTTTATTTCTTTTGTGTTCCCTGCCTTATCCCTAGCGCCCTGAAGAAGCCAGGTGCTCAATAAAATTTGTTGGTTGAGTTCTCATCACTAGATTCACTAGGACTTTTTATCTTTATTTGAGTGAAAATGGCAGAGATGTTGATACTCCTCAGGCATGCTATAATAGAGATGCCACTGAATGATGCTCACCCGTGGGTCCAGACAGGGAGGCTGGAGTTCTAGAGGTTCTCAGGTGCACTGTGGAGATCTCAGGAGCTGAGGAGAAGGTTTGCTGTATTAGTGAAAGTAGCAAACACTCTCATGGCAGAAACACCAGCAGGTAGGAATATTTACGGGCCTTGCATGTGGGGCTTGAGTGGGATCTCCATCTGGAGCTGGGCCAGAGGGAAAAGGGAATAACTTGTGCCCTCTCCATTCCTTCCCTCATGAAGAGGATATAGGGGCACAGAAGGAGAGGTAAGCTCCTGCCCTGTGTGGCATGGGATCAGGAGTACTGGAACATCCGTTAATACTCACTTCTGGTGGTCATCATGGAACTGCGATGGGTGAAACCTGCATTGAGATGAAGGGAGAAGACTGGGTAAGTGTTACGGGAATGCTGGATCACCCTGGTGCAATGGAAGGAGTTTCCCACACACAGGCCCTTGAAGATTCCCTATCAGCACTCTCAGATTTAGAAAGCAGGTCCTGAGGGTAAACTCAGTTTGAGATGAAGAAGAAACCATAAAGTTTTGACCTTTTCCACCACATACAGACAACATGGCTGAGCCTTCAGTAGCCAGGCAGGGAGTGTGACCTCAGGCCAGAGTGGAAGCTGCCCAGCAAGGAGGAAGAGACTCCAGCCACATCCAAGTTGCTCACCATTGACACAGAGACTGCTCTTGTCCAGGGTGTAGGGGCCCAGCTCAGTGATGCTCTGGGTCAGCTGGCTCAGCTCCCAGTACAGCTGCTCTCTGTCCAGCTCAGGGTTTTTGGGGTCAGGACGATGGGTGCAGACAGCATCCACTCTGGTAGCTGCCCCATCTTTCTCAGGCCTGGGGAGGGTAGATGAAGCGAATAACAATTTAAAAATTGCCTCAGGAAGAGTTCTGAGATTTCTTGGGGCCAGACAGGAAGGGGCCAGAGGTAATGAGCAGCATGAGAAAGGTAAGAAGTTTAGATTGATAAAGGTAAAGCATGATAAAAGCAATCACATTTAGATTCTCTGAATGTCCTGGCTGCCAACCAGCCCAGGACTGTGAGCCGTGTCATAGATGCAAAAACTTCCATAAAATTGCAAGGTGAAGCCTACATTCTCATGGCATAGAGACAAGAAGAAAGCTCACTTTTGCCAGCTACCAGTATCCCATCCCTGACTACATAACATACCTCCTTTTACCTATCCTAAATAAAGCCCAGCTCAAATCAAAATGATGCCTATGACTATATATGGTACTCAGACATGAGACGGATGAAGAGCTGGAATTGGGGATGAAAGCAAATGGATGAGGCATGTTTGTCTTAAGAGAAATCCTGAGCACAGAATTTAACAACTGGAGGAAAGGGAGGTGAGTGGAAAGGAGGGAATTCGGAGGGAGGCCCAAGGTTGAAGCCCAATTCTGCTGATGGTCTCTGCAGAATCTCTCACTCGATTGGGAGTGGTATCAGGAGACAGATTAGTTTTGAGGCCACTGCCTCCTGAATTCCATCTGTTGTGAGGAAATTCACAAGGATGGCAAGAAAAAAGAACCATCCAAACTCTTTGAGACTGGGAACAACTGGGGCAGCCAGGTTGCCTCTTATAAGGTCTCACCTGAGTAAGGCCAGTCTGCAGCCAGAGTACAGAGGGCCGACACTGGTGTTCTTGAACAAGGGCCTGAGCTGTGGAAGAGGGAGAGGGAGGTGACTAGGAGGACTGGGGGTATAGTGGTGGGGCACAAGTGTGGCAGGTGCAGCTGGCACCAGTGGGCAGGGCTTGTGTGGGGGAGGTGGATGAGATTCTCTTCCATGGCCCTGGGATGGGTGACATTGCTGGGACCAGGTAAGGTGGGCAGGGCAGGGCAGGGTAAGGTGGGTAGAGCTCTCACCAGACCCTGAAGGACCCTCTCCGTGGTGTTGAACTTCCTGGAGCCAGGGTGATGCATATCTTCCTCATACTGCAGGTTAGTGATGGTAAAATTGAGGGTAAATGGCAGCAGTAGAGGACCAGTGGCTGTAGCAAATGTGGGAAACAACCCCTATTGTATTTGTTTGTATTTTTAACCTGCTGCATATGATTAAAAACAAGTCTACTGCAAACTCTTCAAGGTTCTCTACTTTTGCAATAGACTTGAAGAGTTTGCAATAGATTTATTTTTAATCATATGCAACAGAATTTAAAATGAATGACAAAATAAAAGTTTTCTGGGCCCTTCTTGTTTGAAATTATTTTTTAACGCATAGTAAATAATACTGGTTAGATTCCGAGCCCAGCTTTTGGTGCATATTCAGTGCTGAAAAATATTAGATAATACCTGTTACCTCTGTAATCACCATTATCTTCATCACCATCATCATCACCATTATTGTCACCATCAGCACTGCCACCATCACCACCATGATAATCCCCATCAACACTTCCACAAACATCATCATCACCATTGTCATATCATCATTACCAACATAATCACCATCACTGTCATCTGAATAATCATGATCATTGTCATCATAATCACCATTGCCATCATTATTGCCATTCTCAGTAACACCACCATCACCAGTGTCATAATCTGCATGAATACCACCACAAACATCATCACTACAGTCACATCATCATCACCATCATAACGAGCAACACTACTGTCATCATCCAAACAACCATCATCATCTTCACCATCATCATCACCACTCCAACATCATCACCACAACCAACACAACCGTCATCATCATAATTGTTATTATCATTATTGCCAACATACCCATAATTATTGCCAATTGTAATCCCCATCCCACCACCATCATCCCACCATCACCACGACCATCATTTTTCCCATGATTACCACTACCATAACCATCATCATCACAACCATCACATTATCCTTACCATCATCACCACCCCCATCATCATCACCATCCCCCCATCATCATCATCATCACAATAATATAAGCTCACTGAGGGCAGTGCTTTTTCTTTTTCTTTTTTTTTGTTCCCTGATGAATATCCAGGTCCTGATATAGAGGCAGTGCTCAATGAAGTTGGTTGGTTGACTTATCATTACTAGATTTACTGTGAATTTCCATCTTTGAGTGAATAATGGCAGAGGTGTTTACACTTACCAACCATGCTCTAACAGAGTTACCATTGAGGTACTTACCTGTGGGACCAGGGAGGGATGATGGAGTCCCAGAGGTTTCCCGCTGTACTGTGAAGGTCCCAGGAGCTGAGGAGAAGCCCTCATTAGTGAAAGGAGCAAGCGCTCTCAAAGTAATGGCAGCAGGAGGGACTATTCATGAGGAATTTTGCATGTAGGGATTCAGCTGGGACTCTGGTTAGCTGAGGCAGTGGGGAAGGGAATAATTTGTGCCCTCTATATTCTTTCCCTTATGAAAAGGACGTAAGGGCTTATGAATAAGGGATAGCTCCTGCTAAACTTGGTGTAGGATTGGGATCACTGAAACATCAGTAGAATACTCACTGATGGTAGTGGGCACAGAGCTCCGATGGGTGAATCCTGCATAGAGAGGAAGGGAGGAGAGTTGATAAGAGTCACGGGATCAAACAAAAGTCAAGGTTACCCAGGTGGAATGAAAGGAGTTTCATGAAACTACTTTGGAGATTCAAAGGGGCCTTTGAAGATTCTCTGTCAGGATCTATGTATGTATAAAGGAAAAAAGTACTAAGGATGAAATCAGTTCAAGATAAAGAAGAAATCATGACATTCGGACATCAATCACCACATACAGACATGTCCTAGCCTTCAATGTCCGGGCAGGGCATGAGACCTCAAGCCAGAGAGTAGAGGCTACCCAGCCAGGAGAAAAAGACTCTCATCACATCACAGCTGCTCACCATTGACATAGAGACTGTTCCTGTCCAGGGTGTAGGGGCCCAGCTCAGTGATGCTGTGGGTCAACTGGCTCAGCTCCCAATACAGCTGCTCTCTGTCTAGCCCAGGGCTTTTGGGGTCAGGGCGATAGTGGCAGACGGTATCTACTCTGGTGGCTGCTCCATCCTTTTCAGGCCTGGGGAGAGGCAGTGAGGAGAATGGCAATAAATGAATTGCTTAAGGAGAAGTTCTGAGATGGCAGAGTGAAGGATAAGAAGGACAGAGGAAATAAAAAGTCTAATACAGAGGTGAGAAGGAACAGTTAGGTTCTCTGAGTGCACTGGATGGCCTGGGATGGCAAGCATAATTGTAGACATAATCGTTTTCCTAAAATGTCAGGGTGGATCCTGCATTCTCACAGTATGGAAACAGGAGAGCTCAGACTTGAGATAGGTGAAGAGCTGGAATTGGGTATGAAAGCAGGTGGTTGAGGCATGTTTGTCTGGAGAGAAATACTGGTTACAGAATTTAACGCCTAAAGTCAAGGGAGGTGGGGGAAAAACCAGGAATTTGAAGGGATGGCCACAGTACAAGTCCAGTCCTGCTGATGGACTCTGGAATCTCTAAGTCAGTTTGGAAGTGGGGGCAGGGGCATGGCTAGTACCAGGAGACAGTTTGGTCCTGGAGCCACTGTTTCCTGAATTTCATCTTTGGTAAGAATAACCACAAAGGGGACAGGAAAAGGAGGTCCAAACTCATTGAGACTACAAAAATTAGAGCAGCCAGGCTGGAAATTCTAAGATCTCACCTGAGCAAGGTCAGTCTGCAGCCAGAGTACACAGGGCCAACACTGGTGCTCTTAAACAAGGGCTTGAGCTGTGAGGGAAGCAGAGGGAGGTGAGTGGTAGGGCTGAGGAAGTAGGGGCTGGGCAGAAGTGAGGTAGGTGGGGCTGGCTCCAGTTGGTAGAGCTGACATCAGAAGGCTGGGTGTGAGGGGAGGTGGGTGAGAACTTCCATGGCCATATAGGTGACATATAGGTGATATAGGTAAGGTGGGTAGGGCAGAGTGAGATAGGTGGGGCTCTCACCAGACCCTGAAGAACCCTCTCCGTGGTGTTGAACTTCCTGGAGCCAGGGTGACCCATGTTCTCCTCATACTGTAGGTTAGTGATGGTGAAGCTGAGTGTGAATGGCACTAAGAGAGGGCTGGCGGCTATAGTGAAGGTGGGAAATAAACACTCTGTTTAAAAATAGAGAACACTTAAGAGCTGGCAATAGATTTATTTCTAAACATATGTAACAGGATTTAAAGTGAGTGATAAAATGTAAGATTTTCATGCCTCCTTTGGCTATCATGATAGATGTTTTTGATAGAGCAAATTAAATAATAGTAGTTAGATGGGAAGCATAGATCGTGGTGTTCCATAGTGCCAGATCCCATCTACTGCCCTTGTTAACACCACCTTCATTTTCAACATCACTGTGATTGTCTCCACGAGTATTATTACCGTCATCACCGCCATCAGCACCAACCCCACCACCACCACCACCACCATCATCATCACTTCCACCATAACGATTATCATCCCAATCATCACCTCCATCACCACCATCAGCACCAACCCCCCCCACCACCACCATCATCATCACTTCCACCATAACGATTATCATCCCAATCATCACCTCCATCACCACTATCATCACCACCATCAGCACCAACCCCACCACCACCACCACCACCATCATCACTTCCACCATAACGATTATCATCCCAATCATCACCTCCATCACCACTATCATCACCACCATCAGCACCAACCCCACCACCACCACCACCACCATCATCACTTCCACCATAACGATTATCATCCCAATCATCACCTCCATCACCACTATCATCACCATCATCACTGTCAATATCACCATGATTGTCACCATCAGTAGTATTACTGTCATCCCCACCACCATTATCCTCATCGTCCCATCACCGCCAGCACCATCTTCATTATCATGAGTGTCAACATCACCACCACCATAATTCTTACTATCCTCACATAGCTATTACCGTCATAACCACCACCCCCAGCATTGTCATCATCC
The DNA here is from genome assembly GCA_031835075.1 of Saguinus oedipus. Lineage (NCBI taxonomy): Eukaryota > Metazoa > Chordata > Mammalia > Primates > Cebidae > Saguinus > Saguinus oedipus. The sequence goes on from CM063187.1 coordinate 8,428,237, forward strand.
TCATCACTGTCATCATAATTATCATCACCACCATCATCAACTTTATCATGATCATTATCACTACCACCATTGCCATCACCATCGCCTACATCACCATCATCACAGGAATATATGCTGTCTTAAGCAGAGACTGCTATCTATTTCTATGTATCTCCAGGGTCTGGCACACAGGAGGAGCTCAATAAAGCTTGCAGGTAGACTCCTCATCACTAGATTTACTATGACTTTTATCTTTATTTAAGTGCATGATGGCAGAAATATTTACACTCATCAGGGATGCTCTAATGGAGGTGCCATTGGCTGATAGTTACCTGTAGGTTCAGGGAGGGAAGATGGTATCCCAGAGGTTCCCAGGTGCACTGTGGAGGTCCCAGGAGCTAGGGAGAAGCCCTCATCAGTGAAAGCAGCAAGCATTCTCATGGCAGAAATGCCAGTAGGTAGGACTATTATGAGGCTCGCTGCAGGAGGGTCTTGAACTGTGTTTCTTTTTGGGCATAGGGGAGAGGGAATCACTTGTGCTCTCCCAGCACCTTCTCTCATGAAGAGGACATAATTGTTTATAGGGAGGGCTCAGCTCCTGCCCTGCTTGGAGTAGAATTGGGGGTACTGGAGCATCAGTCAAATACTCACTGATGGTGGTTGATATGGAGATCCAATGAGTGAAACCTGCAGAGAGAGGGAAGGAGGATAGTGGGTAAGGGTTAAGGAGAGATGGGGGACCAAACAGGAATTAGGGATACCCTGGTGGAATAGGAGTTTCATGGAACAGGAGCCATTAGAAGTGCTCTATCAGCACATTCACTTCAGAGACCAGGGTCTGGAGAATGAACTTAGACCAAGATACAGAAAAAAATAATGAAGTTCTGACATCAATTATCACATGGCAGAAGCTTCAACGTCCAGTCAGGAAGTATGACCTCAAGCCAGAGAGGAAGGGCTGCCCAGCAAGGTGGAAGAGACTCAACCACATCAAAGCTGCTCACCATTGACATAGAGACTGTCCCTGTCCAGGGTGTAGGGGCCCAGCTCAGTGATGTCATGGGTCAACCGGCTCAGCTCCCAGTACAGCTGTTCTCTATCCAGTCCAGGGCTTTGGAGGTCAAGGTGGTAGGTACATATGGCGTCCACTCCAGTGGCTGCCTTGTCCTTCTCTGGCCTGGGGAGGTTGGGTGCAGGGGTGGGAGATAACAATGAAAGAATTGCCCAGGAAGGGGTCCTGAGATTCCTGAGGAAAGGACAGGTAGGGTACAGAGGAAATGAGAAGCCTGGGATATAGGTGAGAAACCATAACTAATTTCTCTAAATGTACCAACTCCCAGCCAGCCTTGGACTGGGAGCAGAGTCATGGACACAAACCTGCAGTTTGACACCATGAAGACAGGAGAGCTCAGACTTTAGACAAGTGAAGAGCTAGAGTTAGAGATAAAAGCAAGTGGAAAGGCCACCTTTCTCTTGAGGGAAATCTTGGGAACAAGGAAAGGGATATGGGTAATGGACGTTATTGAGAAGGATGAGTGGAGTAGGAAACCAATCTTGATGATGGACTCTGCAGAATCTGTCACTTAAGTGCGGAAGTGCTAGCATCAAGAGACATGTTCTTTCTGAAACCGCTTTCTGAGGACACTCACAGACAGGGCAAGAAGGATGCTGAAAAACTCCTGGGGCCTGGGAACACTTGGGGAAGCCCTGATGGGTTATTCTAAGATCTCACCTGAGCAAGGTCAATCTGCAGTTGGAGTACAGAGGGCCAATACTGGTATTCTTGAACAAGGGCCTGAGCTGTGGAGGGAGAGTGAGAGGGAGGTGACTGGGAGAGCTGATGAGGAGGGGTAGGGCAGAAAGGAGGCAGCTGGGGATGACACCAGTGGGTAGGGCTGGTGTCTCTGGGTTGAAAGTGATTCATGTGGGATCTTCGTCTATATCCCTGGCATGGACGATGCATGTAGAGTCTGATAAGGTGGGCCAGGCAGAGTTAGATGGGTTGGACTCTCACCAGACCCTGTAGGACCCTCTCTGTGGTGTTGAACTTCCTGGCACCAGGATGTCGCATGTCTTCTTCATACTGCAAGTTGGTGATGGTGAAGTTGAGGTTGAATGGCACCAGGAGAGGTCCAGGCACTGGAGTGGGGGTGAGCAACAAACACTACGTTCAGAAGTTATGGGTTTGCAGTAGAATTATTTTTAAATAGACACAGCATTAAACGGATAGACAAAATGAAGATTTTTGATGCCTCCCTTGCCTATAATAATAGAACTTGAAAATAACATACTATATCACATCAGTTGGACACTGAGCCTAGCTTTCATTGTATGCTCATTGTTCAGTAATATCATATGTTATCTCTTACCTTTGCTGCCGTCATCATAATCAACATCATTGTCACCTACAGCATCATTATTGTCATCATCATTGCCACCACCAAGACCCGCACAACCATCACCACCATGATCATCACCATCACCATCCTCACTGCCACCACCACCACCATGATAATCCCCATCATCACCAACATCATCATCACCATCATCACCGCCACCATCATCACCATGATAATCCCCATCATCACCACCATCATCATCATCACCATCATCACCGCCACCATCATCACCATGATAATCCCCATCATCACCACCATCATTACTGTCATCATCACTGCCACCACCACCACCATGATAATCTCCATCATCACCACCAGCACCAGCACCATCATCATCATCATCGTCACCCACACCATCACTGTTGTCACCACCACTGCCATGACCACCACCATGATAATCTCCAACATGACCACCAGCACTATCATTTATCACACTCAACACATCATCATTACCATCATAACCCCACCATTGTCATCATCCTCTCCACCTTCATCATCATCATCGCTACCATAGGCATCACCATCATCATCACCACCACCACCACTATCATCATCGCCACCTGCCAGTCATGATCACAAGAATACAAGCTCTCTGACAGCAGAGATTTTTATCTGTTTTGTATACCTGCTGTATCCCCAGGGCCTGGTACAGAGGAGGTGCTCAATAACATTTGTGGGTGGACTCATCATCACTAGATTTACTATGATTTTTACCTTTATTTGAGTAAATAATGGCAGAAATGTGTCTGCTAATCAGTCATACTGTAACAGAGGTGCCTTTGACTGGTACTTACCTGTGGGTCTAGGTAGGGAGGATGGAGTTCCAGAGGTTCCCAAATGCACTGTGGAGGTCCCAGGAGCTGAGGAAAAGACCTCATCAATGAAAGCAGCAAGTGCTCTCATGGCAGAAATGCCAGCAGGTAAGACTATTTATGGGCCTTGCTGCATGTGGAGTTGGAACTGGGTCTCTCCTTGGGGCACAAGGTAAAGGGAATAACTTGTGCCCACCCAGCTTTTTTGCTTATGAAAAGAATATAAGGGCATATAAAGTGGATTCAGTTCCTGCCCTGCTTAATGTAGGACTGGGGACACTGGAAGATCAGTTGAATACTCACTGCTTGTGATGGGTACAGAGTTCCAATGGGTGAAACCTGCAGAAAGAGAGAGAGGAAGAATAGCGAATAAGAGTCAAAGGAGAGGTGGGTGACCAAATAAGGGCCAGGGTACCCTGGTGCAATGGAAGGAGTTTCATGGAACAAAGGCCATTGGAGATTCTCTATCACCACCCTCACATCAGGGAAGAAGGCCCTGAAGAGATAGGCAGCGCAAGAGGAAGAAGAAACTGAAGTTTAGATGTCAGCAATCACAAAAAGACAACATGGCCGTGCCTAAAATAGTCAGGCAGGAAGTTTGACCTCAAGTCAGAGAGTAGAGGTTGCTCATCAGGAAGGAAAAGCCTCCAACCACATCACAGGCACTCACCATTGACATAGAGACTGTCCCTGTCCAGGAGGTAGGGGCCCAGCTCAGTGATGCCATGGGTCAGTTTGCTCAGCTCCCGGTACAGCTGCTCTCTGTCCAGTCCACGGTTTTTGGGGTCAAGGTGGTGAGTGCATATGGCATCCACGCTGGTGGCTGCCCCATGTTTCTCAGGCCTGAGGTGGATAGGTGAGTGGAGTGACAATAAATGGATTGCCTAGGAAGGGGCCCTGAGATTCCTGAGAGAAGGATGGGCAGGGGTCAGAGGAAATGGTACAGAGGTGAGAGGCTACACGTAGACTCTGTGAGTGCACCAACTCCCAACCAGCCTGGATCTGTGAGCAGAGTCATGGACACAAAAATATCTGTAACATTATAAAGCAGATCCTCCATTCTTGGGGCATGGGGACAGGGGAACTCAGACTTGAGACAGGTGAAGAGCTGGAATTGGGGATCAAAGCAAGTGTATGAGGAATGTTTGTGTTTGAGAGAAATGCTGGTTGTAGAGCTTATTACCTGCAGGAAAGGGAGGTGGTGGGAAAGGAGGGAATTTAGAGAGATGACCAGGGTAGGGGCCCTATCCTGCTGATGAGCTGTGCAGAATCACAGTTGAGTGGAGAGATGTTACTATCGGGAGACACCTTGGTCCTGCAGCCACTGCCTCCTGATTTCCACCTGTGCTGAGGGGACCCCCAGGGAAGGCAGGAAGGAAGTTGTCCGAACTTCTTGGGACTGGGAACAACTGGGGATGGTAGGCTGGCTCCTCTGAGGTCTCACCTTAGCAAGGTCAGTCTGCAGCCAGAGTACAGAGGGCCGATGCTGGTGCTCTTGAACAAGGGTTTGAGCTGCAGAGGAGGGTGCATGGTGAGTGGGAGAATTGAAGTGTATGGGGCAGGGCAGACATAAGGTAGGAGGGGCTGGCATCAGTAGGCCGGGCGTGTATGTCTGGGACCCAAGGGCGGTGGGTGATAACTTCCATTGCCCTGGCAGAGGTAACGTAGGTGGGACTGACAAAATGGCAGTGCTCTCACCAGACCCTGCAGGACCCTCTCCGTGGTGTTGAACTTCCTGGAACCAGGGTGATGCATGTCTTCTTCATACTGCAGGTTGGTGATGGTGAAGTTGAGGGTGAATGGCACCAGGAGAGGGCCAGGGGCTGCAGTGGGATTGAGAGGTAAACACCACATTAAACGTAGAAAAAATGTGATGTGGCAATAGGCTTATTTTTAAACATATGTAGCATTTAAAGTGAATGGCAAAATAAGTGTTCTCTATATCTCTCGTCTATATTGATAGAATTTTGTAAAAAACACACAATAGTAGGTAAATACTAAGCATAGCTGTTGGCACATATTCAGTGCTCAATATTGCCAAAAATATTATCTATTCCCTTTGTTCCTATATCATCATCATCGCCATCATCCTCATCACCACCATTATTCTTGTCCTTCGCATTACCACCAGCATCATCAGCACCACCATTATCATCATCATCAACACCATCACCATCGTCATCATCATTATTATCACTACTGCCCACTTAATCATCACCATCACAGAAATATAAGTTATCTGAAGGCAGAGATTTCATGTCTTTCCCTGCTATATCCTTGGGCGTTAAAGTTTGTGAGTTGAATCGCCATCACTAGATTGACCATGACTTTCTGTCTTTATTTGAGTCAATAATGGCAGAGATGTTGGCATGCTCAGGCATGGTCTAACAGAGGTGCCATTGATGGGTGCTCACCTGTGTGGTCAGGGAGGGAGGCTGGAGTCCCAGAGGTTCCCAGGTACACTGCAGAGGTCCCAGGAACTGAGAAGAAACCCTCATTACTGAAAGCAGCAAACCTTCTTGTGGTGGAAATGCCAGCAAGTAAAACTATGATGGGCCCTGCTGCATTTGGGGTTCGAGCTGAGCCTCTCCATGGAGCTGGGGCATAGGGGAAAGGGAATAACCTGTGCCCTTCAAGCATTTTCCCTCATGAAGAGGACATAAGGGCTTAAGAGGCAAGGTCAGCTCCTACCCTGCTTGGTGTAGGATTGGGAGCACTGGAACATCAGTAAAAACACTCACTGCTGGTGGTTAGCACAGAGCTCCGATGGGTGAAGCCTGCAGAGAGAGGGAGGGAGGAGAGTGGGTGAGGGTTGAAGAGAGGTTGGACCAAATAGTTGTCAGGGTTACCCTAGTGCAATGAGGAAAGTTTCACAAAGCCTGGTCATTGAGATTCTTCACCAGCAACCTCACAAGGGGGAAGATGGCCTTGAGGGTGAAATCCGTGTGAGATGAAGATGAAACCATGAAGTTGAAACCTCAATCATCGTATATAGAGCACATCATTAAACCTTCAATGGCCAGACAAGCCATGTGACCTCAGGAAGAGGGTAGAGTCTGCCCAGCTAGGAGGAAGAGCCTCTAATCACAGCATGGCTGCTCACCATTGACATAGAGACTGTCCCTGTCCAAGGTGTAGGGGCCCAGCTCTGTGATGCTCTTGGTCAGCTGGCTCAGCTCCCGGTATAGCCGCTCTTTGTCCAGTCCAGGGCCGGTGGGATCAAGGTGGTGGGAGCAGATGGCATCCACTCCAGTGGCTGCCCCATCCATTTCAGGTCTAGGGAGGGCAAGAGTGGGAAATGCAATAAATAGATTGCCTGGGGGGGAGGTCCTGAGCTTACTAGATGAAGGACAGGAAGGGACCAGAGGAATTGAGAAGCCTGGAACAGAAGTAAGAGAAGCCACACTTTGATCCTCTGAGTGCTTCAACTCCCTGCCAGCCTGCAACTGTGAGCAGTCATGAATGCAAGAATGTTTAGGAAATTGCAAGGTAGAACCTGCATTCTCACAGCATGTGGAAAGAAGAGCTCAGTCCCAAGATCGGGGAAGAACAGGAATTAGGGGTGAAAGCAAGTGGATGAGGCATGTTTAGAGAGGAATTCTGGGGACAGAGTTTAACTGGAGGAAAGGGAGTTGTAGGGAATATAGAGGGGTGATGAGGGTAAGGTCTCAATCCTGCTGATGGACTCCACAGAATTTATCAGTTGATGGAGGAGGTGGTAGAATCAGGAGACAAGTTGGTTCTGGAGCCAGTGCCTCCTGAATTCCATCTGTGCTGAGGCCATCCCTTGGTAGGGCAGGAAGGAAGTTGACCAAACTCCTTGGGCCTGGGAACAATTGGGGAACCCAGACTGGCTCTTCTAAGGTCTCACCTAAGCAAGGTCAGTCTGCAACCAGAGTACAGAAGGCCGACACTGGTGTTCTTAAACAAGGGCTTGAGCTGTGGAAGAAGGGGAGGGAGGTGAGTGAGTGGGTCAAGTGTAGGGACGGGGCAGATGCAGACATGAGGTAGGAGGGCCTGGCATCATTAGGCAGGGCTTGCATCTCTGGGGCCAAGGAGTGGTGGGTGAGATCTGTGAGATCTTCCATGTACCTGGCATAGGTGATACGAGTAGGACTAGTAAGGTGGTGGAGCTCTTACCAGGCCCTGTAGCACCCTATCTGTGGTGTTGAACTTCCTGGAGCCAGGGTGTTGCATGTTTTCCTCATAATGCAGGTTGGTGATGGTAAAGTTGAGAGTGAATGGTATCAGGAGAGTGCCAGGGGCTGTAAAGGGGTTGGGAAATAAACACTGTGTTCCAAAGTAGAGAAATAAGTAACAGTTTGCAATAGACTGATTATTAAATATGCGAAACAGCATTCAATGTGGATGAAAAATAAAAGATTTCATGCCTCTTTTGACTACAAATGATAGAAATTTTTCATAAAGAAGCATATTATATCATTGTAATTACATGGTGAACATACCTCTTGGTGCAGATTCAGTGCTCAACAATGTCAGATGTTATTTTTTATCTCTGTTATTGCCACCTTCATTGTCAACGTAACCATAGTTGTCGCCATGGCTGTCATCACTTTCATCACTATCAACATCAGCACCACCACTACCATCATCCTCATCACCATCACTACCATAGCAATCGTAATCAGCATCATCACTGCCACCATAACCATATTATCATTACCAGGATAACCACCACCACCACCATCATCATCATCATCATCGTTATCCTCATTGTCAACATCACAATCATCACAGGTAATCACCATCACCATCATCACCACCACCACAACCATCTCAAACATCGCCACTATCACATCATCCCAACATCACCACTATCACATCATCATTACTGTTATAACCAACACCGCCATTATTACCATCATCTTCATCACCATCTCCATAATCATCATCACTATCACCAACACCATCACAGCATCACCATCTTTAAAGTCATCTCCATCATCATCATCTCTGTCCACCATCATCATCACCGCCACCCTTATATTCTCATCATCACAATAATATAAGCTCTCTGAAGGAAGATATTTTTATCTCTTTTGTATTCCCTGCCATATTCCATAGACCTGGCACAGAGTACATAGGTACTCAATAAAGTGTGTTGATTGCATCAGCAACACTATGATTTTTCATCTTGATTCACATGAAAATGACAGAGCTGCAGACACTCACCATTGACTGGTATCATTGACTGGTGCTCACCTGTGTGACTGAGGAGGGAAGATGGAGTCCCAGAGGTTGCCAGGTGCACTGTGGAGGTTCCAGGAGCTGAGAGGAAGCTCTCATTAGCGAGACCAGCAAATACCCTCATGGCAGAAATGCCAGGAGGTAAGACTACTATGGAACTTGATGCATATGGGGCTTGACCTAGATCAGTCTGCAGCTGGGGCAGAAGGGAGGATAAATAACTTCTGCCTTCCCAGCTCCTTCTCTTAAGAAGAGGTGTTATGGATTTATAAGGAGGAGGGTCAGCTCCTACTCTGCTTTGTGTAGGATCAGGGGCATGAGATTACCAGTTGAATACTCACTACTGGTGGTGGGCACAGAGCTCTGATGGGTGAAACCTGCAGAGACAGGGGGAGTAACCTGGGTAAGGTTAAGGTAGAGGTGGATAACCAATTAGGGATCAGTCTACCTTGGTGAAAAGGGGCTGTTGGAGGTTTACTATCAGGACCCTCACATCAGGGAAGAAAGACCTGAGGGCAAACCCAGTCTCCAACATAAAGAAGAAACTATGAAGTTCTGATGTCAACTATCAAATATAGACAACACGGTCAAGCCTTCAATGGCCAGGCAGTGAGTGTGACCTCAAGCCAGAGAGTAGAGGTTGTCTACCAGAGAGGAAGAGCCTCCAACCACATCACAGCTGCTCACCATTGACATAGAGACTGTCCCTGTCCAGGGCATAGGGGCCCAGCTCAGTGATGTCGTGGGTCAGCTGGCTCAGCTCCCAGTACAGCTGCTCTCTGTCCAGCCCAGGGCTTTTGGGGTCCGCGTGGTAGAAGCAGGTAGCATCCACTTCAGTGGCTGCCCCATCCTTCTCAGGCCTGGGGAAAGGAGGTGTGGGGAATGATAATGAAAAGATTACCTAGAACAGGTCATGAGATTGCTGATGGAAGGACAGCAAAGGACGAGAGAAAATGAGAAACCTGGGAAAGAGGTGAGAAGCCACATACTTAGATTCTCTGAGTGTACAGACTACTGGTTTGCTTGGTACTGAGCAGTCATGGATACAATGATTCTCAGGCTGGGCTTGGTGGCTCACACCTATAATCTCAGCACTTTGGGAGGCCGAAGTGGGTGGATCACCTGAGGTCAGGAATTCGGGACCAGCATGGCCAACCTGGTGAAACCCCATCTTTACCGAAAATATAAAAATTATCTGGTCGTGGTGGCGTGCGCCTGTAATCCCAGCTACTTGGGAGGCTGAGGCAGGAAAATCGCTGGAACCTGGGAGGTAGAGGCTGCAGTGAGCCGAGATCGGCCACTGTGCTCCAGCCTAGGTGACAGAGCAAGACTCCATCTCCCCGATAAAATAAATAAATAAATAAAACAATTCTCATAAAAGTGCAAGGGTGAAACTTGCATTCTCATGGCATGGGAAAAAGAACCCAAACTTGAAACCAGTGAAGACCTTGAAACAGGGATGAAAGCATGTGGATGAGGCATGATGGTCTTGAGAGAAATTCTGGGGACAGAATTTAACACCTAAAGGAAAGGGAAAGGAGGGAATTCAGAGGGATGATCAGGGTAGGAGCTCAATCCTGATGATGGATCATGTAGATTCGTTCTGTTGAGGTGGGATGTGGGGGTGTTACTATCAGGAGATACACTGGTCCTGAAGCCAGTGACTCCTGAATCCCTCTGTCAGTGAGGATACGCCTAGGAAGTGTATAAAGGAAGTGGTGCAAAGTCTTTTGGAGTGAGAACAATTGGGGCAGCCAGGCTGGCTATTCTAGTCTCACCTAAGAGAGTTCAGTCTGCAGCCAGAGTACAGAGGGCCGACACTGGTATTCTTGAACATGGGACCAAGCTGTGGAGGAGGAAGAGAGAGGTGAGAAAGAGGACTAAGGTCCCTGTGTGTGGGGCAGAATTGAGGTGGGTGAGGCAGGCACCAGACACCAGTGGGCATGGCTGGCCTCAGTGGGTGAGACTTGCATCTCTGGGACAAGGGCAAGGTGGGTGTGATCTTCTTCCATTGCCCTGGCATGGATGTTGTACAGGGGCTGGGCAGCTGGGGCAGGGCAGAGTGAAGAGGGCAAGGCACTAACCAGACCCTGCAGGACTCTCTCAGTGGTGTTGAACTTCCTGGAGCTGGGGCGATGCATGTCCTCCGCATACTGCAGGTTGGTGATGGTGAAGTTGAGGGTAAATGGCACCAGGAGAGGAACAGCTGCTACAATGGGAGTGGGAAATAAATACTATGTTCAAAGCAGAGAAAGTAGGAGTTTGCAATAGACTTAACTTTAAAGATAGGCAACATTTAAGTTGAATGACTAAATAAATATTTACCATGTGTCCCTTGCATATAATGACAGAATTTATTTTATAAAGGATATTTTATAATAGTAGTTAGATGATGAGCATAGCTCTTAGTTCATATTCAGTGCTTAATATTGTCTGATGTTATCTGTTATCTTTTTTATTGCCATCATCATTGTTGCTGTCCTTGTCACCAACACCATTATTATCATCGCCACCACAATCCCAAGCATGACCACCACAAATATCATCAGCAGCACACTCGACACATCACCATTATCATCATAACCCCACGACCATCACTGGCATCATCCTCATCACCATCAATGTCATTGTCATCAACATCACCAGTCTCATCATCACCATCATAAACAGCACCCCCAAAAAAATAATAATAAAAAAACAAACAGCACCACCACCACCATCATCATCACACTCAACACGTCATCACTAACAGCATAACCATCACTGCCATCATCCTCATGTCCATGGTCATCATGGTCAACAAGACCACCATCATCATCACCAACACCATCATTATCATCATCATCATCACCATCATCATCGTAACCATCACCACCACCATCATCACCACGTGAACACAAGCTCACTGAGGACGCAGATGTTTTTGTTGGTTTTGTTTTCCTTGCTGCATCCTCTGGGTCTGGCACAAAGCAGGTGGCCAATAATTTTTTTTAGCCCACCCACTATCACTAGATTTACTATGATTTTCTATCTTTATTTGAATGAAAAGGGCAGAGTTTTTACATTCATCATGCATACTCTAATAGAGACGCCACTGACTGCTACTTACCTGTGGGGCTGGGAAGGGAGGATAGAGCCCCTAGGGTTCCAAGGTCCACTGTGGAGGTCCAAGTTGCTGAGGAAAAGTCCTCATTAGTGAAAGCAGAAAACACTCTCATGACAGAAATGGCAAGAGGGGAGACAATTTATGGGCTCTGCTGCCTGTGTGGTTAGAGATGGATCAGTTTTTGGAGCTGGGGCAGAGTGGAGCTTGAGTAACTTCTGCCTTCCTGTCTCTTTTACTGAAGAAGAGGACCTATGGGTTTATGGGGGAGCCAGATTCTGCTATGCTTGGTGTAGGATCAGGGGCATGTGGACATGAGTTGAATACTCACTGCTGGTGGTGGGTATGGAGCTCCGATGGGTGAAACCTGAATAGAGAAGGAGGGAGGAGAGAGAGACACTGACGATTAAATAGGGGTCAAGTTGACCCCGGTGCAATACAACGAATTTCATGGTACAGAAGCCATTGAAGATTTCCTACCAGCATCCTCACATCAGGAAAGAATGCCCTGAAGAACACAGTCTACGATGATAAGGAAACCATGAAATCCAGACCTGAGACATCTCATGTAGAGCACATGACAGCATTTTCAATTGCCAAGCAGGGAGTGTAACCTCTAGTTAGAGATTAGAGGCTGCTCAGCAAGGAGGAAGAGATTTCAACCATGTCACAGCTGCTCACCATTGACATAGAGACTGTTCCTGTTCAGGGTGTAAGGGCCCAGCTCTTTGATACCATTGGTCATCTGGGTCAGCTCCCAGTACAGATGCTCTCTGTCCAGTCCAGGACTTTGAGGGTCAAGACGGTGGGTGCAGATGGCATCCACTCCAGTGGCTGCCCCATCCTTCTCAGACCTGGGGAAGGTAAGTGGGGAGAAAGACAATGAAAAGATTACCTAGGACAGTCTTGAGACTGCTGAGGGAAGAACAGCAAGGGACTAGAGGAAATGAGAAGCCTGGGAAAGAGGTGAGAAGCCACACTTAGATTCTCTGTGTGCATGGACTACTGGCTTGCTTGGGACTGTGAGCAGAGGCATGGATACATCAGTTTTTGTAAAAGTGCAAGGTGAAACCTGCATTCTCATGGCATGGGGACAGGAGAGGCCATATTTAAGACCAGTAAAGAGCTGGAAATGGGGAAGAAAGCACATGGATGAGGCATGATGGTCTTGAGAGAAATCCTGGGGACAGAATTTAAGACCTAAAGGAAAGGGAGGGGCAGAGAAAGGAGGGAATTCAGAGGGATGAGCAGAGTAGGGGCTCAATCCTGATGATGGATCATGCAGATTATCTCTGTTGAGGTGAGGTGTGGAGAGGTTACTATCAGGAGACAGACCGTTCCCAAATCCATTGACTCCCGAATCCCTTTGGTGAGGCTATGCCTAGAAACGTAGCAAGGAAGCAGTGCAAAGTCTTTTGGAGTGAGAACAGGTGGGGCAGCCAGACTGGCTATCCTAGTCTCACCTAAGAGAGGTCAGTCTGCAGCCAGAATACAGAGGGCCGACACTGGAGTTCTTGAACAAGGGGCCAAGCTGTGGAGGAAAGAGAGGTGAGTAGGAGGGCTAAGGTCTCTGTATGAGGGCAGAAATAACGTGGGTGAGGCAGGACCAAGTGGGTGAGGCTGGCCTCAGTGGGTGAGGCTTGCATTTCTTGGGGAGAGGGTAAGGTGAGTACATTCTTCTTCCATTGCCCTGGCATGGGTGTTGTAGGAGGGACTGCGTATCTGGGTTGGGGCAGAGTGAGGAGGGTGGGGCACTAACCAGACGCTGCAGGACCCTCTCTGTGGTGTTGAACTTTCTGGATCCAGGGCGATGCATGTCCTCCTCATACTGCAGATTGGTGATGGTGAAGTTGAGGGTGAATGGCACCAGTAGAGGAACAGCTGCTGTAGTGGGAGTGGGAAATAAATACTATGTTCAAAGTATAGAATATAGGAGTTGGTAATAGACTTACGTTTAAACATACACAACATTTAAATTGGATGACTAAATAAATATTTAACATGCTTCCCTTGCCTTCAATGACAGAATTTGTCTTTTAAAGGATATTATATAATAGCAGTTAGATGCTGAGCATTGCTCTTGGTTCATATTCAGTGCTCGATATTGTCTGATGTTATCCGTTATCTTTTTATTGCCATCATCATCACTATCATTGTCACCATCACCATTATTATCATCACCACCACAGTCCCAAGCACGACCACCACAGATATCATCAGCAGCACACTCAACACATCACCATTATCATCATAAACCCATGACCATCTCTGACATCGTCTTCATCACCATTATTGTCACTGTCATCAATATCACGTTTCATTATCAACATCATAAACAGCAGCAGCACCACCACTACCGTCACCGTCATCACCACCACCACCATCATCATCACACTCAACACATCACCACTAACATCATAAGCATCACTGACATCATCCTCATGTCCATCATCATGGTCGGCAACATCACCACATTATCATCAACACCATCACTATCATGATCATCATCAACAGCACCACCACCACTATTATCAATAGCATTGCCATCATGACCACTATCATCATCACATGAATATAAGCTCACTGAGGGCAGAGATATTTTTTAATTGGTTTTGTTTTTCTTGCTGTATCCCTAGGGTGTGGTACACAGTAGGTGGCCAATAAATGTTTTTGGTTCACTCACTATTACCAGATTTACTATAATTTTCCATCTTTATTTGAGTAAAAATGGCAGAGATGTTCACACTTATCAGGCATGCTCTAATAGAGAGGTCTGGTACTTACTTGTGGGGCTGTGGAGGGAGGATGGAGTCGCTGAGGTTCCAGGTCCCACTGTGGAGGTCCCAGGAGCTGAGGAAAGGTCCTCATAAGTGAAAACAGAAAGCACTCTCATGGCAGAAATGGCAAGAGAGTAGACTATTATGAGGTCTGATGCATGTGGGCTTGAGCTGGAGCTGAAGCAGAGGGGAGTTTGAATGACTTCTGCCTTCCCAGCTCCTTTGGTCATGAGGAGGACTTTATGGGTTTATGAGGAGGGGCCAGCTCCTGCTTCACTTGATGTAGGATCAGGGGCATGTGGACATGAGTGAATACTCACTGCTGGTGGTGGGCATGGAGCTCCTATGGGTGAAACCTGCATAGAGAAGGAGGGAGGAGGTGGAGTAAGGGTTAAGGAGATGTGGGGGATATAATAGAGGTCATGGCTATCCAGGTGCAATTAAATGAGTTTCATGGGACAGGGGCCATTAAAGATTTCCTATCAGCATCCTCACAACAGGGAAGAGTGCCCTGAGGGAATGCAGTTCACTGTGACAAACTGTGAAGTCCAGAACGTAGTCATCCTATGTAGAGCACATGACAATGGCCAGGCAGGCAGTGAGACTTCAAGCCAGAGATCAGAGTCTGCCCAGACTCTAGGAGGAAGAACCTCCAACCACATCACAGCTGCTCACCATTGACGTAGAGACTGTTCCCATCCAGGGTGTAGGGGCCCAGCTCTTTGATGCCATTGGTCAGCTGGCTCAGCTCCCAGTATAGCTGCTCTCTGTTGAGTCCAGGGCTTTTGAGGTCAAGATGTTGGGTGCAGATTGCATCCACTCCAGTGGCTGCCCCATGCTTCTCAGACCTGGAGAACGTAGGTAGAGAGAATGATGATGACAGGATTACCTAGGTTGTGTCTTTAGACTGCTGAGGGAAAGACAGTAAGGAATCAGAGGAAATGAGAAACCTGGGAAAGAGGTGAGAAGCCACACCTAAATTATCTGAGTGCACAGACCACTGTCTTTTTTAGGACTGTGAGCAGAGTCATGGGTATAATAATTTTTATAAAAATGCAAGGTGAAACCTGTATTCTCATGGCATGGGGAAAGAACAATTCAGACTTGAGGCCAGTGAAGATCTTGAAAGGGGGATGAATGCATGTGGATGAGGGATGATTGTCTTAAGAGAAGTCCTGGGACAAAATTTAACACCTAAATGAAAGTGAAGGGCAGGTAAAGAAGGGAATTCAGAGGAATGATCAGGTCAGAGGTTCAATCCTGATGATGGACCATGAAGATTCTGCCTGTTGAGGTGGGGTGTAGGGGTGTTACAATCAGGAAACAACTGGTTCTGAAACCAGTGACTCCTGAATTCCCCTTTTGGTGAGGATATCCTTAGGAAGAGCATTAAGGAGACAGTTCAAAGTGTTTTAGACTGGGAGCAATTCGGGCAGCCAGTCTGGCTCTTCTAAATTCTCACCTGAGAGAGGTCAGTCTGCACCCAGAGTACAGAGGGCCGACGCTGGTGTTCTTGAATATGGGACCAAGCTATGGAGGAGAGGGAGGAAAGTGAGTAGAAGGGCTAAAGTGTGTGAGTGTGTGTGTGTGTGTGTGTGTATGTGTATGTGTGTGTATGTGTGTGTGTGTGTGTGTGTAGGGGCAGATCTGAGGTGGGCAGAGCAGGCACCAATGAGCAGGGCTGGCTTGTGTGTGGGGCTTGCATCTCTTGGGGTTGGGGGGAGGTTGGTGCCATCTCCTTTCATCACCCTGGCATGGATGATGTAGAAGGGACTGGGGTGGGGCAAAGTGAGGGCAGGGCTCTCACCAGACCCTGCAGGACCCTTTCTGTGGTGTTAAACCTCCTGGAGCCAGGTTGATGCATGTCCTCCTCATACTGCAGGTTGGTGATGGTGAAGTTGAGGGTGAATGGCACCAGGAGAGGGCCAGTAGCTGTAATGGGAATTGGAAATAAACAGTATGTTCAAAGTAGAGAAAATAGAGGTTTGGAATAGACTTATCTTTAAACATATGCAAAATTTAAGTTGAGAGACAAAATACTTACCCTGTCTCCCTTGCCTATAATAATACAATTTAGTTTTATAAAAGTATATTATGTAATAGTAGTTAGATGGTGAGCATAGCCAGTCATGCATATTCAGTGCTCAATATCATCTGATATTATCTGTTATCTTTGTTATGGCCATCGTCACCATCACCATCATTATTATCACCATTACCACCGTGATAATCCCCATCATGACCACCACAAACATCATCACCACACTCAACATATCATCATAGCCACACAACCTTCACTGGCATCATCCTCATCACCGTCATTGTTACTGTCATCAAACTCACCACTACCATCATCAACATCATCACCAGTACCATGGTCACCGTCATAAACAGCACCACCACCATCATCATTATTACACTTGACATATCATCATCACCGTAACCTTCACAACCATCACTGACAACATCCTCATGTGCATCATCATCATCAACAGCATCACAATCATCATCACATTCATCAATCATCATCACATTCAACATGTCATTATTACTATCATAACCACCACAACCACCATCGTCATCACATGAACACAAGCTCACTGAGGCAGAGATGTTTCTGTTGGTTTTGTTTTCCTTCTTGTATCCCTAGGGTCTGGTACACTGTAGGTGGCCAATAAATTTTTTTGCTTCACTCACTATCACCAGATTCACTATGATTTTCCATCTTTGTTTGAGTGAAAATGGAACAGATGTTTGCATTCACCAGGCCATGATCTAATAGAGATGCCATTGACTGGTACTTACTTGTGGGGCTGGGAAGGGAGGATGGAGTCCCTGAGGTTCCAAGGTCCACTGTGGAGGTCCCAAGAGCTGAGAAAAAGTGCTCATCAGTGAAAGCAGAAAGCACTCTCATGGCAGAAATGGCAAGAGGGGAGACTACGATGAGGTCTGCTGCATGGGGGCTTGGGCTGGATCTGTCTTTGGAGCTGGGGCACAAAGGAGCTTCCATAACTTCCGCCTTCTCAGCTCTTTAGCTTAAGAAGAGGACTTATGGGTTCATGAGGAGGGGCTCCACTTGATGTATGATCAGGGACATGTGGACATGGGTTGAATACTCACTGCTGGTGGTGGGCACAGAGCTCCGAGGGGTGAAGCCTGCATAGAGGAGGGAGGAGACTGGGTAAGGGTTAAGGAGATGTAGGGAATATAATAGGGTTCAGGGACACCCTAGTGCAATTAAATGAGTTTCATGGGACAGGGGCCATTAAAGATTTCCTATCAGCATCCTCACAACAGGGAAGAGTGCCCTGAGGGAATGCAGTTCACTATGATGAAGAAACTGTGAAGTCCAGAACTTAGTCATCCCATGTAGAGCACACGACAGAATATTCAATGGCCAGGCAGGGAGTGTGACCTCAAGCCAGAGATTAGTGTCTGCCCAAACTCTAGGAGGAAGAACCTCCAACCACATCACAGCTGCTCACCATTGACATAGAAACTGTTCCCATCCAGGGTGTAGGGGCCCAGCTCTTTGATGCCATTGGTCAGCTGGCTCAGCTCCCAGTATAGCTGCTCTCTGTTGAGTCCAGGGCTTTTAGGGTCAAGATGGTGAGTGCAGATGGCATCCACTCCAGTGGCTGCCCCATGCTTCTCAGACCTGGGGAAGGTAGGTAGGGAGAAAGACTATGAAAAGATTATCTAGGTTGTGTATTTAGACTGCTGAGGGAAAGACAGTAAGGAATCAGAGGAAATGAGAAACCTGGGAAAGAGGTGAGAAGCCACACTTAGATTTTCTGAGTGCACAGACTATTGGCTTCCTTGGGACTGTGAGCAGAGTCATGGATACCATGATGCTTGTAAAAGTGCAAGATGAAGCCGGCATTCTCATGGCATGGGGACAGGAGAGCCCTGACTTGAGACCAGGGAAGAGCTGGGGATGATAGCATGTGGATGAGGCATGATTGTCTTGAGAGAAATCCTGGGGACAGAATTTAAGACCTAAAGGAAAGGGAGGGGCAGGGAAAGGGGAGAATTCAGAGGGATGATCAGGGTAGAGCTCAATCCTGATGATGGACCATGCAGATTCTCCCCGTTGAGGTGAAGTACTGGGGTGTTACTATCAGGAAACACACTGGTTCTGAAGCCAGTGACTCCTGAATTCCCCTTTTGGGGAGGCTACGCCTAGTAAGTGCAGCAAGGAAGTTGTGCAAAATCTGTTGAAGTGGAAAAAATTGGGGCAGCCAGTCTGGCTCTTCTAAGGTCTCACCTGAGAGAGGTCAGCCTGCAGCCAGAGTACAGAGGGCCGACACTGGTGTTCTTGAATGTGGGACCAAGCTGTGGAGGAGGGAGAAAAATGTGAGTAGGAGGGCTAAAGTGGGTGTGTAGGGGGCAAAAGTCAGGGGGGTGAGCAGGCACCAGTGGGCAGGGCTAGCCTAAGTGAGCAGGGCTTGCACCTTTTGTGGGAAATGATGAGATGGGTGCTATCTTCTTCCACAGCCCTGGGATGGATGATGTAGGAGGGACTGGGTATCTGGGGTGGGGCAGGAGTAAAGCGGGGAGGGCTCTCACCAGACCCTGCAGGACCCTTTCCGTGGTGTTGAACTTTCTGGATCCAGGTTGATGCATGTCCTCCTCATACTGCAGGTTGGTGATGGTGAAGTTGAGGGTGAACGGCACCAGGAGAGGGCCAGCAGCTATAATAGGAATTGGAAATAAACACCATGTTCGAAGTAGAGAAAATGGCGGTTTGGAATAGACTTATCTTTAAACATATGCAAAACTTAAATTGAGAGACAAAATATTTCTCATGCCTCCCTTTCCTATAATAATAAAATTTATTTTTATAAAAGTATATTATATCATAGTAGATGCTGAGCATAGGTCTTGGTGAATATTTATTGCTCAATACTGTCTGGCATTTTCTCTTAACTTTATTAACACCGTAATCACCATTGTCACCACCATGATAATCCCCATGATGACCACCACAAACATCATCAGTCTCAACACTTCATCATTACCACTGTAACCCACCACCATCTCCAGCATCATCCTTATCACCATTATCATCATTGTCATCAACATCACCACCATCATCATCATTATAAACAGCAACACTACCACCATCATCATCACACTCAATACATAACACTACCATCATGACAGCACCACCATCACAGCATCATCCTCATCATCATCACCATTGTCATCAACATCACCACCACCATCATCGTCACCACTATCATCATCAGCATCGTAAGCTGCAACACCACCATCATTATACTCAATATGTCATAATTAGCATCATAACTTCCACCGCCATCACCAGCATCATCCTCCTCATCATCATCACTACTGCCATCATTAACAGTATGACCATCATCATTATTATCATATCAGTGCCACCACCACCATCATTATCATCCCATTCAACACATCATTATCACCATCACAACTACCACTACCACCACCACCACCATCATCATCATCACAAGAATATAAGCTCATTGAGGGCAGAGGTTTTTAAAATTGATTTTCTTTTTCTTACTGTATCCCTGAGGTCTGGTACACAGTAGGTAGCCAAAACATTTTGTTTGTCTACTTACTATCACAAGATTTACTATGATTTTACATTTTTATCTGAGTGAAAATGACAGAGATGTTTACACTCATCAAACACGCTCTAATAGAGATGTCATTGACTGATACTTACTTGTGGAGCTGGAGAGGGATGGTGGAGTCCCTGAGGTTCCAAGACCCACTGTGGAGGCCCCAGGAGCTGGGGAAAAGTTCTCATCAGTGAAAGCAGAAAGCATTCTCTTGGCAGAAATGGCAAAAGGGGAGACTATTCATGGGGTTTGCTGCATGTGTGGCTTGAACTAGTTCAGTCTTATAGCTGGGCAGAGGGGCACTTGAATAACTTCTGCCCTCCTAACTCCTTTGCTCATGAAGAGGACTTATGGATTTATGAGGAGGGGCCAGCTCCTGCTCCTCTTGGTATAGGAACCAGGGCATGTGAACATGAGTTGAATACTCACTGCCGGTGATGGGCACAGAGCTCCGATGGGTGAAACCTGCATGGAGAAGAAGGGAGGAGAGTGGGTAAGTGACAAGCAGAGATGGGGGACCAAATAGACGTCAATGCTACCCTGGTACAACAAAATGAGTTTCATGGTACAGGGACCATTGAAGATTTCCTACCAGCATCCTCACATCAGGAAAGAAAGCCCTGAGAAGAACACAGTCCACGATAATAAGGAAATCATGAAGTCCAGACCTGAGTCATCCATCCCACATAGAGCACATGACAGAATTTTTAATTGCCAGGCAGAGAGTGTGACCTCTAGTTACAGATTAGAGGCTGCCCAGCAAGGAAGATGAGACTTCAACCACGTCACAGGCACTCACCATTGACATAGAGACTGTTCCTGTCCAGGGTGTAGGGGCCCAGCTCTTTGGTGCCATTGGTCAGCTTGCTTAGCTCCCAGTACAGGTGCTCCCTGTTGAGTCCAGGGCTTTTGGGGTCAAGGCGGTGGGTGCAGATGGCATCCACTCCAGTGGCTGCCCCATCCTTCTCGGGCCTGGGGAGGGTCGGTGGGAAACATGACAATGAAAAGACTACCTAGGTTGTGTCTTGAGACTGCTGAGGGAAAGACAGTAAGGAACCAGAGGAAATGAGAAACCTGGGAAAGAGGCGAGAAGCCACATAGATTCTTAATACATGGACTATTGGCTTGCTTGGGACTGTGAGCGGAGTTACGGATACAAGAAGTTTTATAAAAGTGCGATATGAAACCTGCATCTTCATGGATGGGATGGACAGGGGAGCCAGATTTGAGCCCAGTGAAGAGCTGGAAATGAGGATGAAAGCATGTGGATGAGGAATAATTGTCTTGAGAGAAATCCTGGGGACAGAATATAACATGTAAAGGAAAGGGAGGGGCAGGGAAAGGAGGGAATTCAGAGGGATGATCAGGGTAGGGGCTCTGTCCTGATGATGGGCCATGCAGATTCTCTCTGTTAGGGGGTGGGGGGTGGGGCTGTTACTAGCAGGAAACACACTGGTCCTGAAGCCAGTGACTCCTGAATTCCACCTTTGGTGAGAATATTCTTAGGAAGTACAGCAAAGAAGCAGTGCAAAGTCTTTTGGAGTGAGAACAATTGGGGTAGCCAGGCTGGCTCTTCTAAGGTCTCACCTGAGCAAGATCAGTCTGCAGCCAGAGTACAGAGGGCCAACACTGGTGTTCTTGAACAGGGGCCTGAGCTGTGGAGGAGGGAGAGGGAGGTGAGCAGGAGGGCTAAGTTGTAAGAGTCAGGCAGAAGCAAGGTGAGCAGGGCTGGCCTCAGTGGGCAAGGCTTGCAGTTTTTTGTTTTTGTTTTGATATGGAGTTCCACCTTTTTGCCTAGGCTGGAGTGAAGTGGCACGATCTCGGCTCACTGCAACCTCCGCCTCCTGGGTTCAAATGATTCTCCTGCCTCAACCTCCCAAGTAGCTGGAATTACAGGCATGTGTGACCATGCCTGGCTAATTATTGTATTTTTAGTAGAGAAGAGGTTTCACCATGTTGGTCAGGCTGGTCACAAACTCCTGACCTCAGGTGATCCACCTGCCTCAGCCTCCCAAAGTGCTGGGATTACAGGCATGAGCCACTGTGCCCAGCTGAGGCTTTCATCTCTTGGAGCAAGAGTGAGTTAGGTGTGATCTTCTTCCATCACCCTGGCATGGATGATGTAGGAAGGACTGGGTATTGTGAGCAGGGCAGAGTGAGAAGGGCACTAACCAGACCCTGTAGGACCCTCTCTGTGGTGTTAAACTTTCTGGAGCCAGGGCGATGCATGTCCTTCTCATACTGCAGGTTGGTGATGGTGAAGTTGAGGGTGAATGGCTCCAGGAGAGGAACAGCTGCTGTAGTGGGAGTGGGAAATAAATATTATGGTCAAAGTAGAGAAAATAGCACTTTGCAATAAGCATATGCAGCATTTAAATTGAGTGACATAATAAATACTTTCCGTGCCTTTCTTATCTATAATGATACAATTTATTTTTTAAAGTAGATTATATAATAGTAGTTAGATGCTGAACATAGCTCTTGGCACATATTTAGTGCTCAACATTGTGAGATGTTAACTGTTATCTTTATGATCACCATCATCATCATCACTGTCATTGTCACCGTCATCATTATTGTCATCACAAGTACCACCAGCACAATCATGACAATCTCCATCATGACCACCACAAACATCATCATCATCACATTCAACATATCATTACCATCATAACCCCACCACTATCACCAACATCATCCTCATCACTATCATCCTCATTGTCATCGACATCACCATCATCAACGTCGCTAACATAAAATCATCATCATCACCACCACCACCACCACCATCATCATCACACTTAACATATCATCATTACCGTAATAACCCCTGCCACCATCATAAGCATCATTTTCTTCATCATCATCTTTGTCATCAACATTACTATCACCATCATCAACAGCATCAACAGCATCATCATCATCAGCAGCAGCAGCAGCAGCACCACCACCACCACCACTAACATCATCATCATCACAAGAATATAAGCTCACTGAGAGCAGAGATTTTTTATTGGTTTTATTTTCCTTGCTGTGTCCCTAGGATCTGGTACACATTAAGTAGCCAATAAATTTCACCGGTCCACTCGCTATCAGTAGATTTACTATGACTTTCCATCTTCATTTGAGTAAAAATGACAGGGATAGCATGCTCTAATAGAAATGCCATTGACTAGTACTTACTCGTGGAGCTGGAGATGGAGGATGGAGTCCCTGAGGTTCCCACATCCACTATGGAGGTCCCAGGAGCTGAGGAGAAGTCCTCATTAGTGAAAGCAGAAAGCATTACCATGGCAGAAATGCCATGAGGTGAGACTTTTATAGGGTTTGCTGCAAATGGGCTTGAGCTGAGTCTGTCTTTGGAACTGAGGCAGAGGGGAGCTTGAATAACTTCTGCCTTCCCACCTGCTTTGCTCAAGAGAGAACTTATGGGTTTATGAGGAGGGGGAGCTCTTGCTTTGTGTGGTGTAGGATCATGGGCATGTGGACATGAGTTGAATACTCACTGCTGGTGGTGGACACAGAGCTCTGATGGGTGAAACCTGCAAAGAGAAGGAGGGAGGAGTGTGAGTAGGTGAAAAGGAGACATGGGGGACCAAACAGGGGTCAGGACTACCCTGGTGCAATGTAAGGAGGTTTATGGAATAGGGACCATTAGGCATTTCCTATCAGCATCCTCACATCAGGGAAGAATGTCCTGATGGAATTCATTCTATGATGATGAAGAAATCATGAAGTCCAGAATGTAGTCATCCCATGTAGAGCACATGGCTGAATTTTCAATTGCCTGGCAGTGAGTGTGACCTCAAGCCAGAGATTACAGGCTGCCCAGCAAGGAGGAAGAACATCCAACCACATTACAGCTGCTCACCATTGACATAGAGGCTGTTCCTGTCCAGGGTGTAGGGGCCCAGCTTGTGGATGCCATTGGTCAGCTTGCTCAGCTCCCAGTATAGTTGCTCTCTGTCCAGTCTGAGCCCTGCAGGGTCAGGGCGATGTGTGCAGATGGCGTCCACTGCCGTGGCTGATCCATCCTTCTCTGGCCTGGATGAGAACCTACATATGCTTAGTCAATCCACCTCTTCACCCTTTTGTCCTTCCTTTCCACTCTTTGTTAGTCCCTAATGAGAACTCTGGGGAAACTGTGGCTAACAAGAATGCAGTTCTCATCAGAGAGGTGCCCATCATAAACAAATTAATAGGATTCTTAGTGAAAGCAGAAAGCACTACCATGGCAGAAATGCCAAGAGGTAAGACTTTTTTTTTTTTTTTTGAGACAGTTTCGCTCTGTCACCCAGGCTGGAGTACAGTGGCATGATCTGTGCCCAGTGCAACCTCCTCCTCCTGGGTTCAAGAGATTCGCCTGCCTCAGCCTTCTGAGTAGCTGAGACTACAGGTACCTACCACCACACCCAGCTAATTTTTTTTTTTTTTTTTGTATTTTTAGTAGATACGGGGTTTCACCATATTGGGCAAGTCGGTCTTGAACTCCTGACCTCATGATCCACCCACCTTGGCCTCCCAAAGTACTGGGATTACAGGCATGGGTCATTGTGCCTGGCTGAGGTGAGACTTTTATAGGGTTTGCTGCCTGTGGGCTTGAGCTGAGTCTGTCTTTGGAACTGAGGCAGAGGGGAGCTTGAATAACTTCTGCCTTCCCACTTGCTTTGCTCAAGAGGAGAACTTACGGGTTTATGAGGAGGGACAGCGCCTAGTTTCCTTGGGGTAGGATCCTAGGATAATAATACCAGTGTTCTGCATAGCCCCAAATAAGCCTCCTAAGGTACTAGATGTGCAACAGCTATAGTTAGGGTTAATCTGCAATCCGTGGGAGTGGCCCTCATACTGGTGTGTGTAACGGTAGCCTTCTGCTGGTGCCCAAGGCATGGTGTTTTCAAATGGTGGGATCAGAGGTTCAAGGCACCCCCTCTAGATCCTATGGACCAGCAGGGCTAGGAGATTTGTTACAAAACTCAAGGGACCTAAATGGCTTGGGGAAAATGCCCTTTTTTTGCAGGTCTGTCTGAAACTGTGGCTGGTCCAACATGCAGTCAAGAAGGTCTTCATGTCTCAGCACCTGTTCCCGGCCACAGGACAGGGACTCACCTATCTGGCCACCCACTATTAAGTGATTAGAAGGAAAGGGTGTCCTATGTCCCAGGGTTGTGAGTAGCTCTATAGTAGGAATGACTTTAGAGTAACAATTACCATTTATTAAATACTTCCTATGCAGCAGGCCCAGCATTTTGTATTCATAATCACATTATTTCATCCTCAAAGCATCCCTATGGGTTGACACTGCTCAATTCTCCCAGTCAATACCATACTAACATAACACAATTATATATATTATATTATATATATCTATAATATATATTATAGATATAACTGTATATATATATAATTATATGTATATTGTATAACACAATTATATATATAACATAAAATATATAAATATGTAGATCTGTAAATATAAACTTAATATAGAAATATATATTTTATATTTTATACATTATTATATAATATACATAATATCTTATTATACCTCTACCTATCATATATTAAACTGGTTTATATATAACTACTTTATATAATTATATAACTACCATATGCCTCTACCTAACATATATTAAACTGGTTCATATGTAACTATTGCATATAACTCTATAACTATTTTTTGTATAACTACCACGTACATTTAGATGCTCCTTGACTCATGATGGTGTTATGTCCTGATAAACCTAAGATTTTTTTTCTTTTTTTTTTTGTTTCATTTTGTTTTGTTTTTGGAGATGGAGTCTCACTCTGTCACCCAGGCTGGACTGCAGTGGCACGATCTCGGTTCCCTGCAACCTCTGCCTCTCTTGCCTCAACCTCCTGAGTAGCTAGGACTACAGGCACCCACCACCAAACCCAGCTAATTTTTGTATTTTTAGTATAGATGGATTTTCTCCATGTATGCCAGGCTGGTCTTGAACTCCTGACCTCAAGTGATCTGCCGCCTGAGCCTCTCAAAGTGCTAGGATTACAGGCATGAGGCACATGCCTGGCTTGTTTTTAGTTTTTTTGGAGAAAGAGTCTCACTCTGTCGTCCAGGCAGGAGTGCACTGGTGCAATCTTGACTCACAGCAGCCTCCACTTCTTGGGTTCAAGTGATTCTCATGTCTGTCTCCTGAGTAGCTGGAACTACAATTGTTACCAACATTCCTGGCTAATTTCTTTATTTTTAGTAGAGACAGGATTTTGCAATGTTGGCCAAGCTGGTCTTGAACTCATGGCCTCAAGTGATCTACTTGCCTTGGCCTCCCAAAGTGCTGAGATTACAGGTGTGAGCCACTGTTCCTGGCCCTGATAAACCCAAGTTAAAAATATAAGCCAAAAAATGCCTTGTGCCTAGGTGTGGTGGCTTATGCCTGCAATCCCAGCATTTTGGGAGACCAAGATAGGAGGACTGCTTGAGCCCAGGAGTTCGGGGACACCTGGGTAACACAGCAAGACCCCCCCCTCAACAAAAAAGTTTTAAAAATAGCCAGGTGTATATATTTTGTTTTGTTTTCGGAGATGGAGTCTCACTCTGTAGCCCACGCTGGAGAGAAGAGTTGTGATGTTGGCTCACTGCAATCTCTGCCTCCTGGGTTCAAGCAATTCTGGGCCCAGGTACATATATGTTACATGTAACATAATGTATGTTATATATAGCATATACTATATATGTTATAACATATATAACATGTATACAATATAACAACATATTATATACATATACATATGTAACATATGTTGTATATGTGTATAACATATGTACATAAAATATGTCTATAAACATATTTGTTTATAAAACTGAGGTCTGCCTCACTTCACCAATGCTCCCAGCTACTAGGGCGCCCCTACCTCTTCCCCCCCTCCCCGGAAGGAAAGGAAGCTGGAGGTAGATGACTGATGAAATGGGACTCTTGGGAGAGCCACACTTGGAGATTCAGGTGTGGAAGGTAAGAATGTCAGGCAGGAAATGATTTCAACCAACATCTACCCTAAATGACCTGCCCTTTCTAGCACTTGGGGACAATGCCCTTGGCACCTCTCAGTCAACCTCAGACAGGCCAGGCCCCCTGTGGCTTCATCTGAGACACTTAGGAGCTCACCTCTTGCCTGTAAGGACTGCATGCCTCCCTTTCCTCCCCTCTTAGATTCTCTGGGCAAGTTCCTTTAGAGGAGGAGTCAGATTAGGATTTTCCACATGCTGCAAGGCCATAATAGGGGCAGAGGAAGCAGTGCCACCTAAGGGATAGGAATTTGGATCTGGAACCTGAAGTGCTGAAGTGCCCTGGCACAAGCCTCTGCCTCAGTTTCCCCTTCTGCTCCTGCTTCATGAGGCTATTGCAAAGACTGATGAGGCATTAAATATGAAGTACATAACGCAGTGTCTTCGGTCTTAGCAATAGTTAGCTGCTGCTGGTGGTGCTGATGCTCAGTATCCATGGGCAATAGTTGTTCCAAGTATGAACAGAGTCAGGGAGCCAAGAGACTAGGGTCATAATCACCTGTTGGGCTGTGTTTTTCTTGGGGAAGGTCTCACCTGAGTGAGGCTAGTCTGCAGCCTGAATAGAGGTATTCCAGACTGCTATTCATGAACACGGATTTGAGCTGCAAGAAAGGAGAGGGGCAGTAAGAGACAACAGCTGCAGAAAGCCAGGAAGAGTGGGGCATTGGAGGGGGTGGACCTAGCTGGAGTGATGTGGGTGGGGCAGGGTGAGGTGGGTGTGGCCAAAATAGTGGGTGGGGCAGGGACGGTGGGCGTGGCTGACATCAGTAGGCAGGGCAGGGTGAGGTGGGTGGGGTTGATGTAGGCATGGCTGGCATCAGTGAGTGAGGCAGTGTGTGGTGGGCGTGGTTTGTCTAAGTGGGCAGGGCAGGAATAATGTGGCTCTCACCAGACCCTGCAGGACTCTCTCTGTGGCGTTGAACTTCCTGGAACCAGGGTGCCACATGTCCTTCTCGTACTGCAAGTTGGTGATGGTGAAGTTGAGGGTGAATGGCACCATGAATGGGTCTGTGGCTGCTGCAAGGAAGGAGAAAAGGCCACGCCTGAGTTAGACCTGAACTGACTCTACATCAATTTCTGAGAACCCAGATGGAGTGCTTGAAGCAAAAGTTTGAAGCAGACAGGTGGGTGCTTTAGTTTAAAAAGAGAATGGAAAGCCAGGTAAGGAGAAAAGTGGGATGTTGCTAAAATGCATCACCTGGGCCCAGAAGCAGGTTAGGGGACCCGAATAGGTGTAAGGGTCAGAAAGTGTGACTACTGGAAGCTGAGGTCTCAGACTCTGCCAAGTGCCCTAATAAACTCTAGCTGAGAGGCCTAAAAAAGGAAAAAGGACTGGGCAGTCTCATGCTTTGGGGAGCAAGAAGGAAAAAAAGAATCAACTCAATCCCATTGAACATTTAACAACAACCAAAAATCAAACAGCAGCCCTTAAAGCAGACCTTCTCTCACCTGCTTTACCTGGTTACCATCCCCATTCCATCCCCTAACTCCCCAAACTGGCCTTTCCTTTAATAAAGAGACAACGTGGTAGAGAGACAGAGTTACCGTGGTTACGGCCACACCAGGGAGTCAGATTTGGTTTCAAGCCCCCTCTCTGCCCCTCACCAGCCATGTGACCATGGACATGTTATCTGTCCATGCCTCAGTTTCTTCCACCGTAACACAATGGGCCTAATGAACTGGGCACGGTGGCTCACACCTGTAATCCCAGCACTTTGGGAGGCCGTGGCGGGTGGATCACTTGAGATCAGGAATCAAGACCAGCCTGGCCAACACAGTGAAACCCTATCTATACTAAAAATACAAAAATTGGGGAGACCCGGCAAGATGGCGTCGTAGAAGCGACTCAGGATTGCAGCTCTCAGTGACGGCGCAGAGGGTGAGTCCTAGCCGCATTCTCGGATGGACTTTTCTAGCCCACAGAGCGTTGAAAGTCCCACAGGACGCTAGTAAAGTAAAACCGGCTAACGCAGCCCTTTGGCGCGGCCGCTTCGGCCTTCGGCCGGCGCCGCAGCAGGACCCGGCACGGAACTCACTGGTCTGGGCGCCCTGTTAAACCAGCAATCTGAGAGTTTGAAGGGCAGATTGGCGCGTCCATCTGATTGAACGGGACTTGGACAGTGAGCCAGACCAGGAGTTTCCTGGGAGTTTCCTAGGAAGCGTGATATGAGCCGGTGAAGTGGGCAGCGGCACGGGAGATCGCACGGATCCCAGTGCCCTATCGGCAGGCTCCTGGGGCGCCAGTGAGAGAGTCGAACTTTAAGCTTGCGGAGAGGGAGGGAGAGAGAGAGAGGACGGACTCTGAGGCAGGGAGCTGGGTAATCGGGCTCAGCGAGTCCCACCCTCACAGGGACAAGCAGGGCAATGACTGGAGATGCTTGGCGCTGAGAGTTTTGCTGCCGGCATCTAGGACGGTGCAGCCCGGTGAGGGAGGGGCGTCCACCACCGCTGACACAATCCGCCCCTATTGAAGCACCGCCCAGGGCCGAAGCAGCCTGCCGTTGCCGAGGCAACCTGCCATAACAGAGAGACTCCCAGGAGACGGGAGCTCTCCACAGCAGAAGGGAGTCCAGTAGCAACAGGGCAGAACCGCGCTAGTGGGTCAGAGCCCCGGCAGGCAAATAGTGAATAGACTGCCACCTAGTGGGGCAGGACAGTGCAACAGATACTCATAAAGAAAGCCCCAACTCCCTGAAACAGTGCATATAAGGGGGGGAAATAAAAGGGTGGTGTTTTATGAGTTCTATTACAGCAGACATAAACAACCTCCCAACAACACTGAATGAACAACGGAGCTCACAGCTCAGCACTGGAGCTACTATAAAGCACAAACCGTCTCCTTAAGCAGCTCCCTGACCCCTGTATATCCAAAGAGTCACCGCAAAAAAAGGACTAATCAGACTGACATTTGGCGGGCATCATTCTGGAACAAAGACAGCAGAAGAAGAAACTGGTATCATCCCTCACTCTTCCACAGCTGCTACAGGTATACTCCAGACAAACAGGGCCTGGAGTGGACCTCAGAACTCATACAGCAGAGGGGCTAGACCACTAGAAGGAAAACTAAGTAACAAAAATACTTCATCATCAACAATCTCAGCATCCACACAGAGACCCAATTGAAAAATCAGCAACTACAAAGACGACAGGCGGATAAATCCATAAAGATGGGAAGAAACCAGCGCAAAAAGGAGGAAAACACCCGAAACCAAAACACCTCACCTCCTACAGAGGACCAAAACTCCTCACCAGCAAGGGAACAAAGCTGGACGGAGAATGAGTGTGACGAAATGACGGAATCAGACTTCAGAAAGTGGATAATGAGAAACTTCATTGAGCTAAAAGAACATGTTCTAAATCAGTGCAAAGAAACTAAGAACCTTGAAAAAAGATTTGAAAAAAAATTCGAGGAATTGA
Organism: Saguinus oedipus; assembly: GCA_031835075.1. Classification (NCBI taxonomy): domain Eukaryota; kingdom Metazoa; phylum Chordata; class Mammalia; order Primates; family Cebidae; genus Saguinus; species Saguinus oedipus. The sequence goes on from CM063187.1 coordinate 8,458,583, forward strand.
TAACAAGAATGGAAAACTTAGAGAGGAATATGAATGAATTGAAGGAGCTGAAAAACACAACACGAGAACTTCGTGAAGCATGCACAAGTTTCAACAGCCGAATTGACCAAGCAGAAGAAAGAATATCAGAAATTGAAGATCAACTCAATGAAATAAAACGTGAAACCAAGATTAAAGAAAAAAGCACAAAAAGGAATGAACAAAATCTCCAAGAAATGTGGGACTATGTGAAGAGACCCAACCTACGTTTGATAGGTGTACCAGAATGTGATCAAGAGAATGAATCTAAGCTGGAAAACACTCTTCAGGATATTATCCAGGAAAATTTCCCCAACCTAGCAAGACAGGTCAATACTGAACTCCAGGAAATACAGAGAACACCACAAAGATACTCTGCAAGAAGAGCAACCCCAAGGCACATAATCATCAGATTCACCAGGGTTGAAACGAAGGAGAAAATACTTAGGGCAGCCAGAGAGAAAGGTCAGGTCACCCACAAAGGGAAGCCCATCAGACTCACAGCAGATCTCTCGGCAGAGACTCTACAAGCCAGAAGAGAGTGGGGGCCAATATTCAACATCCTTAAAGAAAAGAGCTTTCAACCCAGAATTTCATATCCAGCCAAACTGAGCTTCATAAGTGAAGGAAAAATAAAATCCTTCACGAACAAGCAAGTACTCAGAGATTTTGTTACCACTAGGCCTGCTTTACAAGAGCTCCTGAAAGAGGCACTACACATAGAAAGAAACAACCAGTTCCAGCCATCCTAAAAGCATACCAAATGCTAAAGACCATCAACAAAATGAAGAATGTACATGAACCAATGGGCAAAACAGCCAGATAGCATCAAAATGGCAGTATCAAATTCACACATAACAATATTAACCCTGAATGTAAATGGGCTAAATGCACCAATCAAAAGACACAGACTGGCAAATTGGATAAAAAACCAAAACCCATCAGTGTGCTGTATTCAGGAAACCCACCTCACACACAAAGATACACAAAGGCTCAAAATAAAAGGATGGAGGAAAATTTACCAAGCAAATGGAGAGCAAAAAAAAGCAGGAGTTGCAATTCTCATCTCTGATAAAATAGACTTTAAAGCAACAAAGATCAAAAGGGACAAAGAAGGTCACTACATAATGGTAAAAGGATCAATACAACAAGAAGAGCTAACGATTCTAAATATATATGGACCCAATGTAGGAGCACCCAGATATATAAGGCAAGTTCTTAATGACTTACAAAGAGACTTAGACTCCCACACAATAATAGTGGGAGACTTTAACACTCCACTGTCAATAGCAGACAGATCAACCAGACAGGAAATTAACAAGGATATCCAGGACTTGAACTCAGACCTGGAACAAGCAAACCTGATAGACATTTACAGAACTCTCCACCCCAAATCCACAGAATATACATTCTTCTCAGCACCACATCACACCTACTCCAAAATTGACCACATAATTGGAAGTAAAGCACTCCTCAGCAAATGCAAAACAACGGAAATCATAACAAACAGTCTCTCAGACCATAGTGCAATCAAGTTGGAACTCAGAATTCAGAAAATAACTCAGAACCGCACAGCTTCATGGAAACTGAACAACTGGCTCTTGAATGTTGATTGGATAAACAATGAAATGAAGGCAGAAATAAAGAAGTTCTTTGAAACCAACGAGAACGAAGACACAACGTACCAGAATCTCTGGGACACATTTAAAGCAGTCTGTAGAGGAAAATATATAGCAATAAGTGCCCACATGAGAAAAGTGGAGAGATCCAAAATTGACACCCTATCGTCAAAATTGAAAGAGCTAGAGGAGCAAGATAAAAAAAGCTCAAAACCTAGCCGAAGACAAGAAATAACTAAGATCAGAGCAGAACTGAAGGAGATAGAGACAAGAAAAACCCTTCAAAAAATCAACAAATCTAAGAGCTGGTTTTTTGAAAAGATCAACAAAATAGACAGACCACTAGCCAGACTGATAAAAAAGAAAAGAGAGAACAACCAAATAGATGCAATAAAAAACGATAAAGGGGAAATCACCACAGATTCCACAGAAATTCAAACCATCATCAGAGAATACTACAAACAACTCTATGCACACAAACTAGTAAATCAGGAAGAAATGGATAAATTCCTGGATGCCTGTGTCCTCCCAAGCCTAAACCAGGAGGAAGCTGAAACTATGAATAGACCAATAACAAGGTCAGAAGTTGAGGCAGCAATTAAGAGCCTACCACACAAAAAAAGCCCAGGTCCAGATGGGTTCACAGCTGAATTCTACCAGACACACAAAGAGGATCTGGTACCATTCCTTCTGAAACTATTCCAAATAATCCAAAAAGAGGGAACCCTTCCCAAATCATTTTATGAGACCAACATCATCCTGATACCAAAACCTGGCAGAGACTCAACAAGAAAAGAAAACTTCAGGCCAATATCCATGATGAACATAGATGCAAAAATCTTCAATAAAATACTGGCAAATCGATTGCAACAGCACATTAAAAAACTTATCCATCATGATCAAGTAGGATTCATCCCGGGCATGCAAGGCTGGTTCAACATACGCAAGTCTATAAATGTAATTCACCACATAAACAGAAGCAAAAACAAAAACCACATGATTATCTCAATCGACGCAGAGAAGGCATTTGACAAAATTCAACAGCCCTTTATGCTAAAAACCCTCAATAAACTTGGTATTGATGGAACATATCTCAAAGTAATAAAAGCTATTTATGACAAACCAACAGCCAATATCATACTTAATGGGCAAAAACTGGAAGCATTCCCTTTGAAATCCGGCACTAGACAAGGATGCCCTCTCTCACCACTTCTATTCAACATAGTACTGGAAGTTCTAGCCAGAGCAATAAGGCAAGAAAAAGAAATAAAGGGTATTCAAATAGGAAGGGTGGAAGCCAAATTGTCTCTATTTGCAGACGACATGATAGTATACCTAGAAGACCCCATCACCTCAGCCCAAAAGCTCCTGCAACTGATAAGCAACTTCAGCAAAGTCTCAGGATATAAAATCAATGTGCAAAAATCACAAGCATTCCTATACACCAATAACAGACTTAAAGAGAACCAAATTAAGAACGAACTGCCATTCACAATCGCTACAAAGAAAATAAAATACCTAGGAATACAACTCACTAGGAATGTAAGGGACCTCTTTAAGGAAAACTACAAACACCTGCTCAACGAAATAAGAGAGGACACAAACAGATGGAGAAACGTTCCATGTTCGTGGTTAGGAAGAATCAATATTGTGAAAATGGCTATACTGCCCAAAGTAATTTACACATTCAATGCTATCCCCATCAAACTACCATTGAATTTCTTCATAGAACTGGAAAAAACCACCATGAATTTCATATGGAACCAAAAAAGAGCCCGCATAGCCAAGTCAATTCTAAGCAAAAAGAACACAGCGGGAGGCATCACGCTACCAGACTTCAAACTATACTACAAGGCTACAGTAATCAAAACAGCATGGTACTGGTACCAAAACAGAGATATAGACCAATGGAACAGAACAGAAACATCGGAGGCAACACAACATATCTACAACCATATCATCTTTGATAAACCAGACAAAAGCAGGCAATGGGGAAAGGATTCCCTATTTAATAAATGGTGTTGGGAAAACTGGCTAGCCATGTGCAGAAAGCAGAAACTGGACCCCTTCCTGACACCTTACACTAAAATTAACTCCAGATGGATTAAAGACTTAAATGTAAGACCTGACACCATAAAAACCCTAGAAGAAAATCTAGGCAAAACCGTTCAGGACATAGGAGTAGGCAAGGAATTCATGAACAAAACACCAAAAGCATTGGCAACAAAAGCCAAAATAGACAAATGGGACCTAATCAAACTCCACAGCTTCTGCACGGCAAAAGAAACAGTCACTAGAGTGAATCGACAACCATCAGAATGGGAAAAAATCTTTGCAGTTTACACATCTGACAAAGGGCTGATATCCAGAATTTACAAAGAACTCAAACAGATTTACAGAAAAAAAACAAACAAGCCCATTCAAAAATGGGCAAAGGATATGAACAGACACTTTACAAAAGAAGACATACATGAGGCCAACAAACATATGAAAAAGTGCTCATCATCATTGGTCATTAGAGAGATGCAAATCAAAACCACATTGAGATATCATCTCACACCAGTTAGAATGGCGATCATTAAAAAATCTGGAGATAGCAGATGCTGGAGAGGATGTGGAGAAATAGGAACACTCTTACACTGTTGGTGGGAGTGTAAATTAGTTCAACCATTGTGGAAGACAGTGTGGCGATTCCTCAGGGACCTAGAAATAGAAATTCCATTTGACCCAGCAATCCCATTACTGGGTATCTATCCAAAAGACTGTGAATCGTTCTACTATAAGGACACATGCACACGAATGTTCATTGCAGCACTGTTTACAATAGCAAAGACCTGGAACCAACCCAAATGCCCATCGATGATAGACTGGACTGGGAAAATGTGGCACATATACACCATGGAATATTATGCAGCAATCAGAAATGATGAGTTTGTGTCCTTTGTAGGGACATGGATGAATCTGGAGAACATCATTCTCAGCAAACTGACACAAGAACAGAAAAAGAAATACCGCATATACTCACTCATAGGCGGGTGAGAAAAATGAGAACACATGGACACAGAGAGGCGGTCTACTATACACTGGGGACTGTTGGGGGAAATGGGGGAGGGACAGCGGGGGGGGCTGGGGGGGATAGCCTGGGGATGAATACCAAGTGTGGGTGAGGGGGAGGAAGGCAGCAAAACACACTGCCATGTGTGTACCTATGCAACTATCTTGCACGTTCTGCACATGTACCCCAAAACCTATAATGCAATAAAAATTAAAAAAAAAAAAAAAAAATACAAAAATTAGCCAGGCGTGGTGCCACGCACCTGTAATCCCAGCTACTTAGGAAGCTGAGGCAGGAGAAGGAGAATTGCTTGAACCCAGGAGATGAAGGTTGCATGAGCTAAGACTGTGTCACTGCACTCCAGCCTGGGCGACAGAGGGAGACTCTGCCTTAAGAAAAAAAAAAAAAAAAAGACAGCAAGGATCATGATGATATTTTGGAGGGAAATTGGGAAGTTAACGTGACTGTTAAAAAAGGTTAGCACATCTGTAGGACATTATGCTAAGTGAAAAAGAAGCCAGTTCCAAAGGTGACATGTTATACATTTCCATTTATATAACAACCTCAAAATAAAATTGTAGAGATGGAGAACAGATTAGTGATGGCCAAGAGTTGGGCTCGGTGGGCACAATTAGGAAAAGTAGCATAAGGGGAATCTTTGGGGGAATAGAACAGTTCTGAATCTTGATGGTGGTGGTAGTTATAGGTATATGCCCATGTGATGAAAATTTTAGAGGGCTATGCACACACATACACATGCATGCACATGTGCACATGTGTGCATGCATACACAGGCATGCACAAACACACATGGGCACACACGCACACAAGCACACACGTGCACATGAACACACAAGAACATACATGCACATGCACACACACAAGCGCACACATGTAAAACTAGTAAAATGAATTTTAACAATGTCAATTTCCTGCTTTTGATATTGTATTAGAGTTATGTAAGATGTAGCCATTGGGGAGAAACTGGGTGAAGGGTACAGGAGAACTCTACACTGTTTTTGCAACATCCCTGAATTTATTTATTTATTATTTATTTCAGAATGAAAAGTTAAAAATATATATATATAGCCCATGGCATGTCATATAGTAAGTGAATAGCCTGGTTGTCTTTTATTGTCAATTGTAATTGTTTGTTCCTTTTCAGTCTTCCCCAAAACACTGTAAAGTTGGTAAAGCGGGACTGCATTGGATTTAGTCAACATCTTATCCCCTCTGCCTGGCCCAGAATAGGTGCCTGATAAATATTTGTTAAACCAAATTCCCTGGTAACCCCTGTGCTTGCTAGGTGTTCATTGAACATTTGTAAACAATTCATAAAATATTATTATTCCTACTTGGCAGATGAGGAAACCGAGGTACTGAGAGGGTAAGTACATTGCTTGAGGTCAACATGGCTGGAGAAATGAGGAGGACCCTTCTTCTTCTCTTGAGGAGTTCGGAGCAGAGCAGGGATGACCATGACTGCTCTAGGCTTCCTCATGCCATCTTTCCCCAGCATCTTCCAGGTCCTAGCTTTGAGGATAGATGCATTAGCTTTCTAGTAGGAGTTGGAGAGAGTTGTTACCTACCTGTGGAGCTGGAGAAGTGGGCTTGTACCACTGATGTCCCTGGAAGAAGCACAGAGGTCACAGTAGCTGCAGAGAAAGGGACTGAAGTGAGAAAAGGCATTTGAAGTGAGGCAAGCATACCACCGTTTGCATCTTTCCTGCTGAGCCTGAGCCATTGGGTTGATAGGGGGTGGGTGAGACAATCAGGCCATTTGTTTTCATTTCTCCCCAAGGCCCTGCACTCAGGATGTGGGATCAGCTGCTACTCATAAGGGCTGTGGTGCACATTATCATCAAAGTTCTAAGTACTCACTGCTGGGAGTGGGAGCAGAGTCTGGATGGGTGAAACCTGAAATGAGAAAAGGAGACAGAATTGGAATGCATGCAAGAGAGGGATGTTCAAGATACATCTGAGGGGGCTGGGCATGGTGGCTCATGCCTGTAATCCCAGCACTTTGTGAGGCCAAGATGGGTAGATAACTTGAGGTCAGGAGTTTGAGACCAGTCTGGCCAACATGGTGAAACCCCATCTCTACCAAAAATACAAAAATTAGCTGGGCATGGTGATGGTAGATGCCTGTAATCCCAGCAACTCAGGAGGCTGAGACAGGAGAATCACTCCAACCTGGGAGGTAGAGTTTGCAGTGAGCCAAGATCGTGCCACTGCACTGCAGGAAAGGGCCACCAGCTGCTATAAGGAAGAGAAAGATGAAGATGAGTGACTGCATTGGGAACCCGTTGCCTGTTGGGAAGAATGATCTCCAAACACCGTCATGAGCCTGCCTTACCCCTTCCTGCCCTGATTCTGCATACTCCCAGTGGGCCTCTGAATGGTCATGGGAGTGAGAAGGCTGTGGAGGGAATCTTTATTTCCAGTTGCAAGCTTCTTTTTAAGTGTGTTGAGTGGAGAGCAAACAGAATCCCTCTGGAAATTCTAGGTTGGCCCAGAACTATGAACATAGGTAGAGGAGTTGTACTACAGAGAGACCCATTTGGGGAGCAGGAGGAGCCTCCCCAACCCCAGCTGTAGCCCACATTACTCACCATTGTCAATAGCTACTCACCATTGACATAGAGGCTGTTCCTGTCCAGGGTGTAGGGGTCCAGCCTGGTGATGCCGTGAGTCAACTGGCTCAGCTCCCAATATAGCTGCTCTCTGTCCAGCTCAGGGCTGGTGGGGTCTGAGCGGTGGGTGCAGATGGCATCCACTCTGGTGCTTGCCCCATTCTTTTCAGCCCTAGGGAGGGAGGAACATGGGAATGCAGACATGCAGAGATACTTGACAGCTGATACTCTGAACAACTCCTTTCTCCAATGGTGCCCCTTAGTGTTCTGTTGTTGTTATTTAGTTTTTCTTTCATAAACTTAACTCTGCAATCCAGCTAGACATGGAAGAAAATAAGAAAAACATGAAACCCAGCTGGGCGCGGTGGCTCAAGCCTGTAATCCCGGCACTTTGGGAGGCCGAGGCGGGTGGATCACGAGGTCAACAGATCAAGACCATCCTGGTCAACATGGTGAAACCCTGTCTCTACTAAAATACAAAAAGTTAGCTGGGCATGTTAGCACGTGCCTGTAATCCCAGCTACTCGGGAGGCTGAGGCAGGAGAATTGCCTGAACTCAGGAGGCGGAGGTTGCCGTGAGCCGAGATCGCGCCATTGCACTCCAGCCTGGGTAACAAGAGCGAAACTCCGTCTCAAAAAAAAAAAAGAAAAACATGAAACCCAAAGAAATGTAGTGAGAGCACAAAAATTATAGAATAGTGAGAGCCAATGGGGTGGAGGGTTCTCCTAAGCTAAAGAAGGAATCGTTTGGTGGTGAAGATAGTACACAAGTCAAATTGATTAGTCATCATAGTCTGAATGGTGATCTTCTTGCTGGTCTTGAGTTTTCATGACCCAAAGGACTCAATGGTTTCCATAATATTCATGCCGCCTTACCAAAGACCACATGCCTGCCATCCAGCCACTCATTCTTGGCAGTACAGATAAAAAAACGTAACTGCTTGTGTGGCCAGGCACAGTGGGTCATGCCTGTAATCCCAGCACTTTGGGAGGCTGAAGTGGGTGGATCACTTGAGATCAGGAGTTCAAGACTAGCCTGGCCAACATGGTGAAACTCCGTCTCTACTAAAAATACAGAAATTAGCCGGGTGTAGTGGCTTACACCTGTAATCGTAGCACTTTGGGAGGACAAGGCGGGTGGATCATGAGGTCAAGAGATTGAGACCATCCTGGCCAACATGGTGAAACTCCATCTCTACTAAAAATGCAAAAAAAAAATTAGCTGGGTGTGGTGGCGCCTACCTGTAGCCCTGGCTACTCAAGAGGCTGAGGCAGGAGAATCGCTTGAACCCAGGAGGCGGAGGTTGCAGTGAGCCGAGATCACGCCACTGCACTCCAGCCTGGTGACAGAGTGAGACTCTGTCTCAAAAAAAGCAAAATAATAATAATTTAAAAAAAAACAGAAATTAGCTGGGCATGGTGTAATCCCAGCTGCTGGAGAGGCTGAGGCAGGAGAATTGATTCAGCCCAGGAGGCGGAGGTTGCAGTGAGCTGAGATAGTGCCACTGCGCCCCAGCCTGGGAGACAGAACGAGACACTGTCTCAAAAACAAACAGACAAAAACATGGAACTGCTGGTGTAGCCAGAGACAAGCATTTGCTATAGACAAGAGCCCTTGGACCACATCTTCTAGATCTTTGCAGACAAAATTCCAAAGACAGCAGAAAAATGTTTGTGCTTTGAACAATAGAGAGAAGGGATTTAGTTATAAGGGTTCCTGCTTTCACAGAACTATTCCAGGCTTTGTGTCAGGGTGGTGGCTTCACAGACCATGATGGCACTGGTGGCAACTGCCCCTAAGTCTTTATGTGAGCTCTTCTTCCTGGGTTTCATCTGCTTTTTCTGTCTCATTTGGGCATCCAGGACCACCCTCCCTGCTGCCCACCTCATTAAATCTAGCATTCTCCAGGGCTGTTCCTTAGCCAATCTTCTTTTGGTCTCCATTCATTTTTCATTTGTTGGTTTCAAGTCTTTGTTCCAACCACCTGCTCTTATAGCACTCCCTGTCCACTCAGGAAGGTGTGGGAAGTAGAAAAGTTTCTCTTTAAAGTTTCCTTTCTTGTTAAAGAATAAATCATAAGTGTATTAATAAATCTTTATGAAGCTCTATCCCATGTAGCTGTTAGACATGCCATGCTTACAGGCACATAGTATATTTTATGTCCTTGTACTTTAACCAAGATATCTGTGCTGGACGTGCTCACAGGCATGTCCCAGATCTCCACTGCTTTTATCTGTTTAGAAAAGTTTTAAGTTATTAGCCAATCAGGTTTTAGTTTAGATTGTGAGGTCTGGCACCAGCCAATGGAGATCGAACACAGCAGTAAGGACGACCCCAAACAGCATAAGGAATAAGTATGTCTGCTTTCCTTTATTCATTGTACTCTCATGGCAAGATGGCTAGCAAGGTACCTTCCTGCAGTCCAGGAAGTAACAACTGCTTTGCTGAAAAATCCTTTGTTTCAGTGCTCATTTTTCTTTGTGGCACTGAGCATCTATTTCCAACAAAGGTAAGGACAGATGGTGTCCACTGCAGGAATAGCCAAGTCCTGCTTGGGCCATGGGATTGGGAATGTGGAGCTCCCAGGGAGAAAACTGAGCCTCCTAGGGCCAGGCAGCATGTGCCAGGGAAAAGCCAGAGGGCTGGGGACCTTCAGGGAGGTGACTGAATCGCCTCCTTGGCTGCCCTTGACATTCTGCAAAAACCATCATTTAACCTAAGAGGGGGGTTTTATTGAAAGATGATAGACTGGACTGGGAAAATGTGGCACATATACACCATGGAATATTATGCAGCAATCAAAAATGATGAGTTTTTGTCCTTTGTAAGGACATGGATGAATCTGGAGAACATCATTCTCAGCAAACTGACACAAGAACAGAAAAGGAAATACCGCATATTCTCACTCATAGGCGGGTGAGAAAAATGAGAACACATGGACACAGAGAGGGGGTCTACTACACACTGGGGTCTACTGGGGGGAATGGGGGAGGGACAGCGGGGGGGGTAAGCTGGGGAGGGATAGCCTGGGGATAAATGCCAAGTGTGGGTGAAGGGGAGGAAGGCAGCAAAACACACTGCCATGTATGTACCTATGCAACTATCTTGCACATTCTGCACATGTACCCCAAAACCTAAAATGCAATAAAAATTAAAAAAAAAAAGAAAAAAGAAAGTTGGTGAATCCCAAAGTCCAACCTACTGGGAACACATTTTAGGTAGGCAACCAAGTTTAAGAAAAACAGAGAAAATGAGTTAAAAAAAAAAAACAGTAAGAGGCAATGTGTTTCCAAATTACCTTTGTTATCAGCTTAAGCTAACCCTAACCCTAGCCTACAGTGATTTCCCCTGAAGAACAGAGAACTCCTTCCTCCCTTGCCTGAGAATTCTGCTGGCTACTATTCATAGGATTCAAAGTGTTCCCATTTCATGCCCATGTGATATAACATAGTGCTTCTCAATGCATGGTCTAAGGATTCCTGATGTCCCCGAAACTCTTACAGGGAATCCACCAAGTAAAAAATATTTTTATCATAATACTAAGATGTTATTTTGACCTCCATTCTCTCTGGAGTATGCAGTGGAATATTTTCAAAGCCCACATTGAAATATCATAATGTGTCTTTATAGCAGAATGATTTATCATCCTTTGGCTATATACCCAGTAATGGAATTTGCTGAATCAAATGGCATTTCTGGTTCTAGATCTTTGAAGAATCACCACACTGTCTTCCACAATGGTTGAACTAATTAACACTCCCACCAACAGTGTAAAAGTGTTCCTATTTCTCCACAGCCTTGCCAGCATCTGTTGTTTCCTGACTTTTTAATAATCACCATTCTAACAGGTGTGAGATGGTATCTCGCTGTGGTTTTGACTTGCATTTCTCTAATGGCCAGCGATCATGAGGCACATATACACCATGGAATACTATGTAGCCATAAAAAAGAATGAGTTCATGTCCTTTGCAGGGACATGGATGAAGCTGGAAATCATCATTTGCAGCAAACTAACACAAGAACAGAGAACCAAACACTGCATATTCTCACTCATAAATGGGAGTTGAACAATGAGAACATATGGACACAGGGAGGAGAACATCATGCGCACCAGAGCCTGTTAGGAGGTGGAGAGCAGGGAGGGGGAGAGCATTAGGACAAATAGCCAACGGAGGCAGGGCTTAAAACCTAGAAGATGGGTTGACAGTTGTAGCTAACCACCATGGCACATTTATACCTATGTAACAAACCTGCACGTTCTGCACATGTATCTCAGAACTTAAAGTAAAATTTTTTTTAAAAGTTAATGGATTTTCCCATTGATTCAGTAAGACTGACTTTGGGAAAGTCCTTATCTGTTTTCAGGGAACAAACTGCAGAGCTGCGGTGTCCAGAGTTTGACTCTAATATGGTAGAGATGGGCTGGGGCAAGGAAGCTGTCAGGGATTCTGGGGATACTGGTAGCAAAGATGCTATATCAATTACTGCTATGAGTCCTAATTAACTGAACATTCACAATGGTCCAGGCACTTTGCTGAATGATTAAGGAGGCTGGGGCAGGAGAATTGAATAATCGCTTGAACCCAGGAGGCAGAGGTTGCTGTGAGCTAAGATTGTGCCACTGCACTCCAACCTAGGTGACAGAGTGAGTATCCATTACAAGAAAAAAGAGAAAGAAAAGAGCAAAAGACTGTTATTATCACCATTAGAATAAGAGACTGTTGGCCAGGTGCAGTGGCTCATGCCTGTAATCCCAGCACTTTGGAAGGCTGAGACAGGTGGATCACGAGGTTAGCAGGTAGAGACCATCCTGGCTAACTTGGTGAAACCCCATCTCTACTAAAAATACAAAAAATTAGCTGGTTATGGTGGTGCATGCCTGTAGTCCCAGCTACTTGGGAGGCTGAGGCAGGAGAATCGCTTGAACCCAGGAGGTGGAGGTTGCAGTGAGCCGAGATCGCACCATTGCACTCTAGCCTGGGTGACAGAGTGAGACTCTGTCTCAAAAAAAAAAATAAATAAAAAATAAAGAATAAAATACTGTTATTATCACCAAGAGTAAGAGACTGTTATTATCACCATTTTGTAGATAATGTGATTGAGGAACAGGGAGGTTGTATGTCTTGCCCAGGGTCACACAGCTAGCAAATTGTGGAGCTGGCATTGAAACTGAGGCACTTTGAGTCTACTATACTATACTGCCTCACAGCTAAAGCCCAAGTAGTGTGGCTGCTAGGGGTGTGGGAGTCTAAGAAAGGACTGAATTGGGGGTGCTGTAGGTGCTGTGGAGGGGAGTGGGTCTTACCTGAGCGAGGTCAGCCTGCAGCCAGCATAGAGGGAACCAATACTGCTGTTCTGGAACAAGGGCTTGAGCTGGGAAGGAATGAGAGAGAGAGATGATGAGGAGGAGGAGGGGCCAAGGCTTTGGAGGAGTGGGGATTGGTTGGCGGGGCTCTCACCAGCTGCTGCAGGATCTTCTCAGTGGCATTGAATATTTCAGAGCCCGGGCGCACCATGTCCTTCATGTACTGCAGGTTGGTAATGGTGAAGTTGATGGTCAAAGGCATCAACAAAGGCATTTTAGCTGCAGAAAGGGAGGGCAAGAAGAGACCAGTCTTAAGTCAGGCCCTGGGCAGTGAGGTACGGGAGGAAAGGCTCTGAGGACACATTTTAACTCCAGTGTTCAGTTGGGGTCCAGCCTGAGCCATCCTACTTGAAATTCCTTATGTAGCAGTCACTTTCTGAGACCTTCCTATGTGGGGTGACCAACGATTCCAGTTTGTTCAGGGCTGTATGGGCTGAGACGGCCAGGTACAGTGGCTTACATCTGTAATCCCAGCACTTTGGAAGGCCGAGGTGGGCAGATCATGAGGTTAAGAGATGGAGACCATCCTGGCCAACATGGTGAAACCCTGTCTCTTCTAAAAATACAAAGATTAGCTGGGTGTGTTGGCAAGCACCTGTAGTCCCAGCTGCTCAGGAGGCTGAGTCAGGAGAACCTCTTGAACCTGGGAGGTGGAGGTTGCAGTGAGCAAAGATCACACCACTGCACTCAAACCTGACAACAGAGTGAGATTCCATCTCGAAAAAGGAAAATGAGACAGGGCCAGATGCAGTGACTCATGCCTGTGATCCCAGCACTTTGGCTGGCTGAGGTGGGTGGATCACCTGAGGTCAGGAGTTTGAGAGCAGCCTGCCCAACATAGTGAAACCTTGTCTCTACTGAAAATACAAAAAATTAGCCAGGCACATGATGGCATGCACCTGTAGTCTCAGCTACCCAGGAGGCGGAAGCAGAAGAATTGTTGGAACCCCGGAGGCAGAGGTCCAGAGGTCGCAGTGAGCTGAGATTCCACCACTGCACTCCAGCCTGGGCGAGAGGGCGAGACTCTCTCAAAAAACAAAACAAAACAGAAAGTTACCAGGGACTACGGAGAATGGGAAATTATTGCTTTATGGGTACAGAGTTCCTGTTTGGGGTGATAAAGTTTTGAAAACCGATAGGGGTGAGGATTGTACAACAATGTGAATGTATTAATGCTCCTGAATCATACACCTAAAATGGTTTACATGGCAGATTTTATATTATTTATATTTTACCACAACAAAAAAGTTATTCTTACCTGTTCTTGAGGTCACACTCTCAGAGGCCAACGTGGACATCTCAGGTGTGGTCAGAGAGGCAAAGGAGCTTCCAGTCAGCGTATTGAAGGTGGTCGTGGTCTTGGCCACAGTGGAATTGGAACCCCTGGCAGCTAAATTAGTGGTCTCAACTGTTGTAGTTCTCAAGATAGTGTTTGGACTCACTCCTTCTCCATGACTGGTTTTAGGTGGTATTGGCGTCTCTGATGGTATCAAGGTCATAGTGGTGCCTGTGACAGTCCTGGAAAATTCTGGGGGTCCAAGTGAAGTTACAGATGGTGAGGTTCCTGTGTGCCAGGAGGTCACAGTTTGGGGCTTACCAGTTGTTACAGAGGCACTGGGAAGACCAGAGACAGCAGGAGAAATGCTCAGAGTGAGAGTACCTGTGTTGGTCTCTGCTGAAGAGCTGGTGCTCAGCAAGCTTGTTGTCTCTAATAAACCAAGGGAAAGAGTCGAAGTCGGAATTGTGCTGCTGATTTCTGTCCCAGGATGGGTGGAAAGTGAGGCTGTTTTTGCAGAAACACCAGGTGAAGCAGATGGATTCAGATCAACTCTGCTGGTTCCAGTTGCAAGTAGTGTGAAGAGAGAGGATGCTGTCTGAGTTGGAAGAGCTGTACTAGGCTCTGTGTGAGGTCTAATGGATAGTGAGGCTGTGGTCTCTGATACTTGAGGAAACATAGTTGAAGCAGGAAATGTGTTTGTCTCTGTGCCGGGATGGGTTATCAGTAAGGCGGTGGTCTCTGGCATACCAGGAGAATGAGTCAAATTTGGAATAGTCGTACTGGTTGCAGCCCCAGAATTAGTGATCGGTGAAGTCACCATCTCTGGTACACCAGGTGAGACCATTGTTGTCAGCACAGCTGAACTGGCTTCTGTCCGAGGACTGGTGGCCATTAAAAGTGTGGCATCTGGTCTGCTGTGGGAAAAACTAGGGGTTGCTCTGGAAATAGGTATGCTGGTCTGTGCAGGATGAGTGACCCAGGAAGCTGTTGTATCTGGCTCACTAGAGGAAACACTCAGAGTTGCAACAGTGGAGCCAGTCTGTGCCCCAGGATGGGTAATCAGTGAGGCTGTAGTCTCTGGTTCACCGATAGAAGGAGTCAACATTGGAATAGCTGCACTAGTGTCTGTTGCAGAACTTGTGACCTGTGAGGTCACTACCCCTGGTGAGATGGTTGTAGTTGGAACAACTGACCTGGCTTCTGCTCTAGGACTGGTGGCCGTTGAGGGCTTAGTGTCTGATCCACTATGGGAAAAGTTGGCAGTTATCCTAGGAACCGTTGTGCTGGTCTCTGCAGGATGAGTGAACCATGTGGCTGTAGCCACTGGTGCATATGGGGTCTCAGTCAATGTTGGGAAAATTGTACCGGTGTTTGTCCCAGAACTAGGGACCAGTGAGGTCACCAGATCTGACATACCAGGTGAGGTAGTTGTGGTTGAAACAGCTGAACTGGCTTCTGGCCCAGGACTGGTGGTGGCAACTGGGAGTGTGGTGTGTGACTCCCTATGGGAAAACTTGGGAGTAGTCCTGGGAACCACTGTGTTGGTCTCTGCAGGAGGAATGAGCTGTGTGGCTGCTGTCTCTGGTTCATATGGGGTCTCAGTCAGCACTGGGAAAATTGTAGCGCTGTCTGTCCCAGAACTAGTGACCAGTGAGGTCAGTGTATCTGATACACCAGGTGAGAGGGTTGTTGTAGGAATGGCTGAACTGACTTCTGCACCAGAACTGGTGACCATGAAAGGTGTCATGTCTGATTCACTGGGGGGGAAATTGGGGGTTATTCTGGAAACAGGTGTGCTGGTCTCTGCAGAATGAGTGACCTGCCAGGCTGCTGTATCTGGCTTACCAGAAGAAACAGTCATCGTTGGGGAAGCTGAACTGGCTTCTGTCCAAGAATGGATGAGCCATGAGGCTGTTGTCTCTGATTCATGTGGGTAATCAGTTAGAGTTGGAAAAATTGTACTGGCCTGTGTGTCAGAACTAGTGATCAGTGAGGTCAGCATCTTTGATGCACTAGGGGAGACAGTCAGAATTGGGCTGGCTGAACTTGTGTGTGTCTCAGAATAGGTGATAAATGAGGTTGTGGTCTCTGGTTCACCAGGAGAAAGTGTCACCGTTGGAATAGTTATACTGGCGTCTGTCCCAGAACTAGTGACCTGTGAGGTCACCATTTCTGGTACATTAGGTGAGACAGTTATTGTTGGAAAAGATGAACTGGCTTCTGCCCCAGGACTGGTGGCTATTGAGGGTGTGGTGCCTGGTTCACTGTGAGAAAAATTAGAGGTTGTCCTGGGAACTGTTGTGCTGGTGACTGCAGGATGAGTAACCCATGAGGCTGTTGCCTCTGATTCATGTGGGAACTCAGACACTGTTGGAAAAGTTGCACTGGTGTCTGTCCCAGAGCTAGTGATTAGTGAAGTCAATATACCTGGTATACCAGGTGAGATAGTTGTTGAAATGGCTGAGCTGGATTCTGCCTCAGGACTGGTGACTGTTGAAGGGATAGTGTCTGATTCATTCTGGAAAAAGCTTGGGGTTGTCCTGGGAACAGTTGAGCTATTCTCTGCAGGATAGGTGACCAATGAGATCGTTGTAAATGGCTCTCCAGTGGAGACAGTCAAACTCGGAAGAACAGAGCTTGCTTCTGTCCCAGGATGAGTGGCCCATGAGGCTGTGGTCTCTGGTGGGCCTGAGGCAGCAGTTACATTTGGAAACACACTGGTCTCTGACCCAGAACTAGTGACCAGTGAAGTCACCAGCCCTTGTACAGTAGGGGAGACAGCTAAAGCTGGAATAGCTGAAATTGTCTTTGCCTCAGAATGGGTGACCAATGAAGGTGTGGTTTCTGGTTCACCAGAAGAAATAGTCAGAGTTGGAATAATTGTACTGGTTACTGCACTAGAACTAGTAACCGGAGAGGTCACCACTCCTGGTACCTCAGATGAAACAGCTGGAACAGCTGAGCTGGCTTCTGCCCCATGACTGGTGGTGGTCTCTTGTTCACTAGGAGAAAGAGTTAGAATTGGAATAGTTGCACTGCTCACTGCTGTGGAACTAGTGACCAGAGAGGTCACCACTCCTGGTACCCCAGGTGAAACAGTTGGAGTTGGAACGGCTGAACTGGCTTCTGTCCCATGACTGGTGGCCGTTGAAGGTATGGTGTCTAATTTACTATGGAAAAAGATGGAAGCTGTACAGGGAACTGTTGGGCTGGTCTGTGCAGGATGAGTGACAAATGAAACTGTTGCAGCTGGTTCACCAGGGGACATTGTCAGAGCTGGATTAGTTGTACTTGTTTCTGTGCCCAAACTGGTGACCACTGAGGTCACCATCCCTGATACTCCAGGCGAGATAGTTAAAGTTGGAATGCCCAAACTTGTCTGTCCTTCAGGATGGGTGACTAATGAGGCTGTGGTCTTTGGCTCACCAGGAGAAAGAGTCAAAGTTGGAATAGCCAAATTTCTGTCTGTCCCAGAACTAGTGACCTGTGAGGTCACCATTTCTGGTACATTAGGTGAGACAGTTATTGTTGGAAAAGATGAACTGGCTTCTGCCCCAGGACTGGTGGCTATTGAGGGTGTGGTGCCTGGTTCACTGTGAGAAAAATTAGAGGTTGTCCTGGGAACTGTTGTGCTGGTGACTGCAGGATGAGTAACCCATGAGGCTGTTGCCTCTGATTCATGTGGGAACTCAGACACTGTTGGAAAAGTTGCACTGGTGTCTGTCCCAGAGCTAGTGATTAGTGAAGTCAATATACCTGGTATACCAGGTGAGATAGTTGTTGAAATGGCTGAGCTGGATTCTGCCTCAGGACTGGTGACTGTTGAAGGGATAGTGTCTGATTCATTCTGGAAAAAGCTTGGGGTTGTCCTGGGAACAGTTGAGCTATTCTCTGCAGGATAGGTGACCAATGAGATCGTTGTAAATGGCTCTCCAGTGGAGACAGTCAAACTCGGAAGAACAGAGCTTGCTTCTGTCCCAGGATGAGTGGCCCATGAGGCTGTGGTCTCTGGTGGGCCTGAGGCAGCAGTTACATTTGGAAACACACTGGTCTCTGACCCAGAACTAGTGACCAGTGAAGTCACCAGCCCTTGTACAGTAGGGGAGACAGCTAAAGCTGGAATAGCTGAAATTGTCTTTGCCTCAGAATGGGTGACCAATGAAGGTGTGGTTTCTGGTTCACCAGAAGAAATAGTCAGAGTTGGAATAATTGTACTGGTTACTGCACTAGAACTAGTAACCGGAGAGGTCACCACTCCTGGTACCTCAGATGAAACAGCTGGAACAGCTGAGCTGGCTTCTGCCCCATGACTGGTGGTGGTCTCTTGTTCACTAGGAGAAAGAGTTAGAATTGGAATAGTTGCACTGCTCACTGCTGTGGAACTAGTGACCAGAGAGGTCACCACTCCTGGTACCCCAGGTGAAACAGTTGGAGTTGGAACGGCTGAACTGGCTTCTGTCCCATGACTGGTGGCCGTTGAAGGTATGGTGTCTAATTTACTATGGAAAAAGATGGAAGCTGTACAGGGAACTGTTGGGCTGGTCTGTGCAGGATGAGTGACAAATGAAACTGTTGCAGCTGGTTCACCAGGGGACATTGTCAGAGCTGGATTAGTTGTACTTGTTTCTGTGCCCAAACTGGTGACCACTGAGGTCACCATCCCTGATACTCCAGGCGAGATAGTTAAAGTTGGAATGCCCAAACTTGTCTGTCCTTCAGGATGGGTGACTAATGAGGCTGTGGTCTTTGGCTCACCAGGAGAAAGAGTCAAAGTTGGAATAGCCAAATTTCTGTCTGTCCCAGAACTAGTGACCTGTGAGGTCACCAGATCTGCTGCACCAGGTGAGATACTCATAGTTGGAATGACTGAACTGGTTTCTGCCCCAGGACTGGTGGCCACTGAAGGTGTGGCATCTGATTGACGATGGGAAAAACTGGGGATTGTTCTGGGAACTGTTGAGCTGGTCTCTGCATGATGAGTGAGCCATGTGGTTCTTGTCTCTGTTTCATGTGGGGACTTAGTTAGGGTTGGGAAAGTTGTACTAGTATCTGTCCCAAAAATGGTGACCAGAGGTGTCAGTGCACCTGGTTCACTAGGTGAGATATTTGTTGGAATGGCTGAAGTGACTTCTGCCCCATGGCTGGTGGCTGTGGAAGATACAGTGACTGATTCGCTGTGGAAAAAATCAGGAGTTGTCTTGGAAATAGTTGGTATGGTCTCTGCAGGATGGATAGCCCATGAGGTTGTTGTATTTGGCTCACTAGAAGAAACATCTAGAGTTTGAATAGCTGGACTTGTCTCTGCCCCAGAACCAGGGAGCAGTGAGGCTGTGGTCTCTGATTCTCTATTGAAAACAGATGGGGTTGTCCTGGGAACAGCTGTGCTGGTCTCTGCTCCCCGGCTGGTAGCCAATGAGGACGTCATTTCTGGAACATCTGGGGAAACATGTGGGGTTGTGATAATCATGTCTGTAGTGCTTGTGGTGGCCATTTGCATCGATGTATTGAGAGGAGTCAGTGTTCCCAAAGTGGGAGTATAGACTCTGGTGGTCAAGGTGGTTCTGGAAGTGGTCTTCAGAGATGTGGTGGTGGTCTCCATTCTTTTTGTCCCTCCTGTGTGTAGTCCTGTGAATCAGGGAATGAGCACACAATTTGGACAAAATGATTACACTTACTGGACTAGCAATAGCTTATTTATTCTCCATATGAGAAAAGGGAGAGAAGTTACCAGGATGTGCCTGGGATGCTTCTGGAATGGGAAAAAGAGATTGTGATTGGTATTCCCCTGTCTTACCTTGGTCTGTAACTTGGTTGCATCTTTATCTATAACTCCTCCGTGAATTCTTTTTTTTTGAGACGGAGTTTCGCTCTTGTTACCCAGGCTGGAGTGCAATGGCACAATCTCGGCTCACCGCAACTTCCGCCTCCTGGGTTCAGGCAATTCTCCTGCCTCAGCCTCCTGAGTAGCTGGAATTACAGGCATGTGCCACCATGCCCAGCTAATTTTTTGTATTTTTAGTAGAGACGGGGTTTCACCATGTTGACCAGGATGGTCTCGATCTCTTGACCTCATGATCCATCCGCCTCGGCCTCCCAAAGTGCTGGGATTACAGGCTTGAGCTACCGCGCCCAGCCTGAATTCTTGACTGCAGTAATCTATTCCCTCTTCCCATGTGTTTTCTGCACTGTCAGCCTCTGAGCCTTGCTCAAGCTCTTTGCTCTGCCTGAAGTACCCACTTCTTATCAGATTCCTTAAGTTCTGCCACTCTTGAAATCCAAATGTGTGTGTGTACACACACACACACACACACACACGTGTATATATATATATTGAGATGCAGTCTTGCTCTGGCGCCCAGGCTGGAGTGCGGTGGCATGATCTCAGCTCACTGCAACCTCTGCCTCCTGGGTTCAAGCGATTCTCTTGCTTCAGCCTCCCGAGTAGCTGGGATTACAGGTGCATGCCACCATGCCTGGCTAATTTTTATGTTTTCAGTAGAGATGGGTTTTCACCATGTTGGTCAGACTGGTCTCAAACTTTTGACCTCAGGTGATCCACCCACCTTGGCCTCCCAAAGTGCTGGGATTACAGGTGTGAGCCACTGAGCCAAGCTCATAGTAAGTTTTTAATGAGCATTTAAAAATTTTAGCTAATGTGGACAAATTTGTGAATATTTGAAGTTGGACAAAGTTCACTCACTCGGCATGCTATGAGGAGAAAGAGAAGTGGTAACATCCACCTGGTAACCATTTGACAAAGACCCAGTTCAGACAGGGAAACCTATGAGAGCCACACACAATTCTCTCTCTAAAGAACACACGCATTTTGTCTCTCTGGAGTAGGAAACATGGTCACAAGTGGCATTACTGGGAGGTAAGCAAAGCTAAACCTACCTTTAGGACTGGCAGGTGATGTAGATGTCTGAGGGCTTTTGACTGGTCTTATGGTACCTCTGTGTGCTGCTTCATTGGGTATTTTTGTGATGTGCTCCACAATGCCATCGGTTCCTGCAGGTGAAGGTGGGGAGGAAAACTGGGGTAACTCATCTCATTCAGAAGAGCACTGTCTAAATTGATCCACTTCACTGGCCACAAGCACTCCTCAAGTCCCTCAGTACGGACTGGAGCCAGGACTATATGCTGTAACTGGCCACGCCCATCTATAGATCCATCTACCCATAAATTTGTCCATCCTTCCTTTCATTTATCCCTAGATCTTATTATCTATTCTTCCATTTTCTTCCTTTTATTCTTTCTTCCTACTACCCATTCTTCCTTTTGTCTTTCCTCCCTTCTTTCCTTTCTCTTGCTCTTTAAAATTTTGATTAAAAAGTTTGTATTTCAATAGCTTTGAGGGTACAAGTGGTTTTTGCTTACATGGATGAATCATATAGTGGCGAAGTGAGATGTTAGTGCACCCTCCTTTCTTCTTTCCATCCATCTTTTCTTCAATCTTTACTTCATTTCATCCTTCCACCCTTCTTTCCTCTTTATCTTTCCTTCCTTCCGTTCATCCATTTCTACCCTATTACCATGCGATTCATCACTGGCTTACTGAACATACTGGCTCAACTACTGAGTCACATAGTAACATCTGGGTCAATAGCTACTGATGTGTCTAAATTTACTGTGAATTATAAAACTAACGTGAAGGAGGAAGGGGAGCAAATCCCCTTCTAGATACTGTCTAGTGAGGCAGAAACTAGAGTCATTGGAGGGCCTCTTTGGATTTGAACAAAAGTTGGTGCCAAGTTCAACCCTTTCAGAGAAATGGAATCCCCAAGAGTCTTCTTCCTTTATCTACTGACCTCTTGGAAGTAGTTTCCTCCTTCTAGGCTCTGGGTCCCTCCTACTTTCTTAGGTACTTTGTTCCCTCAATTTTCATTAACTCACCTTTTTATTTGACTTATCCCTTTTGTTTCTTGCTCAACTCAAAGGGAGAAACACTCCCTTATATCTCTGTAGTGTTTTAGAAACACTCCCTTATATCTCTGTAGTATTTTAGCTGTTCTTCTAGTACCCTATACCTCACTGATGCTCCCTTCATTCCAATCCCTGAGAACCCCCATGTTGCCAAAGCACTTCTCACCTCATTTCAACTGGGCGAGTCTGTAGTATTTAACAGAACTTACCCTTTCTCATTCCTAAAACTCTCCTCTCTTATGGCTTCTGTGATGCTAGAATTTACTGGTTTTTCTGCTATCTCTCTGACCACTCCTGTTTAGACCAGCAGTAAGGAGCATGAATTCCTAGTAACACACAATCTGAGTTCTTATCCTAGTTCTGTCACTTTTTAGCTTTATGACCTTAAGAAAATTACTTTACCTCCCTGTGCCTAAATGTCTTCATCTCCAAAATAGGCTTATAATAGTCTCTACTTGGGGCCAGGCATGGTGGCTCACACCTGTAATCCCAGCACTTTGAAAGGCCAAGATGAGCAAATCACGACATGAGGAGTTCAAGACCAGCCTGACCAATGTGGTGAAACCCCATCTCTAAAATAAATACAAAAAATAGCTGGGCACAGTGGTGCATGACTCTAGTTCCAGCTACTCAGGAGGTTGAAGCAGGAGAATCACTTGAACCCAGGAAGCAGAGGTTGCAGTGAGCTGAGATCACACCACAGCACTCCAGCCTGGGTGACAGAGTAAGACTCCATCTCAAAAAAAAAAAAAAAAACAGAAAACAAAAAGAAAAGAAAAAACATAGTCTCTACTTCAAATAGTGTTACAATTGAGGATCAAATAACTTAATAAAACTGCACCTGAAACAGAATTAGTGCTGTATAAATCTGTTGTCATTATCCTTATTGTCATCATCACTAATAATAGAACACCTACGATGATACTGTAATAATTCCATTATTTGTTTTTGTTTCTTCAATTCCTAACCCAGTGCCTAGAAGTAAAATTAGATAAACACATGTTTGCTAAAAGAATTTTTGGTACAGGAACTAACTAGTTAACTCTTTTTTACTTCTTAGGAAGGAGTCATTTCCTATGAGTCCCCAATAATGGGATTGTAGGGGCTATGGGTCCTTACGTGTCAACCGTGTTGAGAGTGAAGGAACTTGATAAGCACTTGTCACTGTTCCCAGCTCAAGACTCTCTGTCATTCTGGTGTCCAAAATGGGTGATGAAGATGTCCTAGCTGGTTGGCTCCAAGTGTCCAAAGTACTGACTGTAACCAAGTATCCTTCAATAGTGCTGCCCTCTGTCCCAGAACTGGTGTCCATTCTGTGTGGGGTAGCTGGAGAGGAAGTTATCCCATGGAGGGCTGGAATGGTTGAAAAATCAGTGATAGTAAAGGTTGAAGAGGAGAATGGCACTGGAGTGGATGAAGGCAGGCTCTCTGCAGTGGTGGACAGATTAGCATCTCCAGGGCTTGACTCTGTGCTAGAGAGTGGACTACTTGAGCCTGAGATGGCTTGTGGAACTCCAGTGGCGACAAATGAAGCCACAGTCTCTGATAGAGAAGGCATCGCTGTGCCAGTGGAAATAGTCTCAGCTGAATGCAGCAAATCTGTACTCAGATGATGAGTACTTTCTGATACAGACATAGTAAACTTGGATTCTGGGAAGGAGGTTATCCCAGTGGACTCCATAACAGAGAGAGAAGCATTAAAGGGGGTGATTATTTCCTCTGGAATTTCAGTATACTGTGAGGCTGGGGGTTGGTCTGGGAATGGTGTTTTCACAGAAGAGGTGACATCAGTCTTGGAACTCTGTAAAAGGTGTGTAGACACAGGAAATGAAGGTGTATTTGTTGGCGTGACTGAGCTTTTGTCCAGGGACATGCTAGTATCCCTAAATCCAGAAGTCAAATGAGAAAATGGCTCTGCCTCAAACCTTGTGATCTCAAAATTGGCAGGCATAGATGTGAAAATAGTGCTTTCTGCCATGGAAGAGGACGTACCCATTGGATATGCAGCCTTGGATGGCTCAGAGTGGATTGGAACAGAGGAATGCAGTTCATGTCCAGAACTGGTGGTTCCCACATTGGTCACTGCTGTGCTTGAAGAAGGATGAATTTTCTCTGCATCTGTGGTGACTTCAGAGGCAGCCAGTATTTCAACTGAGGAGCTGCTCAGATTTGGAGATAAACTGGTTCCAGGTTCTGTGCTTGTGGTTGTAGTCTTCACCATGCCTGGGGTGAGGAGTGAAGTCACAGGAAAAGAGGAGGAAGGGAAACTCTGTGGGAATATGGAAGAAACAGAAGGTGAGGTCATGGCAGGTGAGGACAACACAGAAGAGGAAAAGCTACTTTTTTCCACAAAAGGAGAGCTCTTCCATGATGGATTTTTAGGACTCCTACTCATAAGAGTTGTCATCTCTGAGTGTAAGAGTCTTTGAGGAACAGTTGAGTGGGTCCCTGCCAAGGGTGGTGTTGTGGTTGCAGCCAGGGGAAGTGTACTCTGTCTTGTAGCCCCAGGAGAACTTGTTTGGGGGGTGTTGGTCATTTCTGTTGATTCTGACATCATGGAGGAGGAAGGGAGCCTGGTGATCACTTCAGTGCTTATGTTTGGAGACACTGTGGACTGATCAGAGTCAGGGATGTGTGTTCTGTTAGAGGACATGATTTCTGTCATGGAGACCTCAGTAATAGCACTAGTGGGCACTCCAAAAAGGACTGCACTTGTTTCTGTGATTGAGCTGGTCTCTTCAGAGGTGCTAGTCTCCCTGAATCCAGGAGTCAGTGAGAATGTTGGCTCTGTTGGAATCCTAGTCTCAGAGAAGGCAGGAGTTGATGTGAAAACACTGGCATCCTCAATAGGAGGGGTGATACCCATTGATGATGTGGTTGTAGTTGTTTCTGATTCAGCTAAGACAGAGGAATGAGATTCATGAACAGAACTGGAGGTCCCCACTTTGGTCACCGCTGTGTTTGAAGAAGGATGAATTTTCTTTGTATCTGTGATGACTTCAGAAGTGGCCGGCATTTCAACTGAGGTACTGCTCAGATTTGGAGATGAACTGGTTTTAGGCTCCGAGCTTGTGCCCAACACTTCTGTAGTCTTCAGAAGTCCCGGGAGGGTAAGTGAAGTCACAGGAAGAGAGGAGGGGCTACTCTCTACTAATGCAGAGGACACAGGAGAAAGTGAGGTCATAAGAGGTAATGATGTCAGGGAAGAGGAAGATCTAGTTGTTTCCACAAAGTGAGGGCTTGTCCATGACATATTTTCAAGACCCCTGCTCATAAGACTTGTCATCTCTGAGTGTGAAAGTTCTTGTGACAAAGTTGGGTGGGTCCCTAACAAGAAGGTGGTTGAGGTGCCCAAGGGAAGAGTAACCTGAGATGTAGTTAGAGAAGAACCTGTTTGGGTGGTGGTTATTTCTGCAGGTTCTGTTGTGATGGAGGAGGTAGAGAGCCTGGTGACCACTTCATCAGAGATGTCTGGTGACATTGTGAGCTTAGCAGGGCCAGGAGTGGATGTTCTGCTAGAGGGCATAACTTCTGTCCTGGAAACTTCAGGAGTGGTACCAGATGGCATCTTGTAAAGGACAGTGCTTGTCTCTGTGGATGAGATGATGTCCTGGGAGGGTCTGGTCAACCTCAGTCCAGGGGCCAGAGAAGACACTGACTCTATCTCAATCCTTGTAATCCCAGAAGAGCCAGGCGTTGTTGTGGAAACAATGTTGTCTCTTACAGAGGAAGAGGTAATCATTGGGGATGTCACTTTGGTTGGCTCTGAGAAAGCTGGGGAGGAAGAAGAGAATTCCTCTCTAGCATTGGTGGTCTCCACATGGCTGATTGCTGTGTTTTCAGAAATGTAAACTGTCTGTGTCTCCATGGTGACTTTAGAAGTGGCCAGACTCTCATCTGAGATGATATTCATACTGGAAGGTGATGTAGCCATAGGTTCCCAGCTGGTGTCGAACATGTCTGTGGTCTCCATCATGCCAGAGGTGAAAGGAGAAGTCTCCAGGAGAGGAGAGAAGTGACTCCTCCAAGATGCTGAGGAATGCAGTGGAGAAGTTGAGGTTACTGGAGATAAAGACACCAGGGTAGATGAAGGGCTGCTTTTTTCCACAGATGAGGGGCTTGGCCATGACAGATCCTCAGAACCTCTGCTCATAGGAGTCGACATCAATGACTGTGAAGATCTCTGAGTTGCAGCTGAGTGAGTTCCTGGCCAGGAGTCTGTGCTGGATGTGTCAAAGGTAAATGTTCCTTGTGAGGTAGACTCAACAGGACCTGTTTTGCGGGTGATGGTCATTTTTCCTGATCCTATCCTGGTAAGGGGTATAGAAATTATACTGGTTTCCATGGAGATGCCTGGTGACATTGTGGATTCAGCTGGGCTGTGGGTGGATGTTCTGCTGGAGAACATGGCTCCTGTCCTGGAGACATCAGGAGTAACACCAGTGGACACGATAGAATGGACAGTGCTTGCTTCTGTGGCTGAGCTAGTCCCTTCAGAGGTTCTGCTCTCACTCAACCCAGGAGTCAGTGAGAGTGTTGGCTCTGTCTGAATCCTCCTCATGTCAGAGAGGGCAGGACTTGATGTGAGAACACGTGTGCCCCCCGTAGGGGAGGTGATGCCCATTGGAGATGTGGCTTTGGTTGTCACTGAGTCAGCTAGGACCGAGGAGGAAGATTCACGTGTGTAACGTGAAGTTCCCACATTGGTGACCTCCAGTTTCTCTGTATCTGGGGTGACGTCAGAGGTGGTCAGTATTTCAGCCAAGGTGCTGCTCAGATTTGGAGGTGAACTGGTTTCAGGTTCTGAACTTGTGTCCAACAGGTCTGTGGTCTTCACCGGGCCCAAGGTGAGAAGTGATGTCCCAGGAAGAGAAGAGGAGGGGATGCTGTCTGGGAATGTGGAAGAAACAGGAGAAGGTGAGGTCATAGCAGGTGAAGGCAGCAAAGAAGACACAGAGCTGGTTTCTTCCACAGAGGGCTGGCTCGTCCAAGGCACATCCCCAGGAGGTCCACTGAGAAGAGTGGTCATGTCTGAGTGTGAAAATCCTTGAGATGCAGTTGAGTGGGTCCCTGACAAAAAGGTTGTTGTTGAGGTGTCCAAGGTGAGGGTACCCTGTGATGTGGCCCCAGGAGAACCCTTTTGGGTGGTAATGGTCATTTCCATAGATTCTGTCTTGATGGGGGAGGTAGACAGCCTGGTGTTCACTTCAGTGGAGACGTCTGGTGACATTGTGGACTGATCAGGCCTAGGTCCCCTGCTAGAGGACGTGACTTGTGTCTTGGAGCCCTCAATCATGACACCAGTGAGCACTTTGTAAGGAACAGTGCTTGTCTCCGTGGCTGGGTGAATCTCCAGGGAGGGGCTGGGGGTCAGTGTAGATGTTGACTCCATCTCAATTCTTGTTATCTCAGAGGAAGCAGGGATGGTTGCAGAAACAATGTCTTCTGTGGCAGAAGAGGTGATCCTTGGAGATGTCACTTTGGGTAGCTCTGAGAAGCCTGGGGAAGAGGAATATACTTCCTGTACAGCTCTGGTGGTTCCCACATGGGTCACTGCTGCATTTTCAAAAACGTCAATTGCCTCTATCTCCATGGTGACTTTAGAAGTGGCCAGACTCTCATCTGCGGTGATATTCATACTGGGAGGTGACATGGTCACAGGTTCCAAGCTTGTGTCCAACATGTCTGTGGTCTTCATTGTGCCAGAGGTGAAAAGAGAAGTCCCCAGGAGAGGAGAGGAGGGGCTCCTCCCAGATAGTGTGGAGTAAAGTGGAGAAGGTGAGGTTACTGAAGGTGAAGGCACCAGGGAAGATGGAGGGCTAGTGTGTTCCACTGATGAGGGGCTTGACCATGACAGATCCTCAGAACCTCTGCTCACAGGAGTGGTCACAGCTGATTGTGGAGATCTCTGAGGTGCAGCTGAGTGAGTTCCTGGCCAGGAGGCTGTGCTTGATGCATCCAAGGTAAAGGTACCTTGTGAGGATGCCCCAGATGGACCTGTTTTGGGGGTGATGGTCATTTCTGCTGATTCTTTCCTGGTGGGGGTTATAGAAATTCCAGCGATGGTTTCCATGGAGATGCCTGGTGACATTGTGGATTCAGCAGGGCCGTGGGTGGATGTTCTGCTAGAGGAGATGGCTCCTGTCCTGGACACCTCAGGAGTAGCACCAGCGGGCATGCTAGAATGGACAGTGCTTGTTTCCGTGGCTGAGCTAGTCCCTTCAGAGGTGCTGCTCTCACTCAACCCAGGAGTCAGTGAGAGTGTTGGCTCTGTCTGGATCCTCCTCATGTCAGAGAGGGCAGGATTTGATGTGAGAACACTTGTGCCCCCCGTAGGGCAGGTGATGCCCATTGGAGATGTGGCTTTGGTTGTCACTGAGTCAGCTAGGACAGAGGAGGGAGATTCACGTGTGTATCGTGAAGTTCCCAAATTGGTGACCTCCAGTTTCTCTGTATCTAGGGTGATGTCAGAGGTGGTCAGTATTTCAGCCAAGGTGCTGCTCAGATTTGGAGGTGAACTGGTTTCAGGTTCTGAACTTGTGTCCAACAGGTCTGTGGTCTTCACCGGGCCCAAGGTGAGAAGCGATGTCCCAGGAAGAGAAGAGGAGGGGATGCTGTCTGGGAATGTGGAAGAAACAGGAGAAGGTGAGGTCATAGCAGGTGAAGGCAGCAAAGAAGACACAGAGCTGGTTTCTTCCACAGAGGGCTGGCTCGTCCAAGGCACATCCACAGGAGTTCCACTGAGAAGAGTGGTCATGTCTGAGTGTGAAAATCCTTGAGATGCAGTTGAGTGGGTCCCTGACAAAAAGGTTGTTGTTGAGGTGTCCGAGGTGACGGTACCCTGTGATGTGGCCCCAGGAGAACCCTTTTGGGTGGTAATGGTCATTTCCGTAGATTCTGTCTTGATTGGGGAGGTAGACAGCCTGGTGTTCACTTCAGTGGAGATGTCTGGTGACATTCTGGACTGATCAGGGCTAGGTCCCCTGCTAGAGGACGTGACTTGTGTCTTGGAGCCCTCAATCATGGCACGAGTGAGCGCTTTGTAAGGAACAGTGCTTGTCTTCGTGGCTGGGTGAATCTCCAGGGAGGGGCTGGGGGTCAGTGTAGATGTTGACTCCATCTCAATTCTTGTTATCTCAGAGGAAGCAGGGATGGTTGCAGAAACAATGTCTTCTGTGGCAGAAGAGGTGATCCTTGGAGATGTCACTTTGGGTAGCTCTGAGAAGCCTGGGGAAGAGGAATATACTTCCTGTACAGCTCTGGTGGTTCCCACATGGGTCACTGCTGCATTTTCAGAAATGTCAATTGCCTCTATCTCCATGGTGACTTTAGAAGTGGCCAGACTCTCATCTGCGGTGATATTCATACTGGGAGGTGACATGGTCACAGGTTCCAAGCTTGTGTCCAACATGTCTGTGGTCTTCATTGTGCCAGAGGTGAAAAGAGAAGTCGCCAGGAGAGGAGAGGAGGGGCTCCTCCCAGATAGTGTGGAGTAAAGTGGAGAAGGTGAGGTTACTGAAGGTGAAGGCACCAGGGAAGATGGAGGGCTAGTGTGTTCCACTGATGAGGGGCTTGACCATGACAGATCCTCAGAACCTCTGCTCACAGGAGTGGTCACAGCTGATTGTGGAGATCTCTGAGGTGCAGCTGAGTGAGTTCCTGGCCAGGAGGCTGTGCTTGATGCATCCAAGATAAAGGTACCTTGTGAGGATGCCCCAGATGGACCTGTTTTGGGGGTGATGTTCATTTCTGCTGATCCTTTCCTGATGGGGGTTATAGAAATCCTAGCGATGGTTTCCATGGAGATGCCTGGTGACATTGTGGATTCAGCAGGGCCGTGGGTGGATGTTCTGCTAGAGGAGATGGCTCCTGTCCTGGACACCTCAGGAGTAGCACCAGCGGGCATGCTAGAATGGACAGTGCTTGTTTCCGTGGCTGAGCTAGTCCCTTCAGAGGTGCTGCTCTCACTCAACCCAGGAGTCAGTGAGAGTGTTGGCTCTGTCTGAATCCTCCTCGTGTCAGAGAGGGCAGGACTTGATGTGAGAACACTTGTGCCCCCCGTAGGGGAGGTGATGCCCATTGGAGATGTGGCTTTGGTTGTCACTGAGTCAGCTAGGACAGAGGAGGGAGATTCGCGTGTGTAACGTGAAGTTCCCACATTGGTGACCTCCAGTTTCTCTGTATCTGGGGTGACGTCAGAGGTGGTCAGTATTTCAGCCAAGGTGCTGCTCAGATTTGGAGGTGAACTGGTTTCAGGTTCTGAACTTGTGTCCAACAGGTCTGTGGTCTTCACCGGGCCCAAGGTGAGAAGTGATGTCCCAGGAAGAGAAGAGGAGGGGATGCTGTCTGGGAATGTGGAGGAAACAGGAGAAGGTGAGGTCATAGCAGGTGAAGGCAGCAAAGAAGACACAGAGCTGGTTTCTTCCACAGAGGGCTGGCTCGTCCAAGGCACATCCCCAGGAGGTCCACTGAGAAGAGTGGCCATGTCTGAGTGTGAAAATCCTTGAGATGCAGTTGAGTGGGTCCCTGACAAAAAGGTTGTTGTTGAGGTGTCCGAGGTGAGGGTACCCTGTGATGTGGCCCCAGGAGAACCCTTTTGGGTGGTAATGGTCATTTCCGTAGATTCTGTCTTGATGGGGGAGGTAGACAGCCTGGTGTTCACTTCAGTGGAGATGTCTGGTGACATTGTGGACTGATCAGGGCTAGGTCCCCTGCTAGAGGACGTGACTTGTGCCTCGGAGACCTCAATCATGGCACCAGTGAGCGCTTTGTAAGGAACAGTGCTTGTCTCCGTGGCTGGGTGAATCTCCAGGGAGGGGCTGGGGGTCAGTGTAGATGTTGACTCCATCTCAATTCTTGTTATCTCAGAGGAAGCAGGGATGGTTGCAGAAACAATGTCTTCTGTGGCAGAAGAGGTGATCCTTGGAGATGTCACTTTGGGTAGCTCTGAGAAGCCTGGGGAAGAGGAATATACTTCCTGTACAGCTCTGGTGGTTCCCACACGGGTCACTGCTGCATTTTCAGAAATGTCAATTGCCTCTATCTCCATGGTGACTTTAGAAGTGGCCAGACTCTCATCGGCGGTGATATTCATACTGGGAGGTGACATGGTCACAGGTTCCAAGTTTGTGTCCAACATGTCTGTGGTCTTCATTGTGCCAGAGGTGAAAAGAGAAGTCGCCAGGAGAGGAGAGGAGGGGCTCCTCCCAGATAGTGTGGAGTAAAGTGGAGAAGGTGAGGTTACTGAAGGTGAAGGCACCAGGGAAGATGGAGGGCTAGTGTGTTCCACTGATGAGGGGCTTGACCATGACAGATCCTCAGAACCTCTGCTCACAGGAGTGGTCACAGCTGATTGTGGAGATCTCTGAGGTGCAGCTGAGTGAGTTCCTGGCCAGGAGGCTGTGCTTGATGCATCCAAGATAAAGGTACCTTGTGAGGATGCCCCAGATGGACCTGTTTTGGGGGTGATGTTCATTTCTGCTGATCCTTTCCTGGTGGGGGTTATAGAAATTCTAGCGATGGTTTCCATGGAGATGCCTGGTGACATTGTGGATTCAGCAGGGCCGTGGGTGGATGTTCTGCTAGAGGAGATGGCTCCTGTCCTGGACACCTCAGGAGTAGCACCAGCGGGCATGCTAGAATGGACAGTGCTTGTTTCCGTGGCTGAGCTAGTCCCTTCAGAGGTGCTGCTCTCACTCAACCCAGGAGTCAGTGAGAGTGTTGGCTCTGTCTGAATCCTCCTCGTGTCAGAGAGGGCAGGACTTGATGTGAGAACACTTGTGCCCCCCGTAGGGGAGGTGATGCCCATTGGAGATGTGGCTTTGGTTGTCACTGAGTCAGCTAGGACAGAGGAGGGAGATTCGCGTGTGTAACGTGAAGTTCCCACATTGGTGACCTCCAGTTTCTCTGTATCTGGGGTGACGTCAGAGGTGGTCAGTATTTCAGCCAAGGTGCTGCTCAGATTTGGAGGTGAACTGGTTTCAGGTTCTGAACTTGTGTCCAACAGGTCTGTGGTCTTCACCGGGCCCAAGGTGAGAAGAGATGTCCCAGGAAGAGAAGAGGAGGGGATGCTGTCTGGGAATGTGGAGGAAACAGGAGAAGGTGAGGTCATAGCAGGTGAAGGCAGCAAAGAAGACACAGAGCTGGTTTCTTCCACAGAGGGCTGGCTCGTCCAAGGCACATCCCCAGGGGGTCCACTGAGAAGAGTGGTCATGTCTGAGTGTGAAAATCCTTGAGATGCAGTTGAGTGGGTCCCTGACAAAAAGGTTGTTGTTGAGGTGTCCGAGGTGAGGGTACCCTGTGATGTGGCCCCAGGAGAACCCTTTTGGGTGGTAATGGTCATTTCCGTAGATTCTGTCTTGATGGGGGAGGTAGACAGCCTGGTGTTCACTTCAGTGGAGATGTCTGGTGACATTGTGGACTGATCAGGGCTAGGTCCCCTGCTAGAGGACGTGACTTGTGTCTCGGAGACCTCAATCATGGCACCAGTGAGCGCTTTGTAAGGAACAGTGCTTGTCTCCGTGGCTGGGTGAATCTCCAGGGAGGGGCTGGGGGTCAGTGTAGATGTTGACTCCATCTCAATTCTTGTTATCTCAGAGGAAGCAGGGATGGTTGCAGAAACAATGTCTTCTGTGGCAGAAGAGGTGATCCTTGGAGATGTCACTTTGGGTAGCTCTGAGAAGCCTGGGGAAGAGGAATATACTTCCTGTACAGCTCTGGTGGTTCCCACATGGGTCACTGCTGCATTTTCAGAAACATCAGTTGCCTCTATCTCCATGGTGACTTTAGGAGTGGCCAGACTCTCATCTGCGGTGATATTCATACTGGGAGGTGACATGGTCACAGGTTCCAAGCTTGTGTCCAACATGTCTGTGGTCTTCATTGTGCCAGAGGTGAAAAGAGAAGTCGCCAGGAGAGGAGAGGAGGGGCTCCTCCCAGGTAGTGTGGAGTAAAGTGGAGAAGGTGAGGTTACTGAAGGTGAAGGCACCAGGGAAGATGGAGGGCTAGTGTGTTCCACTGATGAGGGGCTTGACCATGACAGATCCTCAGAACCTCTGCTCACAGGAGTGGTCACAGCTGATTGTGGAGATTTCTGAGGTGCAGCTGAGTGAGTTCCTGGCCAGGAGGCTGTGCTTGATGCATCCAAGGTAAAGGTACCTTGTGAGGATGCCCCAGATGGACCTGTTTTGGGGGTGATGTTCATTTCTGCTGATTCTTTCCTGGTGGGGGTTATAGAAATTCTAGCGATGGTTTCCATGGAGATGCCTGGTGACATTGTGGATTCAGCAGGGCCGTGGGTGGATGTTCTGCTAGAGGAGATGGCTCCTGTCCTGGAGACCTCAGGAGTAGCATCAGCGGGCATGCTAGAATGGACAGTGCTTGTTTCCTTGGCTGAGCTAGTCCCTTCAGAGGTGCTGCTCTCACTCAACCCAGGAGTCAGTGAGAGTGTTGGCTCTGTCTGAATCCTCCTCGTGTCAGAGAGGGCAGGACTTGATGTGAGAACACTTGTGCCCCCCGTAGGGGAGGTGATGCCCATTGGAGATGTGGCTTTGGTTGTCACTGAGTCAGCTAGGACAGAGGAGGAAGATTCACGTGTGTAACGTGAAGTTCCCACATTGGTGTCCTCCAGTTTCTCTGTATCTGGGGTGACGTCAGAGGTGGTCAGTATTTCAGCCAAGGTGCTGCTCAGATTTGGAGGTGAACTGGTTTCAGGTTCTGAACTTGTGTCCAACAGGTCTGTGGTCTTCACCGGGCCCAAGGTGAGAAGTGATGTCCCAGGAAGAGAAGAGGAGGGGATGCTGTCTGGGAATGTGGAGGAAACAGGAGAAGGTGAGGTCATAGCAGGTGAAGGCAGCAAAGAAGACACTGAGCTGGTTTCTTCCACAGAGGGCTGGCTCATCCATGGCACATCTCCAGGAGGTCCCCTGAGAAGAGTGGTCATGTCTGAGTGTGAGAATCCTTGAGATGCAGTTGAGTGGGTCCCTGACAAAAAGGTAGTTGTTGAGGTGTCCGAGGTGAGGGTACCCTGTGATGTGGCCCCAGCAGAACCCTTTTGGGTGGTAATGGTCATTTCCGTAGATTCTGTCTTGATTGGGGAGGTAGACAGCCTGGTGTTCACTTCAGTGGAGATGTCTGGTGACATTGTGGACTGATCAGGGCTAGGTCCCCTGCTAGAGGATGTGACTTGTGTCATGGAGCCCTCAATCATGGCACCAGTGAGCCCTTTGTAAGGAACAATGCTTGTCTCTGTGGCTGAGTGAATCTCCAGGGAGGTGCTGGGGGTCAGCGTAGATGTTGACTCCAACTCAATTCTTGTTATCTCAGAGGAAGCAGGGATGGTTGTAGAAACAATGTCTTTTATGGCAGAAGCAGTGATCATTGGATTTGTCACTTTGGGTAGCTCTGTGAAGCCTGGGGAAGCGGAATATACTGCCTGTATATCTCTGGTTGTTCCCACCTGGGTCACTACTGTGTTTTCAGAACCCGCAATTGCATGCATAATGCTCGTGGCCCCAATGTTGTTTTCTGCTATGTTCTGTGAAAAGTGAATGGTCTCTGTATTTTTCGAGGTGTCAGAATTGGGTATCTCACCTGAGAAGCTACTTGTACTTGGTAATGTGCTGGTCACAGGTTCTGAACTTGTGTCCAACATTTCTGTGGTCTTCATCCCGCCAACAAGGATAGGGGAAGTCACAGGGAGAGAAGAAGCGGGGCTACTTCCTGATAGTGTGGAATAAATAGGTGAGAATGAGGTTATTGCAGGTAAAGTACCCAGCGAAGATGGAGAACTGGTTTCTTCCACAGAGGGAGGGCTTTGCCATGACACAGTCACAGTACCTCTGCTCCTAGTAGTGGTATCCTCTGAGTGTGAAAATCTCTGAGTCACAGGTGGGTGAGTCCCTTCACAGGAAGCTGTGCTTGATGTTTCCAGGGTGATGGTAGCCTGTGAGGTAGTCCCTATCGATCCTGTTTGTTTGGTGATCGTCATTTCTGTGGATCCTGTTACCACAGGAGAAGTGGAGAGGCTGGTGATGGTTTCTGTGGAGATATATGGTAACATTTTGGAATCATCAGACCCTGAGACAGATGTTCTGCTAGAGTTGATAACTTCTGTCCTGAGGACCTCAGTAGTAGCAGTAGTAGGCACTTCTGAAAGGAAGGTGCTTGTCTCTGTCACAGTGTTGGTCTCCTCAGAGACCAATGACATGCTGGTGTCCTTCAATCCAGGAGTCCAAGAGGATGTTGATTCCATCTGAATTCTAGCCTCAAATAAAGCAGGATTTGATGTAGAAACTCTTGTATCCCACATGGTAAAGGTGGTACCCATTGGAGACGTGGCTTTGGATGTCTCTGAGTCAGCTAGGACAGAGGATTGTGATTCATATCCAGAACTGGAGGTCCCTACATTGGCCACTGCTGTGTTTGTGGAAGGATGCATGGCTTCTGTGTGTGCAGTGTCTTTGTAAGTGGCTGGTCTCTCATTTGTGGTGCTGCTCAAATTTGGAGATGAACTGGTTACAGGCTCTGGGCTTGTGCCCAGCACATCTGTGGTTGTCACCAGAACAGAAGTAGGAAGTGCAGTCACAGGAAGAGGAGAGGAGGGAATGCTCTCTGGTAATGTGGAGAAAACAGGAGAAGGGGAGGTCATGGCAGGTGAAGACATCAAGGAAGACGCAGGGCTGGTTTCTTCCACAGGGGGAGTTGTCATCTGTGACACATCTCCAGGAATTCTGCTCCTAAGAGTGGTTATCTCTGAGTGTGGGAATCCCTGAGATGCAGTTGAATGAGTCTCTCCCTGGAAGAGTGTGGTTGATGAGTCTGAGGGAAGGGTACCCTGTGATGTAGCTCCAGGAGTAGTTGTTTGAGTGGTGATGGTCACTTCTGCAGATTTTGTCATGATGGGGGAGGTGAAGAACCTGGTGATCATTTCTGTGGAGATATCAGGTGCCACTGTGGACTGATCAAGCTCTGAGATGGATGTTCTGCTAGAGGAGATTTCTGTCCTGGAGGCCTGAGTAGTAACACCAGTGGGCACATAAGAAATGGCAGTATTTGTCACTGTTGGTGAGCTGGTCTTCTCAGATGTGATGCTCTCCCTTAATGTAGGGGTCAGGGATGCCGTTAACTCTGTTTGAATTTGGCTAGTCTGAGAGATATCAGGAGTTGATATGGAAACACTTGTGTCCCCCAGGGTGGAGGTGGTACTCATCGGAGGTGTGACTCTCGATGTCTCTGAGTCAGCTAGGACAGAGGATTGTGATTCATATCCAGACCTGGAGGTCCCTACATTGGCCACTGCTGTGTTTGTGGAAGGATGCATGGCTTCTGTGTGTGCAGTGTCTTTGTAAGTGGCTGGTCTCTCATTTGTGGTGCTGCTCAAATTTGGAGATGAACTGGTTACAGGCTCTGGGCTTGTGCCCAGCACATCTGTGGTTGTCACCAGAACAGAAATAGGAAGTGCAGTCACAGGAAGAGGAAAGGAGGGAATGCTCTCTGGTAATGTGGAGGAAACAGAACGAGATGTCATGGCAGGTGAAGACATCAGGGGAAACACAGAACTGGTTTCTTCCACAGGGGGATTTGTCATCCATGACACATCTCTAGGAGTTCTGCTCCTAAAAGTGGTTATCTCTGGGTGTAGGAATCCCTGAGACACAACTGAATGAGTCCCTCCCTGGAAGAGTATGGTTGATGAGTCTGAGGGAAGGGTACCCTGTGATGTAGCTCCAGGAGTAGTTGTTTGAGCGGTGATGGTCATTTCTGCAGATCTTGTCATTATGGGGAAGGTGAAGAGCCTGGTGGTCATTCCTGTGGAGATGTTGGGTGCCCTTGTGGGCTGATCAAGCTCTGAGATGGACGTTCTGCTAGAGGAGATTTCTGTCCTGGAGGCCTGAGTAGTAGCACCCATGGGCACATAAGAAAAGACAGTATTTGTTTCTGTTGCTGAGCTGGTCTTCTCAGACATACTGCTGTCCCTCAATACAGGGGTCAGGGATGTCACTGACTCTGTTTGAATTTGACTAGTCTGAGAGCTAACAGGAGTTGATATGGAAACACTTGTGTCCCCCACGATGGAGGTCTTACCCATTGGAGATGTGGCTTTGGATGTCTCTGAGTCAGCTAGGACAGAGGATTGTGATTCACGTCCAGAACTGGAGGTCCCTACATTGGACACTGCTGTGTTTGTGGAAGGATGCAAGGTTTCTGTATGTGCACTGTCTTTGTAGGTGATCAGTCTCTCATATGTGGTGCTGCCCAAATTTGGAGGTGAACTGGTTACAGGCTCTGGGCTTGTTGTGCCCAACACATCTGTGGTTGTCACCAGAACAGAAGTAGGAAGTGCAGTCACAGGAAGAAGAGAGGAGGGGATGCTCTCTTGTAAAGTGGAGGAAACAGGAGAAGGGGAGGACATCAAGGAAGAAGCAGAACTGGTTTCTTCCACAAGGGGAGTTGTCATCCTTGACACGTTCTCAGGACCCATGCTCATAAAAGTGGTCACCTCTGAGTGTGGGAATCCCTGAGTCACAGTTGAATGAGTCCCTCCCTGGGAATCTGTGGTTGATGTGTTCAAGGGAAGAGTACCATGTGATGCAGACCCAGGAGGACTTGCTTGGGTGGTGACTGTCGTTTCTGCAGACTTTGTCATAATAGAGGAGGTAAAGACCCTGGTGTTCTCTCCTGTGAAGGTGTCAGATTGCATTGTAGACCTATCATGGTCTGGGGTGGATATTTTGCTAGAAGAGATGACTTCTGTGCCGGAGACCTCAGTGATAGTACCAGTAGGGACTTTGGGCAGTAGAAAACTCATGTCTGTGGAAAAGCTGGACTCCTGAGAGGTGCTAGTCTCTGTTACTCTAGGAGTCAAGAAATATGTTGGCTCTCTCCTAATGTTTGTAGTCTCAGAGGAACCATGCATTGGCATTGATGTGGAAGGAGTTGGATCTCCTACAGTGGTGGCGATAACCATTTGAGTTGTGGCTTTGGGTGTCTCTGAATCAGCCAATGTAGAGGAATGGGATTCATGTCCAGAGTTGTTGGCTTTCACATTGGTCTCTGCAGTGTTTATGGAAGGGTCAATTTTTGCTGTGTCTTGACCATCGTTAGAAGTAGCCAGCATCTTATCTGAGGTGCTACGGAAATGTGGAAGTGAGCTGGTCACAGGTTCCAAGCGTGTATGTAATATGTCTGTGATCTTCACCAGGCCAGAGGTGAGAAGTGAAGTCATAGGAGAAGAGAGCCTATCCTCTGGTAACGTAGAGGAACCCAGGGAAGGTGTGGTCATTGCAGGTAAAGACAGAAAGGAAGAGGGGGAGCTGGTTTCATCCATAGAGGGAGGACTTGTCCATGATACATCCATTGGAATTCTGCTCATAAGAGTGGTCACATCCGATTGTGAAAATCCATGAGTCATAACTGAGTGGATCCCTGCATGGGGGGTTGTATTTAATGTGTCTGTGGTAAAGGCATCCTGTGATGTAGCCCCATGAGGACCTGTTTGGGTAGTGATGATTATTTCTGCAGATTCTGCCATTATAGGGGAGGTAAAGAGCCCGGTGGTGGTTTCTGTGGCGATGTCTAGTGACACTGTGGACTGATCAGGACCAGGAATGGATGTACTGCTAGAGGAAGTGACATCTGTCCTGGAAACCTTGGCAGTGACACCAATGAGCTCTTTGTAAGGAACAGTGCTTGTCTCTGTGGATGAGGTGATCTCCTGGGAGATGCTGGTCTCCCTCAGTTTAGGAGTCAAGGAGGAAGTTGTCTCAGTCTCAATTCTTGTAGTCTTAGAGGATCTAGGTATTGATCTGAAAATCATGGCATCTTCCATGGTGGAGGTGGTAATATATGGAGATGTGACTTTAGATGGCTCTGAGTCAGCTGAGGCAGTGGAATGCAATTCAAATGCT
This sequence comes from Saguinus oedipus, assembly GCA_031835075.1. Taxonomy (NCBI): domain Eukaryota; kingdom Metazoa; phylum Chordata; class Mammalia; order Primates; family Cebidae; genus Saguinus; species Saguinus oedipus. Next base: position 8,497,383 of record CM063187.1, read on the forward strand.
GAACTTGTAGCCCCCACATTGGTCACGGCTATGTTTATGGAAGGATGCGTTGTCTCTATATCTGTGGTGGCTGCTGAAGTGGCCAATATGTCATCCAAAGTGTGGCTCATACTTTGAGGTGAACTGGTTACTTTTTCTAAACTTGTATCTGCCTTGCCTGTGATCTTTATCAGTGAAGAGGTAAGAACTGAGGACATAGGAACAGGAGAGGAGGTGCCGTGCCATTGCAACGTGGAAGCAACAGGAGAAGCTAAGGTTGTGACAAGAACAGGTGCCTGAGAAGAGGGAGAGCTGGCTTCTTCCACAAAGGGAGGGTTTGTCCATGACATGTCCTTGGCCTCACTGTTCATGGAAGTGGTTATTTTTGAGTGGGCAAACCCCTCAGTCACCACTGATGGAGTCCCTGCTGAGGTTTCCAACATTGATGTGTCTAAGGCAATTGGAATCTTTGATGTAGCTTCGGAATACCCTGTCTGGGTAGCGGTCATGTGGGTAGATATTGCCATGGGAGGAGAGTTTGAAAGTCTACTGCTGGTCACTGAAAAAATATCTGGGGACTTTGTTGACTGAGCATGAGTTGGTATAAATGTTGCATCAAAAGAGGAGACTTCTGTTTTGGAGGCTTTAGTATCAGCTCCCACAGACACACTGGAGAGGATGATGTTTGACTCCTGGGTGGTACTGTTCTCTCCTTGTCCAGGATTCAGAAAGGATGTTGGCTCTCCCTCAATGTCTGTGGTCTCAAAATCAGATGTTGATGCAGAAACAAGAGTGTCCTCCATGGTGGAGGCAGGAACCACTGGAGATGTGGTTGTAGATGGTTCTGAGCTAGCTGGGAGAGTGGAATACAATTCATGTGCTGAACTGGTGGTCTCCGTATTGGTAACTGCTTTGTTTATGGAAGGATGAATTTTCTCTATATCTGTGGTAGTTTCCAAAGTGGACAGTATCTCACTTGATGTGTTGTTCAAAGTTTGAGATGAAATGGTCACGGGTTTCACGCTCATGTTCAATTTATCTGTGGTCTTTGTCAGTTCAGAGGTGATAACTGAAGTCATAGAAACAGGAGAGGATGTACTTTGCCCTTGTAGTGTGGAAGTGGCAGGAGGTAAAGTTCTGACCAAGATAGGTGTCAGGGAAGAGGGAGAGCTTGTTTCTGCCACAGAAGGAGGGCTTGTCCATGACACATCCCTGGGACCTTTGCTCATGGGAGTGGTCTTCTCTGATTGCATAAAATCTGGAGTCACAGCCAATGGAGTCTCTGTCAAGTAAGGCATGGTTGATGTGTCCAGGAGGTATGGACCCTGTGTTGCGGCTCCAGTAGAATCTGTTTGGGTGGTGATGGTCACTCCTGAAGAGTCTGTCATAATCAAAGAGGTGGATGGGTTGGTGCTCACATTTGTAAATGTGTTGGTAGAAGTTTTGAAGTGATAAGGGCTTGGGATGGATGTTCTTCTAGAGAAAGTGACTTGTGTCTTGGTGACTTCAGTAGGAGCATCACCAGTAGACACATGGGCAATGACAGTGCTTGTCTGTGTAGCAGAGCTGGTCACTTGGGATGTGCTTCTCTCCTGAAGTCCCGGGTTCAGAGAGGATGCTGTCTCAATCTCTGTGGTCTCGGAGGAGCCAAACATTAATGTGGAAGCAGTGATGTCTCTTATGGTATGGGAGGTAGCCATTGGAGATGTGGCTTCAGATGGCTGTGTATGGACTGGGACAGAAGAATTTTCAGAACTGGTTGCCTCCACATTTATCACTGCTGTGTTTTCAGAAGGATGAATCACCTTTGTATCTCTGGTGGCTTCATAAGTGGATAATGCCTCGCCTGCTGTACTGCCTAAATTGGGAGGTAAACCGGTCCCAGGTTCCAAGCTTATCCTTGACAAATCAGTGGTCTTCCCCAGACCAGAGGTCTGAGACCAGAGAACTGAGGTCACAGGTGGAGCAGAGGAGGGACTGTGTCCTTGTGATGTCAACAAAGTATTGGAAGGTGAGGTTGTGGCATGGATAGGTGTCAGGGAAGAGAAAGAGCTGGTTTCTTCCACAGAGGCAGGGCTTGGCTGTGATGTATCCTCAGGACCTTTGCTGAAGAGAGTGGTCTCCTCTGAGTGTGTAAATCTCTGAGTCATAGCGAGTGGAGTCCCTGCCCAGGAGGCTGTGGCTGATGTGTCCAAGGTAGGTGCACTTAGTGATGTAGTGCCAGGTGGACCCGTTTGCATAGTGAGAGTCATTTGTCCAGATTCTGTCATGGCAGGGAAGTTAGACATCCTGGTGATGGTTTCTGAGGGTCTGTCTGATGACTTCATAGACTGGGCAAGGAATGAGCTGGATATTCTCTCAGAAGAGGAGGTAATTTCTGTTCTAGGTCCCTTGGTGATAGCAGTAGAACCTGGCAAAGAGATAATACTTGTTTGCGTGGTCGAGCTGGTGTCCATGTAAGGGTTGAAGTCCCTCAGTTCAGTAGTCAAGGAGGAATTAGGTTCTGTTCCAGCCCTTGTAGATTCTTGCCATGTGGTTGTTGATATAGAAAAAATGGCTTGTCTCCTGGTGGAGGCAGTAACCACTGGAGACGTGAGCTTGGATGACTCCGAGTGGGCTGGGACAGTGGAATGAGAAGCATGTTTGGAACTTGTGACCCATGGTGTTGTCTCTACTATGTTTATAGAAGGGTGAATTGACTCTTTGTCTGTGGTGGACTTGGAAGGGGCATATGGGCTCTCATATGGGCTGCTTTTCCAATATGAGGATGAAGTAATTGCAGATTCCAAGCTTATATCCAGTGTATCCGAGGTCCTTAATAAACTGGAGGAGCTGGTAACCTTGATGGTCTCTTCCGGATGTGTAGAAGTTGTGGTGGGAAGCTGAGTAGAACTCTGCTCTGCCTTTTTGCTTGTGAGGTCTGGTCTTGAAAAAGTAACTCCAGAGCTCCTTACCATTGCAGTTGGTGTGACTCCACTTGTAATGTCTCCTGTAGAGAAGGGCGGCCGTGAGGTAGTTGGGCTGATCATCATCTCCAAAGTGAGTTCTTGAGGAGTTGTGTCCCCATGGGGAGCTGAGGTAGTGGCTGTGGCTAAAGACACAGATTTCCCAGTGTCCCAATTAAGAGTGGATAGAGAATCAAACAGAAAAGTGGACAGAGGCATATTTGGGTCAGTCTTTGTACTGGCATAATTAGTAGGAGCCATTGAAACAGGCACATCTCCTGTTTCTGTTCTACTGGGAGTCCAATTGGTACTTGAAATGTCAGCAACTGAGGTGCTCTGGATATGAGAAAAATTTGAGATGGGAGTAGACATAGTTGTAACTGAAGGACTCAATGTTATTTTATGTGTATTGCTCTCTGTCTTTATGGCTGAAGCATCAGAGGATGGAGTGACCAGGCTGGTTCCAATGACAGTAATAAGGCCATTGGGAGTAGACATGGAGTCCAATTCAGTGCTTGAGGCTAAGAATGAAGTTGTACGCATTGTAGAAATTGTTCCAGGAGAACTTGCCACTTTCAAGTTTGAAGCCATGTCTGTGACAGTCCAGGAATTTGAGGCAGCTGTGGAGGACCAGGCGGGAGTGTGCTCTGTAGATGTGCTCCTCTCTGTGGTCAGGGTGCTGTCCATGGTACTCACATCCCCTTCTGGGCTGGGTGTAGTCAAGATTGAGTTGGTTCCTATGGTAGTGATGGTGGTGGTGATACCTGGAGTAGGAGCTGTGGCTACACCAGTAATGCTCACTTCTACAGGAGAGGAAGTCTGGGATAGTTGCCCAGCAGTAGGGGCAGTGTCACTAGTCACTACACTTATGATGGCCATTAGAGTCTCAGGTCCTGTTGAAGGGGATGTGACAGATAATGCAGAGCTTGTTTTTCCTCCTGAGGCACTGGTGAGGCTGGTAATGCCTTGGTCTCCAGAGAGCAGAGATACTAGTGAGGGGGTTTGTGCTGTGGAGGTGACGTGTAATGCGTTTGTAACATCAGGAGATGCACCAAGGGTGCTGTCACTCCCAGATGTCTGATGTGACAATGAGCTAGTTGATGAATAAGCCTCATCCACAGATGGACTTGTCTGTTGTTCAGCTGCCACTGTCTTGTTTCTCAGGACAGTGGAGGGAATAGCTGTGGTGCTGACCCATGTCTTGGTTTTAAATTTGGAGTTATCTACCACTGAGCTCACAGAGTTTGGGCTGGTTAGAGGGTCTTCAAAGATATTGGAAGATGTGCTCAGAGAGACATGTGTGTCCACTGTGGTCCCTCCAGTAGAGCCAAGCCACACAGAGAAATCCATTCCAGTGGTCTTTGAAATCAGTTCTGGACTGCTTTGCTGACCAGTTCCCATGGTGCTTCTAGCAGTTGGTGACTCTAGGGAGACAGAGGACATTGTGGCCAGTGACTGCCTGGTCCCTCCTGGAGTTCCAGAATAAAGGTTGGTCCAAGTCTCAGGTGGGGATGGGGAGAGTGAGACCCTGTCTGTATCCACCATATTTTCTATTGGTGACTTGGTTGGTGATGTGGCTCCTGTGGGCAGATGAGAGCGGCTGGTGCTACCACTTCCAAGGTCTGTGGACTGAAGGGTGACTGGTTCCACTGTGGTCTCCATGGGAACAGCTGTTTCTGGAGTCTTCCAAGGAGAATTGCTCACAGTGGACTTGATCACTGGGCTGATGCTGGGTTCCTTGGAGGTCATGGTTTTGAGGGCTGTAGACATTTCTGGGCTTCCTGGGGATGTGCCTGTGATTAGAAAGTGAGTCGGTGGGGTATCTGCAAGTGGTACAGAAGATGAGGCTTTTTTTTGTTTGACACTATCATTATTACCTCCTGAAATTTCAATTAAGACTATTTCCTCCTTCCATGGGAAAGAAAATATTAAGCTTTTCATTCTCACACTTTAAGCCTCTGGATACCAGGGAAATACAGTAAACATTCCAAGGGAGACGGTGAAGTTAGAGCTTTGACCATCTGGCTTGCTCAGGAGAAACTGTCACCTGCAGCTCAGTTTTTCCCCATGCCCCATATCAAAGGGCTCTTTGTATAAGGGAGGATGTGATGAGCCAGGTCTTCACCCATGCAAGAGGCTACCTCTAAACTATTTCCACTTTTCTCTTTGGAGCTTGACCTTGCTAAACCAGTTTCAGCTTAAAACTTTCAGCCTCCTCTAGGAATCCCCAAATCTTAGTTCACTGCAAAGCTACTTCAGGATTTAAGAAGAAAGGGGATGGGGCAGATGAGCTCATTTTTTCTCCTCACCTTCATTTTCTTTCAAATTCATTCTTCCCTCTGAATCCTTTCCCAGTCCTTCAGGTAAATAACAGAAGTGAGAAAAACCTGACATCCCAAGAGTACTCCTGGGGACCTTTTTCACATTTTTTCTAACTTGGCACAGCCAAGGACTTCAATCCATAATCCTTTCCTCTGTAGTAACAAAGGCAACATTTGCCATCTAAAGTTTATCTGTGTCCTCCCTGTGAACACAGCGATGGTCTCTGATTTAGAAAGATCCTTCACTCTGGAGCAGAAGCAAGTACAGAAAGAACTGACTCTGTAGCATTCTCTCCTGCTGAATTACTTCACTATTGATCATGTAAATTAGTAAGCTGAAGCAACAGAAGTGTTCAGTTAATAACATCTATGGGGAAAAAATGATCAATATCCTCCGAGGAGAGTGGCAAGAAATCAAAGAAACCTATTTTAAACCTAGTTTTTGCTGGGTGTGGTAGTGCAAGCCTGTAATCCCAGACTTAGGGAGGCCCAGGTGGATGAATCACTTGAGCCTGAGAGTTTGAGACCAGCCCAAGCAATATAGCAAGACCCATCTCTACAAAAAAGTTTAAGAAACACACACACAATTAGCCAGGCTAATTGGTGGTGGGCACCTGCAGTTCTAGCTGCTGAGGGAGGCTTAGGTTGGAGGATCACTTGAGCCTGGGGAGGCTGAGGCTGCAGTGAGCCATGATCATGCCTGGGCAACAGAGGGAAACCCTATTTCCAAAAAAAAATGCTGTTTAGGCTGGGCACAGTGGCTCACATCTGTAATTCCAGCACTTTGGGAGGCTGAGATGGGAGGATCTCTTGGAGCCAGGAGTTTAAGACCAGCTTGGGCCACATAGTGAGACCCCCATCTCTACAAAAAATAAATAAATAAAACACAATAAGCTGGGCATAGTTCAGGCCTGTAGTCCCAGCTACTCAGGAGGCTGAGGTGAGAGGATAGCTTGAGCCCAGGAATGTGAGGCTGCAGTGAGTACAGGAGTACTGCAGTGAATACACACCACTGTACCCCAAGCTGGGTGACAGAATGACACCCTGTCTCAAAAACAAAAGAAAGATAGAAGGAGAAAAAGGGGAGGGGAGGAGAGGGGAGGAGAGGGGAGGAGAGGGGAAGAGAGGGGAGGGGAGCGGAGGGGAGGAGAGGTGAGGGGGAGGGGGAGAGGAGAGAGAGAAGGGGAGGAGAGGAGAGGAGAGGAAGGAAAAGAAAAGTTGCTATCAACTTACTTATAAAATAATGAAACTGAAGGCTTGTATATTTTTTCTTCCCAGAATCAATAAGCAGCACTTCTAGTTAGCAGCAAGCTATCCTCCGACCTCACTCTTATGAATAGCTGAGACTACAGGACTGTATTATGCCAGCTTATAGGTTTTTAAAAAATTGTTTTTAGAGATGGGGTCTCACTCTTGGCCCAAACTGGCCTTAAGGCTTGGGTGAAAAACATAAAATTAAAAAATATAAAAAAATTTAGGGTGGAGGAATTTCAAAAGAATGAGAACCAAAAAAAAAGGAAGGGAAGGGGAAGGGGAAGGGGAAGGGGAGGAAAAGGAAGGAAAGGAAAGGGAAGGGAAAGGAAGGGAAAGGGAAGGGCTTGGGTGACATTAGCAGAGCAGAAATGGAAACAAGATCTATATTTACCTGCTGGACTGGTCCCTGTCCCCTCTGATAGGGAAGGCCACATGGAATTTCCTTCTGCTGGCTGGCTTGACATCTTTGTGGTGGGCACTAGCATTCCATCAGTTGCTGAAAGAAAAGGGCAATAGGAAGGTTCAGCTCTCCATTATCTCAGAATGCCAGTTTATGCACTTTCTTTTTCCTTCTTTCTTTCTTTTTATTTTTTGGGGGGATGGAGTTTCACTCTTTTTGCCCAGGCTGGAGTGCAGATGGTATGATCTCGGCTTACTGCAACCTCCACCTCCCAGGTTCAAGCAATTCTTCTGCCTCAGCCTTCCAAGTAGCTGGGATTATAATTATGCACCACCACACCTGGCTAATCTTTTGTATTTTTAGTAGAGATTGGGTTTCACCATGTTGGCCAGGCTGGTTTCAAACTCCTGACCTCAGATGATCCACCCTCCTTGGCCTCCCAAAGTGTTGGGATTACAGACATGAGCTAGTGCAATCAGCCTTATACACTTCCTTTACATTGACTGATCTTTCTATTTTGCTTCAACTCAGAGGCTCTAGAGCCCAGTGAGTGAGCTGGACAGCTGCCCAGGTGAACTTCCATCAAAACTTCTAATAGGACATGGTAGAAAACAGACACCAGGCACTGTCATGAGAAAGACTGACAGATCTTAGATGGGAAGGGGTTCATTTTATAAGTAATCACAAATTAAAATGTGACAAGTGGTCAGGCACAGCGGCTCACCTCTGTAATTGCAACACTTTGGTAGGCCTAAGTAGGAGGATCGCTTGAGCCCAGGAGTTTGAGACCAGCCTGAGCAGGATAGCTAGATCCCCATCTCTACAAAATATTTTTTTTAGTTACCTGGGCATGGTGGTGTGCACCTGTAATCTCAGCTCCCCAGGAAGATGAGGCAGGAGAATTGTTTGAACCCAGGAGGTGGAGGTTGTGGTGAGCCAAGATTGCACCACTGTACTCCAGCCTGGGCAACAGAGTAAGACTCCACCTCAAAAAAAGAAGAAAGAAGAAAGAAGAAAAGAAAAGAGAAAAGAATGAAATGTTCCTTAAAGCAACGTGGATGGAGCGGAAGGCCATCATCCTAAGCAAAATAACTCAAAAGCAGAAAATCAAACACTGCACGTTCTCATTTATAAGTGGGAACTAAACAACAGGTACATGTGGACATAAAGACAGAAATAATAGACACTGTCACTCCAAAAGAGGGAGGGGGAGGTGTAAGTAAAGAGAGAGAGTCCTAAAGAATCTAGAGTTGACTAAAGAAAGATCACTATAATATGCTTCAGATAATTTTGGCCCAAAATATGTTAATACACATATATGCTATATGGGGAAGTATCTAAAAGTCAATGTCATCTCAGGGTTTCAGTCAGCTATTTGGTTATTGAATATTTCTAGAAAAATAATGGGTCATTTGAAGACCTAATGATTTGAGTTTTGTTTGGCAGAGTTAATGTTCATATGTTGTTGCTGTGATCATTTAGCTTATACTTCAATTACCGGGGGGCTCTATGAACTGTTTTGTAAATTTGGAGATAGTTACTTTGATGCAGCTGTAGAATAAAACAAGAACACCTAACTAACTAGACTTTCATCTTTCCTTCAAAGCAAGAAATAAAAATAATCATTGCAAAGAAAAAAAAGGGAGGGGGCTGCAGTGAGTACAGTGAGTAATGAGTGAGTACACACCACTGTTCTCCAGCCGGTTAGTGAAGCAACGGTTAAAAACTACTTATTGGATGCAATGTTCTCTATTTGGATGATGGGCTCACTGGAAGCCAAAGCTCACCATTATGCAATATATCCATGTAACAAACCTGCACATATACCCCTGAATCTAAAACTTAAGACAAAGAAAGTTATTATATTGAAATGTTGTTATCAAGATCTTAATAAACAAATGTCATATAATAATAGAGGCAGTTTTCTTACTAACTCATTAAATAAGATCTAATGAAAAGCCTAATAGCAACCATAATGATGAATAAAGTCATACATGATATTGAAAAGTGTCTGCAAGGCCAGGAGTGGTGGCCACGCCTGTAATCCCAGCACTTTGGGAGGCTGAGGCGGGTGGATCACCTGAAGTCAGGAGTTCGAGACCAGCCTGATCAATATGATGAAACCCCATCTCTACTAAAAATACAAAAGTTAGCTGGGCATGGTAGCATGCACCTGTAATCCCAGCTACTCAGGAGGCTGAGACAGGAGAATTGCTTGAACCTGGGAAGAGGAGGTTGCAGTGAGCTGAGATTACACCATTGTACTCCAGCTTGGGAAACAGAGTGAGACTCCATCTAAAAAAAAAAAAGTGCTTGCAACAACTGTAATAGGATATAGAAGTGTCTGGAATTTTTACTGTTAGCAAAGGCACAGGCACTGCTAGGATTAATGTGGTTTGTTTTGCCACCTCTACTCATCAATAAAACAAATGCTAAATTTCAGTTCAAGGTTAGGAAAAATAAAGATGTAATTTACAAATATCACATGTTCTCACTTATAAGTGGGAATTAAACTTTGAGTACACATGGAGAGTGGAGATGTGAGTGGAGTACACATTGAGGGTGGAGACTGAGAGAAGGGAGGGGATTTAAAAAAAAAAACCTACTGATCAGGTACTATGCTTATTACCTGGGTGTTGATGTAATCTGTATCCTAAGCCCCCATGACATGCAATTTACCTATATAACAAACGTGCACATGTTCCCTGAACCTAAAATATTTATATTTTAAATACAAAAGTTCAAAAAATGTTTTAAAAGATGTAATTTATTTCCAGATTCATCCCCAGCACACTTGGGGAAGGAGCAGGGCGTTCTTACTTTCAGCCAAGGAGGTCTTGGCATGTGCTGAAATAGAGCGTGCCCATGTTTCTGGAGAACCCTTTCTCCTGGCTGTGGGATCTGTGGGAGAAGAGACAGGTAGCAAGGATGTTGGGGGCTCGGATGGTTTGAAGGTTACCATCTGTGTTTCAGCTGATGTTCTCTCCTCTTCTGTAGTGGTTTGCCTTGAGGTTATCTCAGGAGGCTCCTCCTGGGACATCTAGCATAGATGTTAGTGAAAGTGTCAGAGTTGAAGTCTGAAGATGTACCAATGTGTTGGGCTGTCTTGCCATGGAGGGCCCAAGAAAGAGTGAAGTCTTTCTGGAGGTGGATGCAGTAGGGGAAAGGAAGCTGGTTTCTTTCTCAGTGGATAGGCTTGTGAGAGAGGAACTAGAACCAGACCTTGCTGCTTGACCTGTGCTGAAGAGACTTGTGAGTTTTGATTCAAGAGAGGTCAATTTCATATCCGATGATACCTTGCTTGGGTCTGGAAAAGGCCTGCTCTCCGAGGCATACCTATGGTCCCCTGTTCCTGAGGTGGAGACTCTGGGTTTATGCCCTGCCATAGAAGGGGAGGCAGATCCCTCAGGGATTTCAGTAAAACCTGTTGGTCTTTGTGGAAGTCATCATCCCTGCTCTTGGGCTTTTTTCTGGAGACCTGGACAGTGGGGAAGATCTGAGTCTGGAATGGTATTCAGGGACTGTCCAGGAGTTGGTAAAGAAGCAGACTTAGTATCCAAACTTCAGACCTCAGAAAAGTCAAAGGTCAAGATGGACTGTGGGATCGCCAAAGTTGGGGGAGCTGTAGTCAGTGATGAAAAGGCTTTTGATGGGCTTGAGGAGGCAGAGACAGGTGTTAGGAGCCCTGACTCAGCCCTGGTGGGCTTCACAGGTATCCCATTGGGTGCTGTTGATTGAGTAGCTGTCGGTCTGTTCCTGGTGATTTCAGACATGGCTATAACCTCACCTAGGCTCATGGTCAGAGGGAGAGAAGAAAATGTTTTGGTTCCAGTTGAGTGAGTGGACCCACTTCTTATTCCTCTAGAGCTGGCCAGACCCCTACTTCCTGCGGTTAGTGGCATCACAGATGCCCTCTCAAGCCCAGCTGATGAGTCCACCAAAGCTGTTGTCTCTGAGTTATCAGAACTCTGACTAAATACAAGGTAACCTGTCATTCCTGCAGGCAAAGTAGCAAGTCCTATGGTGATCAAACCTTTACAGGTTGTGTTCTGTGAAGTAACAATCTTAGAGGAGGAAGTGGGAGGATGGGGTGGACTTTATGCTACTCCTTGGGTAGTGATTCCAGGGATGCTATTATCTGGGTTACTTTCTGTCTTAAGAACCAGTGCATCACCATTTGAGGTCTCTGACATGGTCAGGGTAGTCTCTGGGTTTGTGCTAAGTCTATCAGAAGCTACAGTTACCAGTGGTGTGGAATCAAACGATGTAGCTAATGAACTTGTTGGCTCAGTGGCACTGAGTGGGATGGCTGAAGTGTCCTGTACTAAAGTAAGGAAGGAAGCTCCAGAGAGAGTCCCTATAGATGGAAGTTTAGAAGGCGGTGTGAACACAGATGAAAATAAGATGGTATCTGTGACAGAAATCTTTGAGGTGAGTGTTGTGTCTGAAATCTCAGTGATCACCAAAAGGCTCTCAGGAGTAGCTGAAGTTTCCTAGCTTACTCCAGACGTGGATGTAGTGTGGGTCTGTGGTGAAGAATGAATGGCTTTTCTTTCACTCATAGTGAGAAGACTGGCTTCTGATGTAGCACCGGATCCAGTGACCACTACTGCTGAAAGATGGGGAGTGAAGGCAGTGGCTGGTCCAATATTTGATGCTAGAAGTGAGTGTCTCTCCTGTAGGACTTGTCTTGAGAAAGCCCATGGCAGGTAAGTCAATAGTACTGCCTACACTGGTCCATGTGCCTGGTGCTGGAACAGAAGTGACCATAGAGTTGCTAGAGGTAGGATTTTCCCAGGCAGCTGTGCTGGTGCTGACCACGGTGCTGAAAGTTTCTACTGGACTAGACCAGGCTAGTGGGGCCAAGCTAGTCTTGACAGGGTAGGTGAGTGTAAAGGGTGGTAAAGTGGATGGACAGCCACCCACATTGAAGCCCCCATCAAGAGATTAGGCGTTATTGGAAATAGATGGAGAGGTGGCTGTATTTGTCTCTATTGTAGATATGGGAACCTGGGGTCTATCTGAAGAGAAGAGAGATGGGGAGCAAGTTGCTGTCACTCCTGAGAGGCTAGTGGGACTGATGGAGGCTGTTTTAGTGACATCCATAGTTGGAGAAGCTGTGGGGGTATTGATCAGATCAGAAGAAGAAATGCTATCTGAAGGAAGCTGATTTTTTTTGTCCTTGCCTCAAGGATATCTGAGGTTTTTACTGTAGTTGTATTATCCAGCGAAACTGTGCTAGTCTCTGTGAAATTAGCAGTGAGAACTATGGGAGAAGTGGTTAGAGGAGCAGAGGTGATTGTCCTTCTCTCTCCCAGTGTAATGGAGGAACTGGCTCCTGTGGGTTTTGTGGACATAGTTGAATTGGTCCAATCCCCAGGAGTAGGTGTCACTTTTGAAGTCAACTCAGGAGTGAGAAATAAAATGGTTTTAAGTGAATGGGTTGTCCTTTCTGGGAAATCAGAGATAGTTGTGGCTTCAGTCTCAGGGGAGGAGGAAAAGGAGGCACTGGGAATACGCTCACCCCCATTTGAAGGTGTGACAACTGCATCTGATGCTACTGTGGACAAGCCAGGGGGATCTGCACTGTTTACTGGGATGCTTGTTTCTGTATTAGTAGTTGCATGGGACCACAAAGGGATTGACACTGTCCCTGGATCCTTGCTCATTCTAAAGGAAATCAAGGACTCGGAGATGAGCAGGGATATTGTCCCACTTAATTTGCTCCCTGCTTAAGAGGCTGTGCCTAAACTCGGGTTAGGAGTACTCTCAGATGTAAAACCAGAAGCATCTGATCTAGAAGTTATGGCTGTTGAAAGGGGGGCTTCAGAGCTGATACTTGCCCCTGCAGAAGTCTTAGAAGTACTTGTGCCCAAGGATGCATCAGTGTTCAAAGTACTTGGGGCTGTATTCCGGGGACCATAAGTCTCTGTTTCTGGATTTCTTTGCTTAGAAACAGATGTGGATGCAGCTGAAGAGTGGAAATTCAGTAATGGTTAAACCTGGGTTTGAAACCCCGGGATGAGCTGAGGATGGTGCCTTAGATAAACTGGTACTTGGCCAACTTGTAATAGGGAGAGATATAGTGAGGTCCCATAGCCAGGAAGTGATTTCTGTCCTCTTACTGATTGTGGAATCCAATGATTCAAGTGAGGCTAGAGAACATGGAGAGGATGTGCTGCTTCCAGAACAGACTGAATTCTTATGGGTAGGGGAAGCAGACAGTGGCACAGAGTTGACATATGGACTTGACTGTGTCTGCCCAGAAACTTTTTCTGAAGAAACTGTATGTAGTGGTTGAGTGGACTGTTCAATTGTGCCTGTACTGGTCCAGGCAATTGTTGGTGGAGTGATGGGAGTATGTGTCACTGGTGCATTGATGTCTGGTCCTGAGGTTATGCCTGTAGAAATGACTTCCTCCACTGGAATGGATGAAAAAGGCAACATTAAGCTTATAGCCCTGTTTCCAGGAGTTGAAGTCAAAGTGGTCTCTCCATTAGGAGCTGAGGTCTCAGGTGGGGGACGTATTGAAGAGGACACTTCACTCCTCTCTGTGTAAGTTATGAGTGTGTGAGTGCTGGCTCCACAGATAGGGACTTAGAAGAGGTATTTGAGCTGTTTTCCCATCTGGAGGCTCTAGTGATACCAGTATTCAATGGCCTGTCAGTGCTAAAGTTCCTGTAGAGCTGGTGTGCACCCCATGGCTGAGGTCAGGTGAATCTGTGGTCTTAGTGATGTCTGAGAGTGAGAGAACTCCATGCTGTCACCTCCATTGATAGAGTTGGAGATGGAAGATCCATAGAGGCAGTTCTGGGTTTTTCTTTTTCTGTATTTTCAGTGCTTCTCAAAGCTGTGGACAGAAGGGTAGCTGAGCTGGACTGTGTCCTCGCTGAAGGCTTGGAGATATCTGAGGTCATAACTGTGGCAACCTCCTTGGTCCAAAATGTGCTGCTCCCTATGAATTCTACATCAGGAGTTGGAGGAGATGAGGGTAGATGGATGCTTGTGCTCATCTGGCTTCCTTGAGCAGAGCTGGGTTCAAGAGAAGAGGAGGGTGCTGTATTTCCCTGTGTGCTCAGCCTTGGTCTGCTTCCCTTAATAGAATCTGTGACTCCTTCAGTGGTTGATTCAGGAAGCACAGAGGAAACTTCCTAATGACTGGCTGATGCTTATTCCTGGGGCACTAGTAACTAGGAGTCCCACTGTCCCAGCCATGAAGGCAGTGGCTGTAGCACTTCCTCTTTCCAGTGCCACGTTTGTGGATGTCTCAGTTGGGGAGGATGTTCCTATGGGAAGGTGGGCTGTGCCCAGGGTGACTCCACTACTGCTGCTCCCTGCTGTAGTGGTGTCCATGGGTGGATGGATTAAATGTTTGTTGCACCAGTCTCAATCTCTATGGAGAGTGTGTCTGTAGATGGTTTCCAAAAAGTGGTTGCCTTGAGGTGCTCCTCCCCTGTGTCCTGAGCTCAGGGTCTACTTCAGTAAGATGGGGAGGGGATGCCAAGGCTGGTATAGATGTTTGATCTTTGAGTGACTGTGTCACATGATAGGACTCATCGTTGCATAATGGGTGTCCTGTGCTTGTGTGGAGTGTTCAATCACACTGGTCCACGTGATTGTCAGTGGGGTGATAGAAGCAGTTGTTATGTAGGGGACTGGGCTGGTATGTAATAATGTAGTGCTGCCCATGGAAGAAACTCCTCTCACTGGAATGAATGAAGAGAACAGATTGGAGCCTGTTGACCTCTTTCCAGGAATAGAATCAATGATGGTGCCTCCTTTCGGACCTGAGGTCTCAGGAGATGAATGTGGTGAAGAGGACATTTCACTGTTTTTCATTTCAGGGGGAGTTTCTGAGTGTAAGGAAAGTTTGTGTTTGCTCTTTAATGATTGGAGTTGTAGACTGAAGAAACAGGAGCGGCTTACCCTCCTCCTCTGCAGTGCTGACTGGTCCCTTTCTCAGAGATGTGAAGTGAAGTGTATGTGAGCTGGCTCCCATACTTGCTGTGGGTTTTGATGTGTGTGAAGCCATTCTTGATGTAGACATCTGACTTTTATATGTGCTGGTCCCTGTGACTTCACCATGGTCCGGTGAAAGAGTAAAGCTCTCTGCAACAGAGCTGGGTTCAGGTGAGGTGGGAGTCCCTGTTGTCTGTGGAGTTAGTACAGAGCCAGTTATCTCTGTGGAATGTGTGATTCCTCCTGAGGTTGTGTGTGGGAGGTCAGAAGGAGTGGTCTCAAATGATTGACTTGTCATCAATGCACAAACAGAGCTAGGGACTGCTGTGCTCTCACTTGGGATAGTGGAGACCACAGCATTTAATGTAGCCGATATCATTCTTGTAGATGCCTTAACTGGTGATGTGCTTCCTGGGGTCAAGCTGCTTCTACTTTTGCTACCCGCTGCTGTTGTGGTTTCTATGGGAAGAATGTGCTGAATGGTGGTTGGCTGATGTGTAGAAGTTTTCCAGAGAGCAATTCCCTCAGAGATGCTTCCCACTGTTGATCTGCCTCTTAAATTCATCTCAGTATCAGAAGCAGAGGAGGCCAAGGAGGTAGGTGATTTTTGTCTCTGCTCTAGGATTTATACCTGCAGAACTCGTATTCCACAGATGAGTTGACTGTTCAACTGGACCCTAATGGCTGGACCCAGTGGCTCCTGTTGATATGGTTGGAACAGGGGTTCCAGGGAAGACCCAACACCCAGGGGCAGTGGATCTGGTGTCTGCTGCTGCAGAGATGTCTGTGTTAATGACCGTTCCTACTGAGATAGGTGTTGAAACCAGAGTTGAGCTAGTTGCCAAGGTGTCAGGTGTGGGATTGCCAAAATTTGGGGCTGAGGTGCTACCCCAGATAGTTTTGCCTCCAGCTTTATGGATCTCCACTGAGGCCTTGGACAGAGAGGTTGCAGTCTCCTTGGATCTGGTTTCTGAACTCATGGTGGACCCCACAGAAGGCAAGTGGATAGATGAGATGGGGTTGAGATGAGATGAGATGGTTGTCCCCTCTGAAACACTTGTAATATAACCTCGATGATGTCTGCACTCTCTGACAAATTAGAAGCCACATGTTTAGAGGAACTAGTGAGTGCCCTGGGACTGATGCTGGATACATCTGTGGCCTCACTGGAGGTGCTGGGAGTGCAACCTCTGTTAAGGGAAATGAAGATGGAAGGTCCCTGGAGGTAGCTTCACCTTTTTCTGTTTTAGCATTTAGAGGCTTGTATTCAGAATAGAAGAAGAAAGGACAGAGGAGGACAACTCAGTCTGTGCTGTGGCCTCAGATGTGTCTGAAGTCATACCTGGGGAAACTCTCTGGGCCCAGACCCTGATGGTCTCAGTGGCTGCACTATTAAGAGCTGAAGAAGATGAGGACAGAGGGATTCGAGTACTTCCCTGGGTTCATCCAACAGAGCCAGGATTAAAAGAGGGTTAAGCGTCACTCTCCTGTGTGCTCAATGTGGGGCTGCCTCTGTCCTTGGATTCTGTGACTCCTCTAGAAGTTGGCTCAGGGAGGGCAGAGGAAACTGTTGCAAATGATTGTCTTGCCCATCTTGGAACACTTGATCCCAGGGCAGTAGTGGAGGTAGAAAGTAGGAGAGTTTCCATATCCGTAATTGTATTTATGGATGTCTTAGCTAGAGCCTTGGTCACTGCAGGAAGTTGGGTTGGGTCTACTGCTACTGTCTCCTCTCATTGTGGTCTTTATGAAGGAGGTAGATTGAAAGATGTCTAGTCCAGTTGTGGCCCCTGTGGATGTCTCCTTGGAAGAAGTTCCTTCTAGAATGCTGGTCATTGGATGGTGACCCCAGGGACCACCAGAGTAGCATGAGGAAGGGAAGAAGAGGCTGGAACCATGGTTGATTTTGGGGGAGACTGTCTCCCCTCCAGGACCTGTCTTTTCTGAATCTGTGTTTTGGATCTCAGTGCTGGCCAATGATGTCATTATGGCAGAGATAGGAGTAGATATTCTCAGAACATCAGAGACTCCAGGAACACGTTCACTGGGTCCTGTTCTTTGGGGGCTGTCTATGACTCCGAGCAATTCCACTGGGATGGATGGCAAGGCTGAAGTCAGGCTCCTTGTCCTACTGTCAGTAGTAGCAAAGCCCCAGGTGAGATCCAAAGAGCCACCCCAGGTTGTCTCTCTTGATGGTATTGACATACTCACTGAGGTTCCAGATTCAGAGTTGGTCTCACCTGTTTTGCTTATGGACACAGGAGTGACAGGCACCAGAGAGGGAGAGGGGACAGAAGAAGTAGTCCTGGTGAAGCTGGTGGCTTCAGGACTCATTGATAGATGAGAGTTCAGAGGATTGGATAGGCTGGCATGTGTTTGAATGCTCATGTTGGGTCTATCTGAGGTCCCAAATCTCCCTCTCCAAATCCATCAGCAGAAGGAAGGGACATGAAGAGGAGATGCTGAGGAAGAAACCACCCCTTGATGTCCCTTCTGCTGATGGATTTAGAGATGGAGGATTTAGAGTGGCAGATGTATTGTCCTCTGTTTCTGAGCTGGTAACACTATTGCTCAAAGAGATGGTAGGAAGAACAACTGAGCTGTACTCTGCCCTTGCTGTGACTTCATGTGTGCACAAGGCCATGCTTGTGGTGGCTTTCCTGGTAGCTGATGTGTTAGCTCCTGCAATAAGAATAGAAGGAGATGAGACCACAGGGATCCGAGTGTCAACCTTAGAACTTGTCTCTGGGGATAAAGACAGAGCTGAAGTCCCTTGTGGAATCACAGTGGCTGTGTTGAGTCCTGCCCCAAAATCTATGGTTACTTTAGGAGCTGACTCAGGAAAGATGGAGAAAACTGTCGCATGTGATTGGTCAGTTCTTTCTAGAATGCTTCCCTCAAGGCTGGCCTTATTCTTACCTGGAAAGGTAAAAAATGGGACCATTTCTGTATCCACTTATGTCCATAGACCTCTCCTGGGATCCAGGTTCCTTTAGGTGAGTGAGTGGGACCCAAGATGCCGTTAACATTGGTACCAGCTGCAGAAGTGGAGTTTACAAAAGTGGCCATTCAGAAGATAGATGTGGCAGTTTTAGCCTTCCTGTTGGCAGTTACTGGAGCTGTCTATCTGAGGGAAATCCCCTCCTCATATTGATCCCTAACGTGAAAAGCACCCTTGTAGCTTCCAAATGTGGAAAATATTTGCAGGATAGTCAAATCACTGGGCTTCTGCTGGGCAATCCTGCCACTATAATGGGTAGTTGTTGAAAGAGGAACAGGATGCAGGGAAGACCTCCTGACTATTCCCAATTTCTCATGGAACATAGATTAGGACTTCAAAGCTTCCCCTACTGAATGAAATCTAGAGATGATGCTTCATTCCCAGAATGCTGTCTTCCCATACCAGGCTGTCAATTTTGAGGATGTAAATGATGATCAAGGAACTTCTATCCTATCCATGAGTAGCAATGCTTGCTGGCTGCCTTTCAGAGTAACTCTCAAGCACAGAATTACTCATGAAGAGAGATTTTCAAATTGCAAACTGCAAAAGTCCTCATCCAAGGCACAGTCTGATACAACAAGGAGCCTCTAAGAGTGCAAAGGGACTTTTCTTGGTTTTTATCCTTTTACTAAAGATCAGTTGAGTACCAAATCAATATGTCTGACTGCGTGACTTATTGGATGGACTAATAAATGAATGAAGAGAACTTCAGGGTTTCTCCACCCTCATCAAAGATCTAATTTGGATGAGATGATCACACAGCATATTCTCCTCATATATTACTTGTGAGACCAAGGAGAGAAATCAAGATGGCAGCTACTTTTCCATCTACCAGGAAACAAGCTCACTTAAGGCAACCAATCATTCTGCTCATAATAAACATGTGAAAAAAATGTCACCAGGACAGGTTCAATCAGAATTACAAAGAGGAAGTAAGGATGAGACATCCTCATACCTGTTGTAGTGGCAGGTGACCTGGGTTCTAGAGAATCACTTGTTGACCACAGAATGAGACTCTTAGCTGTTGAGCTTGGGGTCCTGCTGGAAGGCTCCACACTCCCAACAGTCCCTGTTGGAAAAGATGAAGAAGGTGATGTGATCAGTCATTTCAGAGAAAAGAGGTAGACACAGAGATCACATACTTCTCTTCTCACCATTCTTACTAAGCAACATCTTCAACCAAGGATATTTAGGGGAGCTCCTGGTTTCATATTCATGGTGGGCTGGTTCCAACTATCAATTAGGGAGAATGGCAAAAGGATGATAAAAATAGGTCACCCTATGAAGAAGTTGCAAATCCTAAATACAGAATGGTATTATACTATATGATCTGTTAAATTTCACTTCTCCTTGTATATCCAGAACAAGAGCAAGGACTTGAATAAATCATTGGTTTTTATACAAATGTTTATGGCACCATTATTCACAATAATCAAAATGTCCGTTTATGTATGAGTATATGAACAAAATGTGATATATTTATACAATGGCATATCTATTATTGAGCTTTAAAAAGGAAATAAATTCTGGTACATGCTACAACGTGATGAACCTTGAAGACGTTATGCCAAGTAAAATAAGTCAAACACAAAAGGGCAAATATTATTTGATTCCACTTCTATGAGACACCTGGAATAGTTAAATTCATAGAGACAAAGTGGTATAGTGGTTTCCAGGTGCTTGGGGGAGGGAAAAATGGGGAGTCATTGTTTAACGCGTATAGAATTTTAGTTAGGGATGATGAAAAATGTCTTGAGATTGATGGTGGTAACGATTACACAACAGTGTGAATGCAACTAGTGTCACTCAATTGTACCCTTAAAATAGTTAAAGTGGTGGTAAGTTTTATGAGCGATATATTTTACCACAATTTAAAAAGTTTTTTTTTAATGTGGTATTCCTTAAGGATGGCTACAAACCAGGATGTGGATCTGTGCTCCGGTAACTATGGACAAATGCAGGTGACTTCTACAGTAAACTAAGAAACCACACACAGGGAATAGCAGTGGCCACCCTGGCCAGTTAGACATCTCCCATCATCTAGAATTCTGAAGCAGTATGAATAAGAGACTTTGTGAAACAAAGCGAAAGATTCCTCACCATCACCAATGATTACCCAACCAAAGACCAGAAACCCATTTCCAAGAAGGTAGAATCATCAGGTCCTTACTTGTGAATGAAAGTGAGCTGTCAAGATGAGGAGCATAGGTGCTTTCTGACCCAGTAGTCTGACTTTTATTGGTTGTAGCCTCTGCCAGTGGAGAAGTGGGTATCCAGCGGGGGCCACTGCCAGCCTCAAAGGAGGTGGATGCTCCTGATGAAGTTTTGGCTGAGCCAGTCTCCACTTCAGGGCTAGTGTGCTCCAACTCTGGGCTTCCTGAGGAGGAAATGGCCTCAGCAGTGTGGCTTGTCTGTGCCAGAAGGTTGGCAAATGCTGATGAAGAGATCCAGGTTGAGACTGTGGAATCCAGGGAAGATGCCCTGGGACCTTCTCTGGTGGACAGATCAAAAGAAGCAGGACTGTTGTGAATGATAGAGGACATGTGCATGGAGGAACTTATTTCACCTTCAGAAGAGGAGCTGGACCACGAGGTGGTTGAGCTTGTTCCTGCATCCTCTTCAGTGCCCATGGAAGATGTGATCCCAGAGAGAGCCATGGGAGATGTTGTGCCTAGTAGTCCAAGGGCCAAAGAGGAAATTGACACTTTCTCAGTCGACATTTCCTTAACTTTAGGGAAGAATAAAGTAGAACCTGCAGTTTCACCCTCTGTCGGGGGAACAACCAATGAAGTGGTTCTATCAGGGGAAACAGAGGAGGCTGAAGAAGGAAATCCTGACCCAACCCTTCTCATGGTCACTGATGACTCTGACCAGGGGTCGCTTTGCCTCCTGGAAGTGGTTGCTTCAGAGGAAACTGAGGCCCCAGCAGTGCTTGAGGTCAGAGGCATAGATGAATTCCATTCAGCAAAACTTGTTCCCAAATCTACTCCGGGTTTTCCATAGCCAGACGTCTGTGTGACCCCGCTGTTGGTTTCCGTAGAGCTGAAAACGGCAGCAAGACTTTGCACCTCTGTTGACCACCCTGGAGAAGAGGTTGTAGCATCCTGAGATACAGAGTTGACCGGTGTTGTTGCCTCTGATACGAGTCTCCTCCTGGTTGAATGGGGACTTTGTAGCAAAGCAATCGGTACTGCTGAGGATGTGGGTTCTGCAGATGGGAGAGTAGAGGTTGGAAGAGGTGATGAACTCTTCTTGGCTTCTGTGCTGGGGAAGCCTGGAATCCTAGATTCAGGTACCTCAGTGCTGTATCTAGCGTCTGAGGATGTGACACCTGTGGTTGCAGTGTCTGTGGATGAATACATTAATGAGGTAGATGGATGTGGTTCTGGACCCATGCTGGCTTCCTGGGAGACTATGACTGAGAAAGGAGTTAAGTCCCCAGTTGTGCCCAAACTCCTGAATCCTAGATGCTGATTCAACATGGTTGAACCTGTATTTTCAATGGCACTGGTATCTGACTTTGAAAGTTCATGAGAAGGTGTGGACACAGGTGGAAAAATAGCAGATGTTCTCATGGGTGAACCTGGACTTGAAATGTCAAGATCTGTTGAAGCCATTTCTTCTGTCAAACTGGTACTCCGCCTTGTTGCCATAGGGAGAGTGCTTGTGGTCTGCTCACTGGTGATGAGGACCATGGGTTCCTCTGGGACATCAGAAGTCAGTTCCAATGTTCTGCTTCCAATAGTAGGGGATGTAGAGATTACTACAGAGACAGGTCCTGGGGTTGACTGTGTCTCAAATCCAGGTGATTTTTCTGCCAAATTTGTGTGATGTGATTGAGTGGAGTATTCAATTGTGTCATTGTTGGTCCATGCTTTTGTGGCTGGGTTGGTGAGACTGGGTGGACTTGAGATTTTAGGACTTCCAGAGTAAGCAGCTGGGCTGGTGGACTCTGTCTTTGGATGATTGTCTGTGGTTCTGAGCATCCTCACTGAGTGGGGTGTAGAGACCTGAGCTGAACTTATATCCCTAGGATCCGTAGTGGTGATATAGTTGGTGGGCGACAAGGTACTACTAGTGTTAGCCTCTCCAGGAGCTGTCATCTCAGGTGAGGACCCAGAAGAGTAAGCAATTTTATTTTTCTCCATTCTGGCTGTTGATACATGAATGTTGGTCTCTACTGAGGGGAAGGTGAGAGGTGTATAAGAGCCAGTTTTTACTACTGAAGCTATGGGGAGGTTGATGGTGCTAGGACTTTCTGAACTAGTGTGCACTCCGAGGTGGATGCTGGGTGTGTTTGTTGATTCAGGGTAGGTGCTGAGGGTCGGGAGTCCCCCTTCTGATGCCTCTATTGATGTGGCTGGAGAAGGAGAGTCCAAGGGAACCAGGGTACTTTTCCCCATGGCAGCACTTGTTGGAATATTACTTGGTGTCAAGGAAGTCATGGAAAGTAAGTCAGGTGTATTCCATTGACTCATTTCAACTGTGTCCTTTGTCATGCTTGTGGTGACTCTCTGGGTTGAAAAAGTGGAGCTCATTGTGACTTTGGGAGTAGGAGCAGGAGGAGATGTGACTTTGAGAGTAGGAGCTGAAGGAGATGAGGACAAAATGCCAAGCCCGGTGCTTCTAGCAGAGCCATGCTCAGGAGACGGAGGGTGGGTTGCAGTCATTTGTGGAGTTGAAGCTGAGCTGCTTCCATCTCTAGGTATTGTAATTTCTCCAGATGTTAAATGATAGAAGTCATCAGAAAATGTGCCAACCAATTGGCTTGTCCTTCCTGAAGCGCTTGAGCCAGCAGCATCCATAGACTGAGATGGAGAGACTGACATTGAGACACTTTCTTTGGCCATGGCAAAATCGGTAGATGTCTCAGAGGAAGCTGTGGTTCCAATGGGCAAGTGGGTTGTGGCCAATCTTCTTCCAGTAATGTAGCCCTTTACAATTGGGATGTTGGTAGAAGCCATAGCATAAACAGTGCCTGCGCCATGTGTGTTCTCTGTTGTGAGCATGGCTGTTGATAGTTCCCTGACAGAAGCTGCTTCCATGGAACCAGTTGCTGGAGAAGTGAACACACTGGTTGATGCTGAGAGTCTCTCCATTTTCATGCTAGGACTTGTCTCCACCCACTGTGTGTGCTGGGGTTCACTAAAGTGCTGAGCTGTGCTTTCACTGGTCCATGAGGTTGCTGGTGAGATGCTGGAAGTGGTTGCCCTCAGGGTGTCAGAGCTCCCATGAGCAGCTGTACTGGAACTCTGCCTCCCAGAGGTGCTGCCCGTCGGGCTGAGCTCTCTTGTTGGGTGGGATAAAGAGACCAGAGATGGACTTCTGATCTTCCTGTCAAGGGTGGTAAAATTTGGAGTGCGGCCCAAAGTGGCAGTCATTTCAGTCTCCTTTCCAGGAGCAGAGGTCTCAAGTGGAGTCATAAATGCATTCAAATTTCCTTCTGTTTCCTTTCTATGTGTGGAGTAATGGGTGTTGGTCTCCTCTGAGACTAAAGTGGTAGATAGAGATGTGGTTGTCAGCACTGAATTGCTGGTGCCACCGCGGGCACCTGGACTCCCTGACCGTTCTGAAGCCAAAGTCTTGGTTGTGTGGGTGCTGGGTATATCCGTGGTCTCAGTGAAGGCACGGGAGGTAGGGACACTCTCTGCTGTCTGCTCTGTGGATGTAGATGGAGTCCCCAGAGAAGAAATTGTACTTCCGACCCTTTCCGCGCTTGTTTCTGCATTGCTTAGTGTCATGGAAAAAGGGATCTCTGAGTAGGGCATTGTGCTGGTTCTGGCCTCAGGCATCCCAGGAGACATAGGGGAGGTGACACTCTGGCTGGAGAATATGCTGGTCTCTGAAATTTTATTATCAAAAACTGAAGCAGATGACAGCAAAGGCGCACTGGTACTTATTCTGCTGTGTCCTGGGGAGCCAGGTTCAGGAGAGGAGAAGGGATATTCAGTGGTTGATGGAGTCAGTTCCAGGCTTGTTCCAGCTCTGGAATTTAGGGTCCCTCTAGGTGACAAGTCAAGAAAGGAAGAAGAAACTGTCCCAAATGATGGGTTTGTCCTTCCTGGAGTATGTGGGTCCGTAACTGTGGTCTCAACTGGAGTCGTAGACACTGGGACACTTTCCTTGGATGCAGTCGAATCTGCAAATGTCTTCATTAGAGATGTGATTTTTGCAGGAATATATCTTGTGTCCCAGGGGGTCCCTGTGCTGTCACCTTTGGTTGTTGAGGTCTCAGTGGGGGCTGTGTACCTTTCAGTGACTGGGCCTCTTGTGGTCTCTACAATGAGTGTGTGCGTTGACGCTTCTTCGGTAAAATTTCCTTCTGTGGAACTGGTCCTGGTGCTTGGGGAACTCAATCCTGAGACCATGCTTGTAGCAAGGGAGTTCCCAGAGGGAGTTCCACTGACCTGGGGACTCGGTGATGGGCTGGTTCTTTGCTCAGAGTATGTAATTCCTCTAGAGGTTGACTCAGAGAGAACAGAGGACATCACGCCCAAAGACTGGGTGGTTCTTCCCCCAACCGAAGATGCAGGACTGGCCAAGGTCTTAGCTGGGGAAGTAAAGGGCAGAGTATGTTCCATCCCCACAATCACACCTGTAGGTGTCTCATGTGACAAGGTGGCTCCTGTCAGCCCTGAACCTATTTCTGGTGTGGCTTTAGTGTTGCTGCTCCCTGCCATCCACGAGTGGGTGGGAGAAGGTGACCCAGGAAGGCCTGTGGGTTTCAGCATGGGTGGGTCAACATTTGCCTCTAGATGGAGGTCTAAGAACAATCCCTTCAGAGAATGTGGCCTCTGCAGAGCTCCTGGGCTCCCTGAAACTCCAAAATTTCTCAGGGTGGGAGATGTGGCTGGGGTCCCTGCATTTCTCCTGGGAAAACCTGTGTCTAGAAGAGCTGCTGTATGTATGGGAGGTTGGGGGAATTGTGCAACCCAGCTGATTGAGAAGACCAAATCTCAGTGAGAGAAAGGAAAGGATAGTACAACCACAGACAGTTTCCTAAAATAAACAACTGACAATCTCAGTTCTTCCCTGCAAGCTTTTTTCTTTTTTTTTTTTTTTGTTTTGTTTTTTTTGAGACAGAGTCTGATTCTGTTGCCAGGCTGGAGTACAGTGACAAGATCTTGGCTCACTGCAACCTGTGCCTCCTGGGTTCAAGCAATTCTCCTGTCTCAGTTTCCTGAGTATCTGGGACTACAGGTGCACACCACCACGCTTGGCTAATTTTTTTTTTTTTTTTTTTTTTTTTTGAGACAGAGTCTCGGTCTGTTGCCAGGCGCCACGCTGGAGTGCAGTGGCACAATCTCATCTCACTGCAACCTCCACCTCCCGGGTTCAAGCGATTCTCCTGCCTCAGCCTCCCAAGTAGCTGGGACTACAGGCGCACGCCACCACACCCAGCTAATTTTTGTATTTTTAGTAGAGACAGGGTTTCACCATGTTGGCCAGGATGGTCTCAATCTCTTGACCTGGTGATCTTCCCGCCTCGGCCTCCCAAAGTGCAGGGATTACAGGCTTGAGCCACCGCGCCCGGCCTAATTTTTATATTTTTAGTAAAGACAGGGTTTCACCATGTTGGCTAGGATGGTCTCCATCTCCTGACCTCATAATCCACCCATTTCGGCCTCCCTAAAATGCTGGGATTACAGGTGTGAGCCACCATGCCCAGCCAGAGTCATGAGATTTTTAATGAAGAGCAACTTCCGCTGATTCCTGAGTGTGCATCTGTGGGCGCCTGCTCTGATCTGAACAGAAGTACTGTGTCTTTTCTGACCTCCACTTCTCAATTCAAGAGCCTCTCGGGTTCAAGCGATTCTCCTGCCTCAGCCTCCCAAGTAGCTGAGATTACAGGTGTGCGCCACCACACCCAGCTAATTTTTCATATTTTTAGTAGGGACGGGGTTTCACCATGTTGGCCAGGATGGTCTCAATCTCTTGACCTGGTGATCTTCCCGCCTCGGCCTCCCAAAGTGCTAGGATTACAAGTGCAAGCCACCACACCTGGTCTTTTGCCCACTTTTTAATGGTTTTTGTTGTTGCTGTTGTTGTTTTCTTATAAATTCATTTAAGTTTCTTATAGATGCTGGATATTAGATCTTTGTCAGCTGTAGAGTTTGCAAAACTTTTCTCCCATTCTATAGGTTGCCTGTTTACTCTGTTGATAGTTTTTGTTGTTGTGCAGAAGCTCTTTAGTTTAACTAGGGGCCTATTGGAGGGTTGGGGGGTAGAGGGAAAGGATCAGGAAAAGTAACTAACGGATACTACCATTAATATCTGAGTGATGAAATAATCTGTAAAACAAAGCCCGATGACAAAAGTTTACCTATATGGCTGCACATATACCCCTAAACTTAAAATAAAAGCTAAATTTAAAAACGATAATAAAAGCCTTCTGGTCCCAAATAGAACTTAAATGCAAAAAAGTGCTATGAGACATATGCATGATTAGCTCACTCTTCTTCTGAATTAAGAATTCCTTCCAAGAGAGTTCTGAGGTGGGCAGATTACTTGAGGTCAGGAGTTCAAGGCCAGCCTGGCCAACATGGTGAAACTCCGTCTCTACCAAAAAATACAAAAATTAGCCAGGTGTGGTGATGGGTACCTGTAATCCCAGCTACTCAGGAGGCTGAGGTACGAAAATTGCTTTTTCCCCCACTCTGACTTTCTTTTAACAGCAGAAAATCACTTGAACCTAGGAGGCAGAGGTTGCAGTGAGCAGAGATTGTGCCACTGCATTCCAGCCTGAGTGACAGAATGAGACCCTGTCTCAAAAAAAAACAAAACAAAAAAAAACAGGGGTTATAGGCTGGGCTTTCTGTTCCCCAACTACTCTGGAATGGAATCTCAAAACAAGATAAAGATTAGAATTGCATACTTGTACATGGTCATAAAGCTACAGGTTAAATTAAAAGTTAGGGGGCCCTGTAGCTGGGGAGCAAACTCCAACACAGGCATCCCTTTCATTTCCCTTTATGGAAAAGATCAAAATGTTAGTCTCCAAAGAGACTAACAAAGCTCCGGGAGACCATAGCAATGTGAAGGAGATGAGATTGGAGCTTACCAGCAGGACCGATTGTTGATTTTTCCACCAGAGGGCTGCCTGTTGGCCGCACTGAGGTTCCATGTGGGGATGCCGAACTCTCCCTAGGCTTGTGAGTTCCTATGAGAGAAGAGGATGGAAACAGCACCTAAGCAAGGAAGCTCAGAACAGAGCACAATGGTTCACACCTGTAATCCCAGCTCTTTGGGATGCTCAGCAGGAGGATCATTTGAGACCAGGGATTCAAATCCAGCCTGGGCAATATAGCAAGACCCCATCTTTAACAACTTTTTTTTTAAATTAGCCAGGTGTGGTGGTGCTCGCCTGTGGTCCCAGCTACTCAGGAGGCTGGGGTTGGAGGATCACTTGAACCAGGGAGGTCGAGGCTGCAATGAGCTATGATTGCACTACTGTTGCCTGGGCTGCAGAGTGAGACCAACAAAGAAAGAAAGAGGGGGTAGGGGAAGGAGAGAGAAAGAGAAAGGAAGGGAGAAGAAAGAAAAAGAAGGAAGGAAGGAAGGAAACAGAGAGAAAGAAAGAGAGAGAGAAAGAAAAAGAGAAGGGAAGGGAGAAGGAAGGAAAGGAAAGGAAAGGAAAGAAAGAAAGAGAGAGAAAGAAAGAAAGAGAGAAGGGAAGGGAGAAGGAAAGAAAGAAAGAAAAAGGAAGGATGGATGGATGGAAGGAAGGAAACAGAAAGAAAGCAAGAAAAAGAGAGAGAAGGCAAGGGAGAAGGAAAGAAAGAAAAGGGAAGGAAGGAAGGATGGAAGGAAGGAAGGAAGGATGGAAGGAAGGAAGGAAGGAAGGAAGGAAGGAAGGAAGGAAGGAAGGAAGGAAGGAAATAATCTCCGAAGGAAGGCATATGAGGAAAATCTACTATTTATACATTTTGTTGACCATTCTGTTTCCAAGTGAAATATTCCTCATCCTTGAGCTCAAGACTAGCTTGGGCAACATAGTGAGATCCATGTCTACAAAATTAAAAACAAAAAATTAGCTGTGCATAGTGGTGCATCCTTGTGGTCCCAGCTACTTTGGGGAGCTGAAGTGGGAGGATCTGCTTGAGCCTGGGGAGATCAAGGCTGCAGTGAGTTGTGATTGCACCGCTGCACTCCAGCTTGGGTAACAGAGGGAGACCCTATGTCAAAAAGGTGCAAGAAGAAGAGGAGAAGGAGGAAGAGGAAGAAGGAGAAGGGGGGAAGAAAGAAAGAGAAAGGGAGGGAGGGACAGAAGGAAAGAAAGAAAAAATGAACAAAGAAAATACACTCTAGTAAAATACTACTCATAGAGGGAGATCACATCAAACTTCTGTTCCATGGATGATCTATGTTCTAATACTTAATGGAGTACAGGTCAAAGGAAACCAGAACTAGGAAACTAGGGATTCTGAGAGAAGGTGTCAGATGCTGAAGACGTGTTCTCTCTGATGGAGCTCATCATGGGAGCAACAAGAATGAGAAGGGAAACCCTTGAGTGAAAGATTCTCAAAGTTCTCTGGGCATGGTGGATAGGTCTGGACTTTGAAGAAAGCATTATTTGGCCAGGTGCGGTGGCTCATGACGGTAATACCAGAACTTTGGGAGGCCGAGGCGGGCAAATCACATGAGGTCAGGAGTTCAAGACCAGCCTGGCCAATATGGTGAAACCCTGTCTCTACTAAAAATACAAAAATTACCCTGGCATGGTGGCAGGCACCTGTAATCCCAGCTACTCGGAGGCTGAGGCAGAAGAGTCGCTTAAACCCAGGAGGCTGAGATTGCAGTGAGCTGAGATTGTGCCATTGCACTCCAGCCCGGGAAACAGAGCAAGACTCAGTCTCTAAATAAATAAATAATAATGGTTGGGTGTGGTGGCTTTTGCCTGTAATTCCAGAACTTTGGGAGGCCAAGGCAGGAGAGTCACCTGAGGTCGGGAGTTCGTGACCAGCCTGACCAGCAGGTTTTAGTAGAAACCTTGTCTCTACTAAAAAATACAAAAAATTAGCCTGGCATGGTGGTGCATGTCTGTTGTCCCAGCTACCCAGGAGGCTGAGGCAGGAAAATCTCTAGAATTCGGGAGGTGGAGTTTGTGATGAGCCCAGATCGTGCCATTGCACTACAGCCTGGGAAACAAGAGTGAAACACCACCTCAAATAATAATAATAAATTAGCTGGGTGTGGTCGTGCCGTATGATCCCAGCTACTTAGGAGGCTAAGGTGGGAGGATTGCTTGAAGCTGGGAGGCAGAGGCTGCAATGAGCTGAGATGGCACCTTTGCACTCCAGCCTGGGTGACACAGCAAGACTCCATCTCAAAAAAAAAAAAAAAAATACATTGTGGGGATGGACCACACCTTTTGTATCCATTTATCTGCTGATGGACATTTGAATGGTTTCCACATCTGGGGCATTGTAAATAATGCTGCTATGAGCTCTGGTGTATAAATATCTGCTTGAGCCTCTGCTTTCAATTCTTTTGAATCTATACCCAAAAGTAGGATTGCTGGATCATCTGGTAATTTTATTTCTAATTTCTTTTTTAGGAAGACCCATGTTCTTTTGTGGCACCATTTGCATTCCCGCCCACAGTGCTCAAGTGTTCTAATTTCTGCACATCCTCAGTAGCATTTACTGTAATATGTTTCTGGTTTTCTCTGTTGCTTTGTTTGTTTTTGTAACAGCCACCCTAATGGATGTGAAACTTACAGTTCTCATATGGTGAACAATCTGTCCCTTCAGCAGTCACACTTAACTAGTTAATAGAAATTGCATTCACATAGGATGCACATCGATTTTTTAGAAATAATTCCAGTTTAGGCTGGGTGCGGTGGCTCACACCTGTAATCCCAGCACTTTGGGAGGCCGAGGTCGGTGGATCATGAGGCCAGGAGTTCAAGACCAGCCTAGCCACGATGGTGAAACCCCGTCTCTACTAAAAATACAAGAATTAGCCAGGTGTGATGGAGGGGTTCCTGCAACCCCAGCTACTTGGGAGGCTGAGGCAGGAGAATTGTTTGAACCCAGGAGGTGGAGGTTGCAGTGAGCTGAGATGGCGCCAATGCATTCTAACTTGTGTGACAGAGCAAGACTCTGTCTCAAATAAAAAAGAAAGAAAGAGAAAGAAAGGAAAGAAAGAAGGGAAAGAGAAAAAGAAAGAAAGAAAAAGAGAGAAAGAAAGAAAGAAAGAATTCCTTGGTTGCTTCTTTACTAGTGAGTGTAGCAAAAAAAAGAAAAGAAAAGAAAGAAAGAATTCCAGCTTTCCCCAGGGGTAGGAAGAGGGGCTTTACTATGTGTCACTGGCACCCACCCTCCTATTTCTGACAACCAAAAATGCCTCCAGATAGGACCAATGTCTCCTGGAAGACAAAATCACATTCAGTTGATAACCACTGTTTGGAGGCATCGTCTACTTTAATTCAGATTTTACAGTTACTCAGTCACATAGGGCATTTATTTCCAAGACACTGGAGGCTCAGAGAGGGTGTTTCTTTTTTTTACCCAGAAAGTAGCAGAGGTGGGATTTGAACCCAGGCTGCCCAATACCAGTGTTTCCTCTTTTAACTACTCTGTTGTGCTGCTTTAACGTCATCATAGAATCGCTTGAACCCGGGAGGCGGAGGTGGCAGTGAGCCGAGATCATGCCATTGCACTCCAGCCTGGGCAACAAAAGTGAAACTCCATCCCCTCAAAAATTAAATTAAATTAACAATTGAAAAATAAAGTCATCATCCCAATAAAAGGCTGGGCACAGTGGCTCACGCCTATAATTCTAGCACTTTGGGAGGCCAAGACAGGCGGATCACTTGAGGTCAGGAGTTCAAGACCAGCCTGGCCAACATGGTGAAACCCCGTCACTACTAAAAATATAAAAATTAACCTGGTGTGGTGATGTGTGCTGGTAAACCCAGCTACTCGAGAGGCTGAGGCAGGAAAATCACTTGAGCCTGGGAGGTGGAGGTTGCAGTGAATCAGCATCGCACCACTGCAGTCTAGCTTGGGCAACAGAGCAAGACTCCGTCTCAAAAAAAAAAGTCATCATTCAAATACAGGGAACAGAACTAGACTCCAAGGAAAGGGAGGACCTATCACCCAGAGGCAAGGAGCAGGAGGCAGCGGAAAGAACCTCGACAGGGCTCACACCTTGAACCCCTCTCCCTGCCTGGGCTGGTTCCCTCCAAGGAGATACCTGGGGAATCATCTCCCAGCAATGGGCAACCTGCCTGTTTAGGTGACAGGATTGGTGGCCATACCCACAGCAACCCTATCAATGCTATCTGCCTCTAGGATACTACAGATATGGAGAGAGAAGGTGGGCAGGTAGATGAGAGGGTTGGAGGGAGGATAAGAACCTATCTGTCTCTCCTGCCTACTCTTGTGGAAGCCAATGTTTGCTCTTTTTTTTTTTAGGCAGTCTTGCTCTATTGCCCAACTATAGTGCATTGGTGCAACCATGGCTCACTGCAGCCTCCAATTCTAGGCTCAAGCAATCTGCCTGCCTCAGCCTCCCAAGTAGCTGGAACTATAGGTGCATGCCACCATGTCCAGCTAATTTTTTTTAATGGAGATGGGTTTTCACCATAGTACCCAGACTAATCTCAAACCTGGGCTCAAGTGATCCTCCTTGGCTTCCCAAAGTGCTGGGATTACAGGCATGAGCCACTGTGCCTGGCCTGTTTTTGTTTTGTTTTGTTTTGTTTTTGAGACAGGGTCTTGCTCTGTTACCCAGGCTGTAGTGCAATGGTGCAATCATAGTTCACTGCACTCTCCAACCTCTGGGCTCACGCAAACTTCCTGCCTCAGCCTCTCGAGTAGCTGCCACTACAGTTGTGCACTGCCATGCCAGGCTGCCAGTATTTGCCAGTAAGGCAGAAGACATAGAGTCTACCTACACAGGCCTCAGATTCAAATCATATCTCTTTTTTTTTAAGATGGAGTCTCGCTCTGTCACCCAAGCTGGACTGCAATGACGCAATCTTGGCTCACTGCAACCTCCGCCTCCTGGGTTCAAGCAATTCTCCTGCCTCAGCTTCCTGAGTAGCTGGGATTACAGGTTTGCACCACTACACCTGGCTAGTTTTTATATTTTTAGTAGAGATGGGGTTTCACCATGTTGGTCAGGCTGTTCTGGAACTCCTGACCTCAGTAATCCTCCTGCCTCATCCTCCCAAAGTTCCGGGATTACAGGCATGAGCCACTGTGCCCGGCCCAAATCACCTCTTAAAGACTCATTTTCTTTTCTTCCTAAAATCAAGCCAATGGCAATCTTCCCAGAGCAGGAAACAAAATGCAGAGTAGGAGGAAAATGGAAGAATTGGAATCCATTGGATTCAAGTCCCAATTATTCACTGTGTGATCTGGGGCAAGTCACTTAACCTCTCCGAGCCTTGTCTCCTCACACGCCCAATGGGGATAAAAGCACAGGGCTGTTGTGACGATGCAATGAAGTGATGCACCATGCAGGGTGAGGGAATAAGAACTTCATAAACTCCTGCTACTGGTTTTTATTATTACCTACCCACAGAGCTGCTGAGTGATGCTGGGGAGGAAGGGTCATGTGTCAACTGTCTGGTGGCTCCAAGTGTTCCTTGGTCTGTGGTTTGGGCAAAGACCACTGCATTGAAAGGCAGCCCTGTGGAGGAAGAACCAGGTTGATTATCACAGCAGGAAGTAGAACAGAAAAAACAAAATCTTTTCTTCTGAACTTCCTCTTCTTTCCATAGGAATCTCTGCATGATTTGTTCATTTACCATTTCATTTATTTAATATTTAGTCCAGACCCTCTGTCACTCCTTCATCCAACCAGCAAATATGTCTTGCATGCCTTTTATATGACAGCTTATTTTGAAAGCAACCCAATAGTCTTATAGACAGTATATATATGTGTATATATATATATATATATAAGTATTTATATATAGGTATATATAAGTATTTTATGTATAATATATAGGTATATATAAGTATATATATTTATCTATGTATATATACATAAGTATTTATATATATTTATATGTACAAATACCTGAAACTGACATTTGTTATTGTTTAACTCTTATTTTAGGTTCAGGGCTACATGTGAAGGTTTATTATATAGGTAAACTCATGTCACGGGGGTTTGTTGTACTAATGACTTCATCTCCCAGGTATAAAGCCTAGTACCCAATAGTTTTTTTTTCTGCTCCTCTCCCTCCTCCCAAAGTTTACTGTTATGTAGACCTCAGCATTTGTGTTCATGAGTTCTCATCATGTAGCTCCCACTTATAAGTGAGGACATGCAATATTTGCTTTTCTGTTCCTGGGTTAGTTTGCTAAGGATAATGGCCTCCAGCTCCATCTACCTTCTTGCAAAAGACAGGTTCTCGTTCTTTTTTCTGTGGTTGCATAGTATTCCATGGTGTATATGTATCACATTTTCTTTATCCAGTCTGTCGTTGATGGGCATTTAGGTTGATTCCATGTCTTTGCTGTTGTGAATAGTGCTGCAATGAACAATCGCATGCATGTGTCCTTATGGTAGAATGATTTTATTCTTCTGGGCGTATATCCAATAATGAGATTGCTGGGTCAAATGGTAGTTCTACTTCTAGCTTTTTAAGGAATTGCCACACTGCTTTCCACAATGGTTGGACTAATTTACACTCACACCAACAGTGTATAAATGTTCCCTCTTCTCCACAACCTTGATAAGTTTCCTCCACCACCTCTGTTATTTTTTTATTTTTTAATAATAGCCATTCTGACTGGTGTGAGATGGTATCTTATTGTGATTTTGATTTGTATTTCTC
The DNA here is from genome assembly GCA_031835075.1 of Saguinus oedipus. Lineage (NCBI taxonomy): Eukaryota > Metazoa > Chordata > Mammalia > Primates > Cebidae > Saguinus > Saguinus oedipus. The sequence goes on from CM063187.1 coordinate 8,531,041, forward strand.
TAATGATCAGTGATAGTGAGTATTTTTTTTCATATGCTTCTTGGCTACATGTATCTCTTCTTTTAAAAAATGTCCTGGGGGATCCGAGGCGGGTGGATCACGAGGTCAAGATATCGAGACCATCCTGGTCAACATGGTGAAACCCCGTCTCTACTAAAAATACAAAAAATTAGCTGGGCATGGTGGTGCGTGCCTGTAATCCCAGCTACTCAGGAGGCTGAGGCAGGAGAATTGCCTGAACCCAGGAGGTGGAGGTTGCGGTGAGCCGAGATCGTGCCATTGCACTGCAGCCTGGGTAACAAGAGCGAAACTCCGTCTCAAAAAAAAAAAAAAAAAAAAAAAAAAAAAAAATGTCCTCTGCCCACTTTTTAATGGTGTTGTTTGTTTTTCTCTTGTAACTTTACTTGAGCTCCTTATAGATGCTGGATATTAGACCTTTGTCAGATGCATAGTTTAAAATTTTTTCTCCCAATCTGTGGGAAACTTACATTTGTTTTATCTGAGTTCCTTCTGCATTACAGGCCTCTCAAATAGTATCAAAAAACAGAAACTCAGCAGATCATCTCACCCAGACGATGAGATGCCAGACCCCTCATTCATCGTGATTGCTTCCTTAGCCCTCCTGATTTCCTGCTATGCCACACATAATCACATTTCTTCCCTGCTATATAAACCTCTAATTTTAGTTGGCCAGGAAATGGATTTGAGACTGATCTTCCACCTCCTTGGCTATAGCCGAAAAGATTAAAGCAATAATTGTTGTCTTAGTGATTGACTTTCTGTGTGGTGAGCAGCAGGACGTAGCCTGGAACCCTGGTGTTTTAGTAACAATTCCAAGCCTGGGGAACAGAGTGAGGAACAAGTCTTTACTCCCTCAAGAAGTTTACGTCCTAGTGGAGAAATCAGACAGTGATTCATACAATAGATAAATAAGTAATGTCCTTGCAGAGAGTGAAGGGGTTTTAGAGTAACTCTACTAATGGGAGAGAAGCATAATTTTCCATAGAGTCATCAGGGAAGACTTCTCACAGGAGGTGATATTTAAGAAGGGCCCTGAGAGATGAGAAGGTACTTATCACAGGGGAAGTGTGTTCGTGATGGAGGGAACAATATATGCAAAAGCCCAGAGGCTGGAATAAAGCTGACCCACTTGAGGAACTTCAAGAAGGCCAGGGTGGCCAGAGCACACTGAGAAAGCATGGCTGGAGTGTAAGGTGAGACCGGCCAGGTAAGCAGAGGTCAGACCTAACGAGAAGAAGAGGAAGGGTTGTAAACCAATGATGTATGAAGTTTAGATGTTCTTGGAAGTGCAATGGAAAGTCACTGGAGGATTTGAAGCAAAGGGTGAGGTCATGACCAGGTTAGCATTATTAAGAGGCAGTTCTCCCAGAAAGCAAGGAAGTGCTCAAAGACGAAGGAGTTGGTGTTACAAGGACAACGAAGGGGCTACAAAGTTCTCAAGATCAGCAGAGCGTGGTGGCTCACACCTGTCATCCCAGCACTTTGAGAGGCTGAGGTGGGTGGATCACCTGAGGTCAGGAGTTCCAGACAAGCCTGGCCAACATGGTGAAACCCCATATCCACTAAAAATACAAATTATCTGGGTAATCCCAGTTACTTGGGAGGCTGAGGCAGGAGAATTGCTTGAACTTGCAAGGCGAAGGTTGCGGTGAGCTGAGATTGCACCACTGCACTCCAGCCTGGGTGACAGAGCCAGACCCTATCTCAATACATACATACATACATACATGCATACATACATACATACATACATACATACACAAAGTCCTCAAAATCAGAGGCTATGATTTCAAACTATACGACAAGTCTACAGTAACCAGAACAGCATAATACTGGTACAAAAATGGACACATAGACCAATGGAATGCAATAGAGAGCCAAGAAATAATGCCACACACCTACAACCATCTGATCTTCAACAAAGCCGACAAAAACAAGCAATGGGAAGATGATTCCCTATTCAATAAGTGCTGCTGGGATAACTGACTAGCCATATGTAGAAGACTGAGACTAGGCCCCTTCATTACACCATATACGAAAATCAAGTCAAGATAGAGTAAAGTCTTAAAGGTAAAGCCTAAGACTATAAAAACTCTGGAAGATAACCTAGGAAATGCCATTCTAGACATAGGACCTGGCAAAGATTTCATGACAAAGATACCAAAAGCAATCACAGCAAAACAAAAATTGACAAATGAGACTTAATTAAACTTCAAAGCTCAGCATAGCAAAAGAAACTATTAACAGAGTAAACAGACAACCCACAGAATGAGAGAAAATAATTGCAAAGTATGCATCTGACAAAGGTCTAGTATCCAGAATCTATAAGGAACTTAAATTGACAAGCAAAAATACAAACCCTACTAAAATGTGGGCAAAGGACATGAACAGACACTTTTTGTTCGTTAGACAAATGATGATGGCTTAAGCCCAGGAGGCGGAGGTTGCAGTGAGCTGTGATCGCCACACTGCACTCCAGCCTGGGTGACAGAGTGAGACTGTCTCAAAAAAAAAAAAAGTGTATGGCACCTCCAACTTCTTTCTCTTGCTCCTACACTGGACATATGATGTGCTGGCTCCCCGCTTGCCTTCGCCATGATGGTACATTTCCTCAGGCCTCCCCAAAAGCCGAGCAGATGCCACCATGCTTCCTGTACAGCCTGTGGAATCATGAGCCAATTAAATCTCTTATCTTTATAAATTACCCAGTCTCAGGTATTTCTTTGCAGCAAAGCGAGAATGGACTAATTCATCTATAAAACCTCTGATCTTAAAGGTAATACTATTTAGGATAAGGCAATCATAAGTACATATATAGCTATTGAATATAATAGGTACTTTAAGAAATGAGCTAATTTAAAGAAAAGCTTTAGATTCATAATATGCAGGTGCTACAAGAATATTTAAAAATGACCATGAGGCAGGGCACTCTGGTTCACGCCTGTAATCCCAGCACTTTGGGAGACTGAGGCGGGTGGGATCACCTGAGGTCAGGAGTTTGAGAGCATTCTGGCCAACATGGTGAAACCCCATCTCTGCTAAAAGCAAAAAATTAGACGGGCATGGTGGTACATGCCTGCAATCCCAGCTACTTGTGAGGCTGAGGCAAGAGAATTGCTTGAACCCAGGAGGCAGAGGTTGCAGTGAGCTGAAATTGCGCCACTGCACTCCAGCCTGGGCGACAGAGTGGGACTTGGTCTCAAAAAAAAGAAAAAAGGAAAAAAGACCATGGGATGTGAATGACTGAAATTGAAATTTTGAATTTGGGGGAAACTTTTCTCAAATGTGTATTTTCATAGCTACAGTCCTCACCAAGAAACATGCGCACGCACACACACACACACACACACACACACACACACACACACACAGTCTTACTAAATGGCAGTAAATTTTTCATATACTCCTGATAGATTATTTTACTCCCTTCAAACTTCCGAGATGGAAGAAGCCAGCTTCCTAGGACTCCAGGGAGGAGAGGGATTTACGATAAGATAGAGCAATCCCAGTTTCTTAGACTAACTAGCCAAACCTCTGTCAACCAAAAGAGCAGAGAGAAGCTCTCTAAATGAAAATATGCTCATTTGGGAATAGAACATTCCAGTGGGAATATGCATTCCACTGTAAACTACGTGCATATTCAGGAAAGTAAAGGAAACATTGAGGAGAACTGCATAATAGTTTTGAAATATTTGTCCTTGGCTACAAAGATCCATAACAAGGGTGATACCTTTTCTGTACAGACAGCGTCTTGGGTTGAAGTGATCCTCCTGCCTCAGCCTCCCACACTGCTGGGATTACAAGTGTGAGCCACCATGCCGAGGTTCCTGGCCAGGTGCACTTGCAGGAGTATTTTTGCATAAGGTTGAGATGGCCTTTGTATAAGGTTGTGTCTTTTGGAGTCTTTTGTGATAGTTGTTATCAGGCATAAAAGCATGAGAACCCTCCCTTCATGGCCTTCCCCAGCTCTATTTGCTCCCTTCATTCATCCCACAAATATTTATTGCACAACTACTGAGGAAGGAGACCTAAGCATCTAAGACCACCTCCCCCTTGACTTCCACATTGCATTTCAATAGGAAAAGTAAAGGCTGGCAGACTGGGCACCACCTCTAATTACCCTCCTAAAGATCACGGGTATGGTGTGGAGGAATCTTTCTGGAAGGCATTGTTTTTACTTAAACAGGATCAAACCCCCACCTAAGCCACATACCACATGCCTACTCCACAGACAAAGACTCTTTCACATGTAGTTTCTAGAGCTGTAAGCCCAAGACCCTTTCACATGTAATTTCTAGAGTTGTAAGCCTTTATAAGGGCAGGGATTTTCTTTGTTCAGGGGCCATTTGGGGCATCCATACCCGCCACAGCTCCTGGCTGAATAAATCACCACTTCCTTCCCAGTTAAGTGTTCGAGAGGTTTGTTTCAAGGTCTTTCCTAGTTTACTACTAACTGCCAGGTACTGGGACAGGCTGCATTTGGCAATGTCGGAAGATATTTTTGGTTGGTGGGATTGCTGCTGCCATCAACCTGGTAGGGAAACTGGGATACTCTTCAGCACTGGACCAATATACATGACAGCCCATCCTACCTCCCCAGAGAACTGTGAGACCCAAATCCATTGACATTTGTGCTGGGACTGAGAAACTTCGCTTCGGTGGGATTGGTCCAGGTTGTAGCATACAAGGTTTTTGCCATGGAGACAGGCAGATAAGGAACCAGTCAAGTGGGTTGAGAGCAGCATCCAAAATAAATAAAGAAGAGAATAGAATAGAATAAAAAGGCATCAGGGGCCAGGTGTGGTGGTTCACATCTGTAATCTCAGCATTTTGGAAGGTCAAGGCGGGTGGATCACCTGATGTCAGCAGTTCAAGACCAGCCTGACCAACATGGTGAAACCCCCATCTCTACTAAAAATGCAAAAAAAAAATAGACAGGCATGGTGACTGGCACCTGTAATCCCAGCTACTCAGGAAGTTGAGGCAGGAGAATTGCTTGAAGCTGGGAGGTGGAGGTTGCAGTGAGCTGAGATCACGCCACTGCACTCCAGCCTGGGTGACAGAGACTCCATCTCAAATAAATAAATATATATATATAATATAAATTAGCTGGACATGGTGGTGCATACCTATAATCCCACCTACTTGGGAGGCTGAGACAGGAGAATCGTTTGAGCCCAGGAGGTGGAGGTTACAGTAAGCTGAGATCGTGCCATTGCACTCCAGTCTGGGTGACAGAGCAGGTCTCTGTCCCAAAAAAAACAAAAACAGAAACAAAAATATGGTAGTTGGCTTTAGTCATTATACATTGCATATACTAAAACATCACATTGTAACCCACAAGTATATACAATTATTTTTTGTTAATTAGGAAAAAGTATTTTCCTGCCAGGCACGGTGGCTTACACCTGAAATCCCAACACTTTGGGAGGCCGAGACAGGTGGATCACCTGAGGTCAGGAGTTTGAGACCAGCCTGACCAAAATAGTGAAACCCCATCTCTACTAAAAATACAAAAATTTGCCCAGTGTGGTGGCACATGCCTGTAATCCCAGCTACTCGGGAGGCTGAGGCAGGAGAATTGTTTGAACCCAGGAGGCGGATGTTGCAGGGAGCCGAGATCGTGCCATTGCACTCCAGCCTGGGAAACAAGAGTGAAAGACCATCTCGAAGAAAAAAGTATTTTCATCATGCATCTATAAGCCAAACTGCAATGTATTTCTTACCATGGATCCCAGTCTAAAAAGACTACATTCACTCCTGCATGTGATAGTTGTCGTTAGCTCTACCTGCCTTGTCTATACCTACCCGGGAGGTGGAGGGTGCAGTGAGCTAAGATCATGCCATTGCACTCCAGCCTGGGCAACAAGAGTGAAAGTCTGTCTCAAAAACAAAAACAAAAACAAACAAAAAAAAGATAATAGGACGTACCTCCTATTATCCTCCAAGTTGTTATGAGGATTTAATGAATTCACATCTGCAAAGACCTTAAAAGAGTGCACGCCAGGCATGGTAGCTCATGCCTATAATCCCAGCAGTTTGGGAAGCAGAGGTGGGTGGATCACAAGGACAAGAGTTCAAAATCAGCCCGGCTAACATGGCAAAACCCCTGTCTCTACTAAAAATACAAAAAATTAGCCAGGCATGGTGGCACACGCCTGTAGTCTCAGCTACTCAGGAGGCTGAGGCAGGAGAATCGCTTAAGCCCAGTAGGTGGAGGCTTCAGTGAGCCAGGATCACACCACTTCACTCTAGACTGGGCAACAGAGCAAGATTCCACCTCAAAAAAAAAAAAAAAAAGAGTTCCTGGCACATGTTAGTGTTCCCTGTTAGCTATTATTATTATCACAACTTGCTCTAGAATAGCACTTATCCCAGAGTGTCATTCTTTTTATTATTAGGGGAAGGGAGCCATATGGGTTCAGAATCATTGAAAGGGGGTGGATCAGAACCAGAATAATGACAGGAAGCAAAATAATGACAGGCTCAGATTCACTGCGTGTTGGGGGCAGAGTTGGCAAAGCTGCAAGCACTAGGACAGATGCTCCAGAACAGGTCTGACAAAGGGTTAAATGAAGCAGACGGGATTGTTCAGGGTGGGATGACAGGTCCAGGGAGGGTGGGGACAAGCAGGCAGGCTGCCTCCCTGCACTGCAGTGTTTGTTTCATTGACAGGCGGGAGGCCCAGCTCCACTCAGGTATGTGGCCAGACCAGCCAGGGCAGCCCCCTGGACCTCTCATCCCAGGCAGAGAGGAGAGAGGGACAGGGTGGGGCCCACCAGCCCAGGACAGCCCCGGCCCACCTCCTCTCTCCCACCCAGGAGGGGCTAAGCCACCTTGGACAATAGGCTGAGTCCCCTGGCCCCACTCAGCCCCACTGGCCCAGCCTGTCCCCATAGGGACTGCTGGAGGTCCTTGGAGGATGGTGGTACCAACTGCTCCATTGTCTTGCTACCTACCCTAGAAAGAGCAAGCTGGCGAGGCACAGTGGCTCACACCTGTAATCCCAGCACTTTGGGAGGCTGAGGCAAGTGGATAACGAGGTCAGACGTTCAAGACCAGCCTGGCCAACATGGCAAAACCCTGTCTCTACTAAAAATACAAAAATTAACTGGGCATGGTGGTGCATGCCTCTAGTCCCAGCTACTTGGGAGACTGAGGCAGGTGAATCACTTGAGCCCGAGAGTTGGAGGTGCAGTGAGCTGAGATGGTGTCACTGCACTCTGACTATTCCTCTACCTCCCTCTCATGTGTAAATTGTGTATTCACTGAAAGGCTGATCAAAGACTCAAAATGATGCAACCATTTGTCTCTTATCTACCTACAACCTGGAAGCCTCCCCAACCCCCACCCACCACCACTTCAAATTGCCCTGCCTTTCCAGACCAAACCATTATATGTCTCACATATATTGATTGATGTCTCATGTCTCCCTAAAATGTATAAAGGCAAGCTGAACCCTGGCAACCTTGGGCAGATGTCATCAGGACCTCCTAAGGCTGTTACAAGCATGTTCTCAACCTTGGCAAAACAAACTTTCTAAATGAATGGAGACCTGTCTCAAATACTTAGGGTTCACCATCCATATAAAATCAAATCAGTATCTCCAAGAGACATCTGCACCCCCTCCATGTTCATTGTAGCATAATTCACAGTAGTCAAGGTATGGAAACAATTTAAGGGCCGGGTGTGATGGCTCACACCTGTAATCTCAGCACTTTGGGAGGCTGAGGCAGGTGGATCACGAGGTCAAAAGTTCCAGACTAGCCAACATGGTCAAACCCTGTCTCTACTAAAATTACAAAAATTAGTCGGGTGTGGTGGCAGGCGCCTGTAATTCCAATTACTTGAGAAGCTGAGACAGGAGAATCACTTGAACTTGAGAGGCGGAGGTTGCAATGAGCTAAGATCATGCTACTGCACTCCAGCCTGGGCAACAGACCGAGACTCCATCTCAAAAAAAAAAAAACAATGTAAGTGTCCACCAATTGAAGAACAGACAAAGAAACTGTAGTTGATCTAGAGTGGAATATAAAAGAAAGAAATTCTGCCATATATGACGTCATGGATGAACTGGAGGACATTATGCTAAATGAAATAAGCCAGTCACAGAAAGGCAGTTACTGCATAATCTCACTTACATGTGGAATCTGTGAAAGTCAACCTCAGCTCACACTGGGCAGGGTGGCTCCACCTGTAATCCCAGCATTTTGGGAGGCCTAGGGAGGTGGATCACCTGGGGTCAGGAGTTTGAGATCAGCCTCAGTGAAACCCGTCTCTACTAAAAGTACAAAATGAGTAGGTGTGGTGGTGCACACCTGTAACTCCAGCTACTTGGGAGGCTGAGGCAGGAGAATTGCTTGAACCTGGGAGGCAGAGGTTGCAGTGAGCTGAGATGGTGCCATTGCACTCCAGCCTGAACACAAGAGCAAAACTCCACCTCAATCAATCAATCAATCAATCAATAAAATCAGCCTCCTAAAAGCCGAGTAGAATGGTGGTTGCAGGTGACTGTGGGGGTAGGGGAAATGGGCAGATGTTGGTGAAAGGACATAAAGTCTTTTTTGTTTTTTGAGACAGTCTTGCTTTGTCACCCAGGCTGGAGTGCAGTGGCATGATCTTGGCTCATTGAAACCTCCGCCTCCTGGATTCAAGTGATTCTCCTGCCCTCAGCCTCCTGAGTAGCTGGGATTATCCAGCTAATTTTTGTACTTTTAGTGGAGGCAGGGTTTTCACCATGTCGTTGAGGCTGGTCTCAAACTCCTGACCTCGTGATCTGCCTGCCTAAGCCTCCCAAAGTGCTGGGATTACAGGGGTGAGCCCTCTTGCCTGGCCCTGTTGTTTTTTCCCAATCCGCAACCACTTTATTGTTTTACAGTCGCCTCCCACCCTTCTCGCATGCACCTCACACTTTCCACCAAGATCACACCCATGCCCATTCACATCTCTTATTCATGCACCAATTCTGTCACCTAATTCCTGTTACTAATTCCTGGTGCCCTCAGTGGTCAAGACTCTCAACCTCACTATTGCCCACGCGCCAGCACTTAACTGAGACTCAAACTCCTCATCGTCCTATTTATCCGAATGGTAAATTTGTTTGTGGGACATGACTCCTCCATCTGCAAGCCTTCAGCCCCAAGCCGCCAACCCCCCAGCAAGTCCCAGCAGCACGCGGGCATAAAGTTTAGTTATGCAGGAAAAACAAGTTCTGGAGACCTAATATACAGCATGGTGAGTCTTGTTAGTAACACTGTATTATGCACTTGAAATATGCTAAAAGAAGGCTGGGCGCAGTAGCTCATGCCTGTAGTCCTAGCACTTTGGGAGGCTGAGGCGGGTGGATCACCTAAGGTCAGGAGTTCGAGACCAGCCTGGCCAACATGATGAAACCCCATCTCCACTAAAAATACAAAATTAGGCCAGGTGGTGGTTTACATCTGTAATCCCAGTACATTGTGAGGCCGAGGTGGGTCAATAACTTGAGGTCAGGAGTTCAAGACCAGCCTGGCCAACATAGTGAACCCCATCTCTACTAAAAATACAATAATCAGCCGGGTGTGGTGGCATACACCTGCAATCCCAGCTACTTGGGAGGCTGAGGCAGGAGAATCGGTTTGAACCTGGGAAGCAGAGTTTGCAGTGAGCGAGATCGGGCCACTGCACTCCAGCCTGGGCAACAGAGTGAGACTCCATCTCAAAAAAATACAAAATTAGCCTGTAGTCCCAGTACTCAGGAGGCTAAGGCAGGAGAATCGCTTGAACCTAGGAAGCAGAGGTTGCAGTGAGCCAAGATCGTGCCACTGCACTCCAGCCTGGGCAACGAGAGTGAAACTCAGTCTCAAAAAATATATATGTGCTAAAAGAGTTGATCTTAAATGTTCTCAAGACATTAAAAAAAAAAAACGATGTGAGGTGATAATGGGTATGGTTTTTCTTCTTTGGCTTTTTTGTTTGTTTTTAAGATAGAGTCTTGCTCTGTCACCCAGGCTGGAGTGCAGTAGCACAATCTCAGCTCACTGCAACCTCTGCCTCCCGAGTTCCAGCGATTCTCCTGTCTCAGCTTCCTGAATAGCTGGGATAACAGGCGCTCACCACCATGCCCAACTAATTTTTTGTATGTGTTTTTAGTAGAGACAGGGGTTTTGCCATGTTGGCCAGGTTGCTCTCAAACTCCTGACCTCAGGTGATCTGCCCACCTCAGCCTCCCAAAGTGCTGGGATTACAGGCATGAGCCACTGCTCCTGGCCCTTCCTCTTTGAACTTCTGTCCTGTCATCTGTAAAATGGGGACAGTCATCTGGTCCACTAAATCTATAGTCAGCACAAGTGCATCCCTGGATAAACCTATGTCTGGCCTTCTGGCCCTTGGGTCTCCAGGGAGGTAGGAAGAGGCTCCCTCACTTGCTCAACCCACCCTGGGAGATCCAAGTGACCAGAAGAACCCATTGAGCATAAAGAATGCCCAGGCCGGCTGGGCACCGTGACTCAGGCCTGTACTCCCAGTACTCTGGAAGGCTGAGGTGGGCAGATCACTAGAGGCCAGGAGTTTGAGAACAGCCTAGCCAACATGTTGAAACCCTGTCTCTACTAAAAACAAAAATTAGCCAAGTGTGGTGGCACACACCTGTAATTCCAGATACTTGGGAGGCTGAGGCAGGAGAATTGCTTAAACCCAGGAGGCAGAGGTTGCAGTGAGCCGAGATCACACCATTGCACTCCAGTGTGGGCAACAGAGTGAGACTCCATCTCAAAACACACACATGGCCAGGTACAGTGGCTCACACCTGTAATCCCAGCACTTTGGGGGACCAAGCCGGGTGGATCATCTGAGATCAGGAGTTCAAGACCAGCCTGGCCAATATGGTGAAATCCCGTCTCTACTAAAAATACAAAAATTAGCCAGACGTGATGGTGGGTGCCTGTAATCCCAGCTATTTGGGAGGCTGAGCCAGGAGAATCGCTTGAACTTGGGAGGCGGAGGTTACAGTGAGCTGAAATTGCACTATTCCACTTCAGCCTGGGCAACAGGAGCAAAAAACTCCATCTCAAAAACAAACAAACAAACAAACAAACAAACAAACAAACAAACAAAGAGAGAGAGAGAGAATGTCCAGGCCTACCCCTCCTGGACGCATCATCTTCCTTTGTTACTCAGCAACTGGGAATAGAGGTAACTTTATCTTTCCAGGATTGGAGGAAACAGTAAGCAAACTTTTCTGCTTCTTTGTGACCCAAAAGTGATGAAAGATAAACTACAACTCTGGCAAGGGCAGGTTAGACTCAGAACCCACCTCACAGTTCCAGTCACCCCCAGTACACACACCCACTCCCACCAATGCCCCCTTCCCTTGATAATCCACCTCCCCGGACTTCACATCCCTCTGGCCAGGCATGGGCTGGGACAGCCACCACTGTTCTGGGACCCAGGAAGGGGCTCAGCAGGGCTCGGTGAGATCACCCTATGTTCTGTGTCTTCCTAGCCCTGCTGCTGCAATGGGCAGTACAGGACTCATTTCCTTAGCAGGCCAGGGGGAGACTCACATACCCAGAAACTGCCAGGAGAGGAGAAATCCTCAACCTCAGTCTCTTCCCAGGCAAAGGATAGAAACCAGTGTTTAGGAATCATCCAAAAACTGGAGTTGGACTCCTAGCTGGGTGACTTTAAACAAAAGGCTTAACCTCTCTGAGCCTGTTTTCTCTTCTGCAAAATGGGGGGTAACAGTGCCCCCATGTTCACCCAACAGGCACGTTCAATTGAGACAATACAGGCACATATTATTTAGAAGGTGTACCATATAAAATGATGGTGGGCTGGGTGCAGTGGCTCACACCTGTGATCCCAGCACTTTGGGAGGCTGAGGCAGATGGATTACCTGAGATCAGGAGTTTGAGACCAACCTGACCAACCTGGTAAAACCCCGTCTCTACTAAAAATACAACAACAACAAAAAAGCCAGATGTGGTAGCAGGTGCCTGTAATCCCAGCAACTCAGGAGGCTGAAACAGGAGAATTGCTTGAACCTGGGAGGCAGAGGTTGCAGTGAGCCGAGACCACATCACTACACTCCAGACTGGGCAACAGAGCAGGACTCCATCTCAAATAAATAAATCAATAAAATAAAATAAAATGGTCACAGAGGTCCTTTGGGCTCTTGTAGTTTCTTAGCCACAGGGTGGATTTCCCCCAGCTCTGGAATCCTTTTAAAAATTGCCTTCTGGGGAGAAGGAAATTCAGAGAAGTTAGGTGTGTGGCCCAAGGATGCACAGCTTGCCAGCAGTGGACTCAGATTTACAGCCAGGGATTAAGAGAGTCTTCTCCAGCATTTTATGTCAAAAATCCTACATGATGTCTGGACTGACTCCGGGGGAATCCCTCGGGGAGGGACTGATGTGGCTGGAGCCGGGTGTCCTCCCTGGAACAGGAGCGGGGATCTACCCAATGCAAACAGCCCCCAGCATCGGAACCTGAATGAACTTTGGGGACAAATGCCATTAACAGCCTCTGTTAGTGGTGACCTGCTTTGAGTACAGGTCAGGGAGACACGCCCCACTGGAGGTGGTGGGGTTGTCCTGTATAAACCCGCCCACTATTCAGGCCATTGTGTGAAAGCCTCACAATGGTGTCTCACAAAGCTCTCCCTCCATCCTGGGCTGCCCAGCTTCCGGTGACTCAGGGCTGGGGGACTGGGGTGCTTTCCCCACCTGCTCCTCAGGCTAGCTCGGGGACCTAGGTGGGGAAGGGCATGGGGGCAGGTGAATCATAGGCTGCCTGTATCCCCCACCTCAAACCCTTAAGGCCCCTTGAGCCCTCACCTCTGTTTCCAGGCCAAGCCATGAGAAACAGCCCTTCCTCCTCCTCTGAATAAATGAACAGACACCTAAGCAGGCAGCTCATCATAGATCTCCCCATCTGCAAGCCTCAGTTTGTCTTGGACACCAGGGTTGTTCGGTGAAAAAGCCCCAACTTCTTACCTCCGGAGGCAACCAGAGTAAAATGAGTCCTGGGTGGGTTTGGGCAGCCCTGGGTCCAGGTATGAACAATCTTGAAAATTCTCTGTGGGGAAGAGACTGGCTCCCTCAACCCAGCAACAGAACACAGAAACACCAAGCTGGATGCCAGCCCTTCCCTGAGCCCAGGGTCTATTCTCTGGGCAGTAATGTCCAGCCTAATCTCCTAAAATGACCAACAGCCCTGAAAGACCCCTTTGGTCCCTGGAACACGCCTCCCACAATCCTCCCACGCTGCCTTTCTGCTTCCAGTCCTTCCCTCAGCGTCTCCCCATCACACAGCCCATATACACACAGCTCACTCAAAACGACCCAAATACACCTGATGGCTCCCTGCCTCCTGGCCCGTGCCCACTCCGCCCCCCATGCCGGAACGCCCTTCTCTTTTGCTCCTAAGTCTGCCTGTAAAATTCCAACCCTGTATAATTCAGATGCCACTCTGCAGTTTAAGAAACCCCTCCCCCTGCCACCCTCACCCCATCAGTTCCTCTTAGCAAAGTTCCTGCTCAGCCCTGGACCCTGGGGGACTGGATATCCCAGTCTCTCTCTCCCACCACAAGGGAGCTCCTGGAACCCTGCGGTGGTGACCTGTTTATTTCTCTCCCTGAGAGCTGGGCACAGGTACTGGGACTGGAGGTGTTGCCAAAACCCCCTCAGGGAGTGAGTGGGTGAGCCGGTGATGGATGAATCCCGGGGCGTTTCCACACCCATCTCGGCAGATACCAAATCCACAATACAGCGGTTTTGCCAGCTTGCCCACATCACTACAGAAAATGCAGATTCATTGGCGGGGGGGTAGGGGTGGGGGTGGAGGAGGCATTTACAGAAAAGGAAAAGCAAAAGAAGACCTCCCGGCTGTTCCGGCTGGGGCTTAGGAATCGCAAAGCACCTGTCCTACCAGCCTCTCTCCTAGAGGAATCTGTCCAGCTCCTCAATGAGCCCCAGCCCAGTCCCACTTACCTGGCCTGCAGGTGAGGAGGAGGCTCACGGCCAGTGCTAGCAGGGGCCTGTGTCGGTGCCCTGGGTGTGCAGGGCCCTCCCGGCCCATCCTCCTGCCTGCCCAGGCTGTGCTCCTCAACCCCCAAGAGACTCCCTGGGACTGAACCCAGCCCAGTCTGGCCCCGGCTGCAGGGAGGGCGGTGAGAACACACCTTGCTGACCTTCTCAAGAGGGGCAGGGCTTGCCCTAGAGGGAAGCAGTGGGTGCCTTCCTGGCAAAGGTCAGCTGGCATGATTCACTGCACTCGGTGACTGACACCCGAAGGCTGATGCCCTCCGAGAGCAATGGCCTGAGGGAACCCCCACCGCGGGCAAACAGAGCCTGACTCCAGAGTCTGTTGTCGAACTGGGGGTCCCTCTGGGCTTGAAGGAAAATGGGGACCCAGGCATAAAACTGTCCCGTTCTCCAAAGCCCCCAGCTTCTACCTGACTCCCTCCTGCACAGGGACTGGCTCCACTAGACTAGAGTTGGGTGGACCCTCCCCGGGGGAGGCACAGCTGCCTCTGGAGAGTTCTGGAATGTTCAGGAGTGTAGGGGAGGCTGCATTCCCACGCAGGCTGCCAGGGGAGCTGAGGGCCGGCCTTCTCGTACCTTTCCAAAGCTCCACAGAGCCACACCCGATCCAAGCCCCGCTCTGACCCCCCCAAAACCACCTTGGGGGCTGCAGACCCTCACTCCCCAGTCAAGCTCCTTAACTGCCCTTGACAACAGCAGAGAGGCAAGGAAAGGGCCAGTGGGGGATACAGGGAGGGGTTTGGAGGTTCTTCCTCCTCCTCACCAATCCTGTAACCTCCAGTGGCTTCTTACCACCCCAGGCCCGAGTGATTACAACAGTCATTCCAGAAGCAGGCTCTACCCCACAAATCGGCCCAGCACAAATTGCAGGATGATTTTTTTTTTTTTTTTTTTTTTTTGAGACAAAGTCTTGCTTTGTCACTCAGACTGGAGTGCAATGGCACAGACTTGGCTCACTGCAACTTCCACCTCCTGGGTTCAAGAGATTCTCCTGCCTCAGCCTCCCAAGTAGCTGGGATTACAGGCACCTGCCACCATGACCAGCTAATTTTTGTAATTTTAGGAGAGACAGGGTTTTACCATGTTAGCCAGGCTGATCTCAAACCCCTGATCTTGTGAACTACCCTCCTTGGCCTCCCGAAATGCTGAGCCACCGTGCCCAGCCTCAGGGTGATCTTTCTTAAGTACCATGCTCCTCAATTCATTCCCCTGAAGTCCCCCTTAGTCCAGGCACTCAGAAGACTCCCACCTCTCTAGCCTGGAACAGCCAGAGGAAGTGGGTTTATCACCACTCATCTTTTTTTTTTTCTCATAATGATGAGGTTTGGGCTTCTAGCGAACCCATCACCCAAATAGTGAACATAAATAGGAAATTTTTATTTTTTGAGGTGGGGGACAGAGTCTCACTCCGTTGCCCAGGCTGGAGTGCATTGGCACAATCTGGGCTCACTGCAACCTCTGCCGCCTCCTGGGTACAAGAGGTTCTCCTGCCTCAGCCTCCCAAGTAGCTGGGATTACAGGCGTGCACCACCATGCCCCACTACTTTTTGTATTTTTAGTAGAGATGGGGTTTTGCCATGTTGGCCAGGCTGATCTTGAACTCCTAACCTCAGGTGATCCACCTGCCTCAGCTTCCCAAAGTGCTGGGATTACAGGCGTGAACCACTGCACTGGGCCCGTCATCGTCCATCTTCAAAATGAGGAGACACCTGCAGGTGCCCAGTGTGAAAGAGGCAGCAGTGGGATCTGGACCTCAACATGCCGGACATACCACTGGGCCACCCACTTCTCCTGGTCTTGTACCTGGAGCCAAACTCCATGGCCCCGTGGCTGGACTCATGGCCCAGGGAAGTTTGTCAGCAACCCCTGGGGCTTATGCTCTGTGCAATTTCCTATTAACCAATTCTCTTCTTTCCTTGCTCTTCTTTCCTTCCTCTTAGCAGAGACACACCTTGAGCCCCAGACAACACCCTGGGCATGCAGTCTGGCCAAAATGAACAAGTACAGGTGATCAAGCTGGAATCCAGAGGTAGGTGGGAGATGCCAAACCCAGACTGGGAGGAGGCAGGGAATCTGGGAAGGTGCCTGGAGGAGGTGGTATGGGCATCAAGATAGGCTGGAGTCCTACAGACCAGGGAAGGTGCAGAGAAGGGAAGGGAAGAGAGTTTCCCAGGGAGGAGACAGTGGCTGGAGGCAACAGAAAGGAAGGCAGGAAGTGGAAAGTCTGAGTTTTGTCTAAACTGTCACCCTAGTTAGTCGGGCATAGTGGTGCATGCCGGTAGTCCCAGCTACCTGGGAGGCTGAGGAAGGAGAATCACTTGAACCCGGGAGGTGGAGGTTGCAGTGAGCCAAGATTGCGCCATTGCACTCCACCCTGGGCGACAAGAGCAAAACTCCATTCAAAAAAAAAAAAAAAATACCAGGACTTGCAAGATCAGTGACAGAGCTGGAAACTGGCCCCAGGACTCCACCATGCTCGGCTAATTTTTGTATTTTTAGTAGAGATAGGGTCTCACCATATTGGTCAGGCTGGTCTTGAACTCTTGACCTCAGATGATCCACCTGCCTCAGCCTCCCAAAGTGCTGGGATTACAGGAGTGAGCCACCACACCCAGCCTGCATAATATTTTTTTCCCTCTGAATAATGACACCGCCATGCTCACTCAGTGCTTCCCTTTTTACCCTCTCCCAAACCATTCTCTGCGGTTCACCTGTTCAAAACCCTCCAATGACCTCGCATTAGGAGTACAATCCAAATTCCCCACAGTGACCTTCATTGCTCTGGGATCTGGTTCCAGCCACCTCGAAGAATTCTTCTCTCTGCAGTCTTTTTTTCCTTTCTCTCCGCTCTACCAGACTGGGCTCTTTGTTGGGCCTTTCACACAGAGACATAGGCTCTGCCCACCCCAGGCCCTTTGCACATGCAATGTGTATGTTCATGACAGCACTATTCACACTAGGAAAGACATGAAATCAACTAAATACCCAAAGAAATATAAGTTATTCTATCGAAAAGATACATGCATGTGTGTGTTCAATGCAGCACTATTCACAATAGCAAAGACATGAAATCAACCTAAACGCCCATCAACATTGGACTAGATAAAGAAAATGTGGTGTATATACATCATGGAATACTAAGCAGCCATAAAAAAGAACAAGATTATGCGCTTTGCGGCAACATGGCTGGAGCCGGAGACCGTTATCCTAAGTGAAGGAATGCAGGAACAGAAAGCCTAATACCACGTGTTCTCACTTATAAGTGGGAGCTGAGCATTGAGTAAACATAGACACAAAGAGGGAAATAATGCATGATGGGGCCTACCTGAGGGGGAAGAGTGGGAGGAGGGTGAGGACTAAAAAACTACCTATCAGGTACTATGCTTATTAACAGAGTGATGAAATAATCTGTACACCAAACCCCTGAGACATGCAATTTGCCTATATAACAAACCTGGGCTGAGAGCAGTGGCTCACGCCTCTAATTCCAGCACTTTGGGAAGCTAAGGTGGACAGATGGCTTGAGCCCACGAGTTTGAGACCAGCCAGAGCAACATAGGAAAACTCCTATCTCTACAAATAATTTTAAAAATTATCACGGTGTGGTGGTGCACATCTGTGGTTTCATCTACTAGGGAGGCTGAGGTGGGAGAATCTCCTGAGACCAGGAGGTCTAGGATGCAGTGATCCATGATCACACCACTGCACTCCAGCTTGGAAGACAGAACAAGACCATGTAACAAATAATAATAATATCTTTAAAAAATTAATAAAAAAAACAACCGGTCAGACTCAGTGGCTCACACCTGTAATTCCAGCACTTTGGGAAGCCAAGGCAGGTGCATCACCTGAGGTCAGCAGTTTGAGACCAGCCTGGCCAATATGGTGAAACCCAGTATCTACTAAAAATACAAAAAATAGCCTGGCGTGGTGGCACGTGCCTGTAATCCCAGCTTCTTGGGAGGCTGAAGCAGGAGAATCACTTGAACCTGGGAGGTGGAAGTTGCAGTTGGACAAGATAGTGCCATTGCACTCCAGCCTGGGTGGCAGAGTGAGACTCCGTCTCAAAAAAAATAATAATAATAATAAACAAATAAAAGTAAAAAACAGAGAAACCTGTACTTGTACCCCTGGACCTAAAATAAAAGTTAAAAACAATGATAATAATGAAATAAAATAAGAAAGTTCTGGGGTTTCTTCAGTGGGGTTGAGAAAGCAATTCTATTCCATTTAATTTAGCTCTCTGAGGGCCATCTAGCCTTCCAGGGCACATTCTGCAAAAACACTGTCTTGGACCCCTTTCCTTTCCAGAACCTTCTAAGTAATTTTTTTTTTTAAATGAAGTCTTGCTCTGTCACCCAGGCTGGAGTACAATGGCACGATCGCAGCTCACTGCAACATCCACCTCCCCCCTGCCCCGGGTTTAAGTGATTATCCTGTCCCAACCATTTTTTTATTTATATATATATATTATATATTTTTCATAGAGACGGGATTTCACCATGTTGGCCAGGCTGGTCTTGAACTCCTGACCTCATGACCCACCCACCTCGTTCCCCAAAGTGCTGGGATTACAGGTGTGAGCCACCGCACCCAACCCCGTCAAAGTAATTATTGACTCTGCCCACCACCTCACCTCCATTCATGCCTCAATCCCCTCTCTCTCTGCCTGATGTTCTGAAACATCTTCTTTACTCATCCTCATCTTCTACCACCAGGTCAACCCTCCCCCAGTTCCCGTCTGCCCAGCCAACAGAGTGACCTTTCAAAAATGCAGCACCGGCCGTGCCCCGCCCCTGGTCTGAATTCTTCAGTGCCTTCTGACTGCCCTCAGGACCAAGTCCAAACCTTGCAGCCTGGCGTTTTAGGCCCACCTTGAGCCGGGACCCGCCATGCATTGGACTAACATGTGACTTTGTTTCTCACCTCTAAGCCTTTGCCTCTGCCGTTCCCTGTGCCGGAAATGCCCTGCCTCCCTTTACCTGACTCTGTGTCCCCTAATTCTTTCCAGGCCTGCCTCTCCTGCTTCCCTCCCCCAGAGAGAAGGCAGAACTCCCCTCCCTGTTCCCAAAGCACCTCCTTGTAAAATTGCACTCTAGCCTGGGAAACAGAGAAAGACCCTGTCTCAAAGGGAAAAAAAAAGGAGAGAGAGTGAGAACAAGATTCAGGAGGCTGATGGAGGAGGATCTCTTTGAGGCCAGGAGTTCAAGACCAGACTGGGCGGCACAGTGAGAACCCATCTCTAAACAAATTAAAAACTTAGCCAGATGTGTTGGCACCAGCCTGAAGTCCTAGCTATTTGAGAGGCCAAGACAGAAGAATTGTTTGAGCCCAGGAGTTTGAGACCAGCTTGGGCAACATAGTGAGATTCTGTCTCTACAAACAAATTAAAAATTTAGCCAGGCGTGGTGTTACCTGTAGTCCCAGCTACTTGAGGTGTCGAGAAAGGAGGATCGCTTGTGCCCAGGAGGTGGAAGCTGCAGTGAGCTATGATTGCACTATTGCACTGCAGCCTGGGCAACAAGGCGAGACTTCATCTCTTAAAACAAGCAAAAAAAGAGAGATGAACAAGGCGGATGCGGTATATTTTCTATACTCCTTTGTTTTGTTTTTGTTTTTGTTTTGAGACCGAGTCTTGCTCTGTTTCCCAGGCTAGAGTGCAGTGGCACAATCTCGGCTCACTGCAACCTCCACCCCCTGGGTTCATGTGAATCGCCTGTTTCAGTCTCCAAAGTAGCTCGGGACTACAGGCACCCACCACCATACCTGGGTGATTTTTGTATTTTTAGTAGAGACAGGAATTCACCATGTTGACCAGCCTGGTCTCAAACTCCTGACCTCAAGTGATCTGCCCGCCTTGGCCTCCCAAAGTGCTCGGATTACAGGCTGAGCCACCGCACCTGGCCTAGCTGTACCCCTTTGATGAGTCATCCTCCTTCTGACCTTGGTGTGTAGTTCCTTGTATATGGGGTACAGGACCCCTTGATACCATCTCCAGACACATATGTGCAGTTCTGGAGGATGGATGGATTGGAGGAGTTGAGGTCTATTATTACCAAGTTTCTCCATCTTGGCGCCATTGACATTTTAGGATAGATAATTCTTTGCTATGGGGGTGCAGGGGCTGTTCCGTGAGTTGCAGGGTGTTAGCAGCCTCTCTGGCCTCTACCCATGAGATGACGGTAGCCTCACTCCACCTCCCGGGGTGACAACCAAAATGTCTCTAGATATTGCCAACTGTCCCCTGGGGGCAAAATGACTCCTAATTGAGAACCACTGATTTATGTCAATACCAAAGAGTCTTTTTTGATGTTGACAGGGTCTCATTCTGTCCCCAAAGTTAGAGCACAGTGGCATGATCTCAGCTCACTGCAACCTCCGCCTCCCAGGTTTGAGGGATTCTCCTACCTCAGCCTCCCAAGTAGCTGGAATTACAGGCTCGAGCCACCATGCCCAGATAATTTTTGTATGTTTAGTAGAGATGGGTTTTCACCATGTTGGCCAGGTTGGTCTTGAACTCCTGACCTCAAGTGATCTGCCCTCCTCGGCCTCTCAAAGTGCTGGATTACAGGCGTGAGCCACTGCACCCAGCCAAAGGAGTCTAAAAAAAAAGTCTAGTTATCAAGAAGAGAAATGACTTCAAGTATAGTCCAATGATTAAAAGCTATGGCTCTCAGAACAATTCATTGAGCACTTAAGATGTGTGGATTTTAGTGAGTATAAGTTATACCTCCACATAAAGCAAAAAATAGAGGAGGACAGTATTCTATATCTTTCTAGGGTGATGCTGATGCTCTATACCTTGGTAGGGATTTGGATGAGACTGATGCATTTGTATGCATTTGTCCAAACTGAGCCAACATACACTTGAGATCTGTGCATTTAATTGAGTGTAAACTTGACCTCAAAAGATAAAATTTATGCATGAATATTGACCTTTAGTTACTGCTCTGCATGAAGAACTTTTTATTTACTTTTATTTTTATTATTTATTTGTTTGTTTTAAGAGACAGCATCTTGCTATGTTGGCCAGGTTGGCCTCGAACTCCTGGGCTCAAGCAATCCTCCTGCCTCTACCTCCCAAAGTGCTGGGACTACAGGCATAAGCCACTGTGCCAGGCCCCCCAATTTTTTTTTTTTTTTTTTTTTTTTTTTTGAGACACAGTCTTGCTCTGTCACCCAGGCTGGAGTGCAGTGGCACGATCTTGGCTCACTGCAACCTCTGCCTATGGTTTCAAGCAATTTTTACATCTCAGCCACCTGAGTAGCTGGAATTACAGGTGTTCCCCACAATGCCCAGCTAATTTTTGTTTTTATTTCTGCTTTTTTCAGTAGGGTTTTGCCCTATTGAAGACAGGGTTTTGCCCTGTTGGCCTGGCTGGTCTCTAACTCCTGGCCTCAAGTGATTGGCCCACCTTGGCCTCCCAAAGTACTGGTATTACAGGCGTGAGCCACTGCACCCAGCCTGCATGAAAAACTATTTAGAAAAGGATGGTACTGATGAATGCAGCTTCCTTGAAATTCAACCTAAAAATGGTTGAATAAGGCACACAGAGGAATGGGTGGATGTGAAGATGTGTGGTAAAGCAAGTTTGACAAAATGTGAATTGTAGAATCTAGGGGATGGATACATGAGAGTTCACTGCAAAATTATTTTTCTCCTTCTCCTTCCTCTTCTTAGACAGAGTCTCATTCTGTTGCCCAGGCTCTGGAGTGCAGTGGCACAATCATAGTTCACGGCATCCTTGACTTCCTGGGCTCAAGCCATCCTCCCACCTCACCTCAGACTTCTAAGTAGCAGGGACTAAAAGATGTAGAGATGAAGTCTGCTCCATTGCCCAGCCTCCCCCTTCTTCTCCTTCTCCTCCTTCTCCTTCTTCTCCTTCTTCTTTTCTTCTTCTTCCTCTTCCTCTTCTTCCTTTTCCTCTTCTTTCTTTATTTCTTCTTTCTTTCTTCTTCTTATTTGCCTTCTTTCTCTTCTCCTTCTTCCCTCCCTTCTTCTTCTTTTCCTTCTTCCTCCTCCTACTGCTTCTTCCTTCTTCCTTCTTTCCTCCTCCTCCTCTTTTCTTTTTTGAGACAGGGTCTCACTCTGTCACCTGGGCTCTGGAGTGCAGTGACACAATCATAGTTCACTGTACCCTTGACCTCCTGGGCTCAAGTGATTCTCCCGCCTTGGCCCCCTAAAGTGCTGGGATTATAGGCATGAGCCACTGCACCTGGCCTGCAAAATTATTTCAATTTTGTTTTACATTTGAATTTTTTCGTGATAAGATTTTGGGGGAAGGCTGGGTGCAATGGCTCATGCCTGTAATCCCAGCACTTTGGGAGGCTGAGGTGGGCAGATCACGAGGTCAGGAGTTCCAAACCAGCCTGGCCAACATGGTGAAACCCTGTCTCTACTAAACATACAAAAATTAGCCAGGCATGGTGGCAGATGCCTGTAGTCCCAGCTACTCAGGAGCCTGAGACAGAAGAATTGCTTGAACCCAGGAGGTGGAGGTTGCAGTGAGCCAAGATCATGCCATTGTACTCCAGCCTGGGTGACAGAGTGAGACTCCATCTCAAGAAAAGATGGGAACAATAGACACTGAGGACTCCAAAAGACAGAAAGGGGGGCAGAGGTTGAAACACTACCTATTGGGTACTATGCTTACAGCCTGGGTGATGGATTCACTGGAAGCCCAAACCCCAACATCACATGATACATGCTTATAACAAACCCCCACATGTACTCCCTGAATCTAAAATTAATGCAATTTTATTTATTTATTTTGAGACAAGGTCTCGCCATGTCACCTGGGGTGGAGTGCAGTGGTTCAATCATGGCTCACAGCAGCCTTGACCTCCTGAGCTCACGTGATCCTCCCACCTCAGCCTCCCGAGTAGCTGCAAGTACAAAGTGCACCATCACGCCTGGCTAATTTTATTTATTTTTTTGCAGAGACAAAGTCTTGCTATGTTGCCCATGCTGGTTTCAAACTCCTGGGCTCAAGTGATCCTCCTCCTAAAGTGCTGGGATAACAGGGGTGATCTCACTTCCACCTCCTAAAGTGCTGGGATAACAGGGGTGATCTCACCTCCACCTCCTAAAGTGCTGGGATAACAGGTGTGAACCACTGCACCCAGTCTCAATCCAAAAGTTAAAAAAAAAAAGAAAAGAAACTCTGGGAGGCCAAGACGGGCGGAACACGAGGCCAGGAGATCGAGACCATCCTGGCTAACACGGTGAAACCCCATCTCTACTAAAAACACAAAAAACTAGCCAGGTGTGGTGGCGCCGGCCTGTAGTCCCAGCTTTCTGGAGACTCAGGCAGGAGAAGTGTTTGAACCCGGGAGGTGGAGGTTGCAGTGAGCCAGGATTGTGCAATTGCACTCCAGCCTGGGTGACAGAGCAAGATTCCATCTCAAAAAAAAAAAAGAAAAGAAAAGAAAAGGAAAAAAATGTTAACTCCACCACTTCCCGGGTGTGCAGTCTTGGACAATGAGTTCATTTTTTTGTTCCTCTGAAATGGGTAATGACAGCACCTATTTTGCAGCATCACTGTGAGGCTGAAATGAGGACTCCCAGTGCCCTTCCAGCAAAGCTGGAGAAGTGGCATCAGGAATGCTTATCTGTGAGACGGTTGGAGACACCTGCAATCGCACTGGGGGAGACTGAGGGACTTCAGAAAAGTGGGAAGGGAGCAGGGCCAAGGAAATACTTTCTTGCAGTTACTTGGAATTACTAAACCTATTTGCTTTTATCTTTCCCAGGTGATGTAACCTGAAACACAGAGGTTTCAAAGGCACATCTGGGCTGGCACAGTGGTTCATCCCTGTAATACCAGCACTTTGGAAAGCCGAGGTGGGAGGATCAGTAAACCCAGGAGTTTGAGACCAGCCTGGGCAACATAGCAAGACGTTCGTCTCTACAGAAAGTTAAGAAATTAGCCTGGCGGCCAGGCATGGTGGCTCACACCTGTAACCCCAGCATTTTGGGAGGCCAAGGTGAGTGGATCACAAGATCACTAAGATGGGACATCCACAGAGAGAAGACCGTGTGAAGATGACGGCAGAGATTGGAGTGAGCCATCCACAGCCAACGAACTTCAAAGGTTGTCAGCAAACGAGGCTGGGCATGGTAGCTCACACCTGTAATCCCAGCATTTTGGGAGACCAAGGCGGGCAGATTGCTTGAGGCCAGGAGTTCAAGACCAGCCTGGCAACACGGGAAAACCCCATCTCTACTAAAAACACAAAAATTAACCAGGCATCATGATGGGCGCCTGCAATCCCAGCTACTCTGGAGGCTGAGGCAGGAGAATCGCTTGAACCCAGGAGGTGGAGGTTGCAGTGAGCCAAGATGGCGCCACTGCACTCCTGCCTGGGCAACAGAGTGAGACTCTGTCTCAAAGAAGAGTTGGACGTGGTGGCTCCTGCCTGTAATCTCTGCACTTTGGGAGACCGAGGTGGGCGGATCACCTGAGGCCAGGAGTTCAAGACCAGCCAGGCCAATGTGGTGAAACCCCATCTCTACTAAAAAGACAAAAATTAGCCAGGCATCATAATGGGTGCCTGTAATCCCAGCTATTCAGGAGGCTGAGGCAGAAGAATTGCAATAGTCTCGGTCTCAAAAAAAAAACAAATGTCAGCAAATGACCAGATGCAGACACAGGGAGAGAGACATAGGACAGATTCTGCCCCCCACCGCCCCAGAAGGAACAGACCCTATCCACACCTTGACCCAGCACTTCTGGCTTCCAGAACTGTGAGACGCTACATTTCTGTTGTTGAAGCCACCCAGTCTGTGATACTGTGTCACTGCAGCTGTAGGAAATTAAAACACACTGTAAATAGTAACCAGGAAGCTGGTGGTGGGTGGGAAGAAGGGGCAGTGACTCAGTTCACACTGTCAGATTTTTGCTGGGGGCTGACAAGTACCAGGGAGAGTGTCAGGTATGAGGATGTGAGAGTGAGTGACAGTCACAGCCCCAGCTTCCAGGGACTCAGAGTGACACTGTTGAGGCAGGTGATGAATAAGAAATAGATGCATACCCCTTAGATGACAACAATGGGCGGTACCCACAAGCAGGGGGTTTACTCTGATCTGGGGCTCAGTGCAACCTGAGGTTGGATGCCTAAAAGCTGAGTCATGTTGGCCAGGTGCAGCGTCTCAGGCCTATAATCCCAGCACTTTGGGAAGCCAAGGAGGGGGCCGTTGCTTGAGCTCAGGAGTTCAAGACCAGCCTGGGCTAAGTGGCAAAACCCTGTCTCTACAAAAAAAACACACACACACAAAAATGATCTGGGCATGGGGTACCAGCCTGTAGTCCCAGCTACTTGGGAGGCTGATGGGGGAGGATCACATGAGCCCAGGAGTTCGAGGATGCAGTGAGCTATGGTTATATCACTGCACTCCTGCCTTGGTAACAGAGCAAGATCACATCTCAAAACAAACAAAAATGCTTAGGTGGAACTATGAAGCCCCCTAGGGCAGAGTCCCAACTCCCAGGCCTTCCTGAACCAGACAGATAACCTAAGGGAGGAAGGGAGTTGGGTAGGGGTTCTGGCAACCCCACTGGGGAGAGCTTACTGCATGAATGCTGTAATCCCAGCGCTTTGGGAGGCCAAGGTGGGTGGATTACCTGAGGTCAGGAGTTCGATACCAGCCTGGCCAACATAGTAAAACCCCGTCTCTACTAAAAGTATGAAAATTAGTTGGGCGTGGTGGCAAACACCTGTAATTCCAGCTACTTGGGAGACTGAGGCAGGAGAATCACTTCAACCCAGGAGGTGGAGGTTGCAGGGAGCCAAGATTGTGCCACTTTACTCCAGCTTCAGCGACAGTGCAAGACTCTGTGTCAAAAAAAAAAAAAAGGACAGATCTTTCTGCTCCTTCCAGAGATCACTCCCTTGTGAGAATTAGGTGCAAAGTGGCTCGATTACCCAAGTTTTCAATTGTCATAAATTTCCATAATTGCAGTTTTAAATTTCATAAATGCAATTTTCTTCCTTTCCTTTCCTTCTTTTTTTGACGGAGTTTCACTTTTTATGCCCAGGCTAGAGTGCAATGGCATGATCTTGGCTCACCACAACTTCCACCTCCCAGGTTCAAGCGATTCTCTTGCCTCAGCCTCCTGAGTAGCTGGGATTACAGACGTGCATCACAATGCCTGGCTAATTTTGTATTTTCAGTAGAGACAGGGTTTCTCCCTGTTGGTCAGGCTGGTCTCGAACTCCCATCCTCAGTTGATCTGCCTGCCTCAGCCTCCCAAAGTGCTGTGATTACAGGTGTGAGCCACTGTGCCCAGCCTCATAAATGCAATTTTCATAGGAAATCTCCGCATTCTTAAATAGTTGTAATTTACTCCCTTTTCAATACCTTATGGACCCAGTGAAATAGGCATACATTAGGTACTAATTTATACCTTTGACCTAAGCTATCAGGAAAAAGCCACTTCCTCTCTGAAAAACAAGCTTATCAAATGTGCACTGAATGTAACTTTCTAAAGGAGAAAACTGGTGGAATCACTTTAACTTAAAGATCAAGGTTCACATCGTCAGTGGTCTAATGTGATTAGAAGGGCTCTTTACTTCTGTGATTTTTTTTTCCCCTCAAAACCTTTGAAAATTGAGACAGACCCAAACTGAGGGACCTTCTACAAAATACATGACCAGTACTCTTCCAAGGTAGAAAGATTACGAAAAGCAAGAAAAGATTGAGGATCTCTCACAGATTGGAGGAGATTAAGGAAAAACATCTAAATGCAATATGGTATCATGAATTGGATCCTGGACCAGAGAAAGACATTTGTGGGATTTCTGGTGAAATTCAAAGAAAGTCTGTGGTTTAGTTAGTGGTATTATGTCCATGTTACTTTCTTACTTCTGAAAAGTTCTCCTTCTTACAGAAGATGTTAACATTAGAGGAAGAATAGATTACAGGGTTGGACAAACTACAGTGCACAGGTCAAATATGGCCCCTTGCT
The DNA here is from genome assembly GCA_031835075.1 of Saguinus oedipus. Lineage (NCBI taxonomy): Eukaryota > Metazoa > Chordata > Mammalia > Primates > Cebidae > Saguinus > Saguinus oedipus. The sequence continues at coordinate 8,558,054 of CM063187.1, forward strand.
TGTTTTTGTCAGTAAAGTTTTATCAGCACACAGCTATGTTCATTCATTTATGTGAGGTCTATGGCTATCTTGATGCTACCACGGCCAAGTAGAGTACTGTCAAAAGAAACCGTATGGTCTCCAGTGCCTAAAATATTTATGATATGGTTTGGCTCTGTGTCTCCACCCAAATCTCATCTTGAATTGTACTCTTGGAATTCCCATGTGTTATGGGAGGAACATGGTGGGAAATCATTTGAATCATGGGGACAGTTTCCTCCATACTGTTCTGTGGTACTGAACAAGTCTCACAAGATCTGATCGGTTTAGCAGGGGTTTCCACATTTGCATCTTCCTAAATTTCTCTTGCCACCACCATGTAAGAAGTGCCTTTCACCTCCTGCCATGATTCTGAGGCCTCCCCAGCCATGTGGAACTGTAAGTCCAATTAAACCACTTTTTCTTCCCAGCCTTGGGTATGTCTTTATCAGCAGCATGAAAACAAACTAATACAATTTGCTATCTGCCCTCCTCCTTTTTTTTTTTTTGAGACAGTGTCTCACTCTATCACCCAGGCTGGAGTGCAGTGGCATGATCTCGGCTCACTTCAACTCCTGCCTCCTGGATTCAAGCGATTCTCCTGCCTCAGCCTCCCAAGTAGTGGGGACTACAGGCATGTGCCACCACGCCTAACTAATGTTTGTATTTTTAGTAGAGACAGGGTGACACCTTATTGGCCAGGCAGGTCTTGAATTCCTGACCTCAGGTGATCCACCTCCCTCAGCCTCTCAAAGTGCTGGGATTACAGGCATGAGCCACTGCACCCAGCTACTATCTGGTCTTTTACAGGGAAAAAAAAAAAATTGCCACCCCTGGTAATGGGAACTCTCTGCACTAACTTTGCAACTTCTCTGTAAATCTACAATTATTTCAAAGTTTAAAGGTTTTTGAAGATGAGCTAAATAAAGCAGAACAGTGATATGTTTCTTAGCCAAGCTGAGATAATTTGGGGATCAGCTGGCACTCTGAAGCATAAAACATAGCCTCTGGATATTAGGTGTCATGAGTCCAAAGAAACAATGATGCTGAGGCTGTGTGATTTTGAACTAACTCCTCCACCTCTCTGAGCCTGTCTTTCTACCCAAAATTCGGGGTTGATGATAGTACTTCTACTGCAGAGAAAATAGTGTGTGGAAGATCCTCAACACAGGACCTGGCACACAGGAAATGCTAAATGGATTTTTTTGCAAGTTATTTTGAGTTCTAAGAGAGAGCATGACTTGGTCAGAATCACATGGCTTTTGGAGGCAGGGCAGGGGATTCAGCTCAGATCTGGCTCACCAGGCTATCTCTGTGGAGTGCTTTATACTGTCTAAAGTCCTACCCTACTATAAGGCCTTGCTGTGTAATTCCCCACGTGAACTCATTCAGTTTTCACTTGCATATCTCCAGTGATGGGGGGCTCACCACTTTACTTAAGGTAGCCCATTCCATAACTCTTCTGATTAATCATGGTAATTTCCCTCTTTGTTCAAATTTCGACCTCTAGGTTTGCAGTCTTCTTCTGACTTCCAATTTGAGATCCCTTGACTTTTTCTTTTTTGCTTTCAGAGGCACAGGCAAAATAATATATGTAAGCACCCACCCAGTTCACTGCAAGTGTTCAGATGAAGTCCTGAACACTTTTCTCAGGCCAAGCAGGCTGTGATTGGCACCTTTCAGATATGGCCCCCAGTGAGTCCCATCTCCTAATAATCTGTGTGGCATCCACTCCCAATGTAGTTTTTGTTGTTGTTGTTGTTGTTTTGAGATAGAGTCCCATTCTGTCACCCAGGCTGGAGCACAGTGGCACAATCTCGGCTCACTGAAACCTCTGCCTCCTGGGTTCAAGTGATTCTACTCCCTCAGTCTCTCAAGTACCTGGGATTATAGGCACCTGCCACCACACCAGGCTAATTTTTGTATTTTCAGTAGAGACGAGGTTTCACCATATTGGCCAAGCTGGTCTCAAACTCCTCACCTCGTGATCCACCCGCCTCAGGCTCCCAAAGTGCTGGGATTACAGGCATGAGCCACCATGCCTGGCCTTTTGTTGTTGTTGTCGAGACAGGGTCTTGCTTTGTCACCCAGGCTGCAGTACAATGACACGATCTCGGCTCACTGCAACTTCCACCTCCTGGGTTGAAGCAATCTTCCTGCCTCAGCCTCCCTCGTAACTGGGACTTCAGGTGTATGCCACCAAGCCTGGCTGTTCTGTGCTCTGATGTAGTTTGGGTGTGTGTCCCCACCCAAATCTCGTGCTGAAATGGGGAATCCCCAATATTGGAGGTCAGGCCTAATGGGAGGTGACTGGGATCATGGCTGGTGAATTTCTCATGAATGGTTTAGCACCATGCCCTTGGTGCTGTTTTCGAGATAGTGAGTGACTTCTCATGAGATCTGGTGGCTTAAAAGTATATGGCACCTCCCCCGCACCTACCATGCCTTGCTCCTGCTTTGGCCATGAGAACTGCCTGCTCCCACGTCTCCCTCTACCACCAGTAAAAGCTCCCTGAGGCCTCCAAGAAGCGGAGGCACCATGCTTCCTGCACAGCCTGCAGAACCGTGAGCCAATTACACATCTGTTCTTCTAAATTACCCAGCCTGCAGACCAGGCTGGCCAACAGGGTGAAACCTCGTCACTACTAAAAATACAAAAATTAGCCGGGCACGGTAGTGGGCCCCTGTAATCCCAGCTACTCGGGAGGCTGAGACAGGAAAATCATTTGAACCCAGGATGTGCACGATGCAGTGAGCTGAGATTGTGCCACTGCACTTCAGCCTGGGTGACAGAGCAAAACTCCACCTCAAAAAAATTAATTAATAAATAAAAATAAATTACCCAGTCTCTGTTGGGTGTGGCAACTCATGCCTATAATCCCAGCACTTTGGGATGTCGAGGCCAGAGGATCACTTGAGGCCAGGAGTTCAAGACCAGCCTGGCCAACATAGTGAAACCCTGACTCTACTAAAAATACAATTGGCTGAGCATGGTGGCGCGTGCCTGTAATCCCAGCTACTCAGGAAGCTGAGGCAGAATTGCTTAAATCCCAGAGATGGTTTTTTTTTTTTTTTTTTTTTTTTTTTTTTGAGACAGCGTTTCGCTCTTGTTACCCAGGCTGGAGTGCAATGGCGCGATCTCGGCTCACCACAACCTCCGCCTCCTGGGTTCAAGCAATTCTCCTGCCTCAGCCTCCTGAGTAGCTGGGATTACAGGCATGCGCCACCATGCCCAGCTAATTTTTTGTATTTTTAGTAGAGACGGGGTTTCACCATGTTGACCAGGATGGTCTCGATCTCTTGACCTCGTGATCCACCCGCCTCGGCCTCCCAAAGTGCTGGGATTACAGGCTTGAGCCACCGCGCCCGGCCAAATCCCAGAGATGAAGGTTGCAGTGAGCTAAGATTGCGCCACTGCATTCCAGCCTAGGTGACAGAGTGAGACTGTCTCGAAAAAATAATAATACAAAATAATAATAGTAAAACTAAAAGGCTGAGTTTTAAATTTTATTTTAACGGAGATCCAAGATGGCTGATCGCTAACAGCTCGGGATTGTAGCTCCCAGTGAAAGCTCAGAGAACGTGAGGACGCCACATTTTCAGAGGAATTTTCGTCGCCCACGGACCAGAAGATTTCCAGTGGAGGAGCCCCGCGGGTCGCCAGCGCGACTTCTGTGTCCGGCGCAGCGGTTTTGTCGTTGCCTCGTCGAGGCAGCTCTTCATGTACAGTGAGCGGGACTGGTTCCCCTACTGACTGGTGTTTGGAGCTCCGGGAAGGCAGAGCCGCTTGTTGCAGACTCAAGAAGGAAGCCAGACCGGAGATTCCCAGGCAGAAGAGCACCATCAGTCTTATCGCTGCTGTTTTGGCCGGCGCAGTGGGTTGCTCGGATTCCAGCACTGGGAATCAATAAATTGGACATCCTCTCAGGAACTTAATCAGAAAGGCGCTAATTGTAAATACATCAGATGGATAAATTCACAATAAAGGGAAAAAAACAGCCTAAAAAGGCCGAGAAAACTGAAAGTCAGAACCCCTCTCCCTCTACAGGGGATAGTAATTCCTCATCAGCAACGGAACAAGCCCTAATGGAAGAGGACTGTGTTCCAGTATCTGAAGGAGGCTTTAGAAGGTGGATGGTAAAAAACCTCTGGGAATTAAAACAACTTGTTCTAACCCAATGTAAAGAAACTGAGAACTTTGAAAAAAGGTTAGACGAAATGTTAAAAAGAATGGACAATATAGAAAGGAATATAAATGAACTAATGGAGTTAAAAAATACAACACGAGAACTTAGTGAAATATGCACAAGTTTGAATAGCCGAATTGATCAAGCAGAAGAAAGGATATCAGAGGTCGAAGATCGACTTAATGAAATGGAACGAGAAGACAAGAATAGAGAAAAAAGGATAAAAAGGAGTGAGCAAAGTCTCCAAGAATTATGGGACTATGTGAAAAGACCTAATCTACGTTTGATAGGTGTACCTGAATGTGATGGAGAGAATGAATCCCAGCTGGAAAATACTCTTCAGGATATTATCCAGGAGAATTTTCCCAATCTAGCAAAGCAGGATACTATTCAACCTCAGGTAATACAGAGAACACCACAAAGATATTCCTTAAGAAGAGCAACCCCAAGACACATAATCATTAGATTCACCAGGGTTGAAACAAAGGAGAAAATACTAAGGGCAGCCAGAGAGAAAGGTCAGGTTACCCACAAAGGGAAGCCTATTAGACTTACAGCTGATCTCTCAGTAGAAACCCTACAAGCCAGAAGAGAGTGGGGGCCGATATTTAACATCCTCAAAGAACAGAAATTTCAGCCCAGAATTTCATATCCTGCCAAACTAAGCTTCACAATTGAAGGAAAAATAAAATCTTTTATGAACAAGCAAGTACTCAGAGATTTTATTACCACCAGGCCTGCTTTACAAAAACTTCTGAAAGAAGCATTACACACAGAAAGGAACAACCAGTATTATTAGCCTTTCTAAAAATATACCAAAAAGTAAAGAACATCAACAGAAAGAAGAATTTACATCAACAAATGGATAAAATAGCCAGTTAATATCAAATGGCAGTAATCTTAAATTGAAATCGACTAAATTTTCTAATTAAAAGATACAGCTAAAATCTAACGGTATACTATATCCAGACCCATTTCATATCCAAAGATACACAAAGACTAAAAACAAAGGGTTGGAGAAAGATTTACCAACCAAATAGAGAACAAAAACAAATAAATAAACAAAAAAGAGTTGCAATTCATGCATTTGATAAAACAGATTTCAAACCAAAAAAGATAGAGTGGTATAAGGATCAATGCATCCTAACATGCAGATACATAAGACCCATAAAGAGATTCAGACTCAACGAAACAGAAAATTAATAAGGATATCCAGAATCTGAACTCAGATCAGTAACAAGTAAACTTAATAAGCACTTGTAGAACTTTCCACTTTAGATAAATAAAATATACATTCTCCATTTTAAATACACAAAATAATGATCGGCCATTATTAATAGCCATTTTTTAGAATAAAGCAATATTCCTGTTCTCTCTCCCTCTTTTTCTTCCTCTCTTTTCCTTTCCAAAAAAAAAGCACCCATCTTTCTCCTTGCCCCAAACCTAAAAAAAAAAAAAATAAATAAATTTTATTTTAACGAATCTTTCAAAACATACTCAATTCCATTATTAGAAAAAAAATTTTTTTTGAGACACAGTCTCACTCTGTCATCCAGGCTGGAGTGCAGTGGCACGATCTCGGCTCACTGCAACCTTCACCTCCCAGGTTCAAGCAATTCTCCTGCGTCAGCCTCCTGAGTAGCTGGGATTACAGGCATGCGCTACCATGCCCAGCTAAGTTTTGTATTTTTAGTAGAGATGGGGTTTCACCATGTTCGTCAGGCTGGTCTCAAACTCCTGACCTTGTGATCTGCCCACCTCAGCCTCCCAAAATGCTGGGATTACAGGCATGAGCCACCACACCCAGCAGGAAAACTTTTAAGTATGTTTGGGACAACCTGAAAGAGTATGTGAATCTACTCTTTCTATTGTAAAGTCAAGTATTGCCAATAAAAATGTTGTTAGTCCAAAATGAGATGTGTTCTTAGTGTAAAATATGCACCTGTTTTTTTTTCTTTGGTGGGGAATAAGGTCTTTCTTGGTTGCCCAGGCTGGAGTGCAGTCGTGCAATCATAGCTCACTGCAGCCTCAACCTCCTGGGCTCAAGTGATCCTCACACCTCATCCTCGAGAGACTGCAGGTGTGGGCCACTATGCTAGGCTAATTTATTTTTGTTTTTTGTAGAGACAGGGTCTCACTATGTTATCCAGGCTGGTTTTGAACTCCCAGCTGCAAACAATCTTCCTCACTCAGTCTCCCGAAGCTGGGGCTACCGTTGTGTGCTGCCACGCCCAGGTTACACCTGATTTTGAAGACTTGATATGAAAAAGGAATGTATGTAAACTGTCTCGTCAATACTTTTTTATTTTGACAAGTTGAAATGATAATGTCTTGCATAAATTGGGCTAAAGAAAATATAATGTTAAAGTTAATTTCACCTGTTTCCTTTTACTTTTAAAATATATGTAGCTATTAAGAAAATTTAGGCTGGGCGCAGTGGCTCATACCTGTAATCCCAGCACTTCGTGAGACCAAGGCGGGTAGATCATGAGATCAGAAAATCAAGACCATCCTGGCCAACATGGTGAAACCCGGTCTCTACTAAAAAAAATACAAAAATTAGCAAGGTGTGGTGGTGGGCGCCTGTAATCCCAACTACTGGGGAGGCTGAGGCAGGAGAATCACTTGAACCTGGGAGGCAGAACTTGCAGTGATCGCGGCACTGCACTCCAGCATGAATGACAGAGTGAGACTCCGTCTCCAAAAAAAAAAAAAAGAAAGAAAGAAAGAAAAGAAAATTAAGGGCCAGGCACGGTGGTTCAATACTTGTAATACCAGCACTTTGGGAGGCCAAGGCGGTTGGATCACTTGAGGTCAGGATTTCAAGACCAGCCTGGCCAACATGGTGAAACCCGAGCTCTACTAAAACTACAAAAATTAGCTGGACGTGATGGTGGGCAGCTGCAATCCCAGCTACTTGGGAGGCTGAGGCTGCAGTAAGCCAAGATTGCACCACTGTACTCCAACCTGTGTGACAGAGTGAGACTCTATCTCAAAAAGATATTAAAATTACACACATGGCTCACATCATATTTCCACTGGGCACTGCTATCTTGTAAGATTGTATGTTTTACAAAAAATACAATTGAGGCACAGAGAGGCTACGTAAGTTCTCAGTGTAACACAGCAGATTAGTGGTGCAGCTGGGACTTGAACCCAGACCATGTGTCTTCAGAGTCAGAGGACTTAACTACTACCAGCTGAGTGCCATGGTCTCCATATCCTTCATACATCATTGTGGGAAGGGGTAACTGAGGATCAGGTACCCACTCCCCAAGGAAGCCCTCTCCCCTCCACTGTCCACCTGGACAGGAGTTAAGCAACATGTTCGGCCTTGTCTGCCTCTCCCCTACAGATTCTCAACCAGGGCGGATGACACTCTTCTTCATTCCTGTCACACAAGCAAGAGGAAAGTATTTGTGAGCATCAGGTGGAAAAAAAAGTAAGGTGTGGAACAAAAAACAATTGTATTTCTGGATGGTTGCGTTTCAAATAAACGAAACTCTCTCTCTGTGAGTGTGGCCCAAGGGACAGAACCGGGGCCACCACCTGGCTTCCAGAAACACCTATTTCCAGCAGAAGGGCCCTCAATGGATCAGAGTTACTGGAACTCAAGACCTGGCTCCTTCCTGGAACTTCAGGGGCTGGCCTCCCAGGGAGAAGATAGCAGAGAAAGGTAAGCTCTTTTCTTTGCCTTTAGAACACGTCTATCTGGAGCCACACGCCCCTGTCACTAACGCCACACTGACCCATGGTCAGAGTTACTCATGATCAGACTCACCCACCCCAAACCTATCCTACACACCCAGATACAGCCATTCCCAAGCCCTCGCCCACCACTGGTATTCTCCCTCAGGGATGTGCAGGCTTAGAGATAGACTTCAACAGTGTCTTCACACAAACCCCTGGACCCTCTGACACCCACTTATTTATAAACATATCACTAGTTATTTGGCTCTACAACAGAATCATTTTCTTTTCTTTTAATAATTGCAGGGGAGTTTTATAGGTCTGTTTCTAGTCATGCATTCCCTTGAAAATCATGCTGTCATCATGCCTCGAATCCGTGTACTTTAGGAGGCCAAGGCGGGTGGATCACCTGAGGTCAGGAGTTTGAGACCAGCCTGGGCAACATGGTGAAACCTCATCTCTACTAAAAGTATACAAATTAGCCGGGCGTGGTGGCCTGTGCCTGTAATCCCAGCTACTCAGGAGGCTGAGGCAGGAGAACTACTTGAACCCAGGAGATGGAGGTTGCAGTGAGCCAAGATCGCACCACTGCCATCCAGACTGGGCGAGACTCCATTTCAAAATAATAATAATAATAGCCCAGCACTGTGGCTCGCACCTGTAATCCCAGCACTTTGGGAGGCTGAGGTGAGTAGATTGCCTGAGCTCAGGAGTTCAAGACCAGCCTGGGCAACACGGTGAAACCCCATCTCTACTAAAATACAAAAGACATTAGCCAGGTGTGACAGCATGTGCCTGTAATACTAGCTACTTGGGAGGCTGAGGCAGGAGAATTGCTTGAACCTGGGAGGTGAAGGTTGCAGTGAGCCGAGATTGAGCCACTGCACTCCAGCCCAGGCTACAGTGTGAGACTCCATCTGTACAATAATAATAATAATAATAATAATAATAATAAAGCTTTAAGAAAGAAAAACACCAGACGGGTGAAACTTATGTTCTTGTGTTCAAAGAAACCAGTTGTAAAAATACATGTTAGAGATAATGGGTGTGTTTCAAGGTGGACTGGGTGTTAGGGGATCTTTTTTTTTTGGAGACAGAGTTTCGCGCTTGTTACCCAGGCTGGAGTGCAATGGCGCGATCTCGGCTCACCGCAACCTCCGCCTCCTGGGTTCAGGCAATTCTCCTGCCTCAGCCTCCTGAGTAGCTGGGATTACAGGCACGCGCCACTGTGCCCAGCTAATTTTTTGTATTTTTAGTAGAGACGAGGTTTCACCATGTTGACCAGGATGGTCTCGATCTCTTGACCTTGTGATCCACCCGTCTCGGCCTCCCAAAGTGCTGGGATTACAGGCTTGAGCCACCGCGCCCGGTCGTGTTAGGGGATCTTAAGGGGCATTGTTAATATTGCTATGTGTGGCAATGACAAGGTAGCTGCAGTGACTTGGGACAGCCACAAATCCTTCCTTCCACTGAGATGTGAAATCTACTTCCCCTCACCTTGAAGCTGAGCTTGACCATGTGACTTGCTTTAAGCATTTTAGGACATGGCAGAAATGCCGAGAAAAGATGGTGATCCACTAAGAATTCTATGCCAGCAAAAATATCCAGGAGGAATGATGGTAAAATAAATTATCAGGTGAAAGAAAATGAAAAGAAGTCATCATCCACAGAATTGCTCTAAAAGAAACAGTAAAGAGAGTTATTGAGGCTGAAGGGAAATGATATTCCACTGTGTTCTAAAATCTATGGTTTCTCATGAGAAATCCACTCTTTCAAATCATTGTTTGCTGGAGGGTGATTGCTGTGTGTGTGTGTGTGTGTGTGTGCTTTTTCTTTCTTTTTTTCTTTTTTTTTTTTTTAGAGATGGGTTCTCACTATGGACTCAAACTCTTGGGCTCAAGCGATCCTCCTATCTCAGCTACCCAAAGCTGAAACTACAGGCCTGTGCAGGGTTATTAATTTAAGCCTCTGTATTTTGGGGTTGTTTCTTCTATAACAATAGATAACTGAACAGGATGATATAAACAAGCACAAATACACAAGCCCTTGCTCTCAAATATACACACAGACATGCATCCTCCTGAGACTAAACACACACATTCCCAATAGGTCTTCTATAGAGGCACCCACAGTTTCCTGAGTAGACACCTACAAATGTGCCATCCCAGGAATTGACCTCCCAAATATGGAAAGTTCCAAAAGCAAACAGAATCAACAATCACCAACAGACCTGCCCACAGATGTAACCACAGAAATACAGAGGGGTGTATGTGTGTATTTTAACCACAGAAACACACAGATGTAACCACAGAAACACAGGACTGTGCATATTGACGCACGCAAGTTCATGGGCATACCCACACACGCCCTTAACTACCCACAGGTACATCCAGACCTTATTGAGGAAACAAATATGCTTACGGTCAAGGGTGCAGGCAGACAAGTAAGGAGTGTCCTCTTACCTCTGAAGTCCTTGTCCCTGGCTCAGTTATCTGCCAGATTATTTTGGGGCTTAGCCTTGTGTCTTTTTATTTTTTTTTTAGATGCAGTCTTGCTCTGTTGCCAGGCTGGAGTACAGTGGCGCAACCTCTGACTCCCAGGTTGAAGCGATTCTCCTGCCTCAGTCTCCTGAGTAGCTGGGATTACAGGCACCTGCCACCATGCCCGGCTAATTTTTGTATTTTTAGTAGAGACGGGGTTTCACCATGTTGACCATGTTCAGGATGGTCTTGAACTCCTGACCTCGTGATCCACGCACCTCAGCCTCCCATAGTGCTGGGATTACAGGCGTGAGCCACTGCACCGACCTTAGCCTTGTGGACAAAAGAGACTGCATGGAGTCTGGCTGAAGCTGCATCTGGACCTGTTCCTACAGGATCTGCGTCTTCTTTTAATTCCCCTTTTGTCTCCTTTTTATTTTCTTCTTTTTTTTTTGAGACAGGATCTTGCTCTGTGGCCCAGGCTGGAGTGCAGTGGTGCAATCTTGGCTCACTGCAATTTTCACCTTCAGATTCCGAGCGATTCTCGTGCCTCACCCTCCCAAGTAGCTGGGATTAATTACAGGCACCCACCACAACGACAGGCCAATTTTTCTGTGTTTTGTAGAGATGAGGTTTTACTGTGTTGGCCAGGCTAGTCTCAAACTCCTGACCTCAAGTGATCTGCCCGCCTCAGCCTCCCAAACCTGAGCTTTATCTTACAGGCCTCTTGGACCGCCTGACCCGGATACAGAGCATTTCCTACAACTCCAGGACAAAATCTTCTTCTTTCTGCCTCTATGGAAGGGACAAAGAGAAAGTAACACTCACTAATTTCTCTCTTCCAGATCCTTCTGAAAATTCTAATCCCAGAAAACTCATTCTATAAACCAAAAATAAAATTCTAAGCTCCCCCCAACACACTAAATGGACCCCTCTCTTGGCCAAGAGGATCCCAGAGGAACCCGAAAAACGAGTTCAGGCCATGATGAGAAGAGGGTTTGGACATGCTCATTATACCCCCCCTTTGGAGTTTAGCCACAACTGAGCAGCATTAACATTAAAACAGAGGCCAGCGGGGGAGATGGGGAGGGATAGCCTGGGGAGAAATGCCAAATGTGGGTGAAGGGGAGGAAGGCAGCAAAACACACTGCCATGTGTGTACCTGTGCAACTATCTTGCACGTTCTGCACATGTACCCCAAAACCTAAAATGCAATAAAAAAATAAAATAAAAACAAAAAAAACCTGAAGATCATTCTATGTGAGTACAGATAATTCCACTTCATTCCTTTTAAGAGTTATAAAATATCCCATTGAATGGCTGCAAGCAGCATTATTTGTCCAAACAGTCCCCTATTGATGTGCATGTAGATTGCTTCCTTTTTTCCTCTAATATAAATATGCTTTAATTTAAAAAAAAAAAAAAACAGAGGCCAGCAAGGTGGCTCATGCCTGTAATCCCAGCACTTTGGGGTGGGCAGATCACCTGAGGTCAGGAGTTTGAAACCAACCCAGCCAACATAGCAAAACCCCATCTCTACCAAAAATACAAAAATTAGCCTGGCATAGCGGTGGGCGCCTGTAACTCCAGCTACTCAGAAGGCTGAGGCAGGAGAATTGCTTGAATCTGGGAGGCAGAGGTTGCAGTGAGCCGAGATCGCGCCGCTGCACTCCAGCCTGGGCAACAGAGCAAGACTCCATCTCAGAAACAAGACAAATATTTAAAACAGAGATCCTAAGACTGACAAAACAGGCTCTCTGCAGCTATAAGATACCATCTCCCAGCTGGGCATAAGTAGTGTGCACCTATAGTCCTAGCTACTTGGGAAGCTGAGGTGAGAGGATGGCTTGAGCCCAGGAGATCGAGGCTGCAGAGCTATGACTGTGCCACTGCACTCCAGTCTGGGTGACAGGGCAAAACCCTGTCTCTAAAAAACAAACAAAAAGGATACCTAACCCCAACCTGACTCTGGTATACCATCATGTGACATCAGGCCCCAAAGGAAATAAAAGTATTTTATCCCAAAATATATTGTCTTTTTGTTTTTTGAGACAGTTTTGCTCTTGTTGCCCAGGCTGGAGTGCAATACCACCTCAGCCCATTGCAACCTCCACTTCCCAGGTTCAAATGATTCTCCTGCTTCAGCCTCCTAAGTAGCAGGGATTACAGGTGTGCACCACCACGCCTAGCTAACATTGTATTTTTAGTAGAGATGGGGTTTCACCCTGTTGGCCAGCCTGGTCTTGAACTCCTGGCCTCGGGTGATCTACCCGCCTTGTCCTCCCAAAGTGCTGGGATTACAGGTGTGAGCCACCATGACTTTTGCCTTTCTAACTGAGCTCCTGGCAAATTCAAAAACTATTTGGCTCTCTCTGCAAGTCTCCCTGGCAGCCCAGTCCCTTAATTATATTCACACCCACCTCTTGAATGCAGTGGCTTCCAGAGATCCACTGGAACACCAAAGACTTGACTTCTGAATCAACTGAATCTCCTGAATCTCCTGCAACCATTCCTCTCCCAACGTTCCAAACATCAGCTACTCTCTCAAGGTCTTTAAAATCTGTTCACATCTTCCTCCTGAATTACAGCCTCCTGATAGCCTCTCTGCATTCCTTCCACTTTGTGTCCTAACAGTCTGCTCTCCACACAGCGGCCAGAGGAGGTTGTGAAAAATGAGTCGGCCAGGTGTGTTGGCTCACACCTGTAATCCCAACACTTTGGGAGGCCTAGGCGGGCAGATCACCTGGGGTCAGAAGTTCGAGACCAGCCTGACCAACATGGAGAAACCCTGTCTCTACTAAAAATACAATGTTAGCCAGGTGTGGTGGCACATGCTTATAATCCCAGCTACTCAGGAGGCTGAGGCAGGAGAATTGCCTGAACCCAGGAGCAGCCTGACCAACATGGTGAAACCCCGTCTCTACAAAAATACAAAAATTAGCCAGGCATGATGACAGGTGCCTGCAATCTCAGCTACTTGGGAGACTGAGGTGGGAGAATCACTTGAAGCCAAGAGGCGGAGGTTACAGTAAGCTGAGATTGTGCCATTGCACTCCAGCCTGGGTGACAGAGCGAGACTTCACCTCAAAAACATAATAATAATAATAATTAAAATAAAAAAATGAGCTAAGAATGGTAGTGCACACCTGTAGTCCCAGCTACTTGGGAAACTGATGCTGGAGGATCACTGGAGCCCGAGAGGTTTAGGTTGCAGTGAGCCATGATCAGCCCCACTGCAGTGCAGCCTGGGGTAGAGAGCAAGACGCTGTCCAAAGAAAATGATGGACCAGAGCTTAATGTCCTTCCATGGCTCTGCATGTATGTCAGAGTCAAAACTAAATTTCCTCCAAGGACCCGTCGCTTTGTCCCTGCCCTCATGTTCCTCACAAGAGAAGGAAGAGAGATTCCTTCTCTTCCCTCATTCACTCTGTCTCAGCTGCTCTGCTGTTTGCTCTTTCTCAAACTCACTCCTGCCTCAAGACCCTCGCATTTGCTCTTCCCATTGCATGCAGCATCCTTCCACCCACCCAAATATCTCAATATTTCTATCCTCACCTCACTAAGATGTCACCTCTTCAGAGACTGCCCCACCTCACCCCTGAACCCGAATACCCACTATCTCTCTTGGCATAGTAGGTGCTCAGTAAATGTTTCCAGGATGAAAACATGATCAAAGCTTTTTCTCTTTTTCCCTTCCTTCGTTCTTTCCTTCCTTCCTTCTTCCCTCCTTTCTTTTTTATTTTTTGAGATGGAGTTTCACTCTTGTGCCCAGCTGTAGTGCAATGCTGCAATCTCAGCTCACTGCAACCCAGCCTCTGGGAATCAAACTTAAACTCTAAGTTTAGGTCCTGTGGTATGTATCTTTTTTTTTTTTTTTTTTTTTTTTTGAGACAAGGTCTCACTCTGTCACCCAGGCTGGAGTGCAGTGGCACGATCTCAGCTCACTGCAATCTCTGCCTCCCAGATTCAACCGATTCTCTTGCCTCAGCCTCCTGAGTAGCTAGGATTACAGGCATGCACCACCATACCCAGCTAATTTTTTTGTATTTTTAGTAGAGATGGGGTTTCACCATGTTGATCAAGCTGGCCTCTAACTCCTGACCTCATGTGATTCACCCACCTCAGCCTCCCAAAGTGCTGGGATTACAGGCATGAGCCACCACTCCTGGCCCGTCCTTCCATCCGTCTGTCTGTCCGTCTTTCTTTCCTTCTTTTTTCTTTTCTCTCTCTCCTTCTCTCCTTCCTTCCCTCTTTCCTTCCTTCCTTCTACCCTTCCTTCCTTCCTTCCTCTCTCCCTTCCTTCTCTTTCCCTCCTTCCTCCCTTCCTTCCTCTCTCTCTTTCTCTCTTTCTTTCATCTTTCCTTCTATTTATTTCTTTCTGGTTTTGCCATGTTGCCCAGGCTGCTCTTGAACTTCTGGGCTCGAGGGATTCTCCCACCTCAGCCTCCTGAGTAGCTGAGACTATAGGCACGTGCAATCATGCCTGGCTAATGTTTTGTATTTTTAGTAGAAATAGGGTTTTGCCATATTGCCCAGGCTGGTCTTGAGCTCCTAGACTCAAGCAATCTTCCTACCTTGGCCTCCCAAAGTGCTAGAGTTATAAGCGAGAGCCACTGTACCTGGCCCCCTCTCTCTTTCAACTCAGATTTTTCTCTCCACCTTAGCACTCCCAATGTTCTCCTTACTCCTGTCTCCTTCCATTGAAAAACGACCCTTGGCCAGGCACGGTAGCTCACGCTTGTAATCCCAGCACTTTGGGGAGGCCTTGGTGGGCCTCTCTCACCAGTGGTCAGAGAGCAGCCTGGCTAACATGGCAAAACCCTGTCTCTAATAAAAATACAAATATTATCCAGGCATGGTGGCATCTGCCTGTAATCCCAGATACTCAGGAGGCTGAGGCAGGAGAAACACTACAACCTGGGAGGGGGAGGTTGCTGTGAGCTGAGATCACGCCACTGCACTCCAGCCTGGGTGACAGAGCGAGACTCTGTCTCAAAAAAAAAAAAAAAATACCCTCAAGCTACTGGTGAATGAAGGGTAAGGACCACCCCACCCCTGGATCAACCCCCAAGCCTCACCTTTATCACCCATGGCTGTATTTCCTTGGACAAATTGCTTAATCCTCCCTCCAAGCCTCTGTTTCCTCAACTACAAAACATATACAAATAGAAGGTGATACGTGACTCTGCTTCACTATAGTAACTGTTCCACTATCTGTGTGTATCCCGTAATGTCACGTAGCAAACAACAAAAATTATTAAAGATAATAAAAGAACATCTGATCTCACAGATCTGTTAAGAGGATTAAATGAGTTTATTAATGTAAAGCTCTCGACATGTGATGTCATAGTGTAAATATCAAAGAAAGGGCAGAAAGAGCTGTTGTAATCAATTCTTATCTAAATACAGCTAACAATGACAATACTTAATGTAATCACTAATAACCACAGTCGAATTACCTCTTATATTAACCTCTTAGTCTCTCACCGTATTATAGCTCACAACAAATATTTGTTGAATGAATGATTGAATGAATGAATGGTTACTGAATTTTTGTAAGGAGGGAAAAGATCATGGACCTCTTGTAAAAAGTATAAAAACCAGGTCTGTGGCCAGGTGCAATAGCTCATGCCTGTAATCCCAACACTTTCAAAGGCCAAGGCTGGCAGATAACTTGAGGTCAGGAGTTTGAGACCAGACTGGCCAACATGGTGAAACTCCATCTCTACTAAAAATATGAAAAATTAGTCAGGCGTGGTGGTGGGTGCCTGTAGCCCCAGCTACTCGGGAGGCTGAGGCAGGAGAATTGCTTGAACCCTGGGAGGTGGAGGTTACAGGAAGCTAAGATCATGCCACTGCACTCCAACTTGGGTGAAAAAACTAGAAAAAAAAAAAGGCTCTTGTAAGGACTCTGTGAAATGAACCACAGACGTGAGTCCCAGTGCAATCTTTTTTGTTTGTTTGTTTGTTTGAGACAGAGTCTCACTTAATTGCCCAGGCTGGAGTGCAGTGTATGATCTCGGCTCTCTACAACCTCTGCCTCCCAAGTTCAGGCAATTCTCCTGCCTCAGCCTCCTGAGTAGCTGGGATTACAGGCACCCGCCACCATGCCCAGCTAATTTTTGTATTTTTAGTAGAGATGGGGTTTCACCATGTTAGCCAGGCTGGTCTCGAACTCCTGACCTCAAGTGATCTGCCCACCTCAGCCTCCCAAAGGGCTAGGATTACAGACATGCGCCACCACACCTGGCCAGCACAATTGTTCCTGCTCCCTAAATGTGAACTGCTGTTTTTACCAGCAGGAGCTAAGGGGCAGGCTGTCTTAGATTAGATGCTTTTTAGAGCACTCTGTAGTTCCTTTAATGGAGCTGCAAACCCACAGGTTGTGGCTCAATGTCTGACTGGCTTCTCCCCACTCTTCTGATTTTATTTCTCATCCGTCCCCACCACACCCTTCCCTTCCACATACCCTGCATTCCTGCAAAACTGACCAATTCATCACACGCCAGGCACACCTTGTGACGTCCACCCCAGGACCCTTGCACAGGCTTCTGCCTCGAGAGAGCTCATGACCAAATGGACAGACACGGGCGTTGGAATCCCACAAGCCCAGACCACCTCCCAGTTTCACCTCTCCAATGCCGTTGACCTCTGGGGAGTGACAAAACCTCTCTGAACTTCAGTTTGCCCAGATATAGCACAGACTGAAAAAATGTGTACCTTATAGATACAAGTCACACCTCACTCAGTAATGGGGATATGTCCTGAGAAATGCATCATTAGGCAATTTTGTCACTGTGCAAACACCATAGAGTGCGCTTATACAAGCCTAGATGGTATAGCAACTACACACCCAGCTGTGGGGTATGACCTGTAGATCTTAGGCCATAAACCCATACAGTGTGGATCTGTACAGCTTGCTGCAGGCAACTGAAACACGATGGGAAGTATTTTTTATTTTTTTATTTTTTGAGTAAAAGTCTCACTCTGTCACCTAGTCTGGAGTGCAATGGTGCGATCTTTGGCTCACTGCAACCTCCACCTCCCAGGTTCAAGCAATTCTCCTGCCTCAGCCTCCCAAAGTGCTGGGATTATAGGTATGAGCCTGTAGATAGATGATAGATAAATAGATAGATAGATAGATAGATAGATAGATAGATAGATAGATAGATGGATGGATGGATGGATGGATGGATGGATGGATGTATATAGATATATAGAGATATAGATACATATATATACAAATATATATATACATATATATACAAATATACATATACATATTTTTTTTTCAGAGACAGAGTTTCACTCTTTCACTCAGGCTGGAGTGAAGTGGCAAGATCTCAGCTTACTGCAACCCCTACCCCCTAGGTTCAAGTGATTCTCCTGCCTCAGCCTCCCCAGTAGCTGGGATTACAGGCGCCTGCCACCATGCCTGGCTAATTCAGTACTTTTAGTAGAGATTGGGTTTTACCATGCTGGCCAGGCTGGTCTCAAACTCCTGATCTCAGGTGATCCACCTGCCTTAACCTCCCAAACTGCTAGGATTACAGGCATGAGCCACCACACCCAGCCTTAAAATTTATATTTTAACTTAAAACAAATTTACAAATAGAGATGGGGGTCTCACTATGTTGCCCAGGCTGGTCTTGAAGTCCTGGGCTCAAGGGATCCTCTCATCACGGCCTCCCAAAGTCCTGGGATTATGGATATAAGCCACTGCACCAGGCCAGTGATAAGCATTTGTGTCTCTACGTGTATTTAAACATAGAGAAGGGACAGTAAATATACAGTGTTACAATCTTTTGGGACCACTGCCATATATGCAGTCTGTCATTGACCAAAATGTTGTTATCCAGCACGTAATTGTACTGAATGAGGATTAAAGCTAATGGGACATTTAGCCAGGCACAGTGGCTCATACCTGTAATCCTAGCACTTGGGAGGCCAAGGTGGGCGGATCACCTGAGGTCAGGAGTTCAAGACCAGCTTGGACAACATGGCAAAACCCCTGTCTCTACTAAAAATACAAAAGTTAGCCAGATGTTGTGGCAGGTGCCAGTTACTTCGGAGGCTGAGGCAGTAGAATCACTTGAACCCAGGAGACAGAGGTTGCAGTGAGCTGAGATAGCGCCACTGTACTCCAGCCTGGGCCACAGAGTGAGACTCTGTCTCAAAAATAAACAGATAAATAAAGAAATAAATAAAATTAATGGGACATTCATCTGAGTCAGGGAGGTATAAAAATAATAATCATTATTATAGTAAAGTTAATAATAATAGATATTAGTCTATTATTATAGATAATAGATATGCTATAATATTAATTATATATTAATGCTATAATATTAATAATATAATTACACTAATACATAATAGTATTAATAACATGATATAAATTTAAAGACAGTGTAATGTTTGTAAGGATTTACTGTATCGGGCATCCTTCCAAAAACTCTAAATATATTAAATAATAGAATTCTCACAACAAATTTTTTTTTTTGAAACGGGGTATCACTCTATCACCCAGACTCTTGTGCAGTGACACAATCTTGCTTCATTGCAACCTCCAACTACTGGGTTCAAGCGATTCTCCCACCTCAGCCTCCTGAGTAGCTGGGACTATAGGAGTGCACTGCCACGCCCCGCTAGTTTTTGTATTTTTAGTAGGGATGGGGTTTCACCATGTTGGCCAGGCTGGTCTCAAATTCCTGACCTCAAATGATCTGCCAGCCTCAGCCTCCCAAAGTGCTGGTATTACAGGCATTAGCTCCAGCACCTGGCCCTCACAACGTTTTGATAGTACTATTTGTTTATGTATTCATTTTTTTGAGATGGAGTTGCACTCTTGTTGTCCAGGCTGGAGTGAAATGGCATGATCTCAACTCACCACAACCTCCACCTCCCAGGTTCAAGTGATTCTCCTGCCTCAGCCTCCTAAGTAGCTGGGATTATAGGTATGTGCCACCACACCCAGCTAATTTTGTATTTTTAGTAGAGACGGAGTTTCTCCATTTTGGTCGGGCTGGTCTCAAACTCCTGACCTCAGGTGTTCCGCCCATCTCAGTCTCCCAAAGTGCTGGAATTACAGGCATGAGCCACTGTGCCCAGCTTGATAGCACTATTATTAAACTCATTTCACAGATGAGGAAACTGAGAGGTAAGAAGAGGTAGAATAATCTGCCTAAGGTCATCGTGGAGCTACTGATTGGCTAAGCAGCATCTGGAAGTCTCACTGGAGAGTGTCACTGTTTAATGGACCATTGGACACTTCCAAAGCCTTGGGTGTGTTTCACGTCATCCACTTGCCATGCACAGCTAGTGAGCTCTTGCAAGGCAGCTACTGGGGCTACAATAGTTGTAGGTATACTTCTATGTATTGAGGAACTTAATTTTTATTTTTTTAAATTTGTATTAGCCAAGCATGGTGATGTGCACCTGTAGTTCCAGCTCCTCAGGAGGCTGAGATGGGAGGATCGCTTGAGCTTAGGAAGTGGAGGCCGCAGTGAGCTGTATTTGTGCCACTGCACTCCAGCCTGGGTAACAAAATGAGATTCCATCTCAAAAATAAAAATAAAAAAAGAAGTTGGAAACCTGAAAACTTTAAGAACTGTGAAATTTTTTTTTCTTTTCTTTTCTTTTTTGAGACAGAGTCTCACAGTGTCCCCCACTTTGCCCCCCACCCCTAGGCTGAAGTGCAATGGCGTGATCTCAGCTCACTGCAACCTCCACCTCCCGGGTTCAAGCAATTCTCCTGCCTTAGCCTCCTGAATAGCTGGGATTACAGGTGCCCACCACCATGCCTGGCTCATTTTTTTTATTTATGGTAGAGACAGGGCTTCACTATGTTGGCCAGGCTAGTCTTGAACTCCTAACCTCAAGTGATCCACCCGCCTCAGCCTCCCAAAGTGCTGGGATTACAGGTGTGAGCCACTGCACCTGCCCAGAACTGTGAAATTTTTAGGTCTTGACAGGAATACAAATATGTTTAAGACACAGTGCAACAAAACACACCTTTGGACTTGGATGGGGCCCTAGGCCATCACTGGGAAATTTTCCACTTAAACGAATGGTTCTCAGTCCTGGTTATGCATTAAGATCCCCTGTGAACATTTTCTTTAAAAGAAAAACCACAGGGCACAGTGGCTCATGCCTGTAATCCCAGGACTTTGGGAGGCCAAGGCGGGCAAATCACCTGAGGTCAGGAGTTTGAGACCAGCCTGGCCAACATGGTAAAACCCCATCTCCACTAAAAATACAAAGATCAGCCAGGTGTGGCCCTGTCACCTTGGACACAGCTTCTCAGGACCTCATGAGGGTTGTTTCATGGGCCATTGATCACTCAGATTTGGCTCAGAATAAATCTCTTCAACTACTTCACAGTTTGGCTCTATCAACATCTGTTTTGTTTTGTTTTTTGAGGTGAAATTTTGCTCTTGTCGCCCAGGGTGGAGTACAATGGCACAATCTTGGCTCACTGCAACCTCCAACTCCCAGATTCAAGCAATTCTCCTGCCTCAGCCTCCAGAGTAGCTGGAATTACAGGCACCTGCCACCAAGCCCAGCTAATTTTTGTATTTTGTAGAGATGAAGTTTCACCAGGTTGGCCAGGCTGGTCTCGAACTCCTGACTTCAAGTGATCCACCTGCCTCAGCCTCCCAAAGGGCTGGGATTACAGGCATGAGCCAGCATGCCTAGCCTCTTTTTGTCAACATCGGTCTCTGTCACTCTTTCCTGATCTCTCTCTCATTATCTCTTCCTCTCCTCCCAGCTCCCTTTCTCTCTCTCCCTCTGTCTTTGTCTCTCTCTCCCGTCTCTGTCTCTCTCTCACTTGGTTTCTCTTGGCCTCTTCCTCACATCTCTGTGTGTGTGTGTGTGTGTGTGTGTGTGTGTGTGTGTGTGTGTGCCTCTCTCTTATTATGTTGCTGTGTATCTCTCAATATCTCTCTCTCCATCTCTCTCCTCTCTCTTTATCCCTCTCTGTGTCTCTCTCTCTCCCCCCTCCCTTCCTCTCTCTCCTTCTGTTATAGGAAAGGGGTCCCAATCCAGATCCCAATCTTGGGATCTCACCCAAGACAGAATTCAGGGAGAGTCTGTAGAATAAAGTGAAAGCAAGTCTATTAGGAAAGTAAAGGAACAGAAGAATGGCTACTCCACAGGCAGATCAGCCCTGAGGGCTTAGGTTGCAGGTTGCCCATTTCTGTTTTCTCTTTCCTTTTTTTTTTTTTTTTTTTGAGACAGAGTCTCTCCTGTTGCCCAGGCTGGAGTGCAATGGCACAATTTTGGCTCACTGCAACCTCCGACTCCCAGGTTCAAGCGATTCTCCTGCCTCAGCCTCTCAAGTAGCTGGAATTACACGCTTGCACCACCACGCCCGGCTCATCTTTTTGTATTTTTAGTAGAGACGGGGTTTCACCATGTTGGTTAGGCTGGTCTCAAACTCAGCCTTAGGTGATCCGCTCACCTCGGCCTCCCAAAGTGCTGGGATTACAGGCACCTGCCACCACACCCAGCTAATTTTTGTATTTTTAGTAGAAATGGGGTTTCACCGTGTTGGTCAACGCTGGTCTCTAACTCCTGACCTCTTGATGCATCTGCCCGCCTCAGCCTCCCAAAGTGCTGGGATTGCAGGCGTGAGCCACCGTGCCTGACCTTCTGAGTTTCTGATTAGCCTCTCCAAAGGAGGCAATCAGACATGCATTTATCTCAGTGAGCAGAGCAGGGACTTTGAATAGAATGAGGGGTTCGTTGGCCCTGAGCAGTTCCCAGCTTGACTTTTCCCTCCAGCTTAATGATTTGGGGGCCCCACATTTATTTTCCCTGCACAGTCCCTTCCCTCCTCCTCCCCCTCACTTCCTTTGTCTTTCCCCGCTTCCCCCTCACTTTTCCCTCCCCCATTCTCTCTCCACCTCTCTCCTTTTTTGTGTGTATTGTGGTGGTGGTTGTTGAGATGGAGTCTCATTCTGTTGCCCACTCAAGTGCAGTGCTGCAATCTCGGCTCACAGCAACCTCCGCCTCCAGAGTTCAAGCAATTCTCCTGCGTAGCTGGAATTACAGGCCTGCACCACCACACCTGGCTAATTTTTGTATTTTTTGGTAGAGACGGGGTTTCACTGTGTTGTCCAGGCTGATTTCAAACGCCTGGCCTCAACTGATCCTCCCACCTTGGCCTCCCAAAGTGCTGAGATTACAGGCGTGACCCACAGATGCCCTCTCCCTTCCTCTCCGCTTCTCACCCCTTCCACTCAACCAGGGCTGGGAGGTGGGAGGGGGTGACAACCTGCTTCTATTTACTCTCAAACTTCTGTCTGTTTCCACCTCCACAAACCCTTGACCCCTGAAGCGTCCCAGGCCTGCAGTGTACAACTGCCACCTGGCAGGCCTCTCTGGCCTTCTTCCTAACCAAACAGGAACTGTCACCAGGGTCAGTGTGCAGAGGACGCCTTAGGTTCTTTTCCTCCTGCAAAACCACAGAAGCAGCCCTGGAGGAAAACAATGAAACAGTGTGGAGGGTGGGGGCTGAGGGCAGGAGCTTGCGTGGCAGGGAGCATTTCTTCTCTTTCTCCTTCAAAAATCGGAGGGAAGGCTGAGCGAGGTGGCTCACGCCTGTAATCCCAGCACTTTGAATCACCTGAGGTCAGGAGTTGGTGACCAGCTGGACCAATATGGTGAAACCCCATCTCTACTAAAAATACAAAATTAGCCGGGGATGGTGGCACATGCCTGTAGTCCCAGCTACTCAGGAGGCTGAGACAGGAGAATTGCTTGAACCTGGGAGTCAGAGGTTGCAGTAAGCCGAGAGCACACTACTGCACTCCAGCCTGGGTGACAGAGCGAGTCTCAAAAAAAAAGGAAGGGGTGCAAAAATGTCAGTTGGGACAAATAGAGGCTTTACTATGGTAATTCTCTGGCTTTTCGCCAAGGACTGCACTGGGCTGGGGGAGGTGGGTGCTGAGAGCTGAGTCAGCAGGGATGGTTTAAAATTAAACTCAATTTTCAACATTCCAACTCCTCACAGACAAACAGGACCATGTTTACTAACACCATTTCTCTGTTTTATCTGACTTTTGAGTTCTGAAGTCGGGAGATGTGGAGGCCGGAAGTGTAAACTGAGAAGACATGGGCAGAACGGCCCCATGGCTCCCCCATCCCCAGCCAGCCTCTTTGATTTACTTTTTCTTTATTTTTGTTTTTTGAGACAGAGGCTTGCCCTGTCACCCAGGCTGGAGTGCAAAGGTCAGATCTCAGCTTACTGAGACCTCTGCCTCCCAGGTTCAAGTGATTCTTCTGCCTCGGCCTACCAATTAGCTGGGATTATAGATACAAGCCACATGCCCGCCTATTTTTTAAATTTTTTTTTTTTTTTTTTTTTTTTTTTTTTTTTTTTAGTTGAGATGGGGTTTCACCATGTTGGCCAGGCTGGTCTTTACTGACCTCAGGTGATCCACCCACCTCTGCCTCCCAAAGTACTGGGAATACAGCTGTGAGCCCCTGCACTCCATCCAGCCTCTCTGATTTTGATTCACATCATGCCCAAAGCTTGGAAGGGGCTTCATACTACCTTTCTCTGCTCAAAAATTTGCCATCCATCTGTCCTTCCATGCAAAAAATATCTATTGAATATCTAATATAGGCTGAATTATGTGCTAAAGGCTAAGAATTATAGTATTATTATTACTGTTACTATTATAACAGCAAAAACAGCAATTATTTATTTATTGTGAGACAGAGTCTTGCACTGTTGCCCAGGCTGGAGTGCAGTGGCAGATCATGGCTCACTGCTGCCTCAACCTCCCAGGCTCAAGCAATCTTCCTGCCTCAGCCTCCTGAATAGCTAGGACCACAGGTGCGTGCCGCTATGTCTAGCAAGTTCTTTAATTTTTTTGTAGAGATGGGGTCTGGCTACGTTGCCAGGACTGGTCTCGAACTCCTGGTCCCAAGCTATCCTCCCACCTCGGCCTCCCAAAGTACTGAGATTACAGGCATGAGCTACCATGTCTGGCCAGCAAACACTTAAATAGTCCCTCTTCTGTGCCCACTATGTATTCTAAGAGTTGTTTATTTAATCCTTCCGGAAACTTTTCAAACCCAGTATGGTGGCTCACATCTGTAATCCCAGCACTTTGAGAGGCTGAGGCAGGAGAATCGCTTGAGCCCAGGAGTTCAAGACCAGGCTGGGCAATGTAGCAAGACCTTATCTCTAGTTTAAAAAAAAAAATCAAAAAATTCATCAGGCACAGTGATGCACCCCCGTGGTCCCAGCTACTTGGGAGGCTGAGGTGAGAGCATCGCTTGAGCCCAGAAGGTTGAGGCTGCAGTAAGCTGAGATCACCTTGCCATTGCATTCCAGCCTGGGTGACAGAGAAAGACCCTGCCTCAGAAATGAATGAATAAATGAATGAAACCCTTCCATGTCTCCCATTTTATAGAGGAGCATACAGAGGCTCAGAGAGGCTCCCAAGTCATATGGCTGAGCTGGAATTTGAACCCACACTGATGGGTGCTCTTCACCACCTTGCATCTTACCACTCTTATGAAATATACAGTCTAGTGGGGTACACATAATAACCATACAGGCCGGGTGCGGTGGCTCAAGCCTGTCATCCCAGCACTTTGGGAGGCCGAGGCGAGTGGATCACGAGGTCAAGAGATCGAGACCATCCTGGTCAACATGGTGAAACCACGTCTCTACTAAAAATACAAAAAATTAGCTGGGCATGGTGGTGCGTGCCTGTAATCCAAGCTACTCAGGAGGCTGAGGCAGGAGAATTGCCTGAACCCAGGAGGTGGAGGTTGCGGTGAGCCGAGATCGCGCCATTACAGTCCAGCCTGGGTAACAAGAGCGAAACTCCATCTCAAAAAAAAAAAAAAAAAACATAATAATCACACAAACAAGGTAGTTCAGATATTTAAATGCTCTGAAGATTCTACATCAGGTTATTTCCAGTATTATTTTCCTGGTCACCCCTGGAAGGATGAGAAGGAGCCAACCTTCGGAAGAGCTGCAGACTGAACACCCAGACAGAGTAAAAAACAAGGGCAAAGGCCCTGTGGTCCAAACCACTTAAAAAGGTTTAGAAGCAACAGAGGTCAGACTATCAGGAAGGAAGAGACAAGAGGCAACAGAGCAGAGCATGATGATTTCAGGCCACAGCAGGAGTTAGGGTTTCGTTGGTTTTCTGAGACAGGATCTGGCTCTGTCTCCAGGGCTGGAGTGAAGTGGTGCAATTTCAGCTCACTGCCATCCCTACCTTTCAGCTCAAGCCATCCCCCACTTCAGTCTCCCAAGTAGCTGGGACTACAGACATGTGCCATCATGCCTGGCTAATTTTTTTATTATTTTATTTTTTGAGATGGATCTTCGCTCATGTTGCCTAGGCTGGAGTGCAATGGCGTGATCTCAGCTCACTGTAACCTCCGCCTCTTGGTTTCAAGTGATTCTCCTGCCTCAGCCTCTCCAGTAGCTGGGATTACAGGTGCCGGCCACCATGCCCAGATAATTTTTTATATTTTTAGTAGAGACCGGGTTTCACCATGTTGGTCAGGCCAGTCTTGAACTCCTGACCGCAGGTGATCCACCCACCTCGGCCTCCCAAAGTGCTGGGATTACAGGCATGAGCCACTGCGCCCGGCCCTTAATGTTTGTATTTTTTGTAGAGACAGGATCTGGCTATGTTGCCCAGGCTGGTTCTGGTTATATATCCCCAGTAGGACAGGATTCTGGGAGCACAGCTGGGAACTGGGAGACCGTTTTACGAGCATTCTAGGGTGGTGTGGTAATAGCTTCATATCCCAGCTGCCCGACTTCTAGAATGTTTATCACCCCTATTTTGCAAGATCCAATTCCTGCAATGTCTTCCCTTGCCCTGAACGACAAAAACAAGGCCAATTACCCCAACTCTTCCCCTCTGCTGCTATATGTAAGCACCTCCCTTTGACTTTATATCCTGGACTTGTCTGTGTGAAGACAGAAAAGTAACAAGAAGCTTAATTCTTCCTGTATTCCGGTTTCGGGGATGGGGGGCCAGTAAAAGTGTAACTTCAGTGAATGCCTTGTTCCAAATTGCAAAACTCCCTCCTGACATGATGAAAGATGTGTTTTTCCTCTGGATAAAGCCAATGAGCTCACACAGTCCTCACAGTGACCGAGTGACTCAGGATGAGCGATGTGTTTGATAAATGGTGCTGTCAAGTCCTGTTACTGGAGAACCAATGATTGTTTATCGTGAGGCATGGATGTGACAGGTTGTATCTGCCTGGCTATAGAAAAAATAGTGAGATTTAAGTGGGAGCGGTGGCTCATATCTGTAATCCCAGCACTTTGGGAGGCCGAGGCAGGCGGATCACTTGAGGTCAGGAGCTCGAGACCAGCCTGGCCAATGGTGTGAAACCCCGTCTCTACTAAAAAAAGAAAACAAACAAACAAAAAAAAAAACTAGCTGAGTATGGTGGCAGGTGCCTGTAATCCCAGCTACTAGGGAGGGTGAGGTAGGAGAATTGCTTGAACATGGGAGGTGGAGGTTGCGGTGAGCTGAGATTGCACCATTGCACTCCAGCCTGGGCAACAAGAGTAAAACTCTTCTCAAAAACAAAAAAAGAAGACTGTTTTCCTGAGGTCAGGAGTTTGAGACCAGGCTGACCAACATGGAGCAACCTCATCTCTATTAAAATTACAAAATTAGCCAGGCATGGTGGCACATGCCTGTATCCCAGCTACTCAGGAGGTTGAGGCAGGAGAATCACTTGAACCCAGGAGGCGGAGGTTGTGGTGAGCCAAGATGGAGCCATTGCACTCCAGCCTGGGCAACAAGAGTGAAACTGCACCTCAGAAAAAAAAATAAAAGAAAAACGGTGAAATTTAGGCCGGGCATGGTATTCCAGCACTTTGGAAGGCTGAGACAGGTTAATCACTTGAGTCCAGGACTTTGAGACCAGCCATGGTGAGACCCCATATCTATTAAAAATACAAAAATTAGGCCCAGGTGTGGTGGCTCACACCTGTAATCCCAGCACTTTGGGAGGCTGAGGTGGGCAGATCACTTGAGGTCAGGAGTTTGAGACCAGCCTGGCCAACACGGCAAAACCCTGTCTCTACCAAGAATACAAAAATTAGCCGGGCGTGGTGGCACATGCCTGTAATCCCAGCACTTGGAAGGCTGAGGTGGAAGGATCGCCTGAACCAGGGAGGCGGAGGTTACAGTGAGCCAAGATCACGTCACTGCACTCCAACCTAGGCGACAAAGTGAAACTATCTCAAAAAGACAAAATGAAACAAAAAATTAGCTGGGTGTGGTGCCTCTTGACTATAATCCTAGCTACTCAAGAGGCTGAGGCATTAGAATCGCTTGAGCCCAGGAGGTGGACCTTTCAGTGAGCTGAGATCACTTCACTGCCTGAGCGACAGAGCAAGACTCTGTCTCAAAAATAAATAAATAAATACCCTCTCTGACCACCATGGAATAAGCCTTAAAAAAATAAAATAAAATAAATAAACTAAAGGGTGAGATTTCCTTCTGCCTTTGCAATGTCCTAGGCCTTATCTACAATGTGCACCACATCCTGGATGAATGTTTATTGGATGATAAAATTCAGGGGCATTTTATTTCCTCTCTTCTACTTTTATGGAGAAGTTTTCTAATTTGGGAGATTCTTGACTTTAGTTGTATTTCACCAACCTAAGCATGTCCTACATTTTTTAAATCTGCCCAGCCAGCCTGAGTTTCAGGAAGCCAGAGAGGCCCTAGTTTGTTGCCCTAGTTTGTTGCTATAATTTATTTATTTACTTTGAGACAGTCTTGCCCTTTTTCCCAGGCTGAAGTGCAATGACGGCGATCTCAGCTTACAGCAACCTTCACCTCCCAGGTTCCAGCAATTCTCCTGCCTCAGCCTCTCGAGTCGCTGGGACTAAAGGGGTGTACCACCATGACTGGCTAATTTTTTTTTTTTTTTTTTTAGTAGAGACAGGGTTTTACCATGTTGGCCAAGCTGGTCTCGAACTCCTGACCTCGAACACCCACCTCAGCCTCCCAAAGTGCTGGGATTACAGGCATGAGCCACAGCATCCAGCCAGCATTTTTCAAGACTACAATAAGCTGTCATTAACTATCATCAGCCTGCTGTGTGTCCTGAATGGATGTCCTGCTTTGTTTTCCTTCCATCTAACTGTAATGTATGCTTTACCACCTCTCCTCCTCATCCCTCTTTTCCAGTACCCTTCCCAGCCTCTACTAACCATCATGGTAGCCTGCAGACACCTTAATCTCCAACTTCCAGCCTGCAGAACAGAAAGAAAATATATGTCTTTTTTTTTTTTTTTTCCTGAGCCGGAGTCTTGCTCTGCTGCCCAGGCTGGAGTGCAGTGGCCTGACCTCAGCTCCCTGCAACCTCTGCCTTCCGGGTTCAGCAATTTTCCTGCCTCAGCCTCCTGAGTAGCTGGGATTACAGGCACGTGCCACTTTTTCCAGCTATTTTTTTGTATTTTTTGGTAGAGATGGGGTTTCGACATGTTGGCCAGGCTGGTCTCGAACTCCTGACCTGATCCTCCCGCTTTGGCCTCCCAAAGTGCTGGGATTACAGGCGTGAGCCACCGCACCTGAAGAGACGATACATTTCTGTTGTCGAAGCCTCCAGTCTATGGTACTTTGTTATGTCAGCCTCAGAAAACTAATGAACCTCCAAATCTCTCATGGCTCCCTCTGAGTGTCTGTCTACTTTTCCTCCTGTGTTTCCTGTAAGTCCTCAAAGCCCGCAGGGGCACATAGCAGAGGCTCAATGTACAAATGCCCATTGACTGACTACATGATCCTCCCAGGGGAGGCAGGAGACACAGGACCCAGTTAAAGAAACGCCACTGGGTCAGGTGCAGTGGCTCATGCCTGGAATCCCAGCATTTTGGGAAGATGAAACAAGAGGATTGGTTGAGTCCGGGAGTTCAAGACCAGCCTGGGCAACATAGGGAGACCCTTTTTCTCTTTATTTATTTATTTAGAGACAGAGTCTCGCTCTGTCGCCTAGGCTGGAGTGCAGTGGCACAATCTGGGCTCACTGCAGCAGCCTCTGCCTCCTGGGTTCAAGTGATTCTCCTGCCTCAGCCTTCCAAGTAGCTGGGATTACAGGCACCCACCAGCATGCCCAATTAATTTTTGTATTGTTAGTAGAGACAGGGTTTCACCATGTTGGCTAGACTGGTCTCAAACTTCTGACCTCAGGTGATCCACCTGCCTTGCCCTCCCAAAGTGCTGGGATTACAGACGTGAGCCACTGTGCCCAGCCTCCTTTCTCTATTTTTATAAGAAACCTTAAAAAATAAAAATAACAGGCTGGGCACTATGGCTCATGCCTGTAATCCCGGCACTTTGGGAGGCTGAGGTGGGTGGAGCACCTGAGGTCAGGAATTTGAGACCAGCCTGGCCAACATGATGAAACCCCATCTCTACTAAAAATACAAAAATTAGCAGAGCATGATGGTGCATGCCTGTAATCCCAGCTACGCAGGAGGCTGAGGCAGGGGAATTGCTTGAATCCAGGGGGTGGAAGTTACAGTGAGCCAAGATTGCACCACTGCACTCCAGCCTGGCAACAGAGCAAGACTCTGTCTAAATGAATGAATGAAGAGATTGGGAACTGGCCCCATGTCTCCTGCTGCAGGACCTTGGGCAAATCCTGAACTCTTTGAGCCTCAATTTGCTCCTCAATAAAATGGGACCATCAGACCATCAGCCGATATCTCTCAGCTCCCCGTGGGATTGTAGATCCTACATGCCCCCCAACCCCGCCCAGGCTTGCATGAAAAATGAGGTGGGAGAATCGCTTGAACCCAGGTGGCAGAGGTTGCAGTGAGCTGAGATCGCACCAATGCACTTCAGCCTGGGCAACAAAAGTGAACTCTGTCTCAAAAAAGAGAGAGAGAAAGGGGAGAAGGAAAGGGAGAGTGTGGTTGGGACTTGGAAGAGGTGACAATTGGGCAGGGACTCAAGCTGGAAAGGGGGACGAAGTGGAAGCCGGGTGCAGTGGCTCGCGCCTGTAATCCCAGCACTTTGGGAGGCCAAGATGGGAGGATCCTTTGAGCCCAGGAGTTCTAGACCAACCTGGGCAACATAGGGAGTCCTCGTCTCTACAAAATATTTAAAAACAATTAGCTGGGCATGGTGGCGCACATCTGTGTTCCCAGCTACTTGGGAGGCTGAGTTGGGAGAATCACTTGAGTTTGGGAGGTCTAGGCTGCAGCAAGCCATGATCATGCCACCATACCCCAACCTGGGCAACAGAGCAAGATGCTGTCTCAAGAGAGAGGGAGAAGAGAGGGAAAGAGGGAGAGAAGGAAGGAAGGAAAGAAGGAAGGAAGGAAGGAAGGAAGGAAGGAAGGAAGGAAGGAAGGAAGGAAGGAAGGAAGGAAGGAAGGGATGGGAGGGAGGGGAGGGAGGGAGGAAGGAAAGAAGGAAGGAAGGGAGGAAGGAAGGAAGGAAGGGAGGGAGGGAGGAAGGAAGGAAGGGAGGGAGGGAGGAAGGAAGGAAGGGAGGAAGGGGGGAGGAAGAAAGGAAGGGAGGGAGGGAGGGACAGAGGAAGGGAAGAAAGGAAGGGAGGAAGGGAAGGGAAGAAAAGGAGGGAGGGAGGAAGGAAAGGAAGTTGGTTAGTTGACATGCAAGGCCATTGGAGGATGGGCAGGGACAGTGTGCACTCATTTCCCTCCTCCCCAGAGGACCAGCAGGAGCAAGAGATCCCCTTACCTGTGGGCAGCAGGTATCTCAACATTAATGACACCAGGACCCACCTCGGGCCTCCAGGGACACCCTGCCTCGGGCCGGCCATTCACGGCATCAGGAAGACTCAGGGGTCGCTCTTTGCCTTCGTTCCAGCCCCTGGCTGAGCCCAGAAACATGCCCAGCAGCCCCTCCCCAGGGCCTGGCTGGCCAGGTGGTTGAGATCTGGCCAGTATCAAATGTGCCCAGTCGGTCTAATCCCTCCAAGCCTGGGCGGGGCTGGGAAGGAGCCCCTCGCCTATTCCCAGGCCCTGATTGGCTCCCTGGGCCCTTGGTTCAGCCTGCCTGAGTTCCCAGAAAGACAGGGATCCATGGGTGTTGAGGGGTATGGGAGTTTCAGCTGCCAGGCTCAGCCGTGGGTGTCGGGAAAAGTCTCCCAAGAATGTTCCCCAGACCCAGAGCTGCATTGTGACTTTCCTGGGCCACAATCACTTTTGCAATTTCCCCATTAATTTTTTTTTTTCTTTGAAATGAAGTCTCACCTTGTTGCCTGGGCTGGAATGCAGTAGTGCCATCTTGTCTCACAGCAATCTCCACCTCTCAGTTCAAGCTATTCTGTGCCTTGGTCTCCGAGTAGCTGGGACAACAGGCATGCACCCCCACACCCAGCTAATTTTTGTATTTTTTGTAGAGACAGGGTTTCACCTTTTTGGCCAGGCTGGTCTCGAACTACTAATCTCAAGTGATCTGCCGGCTTCAGCCTCACAAAGTGCTGGGATTACAGGCGTGAGCCATCACATCTGGCCTATACTTTCATTTCCCCACCCCCACCCCCATCCCCAGCTTTATTGAGGAATGACTGGCAAATAAAAAATTAAATGTTTGTTTTTTTGAGACGGAGGAGTCTTGCTTCTTCACCCAGGCTGGAGCGCAGTGGCACGATCTCAACTCACTGCAACCTCCCCCTCCCAGGTTCAAGTAATTCTCTGCCTCAGCCTTCTGAGTAGCTGGGATTACAGGCACCTGTCACCACACTCAGCTAATTTTAATAGAGACAGGGTTTCACCGTCTTGGCCAGGCTGGTCTTGAACTCCTGACCTTGTGATCCACCCACTTCATCCTCCCAAAGTGCTGGGATTACAGGCGTGAGCCACTGCGCCTGGCCAAATGTCTTATAATTTGCAATGATTTTTTAGCAAAGGCCCCCATTTTCACTTTGCACTGGACCTCGCAAATCATGCCTCTGGTCCTGCTGCCAGAGGTAGGCTCTGCTGTTTCACAGCAGCCTGATGTTCCTTCTCTGTGACATTCTGAACTGTGCACCCCTCAAATTCCCAAGCTGAAGCCTTTACCTCCGATGTGACTGCATTCAGAAACAGAGTTTTCAGGGAGGTATTTAAGGTTCAATAAGGTCACAGGGGTGGAACTTTGGTAGGACTGTTGTCCCTATAAAACAAAGAGAAGGAGCAATTGCTCTCCAGCCTGGGTGAAAGAGCTAGACTCCATCTCCAAATGGAGTCTGGGTGACAGAGCTAGATGTCACTCCATCTTGGTGACAGCTAGACTCAATTAATTAATTAATTTTTGATATATATATATATATATATATATATATATATATATATATAAAACTAAGCACCTACTGTGTGTACATGTTTTGATTGGTTGGGGGGGGGTTGTTCTAGGTAGAAAGGACACAGCAACCAATATAAAAAAGAGACACGCATCCCTGCCTAGTGAGTAAATGAATCCCAAACAAGCAAATATATCCAAGCATAGTAATTTCAGGGAGTGGAAAGGGGGATGGGACAGGGACTAAGCAGAGCAGGAGGGCTATAGAATGGACATGAAGACAGGATGGCCAGGGAAGGAATAGAACAATGGCATAGGTCCAGATGACAAAAATCCCTAAACCATGAGATGCCAGGGAAAGAGCATTGCCCAGAAAACACCCAGTGCAAATGACTTGAGGTGGCAATGTGCCTGAGGCTGCAGAACCAGGAGTGAGGGGGACACAGAAATAGCGGGAAGGAGCAATGTCTAAGGGACAAGGTCTCTGATAGTTTTTTATTTTAGTTTTTAATTATTATTATTTTGGAGATGGAGTTTCATTCCTTTTGCCCAGGCGGGAGTGCAATGGCATGATCTTGGCTCACTGCAACCTGCCTCTCAGATTCAAGTGATTCTCCTGCCTCAGCCTCCTGAGTAGCTGAGATTACAGGTGCACACCACCATGCCCGGCTAATTTTTTAAATATTTTTAGTAGAGACAGGGTTTTACCATGTTGGCCAGGCTAGTCTCAAACTCCCGACCTCAGGTGATCCAACCACCTCAGCCTCCCAAAATGCTGGGATGGATTATAGGCATAAGTCACCACACCTGGCTAATTTTTGTATTTTTAGTAGAGACATGGTTTCACCATTTTGGTCAGGCTGGTCTCGAACGCCTAACCTCAGGTGATTCACTTGCCTTGGCTTCCCAAAGTGCTGGGATTACAGGTGTCAGCCACCATGCCTGGCCTAATATTTCAAAATTGCTAAAAAGAGTTTATTTTAAATCCTCTTACCCACCCCAGACACACAAGATAAGTAGATGAGGTGATGACTATATTAGCTTGACTAAATAATTCCACACCATATACATACATATATCAAAATACCAGATTGTACACCATCAATAGATACAATTATTATTTGTCATTAAATGTTTTAAAAATAAAGAAAATTTTAAAATAACACTGGGCTCTTCTTTTTTTTCTTTCTTTTCTTTTTTTTTTTTTTTTTTTTTTTCCAGACAGGTTCTCACACTCTCTTCTCCAGGCTGGAGTGCAATAGTGCAATCATAGCTCACTGCAGCCTCAAACTCCTGGCCTCAAGCAATCCACCCACCTCAGTCTTCTGAGTAACTGGGACTACAGGCACATACCACTGTGCCCAGCCCATTTTTACTTTTTTTTTTTTTTTTTTTTTTTGGTAGAGACTGGGTCACTGGGTCTGGATGTTACCCAGGCATTTTTTTTTTTTTTTTTTTTTTTAGACCAAGTCTTGCTCTGGCACCCACGCTGGAGTGCAGTGGTGCGATCTCGGCTCACTGCAACCTCCGCCTCCTGAGTTCAAGCAATTCTCGTGCCTCAGCCTCCCTAGTAGCTGGGACTACAGGTGCTCACCACCTTGTCCGACTAGTTTTTGGATTTCTGATAGAGACAAAGTTTCACCATGTTAGCCAGGCCAGTCTCCATCTCCTGAGCTCAGGTGATCTGCCCGACTCAGCCTCCCAAGTGTTGGGATTACAGGTGTTAACCATCGTGCCCGGCTCCAAGCTGGATCTTGAACTCCTGGGCTCAAGTAATCCTTCTGCCTCAACCTCCCAAAATGCTGGGATTACAAAGCTTGAGCCAGCACGTTGACCACCAGGCTCCTTTTTTCTCTTTTCTCTTCTTTTCTTTCTGAGACAGAGCCCAGCTAATTTATTGTATTTTTTTAGTAGAAACAGGGTTTCACCGTGTTAACCAACATGGACTCGATCTCCCGACCTCATGATCTGCCTGTCTCAGCTTCCCAAAGTACTGAGATTACAGGTGCAAGCCACTGAGCCCGGCCCAGGCTCCTTTTTTCAAAGGCAGCTCCCCAGGGCATGGGTGACTTCTGCCCTGGGGACACAAATAACATTTGTTTTTTTTTTTAGGAAAACCAGACCCAGAGCTCAGAGGATCTGAGCAGAGATTCAGGCTTCTGGGTCCTCCAGCTCCTTGAACCCATGGGGAATCCAGCCGCCGTTGCTCCCTTCCCCCTCTGAGGAATGCAGGAACCCTGCCTAGAAGCGGCATTAGTAACTGAGCTCTCTCATTGTCCCTAAGCTGCCATTCCATTGTCTTCTCCCAGTGACCAGGAAAAGGTCCGTGAGGGTGGAGGAGAGGTACTGAGACTGCTCAGCTCCTCTTGAAGTAAACACCTGCTCTGTGTTCTATAAGCTGAGACTCCAGGGTCAGGCTAAAGGGAAATGAATTCCCCGGGTTTGGGTGGTCTCCTCAAATTCTAATGCAGTTGCTATCTACATCATAGACCCCTCCGCCCTCACCCCGCCACCTCCCACCCTCCACTCTCGCCACCCTCAACCCCCCACTCCCTACCCCCTGCCTTCAAGCCCCGTGGTTAAGCATACAGTTTTTGGAGCCTGATGCCAGAGTTTGAATCCACCTCCCAAGTAGCTGGAAATACAGGTGCCCGCCACCACCCCCGGCTAAGATTTGTATTTTTAGTAGAGACGGGGTTTCAACATATTGGTGAGGCTGGTCTTAAACTCCCGACCTTGTGATCTGCGGGCCTCATCCTCTCAAAGTGCTGGGATTACAGGCGTGAGCCACCGCGCCCGGCCTGAGAAGCAAGATTTTTTTTTTTTGAGACGGAGTTTCACTCTTGTTACCCAGGCTGGAGTGCAATGGCGCGATCTCGGCTCACTGCAACCTCCGCCTCCTGGGTTCAGGCAATTCTCCCGCCTCAGCCTCCTGAGTAGCTGGGATTACAGGCACGCGCCACCATGCCCAGCTAATTTTTTGTATTTTTTTTTTAGTAGAGACAGGGTTTCACCATGTTGACCAGGATGGTCTCGATCTTTTGACCTCGTGATCCACCCGCCTCGGCCTCCCAAAGTGCTGGGATTACAGGCTTGAGCCACCGCGCCCGGCCTGAGAAGCAAGATTTTTAAAGCTCAGGCCTGAGCTGGAAGAAAAGACTGCAGGAAGAGGGGAGGGGATAGGCGGGATTCCAGCTCCTGGGAGAGGCGAGTTGCGGGACGTGGCTAATAATCACTTTCACTTTCTGACGCGGAGGGAGGTCTCTAACCGTCTGCCGCTAACACCCTCCCCGCCGGGGCCTAGCTGCTACCCCAGGTAACACCTGCAGCCAGCCACGCACCGCACCGCCCTTGACTCACTCGGCCTCCCGGGCATTCTTTGTTCTTCCCCTCCCTTCCCCCACCTCCCTGCAGGCTTCGCGCTTTGCTGGCCTAGGCCTTATTCATCTCTGGGAACTGCTCCAATTTTCTTACAAGGATAAGCAAATAGGTCATTCTTTAGCTCAGTTAGAACGTTCCCATGGTTTTTTTTTTTGAGATGGAGTCTCGCTCACTGCAAACTCCGCCTGCTGGGTTCAACCTGCCTCAAACTTCCGAGTAGCTGGGACTACATGCCCGGTTAATTTTTGTATTTTTAGTAGAGACGAGGTTTCACCATGTTTATCAGGATGGTCTCCAACTCCTGACCTCGTGATCCGCTCGCCTCGGCTTCCCAAAGTGCTGGAATTACAGGCATGAGCCACCGCACCCGGCGGCAAATGGATAATTCTTTAGCTAGAACGTTACCATCTTTTTTTTTTTTTTTTTTTTTTTTTGAGACAGAGTCTTGCACTGTCACCCAGGCTGGAATGCAGTGGCCCAATCTCGGCTCACCGCAACCTCTGCCTCCCGAGTTCAAGCAATTCTCCTGCCTCAGCCTTTGAGTAGCTGGAATTACAGGTGCCCGCCACCACACTGGCTAACTTTTTTGTATTTATAGTAGAGACAGGGTTTCACCATGTTGGCCAGGATAGTCTCTATCTCCTGACCTTGTGATCTGCCTGCCTTGGCCTCCCTAAGTGCTGGGATTACACGTATGAGCCATTGCACCCAGCCTGTAGTTTTATTTTTATTTTTATTTTTGAGACAGAGTCTTGCTCTGTTACCCAGTCTGGAGTGCAGTGGCATGATCTCAGCTCACTGCAACCCTTACCTCCTGGGTTCAAGCGACTCCCCTGCCTCAGCCTCCTGAGTAGCTGGGATCACAGGCATGCACCACCTCGCCTGGCTAATTTAGATATTTTTAGTAGAGACAGAGTTTCACCATGACGCCCAGGCTAGTCTTGAACTTCTGGCCTCAAGTGATCCGCCTGCCTCGGCCTCCCAAAGTGTTGGGATGACAGGCATGAGCCACCACACCCAGCCGATTAACTTCTAATCTATAAAGTCGGAGTCCTGAAGACCTTCCTCTGGAGCCTGGGTAAATTTACTTAATCTAGATGGGTCCAGGTGCCAGGGGAGATTACCTGTATCTTGTCTCCTGCTAAATTTTCAGACCCCCAATAAACTTGTTTAATCATACACAGGTCCTGTTAAGAATTCCTTTATCTTGTCATGCTTTGAGGCCCAGGAGAGGCCTGGGCAAAAATCCTGGTGGGCTTTTGTTTCCTTCCAGCCTTTGTCTAAGAGCACTGGCTCTATCAGCTTTAAATATTTAACTTAAAACCAGGCAATCAGTGCTGAAACAGTTGTTACAGAGGCCTGCGTTAGTGAGACCTGGCCTGCCACAGTATCTCTCTGTCTCCTTCCCTCCCTCAGTCTCTCTCTCTCTCTCTCTCTCTCTCTCTCTCTCTCTCTGTGTGTGTGTGTGTGTGTGTGTGTGTGTGTTTACCTCTCTTTTTTCTTGCGTAACTGCAGTATCTCTCTCTATAGCGCTCTCTCTCTCTCTCTCTTTCCCTCCTGTTTTTCTTGAATAACTACAGTCTCTCTCACACACACATCCTCTGTAGGGCTCTCTCTGTTTGTCTTTCTCTCTCTCTCTCTTGCTTTCTTTTCTTTTTTTTTTAATTGGGATGGAGTTTCACTCTGTCACCCAGGCTGGTGTACAGTGGTGCGATCTCGGCTCACTGCAACCTCCCAGGTTCAGGTGATTCTCCTGCCTCAGCCTCCTGAGTAGCTGGGACTACAGACACCCGCCACCATGCCCGGCTAGTTTTTTGTAGTTTAGTAGAGACGGGGTTTCACCATGTTGACCAGGATGGTCTCGATCTCCTGTCCTCTTGATCTACCTGTCTCAGCCTCCTAAAGTGCTGGGAATACAAGGGTGAGCCACTGCACCCGGCCTCTCTCTTTCTTGCACAACTGCAGTATCTTTCTCTCTCTCTCTCTCTCTCTCTCTCTCTCTCTCTCTCTCTCTCTCCATCTCTCTCTTTCCCTCCTCCTTTTTTCTTGAATAACTGCAGTATCTCTCTTTCTCTCCCTCTGTAGCACTCTTTCTGTCTCTCTCTCTCTCTCTTTACTTTTTAAAAATTGAGATGGAGTTTCTCTCTGTCCCCCAGGCTGGAGTGCAGTGGTACAATCTTGGCTCATTACAACCTCCGCCTCCTGGGTTCAAGAGATTCTCCCGCCTCAGCCTCCCAAATAGCTAGCATTACAGGTGCCTGCCACCACACCCTGCTAATTTTTTGTCTTTTTAGTAGAGAGGGGGTTTTGCCATATTGACTAGGCTGGTCTTGAACGCCTGACTTCTGGTGATCCACCTGCCTGCCTTGGCCTCCCGAAGTGCTGGGATTATAGACATTATAAGCCATTAAGTCCGGCCTTCTCTCTTTCTTTTTCTTGCATAACTTCAGTATCTCTGTGGACAACAGAAACCAGATGGCCCCAGTCCTGTGTTAGATGAGAAAGGGCTCACCGAGCCCAGGGACTGGGGTGGAAAATTTGGAACACGTAAGGCCACTTTTCAGCCCTTTCCCAATGTGCCTTAACTTGAGAAGTCCCTGGGCTGTGGACTTGTGGCTCCCCAGTGGCGAAAGGCACTAGGCAGGTGGAGAAAGGGACTAGAATTAAGCAAAGTGTCTGTTAGAAGACGCTCTATGGGAAAAGTGAGTTTGGGACTGGAGCGCCTGAGACATCCTAACTGTGTGTTTCTTCTGCCCTCGTGTGTCTCCACTGGGAACTGCAGCAACCCAAGTCCAGGGTTTTTTTTGTTTTTGTTTTTGTTTGAGACAAAGTCTCGCTCTATTGCCAGGCTGGAGTGCAGTGGCGCCATCTTAGCTTACTGCAACCTCTGCCTCCTGGGTTCAAGCAATTCTCCTGCCTCAGCCTCCCAAGTAGCTGGGACTACACGCGCTAACCACCACTCCTGGCTAATTTTTGTATTTTTAGTAGACTGTATTTCACTATTTTGGTCAGGCTGGTTTCAAACTCCTGACCTTGTGATCCGCCTGCCTCGGCTTCCCAAAGTGCTGGGATTACAAAACCCACTGCACCTGGGTTTTGTGTGTGTGAGATGGAATCTCTCTCTGTCGTCCAGGCTGGAGTGCAGTGGCACGATCTCGGCTCGCTGTAACCTCCTCCTCCTGGGTTCAAGTGATTCTCCTGCCTCAGCCTCCCGAGTAGCTGGGATTACAGGTGCACACCATCATGCCCAGTGAATTTTTGTATTTTTAGTAGAGATAGGGTTTTGTTCACTATGTTGGTCAGGCTGGTCTCAAACTCCTGGCCTCAGGTGATCCACCCACCTCAGCCTCCCAAAGTGCTGGGATTACAGGCATGAGCCACTTCGCTCGGCCTTAAATTTATTATTATTACTATGTTTTAGACAGGGTCTTGCTCTGCCACCCAGGCTGGAGTGCAGCGGTGCAACTATGGCTCCTTGCAGCCTGGACCTCCCGGGCTCTGGTGATCCTCCCTCCTCAGCCTCCCAGGTAGCTGGGACTACAGGTGTGCACCACCAGGCCTGGCTAATTTTTTTTCTATTTTGGTAGAGATGGGCTCTCGCTATGTTGCCCTGGCTCCTCTTGAACTCCTGGGCTCAAGCGATTCTTCAACCTGGACCTCCCAAAATGCTGCAATTACAGACCTGTGCCACCACACCCAGCCTTATTTTTATTTTTTTTAATTAGAAAAATATTTTTCAAGATTTCATGGATTTTTTAGCCAGGCACAGTGGCACACACCTGTGGTCTCAGATACTCAGGAGACTGATGTAAGAAACCTAAATGTAAAACACATGGGCAACTCCTGAAAATGTATTTATTCAGTTGGTGCAAAAGTCATTGCTGTTTTTGCCATTAAAAGTAAGGGCAGGCCGGGCGCGGTGGCTCAAGCCTGTAATCCCAGCACTTTGGGAGGCCAAGGCGGGTGGATCACGAGGTCAAGAGATCGAGACCATCCTGGTCAACATGGTGAAACCCCGTCTCTACTCAAAATACAAAAAAATTAGCTGGGCATGGTGGCGCGCACCTGTAATCCCAGCTACTCGGGAGGCTGAGGCAGGAGAATTGCCTGAACCTAGGAGGCGTAGGTTGCGGTGAGCCGAGATCGCGCCTTTGCACTCCAGCCTGGGTAACAAGAGGGAAACTCCGTCTCAAAAAAAAAAAGTAAGGGCAAGGCTGGGCACAGTAGCTCATGCCTATAATCTCGGCACTTTGAGAGGCCAAGGGGGGCAAATCATCTGAGATCACGGGTTTGAGACCAGCCTGACCTACTTGGAGAAACCCCATCTCTACTAAAAATACAAAATTAGCTGGGCATGGTGGTTTATGCCTGTAATCCCACCTTCTCGGGAGACTGGGGCAGGAGAATCACTTGAACCCGGGAGGCAGAGGTTGTGGTGAGCCAAGATCACACCATTGCACTCCAGCCAGGGCAACAAGAGCAAAACTCCATCTTAAAAAAAAAAAAAAAAGATCACGTCAGCTCTTTAGCACCATTTGAGAATTTCTGGCCCCTTCACAGTCATTGGTTATTCCACTTCATTTGTAAATCTCCGAGTATGAGGTTTACTCCACAATAAACATGGATATAATTTTTTGCTGTCATAGGGACTTTAGAATAATAAAATGAGACAATTTGAAGAAATGTAGTAAGATGCCACAAAAACATGCAATGAATAGATGTCCCATCTGTTACACGCAGTGTTACTGTGTATATGCATTCCACAGACGTGCAAGGTGATTGAGACACATCTCAGATTCTTTCTGGTTTAGACTTGTGACTCTACTGATCGGTATGTTCCCTTTGGCTAAGAAGACCAATGCCAGGCTGGGATTGGTGGCTCATACCTGTAATTCCAGTGCTTTGGGAGGCTGAGGTGGGCAGATCACTTGAGTCCAGGAGGTCTAGACCAGCCTGGGCAACATCCTGAGACCCCATGTCTACAAAAAAAATTAGCAGGGCATGGTGGTATGTACCTATGGTCCCAGCTATTTGGGAGGATGAAAGAGGATCACTTGAGCCCAGGAAGTCAAGGCTGCTGTGAGCTATGATTATGCCATAGCACTCTTGCCTGGGCAACAGAACTAGAACCTGTCTTAAAAAAAAAAAAAAAAAAGCAGGGCACAGTGGCTCACACCTGTAATCCCAGCCCTTTGGGAGGCTGAGGTGGGTAGATCACGAGTTTGGGAGTTCAACACCAGCCTGGCCAACATGGTGAAACCATGTCCCTACTAAAAATACAAAAATTAGCTGGTCGTAGTGGTGGGAGCCTGTAATCCCATCTACTTGAGAGGCTGAGGCAGAGAATTGCTTGAACCCAGGAGGTGGAGATTGCAGTGAGCCAAGATCATGCCACTACACTCCAGCCTGGGTGATAGAGCAAGACTCTGTCCAAAAACAAAAAAACAAAAACCTATGCCAGTCAGATGGTGATTCCTCATTCCCCTAATGCATGACCTTAATCTGTTTCTCCTCTTTCTCCCTGTGCCTCACTTTTCCCTAGTGCATTCATCTCACCTCTAAAATACATGGTGGGAACCGGGCAAAGTGGCTCATACTGGCAAGCCAGCCCTTTGGGAGGCCAAGGTGGACGGATCAATTGAGGTCAGAAGTTCGAGACCAGCCTGGCCAACGTGTTGAAACCATGTCTCTACTAAAAATACAAAAATTAGCCAGGCATGGTGGTGGGTACCTGTAATCTCAGTTGCTTGGGAGGCTAAGGCAGGAGAATTGCTTAAACCCTGGAGGTGGAGTTTGCAGTGAGCCGAGAATGCAGCATTGCACTCCAGTTTGGACAACAGAGCAAGACCCTGCCTCAAAAAAATAAAAAATAAAATACATGGTGGGAAGGGTGGTGGGGCATGCATTGCAGTCACATACTTCCTGACGTTGGACCCTGGAAGTCAGGTTAACTGCCTCATTCTTTTTGTGTGTGCGTGTGTGTGTGATTGAGTGTCACTCTGTCGCCCAGGCTGGAGTGCAATCCCGCCTGCAACCTCCACCTCTCGGGTTCAAGCAATTCTCCTGCCTCAGACTCCTGAGTAACTGGGATTACAGGCATGTGTCACCACACCTGGCTAATTTTTGTATTTTTAATAGAGATGAGGTTTCACCATGTTGACCAGGTTGGTCTCGAAGTCCTGACCTCAGGTGATTCACCTGCCTCGGCCTCCCAAAGTGCCAGGATTACAGGTGTGAGCCACCACACACAGCCAGCTGCCTCATTCTTAGGAGAAAGAGCAAACTCTCAGGTTGGTTCCAAAACTCTTCTTGACCTATCATTGCCCAGGTCTTTCACTTTCACTGGATTTTTCAATCTCAAATGCATTCTTTCTTCATTGCTAACCTTTTCTCATCCTATGTTCTTTGTCTGAGATGCTCTTCCTCCTTGTCTTCACATGGGTAATGCCATCTTATCCTTTTTTTTTTCTTTTTAAGAGAGGCATCTTGCTCTCTTACCCAGGCTGGAATACAGGGATGTGATCACAGCTCTCTGCAGCCTCAACCTCCTGGACTCAAGGGATCCACCCACCTTAGTCACTCAAGTAGCTGAGATTACAGGTGCATGCCACCATGCTTGGCTAATTTTTAAGGGTTTTGTTTGTTTGTTGTTTTTTGTTTGTTTGTTTGTTTTGTAGAGATAGGGTCTTGCTATGTTGTCCAGGCTGGTATCAAACTTGAGAAGTGAAAAATCCAGTGAAAGACTTGAGGCTCGAGGAGTACTCCTGACTCAGCTTCCCAAAGTGTTGGAATTACAGGTGTGAGCCACTATGCCCAGCTCATGTTATCCTTCGCATTTTATGTCACCTCTCCCAAGAAGCCCTTCCTAATCCTCCTTTCCAGACTCTACTGGTATCTCTGCTGTATCCCATACTTTTGTTCATGGTTCACAGTCCCATCCATTATTATCCAGTGTCCATTATCTTCTCCCGCATTCAACTGTAAACTCCAAGCTATAGGATCCTGTCTTTCCTCGTCACCACTCTATGGCCAGCATCTAACATGAAGCCCAGAATAGTGACTCAATAAATATTTACTGAGTTTCTGAACCAGGGCAAATCCAATCTGGCAGAGATAAACTGTTTTTCTTTCTTTCTTTCTTTCTTTCTTTCTTTGTTTCTTTCTTTCTTTCTTTCTTTCTTTCTTTCTTTCTTTCTTTCTTCTTTCTTTCTTTCTCTTTCTCTCTCCCTCTTTCTCTCTTTTTATCTTTCCTTCTCTTTCTCTGTTTCTTTCTTCTTTCTTCTTATTCTTTGAGGTGGAGTCTCGCTCTGTGGCCCTAGGACATTAGGAGGTGAAGGGGGAAGTATTGCTTGAGCCCAGGAGATCCAGACCACCCTGGCCAAATTAGTGAGACCTCATCTCCAGTAAAGCAAGACACACACACACAGAGAAGTTTGAGGCTGCAGTGAGCTATGATCACACCACTGCACTCCATCCTGAGCAACATTGTGAGATCTTATTTCTAAATAATAATAATAATAATAAAATTTAAAGTGTACTCTTTCAACTCATGCAATTCCAGATGTTAGCTGAAAACCCCCAGATGTATATATTCTACCCCCGGAAGTTCCTGAGTCCTGGTTGTCAGAAAGATGAGGTGATCTTTCTGTTGACCAGCTTCCTGAGAGTCCCTTTCAGGTCTCTGTTCCTCAAGCTATAGATGAAAGGGTTCAGCATGGGGGTGACTGCTGTGTACATCACAGCAGAAGCTTTCTCCTTCACAGCAGTGTGGACTGAGGAGGGACACAGGTAGACCCCAATGGTGGTCCCATAGAAGAGAGCAACCACGGACAGGTGGGAGCTGCAGGTGGAGAAGGCTTTCTTCCTGCCACCTGCAGAGGGGATCTTCATGATGGCTACAAGGATGCGAGCATAGGAGGCCAGGATGCAGATGAAGGGCGTGGCTATCACCATCCCTGCCACAGTGAAGATGAAAATTCTGTTCACAGACGTGTCTGTGCACGAAAGTCGAAGGATGGGAGTGAGGTCGCAGAAGTAGTGAGGCACCTTGAGGCTGCCACAGAAAACGAGGCGGGCCATCAGGAGGATGTGGGTGAGTGAGATGAAGCAGGAAAAC
Source organism: Saguinus oedipus (assembly GCA_031835075.1). Classification (NCBI taxonomy): domain Eukaryota; kingdom Metazoa; phylum Chordata; class Mammalia; order Primates; family Cebidae; genus Saguinus; species Saguinus oedipus. The sequence continues at coordinate 8,602,197 of CM063187.1, forward strand.
GCCCAGGGGGCCCCGACCAGCAGGCCACAGAGGCGTGGGCTCATGATCGTGGCATAATGCAACGGGTGGCAGATGGCCACAAAGCGGTCATAAGCCATTACAGCAATTAAGACACTGTCCACGATGCCAAAGAAATGGAAGAAGTACATCTGGGTCAGGCAGCAGGGATAAGAGATGGCCTTGCTCCTAGTTTGAAGGCTCAGCAGCATCTTGGGGATAGTGTCGGTGGCCAGACAGAAATCAACCAGGGACAGGTTGGCCAAGAAGAAGTACATGGGGGTGTGGAGGTGGGAGTCTATGCTGATGGCCAGGATGATGAGCAGGTTCCCCACGACCGTGACCAGGTACATGCAGAGGAACAGAGAAAAGAGAAGCGTCCCCTGCTCTGGCTTTTCTGAGAGTCCCAGGAGGACGAATTCAGATGCATTGCTTTGGTTTCGTGGCTCCATGGGTGTGATTCCTCTGGAAGTATGGAAAGTGAAGTTTACAGGAATGCCAGGGAGATGGTTTCGGAAAGTTAGATGAGACTGCAGCCCAGTTCTCATCTGACACCATATATGTATATATACATGTGTGTGTATGTATAGGTATATATGTGTATATCTCTGTATATATGTATATATAGTGTATGTATATATGTATATATAGTATATGTGTATATGTGTGTACATGGTGCTTATATATATATATATATATAGTTTTAATTTTACAGACCCTGTCTCTAAAATATAACATATAATATATAACAATTTATATATTATATATAAATATACATTACATATAATGTTATATTATATACAAATATATATTATTATATATAGCATATTTTTTAGACACAGCATCTCTAAAAAATAATAAAATATATGGGTTTTGTTTTGTTTTTTTTTTTTTGGTTTTTTGAGACAGAGTCTCACTGTATCGCCCAGGCTGGAGTACAGTGGCGTGATCTTGACTCACTGCAACCTCTGCCACCCAGGTTCAAGCAATTCTCCTGCCCCAGACTCCCAAGTAGCTGGTATTACATGTCCCTGCCACTGCGCCCGGATGATTTTTGTACTTTTAGTAGGGATGGGTTTTCACCATGTTGGCCAGGCTGGTCTTGAACTCCTGACCTTGTGATCCACCTGCCTTTGCCTCCCAAAGTGCTGGGATTAGAGGTGTGAGCCACCATGCCTGGTGCATATATATATATATATATATATGTATATGTATATTATATATATATATATATATTTTTTTTTTTTTTTTTTTTAGAGACAGGGTCTTGCTCTGTCACCCAGGATGGAGTGCAGTGGTGCAATCATAGCTCATTGTTACCTTGAACTCCTGGGCTCAAGCCATCCTCCTGCCACAGCCTCTCTAGAAGTGGAGTCTACAGTCACACACCACCATGCTTAGCTTATTTACCTTCTTTTTTTTTTTGGTAGAGATAGGGTCTTACTATGTTGTCCAGGCTGGCCTTGAACTCCTAGGCTCAAGCCATCCTCTTGCCACAGCCTCTCTAGTGGCAGGGTCTATTGTCACACACCACCCAGCCTGGCTTATTTACTTTTCAGGGGTGTGGTGGAGACAGGATCTTGTTATATTATCCAGGCTGGTCTTGAATTCCTGGGATCCTCCCACCTAGGCCTTCCAAAGTTTCCAAAGTGCTGTGATTGCAGGTGTGAGCCACTGCACTTGGCCTGACAACAGCTTATATATAGGTTGCACATTGAACCATGGATAAAATATTTACAGCAGCTCTTCTTCTTCTTCTTCTTCTTCTTCTTCTTCTTCTTCTTCTTCTCCTCCTCCTCCTCTTCCTCCTCCTCCTCCTCTTCCTCCTCCTCCTCTTCCTCCTCCTCCTCCTCCTCCTCCTCCTCCTCCTCCTTCTTCTTCTTCTTCTTTCTTCTTTCCTGTGGGAATTGCTCCATTCCAATTATTTTTTAATTAATTAACAAATATTTAGGGCCAGGTATGAAGGCTCCCATCTGTAACTCCAACACTTTGGGAGGCTGAGGGGGACAGATTGCTTGAGTGTGGGTGTTCAAGACATGCCTGAGCAATGTGACAAAACCCCATCTCTAACAAAAAAAAAAAAAAAAAATTAGCCAGGCATGATGGCATGCACCCATAGTCCCAGCTACTCATGGGGCTGAGATAGTAGGATTGCTTAAGGCTGGGAGGTGGAGGTAACAGTCAGCTGTGATCATGCCATTGCACTCCAGCCTGGGCAACGACAGCAACACTGTCTCAATAAAAAAGAAGGAAGGAAAGAAAGAAAAGAAAGAGAGAAAGAGAAAGGAAGAAAAGAAAGAAAGAAAAGAAAAAAAAGAAAGAAAGAAAAGAAAGAGAAAGAAGAAAAAGGAGAACATGTGATATTCGACTTTGTGTTTCTGAGTTATTTCACTTAGGAGAATGGCCTGCAGTCCCATCCACATTGCTTCAAAAGACATAATTTCATTCTTTTCTTTGGCTCTGTGTGTGTGTGAACTCCTCTGTGTGAACACACACTGAGGGTTCAAGGCTGAAGTGAACTATGATCATGCCACTGCACTCCAGCCTGGGCAACACAGTGAGATCCTTTCTCTAAGATAAGCAAATAAAAGCTCAGCATCCCATCACATGGGTTCATGAAATCCTATGTGAACTGGCCCCTGACCCATCTTCAACCTCATCCATGCTACTCACCCTGTTCCCAGCCCAGTGACCTCTCTGGTGCTCGCGCACACTTCTCTCAGGGCCCTTCCGCCTGCTGTTTTGCTTTTTGGGGGCTTACTTTCCATCTGGATAAGCTACCTTCTGGGGAGGCCAAGGTGTGAGGATCGCTTGAGATCAGCCTGAGCAACATAGACTCTGTCTTTACAACAGATATTAAAAATTAGCCAGGTGTGGTGATGCATACCTGTGGTTTCAGCCACTTGGGAGGCTGAGGTGGGAGGATTGCTTGAGTCTAGGAGTTTGAGACTGCAGTGAGCTATGGTCACCCACTCCAGCCTGGCTAACAGAGAGAGAATCTCTCTCAAAATAAAGAAAGAGAAAGCTGCATTTTCAGAGAGGTTTTTTCTAACCACCGCTGTCTTAAGTAGATCTCACACTTAGAGAGTAACACAAACACCCATCATGTTGACTCTGTGCCAGGCCCTGTCCTAAGTATAATTATTATCCTGACTTTCAGAAAAGAAAACAGAAGCACACAGTGATTAAGTAGCTTGATGAAGTTATGCAGCTAGAAATAATCTTCTTTTGTTATTTTCATAACATTTACTGCTATACAAAATTATCTTGCTATTGTAAATCTTCCCCAAGTAAACTGTAAATATTGTAAGAGCATGTTTTCTTTTATTTTTTTTTTCTTTTTTCTTGGAATGTTTCTGTTTTCTTGGGATGTTTTCTAAGTTTCTGACTTTTTAAAAAATTTTATTTTTATTTTTAGTAGAGACGGAGTTTAACTATGTTGACCAGGCTGGTCTCAAACTCCTGACCTCAGGTAATCCACCCGTCTCAGCCTCCCAAAGGGCTGGGATTACAGGAGTAAGCCATGGCACCTGGCTGGCTTTTCTTTTTTCTTTATAGGCAGAGGTCTCGCTATGTTGCCCAGACTGGGCTTGAATTCCTGGGCTCAAGCAGTCCTCTCATCTTGACCTCCAAAGTACCTGGGATTACAGGTGTGAGCTACTGCACCCAGCGAGGAGCAGGTTTTTCTTGCTACTGTATCTCCTGCATCTATCACTGGGCCTGGCATCTAGGAGAGACTTAAGCCCACTGACTGAATGAATGAATGAGTGAATTGTAGGAAGATCCATTAAGACATAAATATGAGGGCTGGGTATGCTGGCTCACATTTGTAATCCCAGCACTTGGAAAGTCTGAGGCAGGAGAATCACTTGAGCCCAGAAATTCATGACCAGCTTGGGTAACATAGTGAGACCTTGTGTCTGAGGCAGGAGAATCGCTTGAGCCCAGGAGTTCACGACCAGCCTGGGCAATATGGTGAGACCTCGTCTCTACAAAAAAAAAAAAATTAGCCAGGTGTGGTGGCGCACACCTATAGTTCTAGCTTTGTGGGAGGCTGAGGAGGGAGGACTGCTTAAGCCTGGGAGTTTGAGGTTGCAGTGAGCCATGTTCACACCACTGTATTCCAGCCTCGGTGACAGAATGAGATGCTGTCTCAAAAGAAAACAAAAGATATAAATATGAAATTTGCACTTAGAATTTAGAGAAGCTAATGGGACTAATAGGTGTTTTATGATTTCAAGGATGGATGAATCCAGATAGGGCTTAATAAATTAAGAGAGACGTACCACAGGACCTAAGCTTAGGGTTAAAGTTTGATTCCCAGAGGATTGAATTTGGCGACATGGGAGTGACTTAGTTAATGGAACACAGCTGGACGCTGTTCTTGACCATCCTTATAATGACTGTCCTGGTCAGAATCTGTTCCCAGCATCTCTCTGCCTATGTCCTTCTTGGGATCTGTTTGTTTGTTTATTTGTTGTTTGTTTTTGAAACAGGATCTCATTGTGTTGCTTAGTCTGGTCTTGAACTCCGGGGCTCAGGGAAACCTCTTGTCTCAGTCTCTAAGAGTGCTGGGATTACCATGCCCAGCCCCTTCTTGAGATCTCACACCTCCTAAACTTGAATGTTTTCCAAGCTCTTAGCTTCAGCTCTCCCTCTCTCTCTCTCTCTCTCTTTTTTTTTTTTTTTTTTTTTTTTATGAGACAGAGTTTCACTCTGTTGCTCAGGCTGAAGTGTGTAATGGCACAATCTTGGCTCACCGCAACATCTGCCTTCCAGGTTCAAGCAATTCTCCTGCCTTTGCCTCCCGAGTAGCTAGAATTACAGGTATGTGCCACCACACCCGGCTAATTTTGTATTTTTAGTAAAGATGGGGTTTCACCATGTTGGTCAGTCTGGTCTTGAACTCCCAGCCTCAGGTGATCCACCTGCCTCGGCCTCCCAAAGTGCTGGGATCATAGCTCACTTCAGCCCTGAACATCTTGGTGTGTATTCACGCAGGGGAGTTCACACATACAGAGAGCCATAAAAAAGAATGAAATCATGTCTTCTGCAGCAATGTGGATGGAATTGCAGGCCATTCTCCTAGTGAAATAACTCAGAAACACAAAGTCAAATACTACACGTTCTCACTTTATTTTTTTTGAGACAGAGTTTCGCTGTTGTTGCCCAGGCTGGAGTGCAATGGCACAATCTTGGCTTGGGATTACAGGTGTGATCACCGTGCTGGGTCAGCTCTCTTTTTAAAAGTACCACTTTCATCTCATGACCCTTGGGAGAATCTGCTAAAAGCTACAGAATCTCCTCCCACCGAAAACATATGCTTTGGCTTAATTTTGCATAGCATTTCAGTGGGTAGGGGGAGATGCCGTAAAGTCTAAGATAACAGCTGCTTTTAAAAGCTCTTTTCATAGAGGTCTCCTGATTTTCAAAGCTCATTCTCAGACTTAAACCCCAGGTTCACACCTACACACCTGTGGAAATTCCATTTGTACTCTCAGTGTTCGCACCTGGATAATCTGCAGAAAGGTAGAGCGATGGAAAGCAAAGAGTTTACTGGATTCATATAGACCAGGATTTAAGTCCCGGATCTATGATTTCCTGACTTTCTTCTTTCTTTTCTTTTTTTTCTTTTGAGACAGAGTTTCACTTTTGTTGCCCAGTCTGTCTGGAGTGCAATGGCACGATCTCAGCTCACTGCAGCCTCCGCCTCCCGAGTTCAAGCAATTCTTCTGCCTCAGTCTCCTGGGTAGCTGCGATTACAGGTGCACACCACCATGTCTGGCTAATTTAATCGCTGTATTTCATGAAGCATGCATGAATTCATGAATGCACATTTTAGTGAGAGAGACAGACTCCAAGAGGCATTTATCAGATTATGAGGAAATTGCCTTCACAGAGAATCTCCCTGCCATCCCCACTGAGGATTACAAAAGCACTAAGAAAACAGATGAGTAAGGCAGTGATTTTTTGAAAATCTGATGTCTACAAAATAGTCTTGAGTAGCTCACCATTATCCACTGAACAAATGCCAAATCTTTACCTTCACATGAAAAAATATCCCAATCTTTTTGCAAATCTCTGCTTGTCTTAGCTAGTGCTACCCTCCTAGAAATATATTTCACTCCAGCTCTTTGGGGTAACATGCCAATCCCACTCAAAACCCACCCTTTCCTGCCACCTTCCTTCCTCACATGCTGTAATATTTAATTCTAAAATTTGGTAAATACTGTGATAGACACTTTACCTAAATGACATTTCATCCTAATCACAAGCTGTGAGGTGGGAGTTACCATCTCCATTTTACATGTGAAGCGGCTGAGGCTATAAGAGGAGACAGGGTGTGTCCATGCTCCTACAGGTGTTTAGTGGTGTGGTTTGGTTCTGAATGCGTGTCTGTCTGAGTCCAAAGCGCCCAGCTTTTCCACCGAGCTGTGATGCCTCTCTGCAGTCTCTTCCTGGAGTTCCTTACGTTTTTACCTTCCTCCATCAAATTTCCCCTCTACAGAATTTCCATGTTAAAGGTAGTTTCTTATTCTGTATCCTGACATCCAGTTAGGGGTTTGTGCCCCACTGTGGCACTGAAATCACTCTATCTTATAGCATCGTAATTCTGCTAAAAGTCGGAATTTGTTTTGTTTTGTTTTTTGTTTTTTTGAGACACAAGTTAGCTTTTGTTGCTCAGGCTGGAGTGCAATTGTGCGATCTCAGCTCACTACAACCACCTCCTCCTGAGTTCAAGTGATTCTCCTGTCTTAGCCTCCCAAGTAGCTGGGATTATAGGCGTGTGCCACCACACCCAGCTAATTTTATATTTTTAGTAGACGGGGTTTCTCCATGTTGGTTAGACTGGTCTCGAACTCCCGACCTCAGGTGATCTGCCCGCCTCAGCCTCCCAAAGTGCTGAGATTACAGGCATGAGCCACCACGCCTGGCCTGAATCGTAGGGTAGTTGTATTTGTAGTTAAAATTTTGGGGCCTGGCATGGCGGCTCACACCTGTAATCCCAGCATTTTGGGAGTCTGAGGCAGGCGAATCATTTGAGGTCAGGAGTTCCAGACCAGCCTGGCCAACATGGCATGACTCCATCTCTACTAAAAATACAAAAATTAGCCCAGCATGGTTGGGGGTGCCTGTGGTCCCATCTACTCAGGAGGCTGAGGCACGAGAATCACTTGAACCTGGGAGGCAGAGGTTGCAATGAGCTGAGATCACACTACTGCCCTACTGCCTGGGTGACAGAGTGAGACTCTGTCTCAAGAGGATAATAATAGTAACAATATGCCAGTCACTCCTCTTAAAAATAAAATAAACAAACAAATTTACAAATAATAAAAAAGTATCTTCCAGTGTATCTGAGATCATTGAACTTGGCCTTCATTAATTTTATCAACATTTGTTCAGTCTCTCTCTCTCTCTCTCTCTCTCTCTCTCTCTCTCTCTCTCTCTCTCTTTCTCTCTCTCTCGATTCACTTACTGGGCTATCTTTCCTCTTCTTGTCACCATCACTCAGGCATGAGTTAAATGGCTCAGTGTCCTCCCAGCAGGTATGAGACGATGAAGGTAGATGTTTGGACCAGCGGATGCCACAGAGAAGTACTGGGAATATGTCCTCCTGGCCCAAAGAAGAAAAGCTAGGGTTGGGGATAAGTTGTAGGAACTGAGGGAATATGTACAATTTCTGGGCCAATCAGAAGTCAGTTCCCCGAGGTCCTTGTTATGCAAATTGTCTAATTTCATCTCTATTCCCTGAATAGTTCTGTTTCCTATGGGGGCTGGGAGATGGCAGTAAGAACCATTTGACGTCTTCTTTGGGGTAAGATGCATGTTTCCTAACTTTCTCTGCACCCTTTCCTCCAAGAACAAATTCTCCTTGTCTTCTAAGCTCAGTCTTTCCAATGCCCAGGGCTACTCCTATCAGAAGGTTCCATTATTATTGGAAGCCATTGTTTCTCCTCACTTGAAGAACTAAGAGGCCAGGCATGGTGGCTCACACCTGTAATCCCAGCACTTTGGGAGGCCAAAGCGGGTGGATCACCTTAGGTCAGGAGTTTGAGACCAGCCTGGCCAACATGGTAAAACCTCATCACTACTAAAAATACAAAAATTAGCTGGGTGTGATGGCAGGCATCTGTAATCCCAGCTAGTCAGGAGGCTGAGGCAGGAGAATCACTTGAACCCAGAGGCAGAGGTTGCAGTGAGCCAAGATAACGCCATTGCATTACAGCCTGGGGGACAAGAGTGAGACTGACTCTTATATAAAAGAACTAAGAAACACTTCAAGCATCTTCCCATGTTCACCCAGTGATCTTTCACTAAGACACAGGATTGCCTGCTTTCATCACTGAACCTCAACAGGGCAACTCTCTGCAAAGACCTTTTTCCCAAATAAGTAACGTTCACACTTTTGACATATAAGCTCAGATTCAAGGCCAGGCGCGGTGGCTGATGCCTGTAATCCCAGCACTTTGGGAGGCCAAGGTAGGAGGATCACTTGAGTCCAGGAGTTCAAGACCAGCCTGGCCAACATGGCAAAACCCTGCCTCTACTAAAAATACAAAAATTAGCTGGCCGTGGTGGCAGGCACCTGTAATCTCAGCTACTTGGGAGGTGGAGGCAGGAGAATTGCTTGAACGCAGGAGACAGAGGTTGCAGTGACCCAAGATTTCGCCATTGCACTGCAGTCTGGGTGACAGGGAGAGACTCTGTCTCATAAGTGAATGAATGAATGAATGAATGAATGAATGAATGAATGAATGAAAGCTCAGATTCACAAGTGAGAGGATTAGAATGTGGATGTAGTCTTCTGAGGGCTATCAGGCAACTCATGACAGAAATGTCTTCTGGTTGACTACATGAAAGTATCTATTATCAAGGAACCCAGGAAAGGGTTCTCAGTTTTCTGTCTCTGGGAATCAGGTCTAGACACGGCTGCTGCATTGACTGACACTAGCTGTTGACTCAAGAAAACCAGTGCTGGCAGGAGGGCACCTCATAAAGGACTGAATGATGCCCTATCCTATTCCTGCACATTCCCTAATTCTGCGGTCCTTGTTATGAAAGAGAACTGTCTTCATTATTTGAGCATATTAGAGTTAGGGTTTCTGTTTATTATTTATGTATTTATTTATCTGTTTATTTAGTCTTGCTCTGTCTCCCAGGCTGGAGTGCAGTGGTGTGATCTTGGCTCGCTGTAACCTCCACCTTCCAGGCTCAAGCAATTCTCCTGCTTCAGCCTCCTGAGTAGCTGGGATTACAGGCTCCAGCCACCATGCCCGGCTAATTTTTGTATTTTTGGTAGAGACAGGGGGTTCACCATGTTGGGCAGGCTGGTCTTGAACTCCTGATCTCAAGTGATCCACCTGGCTCAATCCCACAAAGTGGGAATACAGGCGTGAGCCACCATGCCTGACCAGGGTTCCTATTTTATTTTTTTATTATACTTTAAGTACTGGGGTACATGTGCAGAACATGGAGGTTTGTTATAAAGTTATCCACTTGCCATGGTGGTTTGCTGCATCCATCTCCCCATCATCTACATTAGGTATTTCTCCTAATGCTAGCCCTCCCCTAACCCTCTACACCCCAACAGGCCCGTGTGTGATGTTCCCCTCCCTGTGTCCACTTATGAGTGAGAACATGAGGTTTTTGGTTTTCTGTTCTTCTATTAGTTTAGTGAGAATGATGGTTTCCAGCTTCATCCATGTCCCAGCAAAGGACGTGAACTCATCCTTTCTCGTGGCTGCATAGTATTCCATGGTGTATATGTGCCACATTTTCTTTATCCAGTCTATCATTGATGGGCATTTGGGTTGGCTCCAAGTCTTTGCTATTGTAAACAGTGCTGCAATAAACATAATGTGTGCATGTGTCTTTATAACTGAATGATTTAAACTCTTTTGGGTACATACCCAGTAATGGGATTGCTGGGTCAAATGGTATTTCTAGTTCTAGATCCTTGATAGAACCCAAGGGGTCCTCATTTATGAAGTTCAAATATCTCACAATCATCTCAAACCACTAAGATAATCTAATTTTTATGATATCTAAATGTTTTTCATAAATCTAATTTTTAATGATAAAACTGAGTATAATAGATGCTAATGTTGTGTAGGGAGAATATAGTTTACCAGTGACTGGCCCCACTAATTACTAAATTGGATATGAAAACTTAGCCCCCTTGACCCACTGTAGGTCTACACTGGGGTACAATTGATATGACCCTAAATATGCAATAAAGTGGAAGCTTGTCTCCAGATATAACAACAGCCTCGCTTAAATCCTTTTCTTGGCAGGGCACAGTGACTTACACCTCTAATCCCAGATCTTTGGGAGGCCATGGCAGGAGGATCACTTGAGCCTAGGTTTTGAAACCAGCCTGGCCAACATAGCCAGACCCCATCTTTACACCACACACCACACTGGGCATGGTGGTTCATGCCTGGAGTCCTAGCTACCTAGGAGACTGAGGTAGGAGGGCCCCTGGAGTTTGAGCCCTGGAGTCCTGGAGTCTGAGGCTGCAGGGAGCTATGATCATGCCATTGCATTCCAGCCTAGGTGACAAAGCAAGACCCTGTCTGTGAAAAAATTCCATCCCTATTAATGATACAAAAATTAGCCAGGCATGGTGGCAGGCACCTGTAATGCCAGGTACTTAGGAGGCTGAAGCAGGAGAATGGATTGAACTCAGGAGGCGGAGGTTGCAGTGCTCCAAAGTCACGCCATTGCACTCCAGCCTGGCCAATAGAGCAAGACTCAGTCAAGAAAAAAAGAGAAGAGAGTGAGCTAAAAAAATAATTAATAAAGGCCGGGTGCGGTGGCTCAAGCCTATAATCCCAGCACTTTGGGAGGCCGAGGCGGGTGGATCACGAGGTCAAGAGATCGAGACCATCCCGGTCAACATGGTGAAACCCCGTCTCTACTAAAAATACAAAAAATGAGCTGGGCATGGTGGTGCGTGCCTGTAATCCCAGCTACTCAGGAGGCTGAGGCAGGAGAATTGCCTGAACCCAGGAGGTGGAGGTTGCGGTGAGCCGAGATCGCGCCATTGCACTCCAGCCTGGGTAACAAGCGTGAAACTCCGTCTCAAAAAATAATAATAATAATAATAATTAATAAATAAATACATAGAAAGAAAAGAAAAGAAAGAATCAGAGAGTCAGATGGCTGGGTGCAGTGGCTCACGCCTGTAATCCCAGCAGTTTGAGAGGCCAAGGCAGGCAGATCACTTGAAACCAGGAGTTGGGGACCAGCCTGGCCAACATAGTGAAAGCCCATCTCTACTAAGAATACAAAAATTAGCCGGGTGTGGTGGCATGTGCCTGTAGTCCCAGCTACTCAGGAGGCCAAAGCAGGAGAATTGCTAGAACCTAGGAGGTTGAGGTTGCAGTGAGCCAAGACCATGCCATTGCACTCCAGCCTGGGTGACAGAGTGAGAGACTCTGTTGAAAGAAAGGAAAAGAAAAGAAAGAAGGAAGGAAGAAAGAAAGAAAGCAAGAAAACAAGGAAGGAAGGAATAAAAGAAAGGAAGAAAGAAAGAGTCAGGCATTCTAGCTCACCAGGAATCCTGTCACTTTGACTTACTCTAGAAACCCAAATCCAAAGCAAATGGCACACTACAGAAGAGAAGACAGCCTCCCCATGAATTTCCTCAAGGTTCCCTTCACGTCCTTATTCCTCAGACTATAGATAAAGGGGTTCACCATTTGAGGAACCACAGAGTACATCACTGACGCCACCGCAGTCTTCCTAGGTGAGTCAGTAACTGCCGAACTAAGGTATACCCCCAAACCTGTCCCATAGAACAAGAGCACCATGGAGAGGTGAGACCCACAGGTGGAAAAGGCTTTATACTTTCCACGTGCTGATGGCATTCTCAAAACAGAGGAGGCGATTTGAGTGTAAGAGAAAATGATTCCAGACAGAGGAACACCACCAAATATGCAAGCTGCAAAATATATCAGGATGTTATTGATGAGGGTGTCAGAACAGGCAAGTTGGATGACCTGAGCCAGTTCACAGAAGAAGAGCTGGATTTCCAGGTCTGTGCAGAAGGAGAGCCTCAACACCATCAGGCTGAGAAGAAGGGTGTTCACAATGCTAGTCAACAGAGAGAGAAGAATCAGCAGGCTGCAGAGGCAGGGGTTCATGATGACCATGTATCTAAGGGGGTGACAAATGGCCACATAGCGGTCATAGGCCATTGCTGCAAGAAGACAGTTTTCCAAGCCAGCAAAAAGCAGGACAAAGCAGATCTGGGTGAGGCAGCCTGGGTAAGTGATGCTCTGATTCTGAGCTTGGATGTTCACCAGCATCTTTGGGATGATGGTTGTGCTTAAACAAATGTCAGAAAAGGAGAGATTGGAAAGGAAGAAGTACATGGGGGTGTGGAGGTGGGAGTTAGAGATGACAGCCAGGAGGATGAGCAGGTTCCCCAGGATGGTGACCAGGTATATGGACAGGAATAGGCTGAAGAGGATGGGCTGCAGTTCTAGATCCTCTATTAGTCCCAGGAGAAGGAATTCTGAAACAGATGTTTGGTTTCTAGCTTCCATGTTGTTGATGATGAATCTGATGGAAAAGATAAAATGTGAGAAGCAGCAGCTGCAGTGGCGTCACTGGGGAACATGACAGAAATGCAAAATCTTTTTTTTATTTTTTTCTCTGAGATAGAGTCTTGCTCTGTTGCCAGGGTGGAGTGCAGTGCCACCATCTCAGCTCATTGCAACCTCCGCCTCCTGAGTTCAAGTGATTCTCCTGCCTCAGTCTCCTGAGTAGCTTGGATTACAGGTGTGCACCACCACGCCCTGCTAATTTTTGTATTTTCAGTAGGGACGGGTTTCACTACGTTGGCTGGTCTTGAACTCCTGACCTTGTGATCCACCTGCCTCAGGTGGAAGTTAGGGACTCAAGACCAGCCTGGCCAAAATGGCAAAACGCCGTCTCTACTAAAAATACAAAAATTAGCCAGGCTTGGTGGTGCACACCTATAATCCCAGCTACTCGGGAGGCTAAGGCAGGAGAATCGCTTGAACCCAGGAGGTGGAGGTTGCAGTGAGCCGAAATCACACCACTGCACTCCAGCCTGGGTGACAGAGCAAGATTCCGTCTCAAAAAACAAAACAAAAATATAAAAAGTAGCCAGGCATGGTGGTACACACCTGTAATCCCAGCTACTTGGGAGGTTGAGGCAGGAGAATCACTTGAACCCAAGAGGCAGAGGTTGCAGTGAGCCAAGACTGTACCACTGCATTCCACCCTGGGTAACAAGAGCAAAACTCTGTCTCAAAAAAAAAAAAAAGTCATACATATATACCATGCCTTGGAATACTAGACAGCCATTAAAAAAGGAATGAGATCATGTCCTTTGCAGAAACATGGATGGAGCCAGAGGCCATTATCCTAAGTAAACTAATGCAGGAACAGAAAAACCAAATACTTCATTTTCTCACTTGTAAGTGGGAGCTAAATACTGATTTCACATAGACACAAGGGAATGAACAACAGACACTGGGGCCTACTTGAGAGTGGAGATTGGAAAACTACCTATGAGGTACTATGCTTTTGTTGGTGTGTGTGTGTGTGTGTGTGTGTGTGTGTGTGTGTGTGTTTAGATGAAGTTTCACTCTGTCACCCAGGCTGGAGTGCAGTGGTGTGCTTTCGGCTCACTGCAACCTCCACCTCCTGGGTTCAAGCGATTCTCCTGCCTCAGCCTCCCAAGTAGCTAGGATTACAGGTGCCTACTGCTATGCCCAGCTAATATTTTGTATTTTTAGTAGAGACAGGGTTTCTCCATGTTGGCCAGGCTGGTCTTGAACTCCCGACCTCGTGATTTGTCCGCCTCGGCCTCCCAAAGTGCTGGGATTACAGGTGTGAGCTGCCATACCTGGCTGATATTTGTATTTTTTAGTAGAAATGGGGTTTCACCACGTTGGCCAGGCTGGATATGGCTTTTCAATCAGAATTATCCTATGCCTTCAAATAAACCAAAAGATGAGAATGAAGTCATGCAATCTGTCTTCTAGAGCAATGGTTCCCAAACTTTGACTTGCTTTAGAATCATCTGAAGAGCTTGTCAAAGGGCAGATGCATTGGTTGATACTATCACTCCCTTTTACCCATGAGGACACTTTGGTAAGGTAAGGTTACATCATGGATACGAAATACTGAAATACACAGTTAGTGGTTGGCAAAGACTGGGTATGAGCTCAGATCTTTTCTTCTGTTAAGACAGAGTCTTGCTGTCACCCAGGCTGGAGTGCAGAAGCGTGATCTCAGCTCACTGCAACCTCCACCTCCCAGGTTCAAGCCATTCTTGTGTCTGTCTCCTGAGTAGCTAAGATTACAAGCGTGTGCCCACCACCACACCTGGCTAATTTTTGTATTTTTAGTAGAGACGGGATTTCAACATGTTGGTTAAGCTGGTCTCAACTCCTGGCCTCAAGTGATCCACTGACATTGGCCTGCCAAAGTGCTGGGATTGACCACAGGCTTGAGCCACCGTGACCAGCCTCAGATCTTTCGACTGTTTTTTAAAGTCAAGGCCTCATTCTGTCACTCAGGATGGAGTGCAGTGGTGTGATCACAGTTCACTGCAAACATGAACTTCTAGGCTCAAGCTGTCTTCCCACCTCAGCTTCCCAATTAGCTGGAACTACAGGCATGCACTACCATGCCTGGTTAATTTTTAACATTTTTAGTTGTTGTTGAGATGGGGTCTTGCTATGTTGCCTAAGCTGACCTTGAACTACCGGCCTTAAGTGATCTTCCTGACTCAGCCTCTCAAAATGCTGAGATAACAGGCATGAACCACCGCACCTGGCCAGAACTAGTAATTCTTTCTTTTCTTTTTTTTTCTGAGACATTTATTCAAAGTGTTATGTTCAAACCAAACTATATTTTAAATATATTCATTTTAATTGTTTAAGTAACACATTAAATGCGCTGGCCTTGTTAAAATTAACATGTGATATATCAATCTGTCCCTTTTACTGTGACTGCTCTCTTAGTCCTCTTCATCCTGCTCCAGAATTAACTATAGAGCCTGTAATCCCAGCCCTTTGGGAGACCACGACAGGTGGATCACTTGAGGTCAGGAGTAAGAGACCAGCCTGATAAACTTGGTGAAACCCCGTCTCTACTAAAAATTCAAAAATTAGCTGGGCATGGTGGCACACACCTGTAATCCTAGCTACTCAGAAGGCTGAGTCAGGAGAATCTCTTGAACCCAGGAAAAGATTGCAGTGAGCTGAGACCGTGTCGATGCACTCCAGGCTGTGTGACAGAGACTCCATTTCGAAAAACAAAAATGTAGCTTGTTTTTTAACAACTGATATACGATTCATCAAAAAAAAAAAGGAAAGGAAAGAGAAAGAGAGAAAGGGAGGAAGAACGCAAGAAAATTTTTGCATGATAAAGTGTGCAGCATGAGAAAATTCTCAATATTTTTGAATCTGCACAGGTATGTTCATTTTTATTATAGATTATTCACGTGTGGATTATTGAGAAAGTACAGAGACTAATGAAGGGCTGTCTACCCATCAGTGAACAATATAAAATTCACATAATTCACCATCCTTGCTTTAGGTCTTTTTATTGCAATAAGTAATAAATATTTTTATTGCAATAAAGTGTGTATTTAAGGCTGGGAATGGAGACTCAAACCTATAATCTGAGCACTTTGGGAGGCTGAGACAGGTGGATCACCTGACATCAGGTGCCAGTCTGACCAATATGGCGAAATCCCATCTCTACTAAAAATACAAAAAAAAATTAGCCGGGTGGGGTGGCGTGTGGCTGTAATCACAGCTACTCGGGAGGCTGAGAAGGAGAATCACTTGAACCCAGGAGGCAGAGGCAGAGGTTGCAGTGAGCCGAGATTGCACCACTGAACTCCAAACTGGGCAGAAAAGTGAGACTCCATCTCAAAAAGAAAAAAAAAGTGTGTATTTGAAAACTCCTACTTAATGTACATGCACAACCTTGATTTTCTTTCCTTCCGTAGGGGAACCAGTACACGCACTTGATCTATATTATTCTCCCACACTTTTCATTGCATTTGGCATTACTCTTCCAAATAAAAACAATTGCATTGCGTTTTAAAAGCTTTACATATCCAGGCACTGTGGCTCACATCTGTAATCCCGGACCTTTGGGAGGCTGAAGTGGGAGTACAAGAGGCCAGGAATTTAACTCCAGCCTGGGCAACATAGTGACGACCCATGTCTACAAAAAATTTTTAAATGGGTGGGCATGATGGCTCATGCCTATAATCCCAGCACTTTGGGAGGCCAAGGCAGGCAGCTCACCTGAGGTTGGGAGTTTGAGACCAGCCTGACCAACATGAAGAAGCCCTGTCTCTACTAAAAATACAAACTTAGCCAGACGTGGTGGCACATGCCTATAATCCCAGCTACCTGGGGGGCTGAGACAGGAGAATTGCTTGAACCCGGGAGACGGAGGTTTCAGTGAGCCGAGAGCATGCCAATGCACTCCAGCCTGGGCAACAAGAGTGAAACTCCATCTTAAATTAATAAATTAATAAATAAAAATTCGCAAATGGCATGTACCTGGACTCCCAACTACTCAGGAGGCTGACGCCAGAGGATTGCTTGATCCCAGGAATTCGAGACTGCCGTGAGCTATGATCGAGTCACCATACTCCTACGAGGCAACAGAGTGAAAACTTGTCTCCAAAAAAACTCCGGAAAAACAAAACCACCTGCCCTCATTTCCAAAGTGTTAATTAACTCAAGGGCGTTAGGTTATCTGATTGGCTTCCACGGGAATGGTGCTCAACCTCTCAAGTGGACATTGCAGAGGATGGTCTATGCTCAGGAAGTGCAGACAGACTAGAGTCCTGGTCCAAAAGGATCATCCCTACGAGGAGACTGCGATGCAGCTTCCTTGCTGGGCGAGAGATGTTCAGTGAGGTGGTTATAGGCTGACTTGCTGAAGTATCTTGTATCCCTGGGACCTCAATCTCCAGCACTCCTCATTACCCTGGCTATTTTACCTTCATTCTGATCCCAGGAGTGCACATCCTTAAAGACCAAGATGAGAGAAGTGAGGAATTCCAGATGGCTGAGTCCCTGTCCCCGGAGGCCAGGTGTACACCGTCCGCTTCTCTCCATTGTTTCTGCTCACCTCCACTTCATGAAACTTGCTCCCACAACACACACCATTTGTCTAGTAAAAGGGACTTTGGTCTGAGGAATGCGACTTCTCTTCATTGTCAGGCCCAGAGAGACATTAAAATGAGACAGCAACCACAACCTTCCCCCCTCCTTTGAACTATGTATTCATCTAATAAAACTGCTTGTTATTGGCCAGTCGTGGTGGCTTACGCCTGTAATCCCAGCACTTTGGGAGGCTGAAGTGGGCAGATCACAAGGTCAGGAGTTCGAGACCAGCCTGGCCAACATGGTGAAAGCCGGTCTTTACTAAAAGTAAAAATAAAAAAAAATTAGCCAGACGTCATGGTAGGTGGCTGCTACTCAGCTACTTAGGAGGCTGAGGCAGGAGAATCACTTGAACCTGGGAGGTGGAGGTTGCAGTGAGCTGAGATCACGCCATTGCACTCCAGCCTGGGTGACAGCAAGACTCCATCTCAAAAAAAACTTGTTGTTGCCACAAGTAGTTATAAAGTAACCTAATAATAACATGGGAATTAAAAACAAGTTATTTAGGCAGTTAGTGAAGGTACAGAAGTCGTGGGTAAGGTTTTTGTTGTTGTTGTTGTTGTTGTTGTTGTTGTTGTTGTTTTGAGACGGAGTTTCGCTCTTATTACCCAGGCTGGAGTGCAATGGTGCGATCTCGGCTCACCGCCTCCTGAGTTCAGGCAATTCTCCCGCCTCAGACTCCTGAGTAGCTGGGATTACAGGCACGCGCCACCATGCCCAGCTAATTTTTTGTATCTTTAGAGTAGAGACGGGGTTTCACCATGTTGACCAGGATGGTCTCGATCTCTTGATCTTGTGATCCACCTGCCTCGGCCTCCCAAAGTGCTGGGATTACAGGCTTGAGCCACCGCGCCCGGCCTAGGTTTTTCTTTTAATAAAAAGCAGCCCCCAAATCATTTCTTTTCAAAGAAAAAGTAGCCTGAAAAATTAAGCTGCAAGCATAGATAAGCAAGCTAGAAGCCTGCACAAGTGAATGTCAGAAGCTGTGCCAGAAACCAGGTATAATCAACATGTAGCTTTTCTTTTCTTTTCTTTCTTTTTTTGTTTTTAGGCAGACTCTCACTCTGTTGCCCAGGCTGGAACGCAATGGCATGATCTCGGCTCACTACAACCTCTGCCTGCTGGGTTCAAGTGATTCTTGTGCCTCAGCCTCTCGAGTAGCTGGGATTACAGGCGTGTGCCACCGCACCTGGCTAATTTTTGTATTTTTAGTAGAGATGGGGTTTGATGTCGGGCCAGGTGGCTCATGCCTGTAATCCAGAACTTTGGGAGGCTGAGGTGGGAGGATTGCTTGAACCCAGGATGCCTCCCACCTTTAAAAACCCTTACCTGTAAGCAATCTGCAAGTTTGGGTCTTAAGTGTAAGCGGCCCCAATTTTCCTTGCTTGGTGCCCTGGCTTTTAAGGTCCTTCAGTCTCTGACCACACAGGTAGTATCTGGCAAGACGCAGTATTCAACCAGAAATTTCAAGATGTTGTGTTCATTATGCCAATAATAATAATCTGTGTCCCCTCAATTGGTCAACATAAAATAATCGAAAGGGTCAGAATCTAGTTTGTTTTATTATTTTTAGAGACAGGATCTGGCTCTGTCACCCAGGCTAGAGTGCAGTGGTGCAATCATAGCTCACTGCAGCCTCGACTTCTTAAGCCCAAGAGATCCTCCCACTTTAGCCTCCCATGTAGCTGGGAATACAGATGTGCACCAACACGACTGGCTAATTTTTTTTTAATTTAATTTATTTATTTAGAGACAGAATTTCACTCTTGTTGCCCAGGCTGGAGTGCAATGGCATGATCTCAGCTCACCGCAACATCTACCTCCCGGCTTCAAGCAGTTCTCCTGCCTCAGCCTCCCAATTAGCTGGAATTACAGGCATGCGCCACCATGCCCAGCTAATTTTGTATTTTTAGTAGAGATGGGGTGTGGGAAGTATAAAAGTTCCTTTTTAAAGTTTCCCTTTTTGTTAAAGAATAAGTGTGCTAATAACTTTGTGAAGCCCTATCCTATGTAGCTGTTAGACATGCCATGCTTACAAGCACATAGTACACTCTATGTCCTTAGACTTTAACCAAGATATCTGTGCTGGACGTGCTCACAGGCATGTCCCAGCTCTCCATTGTTTTTTTTTTTTTTTTTAATTTTTATTGCATTTTAGGTTTTGGGGTACATGTGCAGAACGTGCAAGATAGTTGCATAGGTACACACATGGCAGTGTGTTTTGCTGCCTTCCTCCCCCTCACCCACACTTGGCATTTCTCCATTGCTTTTACCTGTTCAGAAAAGTTTCAAGTTGTTAGCCAATGGGGTTTTAGTTTAGATTGTGAGGTTTGGCTCCAGCCAAAGGAGATTGGACACAGCAGTAAGGACGACCCCAAAGGCATAAGGGATAAATTTGTGTGTTTTTCTTTATTCCTTGTACTCTTGTGGCAAGAAGGCTAGCGAGAGTACCCTTCCTGCAGTCCGGGAAGTAAAAAATGTGTTGCTGAAAGATCCTTTGTCTCAGTGCTGATTTTTCATTGCAGCACCAAACATCTATTTCCAACACTGGGTTTCTCCATGTTGGTTAGGCTGGTCTCAAACTCCCAACCTCAGGTGATCTGCCTGCCTCAGCCTCCCAAAGTGCTGGGATTACAGGTATGAGCCGCCGTATCCAGATTATTTTTATTTTTTTTGCAGTGATAGCCTATTTTTATTTTTCCATAGTGATAGGGTCTCTCTATGTCAGTCAGGCTGGCTTCGAACTCCTGGGCTCAAGTGATTTTCCCACCTTGGCCTCTCAAAGTTCTGGGATTACAAGCGTCACCACGCCCAGCCAGAATCTAGTCTAAAGAGAATTTATTCAAGCATAATGTCTTAGAGGAAGTTACCAGGGAAGCACAGCTTCCAAAGGAGGGAAGTGAGTGTTTCAAAGTACAAAAGTTTGGGATGGTTTATGTAGGCAAATTCTGGAAAATTTAACAAAATTTCTTTTTTCTTTCTTTCTTTTCTTCTTCTTTTTTTTTTTTTTTTTTTTTTTTGAGACACAGTCATGTTCTGTCACCCAGGCTGGAGTGCAGTGGTGTGATCTCAGCTCACTGCAGCCTCCACCTTCCAGGTTCAAGTGATTCCTGTGCCTCAGCCTCCTGAGTAGCTGGGATTGCAGACACGCACCACCATAACTGGCTAATTTTTGTATTTTTAGTAGAGATGGGGTTTTGCCATGTTGGTCAGGCTGGTCTTCAAAATCCTGACCTTAAGTGATCCACCTGCCTCGGCCTCCTAAAGCACTGGGATTACAAGCATGAGTCATTGTACCCAGCCCAGTTTAGCAGAATTTCAACATCTTTAAGGCTTAATAGTTACGATACTTAGTATTATTCTTCCAAACCATAACAATTACATTGTGTGGCATTTTAATGCAACTGATTAGTCCAAGTGGTCTTCTTCTTTTAGAAAAGGTAAATTTAACATTTTACACTGAAGACAGAACAATCATGGTGTCCTGGGTACCATCTGGTCTGAGTTAGGTACAGGACAGTAAAGGAGGCAGTTAGTCTACGACAAAGGTCAGTGACTGGAAGCAGGGAGATCTGGTCTCTGGTCTCACCTAGTCATTTACAGAACAAGAACCACAAAGAAGAGCCATTATGGACAACAGTACGGAGGTTTCTCAAAAAATAAAAAACGGGACTACTATGTGATCCAGTAATCCCACAACAGGGAATATCTCCAAATGACTGAAAATAGGGTTCACTACAGAAAAATCAACTAGACACAAAAAAAGGCAGTCATTGAGGAAATAGAAACTAAAAAGTATAAAACACACAGAACACAGCAATGGCAGGATTAAGTCTCTCCTGATCAGTAATCACTTTAAAAGATAACAGGATTAAACTATTCAGACAAAAGGCAGTGTTTGCCCGCATGAATACAAAAAATTGAAACCAACGCTTCTACAAGAGATTCGCATTAGACTCAAGAAAAAACAGGGTAACAGTTAGAGTAAGATACGATTTTTTTTCTTTTTTTTGAGACGGAGTGCAGTCACTGATGCTTGTAATCCCAGCACTTTGGGAGGCAGAGGTGGGTGGATCACCTGAGGTCAAGAGTTCGAGACTAGCCTGGGCAACATGGCAAAACATTGTCTCTACTTAAATAGAAATATTAGTTGGGTGTGGTGGCAGGTGCCTGTAATCTCAGCTATGCAGTAGGCTGAAGCCGGAGAATCTCTAGAACTGGGGATGTGGAGGTTGCAGTGAGTCGAGATGGAGCCACTGCACTCCTGCCCAGGTGACAGGGTGGGACTCCATCTTAAAAACAAAAACAAAGAATACCAGAGTGGACTTCCCACAGGAACTATACTATACATGGTCAGTCTAAGCTCTCATACTAATCATTTTCCCCTCACCAGGAATTAGATTAAGAAAAAAAAGTAAGATCTCTCTTAATGAGATTAAAGGAGATAGCTTCTGGATTACTCTATGAAATCCCATTTATCAATAGATCTGGGAAAAAACAGATTTCCGTCTCTGGGCATCATGTCTGGGTATTATGTCTGTATTTGCTGCAGCCATCTGGATCTATGAGGGGAACCAGCCCTAAAAGAAAGCCACAGCTGGGCATGGTGGCTCGTGCCTCTAATCCTAGCACTTTGGGAGGCCAAGGTGGGCAGATCACATGAGGTCGAAAGTTTGAGACCAGACTGGCCAACATGGTGAAACCCTGTCTCTACTAAAAATACAAAAATTAGCTGGGCATGGTGGCAAGCGCCTGTAATCCTAACAACTTGGGAGGCTGAGGCAGAAGAATCGCTTGAACCCAGAAGGCAGAGGCTGCAGTGAGCTGAGATTGTGCCACTGCACTGTAGCCTGGGACACAGAGCAAGGCTGTTTCCAAAAATAAAAAAAAGAAAGCCACGAGATGGAGAAGTAGGTAAATTATTCTCTACATTCCCTACCTCTAACATATTTGCAAAGAAATGTAACTCTTTATTATTTCAGTATATTATAGTCAACATTTCTTTCAATGAAGCTGACTTCTTCACTGACCAAGATAGAATATCTCACACTGAAATAATCTAATTATAGCAATTTTATTGATGATAAAACTGAGGGTAGTAGATGTCAATGTTGACCTGCACCAATATTGTTTAGTAGTGACTGGGCTCTAAAATTACTGAACTGTGGTATGAATAATCAGCTCCCATTTTGCACGATAGGTTTCACTCTGGAGTGCATTTCACATAGCCCTAAATATTGAATCAGGCAAAATCAATTCTCTGTTGTGAACACAGTCTTCTTTAGATTCTTGTCCTGACCTATTTTTCCTTCTTCTGAGAATATTACCCAACCAAATCACTGTCACACTTGCCACAGGTTAACTTTTTTTTTTTTTTTTTGAGATGGAGTCTCTCTCTGAGTGCAATGGTATGATTTTGTCTCACTGCAACCTCTGCCTTCTGGGTTCAGACAATTCTCCTGCTTCAGTCTCCCAAGTAGCTGAGACTACAGGCACCCACCAACATGCCCAGCTAATTTTTGTATTTTTAGAAGAGACAGGGTTTCACCATATTGGCCAGGATGGTCTCGATCTCCTGACCTCATGGTCAAGACCCACCTTGGCTTCCCAAAGTGCTGGGATTATGGGCGTGAGCCACTACACTGGCCAGCTTAACTTCTTAAATTCCCCATCCAAAGAAACTGAGCTTTGAGAATGGAATTCATTTTTGACACATGACAGAGCTACACAAGAGGCAAGATTTCACCTCCAAAGAAAAATACATCCATGGTGTAGACTAGTCACTTTAAGAAAATCTTGATGATGCAAGAGTCAGGCACTCTGGCTTGCCAAAGAATCCTTTTGTTGATTCATTTTAGAAGTACACCATGGAATATTATGCAGCAATAAAAAATGATGAGTTTTTGTCCTTTGTAAGGACATGGATGAATCTGGAGAACATCATTCTCAGCAAACTGACACAAGAACAGAAAAGGAAATACCGCATATTCTCACCCATAGGCGGGTGAGAAAAATGAGAACACATGGACACAGGGAGGGGGTCTACTACACACTGGGGTCTGTTGGGGGGAATGGGGGAGGGACAGCGGCGGGGGGAGCTGGGGAGGGATAGCCTGGGGAGAAATGCCAAGTGTGGGTGAAGGGGAGGAAGGCAGCAAAATACACTGCCATGTGTGTACCTATGCAACTATCTTGTACGTTCTGCACATGTACCCCAAAACCTAAAATGCAATAAAAATTTAAAATAAAATAAAAAAAAAGAAGTTCCAGTTCAAAGCAGAGGACAAAGATCCCAAAAGAGAAAGTAGCCTACCAGTGAGTTTCCTCAAGGATTTCTTTACGCCCTTATTCTTCAGGCTGTAGATGAAGGGGCTCATCATTTGAGGACCACAGTGTACATCACTGAAGCCACAGCAGTGATTCGGGAAGAGTCAGCAACAGCAGAACTAATATACACCCCAAAAGCTGTCCCGTAGAACAAGGAAAAAACAAACAAGTGAGACCCACAGGTGAAAAAGGCTTTATACTTTCCTCTTGCTGATGGCATTCTCAGAACAGAGGCGACTATTTGAGAATAAGAGAAAATTATTCCAGAGAGAGGAATAGCACCAAATATGCTACTTGCAAAATATATCAGGATGTCATTAATGAGGGTATCAGAACAGGCAAGCTTGATGACCTGAACGACTTCACAGAAGAACAAAGGGATTTCAACGTTTTTGCAGGACAGCTGCAATACCATCAGGCTCTGAACCAGGGCACCCACAGTGCTCATGAACATGGAAAGAAGAATCAGCAGGCCACAGAGATGGACGTTCATGATGACTGAGTACCTCAGTGGGTGACAAATGGCCACATAGTGGTCATAGGCCATTACTGCAAGAATGCAACTTTCCAAGCCAGCAAAAACCAGGACAAGACAGATCTGGGTGAGGCAGCCTGTGTAAGTGATGCTCTGATTCTGATCTTGGATGTTCACCAGGATCTTTGGGATGGTGGTTGTGGTTAAACAGATGTCAGTAAAGGAGAGATTAAGGAGAAGGAAGTACATAGGGGTGTGGAGGTAAGAGTCAGAGATGACAGCCAGCAGGATGAGCAGGTTCCCCAGGATGGTGACCAGGTACATGGACAGGAACAGGCTGAAAGGGATTAACTTCAGTTCTGGGTCCTCGGTCACTTTCATGAGAAGAAATTCCAAAAGAGCTGTTTGGTTTCTGGGTCCCATGTTTTTGATGACCAAAAAACTGGGATGATTAGGCAATCCAAATGCATGTTTTCTAGACCGCAGGAGCAGCATCACCAGAGGCAAACACTGGTGGGATGAAAAGGGATGGATTCTAAGGAAGAAAATAAATCAGTGTTGCCTTTTGTATTGATCTTATTTTATTGCTTTGACAAAATTGAAGCTTATACAGCAGAACATCCATAATTGTTAATTCTGGAAACTGTTAAGGGTTTTTATTTTTATCTATTGATTTTTAAAATGTATTTATTTATTTTTGAGACAGTCTTGTTCTGTCACCAGGCTGGAGTACAGTGGTACAATCTTGGCTCACTGCAACTTCCACCTCCCAGATTCAAACAATTCTCCTGCCTCAGCCTCTCGAGTGGCTGAGATTACAGGCGCCTGCCACACCTAGGTAGTTTTTGTATTTTTAGTAGAGATGGGCTTTTGCCATGTTGGCCAGGCTGGTCTCCAATGCCTGGCCACAAGTGATCTGCTTGCCTCAGCCTCCCAAAGTGCTGGAATTATAGGTATGAACCACTGCACCCAGCCTGGGAGCAGTGGTTTTTTTGTTTTTTGTTTTTTCATTTAAAAAGAAATTACACTCTGCTGTTCTGGTTATTAAAAATATTTGGTAATGAAAAAACAAAAAATAAATAAAGTACTTACTCAGAAGGTAACAAATGGACACACAGCAGTCAAAGGCCATAACCCCTAGGAGAAAATCTCCCAAACAGGCAAAAACCAGGACAAAGCCAACCTGGGTGAGGCAGGCTGTGTGAGTGATGCTGTGATTCTGAGTTTGGATATTCACCAGCATCTTTGGGATAATGATGGTGCTGAAGCAGAGGTCAACAAAGGACAGGATGGAGAGCAGGAAGTACACGAGGGTGTAGAGTGACAGTCAGAGATGACAGCCAGGACAAGGAGCAGGTTCCCTAGGAGGGCGAGCAGGTGCATGGAGAGTAACAGGCTGAAGAGGACAGGCTGCAGCTCTGTCACCTCCAGGAGAAGGAATTCTGTAACAGCTGTTTGGTTTCTGGTTTTCATGATGTTGATGAGTATGAAGGAGATATGGGTGGTGGCAAGGTCATCAGTGTATGTTTCCTTGGCCAGGAGGGTGGAATTTCACTACCCTGGGAAAGAAAGAAGATAAATAAGGGAGACTACCAAAAAGATGCCTTCTGTAGGCATATTATTTTGTTACTTTACAAACAACCTGAGGCTAGGCATGGTAGCTCACACCTGTGATCTCAGCGCTATGAGAGGCCAAGGTGGGTGGATCTCTGAGGCCAGGAGTTCAAGACCAGCCTGGCCCGGATGGCAAAACCCAGTTTCTACTAAAAATATTAGCCCAGCGTGGTAGCACAAGCCTGTAATCCCAGCTACTCAGGAGGTTGAAGCAGGAGAATCATTTGAACCTGGGAGGTCGAGGTTGAAGTGAGCCGATATTGCACCACTGCACCATTGCTCTGGGCAACAGAGCAAAACTGGAAAGAAAGAAAGAGAGAAAGGGAGAGATAGAGGGAGAGCAGGGGAGAAAGAGAGGAAGAGGTGGGGAGAGAGAGAGAGAGAGGAAGAGGTGGGGAGAGAGAGAGAGAAAGAGGGAGAGAGAGAGAGAGAGAGAGAGAGAGAGAGAGGAAGGAAGGAAGAAAGAGAAGGGAGGGAGAAAGGAAGGGAGGGAGGGAGGGAGGGAGGAAGGAGAATCTGATATAACAGAGCACCAGTAATTTTTAAGTCTGGAAAAGCTTAAAGGGTGGTGCTTCTTTAAAACCAAACTGTCTATGTTATTTGATCATTAAGCCATTTGGTAGTTTTATAGAGAAGCAGATAGACTAAGGAGGCAGGACACCTTGAACATTCAGCCTGGTTGCCCAGGGACAATATGAAGATATATCAAGAATCAGGAAAGAAAAGATGAGCTGAAGTTTAGAAAATTTTCTGCCCCCACCAATGCAAGATTGCAAGTAAATGTAAATGTCAAGGAATTTGATAACAGTCATCTTGTTTTAGAAGAGGCAGCTTTCTGCTCAAGAGAACAATACTCCTAGCCATGGCAGAGACCGTTCCTCAGATTACTAGATGAGAATAAATTGAATATTGTGCAAAAGTAAGAGGAAACATGTAAAAATGATACACAGTTATGCAGGAGACCCATGGTGACCTGAGTCTAACCATCTGATCTTTTCATTGTCTTCACAGCTTCCCCTGAACAAAATTGTAGCAAAACACCTGCCCTCATTTCCAAACTTTGTTTCTTGAGATGGAGTCTTGCTCTGTCACGCAGGAGGTGGGAGTGCTGTGGTGCAATCTCGGGTCACTGCACCCTCCACCTTCCAGGTTCAAGCAATTCTCCTGCTTCAGCTTCCCGAGTAGCTGGGATTACAGGTGTGCAACACCACGCCCAGCTAATTTTTGTATTTTTGTAGAGACGGGGTTTCTCTACAGAACCCCAGGCCAAGCTGGTCTCAAACTCCTGAACTCAGGTGATCCACCCACCTTGGCCTCCCAAAGTGCTGGGATTACAGGCATGATATAAGAGATAGGATCTTGTTCTGTTGTCCAGGCTGTGGTGCAATCATAGCTCACTGCATCCTGCAACTCCTGGGCTCCTCACATTTCCAGACATTTACTAAGGGACCTTGGTGTACCTGGCTGACGTCACGGAAGAGTGATGCTTGACACCTCTGGATGTACCATACAGAAGGCCTGTCTTCAGGAAGGGCAGAGGGACTGAGTGAGGCAGTGGGCTTTTGGGCAGGAGAGATCATTTGAGGGAAGTGACTCAAGTAAGCTATTTCTTTTCTGAGGAATGACTGTTGAATGAGGGGGTCATAGGCACATTGCAGCCTCTGCCTCCCTAGAGGCTCAATTGCCAAAGCTCCTCATTAGCCAAGGAACTTGTATTGGCACTGTAATCCCAGGGTACTCAAATCCAAATCCTTGAAGAACAAGGAAGAAATTCAGGATGGCTGCTGCCCTGACCCTAGAGGCAATAGAGGTCAGGTGTACATCATTCAGTTTTCTCTCTCTCTTCCCCTTTTTTTTTTTTTTTTTTTTGAAATGGAGTCTCAGTCTCACTCTGTCACCCAGGCTGGAGTGCAGTGGCACTATCTCAGCTCATTGGAACCTCCGTCTCCCAGGTTCAAGTGATTCTTCTGTCTTAGTCTCCTGAGTAGCTGGGATTATAGGCACGCACCACCACACCCAGCTAATTTTTGTATTTTCAGTAGAGACAGGGTTTTACCATATTGCAGTCTGGTCTTGAACTCCTGACCTCGTGATTCAACCCACTCAGCCTCCCAAAGTGCTGGGATTACAGCTGTGAGCCACTGTGCCCAGCCCAGAGATTGCTGTTGAAGGACTAGCAAACCAAAGTAGTGTAAGGCTCCACAGAGACTCGGGGATGCACCCCTGAAGGTGCAAGGTGTGATATTCAAGAGCTTCCTAGTCACAACAACTGAGAAAAATTGCTCTATTATCCTTCTTCATCAGGTGTTCGAACAAGCTGTTGGAGGGAAGGAGAGGGGGAAAAAACAGGTGAATACTGTGGGAGGATGGTAGAGCAGGCAATGGAGGAGGAAGGAGGGGACTGAGAGCTGAGGGAGAAGAGGCATGCTTTTGAAAAAGAGGCTGGAGCACGGTGGCTGTCGCCTGTAATCCCAGCACCCCAGAAAGCAGAGGCGGAAGGATCACTTGAGCCTAAGAGTTCCAGGCCAGTCTGCGCAACATAGCAAACCCACCACCTCCACCATAGATTTTCTTTTTTTTTTTTTTTTTTGAGAGAGAGAGAGTCTAGCTCTGTCACCCAGGTTGGAGTGCAGTGGCATGATCATGGCTCACTGCAACCTCCACCTCCTGGGTTCAAGGGATTTTCCTGCCTCAGCCTTCTGAGTAGCTGGGATTACAGGTGTGCACCACCACGCCCGCCTAATTTTTGTATTTCTAGTAGATTCAAGGTTTCACAATATTGGTCAGGCTGCTCTTAAACTCCTGGCCTGGTAATCTGCCCGCCTCAGCCTCCCAAAGTGTATTTAATGTATTAAAAAAACACTTATACTCACCTTTATTTTTGTTTGTATGACATTTGTCTATTAGTAAATTTCATATAATATGAACTCACCAAAGGAATAAAAACTTTCTGTAAAAATTTTTCTGTGTTTAGCTAGACAGAGAGATGTGCTATTTGTGTTTGTATTAGCGTCTAACATTCAAGAAAATCTTTGCTAAAGCACTAACTGAACACTAAGGAACACAGATTTCAGTGATCACATACAATAAGAAATACAGTCTTTGCAAAAATACATTTTGGGAAAGTCATTAAACAAATTTTTGTATTTCTAGTAGATTCAATTCAATTATTACCATGTTTAGGAATTTAAAAAAGAAGAAACAGTAATATTGATGTTTTTGTAAGAATGCTTCTGAGTTTTCATCTTTTTCAGTCATTTTGCTGTGTTTCTTACTCTTCTGTAGTGGAGTCCATGTAGAGAATCATGATTTATTAAAATGGATTGTATCACTGATATCTTCAAGCACTAGCACAGTCTAGTCTGTGCAAATGTTTACATTCACCTTTGTAGGAAGGTTAGTCCATGCAGAAGTAATTTCCTTTGAGAAGGAGTTGCTGAGTGTAGGGTAAGACAAGTGAAAGTTAGGTTGACGAGATTAAAGCTATCACTCTCTACAGACGCTAAAAAGAGGGGAGCCATCAGTCTGAATTGTCTCTGGAGGTCCGGGGTTAAAACGGTCGGCCGAGGTCTCAGCCAGGAGTGGTGGTGCAAACCTGTATTTCCAGTTACTCAGAAGTCTGAGGCGGGAGGATTGCTCAAACGCAGAAACTCGAGGCTGCAGTAAGCTATGATGGTGCTACTGCACTCCAGCCTGGGCAACACAAACAGAACCCATCTCTTAAAAAAAAAAAAAAAAAAAAAAAAAAAAAAGCTTCAGAAAATGTGTAAGTAAAAGCAATAACAACAAAAACATAAATAGCAGAGGTCTCAAAGGTAAAGAAGGGATTGACTGGAGAGCCTTCTGTCATGGTCATTTTTGGAGGTTGACAGGGGTTATTTTTAGCACCATGTCTAGGATACAGCTCCCTGACTGACATCCAAGGTGTCCTCTAGTGCAGAACTTCTTCTACTGATGCCTGTAGAACACCTGCAGAGATGAATCACCTGAGGCCTTTGTATATATTGTCACCCAGGAACTAGTGACTCTGAACCTCTGGGGAGATGCGAGAGAGACGAGATTTTTTTTTTTTTTTTTGAGACGGAGTCTTGCTCTGTCACCAGACTGGAGTGCAGTGGTGAGATCTCAGCTCACTGCAACCTCTGCCTCCTGGGTTCAAGTGATTCTCCTGCCTCAGCCCCCCAAGTAGATGGGATTACAGGTACATGCCATGTCGCCCAGCTAATTTTTGTATTTTTAGTAGACACCAATTTGATCCGTGCACATTATACGAATGTATTACATTATCTCATGTATCCTGAAACAATGTCCATCTTTTATGCATCGATACAAAAATAAAAAATAGCCAGGTGTGGTGGCATGCACCTGTAGTCCCAGCTACTTGGCAGGTTGAGTCAAGAGAATTGCTTGAGCCCAGGAGTTCAAGGCTACAGTGAGCTGTGATCACACCACTGCACTTGAGCCTGGGTGACAGAGAGACTGTCTCAAAAATCAATTAGTCAATCAATCCAAAAAGAATTCAAGTCCAGATTGTCTGATTCCAAAACAATCACCCTGAACCATTTGATCTCTGGTCTCAGGTATTCGAAGATATTGGTCAGGCTGAGCACAGTGGCTCACACCTGTAATCCCAGCACTTTGGGAGGCCAAGACTGTCAGATCAACTGAGGCCAGGAGTTTGAGACCAGTTTGGCCAACATGGTGAAACCCCATCTCTACTAAAAATAGAAAAATTAGGTGGGCGCAGTGGCTCATGCCTGTAATCCCTGCACATTGGGAGGCCGAAGTGGGTGGATCACTTGAGGTTGGGAGTTTGAGACCAGCCTAACCAACATGGAGAAACCCGGTCTCTACTAAAAATCCAAAATATTAGCCAGGCATGGTGGCGGGCACCTGTAATCCCAGCTGCTCTTGAGGCAGAGGCAGGAGAATCACTTGAACCTGGGAGGCGGAGGTTATGGTGAGCCAAGATCACACATTGCACTCCAGCCTGGGCAACAGGAGAGAAACTCGATCTCAAAAAAAAAATTATCTGGGTATGGTGCTGGGCGCTTGTAATCCCAGCTACTCAGGAGGCTGAGGCAGGAGAATAATGTGAACCCAGGAAGTGGAGGTTACAGTGAGCCAAGATTGTGCCATTGTACTCCAGCCTGGGCAACAAGAGCTAAACTCCATCTCAAAACAAACAAACAAACAAAACAAAGACATTGGTCAGGCTTTCTAGACTTCTCGTTACTTTTTTCTCCCTGATATATTCCAGTAGTGTTGGCCGAAAGCAGCAGAGACATCAATGGAAAGACGGTATCCTAGGTATCAGTTTCCTCAAAGCCTTCAACATGTCCTTGTTTCTCAGGCTGTAGATGAAGGGATTCAGCATGGGGGCGACAACAGTACACATCACTGATGCTATTGCACCCTTCCTGGAGGAGTGGGTCTCTGCAGAACTAAGGTACACCCCAAACCCTGTTCCATAGAACAAGGAAACGATGATCAAGTGTGACCCGCAGATGGAGAAAGCTTTATACTTTCCACTGGCTGATGGAATTTTCACAACAGAGGAGACGATTCGTGTGTAAGAGAAAATTATCCCAGAGAGAGGAACGACCCCTAGCAGACTGGTGACTAAATACACCAGGATGTTATTGATGAGGATATCGGAACAGGCAAGCTTGAGAATATGAGCCAGTTCACAGAAAAAGTGGGGGATTTCCAGGTCTGTGCAGAAGGTCAGCTGTAGTGCCATCAACGTGTGCAGAAGAGCGTCCAGAAGGCTAATGATAAAGGACAACAGAAGCAGCAGCCCACAGAACTTGGGGTTCATGATGACCTTGTACCTCAGTGGGTGACAGATGGCCACAAATCGATCATAAGCCATCATGACCAGAACTCCGTTTTCCAATCCAGCAAAAACCAGGACAAAGCAGATTTGGGTGAGACAGCCGGTGTAACCGATGGATTGAGTCTGTGCCTGGATATTCACCAGCATCTTGGGCATCGTGGTGGAGGTGAAACCAATGTCGACCGAGGACAGGAAGGAGAGGAAGAAGTACATAGGGGTGTGGAGGCGGGAGTCAGAGCTGACAGCCAAGATGATGAGCAGGTTCCCCAGCACCGTGACCAGGTACATGGACAGGAACAGCTCAAAGAGGATGGGCTGCAGCTCTGGATCACCTGTCAATCCCAAGAGAAGGAATTCTGGAGTGTCTGAGAAGTTTCCTGCTTTCATGTTGTTGGTGAGTCTGATGGAAAAGATGGGAGTGCTTAGAAAACAAAACTTAAGAGTAAACTCTTTAATCTTGTCTGTATCATCAAATCCAAAATGGTTAGAAATTAAATACCTTTTTTCCTGCCTCTTTCTTTCTCCTTCTTTCTTTCCTTTCCTTTCTATTTTCTTTCTCCTTCTTTCTCTTTTTTCTTTTTTCTTTCCTTTCCTTCCTTTCTCTTTCTTTCTCTCTCTCCCTACCTCCTTCCCCCTTTCTCCCTCCTTTTTCCTTCCTTTCCTTCTTTCTTTCTCTCTTCTTTCTTCCTCTTTATTTTTTCTTTCTTCCTTCCTTCTTCTTCTTTCTTTCCCTTCCTTCCTTTCTCTTTCTTTCTCTCTCTCCCTCCCTTCTTTCCTCCCTCTCTCCCTCCTCCTTCTCCTTCCTCCTTTCTTTCTCTTTCTTCTTCCTTCCTTCTCTCTTTCTTCTTTCTTTTTTCCTTCTTTCTCTTTCTTTCCTTCTTTGTTTCTTTCTTTTCATCCTTCTCTCTTTCTCCTTCCTCCCTCCCTCCCTTCTTTCTCTTTCTCTCTTTCCTTCCTTTCTTCCTTCTTTCTCTTTCTTTCTTTACTTTCTTTTCTTTCTTTCTTTCTCTCTTTCTTCTTTGCAGAGTCTCTGAATGGGCATGAACATAGTTCACTGTAGCCTCATCCTCCTGGGCTCAAGCAATCCTCCTGTCTCAGCCTCCCAAAGTGCCAAGATTACAGGCTCGAGCCACCATGCCCACCCTTCCTATTATTTCTGGTGCAGCCCCTGGTGCAGGCAAACCCTGAGCTGCGGCAGATTCCTGGAGGTGTCCCACGTGAATTAGCACCAAGCCTTTCCTATTCTCTCTGGCTTATCCAGATTCTTGAGAATTGATCCTGGTGTCTCCAAAACAGGAAGTAAAGAATTGATGCATGCTGGCAATGTCAAAACATCTGCCTGCTATTCTCATAAACCCATAAGTTAAGGAAATTCTGTAATAATGACTCAAGAGTTGGGGCAAACCTATTACAGAACCACAACATGTGAACAGTTGAATGGTACAGTGAGCCCATCTCAGCCCTTTGCTTCACAAATTGAGGCCCTGGCCAGACACAGTGGCTCACACCTATAGTCCCAGCACTTTGGGAGGCTGAGGCAGACGGGTCACTCAAAGCCAGGAGTTTGAGACCAGCCTGAACAAAATAGCAAGACCCCCATCTCTACTTAAAATTTTAAAAAATTAAATTTAAAAATAGCCAGGCACAGTGGTACATGTCTGTAGTCCCAGACATGTACCTTGAGAGGCTGAGGTGGGAGGATCAATTGAACCCAGGAGTTGAAGGCTGTCTGAGCTTTGATAGGGCCACTGCACTCCAGTCTGGGCAACAGAGCAAGACTCTGCCTCTTAAAATAAACACACAAACAAAAACAAAATCCAGGCCCCCAACCAAGAGTTGGCTTTCACTGGAGAAAGACAAGTGATTATAAAAGCTTCAACCATTGGTGCATAAAATTTGGACTCAGGGCCAGGTGTGGTGACTCATGCCTCTAATCCCAGCACTTTTGGAGGCCAAGGTGGATGGATCACAAGATCAGGTGTTTGAGACCAGCCTGGCCAACATAGTGAAACCTTGTCTCTACTAAAAAAATACAAAAATTAGCAGACCGTGGTGGCAGGTGCCTATAATCCCAGCCACTTGGGAGGCTGAGGCAATAGAATTGCTTGAACCCGGGAGGTGGAGGTTGCAGTGAGCTGAGATTTTGCCACTGCACTCCAGGGTGGTGACAGAGTGAAACTCCATCTCAAAAAGCAAAGAAAGGAAGAAAACAAAACGTGGACTCAGAGAGTTGTCAGTTCAGTCATGAATGCCTCAATTGTGAATGGATCTGTGACATCGGAAGGTCTGTGAACCTCTCTAGCAGACTCAAGTTTCTCACTTCTCTAATGGCAACTGCTATAAAAATGTACGGGGCTGTTACAGGGATGAAAGATGAGTAGATACTAGGATAGATGTATCCTAGCACAGCCCTCAGGGGTCCTGCAATGACTTTATTATTATTATTTATTTATTTATTTATTTTTTGAGACAGAGCCTTGCTCTGACGCCCAGGCTGGAGTGCAGTGCTGTGATCTCGGCTCACTGCAACCTCCACCTCCTGGATTCAAGCAAATCTCTGCCTCAGCCTCCCCAGTAGCTGGAATTACAGGTGTGTGCCACCACACCCAGCTAATTTTTGTAGTTTTAGTAGAGACGGGGTTTCACCATGTTGGCCTGGCTGGTCTTGAACTCCTGACCTCAGGTGATTGACCTGCCTTGTCCTCCCAAAGTGCTGGGATTACAGACGTGAGCCACCATGCTTGGCCAGATTCCTTTTGAAGGGACTAATTCATACTTAGGTGGGGAAAACGTCCCTTGGATTTAGAAGACAGAATGAGAGCTAAAAATAATGAAATCTGGTTGCAAATTATATGAAAACAAGGCAAGTAAATATATCAAGAAAAGGGTCACAGATGAGTTTGGAATCTCACAACAATTCCACTGAAGGGGCTCTTACCTTATGGTTGTCCTCCAGATAGCATGGGAAGAAAGAAAAAAAAAAAAAAACTTGTTTGATTTCTCACAGCATTTATTTGGGGCATTTCAGATTACCTTGAAGACATCAGTGAGGAATTCTCCATTTTTTCTTGGAAAATTGAAAGAAGAAATGGAAGATCTGTCCCCAAGAAGGGCAGATGAACCAAGTAAGGCAACACGCTCTTGGGTAAGAGGGATCATCTCTGGAACAAGACTCAGGTGTGATGTTTCCTGACTGAGTGGGGCTGTTGAGTGGTGTGGTCACAGGTAGATTATTTGCAGTCTCTGTGGCCCCTAGGAGCTGAATTTTCAAAGCTGCTCATTAGCCAAATGTGTACAGTACTCTCATTGCTTCCCCTAAGGCAGCTCAAATCTTTAATGAATGAGCACAGATCAGATGTGAACACAAAGGAGAATTCCTGGATGACTTCCTGATCCCAAGAGACTAAGCCATGTGTCATCCTCTTCCTACCACATTTCCTCTTACCCTGAGGGTATCTCATTCTTGGACCCTAGGATCTGACCTGAAGGGAGCTGGTGAAATCCTCCTTCGAGAGAATCCTACCTTTCTCTGAGTCAGAGATTGCTTTTTTAATTTTTTATTTTTTCAGATTGAGTCTTGCTCTGCATCCAGGCTAGAGTACAGTGGTGCAATCTCGGCTCACTGCAACCTCCACCTCCCAGGTTCAAGCAATTCTCCTACCTCAGCCTCCCAAATAGCTGGAATTACAAGTGCCCGCCACCGCGCCTGTCTGCTTTTTGTATTTTTAGTAGAGACGGGGTTTCACCATGTTGGCCAGGCTGGTCTCAAATTCCTGACCTCACGTCATCCACCAGCCTCAGCCTCCCAAAGTGCTGGGATTACAGGTGTGAGCCACCGTACCCGGCCCAGAGATTGCTATTCAAGGACTAGCGAACCAAAGTAGTGTAAGGCTCCATGGAGACACTCGGGGATGCAGAGAGCGTACCGTGAGATCATGTCCAGAAAGTTAGGCTAAGAAATGTTTCTCTTAAAATCCCTGCATGAATAAGGCTAGAGAAATTACAGATAAGAAATAGCAAAGAAACCAGACAATTTGCTGGTTACTTGGACAGGTTTTCAGGGGTTGCCTGAAAAATAGGCATAAAAACCAACCTTCTTAAAGAGATCACCAAAAAAGCCTGACCTGCCTGAGCAAGGTGGCTAATGCCTGTAATCACAGC
Organism: Saguinus oedipus; assembly: GCA_031835075.1. Taxonomy (NCBI): domain Eukaryota; kingdom Metazoa; phylum Chordata; class Mammalia; order Primates; family Cebidae; genus Saguinus; species Saguinus oedipus. The sequence continues at coordinate 8,637,790 of CM063187.1, forward strand.
ACTTTGGGAGGCCAAGGCAAGCAGATCACTTGAGGTCAGGAGTTCAAGACCAGCCTGGCCAACATGGCAAATCCCTGTCTCTACTAAAAATCTAAAAAAAAAAAAAAATTAGCTGGGCATGATGGTACATGCCTGTAATATCAGCTACTTGGGAGGCTGAGGCATAAGAATTCTTTGAACCTGGGAGGTAGAGGTTGCAGTGAGCTGAGATTGCACCACTGCACTCCAGCTTGGGCAACAGAGAGAGACTCTGTTTTTGCAAAGGAAAGGAAAGGTAAGGTAGAGGTAGACAAGACATAAAGGAAAGATAGACAAGTTGACTGCATTAATATTGGGAACCTCCGAGGGGTATATAGGAAGTCTGTGTGCTATTTATGTAACTTTTCTTTAAGTCTAAAATTAGTTTAAAATAAAAAGTTAAAAAAATTAAAAATCAAAATTATGGTACTACTACATACTCATCATAATAGCCAAAATGAAAAAGATATGCAATATAAAATGTTGGCAAGGTGGCCGGGCGCGGTGGCTCAAGCCTGTAATCCCAGCACTTTGGGAGGCCGAGGCGGGTGGATCACGAGGTCAAGAGATCGAGACCATCCTGGTCAACATGGTGAAACCCCGTCTCTACTAAAGATACAAAAAATTAGCTGGGCATGGTGGCGCGTGCCTGTAATCCCAGCTACTCAGGAGGCTGAGGCAGGAGAATTGCCTGAACCCAGGAGGCGGAGGTTGCAGTGAGCCGAGATCGCGCCATTGCACTCCAGCCTGGGTAACAAAAGCGAAACTCCGTCTCAAAAAAAAAAAAAAAAAAAAAAAAAAAAAAAAAAAAAAATGTTGGCAAGGTAATAGGAGAGTAAAGTGATATCATGCCCCAGGAAAACTGTTCGGTAGTACTGAATAAATGGGACCACAGGTATTTCCTATGACCTAGAAACTCCATCCTAAATATACATCCCCACCATAAAAAAGTTTACAAGTATACCAACCAACAAACAAACAAAAACCAAGTACAAGAATATTCATGGGCTGGGTGCAGTGGCCCACACCTGTAATCCCAGCACTTTGGGACACGAAGGTGGGAGGATGGCCTGAGGCCAGGAGTTAGGACTGGCCTGGGAAACTAGCTAGACCCTGTTTCTGCTTTTTTTTTTTTTTTTTTTTTTTTTTTTTGAGACAGAGATTTGCTCTTGTTGCTCAGGCTGGAGTGCAATGGCGTAATCTTGGCTCACTGCAACCTCTGGCTCCTGGGTTCAAGAGATTCTCTTGCCTCAAACTCCCAAGTAGCTGGGATTGCAGGCATGCACCACCATGCCACCTGGCTAACTTTGTATTTTTAGTGGAGACGGGGTTTCTGCCTGTTGGTCAGGCTGGTCTCAAACTCCCAACCTCAGGTGATCCTCTCACCTCAGCCTCCCAAAGTGCTGGGATTACAGGTGTGAGCCAGGGTGCCCAGTCAACCCTGTTTCTATTTTTAAAAAATAAATAAATAAAAAACAAAAGCAAATGTTCACAGCAGCACAATTCGTGGAATGCATTCATCAATAAATGCCCTCAACAGTTGATTGAACAAACTGGACATATTTATAAACTAGAAAAATATGCAGCAATAAAAATAAACTCCTGATGACTGGGTGCAGTGGCTTACACCTGTAATCCTAACAGTTTGGGAGGCCAAAGTAGTCAGATTCCTTGAGTTCACAAGTTTGAGGCCAGCCTGGGCAACATAGTGAGACTCTTGTCTTTACAAAAAATTAGACTGGCATGATGGTGCATACCTGTGGTCCTAGCTACTTGGGAGGTTGAGATGGGAGGATCACTGGAGCCCAGTATGTGGAGATCATAGTGAGCTGAGATTGTACCACTGCACTCCAGCCTAGACAACAAAGTGAGACCCCATCTCAAAGAAAAAAAAAAAAAGAATAAGCTGCTAATGAAACAATATGGATGCATCTCAAATACAATATTAAATAGCAGAAGCCAGACAAATTATTATACATAATAGGTATAGGAGTAATATACCTCTGTAAATATACTTTAAAAACCATTTAATTTGCATCTCTGAGAGCTTTCCCAGAGTCAAGGTATTGATAACAGTTCTCTCCAGTATGAATTCACTTATTCCGAGTAATGCTAGATTTCATATCCAAGGCTTCAACAATTTTATTACATTCAATGGGTATTCCTTCATAAATTTGTCCTTATTGGTTAAAATATGAGTAATGGGCAGGGCAGGGTGGCTCACACCTGTAATCACAGCACTTTGGGAGGCCAAAGTGGGCAGGTCACTTGAGCCCAAGAGTTTAAGACCAGCCTGGCCAACATGGTGAAACCCACCATGTTGGGTTTCAGCCCAAGTACAAGAATATTCATGGGCTGGGTGCAGTGGCCCACACCTTTGGTGTCCCAAAGTGCTGGGATTACAGGTGTGGGCCACTGCACCCAGCCCATGAATATTCTTGTACTTGAAACCCACCTGCCTCTACTAAAAATACAAAAATTAGCTGGGTGTGGTGGCACGCTCCTGTAATCCTTGCTACTGGGGAGGCTGAGGCACGAGAATCATGTGAACCCAGGAGGCACGGAGGTTGCAGTGAGCTGAGATCGCACCACTGCACTCTAGCTTGGGCGACAGAGCAAGACTCTGTTTCAAAAATTAATTAATTAATTAATTAAATATGAGTAATGACCACAGAACGAATCATATTCATTGTATCAATTATTGCCTTTGGTTCTTCTTGCCATTCATTGTATATATAGTATCAATAGTATCATTGTATCAGTTGGGATTCCTCACCCATATAAATACTGATAACTCTAAAAGCATTTTATTAGGATTAAAATGTATTTAACATTTTCCTAATGAATATGTAGTTTCTCATTTCTTTATCAGCTTTAAGAAAGCTGATAAAGAAATGAGGTGGAGGCAGAGGTTAGAGTAAACGGAGATTGTGCCACTGCACTCCAGCCTGGGTAACAGAGTAAAACTCCGTTAAAAAAAAAAAATCTTTAAGATCCTTGGTAAGTAGGAAATTATAGGTAAAAAGCAAAAGATAGGGAAAGCTGAAGCTATGCGAGGAAACTCAGAGCAATGTTCTCTGCTTTCCCGTTAAGTTTTTTGTTTTGTTTTGTTTTAGTGTCAGGGTCTTGCTGTGTCGCCCAGGCAATAGTGCAGTGGTGTAATTATAGCTCACTGCAGCCTTGAATTCCAGGACTCAAGAAATCCTCCTGCCTCAGCTGCCCAACTAACTGGGACTAGAGACATGCACCACCACATTCCACTGTTTTTGTGTATGTGCAAAAATGGGGGCTCACTATGTTGCCCAGGCTGGTCTCAAACTCTAGATTCTTCCATTTCAGACTCTTAAGTAGCTGGAATCGCCACCATTTAGCCACCATGCCCAGCCTAAAATCAAGACATATTAGCAAGAGAGTTCACAAGTTTTCTGTTTCTCTGTTGCACTGAAGGCAATTCTATCGTGACACATCCAGTATCTTCTCCTTCTGAACTCAAGGTGTTTTTGATCTTGAGTCATGATTTTGCATGGCGTGTATAACTCAAAGCAATATGGCGAATGTTTTTTACCTTCTCTATCTCTAATGTATATCCACACTATCAAACTGCATTGCTCACCGTTTATCAAAACTCCCACCCTGCCCTGACACATCTCTGGCTTCTCTTCTGAATTGGAACCAATACATAGACCTAATGCATTGAAATCGTTGGCACCTGACTCCCAATCTTTAAACTCCCAGCTTTGCCATGATTCAGGATACTTTGATTTATTTTATTTTTGAGATAGAGTTTTGCTCTGTCACCCAGGCTGGAGTGCAGTGGTGCAATCTCGGCTCACTGCAACTTCTACCTCCCGGGTTCAAGTGATTCTTCTGCCTCAGCCTCCCTGAGTAGCTGGGATTACAGGTGTGCACCACCACACCCGGCTAATTTTTGTATTTTTAGTAGAGACGGGGTTTCACCATGTTAGCCAGGCTGGTCTCGAACTCCTGACCTCAAGTGATTCGCCCACCTCCAAAAGTGCTGGGATTATAGGCATGAGCCACTGCGCCGGGCCCAACTTCTTAGCCCTTTCGGCTTCACTGCATCTCCTTTCCTAATTCATAGAGACCCCCAAGCCATCTATTCTTCAACTATGTTGTTATTGATAACCTCATTTCTTTAGGTGACTGACATGCCTGATCCATCCCTTCAATCATGTATTTTCCAAAACCTCAAATTCACTTGCCCTAGAAAATTCTAACATCTGTCTCTCCTGCCTACATAATTCTGCCCCCACGTGGTGCTATGGGAATCACTAAAAATTTGAGATCACCTACTCTAAATGGGCCGTCAACACTACAGGAAATTTCCAATGGGCAAAGATCTTTTCACAGTTTCTCCAGGATTTTGAACTCACACCGTCTCCACTTCCCTCTTTATTGATTATTTATTTATTTGTTTGTTTGTTTGTTTATTTATTTATTTATTGAGACGGAGTTTCGCTCTTGTTACCCAGACTGGAGTGCAATGGCATGATCTCGGCTCACCGCAACCTCCGCCTCCCGTGTCCAAGCGATTCTCCTGCCTCAGCCTCTCGAGTAGCTGGGATTACAGGTACCTGCCCCCAACGGCTAATTTTTGTATCTTTAGTAGAGACACGGTTTCACCATCTTTTTTTTTTTTTTTTTTTTTTTTTTTTTTTTTTTTTTTTTTGAGACGGAGTTTCACTCTTGCTACCCAGACTGGAGTGCAATGGCGTGATCTCGGCTCACCGCAACCTCCGCCTCCTGGGTTCAAGCAATTCTCCTGCCTCAGCCTCCTGAGTAGCTGGGACTACAGGCGCGTGCCACCGTGCCCAGCTAATTTTTGTATTTTTAGTAGAGACGGGGTTTCACCTTATTGACCAGGATGGTCTCGATCTCTTGACCTTGTGATCCACCCGCCTTGGCCTCCCAAAGTGCTGGGATTATAGGCGTGAGCCACCGTGCCCGGCCGGTTTCACCATCTTTTTCAGGCTGGTCTCAACCTCCTGACCTCAAGTGATCCACCCACCTCAGCCTCTCAGGGTACTGGGATTACAGGCATGAGCCACCGCGCCTGGCTTCAACTTCCCCATTTAATAACAAATGATTTTACAACTTACTGCAGAGAGAAACAGTAACAACAATTAGAAAGATTTCTCTCTTTTTTTTTTTTTTTTGAGACGGAGTTTCACTCTTGTTACCCAGATTGGAGTGCAATGGCGTGATCTCGGCTCACCGCAACCTCCGCCTCCTGGGTTCAGGCAATTCTCCTGCCTCAGCCTCCTGAGTAGCTGGGATTACAGGCACGCGCCACCATGACCAGCTAATTTTTTGTATTTTTAGTAGAGACGGGGTTTCACATGTTGACCAGGATGGTCTCGATCTCTTGACCTCGTGATCCACCCGCCTCGGCCTCCCAAAGTGCTGGGATTACAGGCGTGAGCCACCACGCCCGGCCCTGAAAGATTTCTCTATTTTTTTCTCTTATCCTAGATTCGAGAGATTTCTCACCTTCTTGACACTAGTGCAAAACAATCCAACAACAACGTCACGGTTTCTTTCTTTTACTCTGCAACCATGAGATATCTGCCTTCTTATCTAAAGCCAGTATCTCTTACTTTTCTATGCCGGGATTTCTCATCATTGGCGCGACTGACATTCAGGGTCTGATATTTCTTTGTTAGAGGGAGTAGGGCATTCTATATTCTAATCACTAGAAGGCAGTAGTATCCCGGGTAGTGGTAAAAACAAAAATGTCTCCAGACATTGTCAGATACCCCCAGGTGGCACAATTGCCCCTGTTAAGAATCAAAACAGCCGAGGCGGGTGGATTACTTAAGGTCAGGAGTTTGAGATTAGCCTGACCAACATGGTGATAATCCCGTCTCTGCTAAAATTACAAAACTAGCCAAGTGTAGTGGCTAATTACAGGCTCGGTGCCTGTAATTCCAGCTACTTGCGAGGCTGAGACAGGAGAATTGCTTGAACCTGGGAGTTAAAGCAATTCTTGGAGGGAGGCGGAGGTTGCCGTGAGCCGATATCGCACCATTGCACTCCACCCTGTCCCCAGCATTCATCTCCTAACTTTTTGATGATAGCTTTCCTTAATGCGAGGTGATATCTCATAGTAGTTTTAATTTGCATTTCCCTGATGATTAGTGATGTAGAGCACCTTTTCCTATACCTGTTGGCCTTTTTTATGCTTTCTTTGGAGAAACATCTGTTCAGACCCTTTGCCAATTTTAAAATCAAGTTATTTGTTTTCCTGCTATTGACTTGAAAGAATTCTTTATAAATTTTGGATATTAACCCCTTTTCAGACATGTGGTTTGCAAATATTTTTTCCCAGTCCATGGGTTGCCGATTCATTCTTTTGATTGTTTCCTTTTATGAAGAAGCTTTTTCGTTTGATGTTGTCCCATTTATTCACTAATTTTTGCTTTTGTGATCAAATCTTTTGGTGTAATATATTAAAAAAAATCTTTGCTAAGACCAAAATTGAGGAACTTTCCCCCAATGTTATCTTCTAGGAGTTTTATGGTTTCAGGTCTTACAGTTAGGTCTTTTATCCATTTTGAGTTGATTTTTGTGTATGATGTAAGATAAGAGTCAAATTTCATTCTTTTGTATGTGGAAACTTAGTTTTCCCAGCAGCATTTATAAAGAGGCTATCTTTTTCCAATTTTGTCCTCTTGTGATGTCAATATTAACATCATCTATTGTTTAATATTATATTGTATTAAATATTATATATGATTAACATATTTATATTAATATGTTGCATATATAATAGATATTCCCATTATATGTAATATGTTATGTGTAGTGTAACATATTATATGTAATATATGTATGTCATATACTATATGACATACCTATTATGTACTATTACATATGTATTATTATATATGTTTATATGTTATACATTATGGAGTATATGTTATATATTATGAAATATATTATGTAATATGAAATATAGATTATATATATTATGTAAGCATATTTTATATCCATATATATTCCATACATATATTTTATGTAGGAAAATATATGTATGGAATATATATGGATATAAAATATATAAGAAGAAAATTTGAGGTTTTGGAAAATATATTGTTCTGCCCACGAATTATCTGCCCACGATAATCCAGGGCAGGTATATATACCACAGTCCATTCCCTCAACAATGGACTGTGGTATATATACCTGCCCTGGATAATTCTAACCATCTGTTTCTCCTGCCTACATAATTCTGCCCCAACTGGTTACATGGAAAACGCCGGTTTCCTAAAGTGATAGGATTACAGGTGGGAGCCACTGTGCCCAGCCTGATTCTGGAATTTTGTATATGCAGACTCCTCCTGTTAAAATAATATATATAATATGTAATATATATTCCATAACATATAATATACATACATATATTTTGTACTATATTTTACATATTATATATTATGTTCGCATATATTATATAATGTATATTATCAATAGTTATAATATAATATGATATAATATATATACCATTGTATATAACATGTAATATATAATGGAATATTATCCAGCCTTGAAATAGAAGGAGATTCTGGCATTTACCACGATATGAGTGCACCTGGAGGTCATTATGCTAAGTGAAATAAGCCAAACACAAAAAGAAAAATATTGCATGATGTCACTTACATGAGGAATTCTTTTTAATCGAAAGAGAGCTCAAATGCACAGAAACAAAGAAAGAGACCACTGTTATCACAGGCAAGAGGCTTGGGGAAGGAAATGGGGAGATGTGGGTCAAAAAATACAAAATAGCAGATATGTATATGAACACCACACAGATGATAGTAATGTTAACGCCCTTCCTAAGGTGTCATTCAGAGGCACGTGATCTCCATCTGACTCTCACTGGTGATAGTGATTTGATCACCTGGTCCAGATGTTGTCCAATTTCTTCGCTGTACAATTTCTATGATCTTTTTCTCCATTCCAACATATGAGCAGTTTATAGAGAGACATTTAAGGCAATACAAATATTCTGCTTGTCATGCAAATGTCCCCTAGTTATGTCATGTAGATGACAATTCTTGCCTGATTCAATCTTTACCACTATGATGGCTACAAAATGCTGTGGATTGCGGAAGATTTGAGTTTTGGGTGTACAGATAGTACTTAAAGAGATGAGATTCGCTGCTAACTCAAAGTGAATGATTATAGAACGAGTAGAAGGCTGAGGACGGAGTTCCGGGACACTCGAACAAGCAGAAATTGAAGAAATATGCTGGACCGTCAGATTTCACCTGGTCACGGCAGCCATGCCAATCCAAGCTTCAAAACTACACTTCCCAGCATCCTCTTCGTCCCTGCCTCCGTATTAGACGCAGCCATTGAAGTCCCGCGAGATTTGGAAGGCGGCAGTGAAGCGGAAGCCATTACTCTCTGGAGTCGATTACCCCGAGACACATGGGCCAAGGAGGGGGTCCGCGGCGAATTCTTCCGACCTGTTGGGGGCCCATCGCTTCCCCACGCCAGACAGTACCTCCCGTATGAACTTCTCTTCGCTTCGGCAGCAGCTTCCATCACCTCCGCTCTCCGATCCTACTCCCAGTCGTGTAAGCCCTGCTTTCCATAACCCTTTTCCCCCTCAGTTCCTGGGGTCACGGGAGGCCTATTTGGCTGAGAGGACTAAGCGGGCACAAGGGTCGGGGACTAAGGAGCCAGGCAGCCAGACGAGGGGTGCATTTTAGATCTCGCGATCAGCGATATGAAACGCTGGGGACGGGAAGGATGAAATTGGACCACTGCAGTTAGTGATGAGAGAGGCATTGGTCACCTGATCCTGAAAAGCCCTGAGTCTCTGTTGGTGGGGGCGGAAAAGCCGGGCTGAAGTGAGTTCAAGAGTTTGGGAGCAGTTCAGGAGATTGGGGGTCGTCAGGATTTGGACATAGCGAAGAGTAACCACCTTTCTGCTCTGTAGTCAATTTTATCTTACGTGAATGTGAGCACACTGGTGTTCTTCTTAGCATTTACCTTGAGTACCTTTTGTACTTTTAAGTCCTTCTGGTTGCACTTTTTTATTTATTTTAATTTTAGTGGACTCTTGTAAATAGCCTATACGTAGATTTACTACTCAGTTCAACATTTTGTTAATTAACTCGAGAGTTAGTCCAGTCATACTTGAATTTTACCGTGTTATTTTGTGCCGTGTCCTTTACTGTGAAAATATGTTAACACTGGAAAATAAGACATACATGCAAAACAAAAGTATGATTACACACACACAAACAGTTAAAAGAACAACCGTAAAGTGAATCTACAAACCAAGCCAAGAAAGAGATTATTAAATCTCAGGAAGCTGTGTGCCTTTTCTAAACTGCATCCTCCTCTCCCACCAATATTTGCTCTGGATTTGACTGCTTATACATCTTTTCCAGAAAATAAATTTCCTGATTTTGGTAATTATTAGTGAATGAACTCAGGCTCTGCAGTATTTTTGGAAATAATGTTTTTCCATATTGATGCAAGCACACCTTTGTAATTTAGAAATTTCTAAATATCTTGTAGATGAAGTACTTAACACCTAGCCATTCTTTTTCAGGAATGTCATGGCTTAAATTCTAGAGTTAGTTCACCAAGTTCCACATAGTGGGCTTTGGTTTTCAAGCTGTGGTGAATCTATATTTCAACTTTGAGAATATTGGCGCTTTTATGCCGTGAGTTGCAGTTAATTGATTTACATCATTTATTTACATCTTCTTTGATGCCTTTCAATAAAGTTTTGTTTGTTTTTGTTGTTGTATTTTGAGACAGTCTCTCTTGTAGCCCAGACTGGAGTGCAATGACAATCTTGGCTCACTGCAACCTCTGTCTCCTGGGTTCAGGCGATTCTCCTGCCTCGGCCTCATGGGTAGCTGGGATTACAGGTGCCCACCACGACGCCCAGCTAATTTTTGCATTTTTGGTAGAGACGGGATTTCAACATGTTCACCATGCTGGTCTCGATCTCCTGACCTTAGGTGATCCACCTGCCTCGCCCTCCCAAAGTGCTGGAATTACAGGGGTGAGCCACCATGTCTGGCTCAATAAAGTTTTATAAGTACCTTCAAAAAGGATTTAAGTTGTTTTTGTTATATTTATTCTTAGGAGCTTTGTTTTTTTGGTGCTTAGAAAAGTCTAACATTTATGTAGTTTTTTGGAAGTTCTTTGTAGACAAGAAAATGTACCCAATTCAAAAGGAAATGTAAATATTTTATACAGAAGATAAATTGTTTATTTTCTTTCTTTGCTGGGCTGGCTGGGGACTTCCATTGTCGTTGACTGGAGTTTGGATGGCACACTCTAGGCAGACCTGTTTTGTTTTTCCTGATCTTAAAGGGAAATGACATTTGTGTTTGCCAAAGACTTTTCTAAGATAGTTTTTATTAGGCCAAAAAAGCTTCCCTCTTTTCCTGCTTGAGTTTTTCTTGTGAATTGCTGCGGGCTCTTAGCAAGCGATTTTTTTTTCTCACCATCTACTTTTGTATCTGTTTATTGATACATTTCAAGTACTTTAAATGATAGCACTTGGTACTGCTGTGTAATGAATGAATGAGTGAATAATACGATTTTGTTTTTTATCCTTTAGTGTGGCAAATTAAACCAATTGATTTTCTGTTGTTACATTAAATTTGTATTGGTAACTAATTTGGAAAGGACATGTTACTATTTGTTACTTTTGGCTTCAGTTTGCTAATATTTTGTTTGGTGTTTTTGGATCTATGCTTGAGTGAAATTTTCCTTTTCTATTTCAGATTTATGCCAGCCTCATAAAATGGGATGAGAAGTGTTCTCTTTTCTAAACTCTGGAATGTTTTACATAAGAATAGAATCATTTGTACCTTAGAACGGGAGTGGTACCTGCAAAAACCATTTGGGTCTGGACTTTTCTTTGCGGAAAGTTTTAAAGCTATTGTTTCTGTTCTTTTAAGGGTTGTGGGGCATCCAGGTTTTTTGTGTTATGATGAGTAAAATTTCTTTAGGAATTTATTCCATCTGAGGTTTAAATTGTATAGTCAAAGTTGTTCATAATATACTCATACTTTTAATGCTTGCTACATTTGTAATGTTACCCACTTTTTTATTTGTAATGATTATATGTTGCTTTTTACAAAAATAAATTCCATCTGATGTTGTCAGTTTCCTTCTTAAAGAACTTCTGGCTTGATTGAACCATTTTATGATATATATATATATATGTTTTCTATTTTATAACTTTCTGATTGGTATCATTTTCTTCCTTTTTGGGATGTTTCTTTCCAGTTTCTTACGGTGAATGCCTGTCACATCCCAAAGAATTGCAGTACATACTTCATTGTATTTTAATTCTAAATATCAAATATCGTGGCTTCTTTGGCATGCAGATTTAGACTTTTTTTTCTGATTTTCATTTCTGTGACTTTTTTCCTTGTTATCTTTTGGTCATTGTTTGCTAACTGCATTGCTCTGTGGTCAAGCATTTTCTGAGACAAACATGGCCTCATGTGTGGTTGGAATTTATAGTTAGGAAATGTTACTTCATCATGTTCAATCTGCATGTAGTTATTGAATTGCCTGCTTGAACTGTATTTGTGAGAGCTCTGGTGGTGGCTTCATCCATTTCTCCTTAGCGTTCTGTTCCTTTATTTTTTATTTTTATGTTTTCATTTTTTTTTGAGGCTATGTTTTACACACACACACACACACACACACACACACACACACACACACACACCTCTTTCTTGGTTTATAACTTCATGATGTAATACTTCGTTTTTCTCAATGAGCCTTTTTGCCTTGATCTATTCTGATACTAACCAGCTTTCTTTTTTTTTCACTTGCCTTATATATTCTTTTAGTTCCATTCTTACTGCATTCTTATATTTTAGATGTCTCGTACATAGCATATAATTGGATTAATCTATTCGGTGAATATTAGTATTTTAGTTAAAGCATTTATTTCATTAATATCTTATGTATTAATATATTTGAAGCCGGGCGCGGTGGCTCAAGCCTGTAATCCCAGCACTTTGGGAGGCCGAGGCGGGTGGATCATGAGGTCAAGAGATCAAGACCATCCTGGTCAACATGGTGAAACCCCGTCTCTACTAAAAAATACAAAAAAAAAATTAGCTGGGTATGGTGGCGCGTGCCTGTAATCCCAGCTACTCAGGAGGCTGAGGCAGGAGAATTGCCTGAACCCAGGAGGTGGAGGTTGTGGTGAGCCAAGATCACGCCATTGCACTCCAGCCTGGGTAACAAGAACGAAATTCTGTCTCAAAAAAAAAAAAAAAAAATATATATATATATATATATATATTTGAATGTGACATTTGTCTTTTATTTTTTCTTTTCTCTGGCTTCTTTGCTTATTTTTGTCATTCTCCTTTTTTATTTTCTGTACATTTTGAATTTATTTATTATTCCAGTGGTTGTTCTAAACAATTCTTATGCCTGCTTGCTCATTAAATCTAGATTTGGATATGTGTTACTCTCCTGATTTACATGGTTTTCTTATATGCATTTTTGGTTTTTTATTGATACATCATGGTTGCACATATTTAGTTCTTTTTTTAAACCTCAAGAAATTATTATCATTATTACATACTGTCATTTCTTATTTCATTATACTCACACATTTGCCACTTTGAGCACTTTACTTGATTCTTACACTCTTTGCTTTGGTTCTTTCATTACTTCTTTCTCCCTGAAATATGTCTTTTAGGATGTCTTTTTTCTGTTGGTTGCAAGCCCAAAGATACTGTTTTTCCCTCTTTCTCAGTGGACATTTTTGGTAGTTATAGGATTTTATATTTTATTTCAGAACGATGAAGATGTTCCATTTTCTTCTGGCTTCCACTGTCGCTAATGAGGAATCAGCTGTCAGTCTAATGTTTGTTTCTTTCCTTTTTTTTTTTTTTTTTTTTTTTTTTTGAGATAGAGTCTCCCTCTTGTTGCCCAGGCTGGAGTGCAATGACATTATTGGCTCACTGCAATCTCTGCCTCTCCTGGGTTCCAGCAATTCTCCTGCATCAGCCTTCCAAGTGGCTGGGATTACAGGCACATACCACCACACCCAGCTAATTTTTGTATTTTTAGTAGAGACAGGTTTCACCACGTTGGCCAGGTAGTGGTTCTTGGGGGTTGGTCTCCTAACCAGCAGCATCAGTATCACCTGGAAACTTGTTAAAAATACATACTCTTTGACCCTGCACTTAAGATCTTCTGAATTAGAAACCTGGGGATGGGGCCTAGAAATGTGTTTTTTGTTTTGTTTTGTTTTGTTTTGAGATGGGGTCTCATTATGTTGCCCAGGCTGGTCTCAAACTCAAGCGTGCAAGTGGTCCACCTGCCTTGGCCTCCCAGCATGTTGGGATTACAGGTGTAAGCCACCATCCCCAGGGTTGGTTTGTTTCTTACAGTGTGTTTTAACAAGACCTCCAGGTGACTCTCATGTAACTTCAAGTTTGAGAACTATTGCTTAAAAGATAACCTGTCTTTTTTTCCTCTGGCTGCTGTTAAGATATTCTCTTTACCATTGGTAATTCTCTGGTTCATTGTGCCTAAGATTTCTTTTTATCTGTTTAGATTTTCCTTCCAAAATGAAAAATCTGTAGCCACTATATTTTACAGTAATTGCCTGGGCTCCTTCTCTGTCTCTCATCGGTAACTCCAGTTAGAAATGGTTCATTTCCTTATCTTCTGTCCCTATGTGATTCTTAGCTGTATTTCTGTGTTCCTCAACTCTTTTCTGTGCTTCCCTTGCATTTATTGCTACAGCTAGCTTTTAAACTTCAGCCTGCATAAAAATTTCATGTCGAGTTTGTTAAAGTACTGATTCAGTAGCACACCCCAAAGAGAGTTACTTAATTTGAGATAATGATCTGGGTGTCAGAATTACCTGAAGTGCTCCAGGGGACGTTTATGTAGGAGATGATATTTAAGAAATTTTTAGTAACTTAAGCATATCCTAAGAGTGACAGAAAAAAAAAAGCACAATGTTTTTTTGGAGGGGGAGGCTATGTGTAATCTGAAAGCTATTTACTTAGGGCTTTTGTTGTTGGTTTCCATTTTGCTTTTATTCTAGGAATTGTAATTGTCCTTTAGAAATCATAAATGTTTAATTTTCTTAATGTTAATTTCTTGCCAGCTCATGAATTTGAAAGCTATCATCTGTTGGTACTTTGTGCTGCACTTGAAATAGTTCCGTGTGGAAGGTTTATTTGGGGCACCTAAGTTGCTTATTGGAAACAGAAATCTTACGGTGCTCTCTACCCCTGGGACATCTCATCTAGTGGTTGAAAGGAAGGGTATATTTTTGATTTACTAGTGTAAATGGCCTATGATGTTCTCACAACCTTTGTTGCCTTCTCTGTCTCTCTCCAAATATGTATATGTTTATGTGCGTGTGTGTGTGTGTGTGTGTGTATTTTGAGACAGATTCTCATTCTCTCACCCAGGCTGGAAGTGCAGTAGCATGATCTTGACTTACTGCAACCTCAGCCTCCCAAGTAACTGGGACTACAGGGGTGCACCACCATGCCCAGTTAGTTTTTTTGTATTTTTAGTAGAGATGGGGTTTCACCATGTTGGCCAGGCCGTTCTTGGACTCCTGACATCGAATGATCTGCCCGCCTCAGCCTCCCAAAGGATTACAGACATGAGCCACTGTGCCAAGCCTATATTTACGTGAATTGACAGTGGTAGATATAGCAAGGGCAGAAATACCAGTCAGTAAAATTAAGAAAAGACTTCTCTCTATAATATTTACATCAGCAAATTCTGAATATCCTGGGACACTGATTAAGTTGAATATGGGGTTAAAATCAAATATTGGGAGAATTATGGTCCCAAGAGAGCGCCTCATGGAACAGTTTTGGGCAACATTTATTTTGGACCACAAACTTGTGGAGGAGGCAGATCTAAAACTGAGGAGCAGGGCTGGGGTGAGGTTGAGGTTTGTGAGTGCAGGGCCAGGGAACAGCCACCCGCTCTGAGCCAGCCTCATTTGTGCTTGTTGGACATCGGAAATGCCTCCTTAAATACTACACTGTTGTCTAGCCGCCTCAGTTGCCACATCCCCGTCCTGGCCCTGCTGAGGAGAAAAGGAGATCCTAATGAAAATAGAGTAAGATTTGTAGAAGTAGAAAAATAGAACTGCTTTCACTATGCTGCTAAGAAAATTAAAAGAGAAATTAAGCAACCTCAAAGGCTCTGAAAAATTAACTGGTCCATTCTAACCTATCCATGGTGACAGTGTTCCGATGATCCTGGTTTCGCTTCATGTATCGTGTTGAAACAGGGCAGAACACCTCTGAGTTTATAGATCCTACACCTGCCCTAGTCTCCCTGCTCCACATCCTCCTGGGTCACTTTGATGCTGAAATCTTCCTGCTGCATTTGTATTCCAGGCCACCTGTTCTCTGAGACCCTCTGATATGGTTTGGATGTATATCCCCACCCATATCTCATATGGAAATGTAATTCCCAATGTTGGAGTTGGGGCCTGGTGGGAGGTGATGGGATTATGGGGGTGGATTTCTCATGAATGGCTTAGCACCATCCCCCTTGGTACTGTCCTCATGACAGTGAGTGAGTACTCCTGAGATCCACTCATTTAAAAAGTGTGTGGCACCTCCCCACCTTCCACCCTTGCTCTCTTGCTCCTGCTTCACTGTGTGCCTTGCCTGCTTCCTTTTTGCCTTCTGCTGTGATTGGACACTTCCTTAGGGCCTCCCCAGGAGCAGTTACCACTCCATGCTTCCTGTACAGCCTGCACAACTGTGAGCCAATTAAACCTCTTTTCTTCTTTTTTTTTTTTAATCTGTGGTTTTCTTTTTAATTATCTTAAGTCTTATGATCACACATCATTTTTAAATTTGTGTATATCTCTTCTACTTTAATCCTTTAGGTTGGCAAAAGCACCATTTCCAATCACAAATACACAGCAGTACAGTTTTGTTTCTGAATGGCTGTTTTTAAAGACAATCCTAAATTATAACTTAGTTTGACTTAGATTGTAAAGAATCCAAGAGTGAAGTTTAATTGGCTACTATTTTAAAAGCATGTGACCTTACAGATCATCTATAAAATGTGTGAAGTGTTAAATAATTTTTGATATTACACATAAACCACACAAAATGCCTTCCAATAAGTAAAAGGAACCATTTTAAATACAGGGTACTCTAATTAGATTGGCATAGTTAAGGCCAAAAATATAAAATAGCCATTGCTACCCATTTATCTTCAACCTTGCCTTTAAGAGGCAAATGAACACAAAACACAGGTGAATCTTGCTTGATTCTGAGACAGTGAAGGAATTGCCCCCATATTTAAATATATTCACATAACCAGTCATATAAATCTAAATATAAAACCAATCTCCAGTAAGTTTTAAGATGGCACTCACCATCTTTGCAAAAAGTTTAACATTACTAATGAAGTCTAATCATATCTTTAGAAGGGGTAAATAGTGATAGAATTTACTAAATTGGAATTACTATTAAAATCCAAAAACTGAACATATTCATTTTAACCACAAGCCAGTCTTAAGTCTTAAATCAGGACTGCCCAACAAAATATTCTGTCAGTCATTCATGATGTAAATTCTGGTGTATGAGATCTATTAAAGTATGGTACACATAAAAAAGTCATGAGACATTTGTTTTGTAATAAATAAGGCAGTGGCCCATTATTACTCATTAGTAGCTTTTTTGAGATAAGCTATTAAGTCTTCCCTTTCTCCCTTCTTCTTAATGCCGACAAAGATCATTTTTGTTCCAGGTATATACTTCTTGGGATTCTCCAGATATTCCATCAGTGTATCCTCTCCCCAGATGATGCCTTTGTTTTTATTGGCTTCAGTGTAAGTGAATCCAGAGGACTGACCTGTCTTCCGCCCAAAGATACCATGGAGATTAGGCCCAGTCTTGTGCTTGCCTCCCTTTTCCACGGCGTGACATTGGGAACACTTCTGAATAAAAATCCTGTTGCCTTTCTCAACATCACCCATATTTAATTCTTTTTCGTGGTTAGCACAACAAAGGTTACCACTCAGAAGCCAGACGTCCCACTCTCTACCTCTTTTCTTATAAATTACCCAGTCTCAGGTATTTCTTTATAGCAGTGTGAGAATGAACTAATACACCATCACCCAGCACTGACTCAAAGCGATAGAATCACTTAGGTGAGAAATTGGCCACAAGCTCCACTCTGAGCTCTGATTTGCATCATTGCAAAACATCGACAAGGTTTCACAGACCCTTAATTGATATGGGTACACTATGCTACAGCCCTCTGGACAGCTTGTCCCTCATGGAGAGTGG
This sequence comes from Saguinus oedipus, assembly GCA_031835075.1. Classification (NCBI taxonomy): domain Eukaryota; kingdom Metazoa; phylum Chordata; class Mammalia; order Primates; family Cebidae; genus Saguinus; species Saguinus oedipus. The sequence continues at coordinate 8,655,135 of CM063187.1, forward strand.
TGGTGGATGTTGGCCTGTGGGTTTTGGGCCAAGCCATAGGGCTGTGTCCTAGTGCCTGGGTTACTGTTTAATTTCACAGGACTTTCTGAGGAGATTCTAGACCCCCTACATTTCATATGCCCCTTCCTTATGGTCCTCCCAAGGTGCCGTCCCCTGGGTGTCTGTCTCAATATGAAGGCAAATGTGGATCAGTTTGCTCATCATCCATTCATTCTTTCATTCCCTACTTATTGTCACATTTATATCAGGCACTGAAATGGTGAACGAAGTATCAGAGAACTTGAAAAACCTCTAGTTACCTATAATGTATTTTCTAGTTGGGCACACAAGAAATCAAAACAAGTAAACTACATAGTGTGTGTGGAGGAGACAGCAGAGAGATAATAATGCTTACCCGGTATTCCCTGTGCCGTCCTGCATTTCCCAGGATCCTTGGAGCTGGCAGGGGCATGTGACTAGTTCTGGCCAATGGGCTGTGAGTGCTTCAGGGTCAAAATATAGATTACAGAATGCACAGTTGTCTACTTCCTGCTCATCTTCTATGACCAAGATGGCCAAGGGTATCAGTTGGTTCAGAGACAAAAGTGGTATCCCTGAACAACAGGAAAACTTTCGACACCAGCCTGAGTTGAACAAGTGACATGAGCAAGGCGTAAACTTTCCATTTTATTGAGTTACCAAGATTTGGGCTTGTCTGTTTCTGCAGTAAAATATAGCCTAATCTTACTTAAACAGAATATTAATTGGAGATTAGTGCTTTGGGGAAAAGAAAAGTAGTGGGGAATTGGGATTGAAAGGAGAGGTTTGCTTTTTTTTTTTTTTTTTTTTTTTTTTTTTGAGACAGAGTCTCACTCTGTCACCATGCTGGAGTGCAGTGGTGTAGTCTCCACTGCAACCTCTGCCTCCTGTGTTCAAGTTATTCTCCTACCTAAGCCAGGAGGTGGAGGTTGCAGCAAGCCGAGATTGCACTACTGCACTCCAGCCTGGACAACAGAGCGAGACTCCATCTCAAAAAAAAAAAGAAAAGAGTGGCCAGTGAATGCCAGATCAGGACAGTTAAAGTTGAATAAAGGCCTGAAGGATGAGAGGGGGCAGACACACTGAGAATGTGGGGGGAAACATTTCAAGCAGAGGAGCAGCAAGTCAGAGACCCTGAGGTGGGAGCATGGCTGGTGAGGCCTGATGCACAGCAGCAAGGCTCGAGTGACTTGGGTGAGGGGACCAGTGGCAGAGGGAGTTGTGGGTGAGGTGACAGGGACCTGGCCCCTTGGTCTGAGTGAGATGGGACACTAGCAGAGGATCTTGAGCAGAGGTGTAATGTGATCTACATTTTACCCATAAAGTTATGGCTGTCATAGAAGCTAAGGGAAGTCAGGGACAGCAGCCAGGAAACCAGTTAGGAAGTGGTTGGAATGTTCTAGAAGAGAAGCAATGCCTTATGCCAAGGCAATGGCAATGTAGGTGGTAAGAAGCAACCAGAGTTTTGGATTAAGTTTTAAAGATAAGGCAGGATTTGCTGGCGATGCAGAGGTGGAGTATGGAAAAGAAAGAGGTGAGTTGAAGGTGATGAGCAAGGCTTTTGACTTGAGCCCCAGGGAGGCTGGAGCTGCCATCAACGTAGGGAGGCTGGTGGCAGCACAGCTGTAGGGGCTTCGTGTGGGGTCTTGTTGGCTGTTGCAGTGGGGATACTAATCAGCCAGTTGGCTGCCTTTCACTCTGGGTCATTCTGGGTGGAGCAGGTGCCAGGGAGCAGAGAGTGGAACCCACTATCATTGAACAGTTCTGTTAAGTAATTGTGAAATCGTCAGCGGTCATTTTATTTTAATGATAATGGCATTTTAGAGTGAATGTTTGTTTACTGAGCCTATAGAGTTCCATACATAGCCCAGTGTCAGAGACTTCAATTTCCAGATGAGAAAACTGCGTTTTAATGAACGCTCTTGGGAGGGAAATGGGCAGAACCATGGGCTTGCATCAAAGGAGAGACTTTACCTCAAAAAAAAAAAAATAATAATTATAAGCCTTGTAATGTTTAAAAGTGGTAATATGTATAATTGACCTGAGTCAGATGTTACAGTAGCAGTGTCACAGTTCTTACCTCAGTGCCGTTAGGAGAGTCGCGGTGGAAAATGCAGAAAGGAGACGTTCATAAGAAGCAAATTAAATCCCCTCCCAAGGTGTGGGCCACCATCCCCAGCTAATTTATTGTGGTTTTAATGTTATTTCCTTAATGACTGATGTTGTTAATCTTCTTTTCATGTGTTTACAGTACATTTGTATATATTTGGAGAAATGTCTGTTCTGTTCAAGTCCCCTGCCCACTTTTATATTGGATTGTCTTTTTGTTGTTGAGTTTATATGGTATTAATCCCCTATCACATACATGATTTCCAAATATTTTCTACCATTCTGTGTCTCATTCACTTTCTTGATGTTATTTCTAAATGTTTGGTAGGGTTCACCAATGAAGCCATTTGGTCCTAAACTTTTTATTGTTTAATGGCTTTTGATGACCCACTCAGTCTCTTGTTATAGGTCTCTCAATTTTCTCTTTCTTCCAGAGTCTGTTTGGGTATGTCTCAAGGAATTTTTTACATCTAGAGCAGTGCTCCCCAGCCGCTGGGCCACAGAGCAGGCTGCACAGCAGGAGGTGAGCAGAGGGTGGGTGACTGAAGCTTCATCTCTTTTTACAGTGGCTCCCCATCACTCGAGTTACCACCTGACTTCCACCTCCTGTCAGATCGGCAGCAGCATTCAATTCTCATAGGAGCACAAACCCTATTGTGTGCTGCGCATGCGAGGGATCTAGGTTGTACACTCCTTATGAAAATCTAATGCCTGATGATCTGTCATTGCCTCCCAAAACAAGCTCAGGGCTTCCACTGATTCTACATTATGGTGAGTTGTATAATTATTTTACTGTATTATTTTACCATAGTAAAATAATTACTATATATAGTAATTTATGTACATATAGTAAAATAATTGCTATGTATAGTAATTATATATATGTTTTTTGAGACCGAGTCTCGCTCTGTTGCCTAGGTTGGAGTGCAGTGGCATTCAGCTCACTGCAAGCTCTGCCTCCCGGGTTCAAGCGATTCTCCTGCCTCAGCATCCTGAGTAGCTGGGATTACAGGTGCGTGCTACCACGCCCAGCCAATTTTTGTATTTTAGTAGAGACGGGTTTCAGCATGTTGGTCAGGCTGGTCTCAAACTCTTAACCTCATGATCCATCCACCTCAGCCTCCCAAAATGCTGGGATTACAGGCATGAGCCACTGCACCTGTCCTATTTTACTATATATTATAATGTAGTAATAATAGAAATAAGGTACACAATAAATGTAATGTGCTTGAATCATCCCAAAACCATCCCCCCTCATCTTACCGTCCATGGAAAAATTGTCTTCCATGACACCGGTCTCAGGTGCCAAACTGGTTGGGAACCACCAGTCTCCATGATCTCCTGTGTTGCTGTACAGTTGTTCACGGCATTCTCTTACAGCCCTTCCAGTTTCCACAAGAGCAGTAGTAATGTCCCAGCTCCACTTCTGATTTTAGTTACTTGCGTCTTCTCTTTTTATTAGTAATTCTAGCTCTACTTTTGTCACTTTTGTTGATCTTTTTTTTTGTTTTTACTTTTGTTGATCTTTTTGAAATAACTAGCTTTTGTTTTCATTAATTCTCCTTCTAGTCTCGATTTCATTTACCTCTGCTTTCATCTTTCTTTACTTTTTACTTTCCCTGGGTTTAGTTTGCTCTTTTTTAGTTCTTTAATGTGTCAAGGTAGATTTCTGATCGAGAGCTTTCTTCTTTTAATGTAGGAATTTACAGCCATACGTTTTCCTCTGAGAGCTACTTTCGCCGCTTCCCACAAGTTTGGATCTGTTTTCGTTGTCTAAAAGTGTTTTCTAATTTCTGTCGTGATTCCTTTGTCCCATTGGTTAAGAGCATGTTGTTTAATTTCCATATATTTGTGAGTTTTCCAATTTTTCTTCTATTGATTTTTAGTTTTATTCATGGAGAGAATATACTTTGTGTGATTTCATTCCTTTAAAATTTGTTAATAATTGTTTATAGCCTAACTTATGGTCTATCCTACATAACCCTAATTTGGGTATATTTTGATTTTTTTTATAAGCGTAGTTTATTGGGTTTTGCTGCATCTGTTTGGGTTTTTATGTGTTTGTTTTGAGGCTTAGACAATAGAAATTTATTTCTCATCATTCTGAAGTCTGATAACTCCAAGATGAAGGTGCTGGCTGGTTTGGCTCCTGGTAGAGGCTCTTTCTTGCTTGGAGACAACCCTTCTCCCCGTCTACTTTTAAATGTAGGCACTTAAACATTATTTCCTCCTGAGAAATAATGAAAAAAACATCTCACAAGTTGTTTTTTTTTTCATGTAGCGCAAAATATTTATTAAATTTACCTTATTCCATCTTTTACACAGAGTTTTTTTGTGTTTGATTTCTAAATATTTAGGCATTTTCTAGATGCTTGAATGTTCTGGTTTCAATTTAATACATGTGCTGTCCTTTGAAATGTATTGAAAGTTTATTTTTTATGGTCCAGCATATGTAATCCTGGTTCTCTTGCCTGTTGAATTAGAGAAAGTTAAATGATTCAGAGATATATGGGAGGTGTAATTCATTGATCCTTTTTAAAAAATTGATTTTCTTTCTTTCTCTCTCTCTCCCTGTCTCTTTCTCTTTCTCCTTTCCTTCCTTTTCCTTTCCTTCTCTAACAGGATCTTACTCTGTGGCCCAGCCTGAGGTACGGAGGCACAATTCCTGCTCAATGCAGCCTTGACTTTCTGGCTCAAGTGATCCTCTTTCCTCAGCCTTCCAAGCAGCTTTGGAAACTACAAGTGTGCACCACTACACCTGGCTAAATTTTTTTTTAATCAAAAATACAAAATTAGCTGGGCGTGGTGGTGAGTGCCTGTAATCCCAGCTACTTGGGAGGCTGAGGCATCAGAATCACTTGAACCCAGGAGTCGGAGGTTGCAGTGAGCCGAGATCACGTCACTACACTCCAGCCTGGGCGACAAGACCAAAATTCCATCTCAAATAAATACATAAATAAATAAATAAAATTTTCATTCGCTGAAAATAAATAACAGAATTTCTGTCACCCCAGAAAGTCCCCTTTGCTTCTTTCAGTTTGTCCCTGTCTTGTGATCCTCTGTTGAAGCAACCTTCTTTTTTTTCCGGTTCTATCAACTTAAATAAGTTTCACCTATTCATGGACATCAGATTTGTGGAAGCAGAGTGTTTCTTATGTGTCCAGCTTCTTTTGGCCAGCATCGTAGGGATTTCTCCATGTTGCATGTCTGCATTGTTTCCTTTTATTGCTGAGTAGTATTTCATTCTGTAAACATATCCCAATTTTTATATATATCCATTCTCTGGTTGATAAAGGTTTAGATTATTTACAGCGTTTGGCTATGAGGAATCAGATTGCTACAGGCATTTTTGTATGAGTCTTTGTGGATGTAAATTGTTTAAAATTTCTCTTACGTAAATATCTAGGAGCAGAATTGTTGGGTCAGATGGTCGGTGTGCTAGTTAAAAACTGCCAAAGTGTTTTTGAAAGTAGTGGAACTATTTCACACTCCCATAGTCAGTATATGAGAGATTGCCCCAAACTCAGCAGCATTTAGTATTGGTAGTCTTTTTTATTTTGGCTGCTCTAGTCTTAATTTGCATATCTCGGATGACTATGATGTTGAGCACCACTGGACATGATTCTTATTGGTTACTTACATTTTGTGAAATGTCTGTTTATTAAAGTCTTTTTCCCTTTTTGTTGGGTTGATGTTCTTTTTTTCTTTCTGTTTTGAAGGAGTTCTTTTTTTTTTTTTTTTTTTCAGTAAGCCTTTTGCACTCTTATGTAGGAGTTCTTTATATAATCTGAATATGAATTCTTTTTCAGGTGTATGCATTGCATTTTTTTTTTCACAATCTCTGGTTCACTGTTCATTTTCCTTTTTTCTTTTTCTTTTTTCGTTTTTAGAGACAGGATCTCACTCTATTGCCCAGGCTGGCGTGCATGATCATAGCTCACTGCAGCTATTCTCTATTAATTTATTAGTGTCTGATTCATCTCAAAAGATTTTTCAATTCAAATTCAGTGAGCAGAGGAGGGGGCCGTTAGGGAGCAAGTTGGCAGAAGCACAGGTGGCCGCAAATCTCTAAAGTGGGAGAGCTGATGTGAGATGAAGGTTGCGTCAGAGATTTTGCCCAGAGAGCAGATTTCCAAATCATTGCCTGTGAGGTGAGGCTGATTCTAGTGATGATGCAGTCCAGGCTGTGGCCCAAGGATGTGTATATTGGTGTGGAATGTGGGTGCAAAGGGCATTGGAGGTTGGAACTCATGGTTAGGCCTGGGTGGACCATCTTCATGGATAGAGCCATCCTTAATGATCTCAGGCCTTGAAGGTGAAGGAAGAGCAGAAGTACAGGACCAGAGTGTTTAATGAGTGAGGGGGTTGAACACAGTTGTGCTTGGTGGCAAATCACTTAGGAAGAGTGATTCTGAACCCACTTATAGCAGATCAGGGACTGTCCCCCCACCACATTGCTGGGAGACTTTACCTAAGAAAGATAAAAGTCCAGGATCAGCTAGACCTTGCTGCTCAAAAGAGGAAATGCCAAAAGACAAAACTTGGATTTTTCTTCAGTGAGCAGGAGAGGCAGACAGCCTTGGACTACTCCTGGTGTTCTTTCCTTTGCTACAGATGCCGGCTTGGAGAGGCCCATGAGAGCAAGAGAGTAGCTTTCTGGTTGTCCCGGTGCCCGGTTCAGGCAAACTGACTGCCATTCTTTGAGGATGGCAGCTCTGTCCCCAACACTTGGTAAGTTCTTGGGTCAGTGCGTGCCCTGAGAAGTGAGTGTTAAGTGGCCCCTGCCACTTGGTGTGGTAAAAGATATGTGCACCGCAGAGGGCTGCTGGGAGAGGATGGCTGAGTGGAAAAGGGGTAGGAACAGAACCCCAGCAGCCACCATAGTGACTGTGTCTGATGAGGGTCTTGGTGGATCTGGAAGTAGGGGAGTGTCCGTGTCATTGATTCATGAAGAGGGTGCATAATGGGTAACCCTGCATTATCCCATTTATTATTTTGATCAGTTTCAGCAAGGTCACAGCTCTACCTCTCAGAACTTGCATTTCTTCACTCATAGGTTGGGTCTATGTCACTTCTTATGAGTATGTAGCCCACCACCCTCTTTCTGTTTTTAATAGAATAGGGCTGTTCTGACTTGTAACGAAAGTGATGTGTGCAAGAGAGATAGAGAGAGAGAGGATTGAAGATGTGAACACTCAGAGTCAGTGTGGAGCAGTTTCCTAGTTTGGAAGTATTGTTATTATGAGGCAGGGGCAGGCTCTGATTCTCATGAACCCTCTTTTCTCCTCCAGCCATGTCCACCCAGGACTCCACCTATCTCCAGGAGTCAGAATTTCCTCTGTCTTCAAAAGACTGTTCCTGTCCCCAGAATTTGGACCTGTTCACATGCAGTGGTCTGGAGCCTCACACACCCAGTGTTGGTTCCCAGGTGCGCTAAGATCTCCAGGCCCCTAGATCAGGAGAGGCACTTCCTAGAACACCCTCACCCATGCATGCTGGAATTCTTTCCAAGCTTCATCTCAGCCAGTGGATGCCAGAACGGGGCCTGAGAGAGTGCCAAGGAATATTGGGACTGTCCTGGTATTGGGGAAGTTAGGGGAAGTGATTTATGTAGCACCTGTTTCCCTCATGCTTACAAAATGCTCAGGCCCATGCTCAACCCCAGAGACTAGGGAGAAATAAAGTGAAAAGCTCTCAGAGTAGGCTGGAAGTGGAGAGAGAGTAGTCTCTTGTCAGGGTGGCATTTGAAGTGACAGACAGGACAAGATGGACTCATCAGGGAGAGACGATGTCTGAGGACTGGCACCTGGAGGAAATGCTGAGATCTCTAGCAGGCCATCTGGAAATCCTGCGTTGGTTCTCATGCCGGGTCTTCAGCCTCAGCCATCTTACTGTGAACACCATTCAGCCGGTTCCTCGCTGACCCCAAGGTTTGTGTGGCATTCCAGGAATCAGTGACTTTCCAAGATGTCGCTGTGGACTTTACTGAGAAGGAGTGGCCCCTGCTGGATTCTTCTCAGAGAAAGCTGTACAAAGATGTAATGCTGGAGAACTACAGCAACCTCACTTCGCTGGGTAAGGCCAGCGTCATTCCTTCTCTTATTTATTCATGAATTAGATGTTTTTGTTTGAGTGTGTCCTGTGACCCAGGAACACAAGGGTTCAGAACACAGCTGTGAACAAGCAGCCCTGGCACCCATGTTCATGGGGCCTCTCCTGGGTATTGAGGCCCCTCCATCACAAGGACCTTGGGGGTTCTCTGTATGTGTCTGAGCTTGGGCATGGGCTTCTGAGATACAAAATCTCCATTCTTTTGGAGGGTCAGTGTGTGGGTGTTTGTGATCTTATTTCCTATTTCGTTTTCTTTTATTTATTTCTGGTAATGAAGGGGTCTCACTATGTTGCCCAGATTGATCATGAACTCCTGACCACAGGCACAAGCCACTGTGCCTGGCCTGTGATTTTGTTTTCTATCAATCAAAAACTTTTACTGTGTTCCTTAGAAATGTTGGCATCATCATGTTGCTGCTCCTAAGTCAGACTTGTCCACTTTCAGAACATAGAGCCCAGGCTAATGGAAGGGGTTGTCCTCTGCATGGCCCTCCCTCAACCTGTGTCTTTCCCATGAGTGTAGGGTATCAGGTCGGCAAACCCAGCCTCATCTCACACTTGGAGCAAGAGGAGGAGCCAAGGACAGAGGAGATGGGCACACACCAGGGCGCTTGTGCAGGTGAGCAAGCCCCAGCGGAAGAGCAGTGCTGTGACTCCACCTCTATTCTGTGATTTGGGTGGAGGGAGTGTGGTTAGGGAATGTCACCCAGAGAAATTGAAAAATGCTCTCTTTCCCTCTTTTTACCCACCTATTCTCTGACAAATCTTTTGGTCCACACACTCCTTCATCTTTGACTTTCACATTCTCATTACTGGGCTCTTTGTCCCATTCTTTCATACTTGATGTTCCTGATCATTCTCTTTCTGTCGTTATCAACATCTATCTGAATTGACTTTAATTTCTTTTTCTTTTTTTTTTATTTTTTGAGACAGAGGCTCACTCCCATCACCCAGGCTAGAGTGCAGTGGTATGATCTTGGCTCACTGAAACCTCTGCTTCCTGGGTTCAGCGATTCTCATGCCTCAGCCTCCCAAGTAGCTAGAATTACAGGTGTGCGCCACACGTCCAACTAATTTTTGCATTATTAGCAGAGATGGCTTCATCATGTTGGCCAGGCTGGTCTTGAACTCCTGAGCTCAAGTGATCCACCCACCTCAGCCTTCCAAAGTGCTGGGATTACAGGTGTGAGCCACCACACCCAGCCTGAATTAACTTAAATTTCTACCTGGCATTGCCATATATCTCACACAACCAGATTTTCTAACAATTGCTTTTGCACCACTTTTCCTTACATAGCCTTAGGATTTGTCAAGAAATCCACCTGTCATTATCACCATCATCCCACCATTTTCCTTTTCCAACAAATTAATACTTTCCAATTTGTTTTAGATTGGGAGACTCCATCTAAAACCAAGTGGTCACTTCTTATGGAAGATATTTTTGGGAAGGAAACGCCCAGTGGTGTGACAATGGTAAGATTTCCTTATGATAATTCTGGATCTTCCTGCCACATGCGAGCAGACTGGGGCAGCCTAGCTTAGAAAAAGCAGTTGAAACACCAGGGCAAGCGGCTTCCCTTAGTGGAAGCTGTGTTTCAGAGACACTGGATATTACCAAGTTGGGGGAGACCTAAACCTAACCTCAGACTACTTCACCTAGAGTGTCTCTGAGTAAAGATTTTTATAGCTATGTCTCAGATATTAAGTGTTAGGGCTCAATGCATTTTGTTTTATTTTATATTTATGTTTTACACTGACTTACCAATTCAATTTTGGTGGTGTTTATTTTTTTGGTAGACAGAGTCTCGTTGCCCAGGCTGGAGTGCAGTGGCACCATCTTGGCCCACTGCAACCTCTGCCCCCCAGGCTCAAGCTATCCTCCCACTTCAGCCTCCTAAGCAGCTGGTACTGTTGGCATGTGCCACCACACTTGGCTAATTTTTCTATTTTTTGTAGAGATAGGATTTCACCATGTTGCCCAGGCCGGTCTCAAACTCCTGGGCTTAAGTGATCCACCCACCTTGGCCTCCGAAAGTGCTGGGATTACAGGCTTGACCCACCATGCCCAGCCTCAATTCAGCATGTTTTTTTGAGGCAGACTCTTGTTCTTGTCGCCCAGGCTGGCGTGCAATGGCATGATCTTAGCTCACTGCAACCTCCATCTCCCAGGCTCAAGTGATTCTCCTGTCCCAGCCTCCCAAGTACCTGGGATTACAGGCATGCACCACCACGCACAGCTAATTTTTAGTAGAAATGGGGTTTCACCATGTTAGCCAGGCTGATCTTGAACTCCTAACCTCAGGTGATCCACCCACCATGGCCTCCCAAAGTGCTGGGATTACAGGCTTGAATTCAGTTTTAAATAGTGCAGAAATGCTATATGCAAAAAGCTTTGAAAAAGTAACCCAGGTGGAGCCTTGTGGCCTGGCATTGTCTTTGATGGAGCTCAAACGGGGCAGGGACAGCACTTCTGCACTGTAGATGATGACACCTCTAGTCATAATAATGTGCTTCTATCTGTTTACAGCAGTGTATGTGGGGATGATGCTTAGGGTTGCACTGAATAGGAGAATTGCCTTAGCACACATGTCTTAACCAATAGGAAAGAGCCGGTCTTGGAGAGAAGCCCACTGAATACGCTCACTTGTTCGAAGTCTTCAGCATGGGAACTCATCTTACTCAGCCAATGGGAAGGCATGCTGGCAAGAGGCCCTATCACCGTCGCGACTTCGGGATAGCATTCAAGGGCAGGCCGCACATCACTCAGCACGTGAGTATGTACGATGGGAGAAAAATGCATGAGTGTCATCAGTGCCAAAAAGCCTTCACTACGAGCGCGTCCCTCACACGGCACCGGAGAATCCACACTGGGGAGAAGCCCTACGAGTGCAGCGACTGTGGGAAAGCCTTCAATGACCCTTCCGCCCTCAGGAGCCATGCAAGGACTCACCTCAAAGAGAAGCCCTTTGACTGCAGCCAGTGTGGAAATGCATTCCGGACCCTCTCGGCCCTGAAAATCCACATGAGGGTTCACACCGGTGAGAGGCCATACAAGTGTGATCAGTGCGGTAAGGCGTATGGCCGGAGCTGCCACCTCATCGCACACAAGAGAACACACACTGGAGAGAGGCCCTACGAGTGTCACGACTGCGGGAAAGCCTTCCAGCACCCGTCCCACCTCAAAGAGCATGTGAGAAACCACACTGGGGAGAAGCCCTATGAGTGCACGCAGTGCGGTAAAGCCTTCCGCTGGAAGTCGAACTTTAATTTGCACAAGAAGAACCACATGGTGGAGAAGACCTACGAATGTAAAGAATGTGGGAAGTCCTTTGGCGATCTTGTGTCCCGGAGGAAACACATGAGAATTCACATCGTCAAGAAACCTGTGGAATGCCGGCAGTGTGGGAAAACCTTCCGAAACCAGTCCATCCTTAAGACTCACATGAACTCTCACACTGGAGAGAAACCATATGGGTGTGACCTCTGTGGGAAAGCCTTCAGCGCGAGCTCAAACCTCACAGCACACCGGAAGATACACACACAGGAGAGGCGCTACGAGTGCACCGCCTGCGGAAAAGTCTTCGGTGATTATTTATCCCGGCGGAGGCACATGAGCATCCACCTTGTAAAAAAGCGTGTTGAGTGCAGGCAGTGTGGCAAAGCCTTCCGGAACCAGTCCACGCTGAAGACACACATGCGAAGCCACACTGGGGAGAAGCCGTACGAGTGTGATCACTGTGGGAAAGCCTTCAGCATTGGCTCCAACCTCAACGTGCACAGGAGGATCCACACCGGGGAGAAGCCCTACGAATGCCTTGTCTGCGGGAAAGCCTTCAGTGACCACTCATCCCTCAGGAGCCACGTGAAAACCCACCGGGGAGAGAAGCTCTTTGTGTCATCCGTGTGGAAAAGGCTGCAGTGAATGCAGCTGCTTTAAAGACACAGGATTACTCAGACGGGAAACAGACCTCATGGGTGTAAGAGGAAGCCTTTGTGAGCTGACACCTTACTGAGTGCAAAAGAATCCACATAATTTGGGAGGAATCCAGTTCCTATAAAAACTCTGGGAAAATGAGGTGTCATCATCCCATGGGAGATTTGTGAGCACTCACGCTAGGGGCAAAAATGTACATCTGTAGCATGGAAAAGCCCTCGGGGTACATTCGGCTCTTAACAAACACTAAGGCCAGAAACCCCAGCTTGGCATTTAATGCCAAAATGGCTTCAGCACCATTTGCAGCCTTCTGGGCCCATGAGTAATAATAAGCACACTAGGGAGAATCTCTACATGCAGTCGGTGGGGAAACTCAACTCCTGGTCTCCCTCAATTTCTCATGACAGAATTCACACTGAAGAGAGAAATGAGCGAAATAAGGAATGTGGGAAGGTCATGAATGGGTCCGCACACCATGGCCAGCTGTCTTCTTGTGGCTTGCAAGCTGCTCCATCTTTAAAGAGGAAGAATGTGCACAATAGAGAACATTTGTGGCCAGCAAAGTCTGAAATACTTCCAGTCATCTGTCCCTTTCCAGAAAAACTTGGCCAAACCTTGGTCTACAGCAAGGGTTCTCAGCTGGGCAGCAATTTTGCTATCCGGGCATCAATTGGCAATGTCTAGAGACGTTGGTGGTTAGAACTGGGGAAAGGTACTCCTGACTTGTAATAAGAAGGCATCAGGGATGCTGCTATGTCCCCTCCAGTACATAGGAGCCCCCCACAACAAAGAGTCAGTGCCCCCAAACGTCACTGTTGCTGAGGTTGAAAACCTCAGTTGCTGCCTGCAGCAACTCCTACATTTTTATGAATCTTGTGAGCACTTATGCCAGGAGAAATTTCTTCTACAAAACTTTTAAAATACAATCAGTGCTGATAATTCCTATGTGGAATGATTCTAGCCATGGTCCCCTCACTTGTGCATGTGAATATTCTCACTGGGAGAGAAGCCCCAGTGAGATTTTCCAGTGAATACAGGATTGCACTCTCTAATCATGAAAACAGACACCCCCCCCACCCCAACCCCACTCATAAATTTTTTATCTTTATTTTTAAGGTTGCACTCCTCTAAATAAACTCTTAAGCCTCATCAAGAAAAGTTTGTATATAATATTTTTACTATAGCTTCATCCTGGATAACATCCTAATTTCCTTTTGGACAACCTCCTTGGCCAGTGGCATATTTATCTGTGTGACACGAGGGTGTTTCTCAGTACCAGTTTGTTCCTGGCACCTGATTCACAAGCATTGTGACCAGAGCATCATGTCTCTATCAAGTGGTGGTATTTTTGCAGCTTGCTACCTAGCCAAGAGTGACAGATACTTTTTTTTTTTTTGAGACTGAGTTTTGCTCTTATTTCCCAGGCTGGAGTACAATTACATGATCTTGGCTTGCTGCAACTTCCACCTCCTAGGTTCAAGCAATTCTTCTGCCTTAGCCTCCTGAGTAGCTTGGATTACAGGTGCTCGTCACCATGCCCAGATGATTTTTTGCATTTTTAGTGGAGATGGGGTTTCATCATGTTGGCCAGGCTGGTCTCAAACTCCTGACTTCAGGTGATCCACCTGTCTCAACCTCCCAAAGTGCTAGGATTACAAGCAAGAGTGACAGATACTTCTAGTGGCTTCCCCAGTATCCACTCTCATCTTCCAATACCAAGAGAATCCAGGTTCTTTCAGATTAGTAAGGTGTGCTATTTTTAAAAATTTCTGACAGGTTTTCTTGCAACTAGTACCATCCGTGGCCCACAGCACTGGCCATTGACAAATCAGCAGATGTCACCACGTGGGCTTCTGAGAAAATTCTTGAACAGGAGATCCAGTACGTAGTATTGGAAGATCCACCTTATGACCATGCGGATGAATGTCAGGGTCTAAAGAAGTGGCTACAGAAAGCCCACAGTGACCCTGGCCTCCCCTCTGGGTCCTGTGAGTGTCTGCACCAGCCCTGGACTTGTTACTTCCAGACTTCTATCACATGAGAAAAAATAAAACTGATTATTGGTTTAAGCTGCTATGGATATTTCATTGTGTTTCTTTTAAATTTATTTATTTCAAGATAGGGGTCTCCCTGTGTTGGCTAGATTCAAACTCCTGGGCTCAAACGATCTTCCTGCCTCAGTCTCCCAAGTAGCTGAGAATACAGGCATGAGCCACCACTCCCGACTTGTTTTTCTATTTATTGGTGGGAGGGATTTCTACACCCAGCTAGATGCTGCCTGAAGCCCATGCACCTGGTCATTGGTGAGTTTTATAAGTAATACCTAAACGTGTGGGTATAACATGTCTACTTTTAATTGTGAGATACAGGTTTTTTCATTTGGTTAAACCAACTTTTACATTGTATTTCAACTCTTTGTTATATCTTGATATTTTCTTGATTTACTGATAGAGATGTATTAGTTTTCACAAAAGCTCAAGGAGAGGTTCTGTCAGCATCTCTGTTTTGCATATGGGGAATCAGGCAAAAAAGCTGAGGTTTACTTATCTGCGGTCAGCCTGTTAGCTGGTAGCAGCGTTTGCCTTTGAACCTTGTTGACTGGCTCTGGAGCTTATACCTCCTTGATGCCAGGCACAGGCACTGTTTTGTGGTCTTCAGAGTCTACAGCAGTGATTCTAGATTTTTGCCCTGGTGGTGCTTACACTGTATTTGGGGTGGGGCACCTGATAAAGTAGTAAATATACTGTGTATCAGATGGTGGTAAATGCAATGGAAACAACCATGGTGATGAGAGGGAGCATGTGGGTTGAAGGAATGTAAGGTGGGTAGGGAAAGACTTCCATTTAAGCAGAGATGTCAGGGAATTGCATGCATGTGCCCTTAATGTGGGGAAAACCACCCTTGGCAGCTCAAAGGCCATGAAGAAGAACTGTGCTTGGGGCAGCCATGCAGCAGCAGAGGGGCTGGTGTGGTGGGGTGAGGCAAGCTTGGACATCGTAGAAGATGATGAGGTCAGAGCTGTATCAGAGGCTGTTCACAGGAGCGTCTGGCTGGTTAACTAGATCTTGAACAGAAGAGTGACAGCTATCCAGTTTTCAGTTTTCAAAAGGATCACAGTGGCTTCTGGGTTGATAGGCTAAAGAGGGAGGAGATACGAACAGAAACCAGGTAGAAGGCCATTGCAGAATTCAAGTGAAATGTAATGGCGGCCAGATTAAGTAGGAGGAGGAGTGGTGTGAGAGAGTCACGTTGAATATAATCATAGTTTCATTTTCATGTCTGGACTCTGATCCTTTTATTGTTATCCCACTATTATGCTGTGAACTGCTAATGAATAGTTGGATTTTCTCATTTTTCTCAATTATGAACAGTGCTGCTGTAAGGTGTCCATGCCCTCTGGAGCACTGGTAAGTTTTTCCAGGAGCGTGAGGTTGCTGGGTTGTATGTTCTCTGCATGTTCATCCTTAATGCCAAAGTCATTTCTACTGTGTAAAATATAATAGAATACAGTGTAATAATACCATGTATGTATTTTAAAACATTTTTATTGAAATATAACATACCTGTAGAAATATGCTTAATTCATAAGTGTACAAACCATTTATCACATGAACACTTCCATGTAACCACCAAGTCAAGAAAGAATATTACCAGTATTCCAGATACCTCCTCGTTTTTCCCTCCAAATTATGCACTCTACTGTGTAGGTAACTAGTATTCCAACTCTAACAGTGTGGTTTGGATTTTTTTTTTTTTTTTGCCATGGAGTCTCGTTCTGTCACCCAGGCTGGAGTGCAGCGGCACAATCTCGGTTCACTGCAACTTTCACCTCCTGGGTTCAAGTGATTCTCCTGCCTCAGCCTGCTGAGTAGCTGGGATTACAGGCACATACCACCATACCTAGCTAATTTTTTGTATTTTTGGTAGAGATGGGGTTTCACCCTGTTGATCAGGCCGGTCTCGAACTCCTGACCTCAAGCGATCCATGCACCACGGCCTCCCAAAGTGCTAGGATTACAGGCATGAGCCATTGCACCTGGTCTGGATTTTTGTTTTTGAGGCCCTGTGCAAATCCTGCCATCCAGTATACATTCTTTCTTTTTTCCTTTTGCCTGTCTTAATTTGCCCAATATTTTTTGTGAAATGACACATACTGTTTCTAATATCTCTAAGTATTACATTTTATTCTGTTTCTTTGAATATTCTACAATTCATCTAAGCATCTTATATTGATGACCATTGGACTTTGCAGTTCGGGGTTATTGTGATGAATACTACTATGAGCACATTTTCAGTATTTCTGGTTGTGCACAGTGCCTGTATTTCTCTGGTGCATACCCTGGATAGAAATTGCTGGGTTCCTGACAGAAAATGCATATGAGATGCATTTGTTCATATTCAGTGGACGCTGCCAGTTTTTGACAGTTTATATTCCAACCAACTTGTGTGGCATTAGACAAGATGATACTCACATTGCCCTCCTTGTCTTACTGGTTGTGTACTCTGCATGTGAGCCCTTTGGGTGGATATATGTTGTGTCAATATTTTCTCCCACTCTGTGGCATGCCTCTTCATGTTCACTGATTGTTTGGCCATGTTCAGATGACTGATTAGCTTATCAAAGGCATTCTTCCATTTCTTTATGGTGGCTTTGATTTCTAATATTTCCTTCTGATTCTTTGAGTTTCTATTTTTCTGCTGATAATGCAGGGCAGATGAGCCCTCAGATTGGGGGTTAGCCCAGGAGGGTTCTTGACTTTCCTCAGGAAAGAATTCAAGAGCCAGCTGGCGGTAAAAGAAATTGGCTTTATTGAAGCAGCAGGCCACAGCAGAGTGGCTGCCCCTTACGGAGCAGGGCTGACTCAGGTTATATGCCCAGAGCAGCAGCATATGGGCAGTTGACTAGCAGTATTTATACCCACTTTTAATTACATGCAAGTTAAGGGGTGGGTTATTCAGCTAGCTCTAGAAAAGGAGTGGTAACTTCCAGGCAACTGACAATGCATTGACTATTGGCTACCACCACTGTCCATTTTCAGCTCTTGCTTTTGATTCCAAACAAACGCTGTACCTATTAAGCAATCACTCTTCAACACTTCTGCCTTCAACTAACTTCTGCTAACTTGTACGTAGTGTCCATGAATTTTGTCATAAGTAGGATCATAACATATGTATTTTTGTGTGTGTCTGCCTTATTTCATAAAGTAAGGTTTGCAAGGCTTATCTATGTTGTAGTATATATCAGAATTTCATTCTCTTTTATCGTTTAATAATACTCTGTTGCATATATGTGTCACGTTTTATTCATCCATCTATTGATGAACATATGGGTTGTTTCTACCTCTTGGGTATTGTGGATCATGCTGATTTATATATATATGTATGTGTGTGTGTGTGTGTGTGTGTGTGTGTGAGATATATATATATATATATATATATATATTTTTTTTTTTTTTTTTTTTTTTTTTGACAGAGTCTTGCTCTGTCACCCAGGCTGGAGTGCAGTGGTGCAATCTTGGCTCACTGCAACCTCTGCCTCCTGGGTTCAAGCAGTTCTCCTGCCTCAGCCTCCTGAGTAGCCTGGATTACAGGTGCTCCCCCACCACCATGCTCAGCTAATTTTTTGTATTTTTAGTAGAGATGGGGTTTCACCAGGTTGGTCAGGCTGGTCTCGAACTCCTGACCTCAGATGATCCACCCAGCTCATTCTCCCAAAGCGCTGGGATTACAGGCATGAGCCACCACACTCAGCCTCTCCCATTCTGCCTTCCTTTCTTCCTTCTTTTTCTTTCTTTCTCTCTTTCTTTTTCTTCCTTCCTTTCTTCCTTCTTTTCTCTTTATTACTTTCTTTCTCTTTCTTTTCTTTTTCTCTTTCCATATTTCCTCCTCCTTTCTCTTTTTCTGTTTCTTATTTTTAAAATACCGTTTCCTTGCAGAACTCAATCTCCTTCTTTGTTTCTTTTTTATCTTTTTCTTGCAGCACTCACAGCCTTCATTCATTCAAGTTTTTGAGATGGAGTCTCACTCTGTCACCCAGGCTGCAGAGCACTGGCCTGACCACGGCTCACCGCAGCTTCAACTTTCCGAATCCAAGTGATGCGCTCGTCTCAGCCTCTCCTGGAGCTGACTACAGATGCATGCCATTGCGCTCGGCTATTTTTTTTTTTAAGTAGAGATGGGGTCTCGCTATATTGCCAGGGCTGGTCTCAAACTCCTGGGCTCAAGTGATTCTCTCAGCTAGCCTCGCAAGTGTTGAGATTATAAGTGTGAGTCACTATGCCCTGCCCTCTTTGCTCTGTTCTGTTCTTCTTTTCTTTTCTTTCTTTCTTCTTTTATTCTCTTTCTTTCTTCTCTTCCTTCCTTCATTTCTTTCCTCATTCTCTTTTTCATCTTCTCTTTCCATCTCTCTTTCTTTATATTTTTCTCTAGATTTTTAAAATTCTGTCTCTTTTCTCTATTTCCTTCCTCCCTCCCTCCCTGCTTTCTTTCCTCCCTCCTTCCCTTCCTCCATCTGTCTTTTTTCTCCACTCCCTCTCTTCCTCCCTCCCTCTGTCTGTCTTTGTGTGGATTCTGGAAGTCTCATTCTGTATCTCCCTGTGATACAGGTGTGAGCCACTGCACCTGGCCAATGGAGTTTTTTTTAAAAATGCCATTCGAGTACATCAATCATTTAAGTCCAAGCCATTTGAATAAAAGCAGGTACAGGAAGGCGCATCACTTGGATTCAGGAAGTTGAAGCTGCGGTGAGCCGTGGTCAGGCCAGTGCACTGCAGCCTGGGTGACAGAGTGAGACTCCATCTCAAAAACTGACCTTTTTGCTGGTTCTTAAAAGCAGGAGGCGAGATACACATGTGAGAGTTGTCCTCCCTGAACTGGAAGGAAAATGTCATTCTTTTCTAAATTATTATTTATTTTTTATAGACAAATTCACTTTGTCATCAAGGCTGGAGTACAGTGGCACAATCTCGGCTCACTGCAACCTCCGCTTCCCAGGTTCAAATGAAACTCTTACCTCAGCCTCTCAAGTAGCTGGGATTACAGGTGTTCCCCACCATGCCTGGCTAATTTCTTTTTTTTTTTTTTTTGTATTTTTAGTAGAGATGGAGTCTCACATGTTGACCAGGCTGATCTCGATCTACTGGCCTCAAGTGATCCACCCACCTTAGCCTGCCAAAGTGCTGGGATTACAGGCATGAGCCACCTCACCCGGACCTTACTACTTATTCTGCACATATTGGCCATTACGGGCATCGTTCCTCACTTGAGTGAACACATCCATGCATTCCCAATACTTGTGTCCTGGGAGACCTGGGTTGGGAATTTGGAGTAGAGAGGCCAAGGGTTTGCAGTCATACTTGCAAAATATTTATGTATTGTGCTAACTTTCTTCTTTGTAAAAGCCCTTGCATGACTGTTAAGTGTGTGTCTGAGCTTGAGTTTGGGTTTTTTAGACCAGAGATCTCTAGTCCTTTTGAAGCTGTGAGTATGAGGATATTTGTGTTTCTTGAGAAGGTCTAAGAGTTGCCATCCATGTGGTGGCAGGGTGTGTTGTACTTAGAGACCTCGTCAGAATGGAACACCCGTTTGGCCTCCATCTCTTATAAAAGTACTTTTATCCGCTAC
Source organism: Saguinus oedipus (assembly GCA_031835075.1). Classification (NCBI taxonomy): domain Eukaryota; kingdom Metazoa; phylum Chordata; class Mammalia; order Primates; family Cebidae; genus Saguinus; species Saguinus oedipus. Next base: position 8,674,930 of record CM063187.1, read on the forward strand.
ATTAAAATGCCAGCAGTGTCATACTCCATTCTCATAAATACTAGGAATTAACTGACGACTTTCTTATCCAGGTATTTACAGGCTTTGGCAATGCAGCAGTACACAAAACAGGTCACATTCATGGTAAACTTGAAATTAAACTTTGGAGCCAGAGTACAGGGAAATATATAAGCACTAGGAAGAAAAGTAAATGCAGGGAAGAATAAATGCTATGAGGAAGAGTATAGTTGAGCAGGGTATTGGAAATAGATGCTCAGTGCCACAAAGAAAAATTAGCACTGAGACAAAGGATTTTTCAGCAATGCAATTTTTACTTCCTGGAGTGCGGAAGGATACTCTCAATAGCCATCTTGCCACAAGAGTACAATGAACAAAGGAAAACACAAATTTATCCTTTATGCATTTGAGGTCGTTCTTACTGCTGTGTCTGATCTCCGTTGGCTGGAGCCAGACCTCACAATTTAAACTAAAACCCGATTGGCTAAAAACTTAAAACTTTTCTAAACAGGTAAAAGCAATGGAGAGCTGGGATATGCCTGTGAGCACATCCAGCACAGATATCGGTTAAAGTACAAGGACATAGAATGTACTATGTACCTGTAAGCATGGTATGTGTAACAGAGGGCTTAACAAAGTTATTAGCACACTTATTCTTTAACAAGAAAGGAAACTTTAAAAAGGAACTTTTCTACTTCCCACACAGAGGTATAGACAGATAGGATTGACCCAATCAACCTGTGCAGTGCACAGCATATACTCATTTTTGACCACTTTATCTTTTTAGGAAATAAAATCATCACAGAAATCAATACGCAGCCTTCCTGTACATTTCAGATTCTCCTAAAAGAGAAGACGGCTTGGAATGCTTGCTGAGGAATCATCCAAGCATTTCCTTCTGTCATGACAAGAGCAATTCCAGTTTGTTCCATGAGACCCTGTTTCTCTCACTGTATTTGGTTTTCTGATTGCAAGATTTGTCAAAACTTGACGGTTATTTCTGTTTACAAGGACAGTTTGATCTGAATTTTCTTCCAGTCCATTCAATTCTATCTGGTTTGGGTTCCAAGATCTTAATCTTTTGCCCAAGAAAACCCTTCCATATAAGCAATATGAGTTCCTTGATTTGTCTTTAGCCCACTGCTGCTTTTCTGAATTCAGAATAAAAGCTGATTATTATTATTTATTATTAAAATTTTGAGACAGAGTCTCTCTCTGTCACCCAGCCTGGAGTGCAGTGGCGTGATCTTGGCTCACTGTGACTTATGCCTCCCAGGCTCAAGGGATTCCTGCCTCAGCCTCAGGAGTAGCTGGGATTACAGGTACCCACCACCACACCCGACTAATTTTTGTATTTTTAGTAGAGACGGAGTTTTGCCATGTTGGCCAGGCTGGCCTTGAACTCCTGGCCTCAAGTGATCCGCCTGCCTGGGCCTCCCAAAGTGCTAGGATTATACCAGTCTTGGACCTTGACAGTTATTTTTACCTAACATTGGTGATAATTTTTCTCCACCTCACCCAAGAAGATGGCGGACTGGAGCTCTTCTTACTTAGATTGACCAGTCTTCCCAGCAGCAGTGGAGGGGAGTCATTTACTTTCTGCAGCGAAAGAGACAGGTGCAAAGAGTCAACTTACCAGCTGGAAACTGGGACCAGTATCAAGTGCTTACTCTGACATTCAGCCCTCTCTCCACCTGTTGACCCTTTGCATGCCTGCATCAACCAGTGTATCTGTTGGGCTCAGAGTGCGTGATAGAGGGGCTCATGGTGTTGCCTTTGGCTTCCTGAAATCCCTCCCTTTCCCCTTGCATTGCTTCCACGCAGGACTTTGAGTGTGTAGTCAGGGCAGTTTACATCCCTGCGTGAAAATGCTGAATGTTCAGTGAGCCTTGGTCAAAAGTTTTCCTAGACTCATTAGTGAAGAAACAGCAATTACTCACTGGCTGTTGCTGGGTTTGAGAAAAAAGAACGTGTACCCTAGAGGCCAGGCCCAAAGGGAAAAGAGAACTTTCAGCATTGAGTAAAATCGGCCATTTTTAAAATGAGCCTTAGGAACCCAGCATAACTGGTCCCTCTGTGCCCAATTTCTCCATCCTGATAATGAATTCCATGGACAACCTAAGTGGCCCATGACAGTTTCATCTCATTGCATTTCCCTGCCAATTCTCAAAGTCTCACACAGCCCCTGGAGGGAACTTCTAATTACAGGAACACAGTCTTCTTGTCTGAGTCTTGTTTTCAGTTCTTGGACATTCTCCAGCAGGGACCATCTCTGTCTTGTGTAACATTTGGGTAACATCCAATCCACTCGGGAATTCTTCCTTGCTAGGGAAACTACTATATACACCCAATGAATGTCAGCTAAGTCCCTTACACTTTTAATTAGGTTTTTTGGAAGAAAGATGAATAAGACAGAGTACTGCACTTCAGGGAGTAAAGGTCTAGGAGAAGAGAGATATCAACAATCCATAAGATACCTAGTATGGCAAGTGAATGCATTTGAGAGGTCCCAAATGGGGAGTATGTTGAACTTGGGGCCATGAAGAAAATCTAAGTAGAAGAGATGATGCAAGTTAAGTTTAGAAGGATTATTAAGAGTTCAGGAGCTGAATTAAATAAGCATGCTAATCCTGAGTGCAAAGGCACTGTGAAAAATGACAGTATGTTAAATTCTGTAGATAAAAGACAATCTTTGGAGTAGGAGGCAGACTTGAAAGGTAATATGGGACAGATTATAGAACACACGCTTTTTTTTTTTTTTTTTTTTTTTTTTTTTTTTTTTTTTTTTCCCAGACAGAATCTTGCTCTGTTGCCAGGCACCAGGCTGGAGTGCAGTGGTGCAATCTTGGCTCACTGCAACCTCCACCTCCTGGGTTCAAGCAATTCTCCTGCCTCAGCCTCCTGAGTAGCTGGGACTACAGGCACACACCACCACACCCAGCTAATTTTTGCATTTTTAGTAGAAAGGGTTTCCGCCTGTTGACCAGGATAGTCTCAATCTCTTAACCTCATGATCTGCCCGCCTCAGGCTCCCAAAGTGCTGGGATTACAGGGGTAAGCCACCACACCCAGCCCTCTTTAAAAAAAAAAAAAAAAAAAAGACTGACTCTCATTCTGTCACCCAGATTGGAGTGCAGTGGCATGATCTAGCTCTCTGCAGCCTCAACCTCCCGGGTTTAAGCCATTGTCCAACCTCAACCTCTCAAGTATCTGGACTATAGATGCACACTACCATGCCTAACTAATGCTATTTTTTATTTTTGTAGAGATCCGGTCTTGTTATGTTGCCCAGGCTAGTCCCAAACTCCTGGGCTCAAGCAATCCTCCCACCTCAGCCTACCAAAGTGCTGGGATTACAGTCAAGCCACTGTGCCCAACTCACACGCATGTATCTATATGTTAGTCTGTCAGTCTTAATGGATATGTTAGTTGGAAATTGATGAAATTTGCAGTTGAGCGAGAGTAGCAATTGGGGAATGGAATGAAGGGTCCTGTTTCTATGAGCTTGTATTTCATAGCCACCCAAAACATCACGTGGTTTAAAACAACCACCAGGCCGGGCTCAGTGGCTCATGCCTATAATCCCATCATTTTTGGGGCCAGGCAGGAGGATTACTTGAGTCCAGGAGTTCAAGACCAGCTTGGGCAACATGGTGAAACCGTCTCTTAAACAACACCACCCCACCACCATTAATTTAGAGTTTATTGGTTGAAAATTTGGGCTGTGCTTGGCCTGAGAGTTCTCTGGACTGGCTTCTGCAGTCATTTTCTAGGTGGGTTGGGGGTTTATTGTTCTTCGCTCAAGGTCTCATCCCCCAAGCCATCCAGGTAAGGCCTGTTCACACATTGCTGGAGTGTTCCAGCAGAGCTTGCATTGGGTATGCCCATACCCCATCAGCCAGTGCAATTGTGGGTGAGCCCAAGGTAGAAGGGCACCCAGCTACACAGAAGGGGCTTGGATACAGGAAAGAAAAGGCAGTGGCCATTCTTTTATATGGTTGGCCCCAAGGCCAGTGCACTATTGCAAGAGTCTTAAGTAAGGGGAACAGCTTTATTGCGATGTGATTAACGTGGGAAATTCACATATTTAAAGTATACAACCTGCTAAATTCCCTTCTCTCTGTCCTATCATAATACTTGCCCTGGAAACTTTTTTTTTTTTTTTTTTTTTTGAGACACAGCCTCACCCTGTTGCCCAGGCTGGAGTACAGTGGCAAAATCATGGCTCACTGCAGCCTCGACCTCCAGGCTCAAGTGATCCTCTTGCTTCAGCCTCCTGAGTAGCTGGGACTACAGACACATGCCACCGTGCCTGGCTAATTTTTGTATTGTTTGTAGAGATGGGGCTTTGTCGTGTTGCCCTGGCTGGGATTGCTCAAGCAATCCTCGCCTCTGGTCCTCCCAAAGTGCCGGGATGAATGACATGCATGAGCCACCGCACCCGGCCTGATTCCAGTTCTTATAGACAAACTCTTTCAACCAACTGCCAACTGGAAAAACTTCAAATCTGCATATGAGCTGGAAGCCCCATTTCCAGTTGTCCTACCTTTCTGGACTGAACCAGTGTACATCTTACATGTATTGACTGATGTTTCCCAAAAATGTATAAGACCAAGCTGTAGCCTGACCACTTTGGGGGCACATGTTCTCAGAATCTCCCGGAGCTGTGTTACAGGCCATTGGCCACTCACATTTGGCTCAGAATAAATCTTCTCAAATGTTTTACAGAATTTGATTCTTTTCACCAACATAATATTAGTTCATAATACAGATGCATCACAAGTCAAGTCAGAAAATGCAAATTCTGTTTAAAAAAATGGTGCTTACGAAACTAGAAACTTAAAAAAATTATTATACCTTAAGTTCTGGGGTACATATGCAGAACATGCAGGTTTGTTACGTAGGTATACACATGCCATGGTGGTTTGCTTCATCCATCACCCCATCATCTACATTAGGTATTTCTCCTAATGCTATCCCTCTGCAATCCTCCCACCCTCTGCTATCCCTCCCCAGCCCCCCGCCCCCCGACAGGCCCCAGTGTGTAATGTTCCCCTTCCTGTGTCCATGTGTTCTCATTGTTCAACACCTACTTATGAGTGAGAACATGCAGTGTTTGATTTTCTGTTCTTGTGTCAGTTTGCTGAGAATGCTGGTTTCCAGCTTCATTCATATCCTGCAAACTCATCCTTTTTATGGCTGCATAGTATTTGGTGGTGTATATGTATCACATTTTCTTTATCCAGTCTATCATTGATGTGCATTTGGGTTGGTTCCAAGTCTTTGCCATTGTGAACGGTGCCATAATAAACATACGTGTGCATGTGTCTTTATAATAGAATGATTTATAATCCTTTGGGTATATACCCAGTAATGGGATTGCTGGGTCAAATGGTATTTCTATTTCTAGATCCTTGAGGAATCACCACACTGTCTTTCACAATGGTTGAACTAATCTACACTCCCACCAACAGTGTAAAAGCGTTCCTATTTCGCCACACCCTCTCCAGCATCTGTTGTCTCCTGATTTTTTAATGATCACCATTCTAACTGACACTCCTAAGTTTTCTTATAAAAACATTACAACTTGTACCAGACTCTAAATGCATTCAACTTTGTTGGTGTATCTTCTGGGTCAATCTTCACATTTGGTTTTGAATAAACCTTTACCAACTCATTTCTGCTTCACAGACTTAATTTCAGTCGACAATTAATTCTCCCAGACAAAACTATGTGACTTTGAAGAAAAGTTTTAAATTAATTTTCTGCCTGTGTGCAGTGGCTCTTGCCTGTAATCCCAATACTTTGGGAGGCCAAGGTGGGCAGATCACTTGAACCTAGGAGTTTGAGACCAGCTGGCAACATGGTGAAACCCCATCTCTACACACAAAAAAACAGATATTAGCTGGGAATGGTGGCACATGCCTGTAGTCCCAGCTACTTGGGAGGTTGAAGTGGGAGGATCACCTGAGCCCAGGGAGGTAGAGGCTGCAATGAGCCGTGATTGCACCACTGCACTCCAGCCTAGGTGATGGAGCAAGACCCTGTCTCAAAAAAAAATCAATTTAATATGAGAAACACGCTCACCCATCCAAATCCAAATAATAGACTTAGAGGCATGAAGAACAGTGAAATTGAGACTTTTAACAGCAGTGCTTGCAAGATCGCATGTCTGGTGGGCAGGCACATCTGGGGCAGTTGCAACAGGTGATTTATCTCCTAGCACACAATTTCACCCCCAGTTCCTCATTGACTGAGTACCACAGAGTTACAATTTTCCCAGGTGTTGCCTAAGTTTTATTATTCCCTCTTATAAGGTTATACCCTGGTCCCCTTTCCCACATAAATTTTGATCCCAGTAATGAAACTTTCTTCCCTTTTATGGGCTGACCCCTCTCTACATTCTGTTCACTTGTTACCTTCTAGGTACATGAGCTGTGTGGTTCATGGACCTCTTAAAATGTTTTCTCACCAATTTTCTTCTCTTTTCTATTTATTTCCTTTGGTCTCATTTTCATCTAAACCCTTTTGGTTCTCAAATGGCTCTAGAAGTTGTTTACTTTCTTCCTCATAGGAGAATGAGTTTAATTTGGTTTCTAATAGAAGCAGGTTATTTCAATAGTAAGTCATGGACATTTGCTTATTAACAGCTGTTTCAATTAATCTCTGTGCCAGTCCCCTCACACAAGGGATAATACAACATCCGAATGCTGTTAAGACTCTTGCCACAGTTATAAGAGATGTAAGTACTGAAGCTACCATGCCTTTCCATTTCCCAAACCAACTTTCTAACCAACCCATTCCAGCGTTTTCTGCCAGTTTGTTAACTAGAGTTGTCAGTCCTTGTGAAGGTTTTGTGAAGCTTCCATCTGGGACAGTAATGTTGGGAATTAAAGTACAATATTTCCCACCCAGCATAATACATATGCCCTCTTTTTCTGCTAGTATCATGTCTAACACAAACCTGTTTACCCAGGCCATTCGGCTGGTGGCATCTGTCTAGCCACCCCTTTGAGGGTGTCCTAAATATAAGTGATGAATCTCTATTGATTATAATAGATGTAGTTAATCCAATCCAGATTCTTTCTTTTTTCTTTTTTTTTTTTTTTTTTTTTTTTTTTTGAGACGGAGTTTTTGCTCTTGTTACCCAGGCTGGAGTGCAATGGTGCGATCTCGGCTCACTGCAACCTCCGCCTCCTGGGTTCAGGCAGCTCTGCCTCAGCCTCCCGAGTAGCTGGGATTACAGGCACACGCCACCATGCCCAGCTATTTTTTTTTTTTTTTTTTTTTTTTTGTATTTTTAGTAGAGACGGGGTTTCATCATGTTGACCAGGATGGTCTCGATCTTTTGACCTCATGATCCACCCGCCTCAGCCTCCCAAAGTGCTGAGATTACAGGCTTGAGCCACCGCACCTGGCCAGATTCTTATTTTTTAAGACAGAGTTTTGCACTTGTCACCCAGTCTGGAGTGCAATGGTGTGATCTTGGCTCACCACAACCTCCAGCTCCCGGGTTCAAGTGATTCTCCTGCCTCAGCCTCCTGAGTAGCTGGCATTACAGGCATGCATCACCACACCCAGCTAATTTTTGTATTTTTACTAGAGACGGGGGTTTTCCATGTTGGTCAGGCTGGTCTTGAACTCCTGACATCAGGTGAATAGCCCACCTTGGCCTCACAAAGTGCTGGGATTACAGGCATGAGCCACCGTGCCCGGCCCACAGTCTTACTAACAGTTCATCACCAGAAGAGTGCTGATTCAAACTCAGCAGCTATTTGGTTTCAGGCTGCTTAAATTCATTAGGTACTGCCCTATGGACTCCTATAAAGTCAACATATTGGGATCAAAAGAATTGGTCAAATCTCCCCAGTTTTTGTGGCCATGTGTATTTTCAGATATCTTATGAAATGCCAGGGTGAAGGGAATGGCCAATTGGACTAAACCACAAGTCCCACCGGTCCAATCAGATGGTAACAGGTTACAGAGGATTCTTTTCCCACAATAACATCAAACACCAGCCCAGGGTATATAAAGAGCTGAGGAACTGCCATTCCTTGACACCAGTGATGTTTAGAATGTAGGGACAAGTCGAGAGTTCTCCCACAGGTTTATTGAATTCTGTCCCTGCCTAGAGAGACAAGAGGAGTGCTTCATATTCCTACAGAGAATGAAGGGATTGCTCTGGGATCTGACCTCCGCAACAACAGAATTTTACAAGTCTCGTTTCCCCAAGCATCCTTGCGCTGGTATAGAGCCAAAATGCAATGCATTCTTCGGGATTGGTATCCCATCCTAGGGGAAATGGAAACACCTGTGCCTGAGGTCGTCCCGCAGCTCAAATGCAGCAGGTAATGAAGGCTTGTGCCAAAAATGTCACCCGTTCAGCCTAGACATTCAAATCTGCGGAGAGGGTCTGAGGGTCTGAGAAGACGGTCTGAGAAGAGGGTCTGAGGGTCTGAGAAGACGGTCTGAGAAGAGGGTCTGAGGGTCTGAGAAGACGGTCTGAGAAGAGGGTCTGAGGGTCTGAGGAGACGGTCTGAAGGGAGGGTCTGAGGGTGTGAGGAAACGGTCTAAGGGGAGGGTCTGAAGGGAAGGTCTGAAGGTGTGAGGAAACGGTCTGAAGGGAGGGTCTGAGGGTATAAGGAAATGGTCGGAGGGGAAGGTCTCAGGGTGTGAGGAAATGGTCGGAGGGGAGGGTCGGAAGAAAGGGTCTGAGGGTGTGAGGAAATGGTCTGAAGGGAGGGTCTGAGGGTGTAAGGAAATGGTCTGAGGAGAAGGTCTGAGCGTGTGAGGAAACAGTCTGAGGGGAGGGTCTGAAGTGAGGGTCTGAGGGTGAGAGGAAACGGTCTGAGGGGAGGGTCTGAAGGGAGGGTCTGAGGATGTGATGAGACCCTCTGAGGGGAGGGTCTGAAGGGGGGGTCTGAGGGTGCGAGGAGACCCTCTGAGGGAAGGGTCTGAAGCGAGGGTCTGAGGGTGTGAAGAGAGGGTCTGAGGAGAGGGTCTGAGGAGACGGTCTGAGGAGAGGGTCGAAGGACACGGTATGAGGAGAGGGCCGGAGGAGAGGGTCTGAGGAGAGGGTCTGAGGAGAGAAACTAAAAAACGGTCTGAGGAGACGGTCTGAGGAGACAATAGGAGGAGACGGTCTGAAGAGATGGTCTGAAGAGAGGGTCTGAGGTGACGGTCTGAGGAGACGGTCCGAGGAGAGGGACTGAGGAGACAGTCTGAGAAGAGGGTCTGAGGAGACGGTCTGAGGAGAGGGTATGAGGAGAGGGTCTGAAAAGAGGGACTGTGGACAGGGTCTGAGGAGAGAATCTGAGGACAGGGTCTGTGCAGAGGGTCTGAGGAGACGGTCTGAGGAGAGGGACTGACGAAACGGTCTGAGGAGAGGGTCTGAGGAGAGCGTCTGAGGGGAGGGTATGAGGAGAGGATCTGAGGAGAGGGTCTCAGGAGAGGGTCTGAGGAGACGGTCTGAGGAGAGGGTGTGAGGACAGGGTCTGAGGAGAGGGTCTGAGGAGAGGATCTGAGAACAGGGTCTGAGGAGACGGTCTGAGGAGAGGGTCTGAGGAGACGGTGTGAGGAGAGGGTCTGAGGAGACGGTCTGAGGAGAGGGTCTGAGGAGAGGGTCTGAGGAGAGGGACTGAGGAGACGGTCTGAGGAGAGGGTCTGAGGAGACGGTCTGAGGAGAGGGTCTGAGGAGACGGTCAGAGGAGAGGGTCTGAGGAGAGGGTCTGAGGAGAGGGTCTCAGGAGAGGGACTGAGGAGACGGTCTGAGGAGAGGGTCTGAGGAGACGGTCTGAGGAGAGGGTGTGAGGAGAGGGTCTGAGGTGAGGGTCTGAGGAGATGGTCTGAGGAGAGGGTCTGAGGAGAGGGTCTGAGGAGAGGGAGGGAGGAGACGGTCTGAGGAGAGGGTCTGAGGTGATGGTCTGAGGGTCTGAGGAGACAGTCTGAAGAGAGGGTCTGAGGAGACCGTCTGAGGAGAGGGTCTGAGGACAGGGTCTGAGGAGACGATCGGAGGAGATGGTCTGAGGAAAGGGACTGAGGAGACGATCTGAGGAGACGGTCTGCGGAGACGGTCTGAGGAAACGGGCTCAGGAGAGGGTTTAAGGAGAGCGTCTGAGGAGACGGTCTGTGCAGAGGGTCTGAGGAGAGGGTCTGAGGTGATGGTCTGAAAAGACGGTCTGAGGAGAGGGACTGAGGAGACGCTCTGAGGAACGGGACTGAGGAGACGATTTGAGGAGAGGGTCTGAGGTGACGGTCTGAGGAGAAGGTCTGAGGAGAGGGACTGAGGAGACGATCTGAGGAGACGGTCTGGGGAGACGGTCTGAGGAGACGGTCTGAGGAGAGGGTATGAGGAGAGGGTCTGAGGAGACGGTCTGAGGAGAGGGTTTGTGCAGAGTCTGAGAAGAGGGTCTGAGGAGAGGGACAGAGGAGACGGTCTGAGGAGAGGGTCTGAGGAGAGGAAGGGAGGAGACGGTCTGAGGAGAGGGACGGAGGAGAGGGTCTGAGGAGACGGTCTGAAGAGAGGGTATGAGGAGAGGGTCTGAGGTGATGGTCTGAGGAGAGGGTCTGAGGTGACGGTCTGAGGAGAGGGACTGAGAAGACGGTCTGAGGAGAGGGACTGAGGAGACGGTGTAAGGTGAGGGTCTGAGGAGACGGTCTGAGGACAGGGACTGAGGAGACGGTCTGAGGAGACGGTCTGAGGAGAGGGTCTAAGGAGACGGTCTGAGGAGAGGGTCTGAGGAGAGGGCCTGTGAAGAGGGTCTGAGGAGACGGTCTGAGGAGAGGGTCTGAGGAGAGGGACGGAGGAGACGGTCTGAGGAGAGGGTCTGGGGAGAGGGTCTGAGGAGAGGGTCTGAGGAGACGGACTGAGGAGACGGTCTGAGGAAAGGGACTGAGGAGACGATCTGAGGAGACAGTCTGCGGAGACAGTCTGAGGAGACGGTCTGAGGAGAGGGTCTGAGGAGAGGGTCTGAGGAGACGGTCTGAGGAGACGGTCTGAGGAGAGGGTCTGAGGAGACGGTCTGAGGAGAGGGTCTGAGGAGACGGTCTGAGGAGAGGGTCTGAGGAGACGGTCTGAGGAGAGGGTCTGAGGAGACGGTCTGAGGAGAGGGTCTGAGGAGAGGGTCTGAGGTGAGGGTCTGAGGAGATGGTCTGAGGAGAGGGTCTGAGGAGACGGAGGGAGGAGATGGTCTGAGGAGAGGGTCTGAGGTGATGGTCTGAGGGTCTGAGGAGACAGTCTGAAGAGAGGGTCTGAGGAGACGGTCTGAGGAGAGGGTCTGAGGAGAGGGTCTGAGGAAAGGGACTGAGGAGACGATCTGAGGAGACGGTCTGTGGAGACGGTCTGAGGAGACGGTCTCAGGAGAGGGTGTGAGGAGAGCGTCTGAGGAGACGGTCTGTGCAGAGGGTCTGAGGAGAGGGTCTGAGGAGATGGTCTGAAAAGACGGTCTGAGGAGAGGGACTGAGGAGACGCTCTGAGGAACGGGACTGAGGAGACGATTTGAGGAGAGGGTCTGAGGAGACGGTCTGAAGAGAGGGTCTGAGGTGATGGTCTGAGGAGAGGGTCTGAAGAGACGGTCTGAGGAGAGGGTCTGAGGAGACAACCTGAGGAGACGGTCTGAGGAGACGGTCTCAGGAGAGGGTCTGAGGAGAGGGTCTGAGGAGAGGGACTGTGGAGAGGGTCTGAGGAGAGGGACTGTGGAGAGGGCCTGAGGAGAGCGTCTGAGGAGAGGGTCTGTGCAGAGGGTCTGAGGAGACGGTCTGAGGGGAGGGTCTGAGGAGAGACACTGAGGAGATGCTCTGAGGAGAGGGTCTGAGGATAGTGTCTGAGGAGAGGGTCTGAGGAGATGATCTGAGGAGACAGTCTCAGAAGAGGGTCTGATGAGAGGGTCTGAGAAGAGGGACTGTGGAGAGGGTCTGAGGAGAGCGTCTGAGCAGAGAGTCTGAGGAAACGGTCTGAGGAGAGGGTCTGAGGTGACGACCTGAGGAGACGGTCTGAGGAGAGGGTCTGAGGAGACAGTCTGAAGAGAGGGTATGAGGAGAGGGTCTGAGGTGACGGTCTGAGGAGAGGGTCTGAGGTGACGGTCTGAGGAGAGGGACTGAGGAGACGGTGTGAGGTGTGGGTCTGAGGAGACGGTCTGAGGAGAGGGACTGAGGAGACAGTCTGAGGAGAGGGTCTGAGGAGAGGGCCTGTGAAGAGGGTCTGAGGAGATGGTCTGAAGAGAGGGTGTGAGGAGAGGGTCTTAGGAGATGGACGGAGGAGACGGTCTAAGGAGAGGGTATGAGGAGAGGGTCGGAGGAGAGGGTTTGTGCAGAGGGTCTGAGGAGAGGGACACAGGAGACGGTCTGAGGAGAGGGTCTGAGGAGAGGGAGGGAGGAGACGGTCTGAGGAGAGGGACGGAGGAGACGCTCTGAGGAGAGGGTCTGAGGAGAAGGTCTGAGGAGACGATCTGAGGAGACGGTATCAGGAGTCGGTCTGAGGAGAGGGTCTGGGGAGAAGGTATGAGGAGACTGTCTGAGGAGAGGGTCTGAGGAGAGACACTGAGGAGATGCTCTGAGGAGAGGGTCTGAGGATAGTGTCTGAGGAGAGGGTCTGAGGAGACGATCTGAGGAGATGGTCTCAGAAGAGGGTCTGATGAGAGGGTCTGAGGATAGGGACTGGGGAGAGGGTCTGAGGAGAGCATCTGAGCAGAGGGTCTGAGGAGAGGGTCTGAGGTGACGGTCTGAGGAGACGGTCTGAGGAGAGGGACTGAAGAGACGGTCTGGGGAGACGGTCTGAGGAGAGGGTCTGAGGAGAGGGTCTGAAGAGAGGGTATGAGGAGAGGGTCTGAGGTGACGGTCTGAGGAGAGGGTCTGAGGTGACGGTCTGAGGAGAGGGACTGAGGAGACGGTGTGAGGTGAGGGTCTGAAGAGACGGTCTGAGGAGAGGGACTGAGGAGACGGTCTGAGGAGACGGTCTGAGGAGACGGTCTGAGGAGACGGTCTAAGGAGAGGGTCTGAGGAGAGGGCCTGTGAAGAGGGTCTGAGGAGACGGTCTGAGGAGAGGGTCTGAGGAGAGGGACAGAGGAGACGGTCTGAGGAGAGGGTCTGAGGAGACGGACTGAGGAGATGGTCTGAAGAAAGGGACTGAGGAGATGATCTGAGGAGACGGTCTGGGGAGACGGACTGAGGAGATGGTCTGAGGAGTCGGACTGAGGAGAGGGTCTGAGGAGAGGGTCTGAGGAGAGGATCTGAGGAGATGGACTGAGAAGAGCCTCTGAGGAGACGGTCTGAAGAGAGGGTCTGAGGAGACGGTCTGAAGAGAGGGTCTGAGGAGACGGTCTGAGGAGAGGGTCTGAGGAGACGGTCTGAGGAGAGGGTCTGAGGAGAGGGTCTGAGGAGAGGGCCTGTGAAGAGGGTCTGAGGAGACGGTCTGAGGAGAGGGTCTGAGGAGACGGTCTGAGGAGAGGGTCTGAGGAGAGGGTCTGAGGTGAGGGCCTGAGGAGAGGGTCTGAGGAGAGGGTCTGAGGAGAGGGAGGGAGGAGATGGTCTGAGGAGAGGGTCTGAGGTGATGGTCTGAGGGTCTGAGGAGACAGTCTGAAGAGAGGGTCTGAGGAGACGGTCTGAGGAGAGGGTCTGAGGCGACGATCTGAGGAGACGGTCTGAGGAAAGGGACTGAGGAGACGATCTGAGGAGTCGGTCTGTGGAGACGGTCTGAGGAGACGGTCTCAGGAGAGGGTTTGAGGAGATGGTCTGAGGAGAGGGTCTGAGGAGAGGGTCTGAGAAGAGGATCTAAGGAGACGGACTGAGGAGAGGGTCTGAGGAGACGGTCTGAGGAGAGGGTCTGAGGAGACGGTCTGAAGAGAGGGTGTGAGGAGATGGTCTGAGGAGAGGGTCTGAGGTGAGGGTGTGAGGAGAGGGTCTGAGGAGAGGGTCTGAGGTGATGGTCTGAGGAGACAACCTAAGGAGACGGTCTGAGGAGACGGTCTCAGGAGAGGGTCTGAGGAGAGGGTCTGAGGAGAGGGACTGTGGAGAGGGCCTGAGGAGAGCGTCTGAGGAGAGGGTCTGTGCAGAGGGTCTGAGGAGATGGTCTGAGGGGAGGGTCTGAGGATAGTGTCTGAGGAGAGGGTCTGAGGAGATGATCTGAGGAGATGGTCTCAGAAGAGGGTCTGACGAGAGGGTCTGAGAAGAGGGACTGTGGAGAGGGTCTGAGGATAGCATCTGAGCAGAGGGTCTGAGGAAATGGTCTGAGGAGAGGGTCTGAGGTGACTACCTGAGGAGACGGTCTGAGGAGAGGGACTGAGGAGATGGTCTGAGGAGAGGGTCTGAGGAGACGGTCTGAAGAGAGGGTATGAGGAGAGGGTCTGAGGTGATCGTCTGAGGAGAGGGTCTGAGGTGATGGTCTGAGGAGAGGGACTGAGGAGACAGTGTGAGGTGTGGGTCTGAGGAGAGGGACTGAGGAGACAGTGTGAGGTGTGGGTCTGAGGAGACGGTCTGAGGAGAGGGTCTGAGGAGAGGGAGGGAGGAGAGGGTCTGAGGAGAGGGAGGGAGGAGAGGGTCTGAGGAGAGGGAGGGAGGAGATGGTCTGAGGAGAGGGACGGAGGAGACGCTCTGAGGAGAGGGTCTGAGGAGAAGGTCTGAGGAGACAATCTGAGGAGACGGTATCAGGAGTCGGTCTGAGGAGAGGGTCTGGGGAGAAGGTATGAGGAGACTGTCTGAGGAGAGGGTCTGAGGAGAGACACTGAGGAGACGCTCTGAGGAGAGGGTCTGAGGATAGTGTCTGAGGAGAGGGTCTGAGGAGACGATCTGAGGAGACGGTCTCAGAAGAGGGTCTGATGAGAGGGTCTGAGGAGAGGGACTGGGGAGAGGGTCTGAGGAGAGCGTCTGAGCAGAGGGTCTGAGGAGAGGGACTGAGGAGAGGGACAGAGGAGACGGTCTGAGGAGAGGGTATGAGGAAAGGGACTGAGGTGACAGTCTGAGGAGAGGGTCTGAGGTGACGGTCTGAGGAGAGGGTCTGAGGTGATGGTCTGAGGAGAGGGACTGAGGAGACGGTGTGAGGTGAGGGACTGAGGAGACGGTCTGAGGAGATGGTCTGAGGAGAGGGTCTGAGGAGACGGTCTGAGGAGAGGGTCTGAGGAGAGGGCCTGTGAAGAGGGTCTGAGGAGACGGTCTGAGGAGAGGGTCTGAGGAGAGGGACAGAGGAGATGGTCTGAGGAGAGAGTCTGAGGAGACGGACTGAGCAGACGGTCTGAAGAAAGGGACTGAGGAGACGATCTGAGGAGACGGTCTGCGGAGACGGTCTGAGGAGAGGGTCTGAGGAGTCGGACTGAGGAGAGGGTCTGAGGAGAGGATCTGAGGAGACGGACTGAGAAGAGCATCTGAGGAGACGGTCTGAGGAGAGGGTCTGAGGAGACGGTCTGAAGAGAGGGTCTGAGGAGATGGTCTGAAGAGAGGGTCTGAGGAGACGGTCTGAGGAGAGGGTCTGAGGAGAGGGACGGAGGAGAGGGTCTGAGGAGATAATCTGAAGAGAGGGTATGAGGAGAGGGTCTGAGGTGACGGTCTGAGGAGAGGGTCTGAGGTGACGGTCTGAGGAGAGGGACGGAGGAGACGGTCTGAGGAGAGGGACTGAGGAGACGGTGTGAGGTGAGGGTCTGAGGAGACGGTCTGAGGAGACGGTCTGAGGAGACGGTCTGAGGAGAGGGTCTGAGGAGACGGTCTGGGGAGACGGTCTCAGAAGAGGGTGTGACGAGAGGGTCTGAGGAGAGGGAATGGGGACAGGGTCTGAGGAGAGGGTCTGAGGTGACGGTCTGAGGAGAGGGTCTGAGGTGACGGTCTGAGGAGAGGGACTGAGGAGACAGTGTGAGGTGAGGGTCTGAGGAGACGGTCTGAGGAGAGGGACTGAGGACATGGTCTGAGGAGACGGTCTGAGGAGAGGGTCTGAGGAGACGGTCTGAGGAGAGGGTCTGAGGTGAGGGCCTGTGAAGAGGGTCTGAGGAGACGGTCTGAGGAGAGGGTCTGAGGAGAGGGACGGAGGAGACAGTCTGAGGAGAGGGCCTGAGGAGACGGACTGAGGAGACGGTCTGAAGAAAGGGACTGAGGAGACAATCTGAGGAGACGGTCCGAGGAGATGGTCTGAGGAGTCAGACTGAGGAGAGGGTCTGAGGAGAGGGTCTGAGGAGAGGATCTGAGGAGACGGACTGAGAAGAGCGTCTGAGGAGACGGTCTGAGGAGAGGGTCTGAGGAGACGGTCTGAAGAGAGGGTCTGAGGAGAGGGTCTGAGGAGAGGGACGGAGGAGACAGTCTGAGGAGAGGATCTGAGGAGAGGGTCTGAGGAGATGGACTGAGGAGACGGTCAGAAAAAAGGGACTGAGTAGCCGATCTGAGGAGACGGTCTGAGGAAAGGGACTGAGGAGACGATCTGAGGAGACGGTCTGAGGAAAGGGACTGAGGAGACGGTCTGAGGAGACAGTCTGAGGAGACCGTCTCAGGAGAGGGTCTGAGGAGAGCGTCTGAGGAGAAGGTCTGTGCAGAGGGACTGAGGAGTGGGTCTGAGGTGATGGTCTGAAAAGACGGTCTGAGGAGAGGGACTGAGGAGATGGTCTGAGGAACGAGACTAAGGAGACGATTTGAGGAGAGGGTCTGAGGAGACGGTCTGAGGAGAGGGACTGAGGAGATGATCTGAGGAGACGGTCTGGGGAGACGGTCTGAGGAGATGGTCTGAGGAGAGGGACTGAGGAAACGGTCTGAGCAGAGGGTCTGAGGAGAGGGACGGAGGAGACGGTCGGAGGAGAGGGTCGGAGGAGAGGGTCTGAGGAGACAGTCTGAGGAGAGGGTCTGAGGAGACGGTCTGAGGAGAGGCTCTGAGGAGAGGGTCTGAGGAGATGGTCTGAGGAGAGGGTCTGAGGAGACGGTCTGAGGAGATGGTCTGAGGAGAGGGTCAGAGGAGAGGGTTTGTGCAGAGGGTCTGAGGAGAGGGTCTGAGGAGAGGGAGGGAGGAGACGGTCTGAGGAGAGGGTCTGAGGAGAGACACTGAGGAGACACTCTGAGGAGAGGGTCTGAGGATAGTATCTGAGGAGAGAGTCTGAGGAGACGAAATGAGGAGACAGTCTCAGAAGAGGGTCTGACGAGAGGGTCTGAGGAGAGGGATGGTGGAGAGGGTCTGAGGAGAGCGTCTGAGCAGAGGGTCTGAGGAGAGGGTCTGAGGTGATGGTCTGAGGAGACGGTCTGAGGAGAGGGACTGAAGAGATGGTCTGGGGAGATGGTCTGAGGAGAGGGTCTGAGGAGATGGTCTGAAGAGAGGGTATGAGGAGAGGGTCTGAGGTGACGGTCTGAGGAGAGGGTCTGAGGTGACAGTCTGAGGAGAGGGTCTGAGGTGACGGTCTGAGGAGAGGGACTGAGGAGACGGTGTGAGGTCAGGGTCTGAGGAGACAGTCTGAGGAGAGGGACTGAGGAGACGGTGTGAGGTCAGGGTCTGAGGAGACGGTCTGAGGAGAGGGTCTGAGGAGACGATCTGAGGAGACGGTCTGAGGAGAGGGTCTGAGGAGACGGTCTGAGGAGAGGGTCTGAGGAGACGGTCTGAGGAGAGGGTTTGTGCAGAGGGTCTGAGGAGAGGGTCTGAGGAGAGGGACAGAGGAGTTGGTCTGAGGAGAGGGTCTGAGGAGAGGGAGGGAGGAGATGGTCTGAGGAGAGGGATGGAGGAGACGCTCTGAGGAGAGGGTCTGAGGAGAAGGTCTGAGGAGACAATCTGAGGAGACGGTACCAGGAGTCGGTCTGAGGAGAGGGTCTGGGGAGAAGGTATGAGGAGACTGTCTGAGGACAGGGTCTGAGGAGACGGTCAGAGGAGAGAGTCTGTGCAGAGGGTCTGAGGAGACGGTCTGAGGTGAGGGACTGTGGACAGGGTCTGAGGAGAGCATCTGAGCAGAGGGTCTGAGGAGAGGGTCTGAGGTGACGGTCTGAGGAGACGGTCTGAGGAGAGGGACTGAAGAGACGGTCTGAGGAGACGGTCTGAGGAGAGGGTCTGAGGAGAGGGCCTGTGAAGAGGGTCTGAGGAGATGGTCTGAGGAGAGGGTGTAAGGAGAGGGTCTTAGGAGAGGGATGGAGGAGAGGGTTTGTGCAGAGGGTCTGAGGAGAGGGTCTGAGGAGAGGGACTGAAGAGACGGTCTGAGGAGACGGTCTGAGGAGAGGGTCTGAGGAGAGGGCCTGTGAAGAGGGTCTGAGGAGATGGTCTGAGGAGAGGGTGTAAGGAGAGGGTCTTAGGAGAGGGATGGAGGAGAGGGTTTGTGCAGAGGGTCTGAGGAGAGGGTCTGAGGAGAGGGACAGAGGAGACGGTCTGAGGAGAGGGTGTAAGGAGAGGGTCTTAGGACAGGGATAGAGGAGAGGGTTTGTGCAGAGGGTCTGAGGAGAGGATCTGAGGAGACGGACTGAGAAGAGCATCTGAGGAGACGGTCTGAGGAGAGGGTCTGAGGAGACAGTCTGAAGAGAGGGTCTGAGGAGACGGTCTGAAGAGAGGGTCTGAGGAGACGGTCTGAGGAGAGGGTCTGAGGAGACGGACTGAGGAGACGGACTGAGGAGATGGTCAGAAAAAGGAGTGAGTAGACGATCTGAGGAGACGGTCTGAGGAAAGGGACTGAGGAGACGATCTGAGGAGACGGTCTGAGGAAAGGGACTGAGGAGACGATCTGAGGAGACAGTCTGAGGAGACAGTCTCAGGAGAGGGTCTGAGGAGAGCATCTGAGGAGAAGGTCTGTGCAGAGAGTCTGAGGAGAGGGTCTGAGGTGATGGTCTGAAAAGACGGTCTGAGGAGAGGGACTGAGGAGACGGTCTGAGGAACGGGACTAAGGAGACGATTTGAGGAGAGGGTCTGAGGAGCCGGTCTGAGGAGAGGGACTGAGGAGATGATCTGAGGAGATGGTCTGGGGAGACGGTCTGAGGAGACGGTCTGAGGAGAGGGTCTGAGGAGAGGGACTGAGGAAACGGTCTGAGCAGAGGGTCTGAGGAGAGGGACGGAGGAGACGGTCGGAGGAGAGGGTCTGAGGAGACAGTCTGAGGAGAGGGTCTGAGGAGACGGTTTGAGGCGAGGGTCTGAGGAGAGGGTCTGAGGAGACGGTCTGAGGAGAGGATCTGAGGAGAGGGTCGGAGGAGAGGGTTTGTGGAGAGGGTCTGAGGAGAGGGTGTGAGGAGAGGGAGGGAGGAGACGGTCTGAGGAGAGGGTCTGAGGAGAGGGAGGGAGGAGACGGTCTGAGGAGAGGGACAGAGGAGACGCTCTGAGGAGAGGGTCTGAGGAGAAGGTCTGAGGAGATGATCTGAGGAGACGGTATCAGGAGTCGGTCTGAGGAGAGGGTCTGGGGAGAAGGTATGAGGAGACTGTCTGAGGAGAGGGACTGAGGAGACGGTCAGATGAGAGAGTCTGTGCAGAGGGTCTGAGGAGACGATCTGAGGAGAGTGTCTGAGGAGAGACACTGAGGAGACGCTATGAGGAGAGGGTCTGAGGATAGTGTCTGAGGAGAGGGTCTGAGAAGACGATCTGAGGAGACGGTCTCAGAAGAGGGTCTGACGAGAGGGTCTGAGGAGAGGGACTGTGGAGAGGGTCTGAGGAGAGCGTCTGAGCAGAGGGTCTGAGGAGAGGGTCTGAGGAGAGGGTCTGAGGTGAGGGTCTGAGGAGAGGATCTGAGGAGAGGGACTGAGGAGATGGTCTGAGGAGACGGTCTGAGGAGAGGGACTGAAGAGATGGTCTGGGGAGATGGTCTGAGGAGAGGGTCTGAGGAGATGGTCTGAAGAGAGGGTATGAGGAGAGGGTCTGAGGTGACGGTCTGAGGAGAGGGTCTGAGGTGACAGTCTGAGGAGAGGGTCTGAGGTGACGGTCTGAGGAGAGGGTCTGAGGTGACGGTCTGAGGAGAGGGTCTGAGGTGACGGTCTGAGGAGAGGGTCTGAGGTGACGGTCTGAGGAGACGGTCTGAGGAGAGGGTCTGAGGAGACGGTCTGAGGAGAGGGTCTGAGGAGAGGGCCTGTGAAGAGGGTCTGAGGAGACAGTCTGAAGAGAGGGTTTGTGCAGACGGTCTGAGGAGAGGGTCTGAGGAGAGGAACAGAGGAGTCAGTCTGAGGAGAGGAAGGGAGGAGATGGTTTGAGGAGAGGGACAGAGGAGACGCTCTGAGGAGAGGGTCTGAGGAGAAGGTCTGAGGAGATGATCTGAGGAGATGGTATCAGGAGTCGGTCTGAGGAGAGGGTCTGGGGAGAAGGTATGAGGAGACTGTCTGAGGACAGGGTCTGAGGAGACGGTCAGAGGAGAGAGTCTGTGCAGAGGGTCTGAGGAGACGGTCTGAGGAGAGGGACTGTGGAGAGGGTCTGAGGAGAGCGCCTGAGCAGAGGGTCTGAGGAGAGGGTCTGAGGTGACGGTCTGAGGAGACGGTCTGAGGAGAGGGACTGAAGAGACGGTCTGGTGAGATGGTCTGAGGAGAGGGTCTGAGGAGACAGTCTGAAGAGAGGGTATGAGGAGAGGGTCTGAGGTGACGGTCTGATGAGAGGGTCTGAGGTGACTGAGGAGAGGGACTGAGGAGACGGTGTGAGGTGTGGGTCTGAGGAGACGGTCTGAGGATAGGGACTGAGGAGACGGTCTGAGGAGATTGTCTGAGGAGACGGTCTGAGGAGAGGGCCTGTGAAGAGGGTCTGAGGAGACGGTCTGAGGAGAGGGTGTGAGGAGAGGGTCTTAGGAGAGGGACGGAGGAGACGGTCTGGGGAGGGGGTATGAGGAGACGGTCTGAGGAGAGGGTCTGAGGAGACGGTCGGAGGAGAGGGTTTGTGCAGAGGGTCTGAGGAGAGGGACAGAGGAGACGGTCTGAGGAGAGGGTCTGAGGAGAGGGATGGAGGAGATGCTCTGAGGAGAGGGTCTGAGGAGAAGGTCTGAGGGTACGATCTGAGGAGACAGTATCAGGAGTCGGTCTGAGGAGAGGGTCTGGGGAGAAGGTATGAGGAGACTGTCTGAGGAGAGGGTCTGAGGAGAGACACTGAGGAGATGCTGTGAGGAGAGGGTCTGAGGATAGTGTCTGAGGAGAGGGTCTGAGGAGACGATCTGAGGAGACGGTCTCAGAAGAGGGTCTGACGAGAGGGTCTGAGGAGAGGGACTGGGGAGAGGGTCTGAGGAGAGCGTCTGAGCAGAGGGTCTGAGGAGAGGGTCTGAGGAGAGGGTCTGAAGAGAGGGTCTGAGGAGAGGGACTGAAGAGATGGTCTGGGGAGACGGTCTGAGGAGAGGGTCTGAGGAGACGGTCTGAGGAGTCGGACTGAGGAGAGGGTCTGAGGAGAGGATCTGAGGAGACGGACTGAGGAGAGCGTCTGAGGAGATGGTCTGAAGAGAGTGTCTGAGGAGACGGTCTGAAGAGAGGGTCTGAGGAGAGGGTCTGAGGAGAGGGACGGAGGAGTCGGTCTGAGGAGAGGATCTGAGGAGAGGGTCTGAGGAGACGGACTGAGGAGACGGTCGGAAAAAAGGGACTGAGGAGATGATCTGAGGAGACGGTCTGAGGAAAGGGACTGAGGAGATGATCTGAGGAGACGGTCTGAGGAAAGGGACTGAGGAGATGATCTGAGGAAACGGTCTGCGGAGACGGTCTGAGGAGACGGTCTGAGGAGACGGTCTCAGTAGAGGGTCTGAGGAGAGCGTCTGAGGAGACGGTCTGTGCAGAGGGTCTGAGGAGAGGGTCTGAGGTGATGGTCTGAAAAGACGGTCTGAGGAGAGAGACTGAGGAGACGGTCTGAGGAACGGGACTAAGGAGACAGTTTGAGGAGTGGGTCTGAGGTGACGGTCTGAGGAGACGGTCTGAGGAGAGGGACTGAGGAGATGATCTGAGAAGACGGTCTGGGGAGACGGTCTGAGGAGACGGTCTGAGGAGAGGGTCTGAGGAGAGGATCTGAGGAGATGGTATCAGGAGTCGGTCTGAGGAGAGGGTCTGGGGAGAAGGTATGAGGAGACTGTCTGAGGACAGGGTCTGAGGAGACGGTCAGAGGAGAGAGTCTGTGCAGAGGGTCTGAGGAGACGGTCTGAGGAGAGGGACTGTGGAGAGGGTCTGAGGAGAGCGCCTGAGCAGAGGGTCTGAGGAGAGGGTCTGAGGTGACGGTCTGAGGAGACGGTCTGAGGAGAGGGACTGAAGAGACGGTCTGGTGAGATGGTCTGAGGAGAGGGTCTGAGGAGACAGTCTGAAGAGAGGGTATGAGGAGAGGGTCTGAGGTGACGGTCTGATGAGAGGGTCTGAGGTGACTGAGGAGAGGGACTGAGGAGACGGTGTGAGGTGTGGGTCTGAGGAGACGGTCTGAGGATAGGGACTGAGGAGACGGTCTGAGGAGATTGTCTGAGGAGACGGTCTGAGGAGAGGGCCTGTGAAGAGGGTCTGAGGAGACGGTCTGAGGAGAGGGTGTGAGGAGAGGGTCTTAGGAGAGGGACGGAGGAGACGGTCTGGGGAGGGGGTATGAGGAGACGGTCTGAGGAGAGGGTCTGAGGAGACGGTCGGAGGAGAGGGTCTGAGGAGACGGTCGGAGGAGAGGGTTTGTGCAGAGGGTCTGAGGAGAGGGTCTGAGGAGAGGGACAGAGGAGACGGTCTGAGGAGAGTGTCTGAGGAGAGGGAGGGAGGAGACGGTCTGAGGAGAGGGACGGAGGAGATGCTCTGAGGAGAGGGTCTGAGGAGAAGGTCTGAGGGTACGATCTGAGGAGACAGTATCAGGAGTCGGTCTGAGGAGAGGGTCTGGGGAGAAGGTATGAGGAGACGGTCTGAGGAGAGGGTCTGAGGAGAGACACTGAGGAGATGCTGTGAGGAGAGGGTCTGAGGATAGTGTCTGAGGAGAGGGTCTGAGGAGACGATCTGAGGAGACGGTCTCAGAAGAGGGTCTGACGAGAGGGTCTGAGGAGAGGGACTGGGGAGAGGGTCTGAGGAGAGCGTCTGAGCAGAGGGTCTGAGGAGAGGGTCTGAGGTGACGGTCTGAGGAGAGGGACTGAAGAGATGGTCTGGGGAGACGGTCTGAGGAGAGGGTCTGAGGAGACGGTCTGAGGAGTCGGACTGAGGAGAGGGTCTGAGGAGAGGATCTGAGGAGACGGACTGAGGAGAGCGTCTGAGGAGATGGTCTGAAGAGAGTGTCTGAGGAGACGGTCTGAAGAGAGGGTCTGAGGAGAGGGTCTGAGGAGAGGGACGGAGGAGTCGGTCTGAGGAGAGGATCTGAGGAGAGGGTCTGAGGAGACGGACTGAGGAGACGGTCGGAAAAAAGGGACTGAGGAGATGATCTGAGGAGACGGTCTGAGGAAAGGGACTGAGGAGATGATCTGAGGAGACGGTCTGAGGAAAGGGACTGAGGAGACGATCTGAGGAAACGGTCTGCGGAGACGGTCTGAGGAGACGGTCTCAGGAGACGGTCTCAGGAGAGGGTCTGAGGAGAGCGTCTGAGGAGACGGTCTGTGCAGAGGGTCTGAGGAGAGGGTCTGAGGTGATGGTCTGAAAAGACGGTCTGAGGAGAGAGACTGAGGAGACGGTCTGAGGAACGGGACTAAGGAGACAGTTTGAGGAGTGGGTCTGAGGTGACGGTCTGAGGAGACGGTCTGAGGAGAGGGACTGAGGAGATGATCTGAGAAGACGGTCTGGGGAGACGGTCTGAGGAGACGGTCTGAGGAGAGGGTCTGAGGAGAGGGACGGAGGAGACGGTCGGAGGAGAGGGTTTGTGCAGAGGGTCTGAGGAGAGGGTCTGAGGAGAGGGACAGAGGAGACGGTCTGAGGAGAGGGTCTGAGGAGAGGGACGGAGGAGACGGTCGGAGGAGAGGGTCGGAGGAGACGGTCTGAGGAGAGGGTCTGAGGAGACGGTCGGAGGAGAGGGTTTGTGCAGAGGGTCTGAGGAGAGGGTCTGAGGAGAGGGACAGAGGAGACGGTCTGAGGAGAGGGTCTGAGGAGAGGGAGGGAGGAGACGGTCTGAGGAGAGGGACGGAGGAGACGCTCTGAGGAGAGGGTCTGAGGAGAAGGTCTGAGGAGACGATCTGAGGAGACGGTATCAGGAGTCGGTCTGAGGAGAGGGTCTGGGGAGAAGGTATGAGGAGACTGTCTGAGGAGAGGGTCTGAGGAGAGACACTGAGGAGACGCTCTGAGGAGAGGGTCTGAGGATAGTGTCTGAGGAGAGGGTCTGAGGAGACGATCTGAGGAGACGGTCTCAGAAGAGGGTCTGATGAGAGGGTCTGAGGAGAGGGACTGGGGAGAGGGTCTGAGGAGAGCGTCTGAGCAGAGGGTCTGAGGAGAGGGTCTGAAGAGAGGGACTGAGGAGAGGGACAGAGGAGACGGTCTGAGGAGAGGGTATGAGGAAAGGGACTGAGGTGACAGTCTGAGGAGAGGGTCTGAGGTGACGGTCTGAGGAGAGGGTCTGAGGTGATGGTCTGAGGAGAGGGACTGAGGAGACGGTGTGAGGTGAGGGACTGAGGAGACGGTCTGAGGAGACGGTCTGAGGAGAGGGTCTGAGGAGAGACACTGAGGAGACGCTCTGAGGAGAGGGTCTGAGGATAGTGTCTGAGGAGAGGGTCTGAGGAGACGATCTGAGGAGACGGTCTCAGAAGAGGGTCTGATGAGAGGGTCTGAGGAGAGGGACTGGGGAGAGGGTCTGAGGAGAGCGTCTGAGCAGAGGGTCTGAGGAGAGGGTCTGAAGAGAGGGACTGAGGAGAGGGACAGAGGAGACGGTCTGAGGAGAGGGTATGAGGAAAGGGACTGAGGTGACAGTCTGAGGAGAGGGTCTGAGGTGACGGTCTGAGGAGAGGGTCTGAGGTGATGGTCTGAGGAGAGGGACTGAGGAGACGGTGTGAGGTGAGGGACTGAGGAGACGGTCTGAGGAGACGGTCTGAGGAGAGGGTCTGAGGAGAGACACTGAGGAGACGCTCTGAGGAGAGGGTCTGAGGATAGTGTCTGAGGAGAGGGTCTGAGGAGACGATCTGAGGAGACGGTCTCAGAAGAGGGTCTGATGAGAGGGTCTGAGGAGAGGGACTGGGGAGAGGGTCTGAGGAGAGCGTCTGAGCAGAGGGTCTGAGGAGAGGGTCTGAGGAGAGGGACTGAGGAGAGGGACAGAGGAGACGGTCTGAGGAGAGGGTATGAGGAAAGGGACTGAGGTGACAGTCTGAGGAGAGGGTCTGAGGTGACGGTCTGAGGAGAGGGTCTGAGGTGATGGTCTGAGGAGAGGGACTGAGGAGACGGTGTGAGGTGAGGGACTGAGGAGACGGTCTGAGGAGACGGTCTGAGGAGAGGGTCTGAGGAGACGGTCTGAGGAGAGGGTCTGAGGAGAGGGCCTGTGAAGAGGGTCTGAGGAGACGGTCTGAGGAGAGGGTCTGAGGAGAGGGACAGAGGAGATGGTCTGAGGAGAGAGTCTGAGGAGACGGACTGAGCAGATGGTCTGAAGAAAGGGACTGAGGAGACGATCTGAGGAGACGGTCTGCGGAGACTGTCTGAGGAGAGGGTCTGAGGAGTCGGACTGAGGAGAGGGTCTGAGGAGAGGATCTGAGGAGACGGACTGAGAAGAGCATCTGAGGAGACGGTCTGAGGAGAGGGTCTGAGGAGACGGTCTGAAGAGAGGGTCTGAGGAGACGGTCTGAGGAGAGGGTCTGAGGAGAGGGACGGAGGAGAGGGTCTGAGGAGATAATCTGAAGAGAGGGTATGAGGAGAGGGTCTGAGGTGACGGTCTGAGGAGAGGGTCTGAGGTGACGGTCTGAGGAGATGGTCTGAGGAGAGGGACTGAAGAGATGGTCTGGGGAGACGGTCTGAGGAGAGGGTCTGAGGAGACGGTCTGAGGAGTCGGACTGAGGAGAGGGTCTGAGGAGAGGATCTGAGGAGACCGACTGAGGAGAGCGTCTGAGGAGATGGTCTGAAGAGAGTGTCTGAGGAGACGGTCTGAGGAGAGGGTCTGAGGAGAGGGTCTGAGGAGAGGGACGGAGGAGTCGGTCTGAGGAGAGGATCTGAGGAGAGGGTCTGAGGAGATGGACTGAGGAGACAGTCGGAAAAAAGGGACTGAGGAGATGATCTGAGGAGACGGTCTGAGGAAAGGGACTGAGGAGATGACCTGAGGAGACGGTCTGAGGAAAGGGACTGAGGAGACGATCTGAGGAAACGGTCTGCGGAGACGGTCTGAGGAGACGGTCTGAGGAGACGGTCTCAGGAGAGGGTCTGAGGAGAGCATCTGAGGAGACGGTCTGTGCAGAGGGTCTGAGGAGAGGGTCTGAGGTGATGGTCTGAAAAGACGGTCTGAGGAGAGAGACTGAGGAGACGGTCTGAGGAACGGGACTAAGGAGACAATTTGAGGAGTGGGTCTGAGGTGACGGTCTGAGGAGACGGTCTGAGGAGAGGGACTGAGGAGATGATCTGAGAAGACGGTCTGGGGAGACGGTCTGAGGAGACGGTCTGAGGAGAGGGTCTGAGGAGAGGGACTGAGGAGAGGGACGGAGGAGACGGTCGGAGGAGAGGGTCGGAGGAGAGGGTCTGAGGAGACGGTCTGAGGAGAGGGTCTGAGGAGACGGTCGGAGGAGAGGGTTTGTGCAGAGGGTCTGAGGAGAGGGTCTGAGGAGAGGGACAGAGGAGATGGTCTGAGGAGAGGGTCTGAGGAGAGGGAGGGAGGAGACGGTCTGAGGAGAGGGACGGAGGAGACGCTCTGAGGAGAGGGTCTGAGGAGAGGGTGTGAGGAGAGGGTCTTAGGAGAGGGACGGAGGAGACGGTCTGGGGAGGGGGTATGAGGAGACGGTCTGAGGAGAGGGTCTGAGGAGACGGTCGGAGGAGAGGGTTTGTGCAGAGGGTCTGAGGAGAGGGTCTGAGGAGAGGGACAGAGGAGACGGTCTGAGGAGAGGGTCTGAGGAGAGGGAGGGAGGAGACGGTCTGAGGAGAGGGACGGAGGAGACGCTCTGAGGAGAGGGTATGAGGAGAAGGTCTGAGGGTACGATCTGAGGAGACAGTATCAGGAGTCGGTCTGAGGAGAGGGTCTGGGGAGAAGGTATGAGGAGACTGTCTGAGGAGAGGGTCTGAGGAGAGACACTGAGGAGATGCTGTGAGTAGAGGGTCTGAGGATAGTGTCTGAGGAGAGGGTCTGAGGAGACGATCTGAGGAGACGGTCTCAGAAGAGGGTCTGACGAGAGGGTCTGAGGAGAGGGACTGGGGAGAGGGTCTGAGGAGAGCGTCTGAGCAGAGGGTCTGAGGAGAGGGTCTGAGGTGACGGTCTGAGGAGATGGTCTGAGGAGAGGGACTGAAGAGATGGTCTGGGGAGACGGTCTGAGGAGATGGTCTGAGGAGTCGGACTGAGGAGAGGGTCTGAGGAGAGGATCTGAGGAGACCGACTGAGGAGAGCGTCTGAGGAGATGGTCTGAAGAGAGTGTCTGAGGAGACGGTCTGAGGAGAGGGTCTGAGGAGAGGGTCTGAGGAGACGGTCGGAAAAAAGGGACTGAGGAGATGATCTGAGGAGACGGTCTGAGGAAAGGGACTGAGGAGATGATCTGAGGAGACGGTCTGAGGAAAGGGACTGAGGAGACGATCTGAGGAAACGGTCTGCGGAGACGGTCTGAGGAGACGGTCTGAGGAGACGGTCTCAGGAGAGGGTCTGAGGAGAGCATCTGAGGAGACGGTCTGTGCAGAGGGTCTGAGGAGAGGGTCTGAGGTGATGGTCTGAAAAGACGGTCTGAGGAGAGAGACTGAGGAGACGGTCTGAGGAACGGGACTAAGGAGACAATTTGAGGAGTGGGTCTGAGGTGACGGTCTGAGGAGACGGTCTGAGGAGAGGGACTGAGGAGATGATCTGAGAAGACGGTCTGGGGAGACGGTCTGAGGAGACGGTCTGAGGAGAGGGTCTGAGGAGAGGGACTGAGGAAATGGTCTGAGCAGAGGGTCTGAGGAGAGGGACGGAGGAGACGGTCGGAGGAGAGGGTCGGAGGAGAGGGTCTGAGGAGACGGTCTGAGGAGAGGGTCTGAGGAGACGGTCGGAGGAGAGGGTTTGTGCAGAGGGTCTGAGGAGAGGGTCTGAGGAGAGGGACAGAGGAGACGGTCTGAGGAGAGGGTCTGAGGAGAGGGAGGGAGGAGACGGTCTGAGGAGAGGGACGGAGGAGACGCTCTGAGGAGAGGGTCTGAGGAGAAGGTCTGAACAGACGATCTGAGGAGACGGTATCAGGAGTCGGTCTGAGGAGAGGGTCTGGGGAGAAGGTATGAGGAGACTGTCTGAGGAGAGGGTCTGAGGGGACGGTCAGAGGAGAGAGTCTGTGCAGAGGGTCTGAGGAGACGATCTGAGGAGAGACACTGAGGAGACGCTCTGAGGAGAGGGTCTGAGGATAGTATCTGAGGAGAGGGTCTGAGGAGACGATCTGAGGAGAGGGTCTGAGAAGACGGTCTGAAGAGAGGGTCTGAGGAGACAGTCTGAGGAGAGGGTCTGTGGAGAGGGTCTGAGGAGATGGTCTGAAGAGAGGGTCTGAGGAGACGGTCTGAGGAGAGGGTCTGAGGAGAGGGCCTGTGAAGAGAGGGTCTGAGGAGACGGTCTGAGGAGAGGGTCTGAGGTGAGGGTGTGAGGAGAAGGTCTGAGGAGGGGGTCTGAGGTGATGGTCTGAGGAGAGGGTCTGAGGAGACGGTCTGAGGAGAGGGTCTGAGGAGACGACCTAAGAAGATGGTCTGAGCAGACGGTCTCAGGAGAGGGTCTGAGGAGACGGTCTGAGGAACGGGACTAAGGAGACAATTTGAGGAGTGGGTCTGAGGTGACGGTCTGAGGAGACGGTCTGAGGAGAGGGACTGAGGAGATGATCTGAGAAGACGGTCTGGGGAGACGGTCTGAGGAGACGGTCTGAGGAGAGGGTCTGAGGAGAGGGACTGAGGAAATGGTCTGAGGAGACGGTCTGACGAGAGGGTCTGAGGAGAGGGTCTGAAGAGAGGGTCTGAGGAGACGGTCTGAGGAGAGGGTTTGAGGAGAGGGTCTGAGGTGACAGTCTGAGGAAAGGGACTGAGGAGACGATCTGAGGAGAGGGTCTGAGGAGAGGGACTGAGGAGATTATTTGAGGAGAGGGTCTGAGGAGTGGGACTGAGGAAACGGTCTGAGGTAAGGGTCTGAGGAGACGGTCTCAGGAGAGGGTTTGATGAGAGGGACTGAGGAGAGGGTCTGAGGAGATGGTCTGAGGAGAGGGTCTGAATATAGGATCTAAGGAGAGGGTCTGAGGAGATGGTCTGAGGAAAGGGACTGAGGAGATGATCTGAGGAGACGGTCTGAGAAGAGGGTCTGAGGAGACGGTCTGAGGAGACGGTCTGAGGAGACGGTCTCAGGAGAGTGTCTGAGGAGAGGGTCTGAGGAGAGGGTCTGTGGAGAGGGTCTGAGGGGAGCGTCTGAGGAGAGGGTCTGTGCAGAGTGTCTGAGGAGAGGGACTGAGGAGACGGTCCGAGGAGACGGTCTGAGGAGTGGGTCTGCGGAGAGGGTCTGAGGAGACGGTCTGAGGAGAGGATCTGAGGAGAGGGTCTGAGGAGACGGACTGAGGAGACGGTATGAGGAAAGGGACTGAGGAGACGATCTGAGGAAACGGTCTGCGGAGACGGTCTGAGGAGACGGTCTGAGGAGACGGTCTCAGGAGAGGGTCTGAGGAGAGCATCTGAGGAGACGGTCTGTGCAGAGGGTCTGAGGAGAGGGTCTGAGGTGATGGTCTGAAAAGACGGTCTGAGGAGAGAGACTGAGGAGACGGTCTGAGGAACGGGACTAAGGAGACAATTTGAGGAGTGGGTCTGAGGTGACGGTCTGAGGAGACGGTCTGAGGAGAGGGACTGAGGAGATGATCTGAGAAGACGGTCTGGGGAGACGGTCTGAGGAGACGGTCTGAGGAGAGGGTCTGAGGAGAGGGACTGAGGAAATGGTCTGAGCAGAGGGTCTGAGGAGAGGGACGGAGGAGACGGTCGGAGGAGAGGGTCGGAGGAGAGGGTCTGAGGAGACGGTCTGAGGAGAGGGTCTGAGGAGACGGTCGGAGGAGAGGGTTTGTGCAGAGGGTCTGAGGAGAGGGTCTGAGGAGAGGGACAGAGGAGACGGTCTGAGGAGAGGGTCTGAGGAGAGGGAGGGAGGAGACGGTCTGAGGAGAGGGACGGAGGAGACGCTCTGAGGAGAGGGTCTGAGGAGAAGGTCTGAACAGACGATCTGAGGAGACGGTATCAGGAGTCGGTCTGAGGAGAGGGTCTGGGGAGAAGGTATGAGGAGACTGTCTGAGGAGAGGGTCTGAGGGGACGGTCAGAGGAGAGAGTCTGTGCAGAGGGTCTGAGGAGACGATCTGAGGAGAGACACTGAGGAGACGCTCTGAGGAGAGGGTCTGAGGATAGTATCTGAGGAGAGGGTCTGAGGAGACGATCTGAGGAGAGGGTCTGAGAAGACGGTCTGAAGAGAGGGTCTGAGGAGACAGTCTGAGGAGAGGGTCTGTGGAGAGGGTCTGAGGAGATGGTCTGAAGAGAGGGTCTGAGGAGACGGTCTGAGGAGAGGGTCTGAGGAGAGGGCCTGTGAAGAGAGGGTCTGAGGAGACGGTCTGAGGAGAGGGTCTGAGGTGAGGGTGTGAGGAGAAGGTCTGAGGAGGGGGTCTGAGGTGATGGTCTGAGGAGAGGGTCTGAGGAGACGGTCTGAGGAGAGGGTCTGAGGAGACGACCTAAGAAGATGGTCTGAGCAGACGGTCTCAGGAGAGGGTCTGAGGAGACGGTCTGAGGAACGGGACTAAGGAGACAATTTGAGGAGTGGGTCTGAGGTGACGGTCTGAGGAGACGGTCTGAGGAGAGGGACTGAGGAGATGATCTGAGAAGACGGTCTGGGGAGACGGTCTGAGGAGACGGTCTGAGGAGAGGGTCTGAGGAGAGGGACTGAGGAAATGGTCTGAGGAGACGGTCTGACGAGAGGGTCTGAGGAGAGGGTCTGAAGAGAGGGTCTGAGGAGACGGTCTGAGGAGAGGGTTTGAGGAGAGGGTCTGAGGTGACAGTCTGAGGAAAGGGACTGAGGAGACGATCTGAGGAGAGGGTCTGAGGAGAGGGACTGAGGAGATTATTTGAGGAGAGGGTCTGAGGAGTGGGACTGAGGAAACGGTCTGAGGTAAGGGTCTGAGGAGACGGTCTCAGGAGAGGGTTTGATGAGAGGGACTGAGGAGAGGGTCTGAGGAGATGGTCTGAGGAGAGGGTCTGAATATAGGATCTAAGGAGAGGGTCTGAGGAGATGGTCTGAGGAAAGGGACTGAGGAGATGATCTGAGGAGACGGTCTGAGAAGAGGGTCTGAGGAGACGGTCTGAGGAGACGGTCTGAGGAGACGGTCTCAGGAGAGTGTCTGAGGAGAGGGTCTGAGGAGAGGGTCTGTGGAGAGGGTCTGAGGGGAGCGTCTGAGGAGAGGGTCTGTGCAGAGTGTCTGAGGAGAGGGACTGAGGAGACGGTCCGAGGAGACGGTCTGAGGAGTGGGTCTGCGGAGAGGGTCTGAGGAGACGGTCTGAGGAGAGGATCTGAGGAGAGGGTCTGAGGAGACGGACTGAGGAGACGGTATGAGGAAAGGGACTGAGGAGACGATCTGAGGAAACGGTCTGCGGAGACGGTCTGAGGAGACGGTCTGAGGAGACGGTCTCAGGAGAGGGTCTGAGGAGAGCATCTGAGGAGACGGTCTGTGCAGAGGGTCTGAGGAGAGGGTCTGAGGTGATGGTCTGAAAAGACGGTCTGAGGAGAGAGACTGAGGAGACGGTCTGAGGAACGGGACTAAGGAGACAATTTGAGGAGTGGGTCTGAGGTGACGGTCTGAGGAGACGGTCTGAGGAGAGGGACTGAGGAGATGATCTGAGAAGACGGTCTGGGGAGACGGTCTGAGGAGACGGTCTGAGGAGAGGGTCTGAGGAGAGGGACTGAGGAAATGGTCTGAGCAGAGGGTCTGAGGAGAGGGACGGAGGAGACGGTCGGAGGAGAGGGTCGGAGGAGAGGGTCTGAGGAGACGGTCTGAGGAGAGGGTCTGAGGAGACGGTCGGAGGAGAGGGTTTGTGCAGAGGGTCTGAGGAGAGGGTCTGAGGAGAGGGACAGAGGAGACGGTCTGAGGAGAGGGTCTGAGGAGAGGGAGGGAGGAGACGGTCTGAGGAGAGGGACGGAGGAGACGCTCTGAGGAGAGGGTCTGAGGAGAAGGTCTGAACAGACGATCTGAGGAGACGGTATCAGGAGTCGGTCTGAGGAGAGGGTCTGGGGAGAAGGTATGAGGAGACTGTCTGAGGAGAGGGTCTGAGGGGACGGTCAGAGGAGAGAGTCTGTGCAGAGGGTCTGAGGAGACGATCTGAGGAGAGACACTGAGGAGACGCTCTGAGGAGAGGGTCTGAGGATAGTATCTGAGGAGAGGGTCTGAGGAGACGATCTGAGGAGAGGGTCTGAGAAGACGGTCTGAAGAGAGGGTCTGAGGAGACAGTCTGAGGAGAGGGTCTGTGGAGAGGGTCTGAGGAGATGGTCTGAAGAGAGGGTCTGAGGAGACGGTCTGAGGAGAGGGTCTGAGGAGAGGGCCTGTGAAGAGAGGGTCTGAGGAGACGGTCTGAGGAGAGGGTCTGAGGTGAGGGTGTGAGGAGAAGGTCTGAGGAGGGGGTCTGAGGTGATGGTCTGAGGAGAGGGTCTGAGGAGACGGTCTGAGGAGAGGGTCTGAGGAGACGACCTAAGAAGATGGTCTGAGCAGACGGTCTCAGGAGAGGGTCTGAGGAGACGGTCTGAGGAACGGGACTAAGGAGACAATTTGAGGAGTGGGTCTGAGGTGACGGTCTGAGGAGACGGTCTGAGGAGAGGGACTGAGGAGATGATCTGAGAAGACGGTCTGGGGAGACGGTCTGAGGAGACGGTCTGAGGAGAGGGTCTGAGGAGAGGGTCTGAGGAGAGGGACTGAGGAAATGGTCTGAGGAGACGGTCTGACGAGAGGGTCTGAGGAGAGGGTCTGAAGAGAGGGTCTGAGGAGACGGTCTGAGGAGAGGGTTTGAGGAGAGGGTCTGAGGTGACAGTCTGAGGAAAGGGACTGAGGAGACGATCTGAGGAGAGGGTCTGAGGAGAGGGACTGAGGAGATTATTTGAGGAGAGGGTCTGAGGAGTGGGACTGAGGAAACGGTCTGAGGTAAGGGTCTGAGGAGACGGTCTCAGGAGAGGGTTTGATGAGAGGGACTGAGGAGAGGGTCTGAGGAGATGGTCTGAGGAGAGGGTCTGAATATAGGATCTAAGGAGAGGGTCTGAGGAGATGGTCTGAGGAAAGGGACTGAGGAGATGATCTGAGGAGACGGTCTGAGAAGAGGGTCTGAGGAGACGGTCTGAGGAGACGGTCTGAGGAGACGGTCTCAGGAGAGTGTCTGAGGAGAGGGTCTGAGGAGAGGGTCTGTGGAGAGGGTCTGAGGGGAGCGTCTGAGGAGAGGGTCTGTGCAGAGTGTCTGAGGAGAGGGACTGAGGAGACGGTCCGAGGAGACGGTCTGAGGAGTGGGTCTGCGGAGAGGGTCTGAGGAGACGGTCTGAGGAGAGGATCTGAGGAGAGGGTCTGAGGAGACGGACTGAGGAGACGGTATGAGGAAAGGGACTGAGGAGACGATCTGAGGAGACGGTGTGTGGAGACGGTCTGAGGAGAAGGTCTGAGGAGAGGGTCCGAGGAGAGGATCTGAGGAGACGGACTGAGGAGAGGGTCTGAGGAGACGGTCTGAGGAGAGGGTCTGAGGAGACGGTCTGAAGAGAGGGTATGAGGACAGGGTCTGAGGTGACGGTGTGAGGAGAGGGTCTGAGGAGACGGTCTGAGGAGACGGTCTGAGGAGAGGGACTGAGGAGACGACGGTCTGAGGAGACGGTCTGAGGAGAGGGTCTGAGGAGATGGTCTGAAGAGAGGGTATGAGGAGAGGGTCTGAGGTGACGGTCTGAGGAGAGGGTCTGAGGTGACGGTCTGAGGAGAGGGACTGAGGAGACGGTGTAAGGTGAATGTCTGAGGAGACGGTCTGAGGAGAGGGACTGAGGAGACGGTCTGAGGAGACGGTCTGAGGAGAGGGTCTGAGGAGACAGTCTGAGGAGACGGTCTGAGGAAAGGGACTGAGGAGACGATATGAAGAGACGGTCTGCAGAGACGGTCTGTGGAGACGGTCTGAGGAGAGGGACTGTGGAGAGGGTCTGAGGAGAGCGTCTGAGGAGACGGTCTGTGCAGAGGGTCTTAGGAGAGGGTCTGAGGAGAGGGTCTGTGCAGAGTGTCTGACGAGAGGGACTGAGGAGATGGTCCGAGGAGACGGTCTGATGAGAGGGTCTGAGGAGAGGGTCTGAAGAGAGGGTCTGAGGAGACGGTCTGAGGAGAGGGTTTGAGGAGAGGGTCTGAGGTGACGGTCTGAGGAAAGGGACTGAGGAGACGATCTGAGGAGAGGGACTGAGGAGAGGGTCTGAGGAGATGGTCTGAGGAGAGGATCTGAATATAGGATCTAAGGAGAGGGTCTGAGGAGATGGTCTGAGGAAAGGGACTGAGGAGACGATCTGAGGAGACGGTCTGAGGAAAGGGACTGAGGAGACGATCTGAGGAGACGGTCTGAGAAGAGGGTCTGAGGAGACGGTCTGAGGAGACGGTCTCAGGAGAGTGTCTGAGGAGAGGGTCTGAGGAGAGGGTCTGTGGAGAGGGTCTGCGGGGAGCATCTGAGGAGAGGGTCTGTGCAGAGTGTCTGAGGAGAGGGACTGAGGAGACGGTCCGAGGAGACGGTCTGAGGAGTGGGTCTGAAGAGAGGGTCTGAGGAGACAGTCTGAGGAGAGGGTTTGAGGAGAGGGTCTGAGGTGACGGTCTGAGGAAAGGGACTGAGGACACAATCTGAGGAGAGGGACTGAGGAGAGTATTTGAGGAGAGGGTCTGAGGAGTGGGACTGAGGAAACGGTCTGAGGTAAGGGTCTGAGGAGACGGTCTCAGGAGAGGGTTTGACGAGAGGGACTGAGGAGAGGGTCTGAGGAGATGGTCTGAGGAGAGGGTCTGAATATAGGATCTGAGGAGAGGGTCTGAGGAGATGGTCTGAGGAGAGGGTCTGAGGAGACGGTCTGAGGAAAGGGACTGAGGAGACGGTCTGAGGAGAGGGTCTGAATATAGGATCTGAGGAGAGGGTCTGAGGAGATGGTCTGAGGAGAGGGTCTGAGGAGACGGTCTGAGGAAAGGGACTGAGGAGACGGTCTGAGGAGAGGGTCTGAGGAGACGGTCTGAGGAGAGGACTGAGGAGACGGTCTGAGGAGAGGACTGAGGAGACGGTCTGAGGAGAGCGACTGAGGAGATGGTCTGAGGAGAGGGACTGAGGAGACGGTCTGACGAAAGGGACTGAGGAGACGGTCTGAGGAGACGGTCTGAAGAGAGGGTCTGAGGAGACGGTCTGAGTAGAGGGTCTGAGGAGAGGGTCTGAGGAGACGGTCTGAAGAGAGGGTCTGAGGAGACGGTCTGAGGAGAGGGTCTGAGGAGAGGGTCTGAGGAGACGGTGTGAGGAGAGAGTCTGAGAAGAGGGTCTGAGGAGAGGGTCTGAGGAGAGGGCGTGAGGAGAGGGACTGAGGAGACGGTCTGACGAAAGGGACTGAGGAGACGATCTGAGGAGACGGTCTGAGGAGAGGGTCTGAGGAGACGGTCCGAGGAGACGGTCTGAGGAGAGGGTCCGAGGAGACGGTCTGAGGAGAGGGTCTGGGGAGACGGTCTGAGGAGAGGGTCTGAGGAGACGGTCTGAGGAGAGGGTCTGAGGAGATGGTCTGAGGTGACAGTCTGAGGAGTGGGACTGAGGGTCTGAGGAGACGGTCTTACAGGAGGATCTGAGGGTCTTAGTGGAGGGTCTAAATGTCTGAGGAGAGGGTCTGAGAAGAGGGTCAGAGGATATGAGCAGAAGGTCTGGGGAGTTGGTCTAAGGGGATAGTGTTTGGTTTTGACCATGGTTTAAGGAGAGGGTCTTAATTTCTGAGGAGAGGGTCTGAGGAGAAGATCTGAGGGACCACTTTGGGAGGCTGAGGTGGGTGGGTCATTTGAGACCAGGAGTCTGAGACCAGCATGGTCAACATGGCGAATCCCTGTCTCTACTAAAAATGTAAAAATTTGCGTGGTGTGGTAACAAGCCTGTAATCCCACCTACTCAGGAGGCTAAGGCAGGAGAATCACTTGAAACTGGGAGGCAGAGGCTGCAGTGAGCTACGATTATGCCACTTCACTCCAGCCTGGGTGACAGAGGGAGACTGCATCTCAAAAAGTATATATATTATGAGACCAAGGTGGGTGGATCACCTGAGGTCAGGAGTTTGAAAGCAGCCTGGCAAACATGGTGAAATCCTGTCTCTACTAAAAATACAAAAAATTAGCTGAGCATGGTGGCACATGCCTGTACTTCCAGCTACCTGGGAGGCTGAGACGTGAATCACTCGAACCCAGGAGGAGGAGGTTGCAGTGAGCTGAGATCACACCATTGTACTCCAGCCTGGGCAACAGAGTGAGACTCCATCTCAAAAGGAAAAAAAGAAAAGAAAAATGCCTGTCACTTCTAGTAGATGCCCTCTGCTAACTTTGCTTCTCCCTTTGGGGGTTCCTGGTAGACCACAGCTAGACCAGTGGGTGCCACATTCACTGTATCAAGTGTAGAAAGGGCAGCTGAGATCATCTCAAAGACGCCAGAAAGAGTGGCACAGGAACTCTCAGGGCGCATCTCTCCCTTGCCCCGTCCCTGGATTTCCTTGCAGCTCTCCACCTTCTTAAGGAGACATAAAATCAGGGTCTTGGGTTCCAGTCCTATTCAGAAAGTTGGAAACTTTCAAAATGCACCTGAGATGTACCTGTGGTTAAGACCTCTGACCTCCACTTAAATCCTTCTGAAATCTCAAAAACAATGAAGAAGTTATTTCCTGGGTCCTAGACAGACGCTTTTATTGTGAGTCTCTCTTTCCACTTATCTGTGCAACACAGGCAAAATGTTACTGTCTCTGGAGTCAGCACTGTCTTCTGAGTTATTTCGAGTTCATCTAACAGCACTGAGTAATGGTTAAACAAATCATGAGTGCTACCTGAGTGACAGATACATGAAGTAAAGGCAAAGTCATATTATAATTTCAATATTATATGGAGAGTAATGGCAAAAATCACAATAAATATTGCACTAAGCTAATATTAATATTTTAAGGTTGATCTTCATGCAATTTAGCTGAAATATCTCATGACTTCATGTTATGATTCCTTTGCATTTTTCACAGAACTTTTTTTTGAGACATAGTCTCCCTCTGTCACCTAGGCTGGAGTACGGTGGTGCAATCTCCACTCAATGCAACCTCTGCTTGCTGGGTTCAAGTGATTCTCATGCCTCAGCCTCCCAAGTAGCTGGGATTACAGGTGAGCGCCACGACGCCAAGCTAATTTTTGTATTTTTAGTTTCGCCGTGTTGGACAGACTGGTCTCTAACTCCTGACCTCAGGTGATCCACTCGCCTCAGCCTCCCAAAGTGCTGGGATTACAGGTGTGAGCCACTGCCCCTGGCCCCTTACAGGACTTTTTACTTTTGTCCTTATGTAAGTCCTGAGTACAGTCACAGGAAAGAGTGTGTCTCTTTAATTTCTGATTCCCTAGAACCGATATTTTCCTTGGCACAGAGGAAGCATCAAACGTAAAAACATTTGTTAAATATTGGATATTGTTGGCCGGGCATGGTGGCTCAAGCCTGTAATCCTAGCACTTTAGGAGGCCAAGGTGGGTGGATCACCCGAGGTCAGGAGTTCAAGACCAGCCTGGCCATCATGGTGAAACCCCATCTTAAAAAAAAAAAATTAAAATTAAAAAAATATATATATACATATATACATATATATACACATATATATATACACATATATACATATATATATACACATATATACATATATATATATACACATATATATATATATGATATTGTTAAATATTAAACCTTCCTGGGTTCCCAAAAATTGGCTGTGATATCTTTGGATTTAGCTTGGCTTGTCCTTCCCTGTCTGTCTTTTTTCATCCCTTTCAGGAAGGTCTCCTAGAACTAGAGACAAGTTCAAATAGCTCTGTTTATGTCTGTGTCATATCACATGGGCCCTATAACTGTATCTAATATCATCCACAACATTCAATTATTCAAAAACCACGTGAGCAAAGTTCATACGTATAATAATGAGAAACAGAGACAGGAAAGGAAGAGGCAGATAAACGTTATCAGTTGGACTGAGGTGCATTTTAGGGTTTGACATCATTCCAGGTAAAGGTGTTCTTTTTGTTTTGTTTTGTTTTATTTTTTAACACAGAGGCTCACTCTGTTGCCAGGTTGAAGTGCAGTGTCGCAATCTCAGCTCACTGCAACTTCGCCTCCCACCCAGCTTCAAGCAATTCTCCTGCCTCAGCTCCCCAAGTAGCTGGGACTACAGGCACACACCAACACACCCAGCTAAATTTTTTTGTATTTTTAGTAGAGACAGGGTTTCACTATGTTGACCAGAATGGTCTCGATCTCTTGACATGATCCGCCCACCTCAGTCTCCCAAAATTCTGGGATTACAGGCTAAGTTACTGGGCCTGGCCAAAGATGTTCTTAAAATCACATCGTTGTTTCATCAACAGGTGCATTGTGCACCATCGACATGTGTGCTCAGCAATGGCCTGTGATTATGTGTGTTTCCCTAAACCTTGCTGATCAAAGCTCAAAGTTCACCTAGGGCAAGGATAGGAATGTATATATTTTTTAAATATATATATAATATATAAATTAAAAATGGGTAAAAATTAATTGTAATTAATTGAAAATATGTTATATATATTTAATTTTTTTGCCCAGACTGAAGTACAGTGGTGTGATCCTGGCTCACTACAACCTCCACCTCCCAAGTTCAAGCAATTCTCCTGCTTCAAACTCTTGAGTAGCTGGGACTACAGTCACTCGCTATCACAACTGGCTAATTTTTTGTGGTTTTAGTAGAAACAGAGTTTAACTATGGTGGCCGGGCTGGTCTCAAACTCCTGACCTCAAGTGATCTGCCCACCTCATCCTCCCAAAGTGCTGGGATTACAGGCATGAGCCACCCACCTGGCTGGAGTTATATATTAAATAAATTTAAATAAAGCCCACATATTGAGTGAGCACTTTCTTTGATAAAGAAAAGAAGTCACAAAAGATAAGAATGATTATAACTCTACCACATAAATGGGATATTAAAATGCTGTCTGATTATTAGCCATCAACTTCTGCGTATCCAGATCAAGTAGTCCTAGTGCTTATAGAGTATATATAAATACTTAAATTGAGGGAATCTATAGCACTGTATTAGATTAAAATAAAGTATATTTGACTGCTCTTTAATTGCCCTAAATTAGGATGATTATTTTTTCTTAAAAGGAGAAGGATTTTTTTCATTCTACATTTCATCCTAAAACATTGGGTCATATTTTACTCTATAGCCTATATATTACCCTATATATTATAATTTTATATTTTATATATATATTAGAGATCATGTGATATGGTTTGCCTCTTTGTCCCTACCCAAATCTCATCTCGATTGTAATCCCCATGTGTTAGTGAGTAGGGGCCTGGTGGGAGGTGACTAGGTCATGGAGGCAGACTTCCCCCTTGCTATTCTCGTGATAGCGAGTGAGTTATCACGAGATCTAATGGTTTAAAAGCATGGCGCTTCCCCTTTTCTCTTTCTCTCCTGCCACCATGTGCGATGTGTTTCCCCCTCACTTTTTGCCATGACTGTAAGTTTCTTGAGGCCTCCCCAGCCATGCAGAACTGTGAGACAATGAAACTTCTTTTCTTCACAAATTACCCAGTCTCAGGTAGTTCTTCATAGTGGTGTGAAAATGAACAAATACATTATGAATAATCTCTAGTTTCTTGGTCTTCTAACGTTCTTCAGTTGAATATCTGTAAAGTATGGACAACAAGAGGTGAATAACATAAAACTCAATGAGTTCCAAGAAAATTGGGTTAGTCTCAACTGAGACATATTGCTGAGGGTGTGTGGTTCTCAAATGTGATCATTTTACTTGCTTGTGGAAGTGGTTTGGATACAAATTGTTTGTATCCAAAATGTAGGCACAGTGCTGGGTGCTGGTTTGTTTCCTTTTTCCCAAACCCTCTTTTTTTTCTCAAAAGGTATCCAAGCTACACAAAGCCACAGAATCTAACAGTTGTCTCAGAATTCCTCTTTATGGGACTCATGGATGATCCAGAACTGCAGCCCATCCTCACTGGGCTGTTCCTGTCCATGTACCAGGTCACGGTGCTGGGGTTGATTCCATGTCTTTGCTGTTGTGAATAGTACTGCAATGAACATACCCGTGCCTGTGTCTTTATGATAGAACAATTTATATTCCTTTGGCTGTAAATTCTAAGTGGTAAAAGATAACTGTTTAACAACAAATTATATGGCATTGACAGATAGTTTATTTGAAGTAGATATTTGAAGAAATCATGTTGCCTGGTGCTACAAAAACTCTTTTGTAACTTACTCATTTGAGGTTGAACAACTTTATCATCTGAACCATCACTGATGTTTTTAAATGTCCTCATTTCTTGACATGTCCAAGTACATCCAAATATCTGGCTATGAGAGCCACTTGTCAGCATTTGTAAGTTTTCCAGGACATTTCAGACAAAACCAAGCTTGAGAACCAATTATATGAATCCTCACACATAGTCTACCTAAATAGATTTCATCAATGCAATTTGTACCAAAATGACACGTGAACTGTGGGAAGGGATGTAAATTTGAAGTAGAGCAGGTCCCTACTAAACATTCTCAATAGGTTCTTGTAAACTGTAACTTTAAGTAAAATGATGTATAATAAATGAAACCAAGATTTTTGCTCATCAACATTAAAATAAAACAACATCATTCAAGGACCTCCCATATATCCTTCCCTTAATGTCACAGTTTCCAAGAAGCCATTAATCATGTTACATGTCAAGTGATGACTTCCTGTACATAAAAAGAGAGTTGGGGCCAGATGCAGTGGCTCACACCTATAATCCCAGCATTTTGGGAGACCAAGGAGGGCAAATCACGAGGAAAGGAGTTTGAGACAAGCCTGGCCAAAATGGAGAAACCCCATCTGTACTGAAAAACACAAAAAATAAGCTGCGCATGGTGGCAGATGCATGTAATCCCAGCTACTCAGGAGGCCGAGGCAGAAGACTATCTTGAACCCTCAAGGCAGAGGTTGCAGTAAGCCAAGATCGTGTCACTGCACTCCAGCCCAGGCAAGAGTGTGAGACTCTGTCTCAAAAAAAAAAAAAAAGAAAAAGAAAAAGAGAGTTGAGATTCACCTGAATACCACAGTCATCACTCAGAATCTAAAAGGAAGCTGTCTAGGTATATTGGATTCAGTCACGATGTTTATGATGGACAAAGGATACTGGAATACCTACAAATTCTAATTCAAGACATAACAAAGGAAGCAGTATTCATGTATGAAACATGGACAAGAATAAAAACCTTGAAGCAACAAAAATAATGTGGCCAAGGAAGCAGGATTTGCAATCTGTGATATTTGATTTTGCTGCCTTTTCTAACCCACATAACAAAAAGGATGGATCAGACAAAGATATTTGACTATTCTGCTATGCAACCTCCGCAGGGCACTTTTGATGTCTGAGTTTCTCAGGCTGTAGATAAAGGGGTTCAGCATGGGAGTGACCACTGTGTACATCACTGAGGTCACCACACTCTTCCTGGGGGATGACACTGGTGACCCAAGGTACACTCCAAGGACTGTTCCATAAAATAAGCAAACAACTGCCAGGTGAGAGCTACAGGTAGAGAAGGCTTTATACTTCCCACTTGATGATGGAACTCTCAGAATGGAGGAAACAATTTTATAGTAAGAGAAAAAGATCCCTGAGATGGGAAGAAAACCAAATACAGCAGCAAAGAAATTCATGACTATGTTGTTATTGACAAAGGTGTCAGAACAAGCAAGGGTGAGGAGTTGAGAAGGGTCACAGAAGAAATTAGAAATCTTTATATCTTTGAAGCAAGAAAATTGTAAGGCAATCAAATTGTGCACCTGGGATATTAAAAGGCTAAGAAAAACAGACACCAACACTAAGAAGCCACAGAGTCGTGGGTTCATGATGACTAGGTAGTGCAGGGGGTGACAGATGGCCACAAACCGGTCATAGGCCATCACAGCCAGGAGCATGTCTTCCATACACGCAAAAAAGGTTGAAAAAGACATCTGTGTCAGGCAGCTTGCATAGGTGATGACTCTGCTGTGAGTTTGAATGTTCACAATTGTCCTGGGGACAGTGGTGGAGGTCAAACCAATGTCAGCCAAGGACAGGTTGGAGAGGAAGAAGTACATGGGGGTGCGGAGGTGGGAGTCAGAGCCGACGGCCAGGATGATAAGCAGGTTCCCCAGCACGATGACCAGATACATGGACAGGAACAGCCCAGCGAGGACAGGCTGCAGTTCTGGATCGTCAGGGAGACCCATAAGCAGGAATTCCGAGACACCTGTTAGATTTTGTAGTTCTGAGTAGCTAGGACACCTTTTAAAAAGAAAAGAGGATTAGAAAATAGGAAACAAGTAAACCAGCACCCAACACTGTGTCTATTCTTTGAATAAAAGC
The DNA here is from genome assembly GCA_031835075.1 of Saguinus oedipus. Classification (NCBI taxonomy): domain Eukaryota; kingdom Metazoa; phylum Chordata; class Mammalia; order Primates; family Cebidae; genus Saguinus; species Saguinus oedipus. Next base: position 8,717,455 of record CM063187.1, read on the forward strand.
AATTCACAAGTTTTCACATGTGAGGACCATACCCACTCAGCAGTCTTTCTCAGCTGTGACAAACTCAGTTTTCTAAGAACTCTTTCATGATTGATTTTTGTGTTAGTCACCTGTTTCTCTGCACATCTACTTCAGAGACACTTGACTAAACAATGTGAGAAGAGCAAAAATAGTAGAGATAACAAATATATTATCACAGCCTACTTTTTTCAGAAAAAAAGTAAAAAGTAGGGCCGGCCGTGGTGGCTCACACCTGTAATCCCATCACTTTGGGAGGCCAAGGCGGGCAGATCACCTCAGGTCAGGAGTTCAAGACCAGCCTGGCCAACATGGTGAAACCCTGTCTGTACTAAAAAATACAAAAAATTAGTTGGGTGTGGTGGCAGGCATCTGTAATCCCAGCTACTTGGGAGGCTGAGGCAGGGAGAATTGCTAGAATCCAGGAGGCAGAGGTTGCAGTGAGCCGAGATCGCACCACTACACTCCAGCCTGGGTGACAGAGTGAAACTTGGTCTCGAGAAAAAAATTTTTTTAAAAAGTCGGGGGGCCTAAAGAATTAGAAATGAAAGAAATTCAGTCATTCCTTTCAAAACTCAGTGCATACTTCTATTAGGACAAAAATAATACGTCCTGTTAGAGGTGTAGGAAAGCCATATCTTCAGGTAACAGGACATTTAAGTTGAATGGTATGAAAATGACTAGCTTTAAAATATTAATAACAGTATATAAAACTTACTGTGCCTCTGCTTTATGCAGAGGCACATATAGGTCACCCAGGGAGCATCTGTGATCTGTTTAATCTCGCTTGGACACAGGGCAAGTTGTTAGACTGCCTGGTGTGAATGTGGCTTCACCCCTTCCTACCACTTGAGCTGGTACAAGTTATATAAACATGCTTTGGATCAGTCAAGATGTCATTTTTTGGGAGGCGGAGGTTGCAGTGAGCCAAGATTGCGCCATTGCACTCTTCCAGCCTGGGCAACAAGAGCAAAACTCCGACTCAAAAAAAAAAAACGGTTTGTTTCTCTTTGGCATTCTTTCAATCTGCATATATTTACCAAAAATAGCAAAGTAGAATGCATTTTATAAGGTTAAAATATTTTACTGTGAAGAAACTTAGCAATTATGATTCTACATCAAGACACTATTATTAAGTAAATAACAGAAAGGACAAGGGAAAAGCAAGGAACAAAGCAATGGAAAATAATTTATCTACATTTCTTCTCTTCAATCTGTTATAGTCTATAAATAAAGACAAAATACTCAATGAATAAATGATTATTTTAATTAAAAATGTTTTGTATCTTTCTTCTGTAAAATAATAATGTGTGCATTTATAACCTGTGGACAATGATGCAGATGAAATGAAATATGCTGCCTCGAAGACAGAGCTCAAAGCCTGGCATTTAGGAATCCCTCAGTAAGGATCATAAGGTCACAGGGACTACCATCTTCCTCCTCAGCCTCATCACCACATTCACAACCCTCTGGGAGTGCTTACGGAACAGCTAAAAGGAACCTGCTTTAGGCTGTCACCGGTGAGATCTCCATGGAACATTGAATCAGGGAGGAAAGTAAAATTTGGAATGAGATTTCTGAGTCCCCATCAAAACCAAGAACATAAACTCCACAGTCCTTAGAGCTAACATTTCACACATCGATGTACTCCCATCTGCCACCTCACTGTCCTGTTTGTGCTGAGGATGAGGAAACAAGGCTCCCAACCGTCCCTTAGCACTCACTGAGCTGTGCTTCCAGTCTGCTGGGCCATGACCATGGAAAGCAAGTTCGATATCCTCCCTGTGTGGGGCACGATGGGGGCTCAGGCTCCGTCCTTAGGACTGGCAGGAAGACAGGGTCAGACATGAGCCTCTTGATGCAGACAACAGGTGTGGAGCCCACTGGACTGGAAGCTCACACTGCAGGGCTGGAAGCACAGGCTGAGTATTTACTATTGTATGGCCTTGGGGACTCAAGGCACAGAGCTCCTCATTAGCCAAATTTGTCCATGTTCCCCAGTCTCTAAGGACTTCTTCATATTAATGTAAGATGAGAAAATGAGTGTCCTTGGAAGATTTTAGAACTTTTCTCTTGTTAGGAGAAAGCTAATCTGTATGACTCACTTCTTTTATTTAGAGATCTGCTTTTAATTTTCATTTTTTATTGTGGTAAATATACTGCATATAAATATAAAAATTAGAAATATAAATGATTTTATATAAAGTGCCAAATATGAGCATTTTACAAGTTTAACCATTTTTTTAGCATACATTTCAATGGCATTAAGTACATTCACATTGGTGTATAATCATCACCACCATCCATCTCCAGAACTTTTCTATCTTGCAAACCAGAAATTCAGTCCCCTTTGAACTTTATTCATCCCTCCATCTCACCAACCCCTGGCAAGTTATATCACTTAGCATAATGTCTTTAGGGTTCATCCATGTTGTAGCATGTGTCAGAATTCTCTTCCTTTTCAAGGCTGAGTAATGTTCCATTGCACAAATGGTCCACATTGTGTTTATCCATTCGTGTAATTGACACTTGGATTGCTTCCCCTTTTTTGGCTATTGTGAATAATGCTGATATGAATGTAGGTGTACAAATATCTGTTCTAGTTCATGTTGTTAGGATATTTTTTGAGACGGAGTCTTGTTCTAGGATTGCCCTGGCTGGACTGCAGTGGTGAGATCTCAGCTCACTGCAACCTCCGACTCCCTGGTTCGAGCGATTCTCCTGCCTCCCAAGTAGCTGGGATTACAGCATGCGCCACCATACACAGCTAATTTTTGGTTTTTGGTTTTTTTTGTTTTTTTTAGTAGAGACGAGGTTTCACCATGTTGGCCAGGATGGTCTCCATCTTCTGACCTTGTGATCCACCCGCCTCTGCCTCCCAAAGTGCTGGGATTACAGGCATGAGCCACTGCACCTGGCCTTTAGGCTGAATTTAACAGTTACAAAGAGGCCGGGCGCGGTGGCTCAAGCCTGTAATCCCAGCACTTTGGGAAGCCGAGGCGGGTGGATCACGAGGTCAAGAGATCGAGACCATCCTGGTCAACATGGTGAAACCCCATCTCTACTAAAAATACAAAAAATTAGCTGGGCATGGTGGCATGTGCCTGTAATCCCAGCTACTCAGGAGGCTGAGGCAGCAGAATTGCCTGAACCCAGGAGGCGGAGGTTGCAGTGAGCCGAGATCATGCCATTGCACTCCAGCCTGGGTAACAAGAGCGAAACTCCATCTCAAAAAAAAAAAAAAAAAAAAAAAAAAAACAGTTACAAAGGTATATTGCATGACTGCATGAAGTTCTTTATGCCAAAAAAAAAAAAATCTATTTCTACAGTTACAATTTAATTTTCAAAAGTGCTATTTAAAATAGCCATCACATTTTTATTGATATGTAATCATTGCATATATTTATAGAGTACATGTGGTATTTTGATATAAACATACAATGTGTCATTTCAGATATTTAGAACACCCATCACTTCAAACATTTATCATTTATTTTGCTTGGAAACATTTAAAATCTCTTCTAGCTATTTTGAAATATACAATAAATGGGCCAGGCACGATGGCTCACACCTGTAATCCCAGCTACTCAGGAGGCTGAGGCAGGAGAATTGTTTGAATCTGGGAAGCACAGGTTGCAGTGAGCCGAGATCTGGCCATTGCACTCCAGCCTGGATAACAAAAGTGAAACTCCATCTTAAAAAAAAAGGAAAGAAAGAAAGAAAAGAAAATTAGAAACCACAATTCAAACAAAATGATGAACAATGAAACCAGTTTATTCATTTATCATCAACATTAGAACTAAACAGCATTGAACAAAAGGACGTTATTTCAGGACCTGCTGCACTTTGTTTTTTTGAAGTTGGCGTTTCCAAAAACCTCTTGACAATGTTAAGTGAGGATTTCAAGTATATTAAAAAATTGGCTGGGCGTGGTGGCTCACACCTGTAATCCCAGCACTTTCGGAACCCGAAACGGAAAAATCACCTGAGGTCAAAAGATGGAGAGCAGCCCAGGTGCGGTGGCTCACGCCTGTAATCCCAGCACTTTGGGAGGCCCAGGCGGGTGGGTCATGAGGTCAAGAGACCAAGACCATCCTGGTCAACAAGTTGAAACCCTGTCCCTACTAAAAATACAAAAATTAACTGGGCGTGGTGGCGAACGCCTGTAGTCCAGCTACTCGGGAGGCTGAGGCAGAACTGCTTGAACCCAGGAGGCAGAGGTTGCAGTGAGCCAAGATCGTACCATTGCACTCCAGCCCAGGTAACAAGAGCGAAACTCTGTCTCAAAAAAAAAGATGGAGACCGTCCTGACCAACATGATGAAACCCCATGTCTACTAAGAATAGAAAAATTAGCTGGGTGTGGTGGGATGCACCTGTAATCTCAGCTACTCAGGAGGCTGAAGCAGGAGAATCACTTGAACCCAGGAGGCAGAGGTTGCAGTGAGCCGATATCACACCTCTGCACTCCAGCTTGGTGATAGAGTGAGACCCCGTCCCAAATAAAAAAGAAAAAAAAAGCAGTTTGTGATTTCACCTGGACATCAAGATCACTGCACAGATACTAAAGGAGGCTGTCTAGGTATATTGGAATCATTCTTGATGCTTCTGATGAACAAAGGATACCAGAATACTCACCCATTGCAACTAAAGACAAAACAAAGCAAGCAGTATCTGCAGACAAAACCCATAGAGAAATGAAAGCTGTCAAGCAACAAAAATAATACGACAAGGGTGCAGAATTTGCAGCTCTAGGTATTAAATTTTGCTGCCATTTCTAACCCATAGAACAAAAACGACGGAACATGTTGAAAATAGACACTCAGTGCCACAAAGAAAACTTAGCACTAAGACAGAGGATCTTTCAGCAACACAATTTTTACTTCCTGTACTGCAGGAAGGGAACTCTTGTTAGCCATTGTCCACAAGAGTACAATGAACAAAGGAAAACACACAAATGTATCCCTTATGCATTTGGGGTCATCCTTCCTGTTGTGTCTGATCTCCATTGGCTGCAGTAAGACCTCACAATCTAAACTAAAACCCAATTGGCTAACAACTTAAAACTTTTCTAAACAGGTAAAAGCAATAGAGAGCTGGGACATGCCTGTGAGCATGTCCTGCACAGCTTTCTTAGTTAAAGTACAAGGACATAGAATGTATTACATGCCTGTAAGCATGGCATGTCTAACAGGTGCATAGGATAGGGCTTAACAAAGAGTTATTAGCATACTTATAGTTTTTTCTTTAAGAAGAAAGGAATTTTAAAAAGGAATTTTTCTACTTCCCACAGAACAAATGATGAGATTTGACTATTCTGCTGTGCGGCCTGCACAAGTCACTTTGAATGTCCCTGTTCCTCAGGCAGTAGATGAAGGGGTTCAGCATGGGGGTGACCACCATGTACATCCCTGAGGCCACCATACTCTCCCTGGGGGATGGTGACACAACTGAACTGAGGTACCCTACAAGGCCTGTTCCATAAAATAAGCAAACAAGTGCCAGGTGAGAGCCACAGGTGGAGAAGGCTTTATACTTCTGTACCAATGATGGAACTCTCAGAATGGAGGAAACAATTTTATAGTAAGAGAAAAGGATCCCTGAAATAGGGAGGCAGCCAAATACAGCACCCATGAAACAGATGACCATTTTGTTGATGAAGGTGTCAGAACAGCTAAGGTGGAGGAGTTGGGAAGGATCACAGAAGAAATTAGAAACATCCACATCCTTGAAACAAGTGAGTTGTAATGCAATCAAATTGTGCAGCTGGGAGTCCAAAAGACTAATGAAAAAAAGACAACAAGACTAAGAAGCCACAGAGTCGTGGATTCATGATGACTGGGTAGTGCAGGGGGTGACAGATGGCCACAAACCAGTCATAGGCCATCACACTCAGGAGCATGTCATCCATACACGCAAAAAGGACAAAGAAAGACATCTGAGTCAGGCAGCCCACATAGGAGATGACTCTGCTATGAGCCTGGATGTCCACAATCATCTTGGGGACCGTGGTGGAGGTAAAACCAATGTCAGCCAGGCACAGGTTGGAGAGGAAGAAAGTACATGGGGGTGTGGAGGTGGGAGTCAGAGCTGACAGCCAGGATGATGAGCAGGTTCCCCAGCACTGTGACCAGGTACATGAACAGGAACAGCCCAGTGAGAACTGGCTGCAGTTCTGGATCCTCTGAGAGTCCCAGGAGGAGGAATTCTGAGACATCTGTGAGATTCTGTGGCTCTGTGTAGCTCCGACACCTTTTGAGGAAAAAAAAAAAAGAGAGAGAGAATTGGAAAATATAACACAAGGAAACCAGTATCTAGCACTTTGTCTATATTTTGGATACAAGCAATTCAGAACTTAAGCTTTTACATGGGATTATACACCCTCAGCACTAGTTCTCAGTTCTGACAAACTCAATTTCCTGAGAACAATTTCATAATGGATTTTGTGCTATTCACCTCTTTCTGTAAACACCTACTGTAGAGACAGTTAGGAGAGCAAAAACATTAGAGATTTTAGAAATCCATAATCACAGTAAAATATAGCCTAATCAGGAAAAAATAGAGAATAAAAATATTCTTGCCCCTTTAAGAAAAAGATGAAATCCAATGAAAGGAAACTAAATAGTCAGCTATATCTTGTTTATCCTAATACAATTCTACAAATTCCATTGATGCAAGATATTTATAAACAGTAAGATGTAGAACCGTGTTGTCTCAAAACTAAATGAAAGTTCAGGAAGTTGGGTGGGGTAGAGAGTAGGGGGCGGTAGTCATGGGTGGTAGGAGAAGGGGGAGGCGGTGAGTCACTTATAAATGATGCCAAAGCAGGACCCGAAGCCTAAATTCCAGGAGGGTGAGTGAGTGCTGTGCTTTCATGGGCCTCTTCTGTATGAAGCAGTGTGTAAGGTTGCCATAAAGGACAAAGAAGTGAAATACTTCATACATTACAGTGGTTGGAATAAAAATTGGGATGAGTGGTTCCAGAGAGCCGAGTACTCAAATACGTGGACACCAATTTGCAGAAACAACGAGAACTTCAAAAAGCCAATCAGGAGCAGTATGCAGAGGGGAAGATGAGAGGGGCTGCCCCGGGAAAGAAGACATCTGGTCTGCAACAGAAAAATGTTGAAGTGAAAACAAAAAAGAACAAACAGAAAACACCTGGAACTGGAGACGGTGGCAGCACCAGTGAGAACCCCCAACCTCCTCGGAAGAAAAGGGACCGGGTAGATCCTACTATGGAAAATGAGGAAACATTCATGAACGGAGTTGAAGTTAACGTAAAGATTCCTGAAGAACTAAAACTGTGGCTTGTTGGTGACCGGGACTTAATTACCAGGCAAAAGCAACTCTTTTATCTTCCTGCAAGAAGAATGTGGATTCCATTCTTGAGGATTATGCAAATTAATTACGAGAAATCTCGTGGAAACACAGATAATAAGGAGTATGCGGTTAATGAAGTTGTGCAGGGATAAAAGAATATTTCAATGTAATGTTGGGTACCTACAAATTTGAGAGACCGCAGTACGCTGAAATTCTTGCAGACCACCCTGATGCACCCGTGTCCCAGGTGTATGGAGCGCCACATCTACTGAGACTATTTGTACGAATTGGAGCAATGTTGGCCTATACACCTCTGGATGAGAAGAGCCTTGCTTTATTACTGAATTATCTTCACGATTTCCTAAAGCACCTGGCAAAGAATTCTGCAACTTTGTTTAGTGCCAGTGATTATGAAGCGGTTCCTCCTGGATCCCCTCGGGAAGCTGCGTGAGAGGCGCTCTCACTCACTTATGTTTGCATCTCTGTAAACACATTTTTGTTCTTAGTCTATCTCTTGTACAAACAATGTGCTTTGAAGATGTTAGTGTATAACAATTGATGTTTGTTTTCTCTTTGATTTTAAACGGAGAAATTAAAAGGGGTAATAGCTCCTTTTTACTTTTGTTTCTTTTTTATTTATTTATTTTAAAGTTGTTGCCAGTGTATTCAATGATGGACAACAGAGAGATATGCTATAGAGAGTTTTATTGCCTAGTTGACAAAGCTGCTTTTGAATGCTGGTGGTTCTATTCATTTGACACTACGCACTTTTATAATACGTGTTAATGCTATATGACAAAATGCTCTGATTCCTAGTGCCAAAGGTTCAATTCAGTGTATATAACTGAACACACTCATCCATTTGTGCTTCTTTTTTTTTTTAATGGTGCTTAAAGTAAAGAGCCCATCTGTTGCAAGTCATCCATGTTGTTACTTAGGCATTTTTTCTTTGCTCAAATTGTTGAAGAATGGTGGCTTTTTTCTTGGTTTTTGTATTTGTGTCTAATGCACATTTTAATGTAATAGATGCAATACATTGTGTAGCTAGTTTTCTGGAAAATTCAATCTTTTAGGAATTGTTTTTCAGATCTTCAATAAATTTTTTCTTTAAATTTCAAAAAAAAAAAAGGAAGTTCATAGATCAGAAAACATCTTTACATGCCAGTTATATTCTAGGGTTTCCATCATTCCTATGTTTTCTGACTTTCATTCTTCATGGAAGTAAGTGCTCACTCAAATATGTGGGCTTTATTATCAAATTAACTTAATATATAACTCCTGTCCTTGCCTTAGATGGACTTGGAGGAGTTTTGATACGAAAGGTAGCCCAGCATGGTGGCTCACACCTGGAATCCCAGCACTTTGGGAGGCCAAGGCAGGAGGATTGCTTGAGGATAGAAGTTTGAGACCAGCCTGGGAAACATAGCTCCTTTCCTCCTCTGTACAATAAAAATGTGTGTAGCTGTAACTCAGGAAAAACTATGAAGATGAAGTGAGACAAGCTACATAAAACACAGAGCTGAGATCAATGCATTTAGGAAGCCCTCAGTAAGGATTCATGATGTCATAGTGACTGTCATCTTCCTCCTCATCCTCATCATCACCTTTATAAACTTTTTCTTGTGCTTAAGGAATACTTCAGAGGTACCCACTTTTTGCTATCCTGGGTGAGATGCCCACGGGAAGTACAATCAGCATGGGAGGAAAGTAAACTTTCATCAGTCTAAAGTGAACCCAGGGAATAGGAAAAGGTATTTGCAAATCATGTATATGCTAAGAGGCTAACAACGAAACTACATCAAGAACTCCTACAACTAACAACAAAACAAATACCCCATTAAAAGTGGGCAGAGGACTTGAATAGACAGTTCTCTAAAGAACATATACAAACAGCCAATGAGCAGACAAAATGATATTCAACACCACTCCTCATCAGGAATGTGCAAATAAAAAACACAATGAGATACCACCCAGTAGGATGGCTACTAAGAACAAATGAACAGGCAGGACGCAGTGGCTCATGCCTGTAATCCCAGCACTTTGGGAGGCTGGGGCAGGTGAAGATCAAGATCATCCTGGCTAGTATGATGAAACCCTGTCTCTACTAAAAATACAAAAAAATTAGCCAGGTATGGTGGTGCCAGGAGGCTGAGGCAGGAGAATCACTTGAACCCAGGAGGCAGATGTTGCAATGAACTTAGATCGCGCTACTGCACTCCAGCCTGGGCAACAGAGCAAAACTTAGTCTCAAAAAAAAAAAAAAATGAACAAAACAGCCTATCAAATTTTGGTGAAACCATAGAGAAGTAGGAATGTATGTACAGGACTATGGAAATATAAAATGATGCAGCAACATGAAATGAAGGACCACACACACAACCCAGAACATAACCTCCACAGTCCTCTGAGCTGACACTTTGCACACTGGTCTCCTCCATCTGGCCACCCCCACTGTCCTGTTTGTGCTCAGGATGAGGAAACAAGGCTCCCCACCATCCCTCAGCACTCACTGAGCTGCGCTTCCCCTCTGCTGGGCCATGACCACGGAGAGCAGGTCCACTGTCCTCCCTGCGTGGGGCACAATGGAGGCTCAGGCTCCATCCTCAGGACTGGCAGGAAGACAGGGTCAGACATGAGCCTCCTGATGCAGATGACAGGTGTGGAGCCCACTGGACTGGAAGCTCACACTGCAGGGCTGGAAGCACAGGCTGAGTATTTACTATCGTATGGCCCTGGGGGCTCAAGGCACAGAGCTCTTCATTAGCCAAATTGGTCCATGTTCCCCAGTCTCTAAGGATTTCCTCTTTAATGCAAGATAAAGAAGAAAAAGTGAATGTCCACAGGAACTTTTAGAGGCTCTTCCTCTAATCAGAAGAAAGTTTCTGTTCATTGTTCACTTCTTTCATTTCTTCTTTTTTTTTTCAAGAATCCATCTTTTTGGGCCGGGCGCGGTGGCTCACCCCTGTAATCCCAGCACTTTGGGAGGCTGACGCAGGTAGATCATGAGGTCAAGAGATCGAGACCATCCTGGTCAACATGGTGAAACCCCATCTCTACTAAAAATACAAAAAATTAGCTGGGCATGGTGGCGCGTGCCTGTGGTCCTAGCTACTCAGGAGGCTGAGGCAGGAGAATTGCCTGAACCCAGGAGGCGGAGGTTGCAGTGAGCCAAGATCGCACCATTGCACTCCAGCCTGGGTAACAAGAGCGAAACTCCGTCTCAAAAAAAAAAAAAAAGAATCCATCTTTTTTAATTTTTGTAATTTTATCATGGCAAAGTATACCACACTTAAAAATTATAAATATAAATAGTTTTATACAAAATGATAAGTAACATTTTACCATTGAACTACTTCAAAATGGTAACCAATACCATTTTAACCACTTTTCAGTGTACATTTTGCTGCATTAAGTACATTCACAGTGTTGCGCAACCACCACCATCAGGCACCTGCTCAACTTTTTTGTCTTTCAGAACGGAAACTCAGGACCTATTATGAAACTCCCCATTCCTCCATCTCACCAGTCCCTGGCAACCACCAGTCTACTGTAACTATGAATTGAACTTCTCGAGATACTTGATATAGTGGAATTATACTGTGTTTTCCTCTTATGATTGACTGATTTCTCTTAGCATAGCATCTCTAGATTCACTTCTATGGTAACATGTCAGAATTGCCTTTCTTTTTAAGGATGAATAATATTCCGTTGTATGGATGAACCACCTTGTGTCTATCCACTTATCTAACAATGGACACTGGGGTTGCTTCCATATTTTTGCCTATTATTTGTAACACTGCTATAAATATGGAGTGGAGCTATCGACTTGAGTCCCCTCTTTGATTCTTTTGAGTACGTACCCACAAGTGGAACTGCAGGATCATCTGGTAATGCCATTTTCAATTTTATGAGGAAGCACCATACTGTTTTTCTTATTTCTGCCCCATTGTACATTGCCCACTATGTACAAACCCTCCTATTTCTCTACATGTTCACCAACACTTGTTATTTTCTGTTTGTTTGTTTGCTTGTTTGTTGAGATGGAGTCTCACTCTGTTACTCAGGCTGGAGTGCAGTGGTGAGATCTCAGCTCACTGCAACCTCAACCTCCTGGGATCAAGCAATTGTCCTGCCTCAGCCTCTGGAGTAGTTGGGACTATAGGCAGCTGCCATCATGCCTGCTAATTTTTGTATTTTTAGTAGAGATGGGGTTTTGCCATGTTGGCCAGGCTGGTCTTGAACTCCTGACCTCAGGTGATCCACTTGCCTCAGCCCCCCAAAGTGCTAGGATTACAAGTGTGAGCTACTGTGCCCAGCCTGTTTCTTGGTTTATAACAGTCATCCTAACGGGTGGTAGTCATGCGGTTTTGATTTGCACTTTGCTGAGGATTAGTGATGTGAATCATTTTGTTGCTTGTTTGTTTGCTTTGTGTTTGGTTGTGTTTTTCTTTGTTTTCTTTGGTTTTGTTTGTTCGTTTGTTTTTGAGGCAGAGTCTCACTCTGTCACTCAGGAGTACAGTGTTGTGATCTCAACTCACAGTAACCTTTACCTCCCAGGTTCATGCAATTCTTGTGCCTCCACCTTCCTAGTAACTGAGATTACAGGCATGCACCACACGCCTGCCTAATTTTTTGTAATTTTGGTAGAGATGAGGTTTCACCACATTGGCCAGGTGGTCTTGAGCTCTTGGCTTCAAGCAATCCACCTGCCTAGGCCTTCCAAAGTGGTAGCATTACAGGCATGAGCCACCACACCCAGCCGTTTTGTGTGTTTATTGTCTATTTTGCTTCTTTAGAGAAATGTCTATTCTAGTCCTCTCGATGTATGAGTTAATTACCATTTACATCAAGCAATGGATTATTTAATACTTTATTATGCAAAAATAAATAATAGTGTTTTTAATTTTAAAACATCAAGCAACAGGGCCACAGAGAGGCAGTTTTTTAAAAAACTACAGTTGTTTCAACCTTCATTCAGAACACAGAGATCCCCATATTCTCGTCATCAGAAGCTAGTTACTGAAATCAGCCCACACTCAAGGAGAGGTGATAACAGTTGGGCATGAAAACTAGGAGGCAGGGACCCTTGGGAGGGTCTTAGGAGCCACCCACAGACTTCATCCTTTATCAGGGTTTTCTACTCTAAGCACAGCAAGACTCTGCAGATGTCCCTCTCCTTCCCAGCATAATCCCAATTCATCACACCACTATGATCGTAACCAAAAAATTCCAAAAATATCTAAATGGAAAAACTGGCACTTGGGCAGAACTTCCTCCTACACTGAGTACCCACCTGGCCATGCAGTGCACAGATGGCTCCCTGGATTCTCTTACACCTTTAGAGTCCTGCCATTGACATCAGACCAACCCGAAGCCACTCTATGCCTGCAAACAACAAATCTCCCCTGCAGCTTCTGCTTTCCACTCTATTATCAAGGGATCGTCTTGCTGGTCCAAAATGTGTCATCATTGTTCTTCTTTGTGTTGACAGCTTGGGGACTGCCCTTCCCATTAAAGCATTTCGCTGACATTGTCCAAGATATTATGCATATTTCAAGTTCCAAGATTTCAGTAATGCATGGCATAATGATGTTTCGATGACCAGACTACATATACAATGGTGGTTCCATAAGATTATAAGGGAGCTGAAAAATCCCTGTTGCCTAGCGATGTCATAGCCATTGTGACATCATAATGATAGCAGTGGCTGCTGCCATCAGGCCAGCTGCAGCAGAGAGGGGCAGCTAGGGCTGCACACTCCATGGAGCCAGAGGGAGCCCCGCCCTTTCTGAGCTGGGGAAGGAGCTCCCCAAGTGCAGCCACCCAATCCTTGGATTGGGCCTCCACCTAGGCCTCCGGCTCCACAGAGCCGGCAGGTGCCAGCGCTCTCCTGGGTGGGGCAACAGATGCCCAAACTGGCTGTGGTTCCAAGCCTCCCTGTGCTCTTGGAGGCAGGATCTGCTCTCCCAGGCACAGCTGTAGCTGACTGACCCTTGGCTGCAGACCTGGGACTTTCACTCCATGGAGAAGGCAATAGCCAGGGACAAGCGGGAGCCCCACCACTCCCAAGCTGGCATGGCAGGAACTCCCAGGATGTAGCTGCCACTGCCTTTCCAGGCAGAGGACCCAGGCATCTCTGCAGCCTGCACCCTTGGAGGTCTGGGAAGGACCCCCCAATCCCTGCAGATTTGGGGGTATCTGCTCCCTCTGTCTGTCCTCTCTCCCTTCCCAGTGTCCCTCCAATCTCAGAGAGGTGTTGGGACCAGCCCTGGGGCCATGAACAGCAGTGGGAGGCAGAATCCTGGGTAGAGGGGGCAGGTCCCAAGTAAGGCCCCACCTTCAGGTCATGGAGGGTCTGAAGGCTAGAGACCAGGATGCCAGTCCCATTGACTGGAGTGGGAACTTGTGGTGCCTTCTCTGGCCCACCCATGGCTGCCCATGGACCAATCAGCATGCACTTTCTCCCCTCTGAGATCCATAAAAGCCCCCGGCTCAGTCAGAGCCGGACAGAGGATGGAAAAATAACAAAACGCCCTGGTAGCAGGGAGGAGCTGCCCACTCCAGGGCCTCCTCTCAGCTGAGAGCTGAACCCTCCACCAGATGACCTGCCTACAGAGAGGAGCTATCCACTGTGGGTCTCCTTTAAGTGGTTGTAACACTCCATAAAGCTCCTCTTCATCTGGTTCACCCTCCACTTCCTGCGTACCTCATTCTTCCTGGACGCACAAGAATTCAGGCAAAGGCACCACTGGCCACAGAGCTTTCCAGACAGAATAGTGAAACCCTAAAGATCCCGTAATAGTAACACAATGTATTCCCCACATGTTTGTGATGATGCTTGTGTAAACAAACCTGCTGCACTGCCAGTTACATAATACTGTAGCACATATAATTATAGACAGTACATAATCCTTGATAATGATCATAAATGGCCATGTTACTGATTTATGTCTTTACTATACTTTTAATCATTATTTTAGAGTGTTGTCCTTCTATTTTTATATTTTAATAAATTAATTGGATGGGCGGCAAGGGGATGGATAGCATTAGAAGAAATACCTAATGTAGATGATGGGTTGATGGGTGCAGCAAACCACCATGGCACATGTATACCTATGTAACAAACCTGCACGTTCTGCACATGTGTCCCGGAACTTAAAGTATAACCAAAAAAAAAGTTTCTGTTAAAAAAAATTAACTGGAAAACAGCCTCAGGCAGGTCCTTCAGGAGATATTTTGGAAGAAGGCATTGATATGATAGGAGATGACAGCTCCATGAGTGTCATTGCCCCTAAAGACCTTCCAGTGGGACAAGATGTGGAGGTGGGAGACAGTTGTATTCATGATCCTGACCCTAGGCTAACATGTGTTTGTGTCTTCATTTTTGGTACTTGTTTTTTTAGGGGGGTCTTGCTATGTGGACCAGGCTGGTCTCCACATCCTGGCCACAAGTCTCTTGTCTGGGTCCCCAAAAGTACTGGGATTACAGGCATGAACCACAGCACCTGGCTCCTCGGCGTCACAGTTTTTAATAAGAGAAAATTTTTAACTAAAAAAATTTAATAAAAAAAGTTACAGAATAAGGATAGAAAGAAAGTATTTTTATAACAACTGTACAATCTGTGTTTTAAGCTAAGTGTTATCACATAGCAGTCAAAAAGCTTTTTTAAAAAGTGAAAATGTTACAGTAAGCAAGGTTAATTGATTCTTGAAGACGGAAATATGTTTTTAATAAATTTAGTGTCACCTAAGTGTACAGTGTTTCTAAAGTCTTATAATCATGTACAGTAATATCCTAGGCCTTCGCATTCACTCCCTACTTACTCGCTGACTCACCCACGTCAACTTCCAGTCCTGCAAGCTCCATTCATGTTAAGGAACTTATTCAGGTAGACCTTCTTTTATCTTTTAGACTGTGCCTTTAAACTATATTTTAACTGTACTTTTTTTATGTTTAGATACACAAATACCATTGTGCTGTAATTGCCTACAGTATTCAGTACATGCTGTGCAGGTTTGTAGCCTAGGGGCACTAGGTCACAGCGTTCAACCTAGGTGTGTAGTAGGTCCTCCTACAAGTTAGTCTTGATTCCTCTTTCGATATCATTACCTTCTCTGTGATTTTTTTTTTTTTTTTTTTTTTTTTTTTTTTTTTTTTGAGACGGAGTTTCACTCTTGTTACTCAGGCTGGAGTGCAATGGCACAATCTCAGCTCACCGCAACCTCCACCTCCTGGGTTCGGGCAATTCTCCTGCCTCAGCTTTCTGAGTAGCTGGGATTACACGCACGCACCACCATGCCCAGCTAATTTTTTGTATTTTTAGTAGAGACGGGGTTTCACCATGTTGACCCGGATGGTCTCGATCTCTTGACCTCGTGAGCCACCCACCTCAGCCTCCCAAAGTGCTGGGATTACAGGTTTGAGCCACTGCGCCCAACCTACCTTCTCTGTGATCTTACACGTTTTGAGTACTATAAAGGAAAGTCTTTGTAGCAATCGGACTCAGCTATTCTCTTCCAAATTAAACATATGCAAGTCACCAATACAGTGAGCTTTGATCCCCTTGCAGTCCAAAGTCCTTTGCAGAATGTCATGTTACTGATTTAAACTAGCAAGACATTGGTTAATTCCATTGCCAAAACAGTGGATCAGTTGGTAGGAATTTGTTATGAAGCATGGAAAGTCATTGATTGTGTCAAAGAAAAATTACATCACACAAGGTCAAGCTTGCAAGGAAGACTTCATTTAAGACCGTTGCAATAAGGGTCAAGACTACCACATTAGGGAAAAGAGATTGAACTCAACTCTGCTGAAACAAAAATGAGAGGATTTGGCCAGATGCGGTGTCTCACACCTGTAATCCCAGCACTTTGGGAGGTTGAGGTGGGCGAATCACCTGAGGTCAGGAGTTCAAGACCAGCCTGGCCAACATGGTGAAACCCCATCTGTACTAAAAATAAAATTAACCAGGTGTGATGACACATGCCTTTAGCCCCAGCTTCTTGGGAAGCTGAGGCAGGAGAATTGCTTGAACCCAGGAGGCGGAGGTTGCAGTGAGCTGAGGTGGCACCACTGCTCTCCACCCTGGGTGACAGAGTAAGACTCTGTCTCAAAAAAATAAAAGAGAAAGGGAGGATTTTCAAATGCTGGAGTGAGCTAATGGAAAAGCCCAGAAAGATGTTAGGGAAGAGGTTTGTCCAATGTGATTTGGCCATCTGTGTTCAGTAACTGTCACTTACATAAGGCTTCTACCCTCCCAAAGAAGCTGAAAGATAAGGATATTGCTTTATTGATAATTACATTTCAAAGGGTTGGCACCCAGGTCCTTGAGAAAGACATTCCTGGGTTATAAAACTGGGATTGTCAGGATATGATGGCTCACACCTATAATCCCAGCACTTTGGGAGGCCAAAGTGGGATGATCACTTGAGCCAAGGAGTTCAAGACCAGCCTGGGCAACATATCAAGACTCCCCACCACTACCAGAAAAAAAATAAATAGGCATGGCGGCCTATATGCCTGTCATCCCAGCTGCTTGGGGGTCTGAGGCAAGAGGATCACTTGAGCCAAGGAGTTCGAGGCTGCAGTGAGTTATGATCACATCACTGTACTCCAGCCCAGATGACAGAGTAAGACACAGTTTCATTTAAAAAAAAAAAAAAGCATGAGACTGAAAAATGATTTATCTACCTTTTAAGAGAGCAGATAAATAATGTCCAGTCACCAAGTTTTCTAAAGTAAATTCTCTAAAACTAAGGTCTGGGGTCTATAGTCAGGAAGAAACCAAGCTAATGTTTTGTAAAGCTGAGGAAAACTTTAAGGCCATGTTAGTGTCAATTAAAAATCAGAATTTCCAAATTGTTGTTCCAATTTTTGGATTTTTTTTTTGAGACAGAGTTTCGCTTTTGTTACCCAGGCTGGAGTGCAATGGCGTGATCTCGGCTCACCGCAACCTCTGCCTCCTGGGTTCAGGCAATTCTCCTGCCTCAGCCTCCTGAGTAGCTGGGACCACAGGCACGCGCCACCATCCCCAGCTAATTTTTTGTATTTTTAGTAGAGACGGGGTTTCACCATGTTGACCAGGATGGTCTCGATCTCTTGACCTCGTGATCCACCCGCCTCGGCCTCCCAAAGTGCTGGGATTACAGGCTTGAGCCACCGCGCCCGGCCCTACAATTCTTGGATATTGAAGCACAGCACTGTTAACTGTCACAGTAAAACGGAGGTGGTGGTGGTGTTGTCATCGTTGTTGTTGCTTTGAGATGAAGTCTCACTCTGTTGCCCAGACTGGAGTGCAGTGGTACAATCTCCCCTCATTGCAACCCCTCTACCCTGAGTTCAAAAGATTTTCCTGCCTCGTCCTCTTGAGTAGCTGGAACTACAGGTGTACGCCACCACACCCAACTAACTTAGTATTTTTAGTAGAGATAGGGTTTCACCATATTAACCAGGCTAGTCTTGAACTTCTGACTTCAAGTGATCTCCCTCCCAAAGTGCTGGGACTACAGGCTTCAGCCACCACACCCAGCCTAAAACAGAGGTTTTATATTGTTTTTTTTACTAGTATCTTGAGTTCCAAATTCAAATGGCAGCATTAAAAGTTACAGGCAAAGCAGGCTCTCAGGCAGCAAGTCTAAACTGGGAAACAGGATCCATGACCCACAGGAATTTGTGGTGGTGATGGTAACAGATTGTAGGTGAACAGACATCAAGGGTATTGTTTGACTTACATATCCAAAAATATCATGATCAAGTGAGCAGAAGTCAAATGTCAGCTGCCACCATTGAAAATCATGATTCTTCTACCAGTTGTCTTGTTTTTTAATGACCATTGCACATTTAATCTTTAAATATGTACATTAAACAACGCATTTGGGATTTATCTTAAAACTTCCTTTTTGTGTATTGTTTTGTGAGAGCCGCCCCTGCAAGAGGCTAACAACTTGGCCTCCGCCATTAGGTGAGCTTGACTCCTTACACATTTTCCCTGGCTGGAGGCTGTCCAGCTATGAGTGAGAGGAAATTAAGAAGAGAAGGAAAAAGGAAATTGAGAATGATTAAGCAGGACACTATCCTCAGCCTTCTTGGCCAATGAGATAATGGCCAGGTGAACGCTGAAGTGAGTCAATTGGGTATTGTGTTCCCCTTTCTGGCTCCTGATCTAAGACTTTGTTTACCAGGCATTGTTTCAGCCTAGCGACCTCCCCTATGGTCCTTGTCTCTCGCAGGTGCACAGTTTACTGCTGAGTTTGTGACTTCTAGTTAATTAAAGATTGTTATCCAAGTTACTGATTGTTCAGACAATATCGATAATCAGCATCACCTGTTTCCCCCTTAATCATTTATATTAATATTTGTTCCCTTTTGACAGTTTCTTAGAATCATCCCCCAAGGAATTTTCTGTCCCTTTTATTGTTTGAGTAATAATATGCATTGAGGTAATGATGTTTAAGCAAAAAGTATATAAGGAAACCCAGTGCACAAATAAAATTGCTGAATGGGCCTAGCCCATCCAGTCCTCCAGACCTCTCCTCTTTCTGTCTCCTTTCTTTTCCGCGCACGCCCTCTTCCAGGTTTGGGACCCCTCGCTGGACGAGATTCCCGGGCTCACGTTCAGTTCACAACATTGTTTCATAATACATATTTATATTTTAAGTGTTTTTCTATTGTAAAATGACTTTCTTAAGGACCACATGGTGTTTCTTCCACCAGTTTTCATACTCAAGCCTGTTTTCCAATTTAGAGCATAGGAGTTGAAGAGGTGAGGCCAGGCACAGTGACTCACACCTATAATCTCAGCACTTTGGGAGGCCAAGTTGGGCAGATCACGAGGTCAGGAGTTCAAGACCAGCCTGGCCAATATGGTGAAACCCTGTCTGTACTAAAAAATACAAAAATTAGCTGGGCATGGTGTCTTTCACCTGTAATCCCAGCTACTTGGGAGGTTGAGGCAGGAGAATTGCTTGAACTGGGACCTGGCAGGCAGATGTTGCAGTGAGCCAAGATCATGCCACTGCACTCCAGCTGGGCTACAAAGCCAAGACTGTCTCAAAAAAAAATTGAAGAGGTATTGGGCTCCTCTTTGGATGTCAATATATGGCCATATTCCTCAAGGACATCACAAGGTGGCAAGTCAGTTACATCAGACACCTTCCATCCCAGGGTAGGCAACAATCCATCTTTACCGAGATGAATAGTTATGTACTTATGTTGGCCTTTCCTGCCTACGGTCACTTGGCAAACAGCATCATCCAAACACACATATTATTTGATTTCTTGTTGGGACATCCCTGCATAATCTCGCCTTATGCTAAGGTACTCATTTTACAGTGGAGGAGATACACAAATGAACACTTAGGGCCGGGCACGGTGGCTCACACCTGTAATCCCAGCACTTCAGGAGGCTGAAGCAGGCAGATCACAAGATCAGGAGTTCAAGACCAGCCTGACCAACATGGTGAAACCCCATCTCTACTAAAAATACAAAAATTAGCCGGGCATGGTGGCATGTGCCTGTAATCCCAGCTACTCAGGAAGCTGAGGCAGAAGAATCGCTTGAACCCAGGAGGTGGAGGTGAGCCAGGATTGCACCACTGCACTCCAGCCTGGGCGACAGACTGAAACACCAACACATACACAGAGAAATGAACATTTAGGCCAGGCCCGGTGGCTCAAGCCTGTAATCCCAGCACTTTGGGAGGCCAAGGCGGGTGGATCACAAGGTCAAGAGATCGAGACCATCCTGGTCAACATGGTGAAACCCCCGTCTCTACTAAAAATACAAAAAATTAGCTGGGCATGGTGGCGCGTGCCTGTAATCCCAGCTACTCAGGAGGCTGAGGCAGGAGAATTGCCTGAACCCAGGAGGCAGAGGTTGCGGTGAGCCGAGATCGCGCCATTGCACTCCAGCCTGGGTAACAAGAGCGAAACTCCGTCTCAAAAAAAAAAAAAAGAAAAGAAAAAAGAAATTAACATTTAGGAAGAGATCCAGTAGTCCTAATGCATGTTGCAGATTCTCAAGCTGCTGAGCATTACATACCTAGACTCTGGCAACTGTGTGCCTCAATTCTCGCTCTCCTGAATCATAAGCCAGTGCTCACTCCCGGCACCATATTTGAAGATGTGTCTACATTCGGCCAGGTGCTATTACTGTCTAAACTCCTCTTTTGGGCCTCTGTGAATTCACCTGCAAAATTAGGCAAACAGGCAAAATACAGCATGATCAGACCCAAAATTCTGGGCAGATAGTTTGTCTGTTTCTAGTGATACACTTTCAAAGCTTTTTTTTTTTTTTTTTGGCAGGGTCTAGCTTCTCAGAGTTCAAAGGAAACAAATAAACAAAATTTTAAAAAAGAAAAAAAAAAGGCAGCGTCTCTTTCTGTGCCCCAGGCTAGATGCAGTGGCATGATCACAGCTCACTACAGGCTCAAACACTACAGTCTCAAGCGATCCTCCTGCCTCAGCCCCCCAAGTGGCTGGGACTACAGGCAAACACTGCAATACTTGGCTACTTTTTTTTTTTTGTAAAGAAAGGGTCTCCCTATTTTCCTTATTTTAGTGGCTGTCAAAGCTGATTTTAGAAATGTACTAAACAAACATATGGAGAAATGTTCAATCATTAATAAGGAAATAAATTATCCATCAGTCTATTTTAAGTTTGGACATATAACTTGATCTGATACATCCTAAGATGGCAGATTTAACTCTATGAGGCAAGAATTTATTTTCACTGCTGTATCTCAGGCACCTGGAAAAGTCTGGCATACTATAAGGTCCAATAGATGCCATCAAAGGATAATTAAGGAAGGTTTTTGAAAAACGTGTCAGATGAATGAACTTGATAAGAGCTTGCAACTGTTAATGGCAAAATGAACTTTTTTATTGTTTTGAGATGGAGTCTCGCTCTGTCGCCCAGGCTGGAGAGCAGTGGCGGGGTCTCAGGTCACTGCAAACTTCGTCTCCTAAATTCAAGAGATTCTCCTGCCTCAGCCTTCCAAGTAACTGGGATTACAGGCGACTGCCACCACACCGGCTAATTTTTGTATTTTTGGTAGAGACAGGTTTTCACCATGTTGGCCTGATGGTTCTTGAACTCCTGACCTCATGATCCACTTCTCGGCCTTCCAAAGTGCTGGGATTACAGGTGTGAGTCACCATGCCTGGCCAAAATGAACTATTTCATAACTTTAATCCAACAGTGTCTGAGTTGAGTATTTGAACTTGTTGTATTATCCCTCAGGAATCAATACAAATGCATTTACAAACACCAAGCTGAGGTGCAGTCGTGGAAAATGTAAAGGGAGGAGCTGAAAGGGTAGAACTGAAGGATCACAGAGAAGTCTCTTTGTATAAGGCTCACACAAAGTACTCACAGTACTCACAAGGTGATTTTGACCAAAGACAGAGAAACAGAGTGGGTGACTCACCGAATCCCGTGAGATTAAGAGGCAGAGTTTTTGTTGTTGAGACATCTCACTATCTTTGTTGCCCAGGCTGGTCTTGAACTTCTGGTCTCAAGTGATCTTCCTGATTCAGCCTCCCAAAGCACTGGGATTACAGGTGTGAGCCACTGCATCTGGTCTACAGGCAGAATTTCTTTAGTTGCTGTAGTTTTGGGACAGGGTCAGGCTCTATTGCCCAGGCTGGAGTACAGTGGCAGAATCTCGGCTCACTGCAGTCTCAGCCTCCTGGGCTCAAGGGATCCTCCCACCTCAGCCTCCTGAGGAGCTGGGGCCACAGGTGCACACCACCATGTCTAGATAATTTTTATATTTTTCTGTAGAGCCAGGTCTCACTATGATGCCCAGGCTGGTCCAGAACTTCTTTAGCTCACTACTGCTACCTCTGCCGACTCAAAAGCCCAGGACCAATGTTCCCATCATTGAGCATAGCGTGTTTTCCCAAGCAGTCTCTCTAGGGTCCTCTTGAAGTCCCTGTTGCGCAAGCAATAGATGAAGGGGTTCAGCATGGGGGTGACCACAGTGTACATGACCGAGGCCACCATATCCCACCAGGAAGAGGACGATGCATTGGAGCTAAGATATACACCAAGACCTGTCCCGTAGAATAAAGAAATCACAGACAGATGAGATCCACAGGTAGAAAAGGCTTTATGTTTCCCATCTGTGGATGGGATTCTCAGGATGGAGGAGATAATTTGGGTGTAGGAGAAAAGGATCCCTGAGAAGGGCACACAGCCCAGAAGGCCAGTCACCATGTAGAGCAGGATGTAATTAACGTGTGTGTCTGAGCAGGCAAGCATGAGAACCTGAGCAAGCTCACAGTAAAAGTGCTGAATGACCCAACTAGTGCAGAAGGATAGCCGCAGCATCAACAGACTCTGGATCAGGGAGTATGACAAGCTGAGGAACCAGGACATGAGAACCAACAGGCCGCAGAGGCGGGGGTTCACGATGACAGGGTAGGACAGGGGGTGACAGATAGCCACATACCGGTCATAGGCCATCACAGTGAGGAGAAATGTGTCCATGCCTCCAAAAACCATGAAAAAATACATCTGGGCAATGCAGCCTGCATAGCTGATGGTACTGCTCTGCTCCTGGATGTTCACCAGAATCCTGGGAACTGTGGTGGAGGTGAAACAGATGTCAACCAAGGACAGGTTGGAGATGAAGAAGTACATGGGAGTGTGGAGGTGGGAGTCACAGCTGACAGCCAGGATGATGAGCAGGTTCCCCAGCACCGTGACCAGGTACATGGACAGGAACAGTGCAAAGAGCATTAGCCGATCCTCTGGGTCTTGGGAAAATCCCAGGAGCAAAAATTCTGAAACACTTGTTTGATTTCCCAGGTCCATGTTGCTGACACATCAGCTAGACAGTTGAGAAAGGAAAGAAACATGAAATAGATGCTGAACAGTCTCCAAAATCTCTCTGCTTTTTTATTTCTTGAGGTGAATAATTGGATACAAGAGCCTTAAAATTGCAAAACTTAGGAATCCTACATTCTGTCATTTGTTATAGGCAACATTTCATGATGTTGAGACTAACCCCTGTTCATTGGCCTCTCGGAGGCTCACCCATTCCATTTTTCTCTGGTTTAGAATCATCAAATCTACAAGATAAGATCAACTTTAGACCTTAGAGATAAAATAGTCCACACCTGCTCTAACACACATAAGGCCCAGTGAATCTTAGACAAGGGTCATCTCCCTTGGTCTAAGACACAACTAAGACTGAAGGTCAGACAACTATGTCTGAGCAGTGAGAAAATATGAAAGCAGAGATAATAGCTAAACAAAATATTGCAAGATGAGTGGATTTAGGTTTACAAGGAAGGAAGGAAAGTGGGGGAGGGAGGAAGGGGAAAGGAAGGAAGGGAGGGAGGAAGGGAAGAAGGAAGGAGGGAAGGAAGGAAGGAAGGAAGCAAGGAAGGAAGGAAAGTGTCTCCAGAGTGATTTAAAAAATGACTATATCAGCTGGGCACGGCAGCTCACGCCTGTAATCCCAGCATTCTGGGAGGCCGAGGCAGGTGGATCACAAGGTCAGGAGATTGAGACCATCCTGGCCAACATGGTGAACCCCATCTCTACTAAAATAGGAAGGAAAGAGGGAGGGAGGGAGGGAGGGAGTTAGGTTTTCACCAAATGATAAACCACATTAAACTAATACATAGCTTACCAGGGACTATCCACATCCTGCAGAAACAGATGCTTTCTGGACATTTGCCACATGACAAAATGCCCTTCATCTGTGAAATTAATGGGTTGGATACCATAACATAAGGCACTACAAAGGTCACAAACAGAACTTTGAGTAATATCCCCTAGGGTTCTCATTAAATGCTACCAGAAGAAAGAAATTGTACCAAGATGCTCCATATGAGCCTGAAGGGATGAAGGTCAGAAATGGCACTCATATAAAGATGATACTTAGAATGTTACTGGGAAAAATGGGGGAAATTACCCACTGCTCACTCACCTGCTATTCTTACCCCTCCAGGTCCTGAGTTTCCAGGATACAGAGGCAGAGGATTGCCAGTTCTGTAATCATGGACAAGACATCCAATAAAATCACAAAATGATTTTCCGTATTTTTTTGCCTTGTTATAAGTATGTTTGCAAATCTGCTCTTCCATAATGCCACAAATGATGAGGGGGAAAAGCCACCATTAGCTGTCATCAGTCAGTCTTCTTAGATATGAAAGACCAAAGCAGATAGTGTCTCTGGAGTGATTTTTAAAATGGCTATATCAGCATGGCGCCATGGCTCACGCCTGCAATCCCAGCACTTTGGGAGGCCAGGATATCGAGACCATCTTGATCAACATGGTGAAACCCCATTTCTACTAAAATACAAAATATTAGCCAGGTGTGGTGGTGGGCACCTGCAGTCCCGGCTACTGGGGAGGCTGAGGCAGGAGAATCGCTTGAACCCAAGAGGCGGAAATTGTGGTGAGCCAGATCGCACCACTGCACTCCAGCCTGATGACAGAGCAAGATTCCATCTCAAAAAAAAAAAAAGGCTACCTCATAATCAAATTGTTTATCTATGGATAAATATTGGTTTTACAATCCTTTAGGGACAGGCAGTTTGCAGCCATCTCAGGTAGCTTTTGATCAGTTGGGGAAAAAATGCTCTAAACAAATAGGACTCATCTTCAAAGTATGGAATTTTAATAATAAAAATAGAATAAAAGAAAAGATTCAATCAAGAGAAGGGAAAATAAATAAAAATTAAATAAACAAAGTATGTAGTTTTGTAAAAGATCCCCCTTTTCACTTTTAATAAATGTAACTTGCATCGTTGCATTCTGATTTGATTTTATTGAGTAGAATAGGAAAGAGTCGGTGGAATGTGACCAAGACTTTGAATATTCCCCGGAGTGTGCTGTGCATGTTAATGTCATTGACGGCATTGGAAAAGGGGAGAACAATTACATTTCCTGCTAGATCTATTGCAGGGACCTCCTTCCGGGCATTCAGATTCACTTTCAATTCTCCATATGGCCACCTGTCTGGTATTTCCAAAATGAACACTACCTTGGTCTACCTTAGAACCAGGGTTTCAAAATTAGAGACCAGAAAAACACAATCATTTGACATTTAACCATTCTTTTTTTCTATGCACATAATAAATATGTCTTAATCTGTTTCTAGTTTCTAGTGTTGGTGCACAATTTTTATTTTATTTTATTTTCGAGACAGTCTCGCCCTGTCACTCAAGCTGGAGTTCAGTGGCACAATCTCACCTCACTGCAACATCTGCCTCCCGAGTTCAAGCAATTCTCCTGCCTCAGCCTCCGGAATAGCTGCGATTACAGGTGCGCACCACCATGCCCAGCTAGTTTTTCTATTTTTAGCAGAGACGGGGTTTCACCATGTTGGCCAGGCTGGTCTTGAACCCCCGACCTCAGGTGATCTGCCCGCCTTGGCCTCCCAAAGTGCTGGGATTACAGACATGAGCCACAGCGCCTGACCTGATGCACAATTTTTGTTGAGCCATGCTGGGAAGTACAGACTAATTGAACTAGGTTGTTTGTCAGTCACTGAAAAAGTGCTAAGACCCATTCTGCAAGAAAAACTTCGGGCCAGGCTAAGTGCTAGCTGTTGGGGATACAAAGATTAACAATGCGGTCTTTTTTTTTCTCATGGTTTCATCTTCCAGAAGATGGATTCAGAAACAGATCATTGTAACACAGTGAATTAAGTGCTAAAATAAAACTATTTGCATGCTGGGCATGGTGGCTCACACCTGCAATCCCAGCACTTTGGGAGACTGAGGTCAGGAGTTCAAGATCAGCCTGCCCAACATGGTGAAACCTCATCTCTACTAAAAATACAAAAATTAGCTGGGCATGATGGCAGGCGCCTATAATCTCAGCTACTTGGGAGGTTGAGGCAGGAGAATTGCTTGAACTGGGACCAAAAAAAAAAAAAAAGGATTTGCAGAGTAAAGTACAGAGAGCCTGGAGTAATACATTCACAGAAGGACTCCTGGAGGAAGGAACACCTGGGCAAGGAGTTACCCAGGTGAAGGGTTGCACAGGGGCATTTCTGGAAGAGATATAAGCAAGGGAATAAGCCTAGAAGCAAGAAGCAGCTCGGGACAGAGCACTTTGCTGCTGCTTCAGCCCTAAGTGCTAGAAAAGAACAATGAGGATGATGTTGGAGAGGTAGGGAGGGATGACATCTCTAAGAACTTTGAAAAGTGTGATCCATAAAGGATAGGGGTGTGAAGGAACAGCAATCAAAGGAGTCATGTAATAGGAATTGCAATTTTCCCTGGGGCCTGGAAGGAAAGATGGACTTAGAACAGGCAAAACTAAGGACAAAGGAACAGGGTTGGGGATTCCTCATATCATTAGAGTTGAGGGGAACAATTCAAGAATATTTTTACAGAAGAAAAACAAAGGCAGGCCAGGTGTGGTGGCTCACACCATTAATCCCAGCACTTTGGGAGGCTGAGGCCAGTGGATCACCTGAGGTCAGGAGTTCGAGACTAGTCTAACAAAGGGAAACTCCATCTCTACTAAAAATACAACCATTAGCCAGGTGTGGTGGCAGGTGCCTGTAGTCCCAGCTACTCGGGAGGCTGAGGCAGAAGAATTGCTTGAACTCAGGAGGCGGAGGTTGCAGTAAGCCGAGATCACACCACTGCCCTCCAGCCTGGGTGATGGAACAAGATTCCATGAAAAAAAAAACAAAAAAACCAACGGCCAGGAAAGTTAAAAGAATGAGATCAATGTCTTGCTAATAGTCTCAGCTTAAAGATGAGACTTGACATTCAAGTGAAATGAAAGGAATTATGAAAAAGAACCCTGCAGGTTTCAATGCTTCGCTCATGTTCCCAGAGGATACAATGTCAAGAGGAGACTAGATGTTGGGTTTGCCCAAGTCGCTCACTTTCCCTCTCTCACCCACCCTACCCTAGTTGTTATACACTATGGCCTTGGATTCCAGGGAACACAGATGCTTGTCTCTTGAAGGTGTCTACTTAGAACCATGGATAAGAATAAAGAAAGATGGGGCGGTATAAGTCTTTCTGGAGAAGCAGATGTTTCCAAGACAAATTGGTCAATGGCGTATTCATTCCCTGATCAGTTTGGTTCCTCAAGGGCAGGGACTACACAGGAAGGGGTCTCTGAATTGCCAGTTCCTTATCCCTGGGAGACTATTAATGGGACCAGCTGTGATTCCCCTCTCCTGTACATATCCTTTGGGAAGAATCACTCTAGCCTACTTTGAATCACCTTTTGGTGACAACTGCCAGCGTTTTTTTATTATTATTATTCCAAGACAGAGTCTTGTTCTGTTGCCCAGGTTGGAGTGCAGTGGTGAAATCTCAGCTCACTGCATCCTCCACCCACCTCCCAGGTTCAAGCGATTCTCCTGCCTCAGCCTCCTAAGTGGCTGGGATTACAGGCGCCTGCCACCACATCTGGCTAATTTTTGTGTTTTTAGTAGAGACAAGGTTTTACCATGCTGGCTGTCTGGTCTTGAAATCCTGACCTCAAGTGATCCGCCCACCTCGGCCTCCCAAAGTGCCAGAATTACAGTCATGAGCCACCACGCAAGGCCAGGATTTTCTGAATTGAAGTTTCCTAAGCAGGCAGATAGGTGGGTAGCAAAGGATCCCAGGATTCACAAGGGTAGTGGTTCTCAAAAGGGAGCCCGCAGCAGGATGACCTTGAGGACTTGTTTAAACACAGATTGCTAGGAACTGCTTCCAAGTTTCTGTCTCAGTAGGTCTGAGTCATAATTTGCATTTTAGACGAATTCTAGATGCGATGTTCCTCAGGGCAATCTACTTGGGAACCAGTGTCCTGGGGCAGTATTTCACAAATTTAGATTTATCAAAGGTATCAAGAGGGGATCTTGTTAACAGATAGCTTCCCACCCTATCCCAGACTTACTTTGTCAAGATCTCCAAAGGAAGACCTAAGAATCTACTTTTAAAAAAAAATTACTATAGTTTTTGTTTTTGTTTTGAGACAGGGTCTCACTCTGTCACCCAGGCTGGAGTACAGTGACATGATCACAGCTCACTGCAGCTTCAACCTCCTGGGCTCAAGCAGTCCTCCCACAATAGCCTCCTGAGTAGCTGGGACTACAGGAGTGGACTGCCACACCCAGCTAATTTTTAACTTTTTTTTTTCAGAGACAGGGTTTCACCATGCTGCCCTGGGGGCTCTTGTTAAGAGTGTCTGGGAGTCTTCTCACTCTATCCCAGACTTACCTTGTCAATATCTCCAAAGGAGGACCTAATAATCTACTTAAAAACAAAAAGTTTTATTTATTATTTATTAATTTAAAATAAATGGCTGGGCGCGGTGGCTCACGCCTATAACTTTGGGAGGCTGAGGCAGGTGGATCATGAGGTCAAGAGATCGAGACCATCCTAGTCAACAAGGTGAAACCCCATCTCTACTAAAAATACAAAAATTAACTGGGCATGGTGGTGTGCGCCTGTAGTCCCAGCTACTCAGGAGGCTGAGGCAGGAGAATTGCCTGAACCCAGGAGGCAGAGGTTGCAGTGAACCAAGATTGTGCCATTGCACTCCAGTCTGGGTAACAACAGCGAAACTCCGTCTCAAAAAAAAATTTTTTTTAATAAATAAAGTTTTTTTTCTTTTTGAGACAAGGTCTTACTCTGTTGTCCAGGTTGGAGTGCAGTGGCATGATCTGCAGCCTCAATCTCCCTGCCTTAAGTTATCCACTCACCTCAGCCTTGCAAGTAGCTGGGAGTACAGGATGCACCCCCACGCCCTGTTAATTTTTTTATTTTTTGTAGAGACAGGGCATCGCTGTTGCCCAGGTTGATCTAGAATTTGCAGTCTCACGTAATTCTTCCAGCTCAGCCTCCCAAAGTGCTGGAATTACAGGCATGAGCCATCACACCTAGCCTTTATTAATATTTTTATTGTGTGATAAAATATGTCTAACAAAATTTACCATTTTAAGTGTAAGACTCAAAAGCACATTGCCAGGCACGGTGGCTCATGCCTGTAATCCCAGCACTTTGGGAGAATGAAGTATGCAGATCACCTGAGGTTGGGAGTTCGAGACCAGACTAGCCAACATGGAGAAAACCCATCTCTACTAAAAAAAGAAATACACAAAAATAAGCCAGGTGTGGTGGTGTGCACCTGTAATCTCAGCTACTAGGGAGGCTGAGGCAGAAGACTTGAAGCTGGGAGGTGGAGTGCCACTGTGCTCCTGCCTGGGTGACAGAGTGAGACTCCATCTCAATAAAAAAAGAGAGAGAGAGAGAGAGACTCAGTGGCACTATGTACATTCACAATGGTGTGCACCATTAGCACTATCCATCTCCCATTCTTTTTCGTTATTTCTGAACGAAAATTCTATAGGCATGAAATAATACCTCCCACTCTCCTCTGCTTCCAGGCCCTGGCAACCTCTATTGCACTTTCTGTGTCTATGAATTCCCTGTTCATGTTTCCTCATATAAATGGAATCATACAGTACTTGTCATTTTGGGTCTGATTTACTTCACTTAGCATAATGTTTTCAAGGTTCAATCACGTTGCCTTTATTTATTTACTTTCAATAGCAATGCAGGTCTTACTATGTTGCCCAGGTTGGTCTCAAACTCCTGGCCTCAAGCAATCATCCCACCTTGGCCTCCCAAAGTGCTGGGATTACAAGTGTGAGCTATCATCTCCAGCTCCATGTTGCTTTGGGGATCAAATGCAAAAAATCATTGCTGAGGCCAATGTCAAGGAGCTTTACCCCTATATTTATTTTGGAGAAGGTTTGTGGCTTCAGGTCTTTTTTTTTTTCTTTTTCTTTTCTTTTTTTTTTTTTTTTGAGATGGAGTTTTGCTCGTTATCCAGGCTGGAGTGCAATGGCATGATCTCAGCTCACTGAAACCTCTGCCTCCTGGTTCAAACAATTCTCCTGCCTCAGCCTCCTGAGTAGCTGGGATTACAGGCTCGCACCACCATGCCCAGCTAATTTTTGTGTTTTTAGTAGAGATGGGGTTTCACCATGTTGACCAGGATGTTCTCGATCTCTTGACCCTGTGATCCACCCGCCTCGGCCTCCCAAAGTGCTGGGATTATAGGCGTGAGCAGGTCTTGCATTTAAATTTTTCATGCATTTTCAATTGATTTTTGTATATGGTATAAGAGTCAAATTTCTTTTTCTTTTTTTTTTTTGCATATGGATATCCAGTTTTCATGCCACCATTTAATGAAAAGACTGTCCTTTCCCCATTGGGTATTCTTAGTGTCTCTGTTGAAAAATAGTTGACACACATACATGGACTTATTTCTGGGCTCTCTATTCTGTTCCATTGGTCTATGTGTCTGCTATTATGGCACTAACATGCTGTTTTGATTCAGTAATTTTGTAATATAGCATGAAATCATGAAATGTGATGCCTCCACCTTTGTTCCTCTTTTTAAAAATTTTTAATCAACAAAAAGTAATTGTATATATTTAAGGGGTACTATGTGTTTTGACATATGTATACATTATGGAATGATTAAATGAAGCTAATAACATACCCATCACCTCACATACTACACAGGAACAGAAAGATAAATACCGTATGATCAGGAGCTAAGCTATGAGTACACAAAGGCATAAGAATGATACAATGGACTCTGAGGACTCGGGGGGAAGGGTGGGAGGGCGGTGAGGGATAAAAGACTACACACTGGGTACAGTGTACACTGCTCAGATTATGGGTGCACTAAAATCTCAGGAATCACCACTAAAGAACTTATGTATGTAACCAAACACCACCTGTTCCCCAAAAAGCTATTGAAATAATAATAATAACATATGATCTCACTGATATGTGGAATCAAAAAAGTCAAACTCTTGGCAGCAGAGAGTAGCATGGTGGATACCACAGGCTGGAGGATGGAGCAGGGAAATGAGATGTTGGTCAAAGGGGGCAAAAATTCAGTTAGCTAGGAAGAAAATTTCTGGAGCTTGATTGTACTGTATGATGACTATAGTTAATTATTTGCCACTTAAAAATTCCTTAGCTGTGGCGGCTCACATCATGTCTATAATCCCAGCACTTTGGGAGGCTGAGGTAAAAGAATAACTTGAGTCTAGGAGTTCCAGCCTGGACAACATAGCAAGACTCCATCTCTACAAAAAGTAAAAAGTTAAAAAAGAAAGTTAAAAAATTAGTCAGTTATGGTTGTGTGTGCCTGTAGTGCCAGCCACTCAGTAGGATTACTTAAACCCAGAGGTTCCAGGCTACAGTGAGCTATGATCACACCACTGCACTTCAGCCTGGGCAACAGAGTGAGACCCTGTCTCAACAATAGTAACAATAATAATTCAAAGAAGTTAAAAGAGAAAATATTGGCAGAAGAGTGAATATACATGCCTTCTATTTTATAGTAAGAAGGTACAGAAACATTCCCCAGACATAATATCCACTTCCATAATACATTCAGGCAATGGTGATACAACCATCTCACATAGAGTTGGTTCAAACAGTAATTTTCAAATACTCACCATGATCCCATGAACCATTGTACTTTCATATCCTCCCAATCTAACTATAGCCCCTGTTAGGACTCCATTACCAGGTCTTGGAACCAGAGTACGTGAGGCTCCCATGTCAAGAGTCCCAGAAATGTCTTTTCTCTACCTCCTGACCATTTTATCACTCATGTGAATATGGTCTTGTGTGACCAGCCAGAGGTTAGGCAAAGGGACCCCAGTACCTCTTGTCCGCCCTTATCTCCATTAGACAGCCCCAGACGTCGATGTGGATAACAATGGCATCTATGTCAAGGTTTTCTTGTGAAGAGTCAATGCATTATAGCCATAAAGTGCCTCAAACAGTGTCTGACACAGCATAATCTCTCAATAAACTCTGTTTTGGTTGCTCAAACTATTAATATTTATACACTTCTAACAATATATCAATTATGGCCAGGTGTGGTGGGCACTCCAGCTGGGGCAACAAAGCAAGATTCTGTCTCAAATAATAATAATAAAATAATAAAAACTTAGGATAGTGGAAGAAGTGTCTGATCCCAGATAGGTATAATCCCTGTTTCCACTGCAGCCATGCTAGTATCACTTCCTATATGCATTTCTGGTGGTAATGAGTGACTTTAATTTTATTTTATTTTTGAGACGAAGTCTTGCTCTGTCACCTAGGCTGGAGTCCGATGGCGTGATCTCGGCTCGCTACAACCTCCACCTCCCGGGTTCAAGTAATTCATCTGGCTCAGCCTCCCGAGTATCTGGGATTACAGGAATGCACCACCATGCCCGGCTTATTTTTGTATTTTTTAGTAGAGACAGGGTTTCACCATCTTGGCCAGGCTGGTCTTGAACTCTTGACCTCGTGATCCACTCGCCTTGGGCTTCCAAAGTGCTGGGATTACAGGCATAAGCCACCATGCCTGGCTGAGTGGCTTTAATTTACAGCCAATGTTGATAATTTATCTGCCCAAGACTAAACACAGACTGATTCTTATCCCTTATTTTTTAACACCTTTCAGATTTTTTAATTATTGCCAAAAATTTTATGATTGAAGAAGATAACAGAAACACAACTAATTGAGAAGCTTCTCTGGGTACTTTGGGCCTCTTAGAGTGGGGTGCTAGGTTTAGAAGTCTGATTGTATTTCATAAGACTTAGTGTGTATAGTGAATTTGAAGATAGATCTGAACAGAGCACTGTGTCTTATATACCCTAGTAGAATACCTACATTAACTGCTCACTTACTTTACAAATGTTTGTGTCATTATGAAGTGTCAGTCACCATAAAAGAGGAAGGAATGCAGGACTAGTCATAAATTTGAGTTGGAAGTATAGAGAAAATAAGGGTGTCATTTATAAGAGTGGAACAGCTATGATAAGGATGGCTTGCTAAAGCAAAGTTCTATTTGGGGCATGTTATCTTTAAGATGATTATTAGCTATGCAAATAGATGTTTGGAGCTCAGAGGAGGAGTCTGAGCCAGGGATTTGAATTTGGGAGTTGTTAGCCCATGTGTGTACCAGTCAGCTATTGCTCCAATGTGCTGCATAACAAATGATCACAAAAATCCCAGAGGCAAAACATCAAGTATTTATTTAGCTCATAGATCTGGGAGTTGATCTGCATTGGGCTCCACTGAGCCATTTAGCTACTCTTGTGTCTGTAGTAGTGCTAGAAGTGTTAAAATGAGCAAACCCAACTACACAAGCATGTTTAAAGCCTCTGTTCATATTTTACTGGTTAACATTCCATTGCCCAAAACAAGTCACATAGCAAAGGGCATGAAAAGGAACAAGGAAATTGAGCCATTAATTTTCTAGAATCTGGTAGTGAAAGTCAAGGTAATTCGACCATGAGATGAAACCACCTTCTGAAGGAGAAAGAAAAAAAAGACCTATTGAAAGAAAGGTTACAGCGAGGCATGGTGGCTTACACCTGTAATCCTAGCATTTTGGGAGGCCAAGGTGGGCAGATAACTTGAGCCTAGTAGTTCGAGACCAGCCTGGGCAACATAACAAAACCCTGTCTCTATAAAAAATACCAAAAAAAAAAAAAAAAAAAAAGTTGGGTATGGTGGCGATGCTTGTAGTCACAACTATTCAAGAGGCTGAGGCGACGGTCACTTGAGCCCAAGAGGTCGAGGCTGCAGTGAGCTGTGATTTTATACAGGCTTTCAGGATAATTTCCAACTTTTATGAAACAGTAGAAACCTGATACAAAACAGACAAGCATGATAAAAGAAATTGGCAGGGCACAGAGGCTCACGCCTATAATCCCAACACTTTGGGAGACCGAGGCAGGCAGATTATGAGGTCAGGAGTTCCAGACCAGCCTGACCAACATGGTGAAATGCTGTCTCTACTAAAAATACAAAAATTAGCTGGGCATGGTGGCACACATCTACAATCCCAGCTACTTAGGAAGCTGAGGCAGGAGAATTATTTGAACCCGGGAGGTAGAAGCTGCAGTAAGCCAAGATCGTGCCACTGTACTCCAGCCTGGGTGACAGAGCAAGACTCTGTCTCAAAAAAAAAAAAAAAAAGAAAGAAAGAAATCACAGGACAAACCTGTCATCAACATAGACATAGAAATACTTTTTTTAAAGTAACATTAAATCTAGCAAAAATGAAAAGGTGAATAAACCATATCCAAGTGTGGTTTATTTCAGTAATAGATGTTATTTTACCAAATGAAAATCAAATAATATATAATTCACCGTATTAAGGGATTTTGGCCGGGCACGGTGGCTCAAGCCTGTAATCCCAGCACTTTGGGAGGCCAAGGTGGGTGGATCACGAGGTCAAAAGATCGAGACCATCCTGGTCAATATGGTGAAACCCTGTCTCTACTAAAAATACAAAAAATTAGCTGGGCATGGTGGCGCAT
Organism: Saguinus oedipus; assembly: GCA_031835075.1. NCBI lineage: Eukaryota > Metazoa > Chordata > Mammalia > Primates > Cebidae > Saguinus > Saguinus oedipus. The sequence continues at coordinate 8,752,128 of CM063187.1, forward strand.
GCCTGTAATCCCAGCTACTCAGGAGGCTGAGGCAGGAGAATTGCCTGAACCCAGGAGGCGGAGGTTGGGGTGAGCCGAGATCGCGCCATTGCACTCCAGCCTGGGTAACAAGAGCGAAACTCCGTCTCAAAAAAAAGAGAGATTTAAGGATTTTTTTTCCAGAACTCTCAGGGATGACAAGGATTTCTCAAAGACCCTGATACATGCAGAGAAGGCACTAGATAAAATCTCATGTCAGCCAGGCGCGGTGGCTCAAGCCTGTAATCCCAGCACTTTAGGAGGCCGAGGCGGGTGGATCACGAGGTCAAGAGATCGAGACCATCCTGGTCAACATGGTGAAACCCCGTCTCTACTAAAGATACAAAAAATTAGCTGGGCATGGTGGCGTGTGCCTGTAATCCCAGCTACTCAGGAGGCTGAGACAGGAGAATTGCCTGAACCCAGGAGGCGGAGGTTGCGGTGAGCCGACATTGCGCCATTGCACTCCAGCCTGGGTAACAAAAGCGAAACTCCGTCTCAAAAAAAAAAAAAGTCTCATGTCCACTCAAGATTTTTACAAAACAATCTTGACAATCCAAGAATAAAACAGAACTCTCTTAATTTGATAAAGGTTATTTATAAAAAAAACTCCTAGGTAGTATCATACTTTTTGTTTCTTTTTCTTTTTTTTGAGATGGAGTTTCACTGTTGTTACCCAGACTGGAGTGCAATGGGACGATCTCAGCTCACCACAACCTCCACCTTCTGGGTTCAAGCAAGTCTCCTGCCTCAGCCTCCCAAGTACCTGGGACTACAGGCGTGCACCACCATGCCCAGCTAATTTTTGTATTTTTAGTAGAGACGGGGTTTCACCTTGTTGACCAGGATGGTCTTGATCTCTTGACCTCATGATCCACCCGCCTCCGCCTCCCAAAGTGCTGGGATTATAGGCGTGAGCCACCGCGCCCAGCCTGGTAGTATCATAATTAATGGTGAAATATTAAACACGTTTTCCTAAGTTCAGAAACAAGGCAAAGATATTCATTTTCATCATTTCTATTCATTACTCTAAAGAAATAAAGCAAGAAAAATAAACAAAAAACAAAGTTTAGAAATTAGGTAAAACTTTCTTTTATTGGTATTTAACAGGATTATATATATAAAATATCCAAAATAATCCACAAAGTATTTGAATAAATAATTGGATTTATATATGTCACCAGCTATGAAGTCAATATACAAAAAGATACTGCAATTCTATGTACTAGCCAAAAACATTGAAAAACAAATTTAAAATATTTACAAAGTAACATATTCCACATACCTAGAAATAAATTAAACAAATCAAGACTTCTACAATTAAAACTTTAAAACACTGTTGAGAAAAGTTAAAGACAACCTAGGTAAATGGACAATTATACCACATTCATTAATTGGAAAACTCAATATCGCAAAGATGTCAATTATCCTTAGGTTGTTTTATGAAGTCAATGCAATCACAAGCACAGTACCAAAAAATTTATTTCTGAAAATTAATCCTGAGATTGCAAAATTAATTTAGAAAACATGGGAACACAGAAGGCAAGACAATCTTAAAGAATAAAAAAGCTGGAAGGCTCTCACTACCAGATTTCCAAAAATATTACAAAGCAACATAAATTAAGATAGTACGGTGATAGTGCGAGGAAAGACAAATGAACCAAGGGGCAGAGATTGCCTAAGCAGAGGGGAAAAGTATGGTTTCTTTGATAAATCTCTAGATATACACCTTGATCCTACCTCACGCACTACAAAAAAATTATTCAAAGTAGATCACAGATCTAAATAAAAACAATAAAGAATATAAAATAAGACATAGGAGAATAGATTCATTATCTTGGTCCAGGCAAATAATACTTAAACAAGTGTCAGATCTCAAGTTGATCATTATGCTCATTAAAGACTGAGCAGCAATCTTTAGTGATCTAAAGACATGTTAACAGATTACATTTGACTTTTCTAAAATGCTATCTAGGAACCCCTAGCACAGTTCCCAGACTTCACAGTTCCCACTTCCTGCTAAGACCAGCATGACAGCTAACAATATTACCACTATTTTTAGATCCTACCTGCCCACTGCGGCCTCCTCCCCTCTCTATGTGTCAAAACTGCCAGAACTCTGATTCAGTCAGTGTAGACTCTAACCCTGTATCTGGATAAGCATGGGCACTAACCCTAAACCAATGAGAGTATTACACTCCCCAGGCCAGTGACTAGAGTACAGCAGGCAAGTGAGCCAGTCAGAGCCAACCAGATTCAATTCTGATAATCATATTGGAACTGTTCAAAAAAACAATCACTCTTTTCTCCCTGAGACTTTAAGCTGGGAAAAAAGCAGCCAGAGTTTCTGGGGCCTGCTATGAAGAGACAACCTGCTTGGAACAAAAGCTAATGCAAGATGATACACAGCCAAGACAGGGAGACAGAATTCAAATAGATAACATATTTTTTAGTCCCAGGATTTAGCCATGCCTGAAGCTTGTTATAGCCAAGGACTTTTTAGTAACAAATTATTTAAGCCAACAAATTCCCTTTAAAGAGTGAAAAGACAAGATGGAGATTGGGAAATGTTATCTGTAATATATGTATATATAATATACATATTTTATGTATATATGTAATATATAAATACATGGTTTATACACATGTATGCATGTGTACCTAGATATAGATACACATAAATACAATAAAGGACACGTAACCAGAAGAAAACCCTTCAACTTTTCTTTTAAAAAAAGAACCATAAATCAGTGAAATGTTTCAACAGGTGTCCTCACAAAAAAAATCCAAATAGCCAATAAGCACACTGAAAAGTACTCAGAATCATTACACATCAGGTAAATGCATGCTCTGCTGAATGACTAAAATCAGAAAGTGCTGGCCAGGTGTGTGAAACTGCAACTTTCATACATTGTTTTGGGGATTCTTAGAGGAACCAGTATTTTTTTGAAAACTGGAATACCTACCAAAACTAAACTGAAAGTCTACCCTATGATCAGTAAATTCATTCCTGCACATATAGCACATAGCAAGATAAATAAGCCCATACATCTATCAAAAGAGCAATTAAAAGTCAACTACACATTTTGTTGAGCAAAAGAAGCCAAAACACATACCTGTACATATTATATTTTCACATTTAGATAAAAATCAAGAAGAAACACACCAAGTCAATTAAAATAAGAGTCAAAATTGTGGTTGCCCTGTGGAGTAATTAGTCGCTGAGAAAGAGGATAAAGGAATTTCCTAACGTCCTGGAAATGTTCTCTGTTTACTAGGATGTACACATACATGAAACTTCAGCAAGCTGTACATTGAAGATTAGCATACTTCATGCATGTTAGTGTATGTATAACATAATAAAATAAAAAGTGATTAAGGGGAAGTAGTAGAATAATACTTTTAAAGGGAAACTATAATAGTAGTAGATAAGAGTTATACTTTTTTTTTTTTGAGACAGAGTTTTGCTCGTTACCCAGGCTGGAGTGCAATGGTGCAATCTCGGTTCACCGCAACCTCCGCCTCCTGGGTTCAGGCAATTCTCCTGCCTCAGCCTCCTGAGTAGCTGGGACTACAGGTATACACCATCACACCCAGCTATAAAATTCAGTTTTGAGCAAATATTGATCAATGAGTCCAACAGTCAGAAAAATGAGCTGAAAACTAGGTCACCAGGCCTTTATACATCTGTCTCCCTGTCTGATGGCCCACTAAACATAGCATAATGGCTTTCTCTTCCCTTATACCTTCCACATCTCATACGAACTCTTTAGACAAGTCTAACACAACTGGAGAAAAAAGTGATTCTGGGAAATGTAGTTAATGTAACACAATTTTTTTTTTATTTTGAGACGGAGTTTTCGCTGTTGTTACCCAGGCTGGAGTGCAATGGCACGATCTTGGCTCACCGCAACCTCCGCCTCCTGGCTTCAAGCAATTCTCCTGCCTCAGCCTCCCGAGTAGCTGGGACTACAGGCGCGCACCACCATGCCAAGCTAATTTTTGTATTTTTAGTAGGGACAGGGTTTCATCTTGTTGACCAGGATGGTCTCGATCTCTTGACGTTGTGATCAACCCGCCTCAGCCTCCCAAAGTGCTGGGATTACAGGCGTGAGGCAACATGCCCAGCCATGTAACACAATTTTTATACTCAAAACACTGGATCTAATTCCCAGCCATGAGCAAGGACAAAGAACAAAATATAAAAACTAATTTATATTAATTTTTAAATTAATTTCTGCTGAATTACCAGACAAGAAAGGTGTTTAATAGTAAAAATTGATCATCTCAAAACCTTAAGGCTCTTAGCAAAAAAGAACAAGAAAATTACTGAGTGGGCAATTTCTATTGTCTGCCATGCACACTAAAAGCAAAATACCAACAAAAACCAAAGTGTCAATATTATAATAACTACCCACTTAAAGAACAATGAACATTAATTAGAAATCACTTTTTAAAAAAAGACCACTCGTGCCTATACAGAAAAAATATTTCATATCCTCCATGGATCCAAAATACTTTATAATGGAAATTATATTTATATCAGAACCAAAATTAAAGCACCTCATAATAAAAAGTATGTGGCTAGAGCTGAAAAGGTAAGTTTATCACCTTAAATGTTCCTATCAGAAAACACTGGTAATCAACAAGCCAGTAGTTCACTTTAAGGATGAGGCACTGATCTTCATTTCTAGTATGAATTTTCTTATACATAATAAGCGATGTTCATAAAGGCTTTAGCACATGATTTACATACACAGGGTTTCTCTAAGGTGTCCTCAAATCTTCAAAACTATAAGCAACAATTTCCTACTTTCTTACATTCATAGGTTGTCTCCACAGTATGAGACCTCACAAGTTGCCTAGGATCTGAAGCTCTGCAGACATTCCCATATTCCTTACATTTGTATGTTTTCTCTAGTGTGAGTTTTCACATGTCTTCGAAAGTAGGCAGGACAAACAAAAGCTTTCCCACATTCCTTACATTCATAGGGTTTCTCTCCAGTGTGGCTTCTCACATGTCTTCGAAAGGATGAGGGACAACTGAAGGCTTTCCCACATTCCAGACATTCAAAGGGTTTCTCTCCAGTGTGCATTCTTGCATGTACAGTAAGGTATGAAGAATGACGAAATGCTTTCCCACATTCCTTACATTCATAGGGCTTTTCCCCAGTGTGTGTTCTCATGTGGATCCTAAGGGCTGAGGGATAAATAAAGGCTTTCCCACATTTCTTACATTCATAAGGTTTCTCTCCAGTGTGAGTTCTGATATGTACTGTAAGGTGGGAGGAACTAATGAAGGCTTTCCCACATTCCTTACATTCATATGGCTTCTCTCCACTGTGAGTTCTTAAGTGTTCAGTGAGGGATGAGGAACGACTAAAGGTCTTCCCACACTCCTTACATTCATACTGTATCTTTCCAGTGTGATCTCTCACATGTGCCCTAAAGGATGAGGGACAACTAAAGGCCTTCCCACATTCCTTACATTCGTAGGGCTTCTCTCGACTTTGATTTTTCACATGTGTATTAAGGGAAGTGGGAAGATAGAAGGCCTTTCCACATTCCAGACATTCATAGGGTTTTTCTCCAGTGTGTTTTCTCATATGGATACTCAAGGAGGAGGGACAATTGTAGGCTTTCCCACATTCCTTACATTTATAGGGTTTCTCTCCGGTATGTGTCCTCACATGTACAGTGAGTTTTGAGGACTCGCTGAAGGCCTTCCCACACTCTTTACATTCATACGGCTTCTCTCCAGTGTGAATTCTTATATGTATTATAAGGTGAGAGGAAGAACTGAAGGCCTTCCCACATTCCTTACATTCATATGGCTTATCTCCGCTATGAATCCTTTTGTGTTTGGAGAGTGAGGAGGAACAACTGAAGGCCTTCCCACATTCCTTACATTCGTAAGGCTTATCTCCACTATGAATCCTTTTGTGTTCTGTAAGCGATGAGGAACAACTGAAAGCTTTTCCACATTCCTTACATTCATAGTTCGTCTTTCCCATGTGAAGCTTCATATGTGCCCTAAAGAATGAGGAACAACTGAAGACTTTGGTACATTCCTTACATTCATAGGGCTTCTCTTCAGTGGGGGTTTTCATATGCTTCTTAAAACAAGCAAGAAAATGGAAGGCCTTCCCACATTCCTTGCACTGATAGGGTTTGCTTCCAGTATGAGACCTGATGTGATTCTTAAGGGACGAATGATCCACGAAGGGCTTTCCATACTCGTGGCATTCACAGGATTTTACTTCAGTTGTTCTCTTGAGTGAATCAAGATTTGGAACTTGGCTGAAAGTCTGTCCATGTTGATTTTCTTCACTACATTCATAGATGTTCTCTACCATAGGATTTCTTTTAAAAATAAAAGACATTATTAGTAATAAATTTTTACCAATTTCAGTGAATGTGTATGTTTTCTGGCCTTCTGTCAAGTTATAAATTGAAAGTTCTCACAGAGGGCTCTACCGCAGTCAATACTGCCCCCATGCTTTTGACTCACAGATTTTTCTGATAATTGTTTACAAGTGAAATATGTGTCAAACATTCAAAATCTGTCTCATTTGTGGAAAAAATTAACTCATGAAAATTGTCAGCCAGGTGCAGTGGCTCACACCTGTAATCCCAGCACTTTTGGAGGCCGAGATGGGTGGATCACAAGGTCAGCAGTTCAAGATCAGCCTGGCCAAGATGATGAAACCCCATCTCTACAAAGAATACAAAAATTAGCTGGGTATGGTAGTGCACGCCTGTACTCCCAGCTACTCAGGAGGCTGAAGCAGGAGAACTGCTTGAACCCAGGCAGCAGAGGTTGCAGCGAGCTGAGATCATGCCACTGCACTCCAGCCTGGGTGACACAGCAAGACTCCATCTCAAAAAAAAAAGAAAAAAAAAAAATTCTCAAATCACAATCTTTGATCCAGGCTTGTATGTATGTATGTATATATATATATATATATATATATATATATATATATATATATATATACACACATATATTTCTTAAATTTCATAATATTATAAGATTCTCTCCTGAGGCACTACTTTCTCATGCATGGCACTCACCTCAAATGCCTCTCATGGCTTTTGTTCTGATAATCAATACCACAAGATTCCTGGTTTTCATGTAAACTGGAGAACCCGGAATCATTCCTTTTGAATCTTACTATTTTCTGTTCATTGGGTATTTTTTCTCCACAAATATCTGGTGGGGCAACTGATTCATTAGTTTTAAGTTGAGTCTCAAAACCTGAAACAAAAAAAGTAAAAGCTTCTGTGAACAAAAGACTTTTAGCAGAGTGGCTATTTCAGGACTTTGGTATTGATAGACGCGAGGGTCAAATGGTAAGCAATTAACTAAGAAATAATTATATGAAGACTGAGACAAACATAACTAGAATAGTATTAGGAGAACAAAACAAAAATTGCACAAAATGCACATGACCAGGCTGGGCGCGATGGGTCACGCCTGTAATCCCAACACTTTGTAAGGCCAAGAGACAGGCGGATCGTGAGAAAAGGAGATTGAGACCATCCTGGCCAACATGATGAGACCCGGTCTCTACTAAAATATAAAAAATTAGCTGGGCATGGTGGGGCACACCTATAGTCCCAGCTACTCAGGAGGCTGAAGCAGGGGAATCAATTGAACTCAAGAGGCAGAAATTGCAGTGAGCCAAGATTGCTCCACTGCACTCTAGCCTGGCAACAGAGCAAGATTCCATCTCAAAAAAAAAGAAGCATGTGACTGAATACTAACTTATAAAGAGGAAATATGGAAGGTCTTTGCCAAGAACAAGGAAAATGTGAGAGGACTGACAAAAAGTCAAAATAGTCATCTGAGATATCTGTGGAAGATGAGCTTCCTCATATAAAACAAAGTTTACTTCTGTTTTTGATTTTCTTTTAAGTTGACTTTCTTCCCCCAACCAAAACAGTTTCTCTCAAGGGTTCTTGCCTTCCTGGTGCTCTCTCACACAGATGCCCTGGATAAGTTCTCTCTTCACTGTCTGCAGGTCCTCCTCTTGTTCCCACTGGGAGATCAGATGGGGTGTGTGTAGCAGATACCCTGCACAAGCAGAAAGCCATATCATGAGGGAAAATGATGAAGAATCACAAACATTTCCGTAAGACAGAAACAAAACTTCAGTCTTCTGATATTCCAAAAATGGACAATTGTGAGTTTAACTACAACAAAATGTCAAATTTATTATTTTTTTTAAAAAAAGGAGAGGGGGCAGGAAGAAGCAGCCTCTGACATACAGAACCGATCTAATGTTCACACCTAAACCTCAATATCATTACAACCTGGTTGGACAGTCACAACCAGGATATTTTGTTCTCCTACTGAATATAAATAATCTTGCAGAATACTAATCTTGGATAAAGTTACTATGAAATTATAATAAAATAAAACAAAACAAGGTTACCTTTTAATTTTTTCTAAAGACTTTATGCCACCCACATATACTCAGTAATAGAGCATGACTGAATAATACCATCAGCAACCAGCAATACAATCCACTTTCTGTCAGCAACCAACCTAAAGTGACTGCCTGTGTCACTATGCTGAACAATGTCCCCTCAAAATTCATGTTCAAATGCATCAATGGAAAAGCACAGAAGGCTCAGAAACAAAGCCACACCAACAAGCAACTGACCTTGACAAAGTAGCAAAGGCAATACAATGGAGAAAAGATAGTCTTTCCCACAAATGGTACTGAAACAACTGAACATCCACATGCAAAATATAAATCTAGACACAGACCTTAAACCCTTCACAAAAATTAACTCAAAATGCGTCACAAACCTCACTGTAAAAAGCAAAGCTAGAAAACTCCTAGAAGATAACAGGAGGAAAATCTAGATGACCTTCTGTTTGGCAATGACATTTTTAATTTTTTTATTTTTTTTAAGAGCCATGGTCTCACTTTATCACCCAGGCTGTAGTAGTGGTGTGATCATAGCTCATTGCAGCCTCAAACTCCTGGACTCAAGTGATCCTCCAGCCTCTACCTCCCAAGTAACTGGAACTACCAGTTCCACCACATCCTGGCACTGACATTGTAGATATAATGCTATAAGCATGATCCATAGAACAAAGAATAAGCTGAACTTAATTAACATTTAAAATTTCTGGGCCAGATGCAATGGCTCATGCCTGTAATCCCAGCACTTTGGGAAGTCAAGGCAGGTGGATCATCTGAGGTCAGGAGTTCAAGACCAGACTGACCAACATGGAAAAACCCCCTCTCTACTAAAAGATAGAAAATTAGCTGGGCATTGTGGCACATGCCTATAATCCCAGCTACTAGGGAGGCTGAGGCAAGAGAAGAATCTCTTGAACCCAGGAGGTGGAGGTTGCAGTAAGCTGAGATCATGCCATTGCACTCCAGCCTGGGCAACAAGAGCAAAACTCCATCTCAAAAAAATAAAATAAAATCTCCCCGATGAAAGACAATGTCAAGAGAATGGAAATATAAGCCACAGCCTGGGAGAAAATATTTGCAAAATATATATCTGAGAAGGAACTGTTATCAAAAATATACAAAGACTGTAGCAGATATCATACAGAAAAAAAAAATTCAAAAAACTCTTAAAACTCAATAGTGTTAAAAAAAAAAAAAGGACAAAAAATGAGCCAAAGACCTTTACAGATACCTGATACCTCACCAAAGAACATACACAGATGGCAAATAAGCATATGAAAAGATGCTCAATATCATAAGTCATCAGGGAAATGCAAATTAAAACAAGGCACCACTACACACGTATTAGAATGGCCAAAATCCTGAACATTCACAACAACAAATGCTGGTGAGGATGAGGAGCAACAGAAACTCTCATTCATTGCTGGTTGGAATGCAAGATGGTATGGCCACTTTGAAAGACAGTTTTGTTCTTTCTTATAAAATTAAACACCCTCTTACCATAAAATCCACCAACTGGATTGCACTCCTTTTACCCAAAGGAGTTGAAAACTTACGTCCACATAAAAACCTGCACACCAATGTTCATAGTAGCTTTATTTATAATTGCCAAAATGTGTAAGCAACCAAGACGTCCTTCAGTAGGTAAATGGATAAACTGTAGTACATCTAGACAATAGAATATTAGTAAGCACTACAAATAAATGAGCTTTCAAGCCATAAAAAGGCATGGAAGAATCTTAAATGTATATTGCTAAGTGAAAGAAACCAATCTGAAAAGGCTATGTACTGCATGATTCCAACTATACAACATTTTGCAAAAGGCAACAACATTAGGAGACTGTAAAAAGATCAGTGGTTGCCAAGATTTTAGAGAAAGGGAAGGAGGGATGAATTGATAGAGCACAGAGGATTTTTATAGCAGTGCAACTATTCTGTGTGATATTATAATAGTGGATACACGTCATTATATATTCTTCCAAACCCATAGAATGTACAATATCAAGAGTGAACCCTAATGTAAATTATGGACTCTGGGCAATGATGATGTGTCAATGTAGCTTCAACAGTTATAACACATTTATCACTCTGGTGGGGGATGTTGTTATTAGAAAAGGCTATACATGTAGAGAGCCAGGGGCTATATGGGAAATCTCTGTATCTTCCACTCAATTCAGCTGTGAACCTAAAACTGCTCTAAAAATAAAAATAAAGCCTACTTAAAAAAAAAAAAAAGTCCACTCAGAACCTCAGAATGTTATCTTATTTAGAAATAGGGTCTTTATAGATATAATCAAGTTAACACAAGGTTATACTAGATTAAGGTGGGCCCTAAATCCAATGGCTGCTGTCCTTATAAGGAGAAAGAGACTTAGAAAGACACACAGGAAGAAGACGAAGGCAGAGATTGGAATGATGCATCTGTAAATCAAGGAATGCCAATGATTGCCAGCAATCCCCAGAAGCCAGGAAGAGAAAAGGGAGTCTTTCCCCCAGAGCCTTCGGAAAAAACACGGCCCTGCTGATCCCTTGATTTCAGATACCCAGCCTCCAGAAACACTGCAAAGGAATAAACATCTGTTGTTTTTAGCCACCAGTGTATGATGCTCTGTTACAGAAGGTCTAGGAAACTAACACAGCCTGCTTCCACGGACCTATCCCCCAATCACTCAACTGAAGCACAAATCCTATAACAGGTTCTTTCTAACACATGTATTCTCCCTTGCTGCACTGCAAAATAAACCCAACTTATTTAATTATAGGTGTGTTCCTGGTAGTCATTGGGTAAAGGGCATAGATAGCAGTAAAATCCTCAAAATGTCAAACCTCCTTTCTGTGTCCCATAGTGATTGCTGAGGTTTACATCCATACTTTCAATACCTAATAAGCCTCAAGACTCTCAACCAAACAAAAAAAGAAAGCATCAGCTTAATATACAGATATTTCTTTTCTTTCTTTTTTTTTTTTGATGGAGTTTCACTCTTGTTGCACAGGCTGGAGTGCAACGGCACAATCTAGGCTCACTGCAACCTCCACCTGCCAGGTTCAAGCAATTCTCCTGCCTCAGCCTCCCGAGTAGCTGGGATTACAGGCATATACCACCACACTCAGCTAATTTTGTACTTTTAGTAGAGATGGGGTTTTTCCATGTTGGTGAGGCTGGTCTGGAACTCCCAACCTCAGATGATCCGCCTGCCTCAGCCTCCCAAAGTGCTGGGATTACAGAAGTGAGCCACCGCACCCAGCCCAAATGTTTATTTTCATAGCGAAGCCACTAGACAGTAAGTTCATTGGGGTCAGTGACTATATCTGTCTTATTTACCAATGTCTTCCCATTCCTCAGCCCAAATCCTAAAATAAAGTCAATTTGGTGAGAGAAAATCACTTTCTTTTTTTTTTTTTGAGACGGGATCTTGCTCTGTCGCCCAAGCTAGAGTACAGCAGTGCAATCTCGGCTCACTGCAACCTACGCCTTGCTGGTTCAAGCGATTCTCCTGCATCTCCCAAGCAGCTGGGACTACAGGCATGCACCACCATGCACAGCTAATTTTTGTATTTTTATAAAGACAGGGTTTCGGACGGGCACGGTGGCTCAAGCCTGTAATCCCAGCACTTTGGGAGGCCGAGGCGGGTGGATCACGAGGTCAAGAGATTGAGACCATCCTGGTCAATATGGTGAAACCCCGTCTCTACTAAAAATACAAAAAATTAGCTGGGCATGGTGGCGCGTGCCTGTAATCCCAGCTACTCAGGAGGCTGAGGCAGGAGAATTGCCTGAACCCAGGAGGCGGAGGTTGCGGTGAGCCGAGATCGCGCATTGCACTCCAGCCTGGGTAACAAGAGGGAAACTCCGTCTCAAAAAAGAAAAAAAGACAGGGTTTCACCATATTGCCCAGGCTGGTCTCAAACTCCTGACTTCGTGATCCACCCACCTCAGCCTCCCAAAGTGCTGGGATTACAGGCGTGAGCCACCAGGAGCACCAGGCCTAAAATCACTTTCTAAACAACTACATGAAAAAATCTTGCCATTCTTACCTAGCGAGGCCAGGTTCTGGAAGTTTTCCAGCATCACATCTCTGTAGAGGTTCCTCTGAGCAAGATCCAGCAAAGCCCATTCCTCCTGGGTAAAGTCCACAGCCACATCCTGAAAGACTACTGAGTCCTAAAATATACCATAAATTCTGTTCAGAAAGGTACAATTCCTCCAATGTGTACAAGAGGACGGATGAGGCTGACAATATTGAGGAAATGAGAGCCAATTCATAGGAAATTCAGGAGATCCCAGCATCTACTCTAGGACAGCCAACAAATCTCTCTTTCTATCTACACATAATTCATCACTGATCAAATCCTGTCTTACAGATTTAACACTTCTAAAACACTAAATTGCCAGGCAAATTGGGTCACACCTATAATCCCAGCACTTTTGGGGACCGAAGCAGGAGGACTACCTGAGCCCAGGAGTTCGAGGCCAGCCTAGGTAATGTAACATAGTGAGACTCAGTCTCTGCCAAAATTTAAAAGTACATATGGCCAGGTGTGGTAGCGCGTGCCTGTGGTGGCTTAGGTGGGAGGATTGTTGAGCCACAAGGTTGAGGTTACAGTGAGCATGACCATGCCACTATACTCTAGCCTGAACAATGACAACAAAAAAAAACACTAAATTTATCTCCCTACAAATTGATGGCAATGAGATAGGGAAAAGCAGTGTTTTTCCTACCCTCTTACATAGTCACTCAGTACCGTACAGAACATTTCTGACACTAGACGTGTGGGAGATATTTTCCATACCCACCAAGCAATTCCCCAGTGGACACCTGCTGGCTATCCTATAATTTGCTTTTGATATGATCTACCTGGAGATCCCACAGGTTGAGGGCTTGGTCCCACTTAACTGCCTCCCACTTCAGATGCCAATCCCAAGTTAACAGGTTGTCAACTATACTTCTGACTGGCTAAAATCAGGGCTCCTACTAACCTCTCCTTGAGTTCGATTAATTTGCTGGAACAATTCACAGAACTCATGGAAATATGTTTATTGGTTTGTCAGCAAGGATATTACAAAGTATACAGACAAAACAGCCAGAAGAGATGGACAGGCCAACGTATAGTGGGGAGGGGTACAGAAATTCCATGCCCTCTCCTGGCATGCCTCCCTCCAGGAACCACCACACATTCAGCTATCCACAAGCTCCTCAAGCCAGTCCTTTGGGTTTTTAAGGAGGCTCCATCACATGGTTGATGTAAGTCCCAATCCTCTGATCTTGCCTGGGTCTTTCTGAACCAGCCCCATCTTGAGGCTCTCCAGGGGCTTCCAGAGAAAGCACATTAGCACACAGAAGACCCCCTTATTGCTCCAGAGATTACAAGGGTTTTTAGGAACTCTGTGCCAGGAAACAGGATGAAAGCCAAACACATATTTCACAATATCACAGAGGGTGACCAATGCCAGTCTTACAATGGCCTAGAAAAGTCCAGAGCATATTGAAGAAATGAGAGAAATGCTCTGGAAATGAAATAATTTCCACACTGACATCATCAATTCCTTATTACAGAAATAACTTCACCTGTTACTTTATTCCCACCATGGCAATCACTACAACATTAAACACAGGGTCAAATGTAGATGGGGTTTTAATGAATAAAAATACACTGAGAGAATAGAAGCTTTTCACTTTTTTCCCCTCTCACAAACCTGAGAGGCCCAGGAGCTGCACAAGCACAACTTTCAAGCCAGACCCACAGCTGGTTATACTTGTCTTCTAGACCAGGGGTCAGCAAACTATGGCATATGACTACATCCAAGCTGCCACTTGAGTGCATAGAGTTTTATTGGAACACAATAAAACATGTGTTTATGTACTGTCTATGGCTGCTTTTGCATTAAAATGGCAGAGCTGAATTGTAATAGAAACACTACAGCCTTCAGCGCCTAAAATACTATGTGGTCCAATACAGAAACAGATTGCTGCTGACCTGTGCTCTAAAACATGGAAGGAGACCTGGTGCAATTGAAACTTTTTTTTTTGACAATTATTATCTTTTACTTACCTGTATCCTATTTTTCTGTAACTCGGCAGTTGTTCCTTCTTTCTCCATGTCCCCTGCATGAAGAAAAGCAGGATATTGAGAAGTTAGAAGTAAAGAAGATGACATGAGACTCCAGACCTCCCCAAAATTCCCACACTCATGAACCTGGATGTTGCACCCCATCAATTATAAGCAACAACTCCCCTCAAAACACACACACACACACACACAAACACACACAGAAAACAGAGACACCCAAGCAAATATACACTGCTCTTGTGGGAAAGGGGAACAGCCTTATGTTCCCCTTAGAGATAGAAAACAGTGTTCTGGTCCGTGGTGATCATAAAGAAGAGGTTAAGAGTGTTATTTTGTGTGGCCGGGTGCGGTGGCTCACGCCTGTAATCCCAGCACTTTGGGAGGCTGAGGTGAGTGTATCACAAGGTCAAGAGATTGAGACTATCCTGGTCAATATGGTGAAATCCCGTCTCTACTAAAAATACAAAAAATTAGCTGGGCATGGTGGTGCGTGCCTGTAATCCCAGCTACTCAGGAGGCTGAGGCAGGAGAATTGCCTGAACCCAGGAGGTGGAGGTTGTGGTGAGCCGCGATCGCGCCATTGCACTCCAGCCTGGGTAACAAGAGCGAAACTCCGTTAAAAAAAAAAAAAAAAAAAAGAGTGCTAATTTGTAAATTAACTAAAGTCTGGAAAAATCTGGCTGTCAATTTGCCCATGATAACAAAAAGTATAAAATGTATTAGGGAGCATCTTCAACAACATGAATATACACTCCCTGTCTGAAATTCAAGAAAGCACTGATTTATAGGCCAGGCTTCTGGGAATTCCACTCCCAGTATTTCTTACTTCTGCACCCTTTGGCTGGCTAACCGGCATTACTGCTTAGCCCTAGACCACTACCCCTGCCCCCCATGAGCTGCAGGGTTCCCCAAAACCTTGGTTTCTGAGAAAAAGCATCAGCCTATTAAATTCCATATGCAGGAGGCAGAGAAGGCCACTATGCTGTGATTGACATGCTAAATTTGCCTGCCCAGTACAGTAGTATCGGAATAAGAATACTTGGCCTGTATCACCCCTGATGTGGGAGCTGCAGTGCTGTTTCACAAATTTCAGACAAGAAAATGTTAACAGTTGAGTAGCAGCAGCGCCGGGTCCCCTGCCGAGGTTCCCCTAGCGGTGTTGCTTCTCGAGCAGCCGCAGTTCTCACTACAGCGCCAGGACGAGTACGGTTCGAGTTCGTCCGCGGAGATCTCTCTCATCTCGCTCGGCTGCGGGAAATCGGGCTGAAGCGACTGAGTCCGCGATGGAGAAAACTTTAGAAACTGTTCCTTTGGAGAGGAAAAAGAGAGAAAAGGAACAGTTCCGTAAGCTCTTTATTGGTGGCTTAAGCTTTGAAACCACAGAAGAAAGTTTGAGGAACTACTACGAACAATGGGGAAAGCTTACAGATTGTGTGGTAAGGGATGGTGCAAGCAAAAGATCAAGAGGATTTGGTTTTGTAACTTTCTCATCCACGGCTGAGGTTGATGCTCATGGCTACAAGTTCATTCAATTGATGGGAGAGTCATTGAGCCAAAACATGCTGTAGCAAGAGAGGAATCTGGAACACCAGGGGCTCATGTAACTGTGAAGAAGCTGTTTGTTGGTGAAATTAAGGAAGATACGGAGGAACATCACCTTAGAGATTACTTTGAGGAATATGGAAAAATTGATACCATTGAAATAATTACTGATAGGCAAGTCTGGAAAGAAAAGAGGCTTTGGCTTTGTTACTTTTGATGACCATGATCCTGTGGATAAAATCGTGTTGCAGAAATACCATACCATCAATGGTCATAATGCAGAAGTAAGAAAGGCTTTGTCTAGACAAGAAATGCAGGAAGTTCAAAGTTCGAGGAGTGGAAGAGGAGGCAACTTTGGCTTTGGGGATTCTTGTGGCAGCGGAGGAAATTTCAGACCAGAACCAGGAAGTAACTTTAGAGGAGAATCTGATGGATATGGCAGTGGATGTGGATTTGGGGATGGCTACAATGGGTATGGAGGAGGACCCGGAGGTGGCAATTTTGGAGGTAGCCCTGGGTATGGAGGAGGAAGAGGAGGATATGGTGTTGGAGGACCTGGATATGGCAACCAGGGTGGGGGCCACGGAGGTGGTTATGACAACTATGGAGGAGGAAATTATGGCAGTGGAAATTACAATGATTTTGGAAATTATAACCAGCAACCTTCTAACTACGGTCCACTGAAGAGTGGAAACTTTGGTGGCAGCAGAAACATGGGGGGACCACATGGTGGAGGAAACTATGGTCCAGTAGGCAGTGGAGGAAGTGGGGGTTACGGTGGGAGGAGCCAATATTGAGCTTCTTCCTTTTTGCCACAGCTTCACTGTATAAATAGGAGAGGATGAAAGCCCAGAGGTAACAGAACAGCTTCAGGTTATCAAAATAACAATGTTAAAGAAACTCTTAGGCCGGGCGCGGTGGCTCAAGCCTGTAATCCCAGCACTTTGGGAGGCCGAGGCGGGTGGATCACGAGGTCAAGAGATCGAGACCATCCTGGTCAACATGGTGAAACCCCGTCTCTACTAAAAATACAAAAAATTAGCTGGGTATGGTGGCGCGTGCCTGTAATCCCAGCTGCTCAGGAGGCTGAGGCAGGAGAACTGCCTGAACCCAGGAGGCGGAGATTGCGGTGAGCCGAGATCGCGCCATTGCACTCCAGCCTGGGCAACAAGAGCGAAACTCCATCTCAAAAAAAAAAAAGAAACTCTTATCTCAGTCATGCATAAATATGCAGTGATATGGCAGAAGACACCAGAGCAGATGCAGAGAGCCATTTTCTGAATGGATTGGATTATTTAATAACATTACCTTACTGTGGAGAAAGGATTGTAAAAAAAAAAAAAAAAAAATGCCTTTGAGACAGTTTCTTCGCTTTTTAATTGTTGTTTCTTTCTAGTGGTCATTGTAAGAGTGTAGAAGCATTCCTTCTTGGATAATGTTAAATTTTTAAGTTTTCAGTGACATGTGAAACCTTTTTTAAGATTTTTCTCAAAGTTTTGAAAAGCTATTAGCCAGGATCATGGTGTAATAAGACATAACGTTTTTCCTTTAAAAATATTTAAGTGTGTGTGTGTAGAGTTAAGAAGCTGTTGTACATTTATGATTTAATAAAATAATTCTAAAGGAAAAAAGAAAATATTAACAGTTACTTCCACTGCAATGGAACAAGCAGCATCTTTAAAAGCCAATAAAAGGCCGGGCGTGGTGGCTCACACCTATAATCCCGGCACTTTGGGAGGCCAAGGAGGGTGAATCACCTGAGGTCAGGAGTTTGAGACCAGCCTGGCCAACATGGAGAAACCCCATCTCCATTAAAAAAAAAAAAAGCCAGTAAAAAATGGTAATATTCTTCACTGTATTAATAGCAATATATGCCCTGATGTGAGAATAACTTTGCAAAGAAATGGCCACATTTTAGAATCTTTCTCACAGAAACTCTGCAAATCAAATATTATTACAACCAGTTTAGAATTGAGTAATCTTAGAGTCAATTAACCACATGTTCAATATTACCTAGTTAGACAGCTGCTGAGGCAGGGTATGAATGCAGGCCTATTTGTCTTCAAAACACCCAATGACTACATTTCTGAACACATACCTTAAATTTTAATTGTTAGCCCCTTATTCCTAGTATTACCAGGATTTAGCCTAGAACCCTAATGGGCACCCCAGAGAGTGGACAAATGAAGCATTCTAATCAAATATGCTGGCCGGGTGTGGTAGCTCATGCCAGTACTTTACGAAGCCAAGGCAGGGGGATCACATGAGGTCAGGAGTTCAAGACTGGTCTGGCCAACATGGCGAAACCCTGCCTCTACTAAAAATACGAAAATTAGCTAGGCATGCTGGTGCACAGCTGTAGTCCCAGCTACTCAGGAGGCTGAGGCAGGAGAATTGCATGAACCCAGGAGCCAGAGGTTGCAGTGAGCTGAGATCAAGCCGCTGCACTCCAGCCTGGGCAACAGAGCCAGACTCTGTCAATAAATAAATAAATAAATAATCAAATGTGCTATCTTTGAGCTCCTTCTCCTGATTAAGGCCTATGTCTTGGGCAATGATTCTTTCCTTATGGTCCTTACCTCTTTCATTTTATATTTATTTAGGTAATATTTACCCCGACCCTACTACATGAAGTCACAAGGAATAAGGCATAGACATTAAAAAAAAAAAAGAAAGAAAAATCCGGCCGGGCGCAGTGGCTCACACCTGTAATCCCAGCACTTTGGGAGGCCGAGGCGGTTGGATCACAAGGTCAAGAGATCGAGACCATCCTGGTCAACATGGTAAAACCCTGTCTCTACTAAAAATACAAAAAATTAGCTGGGCATGGTGGTGCGTGCCTGTAATCCCAGCTACTCAGGAGGCTGAGGCAGGAGAATTGCCTGAACCCAGGAGGCGGAGGTTGCAGGTGAGCCGAGATTGCGCCATTGCACTCCAGCCTGGGTAACAAGAGTGAAACTCCATCTCAAAAAAAAAAAAAAAAGAAAGAAAGAAAAGAAAAATCCTGAAGCAAATGAATACAGAGATATATGCTATATAAAAAATGTAGTACATTATAGGAATAAGGAGACACATATTTATCTTTAGCAAATCAGGACTGGTAATGTGTCAAGGTAGAAGCAGAAAATTAAAATAACTTTCAGATAATGCTGGAAATTCAGAGGGTTTAGTATATCTATTATATATTTGTAAGCATTATCAACTCCCAGAGGAAAAAAAAATCAGTATTAATAGGCTACACTATTGATATATGAGGTTGAATAAAGACCAGCATAAAAGTTTAGAAAGAAAATAGAACAAGTTAATATTTTTTAAAACATGGTAAACAGAATCGGAAGAGCTAAAAAGGCATCTTTTTCTAAAAGAAAAACTAACGAAACTGACAAACTCAGCTTTTATTTTATTTTATTTTTTATTTAATTTATTATTTGAGACAGACTCTCCTTATGTTACCCAGGTTGATCTCATTTCCTAAGCTCGTGATCCACCTGCCTTAGCCTCCCACCAGCTGGGACTACAGATGTGCACCACTGCAGCCAGCAACAAACTCAGCAATTTTTTTCTTTTTTCTTTTTTAAGGCTAGTCGAGTGAAGCAGTGGGAGTGGAGAAGGAACAAAGAAATCTGTAACTGGTTGTGATCAATTAGTTGTAAACACCACTGCACTTGGACCAGCCAAACTCAGCAATTTTAAGAGCAACAGGGCAGACAAAAAAAAAAAAAAAGAAGAAGAATAAATCATAATTATAGATACCATAAGAAAAATATAGAAAAAATTTAAGAAATATGAAAATGCACAGGTAATGAATGAATTTCTAGGAAGTAGTACAACTTACCAGCAATGATCTAAAACCTAATTACATCCAGTAATCAATGAAAAAAAAATCAGCGGTTTAAAACATGGTCAGGCCAGGTGCAGTGGCTCGTGCCTGTAATTCCAGCACTTTGGCAGGCAGACAGCCCATGACTTCGAGACCTGCCCAGGCAACACAGCGAGACTCCTTTTTACTAAAAAGAAATAGAAAGAAAGAAAGGGAAAAAAACCCTACAAACACCTACAGCAAACATCCTATTTAATGGTGAAATGATAGAAAAATTCCTTCTGGAATCAAAAACAAGACAAGGATGTAAATTATATGCTATTCTGTAGGACATTGTACTGGAGGTCCTGGCAGGTGCAGTAAAGAAATGAAAACAAATGGAAACTGCAAGAAATAAAAAGGGAAAAGATTGAAACCTACAGATGACCAAATTTTCTGTGTGAAATGTAACCAATCTGTAGATAAATGATTCAAATGTATCATTAATGACAAAATGCATCAGTTCACTTTTACTTGAATATAATGTATCAAACTGATGTCCGCAGGCAGAGTATAAACTCCAGAGACCAAATACTATCTTTTTTTTTTTGGAGACAAGGTCTCGCTCTGTCGCCCAGGCTGGAGGGCAGTGATAGGATCTCAGCTCTCTGCAACCTCTGCCTCTCGAGTAGCTGGGAGCACAGGAGCACACCATCACACCTGGCTATTATTTTATTTTATATTTTTTGTATAGAGGGGACCTTGCTATGATGCCCAGGCTGGTCTCAAACTCCTTGGCTCAAGCGATCCGCCCGCCTCGGCAGCCCAAAGTGCTGGGATTACAGGCGTGAACCACCGCGCCTGGCCCAAACACTATCTAATGCATAAAGAGGGGACAGGAGGGGACCGAGCCGAGGCAAACGTCACCCCGCGCTCACCCGACACGCCGCGATCCACAGATCTGCTCACAGAGAACGAGGCTGAGGCGCTTGTCCTTGAGACCCGAATGGGTAGAAATGCTCTTCCTTTCTGGAAAGAGAGCAAAGGATGCTTTCAGAGGCTGATGAACTATGACACTGGTTCTCCAACTCTCGCCTGCATTAGAATCACCCCGATTTCTGGACCCAGACCAGAGTTCCCGATTCGGTGAGTTTGCTACGAGCCGCCGCCGCAGGGGCAGCTGGCCCAGGCTCTCCGAGAAGGCACAGCGGCAGCGGGAGGCCCCAAGCGCGGGGTCCGGGCAGCGAGCGGCTGAGAGGCCGCCCTTAGACCGCCGATACTCAGGCCGAGCCCTACGTCTCCCTCGGACTCGACCAGCAGCAGGCGGGGTGAGGCAGGGCAGCGCAGGAAGCGGACCGAGGAAAAAATTTATCTCAGATGTGGGCGGAGGCGCTGATTGACATGGCTGCCGGCTCGCGCATGCGCAAACGTGCACTTCGGCTTCCTAGTTCGGCAAGCAGACGCTCTTTGGGGCGGGGCCTGAAAGGCGGGACTTGAGGTGAAGGAGGTGGGGCGGAAAGGAACGGGAACTGCTAAGGAGCGTGAAGACTGGTTCTAGCCGCAAGCGGATGAGAAATCCTAGTTCCTTCATTATTGAGAGTAAACAGAAGAAACGGAACCTTGGACTGAGCTTGGTTGACTCTGTGGGCGAGGCGAGGCTAGAGCTAGACAGGACCTACTAGGGGCGTGGCTTTTAAATACTCCAAGGGGCGTGGCTAAAGGTGGAACCAGGTTGGGGGCGGGACTTGGTTGAAATTCCTAGGGAGCGGGGACGAGGGCTAGGGGCGAAGCTTAAGTAACTAGGCCTGGGGCTGGGGGTAAGTTTAGAGCTTCCCAACCAGGTCCTCAGCTACCACGGATACAGGATGCTCATCAATTGGGTTTATACCTATCCTCCATGTTGCTACAGCCCTGTACACAGTACACATATATTTTCAACTCTCATATGAAACAGACTCTCCTTTCCATTCCCTCAGTCCTTTTTGGCCTTTTAGTTTTCCCTTTCATTGCTTAATTGATAACTTCTCCTGTAGAGGGAAGCCACTGATAATTATTTAAATTGAACCTTTTACCTGGAAACTTGCTGAATTCTAATAGCTGTCAGTTTATTATTTGGAACATCAAATATAAATATTTTTATGCATGTTTTCATTGTTTTAATATGTATAACTCATTTTTTTTTTCTTTTTATGAGGCAATACCTCACTCTATCACCCAGTCTGGAGTGCAGTGATGTGATCATGGCGCACTGCAGCCTTGACCTCCCCAACCCAAGTGATTATGCATCTCGGCCTCCCAAGCAGCTGGGACTACAGACGCGTGCCACCACACCCTGCTAATTTTTGTATTTTTACAGCCCAAACATCAAAGCTAGAAATAAAACATAAGGTCAATCGGAGCCTTGCATAAGCTGCTCCCTACCCTGGAGCAAACCAAAATAATAGAGACAGCCTTACATCCCTAGTGCCAGGACCTGTCTCAGAGTCGACAAAATCTGAGACGAGTTTGTAGATTCCTTGCTTGTAGATTTGTTGGAGTCTAAGGCAGCTCTCTGGACCTGTTGCAGAACATTCAGGAAACCGGAGAGACCAATGGGTGAAACAGGAGGATTTTATTAAGGTGGCCACCAGCTCAGCGGATTAACATCCCAAGGCTGAGCCCTAACAAAGACATGGCTTGGCTTTTTATACATGAAGTACATAGTGGCGCTAAAACAAGTTTGTAGGTGTAGAACAAAGACAATTCATTAAGCAATGATAGGCACCTAACTTAGGCTTACAAAATGACTGTTGCTATGTGACCCAGATGTTGGCTGTCTGTAGAGCTGAAGGATTCTAGCATGGGCCTTAGCTACTGCCTTCTCCTACAGTGCCCAGAAAGCCAGAGTCCTGCCTGCTTGGGCACTTCTTATGACCTTCACTGTGTTACAGCAACTTACAGTTATTGGATACAGAGAACATGAATACAAGAATTTATAAACTTATAAAACTTACAAAGCAGAATACAATCCCACAGAAGGGGAATGAACTCAGGGAAGTTTGCTTATTGAAAAGAAGAAAAATTTAGGCTGGGCGTGGTGTATCACACCTGTAATCCCAGCACTTTGGGAGGCCGAGGCGGGCAGATCACCTGAGGTTGGGAGTTCAAGACCAGCCTGACTAACATGGCAAAACCCCGTTTCCACTAAAAAAAAATACAAAATTAGCCGGGCATTGTTGTGTATGACTATAATCCCAGCTACTTGGGAGGCTGAGGCTGGAGAATCGCTTGAACCGGGTAGGCGAAGGTTGCAGTGAGCCGAAATCTCACCATTGCACTCCAGCCTGGGTAACAAGAGTGAAACTCCAGGCCTGGCGCAGTGGCTCAAGCCTGTAATCCCAGCACTTTGGGAGGCCGAGGAGGGTGGATCACAAGGTCAAGAGATCGAGACCATCCTGGTCAACAAGGTGAAACCCCGTCTCTACTAAAAATACAAAAATACTTAGCGTTCACCTAAGTCTATTGGTAACTAATTTTGTTTCAACTAGAAGGTAAGAGATTAAAAAAAAACTTTTTTTTTACTAAATCTAATTAAATTGGCCTCAATGCCTTCAAGGCTTGTCTACTGTGGTACTGGAGTGATTATTTCTTATCTTCTTTACAGCTTGGTTAATGTGGGAAAGGGGAGAAGAAATTAAATTTTTTTTTTTTTTTAAGATGGAGTTTCACTTTTTTTTTTTTTTTTTTTTTTTTTTGAGATGGAGTTTCATTCTTGTTGACCAGTCTGGAGTGCAATGGTGTGATCTCAGTTCACTGCAACCTCCACCTCCTGGATTCAAACGATTCTTCTGCCTCAGCCTCCCGAGTAGCTGGGACTACAGGCGTGTGCCACCACGCCCGGCTAACATGGAGACAGGGTTTCTCCATTTTGGGCAGGCTGGTCTTGAACTCCTGACCTCAGGTGATTCACCTGCCTTGGCCTCCCAAAGTGCTGGGATTACAGGCATGAGCCATCACACTTGGCCCTACCTTTTTAGGTCCTGTTTATGATTTTAACATGAATGCTGGTGAGGAGGAATTATGAGGCCTCTCTGACCTCCCTTCCCATATGGCTTAGAGCCTAATTTTTAAGATTTTTCTGGGGTTCTCTTGGCCAAGAGGAGTTCCATTCAGTGTGTGGGGGGCTTACGATTTTATTTTTAGTTTACAACCCAGAACAGTCCCCATACTCTTATCTTTGTGCTAAATTTTCTGTTTTTTGTCTTTTTTATAGGGATGGGGTCTTGCCATATTGCCCAGGCTGGTCTTGAACTCCTGAGCTCAAATGATCTGCCTGCCTCGACCTCCCAAAGTGCTGGGATCACCGAAGTGAGCCATCAGGCCTGGCTTCTATGTGCTAATTTTTGAACAAATTCCAAGTAATAGGAGATTCTAGTCTCTGGGTGTCAAATGACCAAAAATCAAGTCCTTGTGAGGCAGAATAGAGTCTGGAAGCAGGGAACCTAAAGCTGTTTCATGCTGACTTCCTATAACTAAAATGAAAGGAAAACCCTAACTTTCCATCCCTAAATAACAAAAGGATCAGAGGCTACTCCCTTTGACTTTTTCTGCCTGGCAGATGGGAAATTGGCCGTCTGCAAAAAATCAGACTGATGGCTGGTTGAGTCTTCGTTTGCATAGAAGTATAACTTTGTAACTTCACTCTGGCCTTGATTGGTTGTTTTTTTGCAACCAATCAGATGTTTGCACAGGAGTGTGATCTTTGTAACTTCACTTCAGCCTCTGGTTGGTTGCTTTCTCCAACCAATCAGACTGATTGCGGGCTACCACTTCATTTACATGCGGTGAGCAGGAAGTGGCCAATGGGAAACTTCTAGAGGGTATTTGGACCCATGAAGATTCTCTATCAGAGCCCTTGAGGTGCTGCTTGGTCAGTTTCCGCATTGCAAAGTATACTTCTGTTTTCAACAAATTCCTGCTTTTGTTCTTTTGTTGCTTTATTCTTTCTTTGCTTTGCTGGGCGTTTTGTCCAATTCTTTGTTCAGAACGCCAAGAACTTGGACAACTTGCAGTCAAGACCCCCTACCGGTGACACTCCCTCTTTGGGGAGACAAATAGCTATACCTCTCTGCTCCGGATTGGTAGCAGCCATAACCTCAGGTGGGCCCAGAATCCGAGGCCCCGCCCCTTATGTGGTTCTAGCCTCTGCGCGTGCGCAGCGTTTCTGCGTATGCGCATGCGTATGCGCATGACGGCCGCCATCTTAACTGCGAGCTTTCGCTGGTGTCTGAGGTAAGTTTTCGTTCTTGGGAGGTGTCGCGTCCTGTCCAGATGCGGCCAGACGGGAGTAGGAGGATCCAAAGGGGAGGCGCACAGTGAAATTGCAGCCTGCCCCGTGCACAGTCGGGCAGCTTGGGCACCTTGTGGGCGCTCCCAGGGCGCGGCCCTCCTCTGAGAGCCCCGGTTGGATCTGTCCGCAGGGGTCTGGGGGGCTGTTTTGGGGCCTCCGCCCAGGAGGAGGCGCGGGGTGGGCACGGTCTTTCAGTTCTTCCTGCTCCCCTCTGTAGAAGTCTCATAGGGCGGGGCGCGGCAGCTCAGGCCTGTCATCGCAGCGCTTTGGGAGGCTGAGGTGGGAGAATCACTTGAGGCTAGAGTTCAAGACCAGCCTGGACAACATAAGGAGACCCCCATCTCTAACCAAAACAAAAAACAAAAAAACCACCTGCACAGCCAGCGTTGTGCCTTTTCTCCAGAAGGGGCAGCGTCTCTGCCTTCCTTTTGATGGTGCCTTTCGCTTGGCGTCCTCCTGGCCTGGCAATTCTGTCGTCTCGGTGAGCACTTCATGCTTTCGTTCTGGCTTGTGGGTGTCGGGTTTTAAGTTCTATCAGGTGGAAAGAAACCTTTTCAGGTTGTTCGGAAGCACATGAATCTGATATAATCGAATGCGTCAGTGGATGAATGCAGAGAAATGTACAAATTACCACCGAGGAAAAGCAGGACTACTCAGCTGTGGTTCCGGGCCATCACCTGGATCTCACCTTAGCGCCCTGTAGATTTCCCCCCAGAGCCTCAAAGTAGGAGGGCTTCCCTAGAACACTCTGCAGGCTGATTTACTAGCAGGAGGGATTGAATTGATAATGAGTGTGAAGATAACTTTTGACAGGTGGGCTTTCTCTCAGTTACTCATTTAAAAGTCTTACCTAGGGCGGGCCAGGATGCCTCACACCTGTAATCCCAGCGCTTTGGGAGCCCGAGGAAGGAGGATCGCTGGAACTTAAGAGTTAGAGGCCAACCTAGAAAAAAATAGGGCAAACCCCTGTCTCTACTAAAAACAAAAAATTACTCGGGCATGGTGGTGATGTGTGTCTGTGTGTCTGTAGTCCCAGCCACTTTGGAGGCTGATGTGGGCGGATCACTTGAGCCTAGGAGGTTGAGGCTGCAGTGAGCTGTGATTGCATCACTACACCCCAGTTTGGGTGACAGTGTAGATCCTGTCTCAAAAAGAAAAAAAAAGTACTGATCTAGAGAAAATCTGTAGCTCGATTTAATCTTTAACCTACATTCACTAGTTCTTAAGATTTGTTTCATTTGTTTGCTATATATACTTTATGATGAGCCATTTAAATTGGAAGTGAATGCACTTTCCCCTTTAATCTTAAGCATATATCTCCTATACCTTCTACAAGTGAAGACAATCTTCTACCAAACAGAAACAACAAGACTTCATTTTCCATCCCCACCCCCAGCATCATATCTGGGTACAAACAACCCAGGGTCACATTTCCTTGGAAACAATAAATGTGGGTAGATGGGGAATGTTGTTAGAAATCTTTTATTTGAAACTCAGCACCTGGGTTGTAAATTGGTGATTCTTCTTGGTGTAAAAACATTACATAAACCCTCTAGGCAAACGTGAGATATTTCAGTCTGATATTTCTTACTGATACAGTTTCAAACAGTAAATTTCTAATAACTGATTTAAGAGAACAAAGTTTCACAGTGAGTAAAAAAGCAACAGTAACTCAAAAAAGTCATTAGAACGGCTTTGTTCCTTTTGAGTTTTAAGTTTTAAACTTTTTTTATTCCTATGCTGCTTACTCAATACAGCCCTTTTTTTTTTTGAGACGGAGTCTTGATCTGTCCCCAGGCTGGAGTGCAGTGGCATGATCTCCGCTCACTGCAACCTCCGCCTGCCGGGTTCAAGTGATTCTACTGCCTCAGCCTCCCTAGCAGCTCAGAATACAGGTGGGTGCCACCACACCCAGCTAATTTTTGTATTTTTACTAGAGACGGGTTTTCACCATGTTGGCCAGGATGATCTCAATCTCCTGACCTCATAATCCACCTGCCTCAGCCTCCCAAATTGCTGGAATTTCAGGTGTGAGCCACTGTGCCCGGCCCCAATATAACTTCTTAAAAATTATGGTTTATTATTAAATGAAAGTTGCCAGGGAATTACAAATAAAATTTTATTTTAAAAAAGTTAAATTATGGTTTATTATTTCTGTTTCATGAATAGCCTTGAGTATATGTGGCACTGTATTTTTAAATTTTTTATATTTATATACAGTATGATCGATTGATTTTTGTATTTAGTTTGATAGTCTTTGTTTCTCACATTTAATGTGTTATCTTTTTCCCTACTGTAAAGTTAATATACTCTGTGTAATTGAAAAGTTTCTAATAGGGAGATATTTAAGGACTATGCAAGTATTCTGTTTCCATCCTACTGTATGCCCACTAATTTTAGTTTCCATTGATAATTATTACCTGTAATACTTACTGTGCTATATGTCCAAATTATGAGTTTCTGTTCCAGTCGTATCTTTTATATTTGTTAATTGGAATTCTGGGAAAAAAAAAAAAAAAAAAAAAAAACTTCTCTTTCTCCTCTATTTATTAAATTACTTGACATCAGTATAGGCCAGTGGCTTTTTCCACTGTGTTTTATTTTCTTGCTCAGACTGTCCCAGACTTGGTTATTGGGGATTCCCTTAAGTTGATTTCTGCATACTTTCTGACATCTTCCCATCATTTTTGGAGAATTTCTTTACTTTCTGGCAGTGTTGAGACTCATTTTGTACTTCCCTTGCTCTTGCCCTGGAATTGATCTCTGGGGAACTCTGCTTCCTTTTTTATTGGAGAATGAAACTCATAAACCAAGATCTGGGCATTAGGTGTGCCTGTTTCTTCCAGGTCCTCAGAGTGGACACATCTGGGAAATGTTTGTGTCTGTACACACACCAAAACATTTATATCTGTCTATTTCTATATACTCCTAAACCATGATGTTTTTTTTTTTTCTTTTTTTTTTATTTTTGAGATGGAGTTCTGCTCTTGTTACCCAGACTGGAGTGCAATGGCGCAATCTTGGCTCATCGCAACCTCCACCTCCTGGGTTCAAGCAATTCTCCTGCCTCAGCCTCCCAAGTACCTGGGACTACAGGCGTGCATCACCATGCCCAGCTAATTTTTGTATTTTTAGTAGAGACGGGGTTTCATCTTGTTGACCAGGATGGTCTCTATCTCTCGACCTCGTGATCCACCCGCCTCGGCCTCCCAAAGTGCTGGGATTACAGGCATGAGCCACCGCGCCCGGCCTCCATGATGTATTTAATAGGTATTGGGGTTTCAGTTTTGCAAGATGAAAAGGGTGGATGGTGGTGATAATTGTACAAACGTGTACTTAATGCTACTGAACTATACACTTGAAAAGGGTTAAGATGTTAAATATTCTGTGTATTTTACCACAATAAAGAAAAAAATTTACAGAAAAAAACATGATATTATATACATATCTCAGATTTCAGTCTTTTTCTGAAGACTGTGTCATTGGAATTTTGATAGGAGTTACATGGAATCTGTTGATCACTTTTGGTGCTATGGACATTTCAGTATTCCTTCTATGCACGAACACTGGATATCTTTCTGTTTATATCTTTCTCAGATTTTTTTTTTTTAATCAGCGTTTATCGTTTTCAGATCTTTTACCTCGGGTAAATATATGAGTATTTTTAATTTTTTTTTTTTTTTCTTTTTAAGATGGGGTCTCATGGTCTCAATCTCTTGACCTCGTGATCCGCCTGCCTTGGCCTCCTAAAGTGCTGGGATTACAGGCGTGAGCCACTGCGCCTGGCCTGTAATGGCTTTTTAATGGAATTATTAATTTCTGTTTTGGATACTTTATGTATAGAAATACAACTTTTTATTTTTTTTTTTTGAGACGGAGTTTTGCTCTTGTTACCCAGGCTGGAGTGCAATGGTACGATCTCGGCTCACCACAACCTTCGCCTCCTGGGTTCAGGCAATTCTCCTGCCTCAGTCTCCTGTTTTTTGTTTGTTTGTTTTTTTAAGTAGAGATGGGGTTTCACCAGGTTGGCCAGGCTAGTCTCAAATTCTGCCCACCTCAGCCCCCACAATATTACCGGCGTGAGCCACCACACCTAGGCTTTTTGGTTTTTTATTGTAGTCTCACTCTGTCACCCAGGCCAGAGTGCAGTGGTGTAATGTTGGCTTGCTGCAATCTCTGCCTTCTGGGTTCAAGTGATTCTCCTGCCTCAGCCTCCTGAGTAGCTGGGATTACAGATGAGCGCCACCACACCCAGCTAATTTCTGTATTTTTAGTAGAGATGTGGTTTCACCATGTTGGTCAGGCTGGTCTCCAACTCCTGACCTGTGTTCCACCTGCCTCGGCCTCCCCATATGCTAGGATTAGCCTGGCAGAAACACAACTGATTTTTATAGGTTGATTTTGTATCCTGCAACAAAAAGTAAATTTGCTTACTTGTTCTAACAGTTTTTTGGGTTTTCTCTATGTAAGATCATGTCATCTGCAAACATTTTTTCGTCCCTTCCGAATTGGATGCCTTCTCTCTTTCTCTCTCTCTCTCTCTCTCTCTCTCTCTCTCTCTCTCTCTCTCTCTCTCTCTCTCTCTCTCTCTCTTTCTCTCTTTCTCTCTCTGTCTCTGTCTCTCTCTCTGTCTCTCCTGTACTGTGTTGAACATAAGTAGTTGCATTGGGCACCCTTGTGTTGTTCCTGATCTTAAAGGAAAGGTTTTAGCTTCCCACTGCTGAATATGTTAGCTGTGGGCTTGTCACATGGCCCTTGCTATGTTGTACATTCCTTCTCTACGCAAATTGTTGGGAGTCTTTTTTTTTTTTTTTTTTTTTAAATGGAGTCTTGCTCTGTCGCCTGAGCTGGAGTACAGTAGCACAGTCTAAGCTCACTGCAACCCCACCTCCTGGGTTCAAGCAGTTCTTGTGCCTGTGCCTCCAAGTAGCTGGGATTATAGACGCACACCACCATGCCTGGCTAATTTTTGTATTTTTAGTAGAGACGGGGTTTCATCATGTTGGCCAGGCTGGTCTCAAACTCCTGACCTCAAATGATCTGCCTGCCTTGTCTTCCCTAAGTGCTGGGTTGACAGGCGTGAGCCACTGTGCCTGGCTTGTTGAGAGTCTTTACCATGAAAAGATGTTTTATTTTGTCAGTGCTCTGTCTGCATTTATTGAGATGATTATAAGAACTTTGTCTTTCATTTGGTTAATGTGGTATATCGTATTGATTAATTTGTATATTTTGAGCCATTGTTGAATCCCAGGGATAAATCCTACATGACTATATGCTGTTGAATTCAGTTTGCTTGTGTTTTGTTGAGACTTTTTGTTTTTGTTTTTGAGACAGGGTCTCTGTCTCCCAAGCTGGAATGCAGTGGCACAACACTGCAGCCTTGTCCTCCTGGGGTCAAACAATCCTCCTATCTCAGCTTCCCAAGTAGCTGGGGTGACAGGAGTGTGCCACCACACCCAGCTAACTGTTTTGTATAGATGGGGTGTCACTATGTTACTCATGCTGGTCTCAAACTCCTGGGGTCAAGCAGTCTTCCCACCTCAGCCTCCTAAAATGCTGGGATTACAGGCATGATCCATTGCACCTGGCCTTGTTGAGGATTTTTGCGTATATATATATATATATATATATATATATATATATATTTATATATTTATGTATATTTATATATATAAATATATATATATTTATTTTTGAGACAATCTTTTTTTTTTTTTTTTAGACGGAGTTTTGCTCTTGTTACCCAGGCTCAAGTGCAATTGCGCGATCTCGGTCACTGCAACCTCCACCTCTTGGGTTCAGGCAATTCTCCTGCCTCAGCCTCCTGAGTAGCTGGGATTACAGGCACGCACCACCATGCCCAGCTAATTTTTTGTATTTTTAGTAGAGATGGGGTTTCACCATGTTGACCAGGATGGTCTCGATCTCTTGATTGACCTCGTGATCCACCCGCCTCAGCCTCCCAAAGTGCTGGGATTACAGGCGTGAGCCACCATGCCCGGCCTTGAGACAGAATCTTAAAAGTCTCTGGGTCTCACAGAGGAAACGGCTGGAGCACAATGGCACAATCTTGGCTCACTGCAAATTCCACCTTCTCGATTCAAGTGATTCTCCTGCCTCAGCCTCCCTAATAGCTGGGATTACAGGTGCTGGAGCACAATGGCACAATCTTGGCTCACTGCAAATTCCACCTCCTCGATTCAAGTGATTCTCCTGCCTCAGCCTCCCTAATAGCTGGGATTACAGGTGCCCACCACTCCACCCAGCTAATTTTTTATATTTTTCATAGAGACAGGTTTTCATTATGTTGGCCAGGATGGTCTCAAACTCCTGACCTTATAATCCGCCCCCCTCAGCCTCCCAAAGTGCTGGGATTGCAGGCGTGAGTCACTGCACCTGGCCTGCATCTATATTTAACAATGTTATTGTTCTCTAGTTTTCTTGAAGGTTTCTTTTCTGGCTTTGGTATAAGGGTAATGGTGGTCTTATAAAGTGAGTCTGCAAGTCTTCCTTCTTCAACTTTTTGGAATATTTTTAGAAGTATTGGCATTAATTCTTCTTTTATTTTGAGACGGAGTTTCACTCTCGTCTCCCAGGCTGGAGTGCAGTGGCATGATCTGGGCTCACTGCAACCTCCGCCTCTTGGGTCCAAGGTATTCTCTCACCTCAGCCTCCTAAGTAACTGGGATTACAAGCGCCCGCCATCACACCTGGCTAATGTTTGCATTTTTAGTAAAGACGGGGTTTCATCATGTTGGCCAGGGTGGTCTCAAACTCCTGACCTCAAGTGATCCACACACCTTGGCTTCCCGAAGTGCTGGGATTACAGGTGTGAGCCACGGTGCCTGGCCCATCAATTCTTCTCTAAATGTTTGGTAGAATTCACCAGTAAAGCCCTTTGGTCCTGGACTTTTCTGTTAGTGTAGGGTGGTTGTTTACTGATTTAATTTCAGGGTAGTCTCTTCTGGTCCTCTGTTTTTCTGAGGCATCCATTTTAATGTCTCTTTAAGATTATAATCTTATTTCAGTTTTCCTTCTCTGACTTACTCTAGGTAAAGATTTCTCCATTTGTTTAACTCTTAAAAAGCCAGCTCTCATAAAATAAAATAAAATAAACCAGCCCTCAGTTTTGTTGATTTTTTTATTTTCTGGTATCTATTTTCATTTATTTATTTTATTTTTTATTTTTGAGACAGAGTTTCGCTGTTGTTACCCAGACTGGAGTGCAATGGCGCGATCTTGGCTCACCGCAGTCTCCGCCTCCTGGGTTCAGGCAGTTCTCCTGCCTCAGCCTCCTGAGTAGCTGGGATTACAGGCACGCACCACCATGCCCAGCTAATTTTTTTGTATTTTTAGTAGAGACGGGGTTTCACCATGTTGACCAGGATGGTCTCGATCTCTTGACCTCGTGATCCACCCACCTCGGCCTCCCAAAGTGCTGGGATTACAGGCTTGAGCCACCGTGCCCGGCCAGTATTTGCTTTATTATGAGCTCCCTAAACATATTGGTGTACATGTACTTAGAACTTTTATATCTTTTTGGTAAATTGGTCCCTTTATTATTATATAATGACATTTGTCTATTGTGACTTTTTTTTTTTTTTTTTTTTTTGAGAGAGGGAGTTTTGCTCTTGTTGCCCAGGCTGGAGTTCAATGGCATGATCTTGGCTCATTGCAACCTCCACCTCCTGTGTTCAAGTGAGTCTCCTGCCTCAGCCTCCTGAGTAGCTGGGATTACAGGCACCCATCACCATTAGAGATGGGGTTTCATCATGTTGGCCAGCCTGTTCTCGAAGTCCTGACCTCAGGTAATCCACTTGCCTCTAGAGCTGGGATTACAGGCCTGAGCCACTGCACCCGGCTGACACTTTTTGTCTTAAAGTCTGTTTTGTGTGATACAAGAATAGCTGCTCTTGCTCTGTTTTGGTTATCATTTACTTAGAATAATCTTTTTCTAACCCTTGACATTTAGTCTGTGCTCCTTAAAGTTAAAATGAGTCTCTTGTAGCCAGGAGATAGTTGGATCTTGTTTTGTTTGTTTTAAATATATTCAGCCATTCTGTGTCTTTTCATTGGGGAATTTAATCCATTTAAAGTAATTGTTGATAGATGATGACTTGTTATTACCATTTAGTTCATTGTTCTCTGGGTTGTTTTGTAGTTCTTTTATTCCTGTCATCTTTTGCAGTCTTCCTTTGTGATTTATGACTTTTTGAATACGTTTGGTTTGCAGGGTGTCTGCTGAGAAATCAATGGGTAGTATGGAGACTGGAGACTCCTGTGTATGTAGTAAGTCATTTTGTCTTTGACTTTTGACAAGTTGACTATAACGTGTCTCAGTTTAGATCTCTTTCAGTTGAACCTTTTTTGGGGCTTTGGGATTCATGAATGTGGGTATCTCTATGTCTCCTCAGATTTGGAAAATTTATAGCTATTCTTTAAATAGGCTTTTTACCAGTTTCTCTCCTCCCTCCGTAACTTCTTTAATGTTGTATTTATTTGGCAGAACTCCGCATGTTCTTTAGGCTTTCTTCACTTTTTCATTGTTTTTTTCTTTTGTTCCTCTGACTTTAAATATTAACCTATATTTTATTTTGTTGATTCTTCTGCTTGATGACATCTGCTCTTGGACCACTGTAATGAATATTTCAGTTCAGTTATTGTACTCTTCAGCGCCAGTAATTCTATTTTGTTGTTTATCATTTCTGTCTCTGTTGAATTTCTCATTTCATTCATGTATTGTTTTCCTGACTTCATATAGTTATGTATCTCTGCTGTCTTTTAACTGACTGATCTTTAAGATGATTATTATGACTTCCTTCTTAGGTGATTGACATGTCTCCATTTCTTTTTGATTGGCTATTTAATTTTTTTTTTTTTTTTGAGACAGTCTTGCTCTGTCGCCAGGCGCCAGGCTAGAGTGCAGTGGCGCTCTCAGCTCACTGCAATCTCCACCTCCTGGGTTCAAGCAATTCTCCTGCCTCAGCCTCCTGAGTAGCTGGGACTACAGGCACACGCCACCATGCCCAGCTAATTTTTGTATTTTTAGTAGAGATGAGGTTTCACCATGTTGGCCAGGATGGTCTCAGTCTCTTGACCTTGTGATCCGCCCACCTCGGCCTCCCAAAGTGCTGGGATTACAGGTGTGAGCCACCGCTCCCGGCTTGGCTGTTGAATATTTGTTTTCTTCTTTTGTATCATAGTTTCTTGATTCTTCATGCTATTTATACGTTTGCTTTGCTGTCTGTGCATTGAAGTAGTAGATATTTCTCTTGGTCTTTATGGACTAGTCTTGACTGGGAGAGATCTTTATCCATTAGCAGTGCTCCATATGAGACAAGATTAGGACTGACCCCTACAGGAGTATACCATAAAGTTGATGACAAGTACACCTTCTCTTTTCTCTCCTCTCTCCCTGTGTCCCTCTCCCCCACCCCCATCCCCTGGAAAAGTCTCTGTTTTCTCAGTCATACAGAGCAGATGTAAGAGGATATATGCCCCATTTCTTTCTCAGTTGATCAGCACCTCACTATGAGGTGAGATGGCTAGCCCCTTGGAGAACCCTAATAGAAGTCAGGAGGTCAAGCAGGCAAGGTCACTTCTTCCTATGGAAGAAATAATCAGCCAAGACAACTGAGCTGAGCTGGTTTGGGGGAAGGGCTAATGAGGGTAAGTTGAGAATTGTTCTTACCCATATAAATGCAACCGCTCTCAGTTTGTGCTCCTCTGGGGTTGCTCGCAATTATTAACTGGATTATGGATTTCTTTTCAGGGTGTTTTGGTTCCAGTATTGTTATTATGTATTTACATGAGTGAACAGAGAGCTAAGACTTCTTACTCTGCCGTTTTACTGACATCCTCTGTGATATGTTACTTATTGAATCTTAAAATACAAGTAAGGTAGTTCTGAATTGCTAATTCAGACCTGTGGAAAACAGATTTATAACTGAGTTATTTTTGTGTGATTCTTTTATATTTAGGCTTAGATTATATGTTCAAAATACTGTTTTCCAAATTCACTTAGATGAGTTATTTTTATCTTTCAATATGGTTTTGTTCTTCATTATATATAAAATATATACAATATATATTCAATAATGAATAACAAAGTATGATTTTGTTATTTGTAATACAGTTAAAAAGCAACCGTTTTTGTCACCTTAAAGTATAATGTTAGCTTTGGCGTTTTTTGTAGATGCTCTTTATTAGGAAGAAAATTTTTCTTAGGCTTATTGAACTTTATTAAAAAAAAAAATCAGGGCCCAAAGTGGCTCCGGCCGGATGTCGTGGCGCTTGCGAAGGCGAGGCCAAGAGTTCAAGGCCAACCAACCTCAACAACCTTACAAGCTCTCAATGATTGGCAAAAAAAAAAAAAAAAAAAAATCAGCCAGGCGTGGTGGCTCATGCTTGTAATCTCAGCACTTTGGCAGGCCAAGTCAGGTGGATCACCAGGCCAGGAGTTCAAGACCAGCCTGGTCAACATGGCGAAAACCCATCTCTACTGAAAATAAAAAAATTAGTTGGGCGTGGTGGCGCATGCCTGTAATCCCAATTACTCCGGAGGCAGAGGCAGGAGAATTGCTTGAACCCCGGAGGTGAAGGTTGCAGTAAGCTGAGATTGCACACTGCACTCCAGCCTGGGCTACAAGAGCGAAAACTACATCTAAAAAAAAAAAAAATTCAACAAAAAGCAAATCTTATAATTAAGTGTAAAGAGAAACAAGCATCATATCAAATTGAAAGCCTAACCACACAGAGAAAAAAAAACTTACTTCAAGCAAATGTTTGAGCACAGAACTCGAACTTTGTATTCTTAGTAAGGACAAAAAAGAAATACCAAGAAACTCAATACTAAACAAAATAGCAGTTGGTAGTTAAAATAACAGTTTGATATACTATTGTCTAATATTAGGTGGACACTTGTGAGAAAGAGTCATAGATTGACTCATATGCACTGTGAATTCTGTAACTGAGATGTCTCAGGATTCTAATGCGGTCAATCAGCCCACACTCTGCTGTCAAATTTTGGTGAGATTTAATGATGATTTCTTTATACCTTCATGTGTGGCAGATTCCTTCTTTCATCACTTATCCAAGATTGAGAAAAATCATAGGTATCTTCTTTCTTTTTTTTTTTGGGAGGAAGGCAGGAAGGGAGGAAAGGAGGAAGGAAGGGAGGGAGGGAGGGAGAGAAAGGAAGGAAGGAAGGAAATCGGGCAATGAGAGAGACATTGTTGACCTGGATCTAGAGGTCTACAAGTTGATTTCTTTTTTTCTTTTCTTTTTTTTTTTTTTTTTTTGAGAGAAGGAAAGAAAAGAGTGAAGGAGAGGAAGAAAGAGGAAGAAAAAGAGGGAGAGAGAACGGAAATGTTGCTTTATTCTAAAAGAAATGGGTATTAATAATGGCCAATCAATATTTCATTTAAACCTATGAGTAGGTGTGATGTGGTATTGACAAGAATGTGTATTTTGTGTGTTTAAAGTGGAAAGCTCTGTAAATATTTATTAAGTTTACTTGTTCCGGATCTGAGTTCGAGTCCTTGATATCCTTATTAATTTTCTGTCTCATTGAGTCTAAGTCTCTATGTATCTGGGTGTTAGGATCATTAGCTCTTATTGTTGCATTGATCCTTTTACCACTATATCTTTGTTGCTTTAAAATCTATTTTATCAGATACAAGACTTGTAACTCCTGTTATTTATTTATTTATTTATTTTTGCTTTCCATTTGGTTGGTAAATCTTTCTCCATCCCTTTGTTTTGAGTCTTTGTGTATCCTTGCATGTGAAATGGATCTGGATGTAGCATACCGTTGGGTTTTGGCTGTATCTTTTGATTGGGGGATTTAGTCGATTTAAATTTAGGATTACTGCCATTTGATGTTAAACTGGCTGTTTTATTCATTCGTTGATGTAAATTCTTCTTTATGTTGATGCTCTTTACTTTTTGGTATATTTTTAGAAAGGCTAATACTGGTTGTTTCTTTCTATGTGTAACGCTTCTTTCAGAAGCTCTTGTAAAGCAGGCCTGGTGGTAATAAAATAGTACTTGCTTGTTCATAAAAGATTTTATTTTTCCTTCAGTCGTGAAGCTTAGTTTGGCAGGATATGAAATTCTGGGCTGAAAGTTGTGTTCTTTAAGGATGTTGAATATTGACCCCCACTCTCTCTGGCTTGTAGAGTTTCTGCTGCGAGATCTGCTGTAAGTCTGATAGGCTTCCCTTTGTGGGTAACCTGACCTTTCTGTCTGGCTGCCCTTAGTATTTTCTCCTTCGTTTCAACCCTGATGAATCTAACGATTATGTGCCTTGGGGTTGCTCTTCTTGAGGAATATCTTTGTGGTGTTCTCTGTATTACCTGGGGTTGAATGTTGTCCTGCTTTGCTAGTTTAGGAAAATTTTTCTGAATAATATCCTGAAGAATATTTTCCAGCTTCGATTCATTCTCTCCGTCGCATTCAGGTACACCTATCAAACGTAAATTTGATCTTTTCACATAGTCCCACATTTCTTGGAGACTTTGCTCATTCCTTTTTATCCTTTTTTCTCTATTGTCTTCTCGTTTTATTTCATTAAGTTGGACTTCGACCTCTGATATCCTTTCTTCTGCTTGAACAATTCAAGTGTTTAAACATGTGCATACTTCTCGGAGTTCCCGTATTGTATTCTTCAGTTCCATTAATTCACTTATATTCCTCTCTAAATTGTCTATTCTCGTTAGGATTTCGTCAAACCTTTTTTCAAAATTCTTAGTTTCTTTACGTTGGTCTACAACATCTTCTTTTAACTCACAGAAGTTTCTTATTATCCATGTTCTGAAGCCTGATTCTGTTATTGGGATGCGCTCGTTCTCCATCAAGCCTTGTTCTCTTGTTGATGAGAGACTGTGATCCTCTTTAGAGGGAGAGGCGTTCTGATTTTGAGTATTCTCAGCCTTTTTATGCTGGTTTCTTCCCATCATTGTAAGTTTATCCACCTGTCGTCTTTGTAATTACCACCTTTCAAATTAGGTCTCTGAGTAGACATCCAAGTTGTTAATTCCCAGGGCCGAAATATGAGCAACCCACTGCGCTGGCCAAAACAGGGCGTTAAGACTGATGGTGCTTTTTCTGCCTGGGAATCTCCAGTCTGACTTCCTTCTTGAGTCTGTAATAGGCGACTCTGCCTTCCCGGAGTTCCAAACCTCCAAGGGGAACCAGTCCCGTTTACTCTGCACCAAGAGCTGCCGCGCCGAGGTGCCAGCAAAACCGCTGCTCCAGCCACAAGAGTCGCGCTGGCCATCCGTGCTTCTCCTCCAAACCTCCGTCAGAAGGGGAACCAGTCCCGTTTACTCTGCTCCAAGAGCTGCCGCCCGAGGTGCCGGCAAAACCGCTGCGCCGGCCAAAAGAGTCTCGCTGGCTACCCGTGCAGCTCCTCCACTGGGAATCTTCTGCTCCGTGAGAGGCCAAAATTTGTCTGAAAGTGTGGCGTCCTCTCGTACTCTGCGCTTTCACTGGGAGCTACAATCTTGAGATGTTAGTGGTCAGCCATCTTGGATCATTCTCGGTATCTTCTTTCTTAGCAAAGTTTATTATTTATATATATCTGCATTCTTGGCTCTGTTATGTATTTTTAAAAGCTATTATTATTTTATAGCTATATGGCTTGTGTTTTAAGAGAGGGTGATTGACCCTTGGAAGTTCTACATACTCATATGAATATATGAGAAAACATATTTTGTTTTGTGTTTTGTTTTGTTTTTGAGACAGATCTCACTCTGTTGCCCAGGCAGGAGTACAGTGGTGAGATCACGGTTCACTGCAGCATTGACCTCCTGTAGCTCAGGTGTTCCTCCCACCTCAGTCTCCTGAGTAGCTAGGACTGTAGGTGCTTGCTACAACACCTGGCTAATATTTTTTGTAGGGACGGGTTTCACCATGTTGCCTAGGCTGGGCTCAAGCAACCACCTACCTGAGCATCCCAAAGTGCTAGGATTACATACATGAGCCACCATGCCCAGCCAGAACATTTTAAAATATGTATTTGTAGAGTTATACATCCAGGAGGATTTTTAGAAATGAGACTTCTAAGTCAAAGGGTAAATGCATATATAATTTAACTATATGTTGCCAAATTCCCTATTTTTTTTAATGAAGTTAAAAATAATTCCAAAGGAAGCTAGGCATAGTGGCTGACACCTATAATCCCAGCATTTGGGGAGGCCAAGGCAGCCGAATCACTTGCCTCCAACTTGAGCAACATAGCAAGACCCTATCTCTGCAGAAAATTAAAGAATTAGCTGGACATGTCACATGCTTCTTGTCCTAGCTACTTGGAAGGTTGAAGCAAGAGGATTGCTTGAGTCCAGGAGGTCAGGGCTGCGGTGAGCCAAAATTGTGCTACTGCACTTCAGTCTGGGCAACAGAACAGGGCTCTATCCCCGACCTCCACCCAAAAACAAAACAAACAAAGCCTCAGAATAAGAGGAGATAATTCCCACATATGTAACTGACAAAAAATGCTTATATCCAAAATATATTAAGAACTCTTTTACCCATTAATTCCTAAAATTCTAACAATTCAATAGAAAAATTAGAGGCTAGAACAGGCTCTTCACAAAACTAACTGTGCTATGGATAATAAACATAAAAAATGAAAGTTTTTATCCTCATCTATAGTCAGGCAAATGAAAATTAAATCTGCCACTACACATACATCAGAATGGTTAAATGCAAAAAGGTTTATAATACCAAGTGTTGAGGAGAATTTAGAGAAGCTAGAGTTTGCATATACTTTTAGTGTGTGAAGTAGACATGTGTTTTGAAAAATGGTTTTGCGTTAAGTTCTAAGTTTGAACATGAGGATATACCCTTAAATACAACTACGTAACAGCCTTATTTGAAATAGCCCAGAATTAACAACTCAAATGTCTGTCTACAAGAATACATAAATAAACCGTGGTATACTGGTTAAGTATCAGAAATATTTGGGACCAGAAGTGATTTGGATTTCAGATTTTGGAATATTTGCATTATACTTCTGAAATTTAAAATATGCTGGTGAGCGTTTCCTTTGAGTGTCATGTGCTCAAAAAGTTTTTTTGGAGCATTTTGGATTTCAGATTTTCAGATTAGAGATACTCAACCTGTATTATGGAGAACTTTTAGGAAAAAGGAAAATAACTACAGCTATGTGCAAAAATATGGATGACTCTTATAAACATAATGTTGAACCAAAGAAGCTAGACATAGGCTGGACGCGGTGGCTCACGCCTGTAATCCCAGCACTTTGGGAGGCCGAGGTGGGTGGATCACGAGGTCAAGAGATCGAGACCATCCTGTTCAACATGGTGAAACCCCGTCTCTACTAAAAATACAAAAAATTAGCTGGGCATGGTGGCGCGTGCCTGTAATCCCAGCTACTCAGGAGGCTGAGGCAGGAGAATTGCCTGAACCCAGGAGGCGGAGGTTGCGGTGAGCTGAGATCATGCCATTGCTCTCCAGCCTGGGTAACAACAGCGATACTCCATCTCAAAAAAAAAAAAAAGAAAAAAAAGCTAGACATAAACTAAGATGATTTTATTTAAAGTTTAAAAACAGACAAAATTAATTTATAGTGTTAGAAGTGAGAATAGTGCTTCCATTTGAGAAGAGAGGGGTAATGATTTAGATGTGTCATGTGTGCATCAAGTTGTAGAAATTAATGATAATGCATTATACCTTTGTAATTCTACACTTTTGTGAGTGCATATTTCGATTACATGTTTAAAAATTTCAGATGTCAGCTCGTCACAGTGCCTGTAATCCCTGCACTTTGGGAGGCCAAGGCGGTGGATTGCCTGAACTCAGGAGTTTGAGAACAGCCTGCGGAACATGGTGAAACCCCGTCTCTACTGAAAATACAAAAAATTAGCCAGACATGTCAGCATGTGCCTATAATCCCAGTTACTCCAGAAGCTGAGACAGGAGAATCACTTGAACCCAGGAGGCGGAGGTTGCAGTGAGTCAGGGTCATGCCATTGCACTCCAGTCTAGGTGACAGAGCAAGACACTGTCTCAAAAAAAAAAAAAAATTCAGATGTCATTTTTAAGTGTTTGAAAGAAATTAGCTAAGTGAATATAAAGAAAACATAAGTACTAACACTTAAAGCAACATTTAGTGGGAAAAAAGTAGAACTGATATCAGTAAACCCAAGATACAGGTTTTTTTAGAAGTATAAAATTGGCTGGGCAGTGGTGGCTCACACCTGTAATCCCAGCACTTTGGGAGGTCAGGGCAGGAGGATCACTTGAGCCCAGGAGTTCAAGATCAGCCTTGCCAGCATTGTGAGGAACCCCTTCTCCCCACCAACCCCACCACCAATCTCTACCAAAAGAATTTTTTTAGTTGGCCAGTTGTGGTGGTGGCTTGTCCCTAAAGTCCTAGCTACTCACAAAGCTGAGGCAGGAAGATTGCTTGTGCCCAGGAGTTCAAGGCTGCTGTGAACTTGATCCTATGATTGCACTCCAGCCTTGGTGACAGAGAGAAGCCCTGGCTCCCTCATACTCCCAGAAAAGTATAAAATGAACAAACTTTTGCATAATATGTCATTCAGCATTTCATTCATGCCATACATTTTCTTTTTTCTTTTTCTTCTTTTTTGTTGAGACTAGGTCTGGCTCTGTCGGCCAGACTGTCAGGCAGTGGTATGATCTCAGCTCTCTGCAACCTTTGCCTCCCAGGCTCAAGCCATCTTCCTACCTCAGCCTCCCAAGTAGTTGGGACTACAGACATGCACCACCACACCTGGCTAATTTTTGTGTTTTTTTAGAGATGGGGTTTTACCATGTTACCCAGGCTGGTCTTAAACTTGTGAGCTCAAGTGATCTGCCTGCTTTGGCCACCCAAAGTGCTGGGATTACCCGCATGAGCCATACCCCATTCATTTTCTACTCTCTGGTAGGACTTAGGAATATTAAAAGAAAAACTTCAGATAAATATAATAGTTTAGTTAAGCATTAAAAGATTCGTCAGTCCGGCAGCACTCTATCTAAAGAGGTTCCGGGGCTCTGCTGTAGCAGCATGCACAGCTGGCTTTTGTAGACTGAATGTGGAAGCAAAGTAAAGAAATTACTTAATTGGCTACATCTAGGCATTAGCCTTAGCACTTGAAATGTATTCTGAGTTTCTTTTGTGAACCATTAGTATTACTCTTACTGCTTTGGATAAAAAGTTGAGTGTCACTTTTAGGCAAGCCAGATGGCACTTTTCAAGTGTCTTACGGTTATTTTCCTCTGTTTTCTTTCCTAGAACAGTTTGAGTCTATAAATATATGTTTATATGTATGTGGTAGGAGAGGTGGAGTGTGATACTACTTACCCATTCATCTACTTTTTTCCATAGCACTTGTCACCAACTGACATAATACATATTTATGGGTGGACGTGGTGGCTCATGCCTGTAATCTTAGCACTTTGGGAGGCCAAGGCAGGCAGATCACCTGAGGTTGGGAGTTCAAGACCAGCCTGACCAACATGGGGAAACCCCATGTCTACTAAAAATACAAAATTAGGCAGGTGTGGTAGGTGCATGCCTATAATCCCAGCTACTTAGGAGAATTGCTTGAACCCAGGAGGTGGAGGTTGCAGTGAGCTGAGATGGCACCATTGCACTCCAGCCTGGGCCACAGGAGCAAAACTCCATCTTAAAAAAAAAACAACAACAACCATACTTGTGTGTTTATTATGTGCTTAGCCCTTTAGAATGTGAGATACGTAAGGTCTAGGATGTTTTCTGTATAGTTGACTACTGTGTCCTAAGTGTCTAGTATATTACTTCACAAAGGTAAGGTCCTTTATAAATTTGCAGAATGAATGCAAGCATAAGCCAGAGATAAGGACTTGAAGGGACGCCACCTGGCCTACATGACTGCCAGCTGGAGGAGCTAAAGACATCTGAATTCAATAAACCATTTGTTTTGGGGGTCCTCAAGACCACCACCCTTATGCTCAATGATAAAAATACTCACAGGACTCAGAAGCTGTT
Source organism: Saguinus oedipus (assembly GCA_031835075.1). NCBI lineage: Eukaryota > Metazoa > Chordata > Mammalia > Primates > Cebidae > Saguinus > Saguinus oedipus. Next base: position 8,795,324 of record CM063187.1, read on the forward strand.
AAACCTGCAGTTATGGTTTATTACAGTAAAAGGGTACAGATTAGAATCTGCAAGAGGAAAAGATAAATAGGATGAAGTCTAGAAGAAACCAAGCTTCTCCCATGTAGTTTTCTCCCATGTCACATGGACAGTGCTTAATTATCCTAGTAACAGTGTGTAATATCCATGCAAACCGTTGCCAACTAGGGAAGCTCACTGAGCTTTCAGTGTCCAGGACTTTTACTGAGGGTCAGTCCCGTAGGCATACAACACCTGCATGACTTACATCATACACTTAGGCCCAGCCCCCTCACACTTCAGACTCACACTTTGTTGTCAAAAGCCTCAGACATACAAAAACAGGCCTTCAGCATAAATCATATTGTTAGCATACACTCCCTGGTCACACTAGTATAGTTTGGCTCAGGAACTTAAGCATATAAAAATAATACACTTAACAGGCAAGGTCTTCCATAGGCTAAAAGGTCATCTCTCACAAACTGAGCCAAGTGTCAGTCCTGAGGACAGATCTTTCTCTGCAGGGGTTCTGTTAACCTTTTCTGCACATCATTTCATGATCATCTCATGGTCATGTTTGAGAACAAGAGGAACCTCCGGAGTTTAGGCTTTTGAATCAGAGTAACCTGCATTCATGGCCCTGGCTCACCAGTTCCTAATTGGTGATGTTGGGTCAGTTAATTTCTGAGCTTAGGTTTCCTCATTTAATTTGATAGTGACAAAAACTGTTTTGGTAATTATATGAAACTTACACTACCACTGTTTCTGGCACATGGGTACCAGGTAAATGGCATTTGTTATTGTTTATGTCCATGTGGCATAATACTCCAGTGGCATTCACATGAACAACTTCATCTTCTGCAGGGAGCTGGCTAATGAATGGCGCTTGATGACAGATGAGTAATGCCTGGTGCTTAAAGATTGACAGTATGAGGCAAGACTCCCATTACTACTTAAGAGGAATTAAGATTGACCTACCCATAAATTTAGACAATGTCTTGAAGAGACTTTGGGAACAAGATATTCAGGCACATTCCACTGTTAGATTCACAGGATGCCAGCCATTGATCTTTCCCTTTGTGGTAAGTCTGTGTTGATGCTCCTTTGAGACCCTGCTTTAACCAGTCTGTGAACAGCTTGTCTTGTGATTAGGGTTCAGGGTCTAAGTGGCCGTGCTTTTGAAATATCTAGGAGGGACTAAATTAGATATGAATAGTCTGTGGTCTGAATCCTGGGATTTGGGAAGGAGGGGTGAGTATGCATGCTTTTGTGGAAGAGGTTCTGTTTAATTGCATGATGAGTTTCATCTTTTTTGTTTTTTGTTTTTTTTTTTGAGATGGAGTTTCGCTCTTGTTACCCAGGCTGGAGAGCAATGGCACGATCTTGGCTCACCACAACCTCCACCTCCTGGGTTCAGGCATTTCTTCTGCCTCAGCCTCCTGAGTAGCTGGGATTACAGGCACGCGCCACCATGCCCAGCTAATTTTTTGTATTTTTAGTAGAGACGGGGTTTCACCATGTTGACCAGGATGGTCTCCATCTCTTGACCTCGTGATCCACCCGCCTTAGCCTCCCAAAGTGCTGGGATTACAGGCGTGAGCCACCGCGCCCGGCCCGTTTCATCATTTTTGGCAAATAAGGAAAATGTTAACTTCTTTGAACTTTTTTTTTTCTTTATAAAACGGGATTGTTAAACTCTCTCTCTCTCTCCTGGTCATCAAAGCCTGAGGCATATTTTCTTGCTTCAGGTGAGATAGGCTGCTCAGGCATTTTATTGTAACAATATGTGTGTCTATTTAGCATTAGTATGAGGTGGCTTTTCGGCTTGTGAGTATGGAAGCTGTTTCTCAGCCTGGATTCTCAGGTTTTATTTCTTCTTCTCAAGATCATCTCTTTCAAGACTTTTTCTATCTTCATGAGGCAAAATTTGAAGAGGAGAGGATGGTGGCTGGGTGGTTGACAAATTACTGTCAGGTAAGTAGGAAATTGTTAGGTACCAGCCCCAATCCTGTTCGTGGGTGCCCTTAGTCCTGACGGTGATGAGGGATTGAGAAAAGGAAATAGAAATGAGTAGAATTTTACAGCACGGGTCCAGGGGACCAGCACAAGTATGGGGACTGCGTTGGCACTGAGTTCTGGTTTCCACAGGGTTTTATTAGGTGCATACACTTGTTAATTGAGGGGTGATCAGGGGAGGCCTTGAAACTACTGGGTGAGGCCTTGAGACTAATATGGGCAAGATAGCCAGGGAGAGAAGTTTGGTCTGCAGTATTCGATAGCAGATGTGATTCTTATGCAAACCTAGAACCCTGAATTATATCACAAGTTGCTGTCAAGGTGCATTTGCATCAGAAGCATAGCACATAAGGCACCACTAGGTCTGACAGCACTCAACACATTGAGGTGCTTTTATCTTCCGGGAATTGCAGACACAGAGCAATCAAAATTACTCTATATTCTGAGAACCTAGGCAGAGCCTGTGGCATTCTGGTAATCTCTGCCCTGCAAGACTTTTCTTCCTTGTAAGCTGCTGTCTGCAAAGACCCTCCCGGATCTTGTGAGCAGAGGTCGCCTCCCTTCCTTCTCAGAGATCTTGCATAAGCCCTCTTTAGGAGACTCTCATGTAAACTCTATGTTGAGGTGGCATTTGTGGATCAAAGCAGTATTTCCTGCTCTGCAACCACCCTGTGGTGTTCCATGGTTTTACAGCGCTCTCAGATGGTCTTTATCTTAGGCCTCCTATTGCCGCTTGATTTCTATTTTACTGCACCAATATTTGATATAGCTTAGTTGGGAGTACAAAATTCAGTGTACGATAAGCAAAGCAAACTTACAATTATTTAGCTAGAAATAACATAGATCTGCCCCTGCCTATCTTGACTCACAGGAAATTGATTTTTCTGTAGGAGCATATGCTTCTTCCTACCATGTAGGTATGTTTTCTCCTAGTAGAACAGAGCTCCTGCAAGCAAAGAGGGTCTGCTTAGGGACTATGTCTCTCATCACACTTCTTTGGACCACAGTGCCTCTTATGTGGTTAACAGATTTCACAGGGAAATGATCCTATTGTCACAGTGTTTACTAATTCAGTCTGACTCTCATCCACATTGACTGTGTGCTTTCATTTTGCTGTGATAGAGGGGGAGAGAATAAACATGTGCTTCTGAAAATTTGTGCTGTCACTGAAGCATTTATTTGAGTGTCTATAATGTGTGCAGGATTGTGCTAAAACCTGTCAATAAAGAAAAATAAGTCAGAATCTAGTTATGCTGAGATATAGTCAGGTGAAAATGGTACTCTTCGAGGCATGTGACTCGATGAGATCACCAGTGAATATTTACAGACAGAGAACAAAACGAGGACCATCGGCTGGGTGCAGTGGCTCACGCCTGCAGTCCCAGCACTTTGGGAGGCTGAAGTGGGCAGATCACGAGGTCAATTCGAGACCATCCTGGCCAACATGGTGAAACCCTGTCTCTACTGAAATACACACACAAAAAAGATTAGCTAGGCATGGTGGCACATGCCTGTAGTCCCAGCTGCTCAGGAGACTGAGGCAGGGGACTTGCTTGAACCCAGGCGGTAGAGGATGCCATGAGCCAAGATCGTGCCACTGCACTACAACCTGGGTGACAGAGCAAGACTCCATCTCAAAAAAAAAAAAAGTAAGGACCATCAAGTGATAGAAGACCACAGAATCTTGTCAAGGCATGCCAAGACAAGGTCCCTCATTATCCAGTGAACATCGGGGAGCATGTACTTGCCTGGTTCCAACATGTGTGTGATGGTGTAGGACTCAGTGACCTTTGAAGATGTGGCTGTGGACTTCACCCCAGAGGAGTGGACTTTGCTGGATCAAACTCAGAGAAACTTATATGGACATGTGATGCTGGAGAACTACAAGAATCTAGTTGCAGTAGGTAAGGCTGGTACCATTTTTTTCATTTCGTTTTTTTTTTTTTCTGGAACAAATATGTCTTCGGTAACTATATTCTAGACTCTCTGAATGTTAATGGCTCTGAAATGGTAAACAGGCCAAACATTGTTTCTGTCTCATAGACCTTACTGCCTAGTGATTTTTCTGATGAAATCAAAAATCTGTTCATTGTTCTGGCTTTGTTTTCTCCATGGATAAAAGACTTAGAGCTTCTTGAATAAGTATATGAGCTTGAGCCTGTGTTTCATGGGAAGGATTGCTAGTCCTTATGGTGCAGAGTGAAAAAGAAAAGAGTATTTGCAGTTTAGATTCATTTGAAAGTTTTTGTCATGAACGTTTTGTTGTTTAAGTTATACCTGAGGGCTTTCAGAATGCCCAGACAGCGAAATCTGGGCCCTTTAATCATGGAAGTATTTGTTATCCCTTGTACATTCTTACATCATTCATCTTTATCTGAGAGCTGTGCAAATATGGTTTTACTTTTCATGTGAAACAAGAAGCATTAAAGTCAGTGGAGAAAATTCTCCAGGATGAGAGAAAAGACAGATGTGATTATTTGTGCGATATAGCCCTCATCTATGAGAGGTACTGTCTGTTTATAAATGTTAAGTAGGAAGGTTTGCAAAGTGTACTTTTTTGGAGAGAATATCAAGGCCATTTGGTTGCTGAGATTCGTTGGGACCTTAACTTCGCATTCTCTTTCACTTTTCATCCATCTGGGAAACTTTCTTGTGGCCTGATGGTAAGATCTGTCTCATTTCTTCTTTACATTTTTGATTTGCATTTAGCTCTGTATCCATTTCCTTTCTACTTTGTTTCTCTGGCTGTACCTCTTTTTTGTTCACTGTAAAGTCTCAATGTTTGGAGAACCATTTCTTAGCGAATCACCTATGAGCTTGACTTTAGTACCTTACTGTTGCTAGACTCTTATTGCATCCAAATTTCTCAATTTCTGGGTCCCTTTCTTTAAAAACAAAACAACAACAACAACAAAAACTGTTTTAAGATGGTGTTTGAAAGTACAGTACACACTGCTCTTGCATTTCTGACTCCCTTTTTTCAATCATTATTTTTCTAAGAACTTAATTGTTTTTCATCTAATTTCAGATTGGGAGATTCATATTAATACCAAATGGACAGCACCTCAGCAGAATTTTTTTCAGGAAAAAACATTCAGTATGGTGGACATGGTAAGATTCAGAAGGTATAATTTCTTGGCTTCCAAGTTAGAGGAAGATTGAAAATTCCATAAAATAGAAAAGTAGCACAATAACCTTCAGACATTTGAGACTCTTATTCTTCACCCGAAAATAATCTGTCTCTTGCAGAGGCTGTGGATCATGAGTTTGACAAGCACTCTAAACATCACTCAAAATATATTTGTTTACCTGTTTCCTTCAACTAAATATTCCCATATAGATATCTTAGATGTATTTGATAAATAATTCACTCTTGGGCAGTTACCAGATAAACTGTTCAGAAGCCATGTGAAAGTAAAGAATATAACAGAACTTTCTGCAGTCACTTTGTTTCACTTGAAAGCACTCAGGTCTGAAACATGCATTGCAATGAAAATGGCAGGAACAAAGCATTTCAATTATACTAATTTTCTGTGCATAACAAGATTCAGAGTAAAAGGGAGAATCTCTGAATGAAATAAATTTGGAAAACTTGTATGAATCATCGTTAATTTTCATCAACAGGAGAGAAACCACTTTGGAGAGGAACTGTTTGACTTTAACCAATGTGAAAAAACCTTGAGTGAACACTCATGCCTTAAGACTCACAGGAGAACTTATTTTAGAAAAAAAACCTGTGAGCATAATCAGTGTGAAAAAGCGTTCACAAAACCCTCTACCTTTACTTTACACAAGAAGATTGATGTTGGAGAGGAACTTCCCAACTGTAATCAATGTGAAACAGCCTTCAGCCAACATCTTGTCTGCAGGAAAACTCACACTCAAGAGAAACCATATAAATGCAGTGACTGTGAAAAAGGCTTACCTTCCTCATCACACCTTAGAGAATGTGTAAGAATTTATGGTGGAGAGAGATCAGATACTTGTAAGGAGTGTGTCAAAACCTTTTCTCATTCTACAGGCCTTTTTGTACACATGCAAACTCATGATGGAGAAAAACTCCATGAATGTAAAGCATGTGGGAAACCCTTCACTCAGTCTTCATATCTTACTCAACATTTAAGAATTCTTAGTTGGCCGGGCGCGGTGGCTCAAGCCTGTAATCCCAGCACTTTGGGAGGCTGAGGTGGGTGGATCATGAGGTCAAGAGATCAAGACCATCCTGCTCAACATGGTGAAATCCCGTCTCTACTAAAAATACAAAAAATTAGCTGGGCACAGTGGTGCGTGCCTGTAGTCCCAGCTACTCAGGAGGCTGAGGCAGGAGAATGGCCTGAACCCAGGAGGCGGAGGTTGCGGTGAGCCAAGATTGCGCCATTGCACTCCAGCCTGGGTAACAAGAGCGAAACTCCGTCTCAAAAAAAGAGTTCTTAGTAGAGTATTACCTATAGAATGTAAGAAATTTAGCAAAGCCTTTGCTTATTCCCCAGGTCTTGTTAACCATAAAAGACCTAGCACTAGGGGAAAACACTATGTTTGTAATGAATGTGGCAAAGAGTTTACTTGTTTCTCAAAACTCAACATTCACTTAAGAGTTCACACTGGAGAAAAACCATATGAGTGTAACAAATGTGGGAAAGCCTTTACTGATTCTTCAGGTCTTATAAAACACAGGCAAACTCACACTGGAGAAAAGCCTTATGAATGTAAGGAATGTGGGAAAACTTTCGCTAACTCTTCACATCTTACTGTGCATATGAGAACCCACACTGGTGAAAAGCCTTAGCAGCGTCAGAAATGTGGAAAAGCCTTTAATAATTCCTCTTGCTTTAAAAGTCACATGCAGACTCACCCTGGTGTAAAGCCCTATGACTGTCAACAGTGTGGGAAAGCTTTTATTCGATCCTTGTTTCTTATTTGTCATTTAAGAAGTCACAGTGCAGAAAGGCCTTTTGAATGTGAAGAATGTAGGAAAACCTTTAGATATTCCTCGCACCTTAGTCAGCATAAAAGAACACACACAGGGCAGAGGCCATATAAATGTCAAAAATGTGGGCAAGCTTTCACTATCTCATCAGCCCTTACAGTACACATGAGAACTCACACTGGTGAACAGCCCTTTGAATGTCAGGAATGTGGGAAAGGCTTTACTTGGTCCGCATATCTTATTCGACATCTAAGAAGTCACAGTGGGGAGAAACCATATAAAGAATGTGGGTAAACCTTTAGTAATTCCTCATGCCTCACTGAATGTGTAAGAAATCACACTTGAGCTTATACTTGGAAAGAATGTGGTAAAGCCACTACTACCTCACATTTACTGAACACGATCATTCACAGTGGCAGCGTACACAATCATGAGGAATGTGGGAAGCCTTCCTTGGTGTCACAGATCTCAACAATTCCAATAGAGAAGCTGTATGAATATAAGGAATGTGGGAAAGTCTTGGCTCCTTCCATAGGTCTTACTTACTATTCATGTGTCTGTGCATCCTAGGAAACAAACAGAATATAGGAAACCGTCAATCATTGCTCACATCTTACTGAGTCTGAACTCATGCTGGAGAGAAGCGCTATGAATGTGAGGAAGGTGGAAAAGCTTTCATTATTTTCCTCAGACCTTGCTGAGCTTGTGAGCACATTGGATATAAATGCACACCCTCTGATAGTAAGGAATGTGTTGAAACCTTTCGCTCTCCTTATACCTTAATATTCAACTGTGATCTCACAAGTGTGAAAAAATCTTATGAATGTAAGATGTGTGGAGATTTTTCTTTGTTTTTAGCTTCTACTTTGTGAATGTGTCAAAGCACACTTTGAGAAGTCCCATGGATGAAAGAGATGTCAGAAAGCCCTTGATTGTTCTTGGCCATTAGTAAACATGATCCACACTGAAGAGGAACTCTGACTCAGTGAGCTGAGATCATGCCACTGCACTCCAGCCTGGGTGATGCAGTGAGACTCCATCTCAAAAACAGAAAAAAAAAAAATTTAAATATCCTAAAAGAGTTTTTTGTTGGAAAAGTTTGTTATAAGAATAAGGAATTTAGGAACATCTTGGGGTACAAGTTTTCATTTTTTGCGTGCAAGAAAATTGGTACTGGCCAGGCCTGCCGGCTCACACCTTAATTCCAGCAAAGAGGCCCAAACAGAAGGATTACTTGAGCCCAGGAGTTCAAGACTAGCCTGGGCAATACAGTGAAACCTCGTCTCTACAAAGAATAAATAAATGTAATCAGGTGTGGTATTTTGTGCCTATAGTCTCAGCTATTTAGGAGGCTGGGGTGGGAAGATTGCTGGAGCCTGGTCAGGGAGGCAGAGGTTACAGTGAGCCCTACACCCCAGCCTGGGCAACAGGATGAGACCCTGTCTCAAAAAAAAAAAAAAAATTGGCGCCAGCAAAGAAAACCAAATAAATTATTTAAATAAGTTTGCCTTTGTGTGTGTCTTTAAAGACTGATGTTGTGCATCACTTTCATATGCTTATGAGTCTTTGGTGAAGTGTGTGTTTAATGATCCTTTTTTACTTTTGCTGAGAAATTATTGAGACAGGTTCTTTCAGTAAGTTAATTGAGGTATAATTACCATTAATAAGCTACACATATTTTAAGCATACCGCTTAAGTTGGGACACATACACATATGTGTACATACACACCATCAAGATAATGAACATGCCTGTTAAACCAGGTGGCTTCCTCATGCCCTTTTATAGTCTCTTCTCACTCTTTCCTGCCTGTCACTCTACTGATCCACCGATTTGCTCTATCTTAGAGTGGACCACTTTATAGAGCTTTTATGTAAATGGATCATACAGTCCGGCATCTTTTATTCAGGGTAGTTTCTAGATTCTTTTATGTTGTAGAGTCCATTTCACTGCTGAATACTATTCCAGTGTAAGGCATACCACAAACCATCCATTCATGTGTTATTTCTGCCTTTTGGCTTTTGCAGTTAAAACTGCCTTGAACATCCATATGCAGATTATTTTTTTAACATATGCTTCTATTTAAGTAAGAGTGAAATGTTCACATCATATATTGGTGTACATTTAGCTTTTTAAGAGACTGCTAGCTCTTTCTCAAGTGCTTGCGCCGTTTGACATTCCCATGAGCAGTGTATGAGAGTTGCAGTTCCTCTGCGTCCTTGCCAGTTATTGGTATGGTCAGTCTTTTTTATTTTGACCATTTTAATAGGTGTGCAGTAGTATATCATGGTTTTAATTTGCATTTCTCCAGTGACTAATGATGTTGTATGTGGTTTCACATGCTTACTGGCCTTCGTTAAGCCTTTGGGGAAGTATCTTCAAATCTTTTGCCTGTTTGTATTGGCTTTGATTTTTATTTATTTATTTATTTTTTTAGAAGAAGTCTTGCTCTTATCCTCCAGGCTGGAGCACAATGGTGCTATCTCAGCTCACTGCAACCTCTGCCCCCTGGGTTCAAGCAATTCTCCTGCCTCCATCTCCTGAGTAGCTGGGATTGCAGGCATCTGCCATCATGCTCAGCTAATTTTTGTATTTTTAATAGAGACAGTTTCACCATCTTGGCCAGGCTGGTCTCCAACTGATCTCAGGTGAGCCACCATGCCCCGCCTGAAATTTTTTTTCCCCCAAATAGAGATCGGGTTTTTCTCTGTCTCCCAGGCTGAAGTGCAGTGGCACAATCATGTGGTTTTGCAATTTTTACTGAATTTTGAGGGTTTAAAATTTTTAATGTATTTAATATTAAACCTGATAGTGTATTTGATCTATTAATACTTTAATTAACAAAATGTACATTTAAATATATAATAACAAAACACTTTAACAGGTAACATAAATACAGTTCCCAACTTATGAGACTTTGACTTAGTATTGTTTTTAATTCACAGTGATGCAAATGTATTATGCATTCAGTACATTTCTCAGTTTACGATGGGGTTACAAATTGTCCACTATAGTTTCAGCTTACAGTGGGTTTATCAGGACATAGTCCTATTATAGGTTAAGCAGTATCTGTATTACAATATATTTAATTAATATGTTGTATTTCAGGTACTAGTACATGATTCACTCTGAGTTAAAATCTTTATATGGCCCAAAGATTGGATCAAAGTTTTGGGGGGTTTTTTCTTTGTACCTAATTTGTTTAAAGGACAGCATCATTTGTGTTTGTATTTTTCAGTGTTTGGGTCTTTCTAGGCATTTTTTTCTCGGACATTATTGCAATTGGTATTTTAAAATTTTCAGTTTATCTGCTAGTTCACTAGTATAAAAGAATACAGTTTTCATACATATGTTAATCTTATATGCTGCAACCTTCTTGTTAAACCTATTCTGGAAGCTTTTATTAACATTATACTAAGCTATACAATTTTGTTCTTTATTCTTTGTTTTTTTTTTTTGTTTTTTTTTTTTGTTTTTTGAGAAGAAGTCTCGCTCTGTCACCCAGGCTAGAGTGCAGTGGCGTGATCTTGGCTCACTGAAACCTCCACCTCCTGGCTTCAAGCCATTCTGCTGCCTCAGCCTCCCAAGTAGCTGGGATTACAGGCATGTGGCACCATGCCCAGCTTCAGCCTGTTGGTCAGGCTGGTCTCAAACTTCTGACCCTGTGATCTGCCTGCCTCGGCCTCCCAAAAAGCAGGGATTACAGATGTGAACCACCACGCCCCGCCTCTTTTTTCATATTTTTAAAATTAAAAAGAGATGGGGGTCTACTGTGTTGACCAGCTTGAACTCCTGAAATCCTGGCCTCGAGGCATCCTCCCATCTTGGCATCCCAAAGTCTTGGGATTACACGCATGAGCCACCACACCTGGCCACAATTTTACTCTTAAATGAAAATATATCTTTGATATTGTTGCCAGATTCATATTTGTTATTGTTTGTTTTTTGAGACACAGTTTTGCTCTTGCTGCCAGTGCTGGAGTGCAATGGCACAATCTCGGCTCACTGCAACCTCCACCTCCCAGTTTAAAGTGATTCTCCTGTCTCAGTCTCCCAAGTACCTGGAAATACAGGTGCCCACCTCCATGCCCAGCTAATTTTTTCATTTTTAGTAGAGGTGGAATTTTGCCATGTTGGCCAGGCTGGTCTCAAATTCCTGACCTCTGGTGATCCACCCACCTCAGCCTCCCTGTGCTGGGATTACAGGTGTGAACTACGGGCACCCAGCTGCCAAATTAATGTTGGATTATTTGTTGCCATTACAGAGTGATAACCAAGCACACTTTGAGGTTTAGGCATAGCTGTGGTAAAAACAGGTCTCTCCAACTTTGCATCTAAGTTGCAAAATAATTACACTGATGCTTTTAACCTGCCATGTATAATTTTTCAATGTATTCGCCATTTAAGAACTCTGAGACAGCTAACATTTAAATAAATATCTGCTGTTTGGGATGATTGAATGAATATCATGAACATATTTGCTAGTTGATACCATATTAAGATTCTAAATACAGCTATTTAATGTATCTTGATAATTAGCATCTGAAATAAGTATATTTTTCTGGGTAGTCTTTTGGAAAAAGTGCACTGAATAGAGTTTCCAGTCATATGTTTCTTTTCTAATTTCTGCTTACTAAACATCCTGTCGAGAGTTCAGTAGCACGTGAACCAAAAGTCCAGTGAATCTGACTTCTCTAGTCCCCAATTCTGTTTTGCACATTCACTTATAACCGTCATTTTTCTGCAAATTTTCTCCTTAGTCTATCAAAAATCAATGCTGTGAAAGTTTTTGAAAAGGTGCAGCAGGCTTTTGGAGTCTCTGAGTGATAGCAGCATTCTATAAATCTGCTTTCAGTGTGTCTCATCCAGCAATCTGAGGACAGTAAAAGCTGTTGCCAGGGAAAGGGGAGGACTTTGAGATCCTTGTTGTTTTTCTTTTCTTTTTTTTTTTTAATTAATTATTTAAGACAGGGTTTCACCATGTTGGCCAGGCTGGTCTTGAATTCCTGACCTCAGGTGATCTGCCCACCTCAGCCTCCCAAAGTGCTGAGATTACAGGCATGAGCCACCGTGCCCAGCCTGTCCTTGGTGTTTTTCAATGAAGTCTTTGATAGGGCTTACTCTTCCTGGTGACCCTGTCCTGAAAAGAGCTGGAGGACAGGCTTCATAGTATATTTCATTTTTCTTGTCTTTAACATCCACCTCTTCTTTATCAAAAATTCCCTGTAATTCTAAGGTAATTCCCCCTTTTTGCTGGAGTTCAAAAATTGCTAACTTGTCCCGTTTGAATAACTTCTGAAATCATCGTGACAGTGAATCCATTTTCCCATAATTTTTATGTTTATATATACCTGTTTCGAATTCTGTTCAGTGTGAGACAGGCATTTGGAACCAACCTTCTGAGCTTCATTAAAAAGGCTGTTAACAAGATATTCACAATTTGTTTGTTGATTATCACCAAGAGGTTGATTGTCAGGTCCTGTTTCACAAACCCAGTCGTCTTTTATACTTTGGAGATTATCTAGGTATTTCATTCCCTTTTGCCTTATTTCTTTTTTTTTTTTTTTTTTTTTTTTTTTTTTTTTTTTTTTTTTTTTTTTTTTTTGCCAATCAATGAGAGCTTGTAAGGTTGCTGAGGTTGGTTGGCCTTGAACTCTTGGCCTCGCCTTCGCAAGCGCCACGACATCCGGCCGGAGCCACTTTGGGCCCCCCTTTTGCCTTATTTCAAGCAAAGCCTCCGAGCCTCAGCCACTCAGCTCAGGGGCCACCAGCACTGTTTGGCTGTGAACTCCATTTGGCGGGAGCCCTTCAGACCCAGGCCCAGAACACCTCAGGTACCCTGGCTGCACTACTGAGATCCTGCTGGCCTCAGTCTCCACCAGGTGCCAAGCATGTACCCATGCCTGCTCTTTTTTTTTTTTTTTTTTGTGAGACTGAGTTTCCCTCTGTAGCTCAGTCTGGAGTGCAGTGGCGTGATCTTGGCTCACTGCGACCTCTTCCTCTCGGGTTCAAGCGATTCTTATGCCTCAACCTCCAGAGTAACTGGGACTGCACATGTGCACCACCATGCCCAGCTAAATTTTTCATGTTTTTAGTAGAGCCAGGGTTTGACCACGTTGCCCAGGCTGGTCTGGAACTCCTGGGGTCAAGCAGTCCATCCACCTCAGCCTCCCAAAGTGGTGGGATTATAGGTGTGAACCACCGAACCCAGCCTCTGGCAGCTTTTTAGTAGATTCTGTCAGATTTTCTACTGGGACAATTCTGTTGTCTGCATATAAAATTTTTTACTTCTTCCTTTCCAATCTGTATGTGTTTTGTCTTTTTCTTTTCTTAATGCATTAACTAGAACCTGCAGTGTACTGTTAAATAGAAGTTGAAAGACCAGAAGTCTTGTCTTGTCTCTGGTCTTGGGAATAAATCATTGAATCTTTCACCACTTAGTGACTGTCTTTTCTTACTATCTTTTTTTTGATATACCTGTTGGATGGGAAATAGTATTCGTTGTTTTTTATTTGTATTTCCCTGGTGGCTAAAGATGTTTTTATTCTATATATTTATATATACATTTTTTATTTCTGGGCTTACCTCACCTGAAAACTAAACATATTGATGATCTTTTCATCAGTTGGTTGATTCCGTGTCTACTTTTTTATTTGTTTGTTTTTTTGAGTCTTTCACAAAGGCTGCAGCGCAGTGGTGCAATCTCAGCTCACTGCAACCTCCACCTCCCTGGTTCAAGTGATTCTCCTGCCTCAGCCTCCCAAGTAGCTGGGATTACAGGCATGTGCCACCACGCCCAGCTAATTTTCTATTTTTTTTAGTAGAGATGGGGTTTTGCCATGTTGGCCAGGCTGGTCTTGAACTCCTGAACTCAGGTGATCCACCCACCTCGGCCTTCCAAAGTGCTGGGATTACAGGTGTGAGCCACGGTGCCCAGCCGTGTCTATCTTTGGGAAAATGTCTGTTGAGATCCTTTGCCATTTTTAAATTGAGTTCTTTTTATTACTGAGTTTCAAGAGCTCTCTATAAATTCTAGCTACAAATACCATCTCAAATAAATGGCCTACAAGTATTTTCTGTTGTCTTTTTATCTTTTCTGTTTGTTATTTTCTTCCCACGCATTTATTCTCTGATGTCTTTTTATCTTCTTGATGGCATCTTTTTGGGTGCAAAAATTTTACATTTTTTAATTTTCTTACGCTTTTGGTGTCAATTCTAAGAAGCCATTTCCTAACCCAAGGTCTTGAAGTTTTTTATATTTTCTTCGAGGATTTTTTTTTTTTTTTTTTTTTTTTTGAGACAGAGTTTCGCTCTTGTTACCCAGGCTGGAGTGGAATGGCGCGATCTCGGCTCACCACAACCTCTGCCTCCTGGGTTCAAGCAATTCTCCTGCCTCAGCCTCCCGAGTAGCTGGGACTACACGCGTGCGCCACCATGCCCAGCTAATTTTTGTATTTTTAGTAGAGACGGGGTTTCACCTCGTTGACCAGGATGGTCTCGATCTCTTGACCTCATGATCCACCTGCCTCAGCCTCCCAAAGTGTTGGGATTATAGGCGTGAGCCACCGCGCCTGGCTGATCTTTGAGGATTTTTATAGTTTTAACTTCTGCATTTAGTTCTGCGATCCATTTTGAACTAATGTTTGTGCATGCTGGGTACAATGTATCCAGGTTCATTCCTTTGTATGTATATGTCTGACCTGTTCATAACCACGCTGTCCTGATTACTATAGCTTTACTGTAATTTTTGAAATTGGGATATGTGAGCCCTTCTGTGATCCTTTTTGCAGTGCATAGGTTAAGATTTCTTTTGGAGGAGGTAGAAGGGATGCAAATGTTTTGAATTTTCTTTGTGGACAATTGGTTGAAAACAGTCCTTTCTCTGTTGGATTATTTGCACCTTTTTTCTTTTTATTCCTTTTTTTTTGAGACAGCCTCCCGGTGTTACCCAGGCTGGAGTGCAGTGGCACGATCTCGTCTCAGCTCACTGCAGCCTGTGCCTCCCAGGTTGAAGTGATTCTCCTGCCTCAGCCTCCTAAGTAGCTGGGGCTACCAGTGTGCGCCACCACACCCGGCTAATTTTTTTGTATTTTTACTAGAGATGGGGTTTCACCATGTTGGCCAGGCTGGTCTCAAGCTCCTCACAACCTCAGGCAATTTGCCCACCTCAGCCTCCTGAAGTCCTGGGATTATAGGCATGAGTCACTGCACCTGGCCTTATTTAAACCTTTTTGAAATCATATTGACCACATATGTTTAAATCTGTTTCTGGGATCTATTCAGTTCAACTAATCTCTATGTCTATCCTTTTGCTAATACTATGCTTTTTTTTTTTTAAACAGTCGCCCATACGGTAGTGCAATGGCACCATCTCTGCTCATGGCAACATCCATCTCCCAGGTTCAAGTGATTCTTGTACCTCAGACTCCCAAGAACCTGAGACTATTGTGCTTGAGCCTCCTGAGTAGCTGAGACTCCAGACGCATGCCACCATGGCCGGCTGTTTTGTGTTTGTACTAGAGACAGAGTTTCACCACGTTGGCCAGGTTGGTTTTGAACTCCTGGTCTCAAGTGATCCACCCATCTCAGCCTCCCAAAGTGCTGGGATTACAGGTATGAGCCATCTCACCTGGCCTGCTAATACTATACTTTTTTGATAACAGTAACTGTCTAGAAAATCTTGAAAGCAAGTGGTGTGAGAGTTCCAACACTGACCTTAATTTTCAGAATCATTTGGAATGGACCACATTCTTTGTTTTTTTCACGTAAGTTTTAGAGTAAACTTAACTGGTTTCCATAAAAAGTCTGCTGGGATTTTTTTTTTTAACAGATTCAATTTAACCTAAAGATGAACTTGTAGAGAATTGGCATCTTAATAATATTGGCTGTTGTGAACAAAAGACACAATATATTTCTGCCATGGTCTGAATATTTGTGTACCACCAAAATTTGTATGTTGAAATCCTAATCCCCAATGCAATGATATTGGCAGTTGAGGCCTTTGAGAGAGAATTAGGCTCCTGAGGGCAGAGCACCAATGAATTAAATTAGTGTCTTTATAAAAGAGATTCCAGAGAGCCTGCTAATCTGTCCTGCCTTGTGAGGACACAGCAAGAAATCACCATCTGTGAACCAAGAAGTGGGACCTCATCAGACACCAAATCTGCCAGTACCTCAATCTTGGACTTCCCATTCTCCAGAACTGTGAGCAAAGCATTTCTGTTGTGTATAAGCCATCTAGTCTATGGTATTTTGTTCTAGCAGCCCAAACAGACTAAGACAACCTCCCTGTTAATTTAAGTCTTATTTCTCTCAACAGTGTTTTGTGGTTTTCTGTATTGCACCATTTCATTGATGCTATTATAAATAATAGTTTTAAATTTTCAATTTTTTAATGCTAGTGTATAAATTATTTATATTTGTATATAATATATATTTGTCCTTGTATCCTGCAAACTTTCTATAGTTATCTATTAGTTCCTGTAACTTTTTGGAATATTCTACATAAACAAATCTATTCTCTGTATTAAGGCAATTTTACTTTCTGATATATGTGCCTTTTATTTCTTCATATTTTCTTAATATACTGGCTAGGGCCTCCAGTACTGTTGAATAAGAGTGGTGAGAACATATATCCTTATCTTATTCCCAACCTTAGGCAGAAAGCATTCAATCTTCTACCATTAAGTATGACGTTAGCTGTAGGTTCTTTTGAAGATGGCTTTATTAAATTAAGGAAGTTCCTTTCTACTTCTTGTTCACTGAGAGATTTTATTTATTTATGTTTTTGAGATGGAGTCTTGCTCTGTCACACAGACTGGAGTGCAGGGGCACATCTCAGCTCACTACAACCTTCGCCTCCCAGGTTCAAACAATTCTCCTGCCTCAGTCTCCTGAGTAGCTGAAATTACAGGCATGTGTTACCATGCCTGGCTATTTGTATTTTTAGTAGAGACAGGGTTTCACCATATTGGTTAGGCTGGTCTCAGACTCCTGGCCTTGTGATCTGCCTGCCTCAGCCTCCCAAAGTGCTGAGATTACAGATGTGAGCCACTGTGCCCAGCCTTTTAATTTTTATTTTTTGGCATTTATGCATTTTGATTTTTTTCTTTTTTTTTTTGAAACAGGGTCTCTGTTGCCTAGGCTGGAGTGCACTGATAAGATCATAACTCACTTCAGCTTCTAACTTTGGGCTCAGGTGATCTTCCCATCTCAGCCTCCCGAGTGGCTGGGACTGCAGGCACATGCCACCATGCCCAGCTATCTTTTTTTTTTTTGCTGGGACTACAGTAGTTCACTGAGAGATTTTATTATGAAAACTTTTTATCACAGGACAGTTTCTTAGAACCTCAGAGACCTTTAGTTTGATGTTTTATAGTCTTACGAATAGATACTATATCTAGAATTTTAAAGTGCCTCTTCATTAACTAAAAGAACATCTCAGTATCCCATCTGGGCATTGTTCCCCTGCATTCTCACAAACGGGGGCCCGAGATAGAGAAGGGCCTAAGAGATTTTAGCCATGGCTTTGGTCTAATTACACAAACCCTGTAAAATTAAAGGAGATAAATAGGAAAAGGTTTTTTATTCTACTAGCAAAAGCAAGGCCAACTTTGTCCAAACAAAATGGAAAGAAGTAGTACAAAATGAAAAGAGACCTTTGAGCCCCCAAACTGCAGATTGAAAGCAGATGAAATAGGCCTGCAAAGCTACACAATTGAAAATGTCTGCTTTTTATGGGAAAGCAACTATGATTCAGTATAGAACTTCATAAGAATCACTTCTGTGGAGCTGCGCTAGTACTTAAACAGACATGTTCATGCCTGAATTTAAGAATTGCTACAGGTCATGGGCTGCTGTGTAACTCCATCTCTCCCACCCATATCTTTTTAATAGGAATGTCTATTTTAAATATCCCATTCCTGTCCCAAACTCTGCATTGGTTGTGTGGGGAACAGATAACTTGTCTTTTTATCTTCAAATCTAGAGGAGCAGGAATATATTCAAGAAACCAAACCCAAGGACTCTTTTCTGATTTTTATTGTTTAATTTTATTTATTTTTTGAGGCAGAGTCTCACTCTGTCACCCAGGCTAGAATCCAGTGACACGATGATCTTGGCTTACTACAACCTCTGCCTCCCAGGCTCGAGCGATCCTCCTCCTCGGCCTCCTGAGTAGCTGAGACTACAGGTCTAGCGATTTTTTTTTTTTGTTGTTGTTGTTGTTGTAGAGACAGGGTTTCACCATTTTGCCAAGGCTGGTCTCAAACTCGTGGGCTCAAGCTGTCCTCCTGCCTTGGCCTCCCAAAGTGCTGGGATTACAGGCATGAGCCACTGTGCCTGGCCACTTTCTAAAAAATTTTTTTGAGACAGGGTCTTGTTTCATCACCGAGCCTGAAGTGCTGTGATGCAAACATAGCTCACTGCAGCCTTGAATTCCTGGGCTCAAGTGATCCTTCTGCCTCAGCCTCCTGAGTAGCTGAGACTACCGGCACATGCCACCACACCCGGCATGTGTTTTCTGGGGGGAGGTAGGGAGGAGTCTTTTTTGCTGTTCTTGCCCAGGCTGGAGTGCAGTGGCACAATCATAACTCACCACAGCCTTAACCTCCTGGCCCCAGATGATCCTCCTTTTTTATTTTGAGACATTTTTACACTCCAAAAATTGCACACTCCAAAAAGCTTCTGCCAATGGGCATTATATCTATGAATATTTAACATATTAAAAATTAAGGCAGGCTGGGCGAGCTGGCTCTTGCCTGTAATCCCAGCACTTTGGGAGGCTGAGGTGAGTGGATCGACTGAAGTCAAGAGTTCAAGACCAGCCTGGCCAACATGGCAAAACCCCATCTCTACTAAAAATACAAAAAAAATTAGCTGGCATGGTGTTGTTTGCCTGTAATTCCAGCTACTCAGGAGGCTGAGGCAAGATAATCACTTGAACCCAGGAGGCAGAGGTTGCAGTAAGCCAAGATCACGCCACTGTACTCCAGTCTCCAGCCTTGGTGACAGAGCGGGACTCTGTTTGGAAAAAAAAATAATAATAAGAAATTTTGGCAAAAATTTAAAATATTTTGTAGTATAACAGGCTTTTAAAAAATAACTTTTCTGGCTGGGCGCAGTGGCTCATGCCTGTAATCCCAGCACTTTGGGAGGCCAGGGTGGGTGGATCACCTGAGGTCAGGAGTTCAAGACCAGCCTGGCCAACATGGTGAAACGCCATCTCTACAAAAAATGCAAAACTCATTTGTGGTGCCGGTCATCTGTAATCCCAGATACTTGGGAGGCTGAGGCAGGAGATTCACTTGAACCAGGGAGGTGAAAGTTGGAGTGAGCTGAGATTGCACCACTGCACTCCAGCCTGGGTGACAGAGCGAGACTCTGTCTCAAAAAAAAAAAAAAGTAACTTTTCCACAATAGCAATAAAATAATGTGGAAAAGTGGCATATTGCATGCTTTTGCAAATCTTTTTAATGTCTTAAGAGCTTAGTAGATGACAGCTGAATTCTCATACCTGTTTTTACATTTTTTTGCCATTAGTAGTTTTGATTAAAGTATGTGTAGAAAATTTGGCTTTGCTGAGATAATATAGTTGGAAAGAGAGAAGCATTTTCAGATAATTTTGGATTTTCTTTGATAATACACCAAAACTCAAGAAATGGTAGTTTCTTGAGGATTAGTTGCAATGTGGAATATGAAATCCTGTCAAGGAATTTTTTCTCTTACCTTAAAATCTATTTGTTTGTCTTGCACCTTTTTTTTTTGAGATGGAGTTTTGCTCTTGTCGCTTAGGCTTGAGAGCAATGATGCAATCTCCGCTCACTGCAACCTTGGCCTCCTAGGTTCCAGCAGTTCTCCAGCCTCAGCCTCCCAAGTAGCTGGAATTACAAGCACCCGCCACCATGCCCAGCAAATTTTTGTATTTTTAGTAGAGACAGGGTTTCACCGTGTTGGCCAGGTTGCTCTCAAACTTGTGCCCTTCTGCTCACGCCTGTAATCCCAGCACTTTGAGAGGCCGAGGTGGGTAGATCAACTACCAAGGTGGAGAGATGATAGATGGATAGATGATCTACCCACCTTGGCCTCTCAAAGTGCTGGGATTACAGGCGTGAGCCACTGCGCCCAGCCTGTGTCTTGCACTTTGATGGCTATTTTATCCATGCATGATTTTATACCTTATTACATTACTTAGAAAATAGGGCTGGCACAGTGGCAGCCTGTAATGCCTGTAATATCAGCACTTTGGGAAGCCAAGGTGGGAGAATCCCTTGAGCCCAGGAGTTCAAAAGCAGCCTGGGCAACATAGTGATACCTACATTTCTAAAATAAAAGGAAATAGTCATTTACTTCATTATTCAGATCTTCCAAATGTTGACCCATTTTATAGTACTGTGTGTAAAACAAATCTTCATGAACATGACCATGGATCCTGTCAGAAAAGTTTTTAAGCATTAAGACACTTCCAAGGTAACAGATCTAAGCTTTCCAACTTTTTCTGTTCCCTTGAGAACATTTTTATTTATCCTGAGTGTGTGGCAGTGAGGTATTCAGTGACCATGCAGTTTGGTACCACTGTGTTAATTTATTTGTTTGTTTTTTTTGTTTTTTTTGATACAGAGTTTTGCTCTTGTTACCCAGGCTGGAGTGCAATGGTGCGATCTCAGCTCACCACAACCTCCGCCTTCTGGGTTCAGGCAATTCTCCTGCCTCAGCCTCCTAAGTAGCTGGGATTACAGGCACGTGCCACCATGCCCAGCTAATTTTTTGTATTTTTAGTGGAGACGGGGTTTCACCATGTTGACCAGGATGGTCTCGATCTCTTGACCTCGTGATCCCCCCGCCTCAGCCTGGGATTACAGGCGTGAGCCACCGTGCCCGGCTTTTTTTTTTTTTTTTTTGAGAGAGTTTTGCTCTTTTTTTGCCCAGGCTGGAGTGCAATGGCATGATCTTGGCTCAGTGCAACCTCTACCTCCTGAGTTTAAGCACTTCTCCTGCCTCAGCCTTCCAGGTAGCTGAGATTACAGGCGCATGCCACCGCTCCTGGCTAATTGTGTATTTTTTGTTTGTTTTTATGGAGACGGGGTTTCATCGTGTTGGTCAGGCTGGTCTTGAACTCCTGACCTAGTGATCCACCTGCCTCGGCCTCCCAAAGTGCTGGGATTACAGGCGTGAGCCACTGCGCTTAGCCAATTTTTTTTTTTTTTTTTTTTTTTTTGTATTTTTAGTAGAGACAGGGTTTCACCATGTTGGCCAGGCTGTTCTTGAACTCCAGACCTCAGGTGATCTGCCCGCCTCGGCCTCCCAAAGTGCTGGGATTATAGGTATGAGCCACTGCACCTGGCCCATTCCCTTAATTTTTGCTGAGGCACCAGAACTTTTGCCCACGATTGCATTTGTGTCATCAGTATAAATGTGAATATGGTGAAGAGGTCAAGTATGTATTCCTGCTATTATAACAACAGTTTTAATCTCACAGACCCCCTGAAAGTGTTTTGGGTTCCTCACGAGTTACCAACCCTGCAATCCACTATCCTGTATCACTAAGTTGCAGGTGGTTTTTTTACACAGCAGTAATAATCAGAACCAGACTCATACATCTTTTTTCTTCTTCTTTTTGATTATTAGTTTCTTCAGTGGACTAGACGGCTGACTGGGAAGATTCCAGGATCCTAACTGGCTTCAGAGTTGAAAAGTCTCTAGAGGTAATGTTTGCTCACATAGAGCCTAGGGGTTGAGGCCTCAGACTCTGGAGCTCAGCTTCTGGAACGTGGGCCCTTCCCCTTCCCCTTTCCTAAGTGTCATTCTCCATTTGTTAAATGACATCATTAATAAGGCAAATGATTGTTTGCTAAATGCCAGTGGAACCTTCCTAATAGTCATAACTGACCTCACAGTTATTTTGCTCTTAACGGATGCCATGAAATGCCCAAAGAGCTTTCCCTAGGTCGACTCTCATTTCATCTTCAACTCTCTGAGGGAGCACCATTGTTACTGTCTTATGTGACCTATGTGCCATGAAATATCCACCACCATCTCTGATGGATTCCAGCCTACCTTGTTTCACTTGAGTCTGTTCAGTCTTTAGAGTTAACAGGAATGCTAGTTACTGACTCCAGGCTTTCTGGCCTCATCCAAAATTAACAGTGGCCAATTTGCATTCTTCTGGGTTCTGTATTGTTGGCCAGATATTCAGAATTATTGTGTGTCTCTGGGCAGAGAACTCACAGTTCAAAAATTCCTTTTCCTTTGTTATAGGGTCTTGCTCTGTCACCCGGGCTGGAGTACAGTAGCATGATCATAGCTCACTGCAACCTCCACCTCCTGGGCTCAAGCAATCCCCCAACCTGAGCCTCCCAGGAGCTGAGACTACAGGCACAAATCACCATGCCCAAATAATTTTTTTCAATCTCCTATTTCTTTCCTCTCTCTTGTTTTGGAAGTTACTCAGCAAGCTGCATCTGTCTAATTGGACATGTATGTCATGTACAGTCCTTTTAGAGTATAAGCATGATAGTAATAAAGCTCACAATATTGTCATTAAACCACTTAGTTTAGAGATCCCATCATGAACCCAAAATCTCCCCCATTGCTGACCCTGGAGACCTATTAAATCTAGGTCAAATAGTATCAACAGTTACACTGATCCTTTTTTCCCCCAGTACTTTGCCTCTGAATAACCAATCTTCAAATTCAGAACCAAACTCAGGAAAATATAAATAAGCGCTGTTATTTTTTTGCCACTGTTTTGGCACCTGTAGATAATACAGCTTATTTAATTTCAGGTTTTCACAGTTATATTCAGGTATACCTTGGAGATTTATGGGTTCACTTCCACATACTATCATAGTAAAGCTAGTCACACAAATGTTTTGGTTTCCCAATGCATATAAAAGTTATGTTGGTTGGATGAGGTGGCTCTCATTTGTAAACCTAGTGGTTTGAGAAGCTGAGGCAGGAGGATTGCTTGAGTCTAGGAGTTTGAGACCAGCCTGGGCAACATAGCAAGACCCCATCTCTACAAAAAATTTTTTTTAAATCAGCCAGGTGTGGTGGAGTAACTGTAGTTTTAGCTACCTAGGAGGCTGAGGCAGGTGGATTGCTTCATCCCTGGAGTTCAAGGCCGGCAGTAAGCTATGACTATGCCACTGTACTCCAGCCTGGGTAACAGAATAATAATACTGTGTTTAAAAAAAAAGAAAAAAAAAAAAAACAACCACTGGGCATGGTGGCTCATGACTAATTCCAACACTTTGGATTGCCGAGGCCAGTGGATCACTTGAGGTCAGGACTTCAAGAACCCAGCCTGGCCAACATGGTGAAGTGCTATCTCTACTAAAAATAAAAAAATTAGCTGGGTATGGTGGAGCACACCTGTAATCCCAGCTACTTGGGAAGCTGACAGAGGAGAATTGCTTGAACTCAGGAGGCAGCAGCTGCAGTGAGTTGAGATTGTGCCACTTCACTCCAGCCCAGGCAACAGAGCAAGACTACATCTTAAAAAAAAAGTTTATTAAGTGTGCAGTAGCATTATGTCTAAAAAACAAAGGATACACCTGAATTGTAAAATACTTTGCTTAAAAATGCTGACAGAGAAACAAAATGAGTATGTATATTGGAAAAATGGTGCTAATGGACTTGCTTCAATGCAGGATTGCCACCAAACTTCAATCTAATAAAAATAAAACCCCACACATTATCTGCAAAGCACAATAAAATAAAATATGTCTATACGTTGATTTTTAGGAATTATAAGAAAATGAGAGTATTGCTGTCATCAGAAATAAGATGACAGTGTTTTGCCACACTACTGAAAAAAAAAAAAAACTCATTCCGTTGTCAACTGCAAGAATCTTAATATTTGACCAAAAAAAAAAAAAACCCCACCTTGTCAAATATTACGATTCTTGCAGTTGACAAAGGAATGAAAAGTTAAAAGTACATGTGAGGCTGAGTGAGGTGGCTCATGCTTGTAATCCCAGCACTTTGGGAGGCTGAGGCGGGTGGATCACCTGAGGTCAGGACTTCAAGGCAAACCTGACCAACATGGCTAAACCCTGTTCTACTAAAAATGCAAACATTAGCTGGGTATGGTGGTGAGCTTCCGTAATCCCAGCTACTCAGGAGGCTGAGACATGACCATATTGAACTCCAGAGGTGGAGGTTACAGTGAGCCGAGATCGCACCACTACACTCCAGCCTGGGCGACAGAGAGAGCCTCTTTCTCGGAAAAAAAAAAGTATATGTGAGTATTTAACAAGGCTATAGGTTTTGACTTTTAACCTTGAAAACCCGTAGGTTTAGTCTCATTGGGAATTTGTATTCAAATATGTTTCTGCTCTGGACCATAAGTGGCACAATTTTGCAAGTTTTTGATATATAAATTGTGACAGTATCCTTTGTTTTAAGGAAAATCCTAAAGTGTTCTCTTAAAAAATTCTGAAAATCTGGCCAGTAATAATACAGGACTCACAAATGTAAACTCTTCATATGGAGGAAAAGCTACTCATTGAAATTGGAAAGCCTGTTTTCAATTTGGGGTCTGCTTTTTTGTTTTTTGTTAATTGCTTTAAGAGATCCGGGATTTAAGACAAACACAAACACATCATAAAGTGTTTTCAGATTTGCATCAACCTAGTGTGGTTTAGTACAAATAAATCTCTAACATGACACTTACAGATGCCCCCAAAATCCCTATGTTGGGTTTTTTTTTCTACACTGCCTAACCTAAACCTGACTGTAGTCAGAGCCAGCCAACAGGGCCCTGCATAAGCAAGTGGTAAATGCACATGTGGTACAGTAGTTTTAGGCCAGCCCCTTTCAGAGCCTCAGGCACTGCTTGCCACCTTGAAAGCATCCATGTGGGTCCCCTCACGGCTTCTCTTTGACATAAAGTGATTGTTCCCCCAATGTTTGCGTCCATGGGAGGTAGGAACAGCAGCCCTTGTCCTGTGTGTGTGGGACATCCTTGAAGGGTTCAGTGGGAATTGTCAGCAGCAGGGAGCAGAACAGGTTGTGGTGAGACAAGACATTCCACTGAGTTTCTGGGCCTTTTAGTCCCTGGAATTTCCTTCTCTGTCCACCCTCCCTCTCCAGAAAAAAAAAAAAATAACTAAAAAATGGAATCAGTGTAATCAGCGAAGTAGCTGTACTCCAGTGAACAAGCAGCCTGCCCTTGCATCTGCATGCGTGCAGCCTTGACGTTTTCTCTAGGAAAAATAAGAAGTTCTACCTCATGCATGAATACAGGCGGAGCCCAAGACCAGCATTAACAAGGGCTGTGTGTTTGCCATGGAGCTCAGGAAGGCTAATGGGCCTCAGAACCCTGCACTTTGTCGGCAGAACAAAGCCCAGAGTCCTTGGTCAATGAAAGTGTAAATATCCTCACACTTCACCTAGTAGTTCTTTTTTAGGCTGCAATCATTATGTGGTAAAGAAAAGAACCTAACTTCTTAAAATCTTTGCTATTTTTGGATGTAGAATGGAATTTTTGTTTTAAACACAGGGCCTTAATGTCTAAATCTAATGTTAGTAATTAATCCCTAGTTCCCTAGTGCTTTAAGCGTCTTCCATTTAGAGGCAGTTGTTTATGGAGCTGGTGTCTGTGAGAGGCACAATCTGCCAGGAGGGGTTGAGGTTTCCTTTAATCAGGATTCTGAGTTCTGAGTGGCTGTATGGAATAACTTTAACGATTCTCTGGCCAGTGGTGGTGGCTGATGCCTGTAATCCTAGCACTTTGGGAGGGCGAGACAGGCGGATTGCTTGAGGTCAGGAGTTCGAGACCAGTCTGGCCAACATGGTGAAACCCTGCCTCTACTAAAACTACAAAAATAAGCTGGGCATGGTGGCGAGCACCTGTAATCCCAGCTACTTGGGAGGCTGAGGCAGGGGAATGACTTGAACGTGGGAGGCAGAGATTGCTCCAGCCTAGATGATGAGCAAAACTCAGTCTCAAAATAATAATAATTTTAAAAATAATGATTCTCTTAACCATTCTTAAATCCTTCTGTCTAGGTAGGAGCTTTATTCACGGGAGTGTCTGGAAAAGGGACAAAGAGAGGCTATTGAGACGTTTTTTAAGTTTGAATTTTGGAATGTCTGAATACAGTAGTAACAGCTCCAAAGCCATTTAAAATCCTTCTTTTCCTCTACCACCAGATTGAGATTTTCAATTTTAATTCCAGGGTTCCGATTGTGCAGATTTGAATCAAACCCTCTTGGTCCTAAACAGGATCTCCTTTCTTGGCGGATAATTTCAAGTGCTGACAGAGACCCTCCGTTTTTGTTTAAATACTTGGACCTAATCGTTTAAACTGGAGACTGGACCAAAGTATCCCTGTCCTCGGGGGGCTTCCTTTGGTCAGGAAGAGGGGAGGGGGCAATTGGACCCCCTTTCCCCTCCCCCGCGCAGTCCCGTTTTCAGCTGGGGACGCTTGCTTTTTCCCTTGGGGAAGACCTTACGGAATAAAATACCTGGCTGGGCTCAAGTTCCTGCAGACTCTTTTACTTAGCTTTGAGACCCCAGCAAGTTACTTACTTGTCTTGTGCCTTTATTTTCTCTAACTCTGAATAAAGAGTCCCAGCTTTCGCCCTAAGGGAGCCGGGCTGCCTGCCCCGCCCCGCCCCGTCCCCTCCCGCCCCGCCCCGCCCCGCCCCGTCCGGTCCCGAAGTCCTCAGGGCGAATGTGCCAAAGTCTAGAGTTCCGGAGCCCGCCCCTCACAGCCCGTGAGCGGAAGTGGAAGTGCGCGTTCCGGCCGCACTGTCTGCCGGAGCTGCCGAGTGAGAAAGTCGCGTTGGTTGCTGTTCCAGCGTGTCAGGCCCAGGTGCGCCCCACTAGTCGGGCCGGAGGAGTCGGGAGGGAAGGGGTCCAGGGCACAGTGCTCCAGACCTCACCTGCCGCTTCCTGCCCGAGCCTCTGGCTCACGCAGCGTTTCTTCCCAGAGCACCAGGCCGCGGCTCCTCCCGGCACTGCCCATCTCATGGCTGCCATTCCAGGCGCTGGTCCCCGGGAGGACGCGAGTGGGTTCATGTGGTCAGGGCGCGTCGGCGGGGCGTTTCTCCACCTCTGTACCCTCCTTTCTAAACGTCTTCCCCAGTTGAGACTTTTTTCTTCAAGAAAATGATCGCGGTGTGCCTCACTTTCCACTGTCAAGGCGTATCTTGGGATGTGCGGTATCGATTCGCGGTTCCCCCGCCTTTTTTTCCTGCACGCTAGTGCCTGATAGGCATTTGAGTTGTTCTCATCTGAGTGGGCTTGTGCGTGTTCATTCGTGTTTGTTGACTTACGTCTTCAGTGTCTGTTTTTAGAAGTCAAATTGTTGGGTCAAAGGACAAATGAATGTGTGATTCCTAGATAATGGCCAGATCCCCGCCATGGGACTTGTGCTTTTTTGAGCCTTCAGGGTGTATGTTTTGTATGCAGCAAGCTACAGATCTGTTTTTAGTTTACCTGTAGTTTCTTTTGGTTGTTTACATATTGACATCATCTAGGAATAAGAAGTTTGTTCTTCCTTTATAATCCTATTATGATCCCCCTCCTGACCCGCAGATTTACTGCCCTGCCTTTGACCTCCAAAACATTAGGAGCAATCCTTGCTGCCTTCCAGATCTCAGAATGAAAGCTTTCAGCTTGTCACTGTTTACGTTTGTTGTGTTTTTGATAGACAAGGACATTCCCTTCTATATCAGTTTTATTGACATAATGTATTTCATCGTATTTAAAGTGTATAAATCAGTGGTTTTTAGTATATTCAGAGTTGTGCAACCATCACTACAATCTAACTCCAGAACATTTGCATTGCCCCAAAGGGAACCCCATACTTATCAGCAGTTACTGCCCCATTCCACTCCATTTCCTGACAACCACTAAGAGACTTTGTGTTTGTGGATATGCCTATTCTGGACATTTCTTATAAGTAGAATCATGAAATGGGAATCATGAACCATATTAGTCTTTTGCGACTGACCGCATTCAGATAGCATAATGATTTCAAGGTTAATTTGTAGCATGCATTGGTACTTCATTCTTTTTTTGAGACAGGGTCTTGCTCTGTCACCCAGGCTGGTGTGCAGTGGTGCCCTCAGCTTCCCAACTAGGTAGAACCACAGGTGTGGGCCACAAAGCCTGCCTAATTTTTTTAACTTTTGGTAGAGATGGGGTCTCATTTTGTTACCAGGCTGGTGTGAACTCCTGGGTTCATTTGATCCATCCACTACCGCCTCCCAAAGTGCTGAGGATTACAGGCATGAGCCACTGTGCCTGGCCCTTCATTCTTTTCTGTTGTCAAATGAAACTCCATTGTATGGATATACCACATTTTCATTTATCCTCTCATGTGTCAATGGTTGTTTCTGCTTTTTGGCTATCATGAATAATGTTGCTGTATTTCTCTTGGGTATACCTAGGGGTGGAATGGCTTATTAGATGAACTTTTATGTTTGATCTTCTGGTAAAATCTTCTGTTTTCCAAAGTGGCAGTACCACTTCACTCCCCTCAACAACAACAACAAAAAACAGAATTTCTCCACATCCTCACCAACACTTGTCTTCTTTAATTACATTCATCTTAGGGTGTGAAGTGGTATCTTATTGTGGTTTTGATTTGCTTTTAGCTGGTGTCTAATGATGCTCAGCATCTTTTCATGTGCAGTTGACCTTTTTATCTTCTTTAGATCATTTGCCCATCTTTGAATTGTGTTTTAAAAATTCAGCCTGAGTTTTTAGGCTGAAAAAAATTTGTTTTGAAATCATTATGTGATGTTGGTTTTATCACTTTGAGTTAATCATACTATTTTTCTTTTGCTCTAATGAAGCAAATTATATTAATTGATTTTCTGATAGTGACCAGCTCTTGCATGCCTCTGGTAAACCTTACTCGATTCTGTTGTACTATCCTATTTATTGATATTTTTTGTTTGGACTTGTTTTCCTTATAATATCTGTATCTATGTTTGTTAAAGTTTGCCTATAATTTTGTTTACGTACAATGGTCACCGTGTCATGTTTGATTATCAGTATGCGAATCTCAATATTCTTCCTTTAATATTCTTAATCACTGTACTCCCTTTGATAAGTCAGACTGTTTTGTGAAATTAGTTTAAAAGTGACCATTTTTTTTTTTCCCTTGTAACGTTGTAAACTGCTGTAATAATCAAACATAAATGACATTTTGAATCATACATAATTCTGGGGTTTACATAAAGGCTAATTAAATAAAACTTCCAGATACCCACCTCTTGCCTTAGAGAGTGGATAGGTTATCTATACCTAATATAACGCAAACATTAGCGACCAGTTACATTGAAGTGTAGTTGAAGTAACCAGAGTCTTCATAAATGTGCCTAATCTCTGGAAGATTTTCATCCAGACTGGAATTCTTTTATCTTTGAGTGGCATAACTGACTGATAAAGCCTTAGAGCATGGTGTTTGTTGGTGAAAACTTAAATTCTAGTTTTGTTTTCTGTTTTATTTTGTTTTGTTTTGTTTTCTGCTTTAAAAGAATGTCTGGGCAGTGAGTTAAGCTGGGAAGACCTAGTGCCTTTGCTGACGGAATCAGTCTAGATTCTTCTTTCTTTTACATTCTTAAAATTGTGGCAAAATACCTAAAGCCAAATTGGCCATTTTAATCATTTTTAATTGTACAAGTCAATGGCATTAATTGCATTCACAGTGTTATTCAGCCATCACCAGCTAGTTCTTTTATAATTTCTACATAGTCAGTTTTGGTGAGTTGTATTTCTGTAGGAATCAATTTATTTCCTGAGAGTTTTGAATTTGATTGAAGATATTCATGTCTTGTTCAATCTCTGCAACATCTATAGTTGTGTTTCTCCTTTTTTTCTTTGAAGAATTTTGCCTGATTTTTTTTACCTAGTAGTTTGCAAAGAACCAGTTTGTAGCTTGAGTGATACTGTTGTTTTCTAGTTCATCATGTTATTTTTGCTATTCCAGCTCCAACTGCTTAAGTTAATATTTAACTTCACTTCTTTTCTAATAGAAACATTTAACACTTATTTTTTTCCTAAGGACCAGTTTAGCTACATCAGCTACATCCTACAAGTTGTGATA
Organism: Saguinus oedipus; assembly: GCA_031835075.1. Lineage (NCBI taxonomy): Eukaryota > Metazoa > Chordata > Mammalia > Primates > Cebidae > Saguinus > Saguinus oedipus. The sequence goes on from CM063187.1 coordinate 8,825,329, forward strand.
CTTAGAACTAATCAATAACCATAGTATTATGTATTTTCTAATAAAACAGTAAGTTCTTTAGAAGTGTGATGTTTTCTGAATTCCAAATGTGTTACTTTGTTTGCTTGAAAAATATGAAACCACTAATATTCTGCGATATTTTTAAACTACAAAAATTCAACATAATCATTTTATTAACTTACAACTTAATTACATTGTAATTAACACATGTCAGAGAACATGTCTGTATGCCAAATCTTTTTCTAGATTTATTTTTAACTTTTGTGGGCACACAGTATGTGTGTATATTTAAGAGGCACATGAGATGTTTTATATACCAAATTTTTAAAGACTAGCTTTACAGTATATTCATCATACAGTATGGTCAAGTTTTATAAACATTTCATGTGTACTTCAAAAGAATGTATATATACTCCATACATTCAGTAGTGTTCCTAAGTATGTTAGATTAAGTATACTCATTGTATTGTTTAAATCTTCTTATCTGTTTTCATATGATCTATTGCTGAGCAGTGTTTCAAAGTCTCTTATAGCGATACTGATTTGTGTTATTTCTCCTTCAATTGTGGTAGCTGCTTCTGCTTTATAAGTTTTATGAGACTAGAATTTTATATCTTCCTGATTAATTAGTACTTTACATCCTCTAATACCTCTAATTGTGCCCTTTGTCTTAAAATGTATGAAATTAATTTAGCCAAACAAACTTTATATGGTTAATATTTCACCTGGTATATCTTTCTTACTTTCGAGAGTCAGTTTTCTTTTTTGTTTTTTGTTTTTGAGATGGAGTGCAATGGCCTGATCTCGGCTCACTGCAACCTCTGTCTCCTGGGTTCAAGTGATTCTCCTGCCTCTGCCTCTCACTATGTCCATCATTTGAATGGCTACCCTAGCTATTTTACCATGCATTCTTATACTCTAAAGCTAATCGATACTATGAGTTCCCAGTGGAAGAACACAAGGAACATACAACGCAGTCACCTCCTTCCCACTTTATATAGTATTTAATATTAGGATTGAGCTTATTTTTCCATCGCACAAATTTGATATTATTGCCATTTTATATAAAACAAGTTTCCTTAATTTTACCTATTTTATTTTTGTTCATTCTACTTAACATTTTGGGTCTTGCAGTTCCTATCTCAGGTCTTGGAGTTCCTATCTCCTGAAATACTTTTAATTTACTTCAGTGATGGTCTTTTTCCTTGGGTAAGTTGCCTCAGGTCTTTATTTTAAAATGCCTTTATTTAACTCTCGTAATTTTTTTAATTTTAATCATGAGAATTTTTAATTCACCTCAAATGTAGAACAGTACAGTTATCTCTCGTATCCATGGGAGACTGGTTCCAGGACCCCCCCGACATGGCTTCCGAACTCCAATCACAAATTCCTTATTTAAAATAGCGTTGTATTTGCATATAACCTACACACATCCTCCCAAATACGCTATTTTTTCCCTCCCATTTACTTTAAGTTATCCCTCAATTGCTTACCATACTTAGTACAAAGTAAGTGTTATATAAGTAGTTGGTTGGTTTTTGTTTTTTTTTTTTTTTTTTTTTTTTTTTAAGATGGGGTCTCTTGTTGCTTAGGCTGCAGTACAGTGATGTGATCATAGCTTGCTGCAGCCTGAAACTCCTGGACTCAAGTAATCCTCTCACCTCAGCCTCCCAAGTAGCTGGGACCACAGACATGCACCACCACACCTAGCTAATTAAAAAAAAAAAAAAAAGATTTTCTCAGGCTAGTCTCAAACTCCTGGCTTCAAGACATCCTTCTGCCTCGGTTTCCAGACCTGCTGTAATTACTGGTGTGAGCCACTGTGCCAGGCCATAAATAGTCATGCTGTATTGTTCAAGGAGTAATGACAAGGAGGAAAGTCTACATGTTTAGTATAGAAACAGGCATTCATCTTTTTTCCCACATATTGTTGATCTGTGGTCATGTAGCCCACAGATACAGAGAGCTGACTATATAATGAACTCTCTCATTATACAGTTTTATAGACATTTTTATAGACGTCCTTAACACCCAGCTTCAACAGTTACCAATATTTTGCCCATCTTGTATCATCTAGCCCTCAGCTGTCCAATATAGTAGCCACTAGCCTTATGTGGCTGTTGAAGTTTAAATGCTTAAAATTTAACACTAACCTCATTTCAAGTGTTCATTAGCTATCCATACATGACTAGTGGTTACTTTATTAGATACTGCTAATAAATATTATCAGATAATGATTTTAGGTTCCCCTCACCATTTGTTTTTAAAGCAAATTCCAGACATCCTGTCATTTCACCAGTAAATTTTTTTTTTTGAGACAGTCTTAGTCTGTCGCCCAGATTAGAGTGCAGTGGCACAACCTTGGCTCACTGCAGCCTCTGCCTCTGGGTTCAAACGAGTCTCCTGCCTCAGTCTTCCGAGTAGCTAGGATTACAGGCACCTGCCGCTGCACCCAGCTTATATTTGTACTTTTTGTAGATGAGGTTCCACCATCTTGGCCAGGCTGGTCTTGAACTCCTCACCTCCTGATCCACCTGCCTCATCCTCCCAAAGTGTTAGGATTACGGGTGTGAGCCACTGCACCCAGCCATCAGTAAATTCTTAACTGTGCATCTCTAGTTGATTCATCACCACTACTCCATTATCCTACCTACAAAGTCTGACATACCCTGATTGTCTACAGAGTATCTTTTTACATTTGGTTTGTTCAAATGAGGATCTTAACAGCGTCCCACATTGTTGTGTTTATATTTTTATATAGCCCTTAAGTTTCTGTTGTATCTTCTTCCTTTTTCATTTGTTAATCCATTGATTTATTGAAAGTTACTTGTTCTTAAAATGTCCCACATCATATACAGAATTTGCTGACTGGTTTGTTTTCATTGCTTAACCTGTTTATCTTTGTATTTCCTATAAGGAGTAGCTAGATAGTTTTGACTGTCTAGCATTCTAGGTTGATGAGTTATTTTTTTCTCAGCACACTGAAGACATTGTCCTGCTTTCTTCTGACATCCATTGTTGGTGTTGAGAAGTCAGCTATCAGTCTGTTTTTCCCCTGGCTGCTTTCAAAATTGTGGGAAAAAAGTCAAATACCAAGGAAGAAAAATCTATAATCAAACTAGGTGTGGATTTCTTTTTATGTATTCATCTTGGGGCTTACAACACTTCCAACACCCAAAGGTTAGTGTCTTCAACTACTTCAAGAAAATTGCTAGGCTTTCATCTAATATTGCCATCAAAGTTCTAATCTGGTATTTTAATACTGGCATTGGATTTCTCATTTCAGTGAGTTTTTCATTTCTAAAAATTGTTTTTTTAAAACTAGCCATCTTACAGCATCTTGTTCCATATCCATTCAAATTTTTGTTAATTTCTTTAAGCCTTTATTTTAAAAAATATTTTATGTCTAGGCCGGGCGCAGTGGCTCAAGCCTGTAATCCCAGCACTTTGGGAGCCCGAGGCGGGTGGATCACGAGGTCAAGATATCGAGACCATCCAGGTCAACATGGTGAAACCCCGTCTCTACTAAAGATACAAAAAATTAGCTGGGCATGGTGGCGCGTGCCTGTAATCCCGGCTACTCAGGAGGCTGAGGCAGGAGAATTGCCTGAACCCAGGAGGCGGAGGTTGCAGTGAGCCGAGATCGCGCCATTGCACTCCAGCCTGGGTAACAAGAGCAAAACTCCGTCTCAAAAAAAAAAAAAAAAAAAAAAATTTTATGTCTAAAAGGGTAATATCTTAAGTGTTACGCTTTTTGTCACCTGATACCTGTGTTTTAACTTACACATGGTACATTGTGTATTTGTGTTTCACAATTTCTTAAACTGTGCCTTCCTCAGTGTACTTAGAACTTTGTGTATAAGATTTTTTCTCAACACCTGAATTAAAGTTGATTTTCCAGAGATGGATCCACTTGCTTGCACTAGTTGTTTGGGGACAATGCCACTTAGGACCCTCTTTAAATGAAATTACTCTCTTGAGGTTGTTTGAACTATACAAATGAATTTGGACTGAAACCTAAAAGAGAGCTCGTGTATGCAAATCCTCAAGAGAGATTTTCTTTTTTTTTTTCTTTTTGAGGAGTTTCGCTGTTGTTACCGAGACTGGAATGCAATGGCACAATCTCGGCTCACCGCAACCTCCGCCTCCTGTGTTCAAGCAGTTCTCCTGCCTCAGCCTCCCGAGTAGCTGGGACTACAGGCGTGCACCACCATGCCCAGCTAATTTTTGTATTTTTGGTAGAGACGGGGTTTCACCTTGTTGACCAGGATGGTCTCGATCTCTTGACCTCATGATCTACCGCGCCCGGCCGGAGATTTTCTTTCTACTATACCTGACAGTTACAGTTCCTTGCTTCACTCTTTCATATGGAAATTTTACTTTCTTTTTAAAAACCTTTTCAATATGGATTTTCAATTACCCAGGAATAGAGTGCTATGATGAAGCTACTGTGTACCTACTCAGCTTCAATGATGGTCACCATTTTGCCATTCTTATTACATCCATTCTCTCCCTTGCTTCCTTTTGTAATTCCTTTTTCTTTTTTTGAGATGGAGCCTCACTCTGTTCAAGCAGTTCTCCACCCTCAGCCCCCCAAGTAGCTGGGAATTACAGGTGCCTGCCACCACACCTAGCTAATTTTTGTAGTTTGAGTAGAGATGGGGTTTCACCATGTTGGTCAGGCTGGTCTTGAACTCCTGACCTCAAGCAGTCCACCCCCCCTTGGCCTCCCAAAGTGCTGTGATTACAGGCATGAGCCACCACACGAGGTCAGTTTTGTTTTTCTAAAGCATTTTTTTCCAGCTTTATTGAGGTATAATTTGCAAATAATAAAAATTATGTATGTTTAAGTTATATATCATAATGTTTTGATCTACCTATTCACTGTCAAGCTAATTAACATATCCATCCCTTTGCTTAATTGCTTTTGTATGTAAGATGCAGTGTCTTGGAAAATTTCAGGCATACAGTACATCATTAACAATAGTCACCAGTTCGTACATCTGGTCTCCAGAACTCAGCCATCTTATAACAGCAAAGATAAACCATTGACCAACATCTCCCTATTTCCCTCACCCTTTGGCTCCTGGTAATCACCTTTCTACCGTTTCTAGTTTTGACTTTTTTAGATTTCACGTAAGTGGTCATGCAGTATGACCTCTATGTCTGCCTTATTTTACTTAGCATAACGTCCTCCAGGTTTCCTTCTTTTTTTAAGACTGAATAATAACCTGCTCTCGTGTGTGTGTGTGTGTGTGTGTGTGTGTGTGTGTGTGTGTGTGTGTGTGTGTGTGTGTGTGTGTGTGTGACATTTTTTTTTTTTTTTTTGAGACGGAATCTCGAATTGTTGCCCAGGCTGGAGTGCACTGGCATGATCTCAGCTCACTGCAATCTCTGCCTCCTGGGTTCAAACAAGTCTCCTGCCTCAGCCTCCCAAGTAGGTGGGACTACAGACATGCGTCATCACACCCAGCTAATTTTAAAAATATTTTTAGTAGAGATGGGTTTTCACCATGTTGGCCACGATGGTCTCAATCTCCTGACCTCATGATCTGCCTGCCTCGGCCTCCCAAAGTGCGGGGATGACAGGCGTGAGTCACCACACTTGGCCATATATGACATTTTCTTTATGCATTCAGCCATCGACAAACACATTGTTTCCATATAGCAACTATTGTAAATAATGCTGCAGTGAATATGAGGTCACAGATTCCTCTTCAGTGATTTAGGGTTTTTGTGTTTCCATATGAATTTTAGGATTGTTTCTTCTATTTCTGTGAAAAATATCATTGGAATTTTTGTAGGGATTGCATTAATTTGTAGATCACCTTTACATAGTATGACATTTGACAATATTGATTCTTCCAATCCATGAACACCGGATGTCTATTTGTTAATATGTTTTCTACTACTCTCACCAGTGTTTGAGTTTTCAGTGTTCAGATCATTCATCTTCATTAAATTTATTCTCAGTATTTTACTTTGATACTTATAAGTGAGATTTACATATTTTCCAGATAGCTTCTTAGAAATGCATTTAATTTTTGTATGCTGATTGTTTTATCCTACTTACTGAATTTACATGTTAGTTTTAACAGTTTTTTTCATGGAGTCTTTAGAGTTTTCTAGGTATGTCATCTACCAACAGATAATTTTATCTTTTCCAACATAGATGCCTTTTGTTTTCCTTCATAATTGTTCTGGTTAGAACTTCCAGTCGTATGTTGAATAAAAGTGATGAGGATGGGCACCTTTCTCTTGTTCTCAAGCTTAGAGAAAAGCTTTCAGTTTTTTATAATTAACTATAATACTAGCTGTGGCTTTGTCACCTATAGCCTTTATTGGTATTGAAGTATAATCTCTAATTTGTTGAGGGTTTTTTTTTAATCACAGAAGAATGCTGAACTTTACCAAGTTCTCTTTCTGCATCTATTCTAATAATCATTTATCTTTTTTTTCCGCTGTTGTTACCCAGACTGGAGTGCAATGGCACGATCTCGGCTCACCACAACCTCCACCTTCTGGGTTTAAGCAATTCTCCTGCCTCAGCCTCCCGAGTAGCTGGGACTACAGGCACACACCACCATGCCCAGCTAATTTTTGTATTTTTAGTAGAGATGGACTTTCACCTTGTTGACCAGGATGGTCTCGATCTCTTGACCTCATGATCCACCTGCCTTGGCTTCCCAAAGTGCTGGGATTACAGGCGTGAGCCACCGTGCCTGGCTGTAATCATTTATCTTTCATTCTGTTAGTGATGTATATCTCCATGATTTTGTTTATCTTGAACTATCCTTGAATTTCTGGGATAAATCCCACTTGATCATGGTGTATGATCCTTTTAATGCATGTTGAATTTGGTTTGCTAGTATATGAGGAGTTTTGTATCTATTTTCAGTAGGAATATTATCTTGTAGTTTTCTGCTCTTACAGTGTTTTTGTCTGGTTTTGGTATCAGTGTAATGCTGACCTCATAAAATTTATGAGTTTCATGAGGAGCTTGGCTGGACTCCTCTTCCTTTTTTTTGGAAGAGTTTGAGAAGGATTATTCTTCTTTAAATGTTTGGTAGAATTCAACAGTGAAGCCACCAAGTCCTGGTCTTTTCTTTGATGGAAGGTTTTTCCTTACTGATTGAGTCTCCTAACTCATTACTGATCTTGTTGGGTTTTCTGTTTATGTTTCAGTCTTAGCAGGTTACATGTTTCTAGGAATTTTTCCATTTCTTCTAGATTATCCAATTTTTTGGCATATAATTTTTCATTATAGTCTCTTATCCTTTGTATTTCTGTGGTTATCACTTGCAGTGTCTTTCATTTCTAATTTTACTTTAGTCTTGTCTATTTTAATGTTAGGTAGTCTGGCTAAAGGTTTTTGTTTATCTTTTCATACAACCAACTTTCAGTTTCATCCATCTTACCTATTGTCTTTCTAGTCTCTCATTTATTTCTGCTATGATCTTTATTATTATTTCCTTCCTTCTACAGACTTTGGGCTTAGTTTCTTCTTTTTTACTTCTACTGACTTTGGGCTTAGCTGCCACTTTTTCTAGTAACTTGAGGTATTAACATTAAGCTTCTTACTCACACTTGCTCTCATTGACATGTAATGTTTTTCCCATCTTTTTACTTTAGGCTACATGCATTATTAAAGCTATAGTGAGCTTCTTGTAGGCAGCATATACTACTTTTTAATCCAGTCTGCCACTATGTGTTTTGATTAGAGAATTTAATCCATTTACTTTTTTGTTTGCTTTAAGGAGATAGGGTCTCTGTCACCCAGGCTTGGAGTACAGTCGCATGATCATACTCCCAGGCTCAAGCAATCCTTCCACCCTAGCCCACCAAGTAGCTAGGACTGCAGGCAGATGCCACCACACCCAGATAATTGTTAAAAATTATTTTCTGTAGAGATGCAGTCTTGCTGTGTTGCCCAGCCTGCTCTCAAACTCCTGCTATCAAGTGATCTTTCTGCCTCAACCTCCTGAATGCATTTATATTTAAAGTAATTATCGACAGGTAAGTACTTACTGTTGCCATTTTGTTCATTCTTTTGTGGCTGTTGTACCCATGTTTTGTTCTTTTCTTCCTCCCTTCCTGTCTTCCTTTGTGATTTGATGACTCTGTAGTGATATGCTTTGATTCCTTTCTCTTTTCTCCATAATACAGGTTCTTGCTTTGTGGCTACTGTGAAGCTTAAAGCATCTTGTAGTTTTAATAGTTTGTGTTAAGCTGTTAACAACTTCACTTTGGCCGGGCACAGTGGCTCAAGCCTGTAATCCCAGCACTTTGGGAGGCCAAGACGGGTGGATCACGAGGTCAACATGGTGAAACCCCGTCTCTACTAAAAAATTAGCTGGGCATGGTGGTGTGTGCCTGTAATCCCAGCTACGCAGGAGGCTGAGGCAGGAGAATTGCCTGAACCCAGGGGGCGGAGGTTGCGGTGAGCCAAGATTGTGCCATTGCACTCCAGCCTGGGTAACGAGCGAAACTCCATCTAAAAAAAAAAAAAAAAAAATTTAACTTTAATTGCATACAAACAATTTATACTCTTCCATTTCCCATATTTTATGTTTAATCTTTTGTACTAGAGTTTTAAGTTATTTACACCACTGTTACAGTATTGGGGTATCTGGATTTGAGTATGTAAGTACCTTTACCCAGTGGGTTTTATAATTTTATGTTTTCATGTTACTAAGTGTCCTTTCTTTTAAGCTGAAGAATTTACTATTTCCTATAGATCACCTCTATTACTGATGAAGCCCCTCATCTTTTGTTTGTCCAACCAAGTTTTTATGTTTCCTTCATTACTGAAGGCCATTTTTACCAAGCATAACATTCTTGGTTGACAGTACAGTCATGCACTGCATGAAGACATTTTGATCCATGATGGACCACCCATATATGACAGTGGTCTCATAACATTAAAATGGTGCTAAAAAATCCCAATCACCTAGTGACATAGCCACTGTAACACTGTAAAGCACATTACTCACATGTCTGTGGTTTCCACAAACCTGCTACACTGGCAGTCATGTAACAGTTTAGCACATACAATTATGTACAGTACAGACGATATATAGTACATAATGAACGGTAATAACCACATTACTGTTTTATATATTTTCATATTATGTATTGTTTTAGAATATATTCCTTCTGCTTGCTAAAAAAAAAAGTTAACTGTAAAACAGCCTCAAGCATGATGCTTCAGAAGGGATTAAAGAAGGCATTGTCACCATAGGAGATGTCAGCTCCATACATGTTATTGCCCCTGAATACCTTAAGTGGGACACAATAGAAGGTCTAAGACAGTGATAGTCATGATCCTAACCCTATGTAGATCCAGATTAAGTGTATGTGTCTTTGTTTACAACAAATAAGTTTAAAAAGTAAAAGAAATGAGGGGCAAGCAAACAGGGCCTTGAAGGTAGGCTACGTTAAGAAGACAGTCCTAGCTCTGCTGTAAGATTTGCAGCACTAGATTTTCATGACTTCATATATATAGCTAAGTATACTAAATGTTCTGAAATGTAACCCTTTTATTATGAAATGCAAATATTCTCACCTTTATGGTCCTTATGAGTTACTCCTTATTGTTTTAGTAATTTAGGGATATTAGCCCAACCCTATGAAGTCTGTCCCATTTGAACAATGAGAAAAGTGAGGGTGTGATATAAGATATTCCAGACTCATCTTGAGGATTTCTTCTTCTATATCAGACCCAGCTCTTTCCCCAGTGAGTCCTGTGTTCTGTCATGAGTTAAATGGTATTCAGAACAGTTCTGCACCTTAGAGGCTCATTCATCCTGAGCAGTCCATAAGCCTTTTCAGTGGTTCAGCCTAGAAAAAAGTACAAGAAAAAAAAGATAAATGCATACTATATTTCTAATTTGAGGATATACTGTGTTCTTGGATAGGGAGACAAATTGTAACTATATTGTCTGTGTATGTTGCTACTCTCTAGTATGAAGAAGCTTCTGAGCCTGCTAGTGTTGAATATCTAGCAGGCCTAGACTTTTATGACTTCTATCTTCTTCTCCAGCTGCCTGCTCAGGACTCTGCCCAGCCAGAAAGTAAACCTACAGGAGGAAGAATGGCTGCAGGGTGGCTGACAGCCTGGTCACAGGTTCACAAGAAATTTCTCTATTTCGAAAATCACACTGCCATTCCTGAAAAGAGCACATCTCTTGCCCCTGACCTAAAGTTTGACAGCCCAACCCGAGCTGGCTTCATCTTTGCAGTTCCCAGGCTGTTCCATATACAAGAGGGAACGCCTGGGAAAGGCTTCTATTCCCACATTTGTTAACTTTTTCCAAATATTCTTCCATATTTTTGAGTATGAATTCCATACCTTGCTTAGTCCTGTAAAGACTTTCACTAGGAAAATTGTGTATTCATTTCTCAAGTATTTCTTGCATTCTGACAGTATGCCCTATCTATACCAGATCTGAATAGGACCAAAAGAGTCCTCACAACCTAACCGTGCAAAGATCAAGCCAACCGTATTTTAGAAAAGCTGTTATGACCATGACCCTGAATGAGATGGCCCAGGGAGAAGGATTTAAAGAAGAGAGTTCTGAGAACTCAGCTTTAAGGCAAATAACAGAAGGCCTCTGATGCATGTCTGAGCTTCCAAAGCCCTGGGTCTCCTCTCCAGTCCTCTTAGCCTCACCCACCATTCTCCTGGTACATTGTCAAAAATGGACATCGGCTGAGCCAGAATATGTATGTGATGTTTTAGAACTCAGTGAGCTTCCAGGAAGTGGCAGTGGACTTTTCCCAGGAGGAGTGGGCATTGCTGGACCTTGCTCAAAAAAATCTATACAAAGATGTGATGCTGGAGAACTTTAGGAACCTGACCTTAGTGGGTAAGGCTGGCCTCATTCCTTCATTTGTTTATGTAGCAAATAGTTTTTAAGCACATAGTGTGTTCCAGAATCTGTTCCAGAATCTGTGAAAAGAATGGCAGTTACAGTGGTTACTTACAAAATGAACAGTCCGTGCCCTCAGGGGGCAGTCTAGTGGATTCCCATGGAAGTGCACTGATTTCATTTTATCTATCACTAATAACTTTAGATAATTTGCAATCTGTGTCTGATCTTGTGTGTAGTTTCAAGGGTCACTTCCATATAGGGCATGGACTATGCTTTTAAAGGATACTCGTGAAAGAGCTCTGCTCTAGTAGTTTTGCTGTTCCTAAAGCTGCACTTGAGTATTTTAACAATCCTCATACATTTCTCCCACATCCTCTCATTCTGCATGAGTAGGGTATGAGCTCTGCAGACACAATCTGATCTCCAAGGTGGATCAAGAAGAGCTTAAGACAGATGAAAGAGGAATTCTACAAAGTGACTGTGCAGGTGAGCCCTGGGGAGAACAGAGTCATCTCGTGGTGCAGCCTTGGCCAGTGAGGGTTGGTACATTTGGGAATGTCACTCAGTGCAGGAAAAGAAATCTGAGGCCATTATTTCCATGAATGTGTTTGGTTTAGTTCTGTTTTCCAGATAATACCGTCTTTTTTCCCAAACTGCCACAATCCTAACTAAAATACCTAACTAAAATACCTCCCATTTCTACTGCTTGTTCGTATCACTGGTTGCATCTTCTCTCTCACATTTCTCTACTTAGAGATATTATTTGAAAACAAATCTATAGTCTCCCTCCCTTTTTCTTTCATCCCTGCCTTTTTTTCCAATAATTATAAAAATTTTCCTGTGCTATTTCAGAGTGGGAAACTCAACTTAAATCCAAAGATGTGATTGCTATGCAAAACATTCCTGGGGGAAAAACATCTAATGACACAAAAATGGTAAGACTTAGTAGGAATTATTCCTGGTCTTTGTAGTAGAAGCCTGGGAATTTCAGTGAGTTAAAACATCAGCACGCAAAGCAGGGTTAAGAGTTTGGGCACCAAGCTTTCATCAGAAAGCTGTCTGAGTGATTTTCACGAAATTGGAGAAATCTGTAAACCTAGTTTAACGCTTGCTGCCTCACAGAGAATAATCACAAGTAAACATTTACATATATACTAAATACTTAACACAAAATCCTATTTAATTCATTCTTCACTCAGTATTAGAAAAACTCTGTATTAAAGAAGCCATTTGTTGGGAAGGAACACAATAGAGCCTTGGGTAGAGCAGTGAGCTTAGTCAACTTGAAAAAAATAGGGCAAAAGTTGTATGCATGTACTGAAAATGGTAAACATGTCAGTCATGACTGTGTGCTTCCTATATATGGCAGAATCCAAATAGAAGAGAATTCCTGTGAATACGATGAAAGTGAAAAAGCTTTTAGTCACCACTTACTCCCTTTCAACAGGCACAAACTCAACCTGGTAAGAACCCCCTGGAGTGTAACCACTGTGGGAAATTCAGAAAGAACACTCACTTTATTTCTACAAGATATTGCAAGGGAGAGAAATTCTATACTAAGTATGGCAAAGTCTTCAACCATCCCTCAACTCTTAGGAGTCATGTGAGCATTCACATTGGAGAGAATACTCTTGAATTTACTGATTGTGGAAAAGCTTTCAATCAAGAGTCATCCCTCAGGAAATACTTAACTCCCACAGGAGAGAATTCTCATGAGTATGATCAATCTGATATGTCCTTCAGCCTACGCTCATCCTTCTCGGTACGTGAGCAAGTACCTAATGGAGAGAAAGGCAGTGAATGCAGTGATTATGGCAAAAGCTCTCCCCTTAGTGTGCACACAAAGACTGGTCGTGTGCAGGAGGGTTTGGAACGTAATGAACATGAGAAAACTTTAACTGACCCTTTGTCCCTTCAGAACTGTGTCAGAACTCACACTGGAGAGAACCCCTATGAATGCAGTGACTGTGGGAAGGCCTTCATTTTTCAGTCTTCCCTTAAGAAACACATGAGATCTCATACTGGAGAGAAGCCATATGAGTGTGATCACTGTGGAAAATCCTTTAGCCAGAGCTCTCATTTGAATGTGCACAAAAGAACTCACACTGGAGAGAAACCCTATGACTGTAAGGAATGTGGGAGGGCTTTCACTGTTCCTTCATCCCTTCAGAAACATGTGAGAACCCACACTGGAGAGAAACCCTATGAATGCAGTGACTGTGGAAAAGCTTTCATCGATCAGTCATCCCTTAAGAAACACACACGCTCTCACACTGGAGAGAAGCCTTATGAGTGCAACCAGTGTGGAAAATCCTTCAGCACAGGCTCTTACCTTATTGTGCACAAGAGAACTCACACTGGAGAGAAGACCTATGAGTGTAAGGAATGTGGGAACGCCTTTAGGAATTCCTCTTGCCTGAGGGTACACATGAGAACTCACACTGGAGAGAAGCCTTATAAATGTATTCAGTGTGAAAAAGCCTTTAGCACAAGCACTAACCTTATAATGCACAAGCGAATCCACACTGGCCAGAAATTCCATGAATGAAATGACTACAGAAAAGTGTTTGTTGTCCTTCATGCCCTCTTTCTCACTTTAGAACACAGGCTAGAGTGAAGCCCTTTAATGGTCATTGTAGTTCTGGCCCAACTCTAGATGTTATACTGGCACAAATCTTATGAATGTTACAGCTTGCTTTTTTTTTTTTTTTTTTTTTTTTTGACAGAGTCTTGCTCTTGTTGCCTGGGCTAGAGTACAATGGCACAATCTTGGCTCACTGCAACCTCCACCTCCCAAGTTCAAGCGATTCTCCTGCCTCAGCCTCCTGAGCAGCAGGGATTACAGGTGTCCGTGACCATGCCTGGCTAATTTTTTTAAAAAAATCTTTAGTACAGACAGGGTTTCACCATGTTGGCCAGGCTGGGTCTTAAACTCCTGACCTCATGATCTGCCTGCCTCAGCCTCCCAAAGTACTGGGATTGATTACAGGTATGAGCCACCATGCCCAGCCTCTGACTGGTTTTAATCAGTGAGTGTTTCATCCTTATACATGTCACAACTTATTTTTTATAAGTATGTTAATATGTAGATCCTATGAGTATTTTAATTGCATTGTGGTCTAAAATATATAGAGTCTATGTGCCACAGATTTTACCATAGTTGCTAGAGACTGACATACTGTGGCAGATAGAACTAGTTGCTGTCTCAATATCCATTCCTCCCTTCTTGTTCCATTCCTCACTTTTCTTTTTTTTTAAGATAGAATTTCACTCTTGTCACCCAGGCTGGAGTGCAGTGGTGTAATCTCGGCTCACTGCAACCTCTGACTCCCAGGTTCAAATGATTCTCCTCTCTCAGGCTATTGAGTAGCTAGGATTACAGGTGTATGTCACCATGCCTGGCTAATTTTTGTATTTTTAGTAGAGACGGTTTCACCGTGTTGGCTGATCTCAAACTCCTCCTGACCTCAGGTGATTCACCTGCCTTGGCATCCCAAAGTGCTGGGATTATAGATGTGAGGCACTGCACCCAACCTCTTCCTTCTTAAAGTAACGAAGTTTACCATTTGGTTGAAGCTGGCAATATGGACATTTTTTAAAGGACTCATCACCCAGCTTTCCTTACAGCTGTGAGTGGCCAAATGTGTCCTCATCTCTAGCCCATGCAAGGTAGGCAGAGGCACTGGATACAGCTTCTAAGGAAGCTCACGGAAATGGGAATACCTCATCTGGTGTTTTTTTTTTTTCTTAACTATATTTGCCCTTTGTCTTATCCCTTTTTATTTCCTAGAAAATTTATACACCAAGAGGAGGACGGAGAAAGGATACTAAATGAAACAACAGGGGAGATACAGTATTATCTGGTTGCACTAATCCTGTGCTGCTTAACTACCACATGTTTTAACCCACTCTTGTGGGAAATTCTTTCATCTGATTTCAGTCCCAACTGTTACATCTAATATATGGTCATGTTTTAGGAATCTTTCAAGTATGGTTGAAAACATTGTGTTTTCTGAGGCAGGAGGATCACTTGAGCCTAGGAGCTTGAAATCAGCCTAGGCAACAGAGTGAGACCCTCTCTCTACAAAAAAAAAAATTATAATTAGTTTGATGTTGCTACTTGTACAGACTGTACATCTGTAATCTCAGCTACTCTGGAGGCAGAGGCAGGAGGATCATTCGAGCCCAGAAGCTTGAGGGTGCAGTGAGCCATGTTTGTACCACCTGGGCAAGATAGTGAGACCCCTCTAAAAAAGTTGTATATTTACACACTTACCAAGAGTGGTATGTATAACTGTGGCTTGTCAAACTTGTTTCTGAGATGTCTCACTGTGTTGCCAGGTTGGAGTGCAGTGGTGTGATATTAGCTCACTGCACCTTCCACCTTCTGGGTTCAGGTGATTCTTGTGTCTCTGCCTTCCAAGTAGCTGGGATTACAGGCACATGCCACCATATCTAGCTTCTTTTTCATGTTTTTAGTAGAGGTGGGGTTTCCCAGTGTTGGCCAGGCTGGTTTCAAACTCTTGACCTCAAGAGATCCACCTGCCATGACCTCCCGAAGTGTTGAGATTACAAGTGTGAGCCACCACACCCAGCCAAATTCTTTTTTAAAAAAATCTGTCTAGGCCAGGTGCAGTGGCACATGTCTGGAATCAAAGCACTTTGGGAGCCCAAGGCAGGCAGGTCACTTGAGCTTACCAGTTCAAGACCAAACCCAGCCAATGAGCCAAAACTTCATCTCTACAAAAAAATAGCCAGGTATGGCAGCTGTACGCCTGGAGTCCCAGCTACTCAGTAGGCTGAGATAAGAGGATCACCTCAGCCCAGGAAGCAGAGGTAGCAGTGAGCTGAGATCATTTACTAGTACACTCCAGCCTGGGCCACAGAGTGAGACCATGTGTCATGCAAAAAAATTTTTTTGGAGGGGTACTATATTTGGGTACAGGTAAGTTTACTCATTTTATATGTTTCAGGCAAACTGTCCTATTATTCTTCTCCAGTACCCATACTTTTCCCCTAATAAATTAATGTTCATTAACTTACTTGATATAAATGTGAGCTACTGACCTAGAAATGCCATGACAACCAAGAGCAACTTACTGTTCTCAGGATTACCTCAGTTAGTTACACTGTTGCTTGCAGTAACATCTGCTAGGTACTGTCATCTTTACATCTTACAACATATCTTCTCTATTGATGCCTTTATGCTGGTTGGACATGAGAAGGAGATACCAAATACTTTGGAGTTCTTTTGTAAGACATAGGTGAACAATATGTTTGTTAGGGAACAGACCCAGTCAGGCTAACCACCTAAAGTTTCCAGGGGTTCAGTTGTCTGAAGCTTGCGAAGATATTCCCTCTACTTACGACAAAGAGCACGCACTATGCCTGGTCAGCCTTTTTTGGTTTCCGGAAGCACTACAATGACACATTTGAGTGTGTCACATTGACCCATCTGCAAATGGCTATGTTAGTGAACAGTTTCTACCCTACAGAAAGAAGCAATATAACAACACCTTGAGAATTTAGAAAACACATTCTGGCAATATAGGAGAGCATCCTAACCAGGATAACAAATTTAGACAAGGACAGAATGAAGCTTGAAAACCTTCAAAAGTAATTGACAAAATACTAGCTAATGGAAACTGGGTATTTCTTATTAAAAAAAAACCATCATGTTAAATTTATCCAGAAATTTAAAATTGGTTTTACATTTTAAAAAAATCAAAAAAATACAATTCACCTTTTTTTGAGACTGAGTTTCGCTCTTGTTACCCAGGCTGGAGTGCAATGGCGCGATCTCGGCTCACCGCAACCTCAGCCTCCTGGGTTCAGGCAGTTCTCCTGCCTCAGCCTCCTGAGTAGCTGGGGTTACAGGCACACGCCACCATGCCCAGCTAATTTTTTGTATTTTTAGTAGAGACGGGGTTTCACCATGTTGACCGGGATGGTCTCGATCTCTTGACCTTGTGATCCACCCGCCTCGGCCTCCCAAAGTGCTGGGATTACAGGCTTGAGCCACCGTGCCCAGCCCAATTCACTTTTAAAAGCCATATTACTCAATCACTCATACTAATAAAATTACTAGGCACCTAAAATGAATGAGGCAGTGTTCAAAGCATTTAATGCATTATTGAAAAAATAGGATTATCTCAGTAAATACAGAAAAAGCCATAGAGAGATTAACTGAGAAAAATCCCAGCACTCTGGGAGGCCGAGGTGGGTGGATCACGAGGTCAAGAGATCGAGACCATCCTGGTCAACGAGGTGAAACCCCATCTCTACTAAAAATACAAAAATTAGCTGGGCATGGTGGTGCGCGCCTGTAGTCCCAACTACTCGGGAGGCTGAGGCAAGAGAATTGCTTGAACCCAGAAGGCGGAGATTGCGGTGAGCCGAGATCGTGCCATTGCACTCCAGCCTGGGTAACAACAGCGAAACTCCATCTCAAAGTATATGATAAAACATTACACAAAAAGTGCAAAAGTAAACAATAAATGAATGGTGGAAAACAACATGAATTTAAAATCAGGAAGATGACAAGGGTGTCCACTATTAAAAACACTACTTAGTATTTTACTGTACTGTTAGAAAAGTGAGGCAGGCTATGAAAAGATATAAGGACCAGAAAGGTAGAAGTAAATCTTGTTATTATTTATAATGATATGATTATCTAAATGGAAAATTTCAAAGGAGCTATATATAAAATTGTGGTATACAACTTTAGTATCTTAGTAAAGATCAATTTGGAACTTATACTCAGGAATAGAAATAATTTTTTTTTAAGCCAGTAAGTTTGAGGTAAGAGCTTCCACCTGCAAAAACATTATGACTCGCTGAACATCAGATAAAGATAATGACTCACTGAACATCAGATAATTTTTTTTTTTTTTTTTTTGAGATGGACTTTCTGTTGCCCAGGCTGGAGTGCAGTGGTGCAATCTCGGCTCACTGCAACCTCTGCTTCCTGGGTTCAAGTGATTCTCCTGCCTCAGTCTCCTGTCTAGCTGGGATTATAGGCATGTACCACCATACCCAGCTGATTTTGTATTTTTAGTAGAGGCAGGGTTTCACCATGTTGGGCAGGCTGGTGTCAAACTCCTGACTTTGTAATCCACCTACCTCAGCCTCCCAAACTGCTGGGATTACAGGCATGAACCACCGTGCCTGGCTGAAATAATATTTAAAAGTCAATACCATTTATAAGAGCTACAACTGCATAACATACAGGATACATTAAAAACTTACAAACCTGTTTTGAAGATAGTATTGTAAACATTAAAGATAACCTAAACAAACTTGAGACATTCATTGAAAGATCAAATTCTGAAAAGCCTCAATCTCCCAAACTGATTTAGATACAAAAAGTTGCAAAGTTATACAGCTCCACCTCCAGATTGGCTGTAGACATTTACAGCAGACTGCTGAACCCGAATGAATAAGCAGTGAACTAACATCTTCAAAGACCCTGGAGACCTATTAATCCCCCCCAAAAAAAGTGAAAATTAAATGCCAGAGAACGATGAGCTCCTCCTAGAAAAGGAGAAATCAGTGGCTGGTTTCTTCCCTGAAGGCATTTTCCTGGTCTAAGAGCAGACTGGGGGAGGGCCAGGCCTGCCACAGGCATATTCCAGTCAAGTTACTGGAATATGGAGAGACCTGGTGGGCATTAATGGTCACAAGGCTAGTATGATACTGTAATATAAAATGGATTCTCTTTACCAGTGCTACATATCCCTATGATGATTTGCTGAGTGCGTAGCAACAGCTAGTGCTGGGCACTAAACAGGAAAAAATGGATATCCCTGTTGTTTTGTCGTGCTTAGATTCCACAGTCCTGCTAGAGGGAGTCATCTGAAATAGTCATGGGAAAGACCTTGCCCAAGATGTTTGAAACCGGAAATGAACCAAAACTGATTTTCACATCTCAGCCTCTGCTTGGATCAACATTGAGATTCTCACCTGAACTCTACTTGACAGAGGAAAGGGAGTGACTTCCAGATGAAAATATTTTTCAATTTCTACTGTTCTTTTAAACATAGTATCCACATACAATTTAAAACATCACATGACGTGCAGAGCAGCAGGACAATGTTACCAATCGAGAAAAATGTCCAACAGAAAGATGCATGAAAGTTGGACTTAGTAGACAAAGACTTCAGAATTGTCATAGAACCAATTGGGGATTAAGCAGAGAGTTTAATTACCACAGGGTGCCAAGCAAGAAGATAGGAAAAGACAAATCTGTATCCCCAAGAAGTTCTGGGCTGGAGTTGTAAAGGGGATCAGGGAGGGTGAGGACTGGAGAATTAGGGTTGTTGATGGTCAGAGCAAGCAGGATGAAGTCATCAGGATGTGGAAACTGGATTCTTTGGTAAGTAAGCTCATGGGGTCCCTCAGACCAGCTGAGTTACTGGAGTCCTTCGGACTAGCTGACATGGTAGGTTTATCAGCATGTAAAAAGTGTTAAAGAATATCTCAGAAGGAGAGCGCCAAGATGGCCATGAGAAGGCAACACCAGAATACAATTCCCAGTGAATGAGATGCAGAGGGCTAGAGGACTTCACAATTCCAAACTAGGTGCCAGGTTTGTTTTGGTGGCACTGATAGGGCACTGAAATAAACCAGGGAAGAAGCCGCAGGTCCCGGGCCGCTCAGGGGGCCAAATCAAGATGGGGGTGCATGTCCCCACCTGAAACATGCAGCTGGCTTGGAGGGTCGGGGCAGGGGGGTGGACTTCATCCCCTCGTTGCTCCAATTTGGATCCTGTGCTTACATCAACCCTCCTGCAACCCACAGTCCACAAGAGCCCTGCCAGACTGAGGGGCGCCATGGGTAGTTGATGCAAATCTGAGCCGTGGCTCCTGCTGGGCACGGCAAGTTGTCATACAGACCTAGGCGGAAGTCCCACAGAGGGAGGCAGAATTGAAAGCAGGGAAACAGACCATATGGCCTGGCATATGGCCCCAGCTCCACAGAACTCAAACTGAAGCCCTCACTAGAGAGCTTGGCAGCAAATACACCAGTTTGACCCCAACCAGGAAGATTGAGCTGTGGGAGAGACCAGTGGGAAGGCGGGGCCAATCTCACCTTCAAACAAACTCCAGGGAAGGACCACCCACCCAACAACCTGACTGAACCCGAGAGCCCAGCAACACCCTCTATAGGCCAAAAAAAGATATAGCTCCAACCTCAACAGAAAAAAGTCCACTCAGAGATTCCTGAAATCACCAACTTCGAAGATCAAAGGGAGATAAAGACATTAAGATGGGGAAAAAACTAGCGCAAAAAGAATGAAACCATCAAAGAACAGAACACCTCTTCTTTCAGGGATCACAACTCCTAACCATCAAGGGAACAAAAAATGACAGAAAATAAATTTGATGAATTAACAGAAATAGGCTTCAGAAGATAGGTAATAACAAACTCCTGAGTTGAAGGACCATGTTCTAATCCAATCCAAAGAAACTAAGAATCTTGAAAAAAGGTTAGATGAAATGCTAACTAGAATAATCAGCTTAGAGAAGAACATAAACGACTTGATGGAGCTGAAAAACACAGCACTAGAAGTTCGTGAGGCACACACAAGTTTCAACAGCCAAATCAATCAAGCAGAAGGATATCAGAGATAGAAGATCAAATCAATGAAATAAAACAAGAAGGCAAGATTAGAGAAAAAAGAGTGAAAAAAAAATGAACAAAGCCTCCAAGAACTATGGGATTATGTGAAAAGACCTAATCTATGCTTGATTGGCGTACCTGAATGTGACAGGGAGAATGAATCCAAGTTGGAAAACACTCTTCAAGATATTATCCAATAGAACTTTCCCAACCTAACAAGGCAGGCCAATATTCAAATCCTCAACAGAAAAAATATTCTCAACAGAAAAAAAGTCCACTCAGAGATTCCTGAGTCCACTCAAATCCAGGAAATACAGAGAACACCACAAAGATATTCCTCAAGAAGAGCAACCCCATGGCACGTAATTGTCAGATTCTCCATGGTTGAAATGAAGGAAAAAAATCCTAAGAGCAGCCAGAGAGAAAGGTCAAGTCCCACAAAGGAAAGACCATCAGATCTCTCAGCAGAAACCCTACAAACTAGAAAGGAGTGGGGCCGGGGGTGGGGGGTGGGGGCGCAAATAATCAACATCCTTAAAGAAAAGAACTTTCAACCCAGAATTTCATAACTGGCCAAACTAAGCTTCATAAGTGAAGGAGAAATAAAATCCTTTACAGACAAGCAATTGCTGAGAGATTTCATTGCTACAAGACCTGCCTTATGAAAGCTACTGAAGGATGTACTAAACGGAAAGGAATGAGTATCAGCCACTGCAAAAATGTACCAAATAGTAAAGAACAAGGCAATGAAGAAACCATGTAAACTAACGGGGAAAACAACCAACCAGTAACAGAATGGCAGGATCAAATTCAAACACAACAATACTAACGTTGAATGTAAATGGCCTAAACACGCCAATCAAAAGACACAGACTGGCAAACTGGATAAAAAGTCAAGACCCATTGGTGTGCTGTATACAGAAGGCCCATCTCACATCCAAAGACTCACATAAGGGATGGAAGATTTACCAAGCAAATGGAGAGCAAAAAAAAGCAGAGGTAACAATCCTAGTATCTGATAAAATGGACTTTAAACCAACAAAAATCAAGAGACAAAGAAGGGCATTACATAATGGTAAAAGGATCAGTGCAACAAGAAGAGCTAACTCTCCTAAATATATATGCATGCAATGCAGGAGCACCCAGATACATAAAGCAAGTTCTTAATGGCCTACAAAGAGACTTACTTATACTCACAATAACAGCGGGAGACTCTAACACTTCACTGACAATATTGGACAGATTGATGAGACAGAAAGTCAACAAGGATATCCAGAACTTGAACAGAGATCTGGACCAAGTGGACCTAATAGACATTTATAGGACACTCCACTGCAAAATCACAGAATACACATTCTTCTCAGCACCAAATTGCACTTACTCTAAAATTGACCACCTAATTGGAAGTAAATCACTCCTCAGCAAACGCAGAACAGAAATCATAACAAACAGTCTCTCAGACCACCGCACAATTAAATTAGAACTCAGGATTAAGAAAAGCACTCAAAACTGCACAAGCACATGGAAACTGAACAACTTGCTCCTGAATGGTGAGTTAACAATGAAATGAAAACAGAAATAAGAATGTTCTTCAAAACCAACAAGAATGAAGACACAATGTACCAGATCCTATGGGACACATTTAAAGCAGTGTCTAGAGGGAAATTTATAGCAATAAATGCCCACATGAGAAATGTGAAAATCTAAAATCAACACCCTATCGTCAAAATTGAAAGAGCTAGAGGAGCAAGATCAAAAAAGCTCGAAAGCAGAAGACAAGAAATAACTAAGATCAGAGCAGAACTAAAGGGGACAGAGACACAAGAAAACCCTTAAAACAAAATCAATAAATCCAGGACCTGGCTTTTTGAAAAGATCAACAAAACACACCACTAACTAGACTAATAAGAAAGGAGAGAGAAGAATCAAATAGATGAAATAAGAAACGATAAAGGGGAGATCACCACCAATTCCTCAGAAATGCAAACATCAGAGATCACTACAAACAACTCTATGCACATAAACCAGTATATCTGGAAGAAATGGCTAAATGGCTGGACACTTTCACACTCCTAAGACTAAGCCAAGAAGTTGCTGAAACCCTGAATAGACCAGTAACAAGGTCTGAAGTCAAGGCAGCAATTAATAGCCTACCAATCTAAAAAAGGCCAGGTCCAGATGGGTTCACAGCTGAATTCTACCAGACATACAAAGAGGAACTGGTACCATTCCTGTTGAAACTATTACAAATGATACAAAAAGAGGGAATCCTCCATAACTCTTTCTATAAGACCAACATCATCCTGATACCAAAATCTGGCAGAGACACAATTAAAAAAGAAAACTTCAGGCCAATATCCATGATGAACATTGATGCAAAAATCTTCAATAAAATATTGACAAACCAAATCCAACAGCACATCAAAAAGCTTATCCACCATGATCAAGTAGGCTTCATCCCAGGAATGCAAGGCTGGTTCAACATATGCAAATCTATAAACATAATTCACCGCATATACTAACGACATAAACAGAACCAAAGACAAAAACCACATGATTCTCTCAATAGATGCACAGAAGGCCTTGGACAAAATTCAACAGCCTTTATGCTAAAAACTCTCAATAAACTAAGTATTGATGGAACATATCTCAAAACAATAAAAGCTATTTACGAGAAACCCAGAGCCAGTATCATACTGAATTGGCAAAAACTAGAAGCATTCCCTTTAAAACTGGCAGTAGACAAGGATGCCCTCTCACCAATCCTATTCAATATAGTATTGGAAGTTCTAGCCAGAGCAATTATGCAAGAAATAGAAATAAAGAATATTCAATTAGGAAAAGAAGAAGTCAGACTGTCCCTATTTGCAGATGACATGATCGTATATTTAGAAGACCCCATAGTCTCAGCCCAGAACCTCAAGCTGATAAGCAACTTTGGCAAAGTCTCAGGATACAAAATCAATGTGCAGAAATCATAAGCATTCCTATACACCAATAACAAACAGCCAAATCATGAGTAAACAAACTCCCATTTACAATTGCTACAAAGAGAATAAAATACCTAGGAATACAACTAACAAAGGACGTAAAAGAGCTCTTCAAGGAGAACTACAAACCACTGATCAAGGAAATAAGAGAGGACAAAAACAGATGGAAAAACATTCCATGCTCATGGTTAGGAAGATTCAATATTGTGAAAATGGCCATACTACCCAAAGTAATTTACAGATTCAATGCTATCCCCATCAAGCTACCATTGACCTTCTTCACACAACTGGAAAAAAAAACACTTTAAACTTCATATAGAACCAAAAGAGAGGCTGCATAGCAAAGACAATCCTAAGCAAAAAGAACAAAGCTGAAGAATCACGCTACCTGACTTCAAACTATACTACAAGGCTACAGTAATCAAAACAGCATGGTACTGGTACCAAAACAGAGATACAGACCAATGGAACAGAACAGAGGCCTCAGAAGGAATGCCAAACATCTACAACTATCTGATCTTTGATAAACTGGACAAAAGCAATGGGGAAAGGATTCCCTGTTTAATAAATGGTGTTGGGGAAACTGGCTAGCCATATGCAGGAAGCTGAAACTGCATCCCTTCCTTACACCTTATATAAAAATTAACTCCAGATGGATTAACGATTTAAACATAAGAACTAACACCATAAAAACCCTAGCAAAAAACCTAGGCAACACCATTCAGGACATAGGCATAGGCAAGAACTTCATGGCTAAAACACCAAAAGCAATGGCAACGAAAGCCAAAACAGACAAATGGGATCTAAGTAAACTTACGAGTTTCTGCACAGCAAAAGAAACAATCATTAGAGTAAACTGGCAACCAACAGAATGGGAAAAAATTTTGCAATCTACCCATCAGACAAAGGGCTAATATCCAGACTCTACGAAGAACTAAAGCAGATTTACAAGAAAAAAAGCAAACCCGTTCAAAAGTGGACAAAGGATATGAACACTTTTGAAAAGAAGACAAATAAGCGATGAACAAACATATGAAAAAATGCTCATCATCATTGGTCATTAGAGAAATGCAAATCAAAACCATATTGAGATACTATCTCACACCAGTTAGAATGGCGAACATTAAAAAATCTAGAGATAACAGATGCTGGAGAGGATGTGGAGAAAAAGGAACACTTTTACACTGTTGGTGGGAGTGTAAATTAGTTCAACCATTATGGGAGACGGTGTGGCAATTCCTCAAGGATCTAGAAATAGAAATTTCATTTGACCCAGCAATCCCATTACTGGGTATATACCCAAAGCATTATACATTGTTCTATTATAAAAAACACATGCAAATCTATGTTCATTGTGGCGCTGTTTACGATAGCAAAGACCTGGAACCAACCCAAATGCCCATTGATGATAGACTGGACAAAAAAATATATATGGCACATATACACCATGGAATACTATGAAGCCATAAAAAACAATGAGTTCGTGTCCTTTGTAATGACATGGATGAATCTAGAAACCATCATTCTCAGCATATTGACACAAGAACAGAAAACCGAACACCACGTTTTCACTCACAGGTGGATGATGAACAATGAGAACACTTGGGCACAGGGAAGGGAAAAACACTCAAAGGGCTAGGTTGGGGGGTGCAGGGGAGGGGAGGGACAGCAAGGGGCAGAGTAGGGAGAATTGGAGGGGTAACACCAGGACAAATGCCTGATGTAGGTGACGGGGGGAGGGGAGATGGAGACAGCAAACCACCATGGCATGTCTGTACCTATGCAACAATCCTGCAGGATGTAGGAGGTTCACAAGTACCCCAGAGCTGAAATACAATAAAAAAATATATATCTCAAAGGGAAAATTTAATGTTTTTGTTGTTTTGAGATGGAATTTTGATCTATAGCCCAGGCTGAAATGCAGTGGCGCAATCTCAGCTCACTGCAACCTCCACCTCTTGGGTCCCAGTTCAAGCAAATCTCCTGCAGTAGCTGGGATTACAGACCACCGTGCCCAGCAAATTTTTGCATTTTTAGTAGAGACGGGGTTTCACCATGTTGGCCAGGCTGGTCTCGAACTCCCAACCTTGTGATCCACCTGCCTCAGCCTCCCAAAGTGCTGGGATTACAGGCGTGAGCCACCACGCCTGGCCGAACTTAATGTTTTATGATGGTCAAGTTGCTATGAATAGACCAATTAAGAGGAAATATAATCTTGTAACAGGATGATACAGTTTGCCTCTGTGTCCCCACCCAAATCTCACCTTGAATTGTAATAATCCCCAACTGTCATGGAAAGGACCCAGTAGGAGGTAACGGAATCATGGGGGTGAGTTTTCCCTATGCTGTTCTCATGATAGCGAATAACTCTCATGAGAAGGTATGAATTTATAAAAGGGCAGTTCCCCTGCACACGCTCTCTTGCCTACCACCATATGAGATATCCCTTTGCTCTTCCTTCGTTTTTGGCCATGATCCTGAGGCCTCCCCAGCCATGTGGGTCTATAACTCCATTAAACCTCTTTCCTGTACAAATTACCTAGTCTCAGGTATGTCCTTATTAGCTGCATAAGAACAGACTAATACACAGGGTCTATGTAACTCTAAGACAACAGACACCAATGAACTATAAAGCAAATGGGAGAGTAAACTTAATGATTAATGCTGAATGTGTTATAAGCGTGGTTTTTTTCATTTATCCCCCTCCCTTCTTTCCTGATTATAAAGTTTATAGGGGCACTTTCAGAATTACCACAGATGCGTTCAAACAAAAAATTTCAAATGGATGAAAATACATAGAACTGCAATATATTAGTGGAATCTTTAAAGTAGAAACAGACAACCCAGAGGTAAAAAATTACAGTCTCTGAAATTGGAAAAAAAAAAAAAAAAAAAGGTACTTTCTGTAAGTGGCTTAGAAGCAAACTAAACATAGCAAATAAAGGTGGGGGAGAGGTTAACAGAAATGTGCCAAACAATGAGTGTACTGAAGGAGACAGAGACACAAAAAAACCCTTCAAAAAAAATCAATAAATCCAGGAGCTGGTTTTTGGAAAAGATCAACAAAATAGACCACTAGCCAGATTAATAAAAAAGAAAAGGGAGAAGAATCAAATAGATGCAATAAAAAACAATAAAGAGGATATCACCACTGATCCCACGGAAATACAAACTACCATTAAGAGATTACTACAAACAGCTCTATGCACATAAAGCAGTAAACGAGGAAGAAATGGATAAATTCCTAGACACTTGTACTCTACCAACATAAAACCAGGAGGAATTTGAAACCCTGAATAGACCAATAACAAGGGCTAAAGTAGAGGCAGCAATCAATAGCCTACCAACAAAAAAAAAGTCCAGGTCCAGATGGGTTCACAGCCAAATTCTACCACACATATAAAGAGGAGCTGGTTCCTTCCCTTCTGAAACTGTATCAAACAATAAAAAAGGAGTGAATCCTCCCTAACTCATTTTATGAGACCAACATCATCCCGATACCAAAACCATGCAGAGACTCAACTAAAAAAGATAACTTCAGGCCAAGATCCATGATGAACATCGACACAAAAAGCTTCAATAAAACACTGGCAAACAGATTGCAATGGCACATCAAGAAGCTTATCCATCACTATCAAGTAGGCTACATCCCAGGGATGCAGGGCTGGTTCAACATATGCAAATCTGTAAATGTAATCCAAAACATAAATGGAACCAAAGACAAAAAACACGTTTATCTCAATAGATGCAGAGAAGGCCTTCAACAAAATTTAATGGCCCTTCATGCTAAAAACGCTCAATAAACTAAGTATTGATGGAATGTATCATAAAATGATAAAAGCTGTATATGACAAACCTACAGCCAATATCATACTGAACAGGCAAAAGCTGGAAGAATTCCCTTTGAAATCAGGAACTAGACAAGGATGCCCTCTCTCACCGCTCCTATTCAACATAGTATTGGAAGTTCTAGCCAGAGCGATTGGGCAAGAAAAAGAAATAAAAGGTATTCGATTAGGAAAGGAAGTCAAACTGTCCGTATCTGCAGATGACATGATTGTATATCTAGAAGACACCATCGTCTCAGCCCAAAATCTTCTCAAACTGATAAGCAACTTCAGCAAAGTCTCAGGATACAAAGTCAATGTGCAGAAATCACAAGCATTCCTATATACCAATAACAGACAAACAGCCAAATCAAGAGCGAACTACCATTAACAACTGCTACAAAGAGAATAAAATACCTAGGAATACAACTAACAAAGGATGTAAAAGACCTCTTCAAGGAGAACTACAAACTACTGCTCAATGAAATAAGAGAGGACACAAACAGATGGAAAAACATTCCATGCTCATGGTTAGGAAGAATTAATATCATGAAAATGGCCATACTGCCCGAAGTAATCTATAGATTCAACACTCTCACCATCAAGCTACCAATGACCTTCTTCACAGAACTGGAAAAGACCACTTTAAACTTCATATGGAATCACAAGAGAGCCCGCACAGCCAAGACAATCCTAAGCAAAAAGAAAAAGCCAGAGGCATCACACTGCCAGACTTCAAACTAAACTACAAGGCTATAGTAATCAAAAGAGCATGGTACTGGTACCAAAACAGAGACATAGACCAATTGAACAGAACAGAGGCCCCAAAAGAAACACCACACATCTGCAACCATCCAATCTTTGACAAACCTGGCAAAAACAACCAATGGGGAAAGGACTCCATGTTTAATAAATGGTGTTGGGAAAACTGGCTAGCAATGTGCAGAAAGCAGAAACTGGACCCCTACCTGTCACCTTACACTAAAATTAACTCCAGATGGATTAAAGATTTAGACATAAAACCTAACACCATGAAAATTAGGCAAAACCATCCAGGACATAGGCATAGGCAAGGACTTCATGGCTAAAACACGAAAAGCAATGGCAATAAAAGCCAAGATAGACAAATGGGATCTTGGACTTCCCAAACTGATGGCATGTGTACCGCTCACTTTTGTCTGCCAGAGTTAGGCTGGTACACAGGAGACTAGTGAAGATGGCAGAAATTGCCACTTAGATTGAAAGGACATCGAACTGTGGAGGAGCACTTAGATTGAAAGGACATGGCCAGGCACGGTGGCTCAAGCATGTAATCCCAGTACTTTGGGAGGCCGAGGCCGGTGGATCACGAGGTCAAGAGATCGAGACCATCCTGGTCAACCAGGTGAAACCCCGTCTCTACTAAAAATACAAAAATTAGCTGGGCATGGTGGTGCACGCCTGTAGTCCCAGCTACTCGGGAGGCTGAGGCAGGAGAATTGCTTGAACCCAGGAGGTGGAGGTTGCGGTAAGCCAAGATCGTGCCATTGCACTCCAGTCTGCGTAACAACAGTGAAACTCGTCTCAAAAAAAAAAAAAGAACTAAAACAGATATACAAGAAAAAAAACCCCATTCAAAAGTGGGCAAAGGATATGAACAGACACTTTTCAAAAGAAGACATATATGAGGCCAACAAACATGAAAAAATGCTCATCATCACTGATCACTAGAGAAATGCAAATCAAAGCCACACTGAGTTATCATTTCACGCCAGTTAGAATGGCGATCATTAAAAAATCTGGAGACAACAGATGCTGGAGAGGATGTGGAGAAATAGGAACACTCTTACACAGCTGGTGGGAGTGTAAATTAATTCAACCACTGTGGAAGACAATGTGGCGATTTCTCAGGGATCTAGAAATAGAAATTCCATTTGACCCATCAATCCCATTGCTGAGTATATATCCAAAGGATTATAAATCGTTCTATTATAAGGACACATGCATATGAATGTTCACTGCAGCACTGTTTACAATAGCAAAGACCTGGAACCAACCCAAATGCCCATCAATGATAGACAAGACAAAGAAAATGTGGTACATATACACCATGGAATATTATGCAGCTATAAAAAACGATGAGTTTGTGTCCTTTGAAGGGACTTGGATGAATCTGGAAACCATCATTCTCAGCAAACTGACACAAGAACAGAAAGCCAAACACTGCATGTTCTCACTCATAGGTGGGTGTTGAACAATGAGAACACATGGACACAGGGAGAGAAGCATCACACACTGGGGGTAGTTGGGGGGGGTAGGGGAGAGACAGCAGAGGGAGGGGAGGGTGGGGAGGGATAATGGGAAGAAATGCCAGATAAAATATGCACCTAAAGTTAAATTTTAAAAAGAATAAAGAAAATACATGCATAAATAGCAAACAAACAAAAAAAAAGTATTTTGTAAAACTGATTAAAAACAACAGATTCAAGCTCAGCAAATCCAAGCAGGATAAAATGCAAAGAAAGCCACATTTAGACAGTTCACTGTCAATCTGTTAAAAATATATATATTGAAAAGCAAGAAAAAGATACTATGTTCAGAATTTTTTAAAAAAGTGACAGACTTCTCAGCAGACATAACAGGGAGAAGAAAAACGTTATCTTTAAAGTGCTGAAAGAGAAAAACAACTCAAACCTAATATGCTTTGCAAAAAAAATTCTTCAAAAGACAATTCCATTTTGAGACAAAAGCTGACGAAATAAACTCAAACTTTTGCTACAGGAAATACTGCAAGAAGTGTTTCATAGTGAAGGGAAATAATCGCAGACTGAGGTGCATGCAGCTTGATGGGATGAAATGGGAGTATGGAAGGGCAAACAGGTAGATGAATATAAAATGCTATTTTTTTAATTTAAGGATGATTGATTAAAGCAACAATAACATAGTGTGAACTCAGGAATATGTTCCAGGGTCTATATATCTGCTTTTATACCAGTACATGCTGTTTTGCTTACTGAAGCCTTGTAGTGTAGTTTGAAGTCAGATAGTTTGATGCCTCCAGCTTTGTTTTTGTTTTTTTCCCCAGACAGGGTCTCACTTTGTCATCCAGGCTGGAGTGCAGTGGCTGTTCATGGCTCACTGCAGCCTCAACCTCCCAGGCTCAAGCAATCATCTCACCTCAGTCTATCAAATAGCTGGGACTACAGACACATGCCACCACACCTGGAAAATTGTTGTATTTTTTGTAAAGATGGGGTCTCACTAAGTTGCCCAGGCTGGTCTGAAACTCCTGGACTGAAGTGATCTCACCTAGGCCTCCAGTGATCTCCTGTCTTGGCCTTCCAAAGCACTGGGATTATTAATTATGAGGCACTGCACCTGGCTCTCCTCTTTTTCTAAAGCCACTAGTCCCGCAGGGTTCAGGAGCTCATGCCTGTAATACCATCACTTTGGGAGGCCAAAGTAAGAGGACTGCTTGAGGCCAAAAGTTTGAGAACAGTTTGGGAAACAAAGCAAGACTCCGTCTCTACAAAAAAAACACAAGTTTTAAAAATAAGCTGGGCATGGTGGTGTGCACTTGTGGTCCTAGCTACTTAGGAGGCTGAGGTGGGAGGACTGCTTAAGGCCGGGAGGTTGAGGCTACAGTAAACCATGTGCCACTGTACTCCAGCCTGGGTGATGAAGCACAAGACCCTGGCTCTCTTTAAAAAAAAAAAAAAGCCACCAGTCCCACTCACATAACCTATTAATCTATTAACCCATTAATCATTAATAAATGAATGCATTCAAGAAGGCAAAGCCCTCAAGTCCAGTCATCTCTTAAAGGCCCCACTTCTGAATACTGCCACATTGGGGATTAAATTTCAACATGAGTTTTGGAGGGAACAAATACTCATTTGTTCAAACTGTAGCATTCCACCCCTGGCTCTCAAAAACTCATGTTCTTCTCACATATAAGTACATTCATTCCCTCTCTATAGCCTTAGCATCTTAAGTCATTACATCACCAACTCAAAAGTCCAAAGTCCCGAGTATCATCTGTGAGCTTACTCTCAAGAGACAGTAGTAGGCTGGGCATGGTGGATCACGCCTGCAATCCCAACACTTTGGGAGGCTTAGGCAGGTGGATCACAAGGTCAGGAGATCAAAACCATCCTGGCTAACAAGGTGGCCATCTCTACTAAAAATACAAAAAATTAGCCAGGCGTGGTGGCATGTGCCTGTAGTCCCAGCTACTCAGGAGACTGAGGCAGGAGAATTGCTTAAACCAGGGAGGTGAGGTTGCAGTGAGCCAAGAGTGCACCACTGCACTTCAGCCTGAGTGACAGAGCAAGACTCTGTCTCAAAAAAAAAAGACAATAGTGGTACAAGCATAAAACAAACATTCACATTCCAAAAGCGGAGAATAAGCAAAAGAAAACAAAAAAGTAAGAGGCCCCAATAAAGTCTGAAACCCAGCAAGGCAGACCATAAGTCTTCAAGCTGGAGAATCTTCTCTTTTGACTCCATGTGCTGCCTCCTGGACACACTGAGGTCACAGTTTGACCCCTAGGCCTCGGGCAGCCCGGCCCCTCCAGCTTCGTTGGGTGCATCCCAAATGGTGGCTTATATGGTTTGGGGTCTCATGCCTAAAGACTTCCTAGGTGGGTGTTGCATGCTGCTGGTTACTCCACAGTTTTGGGGTCCTGATAGCACTCTTGCTCCCATAGTTCCACTAGGTATTGCACTAGTGGGGACTCTGCAGCAGCCCCAACCTCACATTTCTGCCCCACGTGCTCTGGTGGGGACACTCTGCAGTTGCTCCATCCTTACAGGTCTATGCTTAGGCCTTCAGGCTTTTGATGACATCCTTTGAAATCAGGGTGGAAACTGCCAAACCTCCACAGCTCTTGTTTTCTGCAAGTCTGCAAAAATAGCTGCAGATGGATGCCACCAAAGTGTATGACTTGTACATTCTGGAGGGCAAGAGCTGTACCTGGGGTCACTCGTAGCTGGGCAGCCACAGAGCACTGTGATGAGGTGCAGAGAGCAGAGTCCCAAGGCAACTCTGAGCAGCAAACGATGGAGACTGAATGACTGGTCTGTCTCCTGAAGCCACTGTGCCCTCTTAGGCCTCTAGGCCTGTAATGTGAGGGGCAACCTTGAAAATATCTGAAATGCCTTCAGGGTCTTTCTTCTACTGTTGTGAGTAACAGCACCCTTCCATCTGTGCTAATCTTAGCAAAGGATCACTAGGGTACAACCTTAGCTTCCACCTCCAGAACACATTTTTTCACTGTGAGGCTGGACTGAGAGTTTTCCAACTTTTTCCACTCTGCTTCCCTTTTAACATAAATTGTCTTTAAATCGCTCTTTTTTTTCTGAATTTCAGCACAAATAGCCAAAAAGTAAGCATGCAACTCCTCCTACGTTTTGCTTAGAAATCTCTACTGCTGGCTGGGCACAGTGGCTCGCGCCTGTAATCCCAGCACTTTGGGAGGCTGAGGCAGGTGGACTGCCTGAGGTCAGGAGTTCAAAAACAGCCTGGCCAACATAGTGAAACCCCATCTGTACTAAAAATACAAAAAATTAGCCAGGTGTGGTGGTGGGCACCTGTAATCCCAGCTACTCGGGAGGCTGAGGCAGGAGAATCACTTGAACCCAGGAGGCAGAAGTTGCAGTAAATTGAGATTATGCCACTGCACTCCAGCCTGTGCAACAAGAGCAAAACTCCGCCTCAAAAAAAAAAAAAGAAATTTCTACTGCCACACACCCTAGTTCATCACTCTTAAATTAGGCCTCCACGAAGCCCTCAGGCATGGATACAGTCCAGCCAGGCTTTTGTGAATTTATAACAAACACAGCCTTTATTTCAGTTTCCAATGCCGCCTTTCTCAATTCCACCTGAAACCGCATCAGAATCGCCTTTATGATCCATATTTCTATCAGCATTAGTCATAAACACTTAATAAATCTCTAAGGAGTCCCAAATCTTTTCCTAGCTTTCTTGTCTTCTAAGCCTTCATCAGAATATGGGCTTTTTCTAGTCCACTCCTCCAAATTACTCTACCCTCTGCCCATTATACCCAGTTTCAAAGCTGCTTCCACACGTTCAGGTGTTTCTCATTGTCATTAACATCCTACTTCTTGGTACCAATTTACCAGAATTCTATAAACTCTACCACCAGCTTACCCAGTGGTAACTAGAACACATTCCAGCTAACACATTCAGCAGTTCCTTTAAAAATTTAAAAAAAAAAAAAAAAAGAATTCAGAATACTGAAGAGATGGAGAAGGATAAAGAAAAAAATTTTTTTTTCTTTTTGAAACAGACTCTCACTCTGTCACCCAGGCTGGAATACAGTGATGTCATCTCAACTCACTGCAACCTCTGCCTCCCAAGTTTAAGCAATTCTCCTGCCTCAGCCTCCTAAGTAGCTGAGATTACAGGTGCACACCACCATGGCTACTTTTTGTATTTTTAGTAGAGACAGGGTTTCACCATTTGGTCTGGCTGGTCTTGAACTCCTGACCTTGTGATCTGCCTGCCTAGGCCTTCCAAAGTGCTGAGATTACAGGTGTGAGCCACCATGTCTAGCCAGTTTATTAAAAATTAATGGATCTCCATGCCAAGAGCTCTTTGTAATAAAAAAAAAAGAAGAAATGGAATGGAGCTAGGCCAGGCATTGCGGCTCACACCTGTAATCCTAACACACTGGGAGGCTGAGGTGAGGAGATCCCTTCAGCCAGGAGTTTGAGACCAGCCTGGGCAACAAAGCAAAGCCTTATCTCTACAAAAAAACAAAAAGATTTGCTGGGCATGATGGTACATGCCCTGTGGCCCCAGATACTTAGGAGGCTGAGGTTAGAGTACTGCTTGAACCCAGAAGTCAAGGCTGCAGTGAGGTATGACTGTGCCCCTCCACTACAGCCTGGGTAACAGAATGAAACCCAGGTTTCATTAAAGAAAATTATTAACCCCAGCTGGGCACAATGGCTCACACCTGTAATCCCAGCACTTTGGGAGGCCAAGGCCAGTCCATCACCTGAGGTCAGGAGTTCAAGACCCGTCTGGCCAATATGGCTAAATGCCATCTCTACTAAAAAAACACAAAAATTAGCTGGGCACAGTGGCACAATCTGTAATCCCTGCTACTAAGAAGGCTGAGGCAGGCGAATCACTTGAACCCGAAAGGCACAGGTTGTGGTGAGCTGAGATCCTGCCACTGCACTCCAGCCTGGGTGACACTGCCAAACTCCATCTCAAAAATAAATAAATAAATAAATTTGGGTCTAAAAATGACTGAGCACCTATGACTACTAACACAAGAGACACAACTGTACATTATGTAACTTCTGATCCAAGATCATATGTGCCACCACCTCCCCAAAAATGAAACTGAATCTTATCTCCAGATACAACTATGATATAAAAAGAAATACGCTGACAACCCTATGAGGATGCAATTAGCAAAATCCTCACCATACATAACTCTAGATCTTAACCCAGGAGCTTCAAAAAGTAAACAAGGGGAAAGAGTAAAGATGACATGCAAAAATTAAATAACATTTGGGGTTCCACATCTGGGTGAAAGGCAATAAATTATTACTATAAAAATCATGAGTGGTTACTTTGAGGGAAGAAAGAGGCAGTAGTGAGCAGAACACAGTATTTGAGGGGCATGTGGGAAAACAGGCATAGTTCTAGGTCTTGAACTGGGTGGTGGTTACAAGAGCATTTGTCATCATTAGCCACACAATTAGGGCAATCAAAACACCTAAACCTAATCTACCCCTGATGAAAAATACTAGTCGAGAGGAAATCTTCCCCCAGCTACCCTTATGAGGCTGGCATAACCTTACTATGCACCAGATACGGTGACAGAGAAGGAAAACCACACAGCTATCTCATTCACAAATAGATTGGCCGGGTACAGAGCCTCACACCTGTAATCCCAGCACTTTGGGAGGACGAGGTGGGTGAATGACTGGAGCCCAGAAAAAGACTGGACTGCCAACAAAGGGAGACTCTATTTCTACAAAAATTTAAACACGAGCCAGCATGGTGGTGCGTGCCTGTAGTCCCAGCTGTTCCAGAGGCTGAGGTGGGAGGATGGCTTGAGCCCAGGAGTTCAAGGCTATACTGAGCTCCACTGGTCTCACACTGCACTCCAGCCTCAGTTTAGAGTGCGACCTTGTCTCAAAAAAAGAAAAATCAAGGTGTATGAAAAGTCAGGAACTACAGTTTCTATACATTTCTGTTAATTACATTTTCTGGATTCTGGATTCTCGCTCATGCCTGTAATCCCAACATTATGGGAGGCTAAGGCGGCTGGATCACTTGGGGTCAGGAGTTCGAGACCAGCCTGGCCAACATGGAGGCTAACCCATAAGAATCGCTTGAATGGGCCGGGCACAGTGGCCCACACCCGTAATCCCAGCACTTTGGGAGGCGGAGGTGGGCGGATCTCCAGGTCAAGAGATTGAGACCATCCTGGCCAAGAAGATGAAACCCCGGTCTCTATTAAAAAAAAAAAAAAAGGCCGGGCGCAGTGGCTGACACCTATACTCTCAGCACTTTGGGGGGCCGAGACAGGTGAATCACGAGGTCAAGAGATTGAGACCATCCTGGTCAACGTGGTGAAACCCCATCTCTACTAAAAATACAAAAATTAGCTCCGCATGGTGGCACACACCTATAGTCCCAGCTACCCGGGAGGCTGAGGCAGGAGAATTGCTTGAACCCAGGAGACGGAGGTTGCGGTGAGCCGAGATCACCCCATTGCACTCCACCCTGGGTAACAAGAGCGAAACTCCATCTCAAAAAAAAAGAAAAAGAAAAAAGAATCGCTTGAACCTGGGAGGCAGACATTGCAGTGAGCCAAGTTGCACTACTGCACTCCAGCCTGGGAAACAGATACTCCATCAAAAATAAAAAATTATACACACACACACTACATATTACATTCTCAAAGTATAGGTTTAATATGTCTTTTTTCAACTATGACATATCTTTATAGGTGTAGCACCTCTAATATTTGCATCAATGGGTCTAATTATTAATCTAAAAAATGTATAGTGAATACTGCCCTGAGATTTCAGACTTTTTGGCCATTATACATTATGTTAACAATTAAATCCATTGCAGGAGTAGCTATATTAATTTCAGACAAAGTACACTTCAAATTTTTTTTTTTGAGACAGAGTCTAGCTCTATCCCCAGGCTGGAGTACAGCGGCACGATCTATGCTCACTGCAACCTCCACTTCCCAGGTTCAACCGATTCTCCTGCCTCAGCCTCTTGAGCAGCTGGGATTACAGGCACACACCTCCATGACCAACCAATTCTTTTGTATTTTTAGTAGAGACAGCTTTTCATTATGTTGGCCAGGATGGTCTCAAACTCCTGACCTCATAATCCGACCACCTCAGCCTCCCAAAGTGCTGGGATTACAAACATGAGCCACTGTACCCAGTGCAAATTTTTTTTTATAGACATGGGGTCTTGCTACATTGCCCGGGCTGGTCTCAAACTCCTAGCCTCAATCGATCCTCCCACCACAGCTTCCCAAAGTTCTGGGTTACAGATGTGAGACCCTGTGCCTGGACCAGATCAGATGTCATATCAAGGAAAGTTATCTGGGATAAGAGGGGCATAACCTAATGATAAAGAGGCCAATATTCCAAGAAGTCGTAACAATCCTTAATGCATGTGCACCTAACAGAGCATCAAAGTACACGAGATACAAGCTAACAGAACTGCAAGGAGAAATAGATAAAACCACTATTACTGCTGGAGATTTAAATACCCCTCTATCAGAAATGGATAGATCCAGCAGGTAGAAAATCGGTAAGAATATAGTAAAACTCAACAGCACCATCAATCAAGTGTATATAATTAACATATACAGATTGCTTCATCCAAAACCTGCAGATTCTTTTCAAGCTCACATAGAATACTCATCAAGACAGACCACACTGTGGGCCATGAAATGCCTCCTAACAAATCTGAAAGAACTGAAATCATACAATGTATGCTCTCAGATCTCAACAGAATTAAACTAATCAAAGACAGCTAGAAAATCTCCTTTTTTTTTCTTTTGGAAATGGAGTCTTGCTCTGTTGCCAGGCTGGAGTGCAGTGGTGTGAGCTCGGCTCACTGCAACTTCTGCCTCCTGAGTTCAAGCAATTCTTCTCCCACACCCTCCAGAGCAGCTGGGATTACAGGCACGCACCACCACCCCCAGCTACTTTTTGTATTTTTTAGTAGAGATGGAGTTTCACCATGTTGGCCAGGATGGTCTCCATCTCCTGACCTTGTGATCCACCTGCCTCAATCTCCCAAAGTGTTGGGATTACAGGCATGAGCCACCATGCACAGCTGAAAATCTCAAAAATACGTACAGATCAAACAGCACACTTCTAAATGACGAATAGGTCAAACAAGAAATCTCAAGAAGTTAAAATTTTTGCACTGACAGCAGATACAACTTA
This sequence comes from Saguinus oedipus, assembly GCA_031835075.1. Taxonomy (NCBI): domain Eukaryota; kingdom Metazoa; phylum Chordata; class Mammalia; order Primates; family Cebidae; genus Saguinus; species Saguinus oedipus. The sequence continues at coordinate 8,863,093 of CM063187.1, forward strand.
AGATTTGTGGGGTGCAACAAAAGCAGGTCTCGGGGGAAATTTATAGCACTTAATGGTTAGTTAGATAAGGAAGAAAATCTATGTCAATCATCTAAGCTTCCACCTTAGGAAACTTAAAAAAAAAAAAGAAAACTAAATCCAAAGTAAGCAGAAAAGAAATAATAAAAATTCAAGGACAGGCCGGGCACGGTGGCTCAAGCCTGTAATCCCAGCACTTTGGGAGGCCGAGGCGGGTGGATCACGAGGTCAAGAGATCAAGACCATCCTGGTCAACATGGTGAAACCCTGTCTCTACTAAAAATACAAAAAATTAGCTGGGCATGATGGCGCGTGCCTGTAATCCCAGCTACTCAGGAGGCTGAGGCAGGAGAATTGCCTGAACCCAGGAGGCGGAGGTTGCGGTGAGCCAAGATCGCGCCATTGCACTCCAGCCTGGGTAACAAGAGCGAAACTCTGTCTCAAAAAAAAAAATAATTCGAGGACAAGCATGGTGGCTTATGCCTGTAATCTCAGCACTTTGGGAGGCCAATGTGGGAGGATCACTGAGGCCAGGAGTTTGAGACCAGCCTGGGCAACACAGCTAGACTCCATCTTTACAAAAATTTAAAAATTGGCGGCACATGCCTATAGGCCCCTCTACTTGGGTGGCTGAGGTGGGAGCATCCCTTGAGCCCAGGAGGTGGAGGCTGCAGTGAGCTGTGATCATGACGCTGCACCCCTGCCTGGTCAACAAAGCAAGACCCTATCACAAACAAAGAAAAAACCTCAACAAAAGTCAATGAAATTGAAAACAGAAAAAATAGAGTAAAATCAGTAATACCAACAGCTGGTTCTTTGAAAGGATGAATAAAATTAGCCTCTCAACAGGCTAACAAAGAAAACACAGAAGACACAAATTACTAATAGCAGAAATTAAGAAGGGACATCACTACAGGTCTCCTAGACATGAAATGGATAATAAAGGAATTTCATGAATAACTCTATATCCACCAACTTGAAAACCTAGATGAAAAAGACCAATGACTTCAAAGAAACAATATGCTTGTATTGGTTCGTTTTCATGCTGCTGATAAAGACATACCGAAACTGGGCAATTCACAAAAGAAAAAGGTTTAATTGGACTCACAGTTCCACAAGGCTGGGGAGGTCTCACAATCAGGATGGAAGGCAAGGAGAAGCAAGTCGTATCTTACGTGAATGGTGGCAGGCAAAGAGAGAGCTTGTGCAGAAAAACTCCCGATTTTAAAAGTCAGAATTCTTAAGATTTATTTACTATGTATAAAACCATCAGATTTGGTGAGGGAAAAAAAAATAGACTTATTCACTATCACAAGAACAGCATGGGAAAGACTTGCCCCCATGATTCAATTACCTCCCAGGTGGGAATTCTAAACGAAATTTGGCTGGGGATGCAGCCAAACCATATCACTGCAAAAACCCACACAAGAAGAAATAGACAGTCTAAACAGGTCTGTATCTATAAAGAAAAAAAATAACATTCCGAAACAGAAAGCACCAGGTCCAGATGTGTTCACTGGTGAATTCTACCAAACGTTTAAGGAAGAAAGTATGCCAATTTTCTATAATCTCTACCAGAAGAAGCAGAAGGAATACTTCCTAACATTCTGTGAGGCCAGCATCACCCTAATACCAATATGAAAGACATTAAAAGAACAGAGAACTGGCTGGGTGCAGTGGTTCATGCCTGTATTCCCAGCACTTTGGGAGACCAAGGCCAGCAGACCACTAGGTCAGGAGTTCAAGACCAGCCTGGCCAACATGGTGAAACCCCATCTCTGCTAAAGATACATAAAGTTAGCTGGGTGTGGTGGTGGGCACCTGTGATTCCAGCTACTTGGGAGGCTGAAGCAGGAGAATCTCTTGAACTGGGAGGTGGAGGTTTCAGTGTGCTCCAGCCAGGGTAAGACGCAGTCTCAAAAAACAGAACTGCAGGCCAATACCACAGCTCACGAATATACATGCAAAAAATCCCAACAAGGTGAGACATGGTGGTTCATGCCTATATTCCCAGCACTTTGAGAAGCCAAAGTGAGTGGATCAGTTGAGTCCAGGAGTTGAAGACCAGCCTGAGCAACATGGCAAAACCCCATCTCTTAAAAAAAGAAAGTCTCCATATTAACAAATTGAATCCAACAATCTTAAAAAAAAAAATCTACACCCCTGTAATAGTCAGAATTTTCCAGAGAAATAGAATCAATAGGATATATATATATATGGGTATATACCACATCCTTTTTTCTCCACTTTTTTTTTCCCCACGACACAACAAGCAAATGACAATATCTGTAAGTCATAAGAAGTTATATTAAACAACATGGTCAACTTTACAAAATCTCTATAAACTTTTCTTGATTCTCTAAAAACTGCCCAACCTCTTCCTTGCATAAAGCCAAATTAGACATAGAAAAAGGCACATGTCAGTAGCTGCTACACCAGAAAGATGGCAAAGCAAGAGCAAAGAAAAATCCCTTTGGTTCCAGAAAATCTCCTGAAAAAGAGGAAGGCTTACTAAGCCCTCAAAGCCACTCAGGCAAAGCAGGCACTTTTGGCAAAGAAGGAGCAGAGGAAAGGAAAAGGGCCCAGGTTTAAGCGACTGGAATCATTCCTACATGATTCCTGGCGGCAGACACGTGACAAGGTGCATGTCAGAGGACTAGAATTAAAGCTCACGCCTTGGAATTGCCAGATAAACATTCCTTGGCCTTTGTCGTACGCATTGAAAGAATTGATGGTGTGAGTTTACTGGGGCAGAGAACCATTGCAAGACTTCGCCTAAAGAAAATTGTTAGTGTCTTCATAAAAGTCACTCCCCAGAACCTAAAAATGCTGCGTATAGTGGAACCTTATGTGACCTGGGGATTTCCAAATCTGAAGTCTGTCCGGGAACTCATTTTGAAACGTGGACAAGCCCGGGTCATGAATGAGACCATCCCTCTGACAGACAACACTGTGGTTGAGGAGCACCTGGGGAAGCCTGGTGTCATTTGCTTGGAAGACATCATTCATGAAATTGCCTTTCCACGGAAGCATTTCCAGGAGATCTCATGGTTCTTGTGCCCTTTCCACCTCTCAGTGGCCCGTCATGCTACCAAAAATAGAGTGGGCTTCCTCAAGGAGCTGGGCACGCCTGGCTATCGGGGTGAACGCATCACTCAGCTCATCCGCCGGCTGAACTAGCACCAGGTGCCAAACTGCAGTAAATTTTTATCAATGAAGTGGAAGCATGTGTTTTCGGGTTTGGAGAATTTGTATCAAGTATCTTCAGAGAAGATTATTTCCTGCTTTATCTTTAAAAACTGGAAAGGAAGGGTCAAAGAAAAGACAGTAGCTGGCCAGGCGGGGTGGCTCATGTCTGTAATCCCAGTACTTTGGGAGGCTGAGGAGGACAGATCACCTAAAGTTGGAGGTTCGAGACCAGCCTGACCAACATGGTGAAACCCTGTCTCTATCAAAAATACAAAAATTAGCGGGTCACGGTGGCCCATGCCTGTAATCTCAGCTACTCGGGAGACTGAGGTAGGAGAATCGCTTGAACCTGGGAGGCAGAGGTTGCGGTGAGCCAAGATCACACCATTGCACTCTAGGCAATGAGCGAAACTGTCTCAAAAGAAAAAAGAAAAGAAAAAAACAGTAGCTATGTTCATGCAAGTACCTCTCATCACAATCCAGTTCCAAGGAAGAATTCCAGCGTTTTCTACATTGGCTGCTGCCTCATCTGAAATCAGCACATTCCATGGAGGAAGGAGTCCTGCTTTGCTGCATCTCTTATCCTAGGGTTTACTGTTGGTAATTGAGTAACTCTAGCATTTGTACAAGGCTCCCTAAGACTCCTGCAGCAGTGGACAAGTCCAGGGACATAATTGAATCTGGTGATTCCTGGGGCCTTGTGAGAAAGACTTGAAATACACATAGGAGGAAAGGTACAAAAAAAAATGTTTACTTGTCTCTGCAAAAAAAAAGAAAAAGGCACAGGTACTCCAAGTGTTCCCTTACCTCCATTAGCTACCTCCCACAATGCACCCAGGTTTGGCTTTAAGGGCTGATACTGGGCCCCACTCCAGGTGGTACTGGTTGGGCTTTCTTTCCTGGGGAGTGGGAGGGTTAGGCTGGGGCTACTTAGATAAGGGGGAGGGATAAGGGGAGGCATGAGTGATGAACTTGGAGTGGAATCCTTCACTAAAGAACTGGCAGAAATCCCCTCAGAATTGGGGGACTGAGGAGACCTTGGGGAAAATGTAAGCCTTGTACAGGGGGCAGCTAGGAGGGGAATCCCTGAGGCATGGCATTCTGGTTCCTGGAAGTAACATGAACCTGTAAAGGGCCATAAAAGCCTGCACATAAGGGACCTCTTCCCACTTTCCTTTTTACAAAAAAAAATAAATAAGTCTAATTGTAAAATACCATTATAATGTATAGAACCATATTTCGGCCAAATCTGTTAGTTTTCTAATCTGTATGGAACCCAGTGTTTCGACAGAAAATGAGTTTCTTCTTTTAGACAAATCTGAACTTGCTCCAATAGCGTAAAACATACCCAGTGGAGGGCCGGGCACGGTGGCTCACACCTATAATCCCAGCACTTTGGGAGGCCGAGGCGGGTGGATCACGAGGTCAAGAGATCGAGACCATCCTGGTCAACATGGTGAAACCCCATCTCTACTAAAAATACAAAAATTAGCTGGGCATGGTGGTGCACGCCTGTAATCCCAGCTGCTCGGGAGGCTGAGGCAGGAGAATTGCTTGAACCCAGGAGGTGGAGGTTGCGGTGAGCTGAGATCGTGCCATTGCACTCCAGTCTGGGTAACAACAGCGAAACTCCGTCTCAAAAAAAAAAAAAAAAAGATACCCAGTGGACAAGTCCTCTGGGATGCTGCTGTTGTCCCCAGGTCGACTAAGGAGCTCTATAGGGGGTTTCAGCTAAGTTTAGCAAATATCTAGTCAATTTTCCCTTTTAAATTCCCACCTTCCAGAAAGGTGTAAATAGGGTGTTATAAAAGTGGATTAGGGACTGGGAGCGGTGGCGCAACCCGGTAATCACAGCACTTTGGGAGGCTGAAGTGGGTAGATTGCCAGGTCAAGAGACTGAGGCCATCCTAGCCAACATGGTGAAACCTGGTCTCTACGAAAAATACAAAAATTAACTGGGCGTGGTAGCACGCACGTGCCTGTAGTCCCAGCTACTCCGAGGCTGAGGCAGGAGAATCGCTTGAACCGGGAGGCAGAGGTTGCAGTAAGCCGACGTCGCGCCACAGCAACTCCAGCCTAGGAATAGAACGAAACTCTGTCTGGAAAAAAAAAAAAAAAAAAAAAAGGGGATTTGGAGCTACAAATGCGCAGTTGCATGCTGAGCCTAAATTCCAGAGGGCTGGGCAGAGAGGGGCTAAACAAATGGTGACTGTGGACGGAAGGAAAGAAGGGGGTAAACAGCATTGCCCAAAGGGAGACCTCAGACGCCCTCACCACCTGAGAACCTACTCAATAGTGGAGTCACCAGAAACAACATTCACGTGGCCCCAGACCTGTTTTGGCTAGTCTTCAATTCGGTGGGGTGTCCAAACCCCGACTCCAGCGTCTAGTCCCGCCTCCTACCTCACCTTTAATTTACTTTTAGCTTATAAACGTCAAATGTGGAAAGAAATATGAAAGGAAATGACAAGAGATTAATACTTAGTGAATTTAGGGCAATGGTGGTTTGTTGTATTGGACACTTTGACGTTTTCTTGAGTTTGAACATTTCCAAATTAACAAGGCAAGGAAAATCCACTTCGAAAATACTCTTGCTGTTTACTGTTTACGGTCAACTCAATTCCAATCCGGGATACAAAAACAAGTCTGCATGTTCTCCTTTTTCCTGGAGATGCTTGTATTGAAGCTCAGAGATTTACAGGGTTCTAAGCTGAATACAGTACTGACTTTTTGCTTTTCCGTGATAGTAAAATTTGCATTTACATGCATTCATTCACCCATGCATTTAAATTGTATGAGAGGCCTTAACTCCCTAAAATGAGTTTCTAATCTCTCCACCTGAACATAATTTACCAAACATAAAGAACATCCCCCAAAAGAACAAATTAATCCAGTGCTCACCCAAACTGGCTGAAATCCCCAGGTCGGTGAAGCCGCTGAAATAACCACGACCCCTGCAAGAAATTTTCTTCTCTGGCAAGAAAGTCTGCAAAGGTTGATGAAGAGGCTTGGGAAAGGGGAACACCTGGATCCAAGCCGTAAGCGGCGCGAGCCGGAGTCTCCAAAGAAGTGCGGCTGAAGCAGGAGGTCCCACGTGCGAGATCCGAGAAAGCCACCGGAGAAAGTGACCTGCAGGAGACCGCTCTTTGACCCCCTCCCTACTTCGGTCCCCCTCGTCTGGTGGGAGGAACTTTAGTCGGTGTAGAAGAACCAGCACGCGGATGCACACGAATGCACGCGGTGTGCACTTCCGTTTCCGGGAGCGCACTTCCTTTTCCAGGCAAGCGGGCAATGGGCGGGGCCTCGGAATAGACTGGGAAACAGAAATCACGACAGTTGCGTGCTGACGTCAGACGGACGCTACAGCCAAGACCTTCCAAAGCTGGTAGAGAGATCTCAGCGTCTGCCGGGAAAGCAGAGGGCGGAGACAAAGGGGCGGGGCTATTCCCAGGAGGCGGGGTTGCCTATCGGAGAGCCACCCTGCAGGCCATGCAGACCCCAGGTGAAATACGCACAAGGGATTCCTGGAGCCGTGGGAGGGCTTCCCCTTCTCCCTTAAGAGCGTTTTTATGTTGCTCGCTTTATGGATGGAAAACAGAGGCATGGACGGACCGTGGAACTTGGATACTTTCACTGACCTAATTAAGGAGTCTCTGAGGCCGGGCGCGGTGGTTCAATCCTGTAATCGCAGCACTGGGAGGCCGAGGCAGGTTGATCACCTCAGGTCAGGAGTTCAAGACCAGTCTGGCCAACTTGGTGAAACCCCGTTTCTACTAAAAATACAAAAATTAGCCGGGCGTGGTGGTGCACCTGTAATCCCAGCTGCTCGGGAGGCTGAGGCAGGAGAATGGCTTGAACCCAGGAGGCAGAGATTGCAGTTAGCCGAGATCGTGCCACTGCACTCCAGCCTGGGTGACAGAGCAAGATTATTTTTTATCTGAAAAAATAATAATGAAATAAACTAAATCTCTGAAACTGGATCCTGGGTCGATGGAGGACTTAACAACCTACTCCAGGGACGATGATAAATATCAGTCTACAAGCAAGGGAAAACTTTGGAATTTCAAGCCCTGTCTACTGTAGTTGTTCTTTCTATATTTTTGACAACCAAACCAGAAACATTTTATAACACACACACACAGCCCGCTTCGGCACTTTCTAAATATCCGTGTAAATAAAACACCTGCCAAGACGAGATAGGATTTAAAAGTGATTTTTCGGCAGGGGTTTTATTCACGTCAGCATTCCCAGTACTTTGGGAGACCCAGGTGGGAGGATTGCTTGAGCCCAGGAGTTAAGAAATCAGCCTAGGCAGGCCCCTGTCTCTTAAAAAATAAAAAAGCGATGGAGGATAAACATAGAATTGCCATATGTCATAACTCGTTTAATATAACGTTGCTATGTTGGTGTCGTTTTCAGGTCTGACAGACTTCTTCTTCCTGTGTGGTTGTTTCCTGACATAGCGCACTTTTTCCTCATCTCACAGCTGCTGACCACTGTAAAACCTAATGACTAACACCAGAATCATGTAAATAAATTCCTTCAACGTTTTTTCCCCTAGCGAATCAACAATCACGTGGAGAAAACCTAAGACAACCCCATAAAAAAAAAAAAAAAAAATTAAAAAAAGGCACCAACGGCCGGGCGTGGTGGCTCCCGCCTGTAATCCCAGCACTTTGGGAGGGCGAGGCATGTGGATCATTAGGTCAGATCCAGACCATCCTGGCCTTGGTGAAATCCCGTCTCTACTAAAATACCAAACATTAGCCGGGCGTGGTGCCGGTGCCTATAGTCCCAGCTACTCAGGAGGCTGAGGCAGGGGAATCGCTTGAACCCGGGAAACGGAGTTTGCAATGAGCCGAGATCGCGCCACTGCCCTCCATTCTGCCAACAGAATAAAACTCTGTCTAAAAAAAAAAGGCACAGCCCCAGCCGGGCGCAGTGTCTCATGCCTGTAATCCCAGCATCTTGGGAGGCTGAGTCAGGCAGATCACCGCAGGTCAAGAGTTCCAGACCAGCCTGACCAACATAGTGAGGCGGAGGTTGAACCTGTGCGGCTGAGGTTGCACTCCAGCCTCCTCAAGAGCTATACTCTGCCTCGAAAAAAAAAAAAAAAAAAAAAGAGGTACACTCCCACAGACCTTCATCTCTCCAGTAACCTACCCACAAGTTGAGCACCATGCTGTCTCTGGAATTCCTGTGGGCCATTATTCAGCACCCCTAACCTCTCTGAAATCTATAATAAACTTTTTTGCTTCATTAATTTTGGTTTCATTTTCTCATTGTATCTCACTTGACACATCCGAACTTAACATCCTCCACCAGCTGTCCTAGAGTAACATCCTCCACCAGCTGTCCTAGAGTGACATCTTGGGCCAGACACGTTGGCTCGCCCCTGTAATCCCAGCACTTTGGGAGGCCACAGTGGGTGGATCACCTGAGGTTAAGAGTTCAAGACCAGTCCGGCCAACATGGTGAAACCCTGTCTCTACTAAAAATACAAAAACTAGATGGGCATGGTGGGACATGCCTATAATCCCAGCTGCTTGGGAGGCTGAGGCATGAGAATCACTTTAACCCAGGAGGTGGAAGTTGCAGTGAGTCGAGATTGTGCCACTGCATTCTAGCCTGGGTGACAGAGTGAGACTCTGTCTTTAAAAAAAAAAAAAAGTGTGTGATTATCTTGGCTTTCGGCCATTCTCAAGAGAGAAACCTCAAGACCAAACTGGAATATAAACATTACTATCAAAAAACTGGCTGGGCACAGTGGCTCACGCCTGTAATCCCACCTTTTGGAAGGTTGGGAGGCTGAGGCAGGTGAATCACCTGAGGTCAGGAGTTTGAGAGCAGCCTAACCAACATGGAGAAACCCCCTACAAAAAATTCAAAAAAAAAAAAAAAAAAAAATAGCCAGGCTTGGTGGTGCATGCCTTTACAGGCTGAGGCAGGAGAATTGCTTGAACCCAGGAGGTGGATGTTGTGGTGAGCTGAGATCATGCCGTTGCAATCCAGCCTGAGCAACAAGAGTAAAACTCCATCTCAAAACACAAAAAAACAACACCAACATATAATCCAGCAATTCCAATTGTGGGTATACTAACCAAAAAGTTGAAAGCAGGTATTGGAAGAGATATTTGTATACCCATGTTCATGGCAGCTTTATCCACAATATCGAAAAGGTGGGAGCTACTCAAAATGTGGTCTGTCCATACAATACAATATTATCCAGCCTTAAAAAAGGAAATTCTGAGACGTGCTACAACGTGAACCTTGAACATATTATGCTCAATGAAATAACTACTCACAAAAAGTCAAATACTGTGACTTCACTTTTATGAGGTACTTACAGTAGTGGGATTAACACAGACACAGAATTGGTGTTTGCCAGGGATTGGAAAGTGAACAATAGGGACTCAGTGTTCAATGCACTCAGTTTGGAAAGGTAAACATTTTTTATTAGTGGGATGATGGTGACGGTTGCCCAACAATGTGAGTATATTTAATGCCAGCAGACACTTAAAATGGTTAAAATATAAACTTTAGGTAATACATTTTACCACAATTTTTAAAAAGTGAATAGAGGATTATTGTTAAGTTTTATTTAATAAAGCCTCCAAGCACCAGAGATCTGGGGCAAAAGAAATTCAAAAGCAGTTTGGCTGGCAGTGCATTTTATAGAGTCCCTGCTAAATAAAATACCCACTGAAGGCCGGGCGCATGGGCTCAAGCCTGTAATCCCAGCACTTTGGGAGGTCGAGGCGGGTGGATCACGAGGTCAAGACATCGAGACCATCCTGGTCAACATGATGAAACCCTGTCTCTACTAAAGATACAAAAAATTAGCTGGACATGGTGGCGCGTGCCTGTAATCCCAGCTACTCAGGAGGCTGAGGTAGGAGAATTGCCTGAACCCAGGAGGCAGAGGTTGCGGTGAGCCGAGATCGCGCCATTGCACTCCAGCCTGGGTAACAAGAGCGAAACTCCGTCTCAAAAAAAAAAAAAAAAAAAAAACCCACTGGTAAGTAGTTAAAGCATTTGGAATTGTATTGCTAACATTAGATTTATACATCAGAAATGTGTGTTTAAAACAGGCATTCTCAACTAACTGACAAATAAAAGATTTTTTTATTGCATTTTAGGTTTTGGGGTACATGTGAAGAACATACAAGATTGTTGCATAGGTACACACGTGGCAGTGTGATGTGCTGCCTTCCTCCCCATCACCTATATCTGGCATTTCTCCCCATGCTATCTCCCCAACTCCCCACCCCACACTGTCCCTCCCCTATTTCCCCGCAACAGACCCCAGTGTGTGATGCTCCCCTCCCTGTGTCCATGTGTTCTCACTGTTCAACACCCACCTATGAGTGAGAACATGCAGTGTTTGATTTTCTGTTCTTGTGTCAGTTTGCTGAGAATGATGGTTTCCAGGTTCATCCATGTCCCTACAAAGGACACGAACTCATCGTTTTTTATAGCTGCATAGTATTCCATGGTGTATCTGTGCTGTATTTTCTTTGTCCATTCTATCGTTGATGGGTATTTCGGTTGGTTCCAGGTCTTTGCTATTGTAAACAGTGCTGCAGTGAACATTCATATGCATGTGTCCTTATAGTAGAACAATTTATAATCCTTTGGATATATACCCAGTAATGGGATTGCTGGGTCAAATAGAATTTCTATTTCTAGGTCCTTGAGGACTCGCCACACTGTCTTCCACAATGGTTGAACTAATTTACACTCCCACCAACAGTGTAAAAGTGTTCCTATTTCCCAAGTACTGTGTAAATTAGTTCAACCATTGTGGAAGACAGTGTGGCGAGTCCTCAAGGACCTAGAAATAGAAATTCTATTTGACCCAGCAATCCCATTACTGGGTATATATCCAAAGGACTATAAATCGTTCTACTATAAGGACACATGCACACAAATGTTCATTGCAGCACTGTTTACAATAGCAAAGACCTGGAACCAATCCAAATGCCCATCGATGATAGACTGGTCTGGGAAAATGTGGCACATATACACCATGGAGTATTATGCAGCAATCAAAAATGATGAGTTCATGTCCTTTGTAGGGACATGGATGAATCTGGAGAACATCATTCTCAGCAAACTGACACAAGAACAGAAAATGAAACACCGCATATTCTCACTCATAGGCGGGTGATAAACAATGAGAACACATGGACACAGGGAGGGGAGTACTACACACTGGGGTCTATTGGGGGGAACAGGGGAGGGACAGTGGGGTGGGGGAGCTGGGGAGGGATAGCATGGGGAGAAATGCCAAATGTGGGTTAAGGGGCAGAAGGCAGCAAAACACACTGCCATGTGTGTACCTATGCAACTATCTTGCATGTTCTGCACATGTACCCTAAAACCTAAAACGCAATAAAAAATAAAAAATTTAAAAAAAAAGTGTTCCTATTTCTCCACATCCTCTCCAGCATCTGTTGTCTCCAGAATTTTTTTTGGAGGGGGGGGAGTTTTTCGCTCGTTATCCAGGCTGGAGTGCAATGGCGTGATCTTGGCTCAACGCAACCTCCGCCTCCTGGGTTCAGGCAATTCTCCTGCCTCAGCCTCCTGAGTAGCCGGGATTACAGGCACACACCACCATGCCCGGCTAATTTTTTGTATTTTTAGTAGAGATGGGGTTTCACCATGTTGACCAGGATGGTCTTGATCTCTTGACCTCGTGATCCACCCACCTCGGCCTCCCAAAGTGCTGGATTACAGGCTTGAGCCACTGCGCCCGGCGTCTCCAGATTTTTTAATGATCACCATTCTAACTAGTGTGAGATAGTATCTCATAAAATACAGGGGTCCGGGTGCCATTTTAGCTGGCGGTTGGAGCTCCTGGGAGACAGAGTCACCCATTGAACTGATAAAAGGGGACTGAAACAGGGAGTCAGGCCAGGAGATTCCTGGACAAAAAAAAGCACCATGAATCTCAGCACGGCTGTTTCAGCCAGAGCAGTGGGTCACCGCATGGGAAATCACACAGATCCCAGTGCCTTTTCAACAGGCAACTGGAACACCTGGGAAACAGAGTTGCCCATTCAACTGAAAAACAAAAAGGAGTCTGAGGCAGGGAGACAGGTGATCAGGCTCGGCTGGTCCTAACCCCACAAAAAAACAGCAATCTGGCTGGGCACGGTGGCTCACGCCTATAATCCCAGCACTTTGGGAGGCTGAGGCGGGTGGATCATGAGGTCAAGAGATCGAGACCATCCTGGTCAACAAGGTGAAACCCCGTCTCTACTAAAAATACAAAAATTAGCTGGGCATGGTGGTGCGTGCCTGTAGTCCCAGCTACTCGGGAGGGTGAGGCAGGAGAATTGCTTGAACCCAGGAGGTGGAGATTGCGGTGAGCTGAGATCGTGCCATTGCACTCCAGTCTGGGTAACAAGAGGGAAACTCCATCTCAAAACAAAAACACAGCAATCTGAAATGCTCTGGATTGAGAGTTTCACAGCAAGCACAGCTGAACCTGGAACAGTCCAGCTTTGTCGGGGAGGGACATACACCATTATTGAGGCAGTCCACCACTACAGAGGTAGTTCGCCATTGCTGAGGCAGTCCACCATTGCTGAGGCAACCCCCCATTACAGAGAGAGTCCGCCATTACAGAGGTGGGCTGCCATTGCTGAGGCAGTTCTAACTACACCTGTATAAACAGGACTGCAGGAAAGTTCACATGGCAGCTGGGCAGAGCCCACAGCAGCTCAGCAAAGCCTCTGCAGGCAGACAGTCACTAGGCTGCCTCCTCGCTGGGCAGGGCAGCCCTGATAAAAGGCAGCAGAATGACAGTAACTTATAAATAAAGCCCTAACTCCCTGGGACAGAGCATCTGGGGAAAAAAAGGGTGGGGGGTTATGAGTTCTGCTGCAGCAGACTTAAACATACCTGCCCAGCAGCTCTGAATAAACAACAGAGCTCACAGCTCAGCACTTGACCTCCAATAAAGGACAGACCATTTCCTCAAGCAGCTCCCTGACCCCTGTATATCCATAGAGTCACCTCATAAAGGAGAGCTCAGACTGACATCTGGTGTGCATCCTTCTGGGACAAAGATAGCAGAATAAGAAACTGGTAGCAACCCTTACTGTTCTGCAGCCACTGCAGGTAATCCCCAGGCAAGCAGGACCTGAAGTGTACCTCAGCAGTCCTACAGCAGAGGGGCCTGAATGTTAGAAGGAAAACTAAGAAACAGAAAGAAATAACTTCATCATCAACAAACCGGATGTCCACTCAGAGACCCAATCTGAAAGTCAACAACTGCAAAGATGACAGGTGGATAAATCCACAAAGATGGGAAGAAACCAGCACAAAAAGGATGAAAACACCGGAAACCAGAATGCCTCTCCTACAAGGGATCACAACTCCTCCCCAGCAAGGGAACACAACTCCTCATCAGCAAGGGAACAAGGCTGGATGGAGAATGAGTGTGATGAATTGAAAGAAACAGGCTTCAGAAGGTGGGTAATAAGAAACTTCTCTGACCTAAAATAACATGTTCTAACCCAATGCAAAGAAACTAAGAACCAGGCTGGGCACGGTGGCTCACACCTATAACTCCAGCACTTTGAGAGGCCGAGGTGGGTGGATCATGAGGTCAAGAGATCAAGACCATCCTGGTCAACAAGGTGAAACCTCGTCTCTACTAAAAATACAAAAATTGCTGGGCATGGTGGTGCGTGCCTGTAATCCCAGCTACTCGGGAGGCTGAGGCAGGAGAACTGCTTGAACCCAGAAGGCAGAGGTTGCGGTGAGCCGAGATCATGCCATTGCACTCCAATCTGGGTAACAACAGCGAAACTCTGTCTCAAAATAAAAAAGAAAAGAAAAGAAACTAAGAACCTTGAAAAAAGATTTGACAAAGTGCTAATGAGAATAAACAACTTAGAGAGGAATATAAGCAAATTGATGGAGCTGAAAAACACAACACGAGAACTTCGCGAAGCATACACAAGTTTCAACCGCCGAATTGACCAAGCAGAAGAAAGGATATCAGAGATCGAAGATCAACTCAATGAAATAAAAAGAGAAGGCAAAATTAGAGAAAAAAGGGTAAAAAGGAATGAACAAGTCTCCAAGAAATATGGGACTATGTGAAAAGACCTAATCTACATTTGATAGGTGTACCTGAATGTGACAGAGAGAATGAATCCAAGCTGGAAAATACTCTTCAGGATATTATCCAGGAAAACTTCCCCAACCTAGCAAGGCAGGCCAATATTCAAGTCCAGGAAATACAGAGAACACCACAAAGATATTCCTCAAAAAGAGCAACCCCAAGGCATATAATCGTCAGATTGACCAGGGTTGAAACGAAGGAAAAAATACTAAGGGCAGCCAGAGAGAAAGGTCAGGTTACCCACAAAGGGAAGCCCATCAGACTCACAGTAGATCTCTCAGCAGAAACCCTACAAGCCAGAAGAGTGGGGGCCAATATTCAACATCCTTAAAGAAAAAAACTTTCAATCCAGAATTTCATATCCAGCGAAACTAAGCTTCATAAGTGAAGGAGAAATAAAATCCTTTCAAACAAGCAAGTACTCAGAGATTTCATCACCACCATGCCTGTTTTACAAGAGCTCCTGAAAGAAGCACTAAACATAGAAAGGAACAACCAGTACCAGCCACTCCAAAAAACATACCAATTGGTAAAGAACATTGACGCAATGAAGAAACTGCATCAACTAACAGGCAAAACAGCCAGCTAGCATCAAAATGACAGGATCAAATTCACACATAACAATATTAACCCTAAATGTAAATGGGCTAAATTCCCCAATCAAAAGACACAGACTGGCAAATTGGATAAAAAGCCAAAACCCATTGGTGTGCTGTATCCAGGAAACCCATCCCGCATGCAAGAATACACAAAGGCTCAAAATAAAGGGATGGAGTAAGATTTACCAAACAAATGGAAAGCAAAAAAAAAAAAAGCAGGAGTTGCAATTCTCATCTCTGATAAAGTAGACTTTAAACCAACAAAGATCAAAAGAGACAAAGAAGGACATAACATAATGGTAAAAGGATCAATGCAACAAGAAGAGCTAACGATCCTAAATATATATGCACCCAATACAGGAGCATCCAGATACATAAAACGAGTTCTTAATGACTTACAAAGAGACTTAGACTCCCACACAATTATAGTAGGAGACTTTAACACACCATTGTGAATATTTGACAGATCAACGTGACAGAAAATTAACAAGGATATCCAGGACTTTAACTCAAGCCTGGACCAAGCAAACCTAATAGATATTTACAGAACTCTCCACCCCAAATCCACAGAATATACATTCTTCTCAGCACCACATCACACCTACTCTAAAACTGACCACATAATTGGAAGTAAATCACTCCTCAGGAAATGCAAAAGAACGGAAATCATAACAAACAGTCTCTCAGACCACAGTGCAATCAAGTTAGAACTCAGAATTCAGAAACTAACTCAGAACTGCACAACTTCATGGAAACTGAACAACTGGCTCTTGAATGTTGATTGGATAAACAATGAAATGAAGGGAGAAATAAAGATGTCCTTCAAAACCAACAAGAACAAAGAAACAATGTACCAGAATCTCTGAGACACACTTAGAGCAGTCTCTAGAGGAAAATATATAGCAATAAATGCCCACATGATAAGAAAGGAAAGATCTAAAATTGACACCCTATCATCAAAATTGAAAGAGCTAGAGGAGCAAGATTAAAAAAAAATCATCAACTAATGGGCATCAACTAATGGGCAAAACAGCCAGCTAACATCAAATGGCACTAATAAACTTACATATATTATTATTAATCCTAAATTTAAATTGACTAAATCCCCCCCAATCAAAAGACACAGCCAAAACCCTTCAGTATGCTGCATCCAGACCCAACTCAAATGCAAGGATACACAAAGACTCAAAACAAAGGGATGGAGAAAGATTTACCAACCAAATGGAGAGCATAAATAAATAAATAAAAAGCAGGAGTTGCAATTCTCGCTTCTGATAAAATAGATTTTAAAGCAACAAAGATCAAAAGAGGCAAAGAAGGTCATTACATAATGGTAAAAGGATCAATGCAACAAGAAGAGCTAACGATCCTAAATATATACGCACCCAATAAGGAACACCCAGATACATAAGACTTATAAAGAGACTTAGACTCTCACACAATCATAGTGGGAGACATCAACATCAATATTAGACAGATCAACGAGACAGAAAATTAACAAGGATATCCAGGACTTGAACTCAGATCTGCAACAAGTAAACTTAATAATCATTTATAGAACTTTCCACTTTAAATACACAAAATATACATTCTTATCAGTACCACATCACACCTACTCACAGGTTTAAATGAAATATTGGTTGGCTGTTTGTTATTTTCTTCCCTCATTTTTTCCTGTCTCCATTATTAAGCACAATTATTGGCATAAAAGAGGTTTTCAATATCCATTTTTAGACTGCATTCTAGCCTGGGCAATAAAGCAACACTCTCATTCTCTTGCCCTCTTCCTCTTTCTTCCTCTCCTTCATTCTTTTTTTTTCTTTCTTTCTCTCTTTCTTTTTCTTAAAAAAAAAAAAAAGAAAAACATTGGTGAATGTGTGTGTGGTAGTGGTTATATAAGGAAAGGCTCTTAATTCTGGAGACATTCTAAGAAAAAATTCTAGAATTTTTACAGAAAGAGCCAATGTATCCTATGTATCAAATCCTATTATTATCTATATAGGACTTTTCTCATAAAAAAAAAACAAACTCAAAACCTAGCAGAAGACAAGAAATAACTAAGATCAGAGCAGAACTGAAGGAGAGAGAGACACAAAAAAACCCTTCAAAAAATCAATAAATCCAGGAGTTGGTTTTTCTAAAAGTTCAACAAAATAGACCACTAGCCAGATTAATAAAAAAGAAAAGAGTGAACAATCAAATAGATGCAATAAAAACTGATAAAGGGGATATCACTTCAGATTCCACAGAAATACAAACCACCATCAGAGATTATTACAAACAACTCTATGCACATAAACTAGTAAACCTGGAAGAAATGGATAAATTCCTGGACACTTGCATCCTCCCAAGCCTAAACCAGGAAGAAGTCGAAACCCTGAATAGACCAATAATAAGGGCAGAAGTTGAGGCAGCAATTAAGAGCCTACCACCCAAAAAATGCCCAGGTCCAGAGGGGTTCACAACTGAACTCTACCAGACATACAAAGAGGAACCGGTACCATTCCTTCTGAAACTATTCCAAACAATCCAAAAAGAGGGAATCCTTCCCAAATCATTTTATGAGACTAATATCCTGATACCAAAACCCGGAAGAGACTCAGCAAGAAAAGAAAACTTCAAGCCGATATCCATGATGAACACAGATGCAAAAATCTTCAATAAAATACTGGCAAGCCAACTGCAACAGCACATCAAAAAGCTTATCCACCATGATCAAGTAGGATTCATCCCGGGGATGCAAGGCTGGTTCAACATAGGCAAGTCTGTAAATGTAATTCACCACATAAACAGAACCAAAGACAAAAACCACATGATTATCTTAATAATTGATGCAGAGAAGCCCTTTAACAAAATTCAACAGCCCTTTATGCTAAAAACCCTCAATAAAGTAGGTATTGACGGACGTATCTCAAAATAATAAAAGCTATTTACGACAAACCAACAGCCAATATCATACTGAATGGGCAAGAACTGAGAGCATTCCCTTTGAAATCTGGCACTAGACAAGGATGCCACCCTCTCTCACCACTCCTATTCCATATAGTGTTGGAAGTTCTAGCCAGAGCAATCAGGCAAGAAAAAGAAATAAAGGGTATTCAAACAGGAAAGGAGGAAGTCAAATTGTCTCTATTTGCAGACGACATGATTGTACATCTACAAGACCCCATCGTCTCAGCCCAAAATCTCCTGAAACTGATAAGCAACTTCAGCAAAGTCTCAGGATAAAAGATTTTAAAAGGATTTTATTTTATTTTTTTTTGAGATGGAGTCACTCTGTCACCAGGCTGGAGTGGAATGGTGTGATCTCAACTCACTGCAACCTCCACCTCCCAGGTTCAAGTCATTCTTCTGCCTCAGCCTCCCAAGTAGCTGGGATTACAGGTGCCCGCCACCACGACCAGCCAATTTTTATATTTTTAGTAGAGCAGGGTTTCACCTTATTGGCCAGGATGGTCCCAATCTCTTGACCTCGTGATCTGCCCACCTCAATCTCCCCAAGTGCTGGGATTACAGGCATGAGTGACCACGCCTGGCCCAGGATTAGATTTTTAAATAAGTATTAAATTAGATGTTGCATCAAAGGAATACATTAGTTTTAAAATTTGCTCAGCTGCTCTTTCAGAGAATTAAACAATAAGTTAAAAACCTAACACTAGGCCAGGCACAGTGGCTCATGCCTGTAATTCAACACTTTGGGAGGCTGAGGCAGGAGGATCACAAGATCAGGAAATCAATACCATCGTGGCCAAACATGGTGAAACTCCATCTCTACTAAAAAATACAAAAATTAGCTGGGGGTGGTGATGCGGGCTTGTAGCCACAGCTACTCGGGAGGCTGAGGTGGAAGAATCACTTGAACTGGAGACAGAGGTTGCAGTGAGCCGAGATTACGAAACCACTGCACTCCAACCTGGTGTTAGAGCGAGACCCCGTCTCAAAACAAACAAACAAACAAACAAACAAAACAAAACAAACCCTAACACTAAACAGCATTTTAAAATGTCCTCGTCCTGTCACTCCACAGACTCCAAGCACCCAGGGGTCACTGGACTCAAAGCATCAGCTGCCACAATCAGAAACCAAAATGGCCGGTTACTAGGCAGACTCTAGTGGGTAGGTCAAACAGGGAGTCCTGTAGACAGATGTCACTGTGCACAGATGGCTGCTGAGGAAAGGTGGGCCGTGGTCAGGAGCTCCAGAAGCCACCTGTGCAGAAATTTCGCCAATGTCTCCAAGCCTTGTGGAGCGGTCACATGGCACTCCGGACACATTCTTCAGTCCACTGCCCCGAAGGTCACCATGGGATAAACACAGCTCAACATTGGTGAAAGGTGTGGGCGTCTTCACGCATATATTAACCAGTAACTGTGGGCTTTGCTTTGGAGACAGAACTAAAGCCCCACCCTCTTTTCCTCTGCCAGTGGAGCCTGCGGTTTTCGTGGGCACAGGATGGGAACGGGACAGGCCATAAGTGGGTTTTGAAAAGGGTAACATTCTAATGGGAAAAAAAGGACATAAAGTTCTCACTTCGGGCCAATCTGAAAAGGTCACATACTGCACAATTCCAACTCTATGACATTCTGACAAAGGCAAAACTATGGAGACAGTACAAAGATGAGTGGTTGTCAGGGGCTGGGGAGAGGGAGGGAGAAATAGTTGGAGCACGATGATCTGTACACTTTGGGTGATAATGAAGTGACTGTAGGTTCATGAGTTCTAACAAGTGTATTATTCTATTGGATTGTGTTGATTACGTTGACGATGGTGGAAGCTAATGCGTGTGTAGTGGCAGCAGGAATACAGGAAGTCTTTGAACCTTCCACACTCTTTTGCTGTGAACCTACTAAAACTACTCTAGAACATGGATTTTTGTTTTGTTTTGAGACAGGGTCTGACTCTGTCACCCAGGCTAGGGTGCAGTGGCACAGTCTCAGCTCACTTCAACCTCTTTGTCTCCTGGGCTAAAATGATTCTTCTGCCTCAGCCTCCTGGGTAGCTGGGTCTACAGGCATGAGCCACCATGCCCAGCTAAGTTTTGTCATTTTTGTAGAAGCAGGGTTTCACCATGTTAGCTAGGATGGTCTTGAACTCCTCAGTTCAAGCAATCCACTCACCTCAGCCTCTCAAAGTGCTGAGATTACAGGCGTTAGCTACTGCACCAGGTGAATGTGATTTGTGGATTTTTTTTTTTTGAGATGGAGTTTCGCTATTGTTGCCCAGGCTGGAGTGCAGTGGCACGATCTCAGCTCACTGCAACCTCTGCCTCCCGGATTCAAACGATTTTCCTGCCTCAGCCTCCCAAGTAGCTGGGATTACAGGCATGTACCACAACACCTAATTTTTGTATTTTGAGTAGAGATAGGGTTTTTCCACGTCGGTCAGGCTGATCTGGAACTCCCGACCTCAGGTAATTGGTCCACCTCAGCCTCCCAAAGTGCTGGGATTACAGGTGTAAGCCATCTCTCCTGGCCAACAAAGATTTTTTAAAAGAGCTAATAAAACATTTTCAATTGGTCAGAGTTTTCCCATCTGAGAAGTGAACGTTATTTAGCTGAACTACCAGTCTCCAATACCTCTGAAACTAATAGGATTTCTCTCTACTGCAAAATGTTACTTAAGCAGTCCGAGATCACAGCAAAGGGCTTTCCATGTTTCCCAGACCGTGTGGTCTCATTCCAAGTTATTTCATGCTGGATTGTGAAGAGATTCTGACAGGTTTCCCATATTCCTTACATTCGTATGGCTATGAACTATGAAATAGTAAGACATGAGAAGCAAATGAAGGACTTCTTCCATTTTTTATAATCACAAGGTTTCACCCTGGCGTGAATCCTCATGAAGATATTAAGTCTCGAGCAATGAAATAAGGTGACACCATATCCCTGCGATACATGGGTCTTCTTCCATTGTGAGATTTCATGTTAATATTATGGCATGTGAGATATTTAAAGGTTGTCATACATTCCCTTACATTCTCAGGACATTTCTGTTCTTGGGTCAGTTTGCTGAGAATGATGGTTTCCAGATTCATCCAAGTCCCTACAAAGGACACGAACTCATTGTTTTTTTATGGCTGCGTAGTATTCCATGGTGTATATGTACCACATTTTCTTTGTCCAGTCTATCGTTGATGGGCATTTGGGTTGGTTCCAAGTCTTTGCTATTGTACACAGGGCTGCAATGAACATACGTGTGTATGTGTCTTTAGAGTAGAATGATTTATAGTTCTTTGGGTATATACCCAATAGTGGGATTGGGAAAAATTTTTTGCAATCTATCCAGCTGACAAAGGGCTAATATCCAGAATCTAAAAAGAACTAAAACAGATATACAAGAAAAAAACAAACAATCCCATTGACATATATGAGGCCAACAAACATGAAAAAATGCTCATCATCACTAGTCATTAGAGAAATGCAAATCAAAACCACACTGAGATATCATCTCACACCAGTTAGAATGGTGATCATTAAAAAATCAGGAGACAACAGATGCTGGAGAGGATGTGGAGAAATAGGAACACTCTTACACAGTTGGTGGGAGTGTAAATTAGTTCAACCATTGTGGAACACAGTGTGGCGATTTCTCAAGGATCTAGAAATAGAAATTCTAATTTTTTTGAGACGGAGTCTCGCTTTGTCACCCAGGCTGGAGTGCAGTGGCACAATCTCGGCTCACTGCAACCTCTGCCTCCCGAATTCAAGTGATTCTTCGGCCTCAGCCTCCCAAGTAGCTGGGACTACAGGCACGTGCCACCATGCCTGGCTAATTTTTTGTTTTTAATAGAGATAGGGTTTCACCATGTTGGCCAGGATGGTCTCGATCTCCTGACCTCAGGTTATCCGCCTGCCTTAGCCTCCCAAAGTGCTGGGATTCCAGCCGTGAGACACTGCACCCAGCCATTTTATTTTTATTATTTAGGGTCTTTTTGAGATGGAGTCTTGCTCTGTTACCGAGGCTGGAGTGCAGTGGTCTTGGCTCACTTGCAGTCTAATTTTAGATGTGTAAAACAAGCCTCATGGAATTAGCAAAAGCTTTCCCACATGCCTTAAAGCATAAATCTCTACACTGGATTTTTATTCCTTACATAAAAGGTATAAACATCTAATAAAATCTCTCCACATTCCTAATAATACAGCGTCAGTCCACTCTAAGTCACTAAATGTTGGGTGAGGTCACGTCTCTTACTTTCACAGTAAAAGAAACTTTCTTTTTTTTTTTTTTTTGAGACAGAGTTTTGCTCGTTACCCAGGCTGGAATGCAATGGCGCAATCTTGGCTCACCACAACCTCTGCCTCCTGGGTTCAGGCAATTCTCCTGCCTCAGCCTCCTGAGTAGGTGGGATTACAGGCACGCACCACCATGCCCGGCCAATTGTTTGTATTTTTAGTAGAGACGGGGTTTCACCATGTTGACCAGGATGGTCTCGATCTCTTGACCTCATGATCCACCCACCTCGGCCTCCCAAAGTGCTGGGATTACAGGCGTGAGCCACCGCGCCTGGCCCAAGAAACTTTCTTTTCTTGATGTTGATTTTCACAGGGTCTGTCACCGCAGGAGGTGGAAGTGAGTTTTAAGATCTGATGAGCACCTACAGACTTCTTCACATGCCCTACATTCAGAGAACGTCTCTCCTGTGATTGCTTTTGTGTTTACACTAACACTAATGATAGCTTATGAATGAAAAAAGATCATACACAAAATTTCATTATATTTTAAGAAAGCTTACAAATGTGTGTTGGTGCACATTCAAAGCCATCCTGACCTGCGGGTTGGACAAGCTTGATCTAAAGCTTTTCCCAAGTTCCTCACAGTATTAGTTTCCTAGGGTTGCTGTACAAAGTAACACAGACTGAATGATTTCACCAAGAGAAATTTATTGCCTCACAGTTGTGGAGCCTGCAAGTCCGATATCAAGGTGAAGACAGGGTTGGTTTCCTCTGGAGGCCATAATGAAAGCATCCGTTCTAGTTCTCTGCCCTTGGCCTGCAGATGGCCGCCTTCTGGTGGGTTCAGTCTCCTCCATGTGTATCCTTCCTTCACTTTCTCTCATAGGGACATCAAAGATGTTAGATTAGGGATCGAACCTAACAGCCTCATTTGAAGTTACTCACCTGTTTAAAAACCTTACATCCAAATAGTTATATTTTAAGGAACCAGGACTTAGGGCTTAAAAATATGGAGTGGGGCATCGTCCAGACCATACCATTTAAATTGCAGAGTTTCTCTCCAGTGTGAGTTCACATATGCATATTAAGGTTTGTGAGATTCAGAAAGGAATTCCCAGATTCTCTACATTCATAGGGCTTCTCTCCAGTGAAATTTCTGATGTGTTTGGTAAGGCTTGGGAATTCAGTGAAGTGATTTCCACATTCCCTACTGACACAGGGTCTTCCCCACTGTGAATTCATATGCTTTCATGAAGACCTGAGATACAAAGCTGCTTCCATATTTTTACATTCATAGGGTTTCTCCCGGTGAGTTTTCATGTATTCAGTGAGAACAGGGACACCTTTAGGTTTCCCCACATTCCTTACCCTGACAGTTTCTCATCTCCATGCCTTCTTTCATGATTTCGAAAGGAACTGGAAGAACTGAAGGCTTTCCCACACTCCTTACATTCATAGGGTTTCTCCCCAGTGTGAGTTCGTTCATGTAACTGAAATGAATTGGAGTAACTGAAGGATTTCCCACACTGTTTACATTCGTAGGGTTTTTCTCCAGTGTGGATCCGCATGTGAAGGTTCACACACGTGGGAAACTTAAAGGCTTTGCCACATTCCATACATGTGTATGGTTTTTTGGTACTGTGGGTCCGCATGTGATTATTAAGACTAGAGGAATGCGTAAATGCCTTCCCACATTCCAGGCACTCAAAGGGCTTCTCTCCAGTGTGAATTCTCAAATGTCCACTAAGATTTGAAGAAATAGCAAAGGCTTTCCCACATTTGACACATTCAAAAGGCTTCTCTCCAGTGTGAGTTCTTACATGTTCACTCAGGCGAGAGGATCTGGCAAAGGCCTTCCCACATTCCTTGCATTCATAGGGCCTCTCTCCATTGTGAGTTCGTGCATGCTTGGTAAGGTCTGAGTTCTGAGTAAAGGCTTTCCCACAGTCCTTACATTTATAGGGTTTTATTCCAGTGTGAATTCGAAAGTGACCACTGAGGCATGAGGAATTTCTAAAGGATTTTCCACATGTCTTACATTCAAAGGGGTCCTCTGCAGTGTGAGTTTTTAAATGTTCAGTAAGTTGAGAAGATCTAGTGAAGGCCATTCCACATTCCTTACATTCATAAGGCTTCTCGCCTACATGAATTTTCATATGTCGGCTTAAGCATGAGGGAACAGTAAAGGCTTTCCCACAATCCTTACATTTATAAGGCTTCTCTCCAGTGTGAGTTTTTCTGTGCTGAGTAAGCTGACAAGACCTAGTGAAGGCTTTCCCACACTCCTTACATTCATAGGGAATGTCTCCAGTGTGGGTTCCCATGTGAATATTAAGGTATGCAGAATATCTAAAGCCCTTTCCACATTCCTGACATTTGTAGGGTCTTTCCGAACTGCAAGTTTGTATATGCACAGCGAGATCTGTGGAGTGAATAAAGCCTCTCCCACATTCCTTCCATTCACAGAGACTTTCTCCATTGTGAGTTCTTAAATGTCCCTGAAGGTGTGACTGATTAATGAAGGATTTCCCAGAGTGACTGCAATCAAAAGCTTTCTCCCCTATGCACGTTCCCTGGTAAACAACATCTGGAGTCAGGTCGAAGGCTTTTCTACACTGATTAAACACAGAACAGTGCTCTCCGGAAGAGGTTCTCTTGTGTAGGGTAAGGAAGTCTACTCCATACTGATGACACTCAAATGAGCTCTCACTATTTTGAGTTCTCACATGTGTGTTAAGGCATGAGTGTTCGCTGGAGACATCACACTGCTTAACGTCATTGAGCTCCCCTACATTGTGGCTTCCTGTCTGTTGATAAAGGAATGAATGGTGATTAAAGGACTGTTCAGACACATTCACACATTCCACTCATCTGAAGAGAGAAACATTGTGATGATTATATTCATGTTTACCATTTTCACTACACTGATATAAGTACTGCCCTTTTGATTTCTTTCCAGGAAAATGATGAAAAGCTCCTGCCAGGCTGTGCCATCTACTCTAATCTCAAATGTCTGTAGAGTTTTATGAAATTGTTTTAAAAACTCACTATCTAGTTACAAATGTGTACTTGAGGGGAACTATAAAACACTTGAGTGTTGGCTAGACATGGTGGCTCACGCCTGTAATCCCAGCACTTTGGGAGACCAAGGCGGATGGATCGGCTCAAGTCAAGAGTTCAAGACCAGCCTGGTCAACATGGTGAAACACTGTCTCTACTAAAAATACAAAAATTAGCTGGGTGTGGTGGCGCATGCCTGTACTCCCAGCTACTCAGGAGAGTGAGGCAAGAGAATTGCTTGAACCCAGGAGGTGGAGGCTGCAGTGAGTAGAGATCAGCACTCCAGCCTGGGCAACATAGCAAGACTTCATCTAAGAAAAAAACAACAGTAAGTGTCAAGCTAGGTTTCAAGCATCCCCAAGTCATCATATGCCAAGTCTCTCCAGAGTCATTATCCCTCCTGGGAATGCTACTTTTCTCAAAAAGCTCTCATTCTGCTAATTTTCTTTTTTCTTTTAATGTAATTAAATTAAGTTTTTAAAGCCAAGATCTTGCTATGTTGACCAGGCTAGTCTTGATCTCCTGGCCTCAAGAGATCCTCCCACTTCAGCCTCCCAAACTGCTGGGATGACAAGTGTGAGCCACCATGCCCAGCTTCTTTCTGATTTTCTATAATGGAATTCCAAATTATCTTTAAATGTGAAAACGAAGACATATCCTTGTTCATCTTACCATTTGAATCCCACTAGAGGTTGGCTCCCCAAAAAAATCCTGCTGAAGGGCCGACTCTTTGGTTTTAAGTTGCACTTTCCATTCTAAAGTTAAAGAGAAAAAGAAATGTCAGGGTTTAGAGACATATATGGTAGACAGATGGAGCTTCAAATGAGAGGGATCATTTATATTTGTTTTCAAATTAACCATGGTAACAAAAAACAAACACAAAGACAGATTTGAAGATTTTATATCAAAAATTTAGCAATAATAAGGATATAGGGTCAAAATTTTACATAGTTTACTACAAATTGATTCTATGAAAATTGTAAACTGATGGTGAACACAAAGAACATTACCATGTTAGGAAAGTTGAAGAATAAGACAGTAACCACACATCAAAACAAGGAACTTGTTTCTTTTTTTTGAGACGGAGGTTCACTCTTGTCATCAGGCTGGAGCGCACTGGCACAATCTCAGCTCACTGCAACCTCCGCCTCCTGAGTTCAGGCAATTCTCCTGCCTCAGCCTCCTGAGTAGCTGGGATTACAGGCACCCGCCACCAAGCCTGGCTAATTTTTGTATTTTTAGTAGAGATGGCGTTTCAGCATGTTCACCAGGCTGGTCTCAAACTCCTGACCTCAGGTGATCCTCCTGCCTCAGCCTCCCAAAGTTCTGGGATTACAGATGTGAACCACTGGTGAGTCACCATGCCCAGCCTTTTTTTTTTTCTTTTCCAGACAGAGTCTCACTCACTCACCTTGGCTGGAGTTCACTGGCACAATCTTGGCTCACTGCAACCTTCAGCCCCTGGGTTCAAGTAATTCTCCTGCCTCTGCCTCCCTAATATCTGGGACTACAGGAATGTGCCACCATGCCCAGCTAATATTTGTATTTTTGTAAAGATGGGATTTTGCTATCTTGGCCAGGCTGGTCTCAAACTCATGACTTCAAGTGATCTGCCCGCCTCAACCTCCCAAAGTGCTAAGATTACAGGTGTGAGCCACCACACCTGGCCCAAAACAGGAACTTTTAAAGAAGAAACCAAAGGATCCTATCACAGAAAAGACTCAGTAGACAGAGAGTATGAGAAGTTGAAGATTTCCTAACTTCTGAGAAAAAAACGGCCTAGCTGGGCATGGTGGCTCATGCCTGTAATCCTAGCACTTTCGGAAGACAAGGCAGGTGGAACACTTGAGGTCAAGAGTTTGTGACCAACTTGACCAACGTGGTGAAATCCCATCTCTATTAATAATACAAAAAGTTAGCCAAGCGTGGTGGCACACACCTCTAGTCCCAGCTACTTGGAAGGCAGAGGCAGGAGAATCACTTAAACCCAGGAGGCTGAGGTTGCAGTGAGCTGATATCACACCACTGTACTACAGCCTAGGTGACAGTGAAACTACGCCTCAGAAAAAAATATATATATAATAAATATGTATATACATATGGCCTCCACATTGTGAAATAAACTATCTTGAAGAGTTTCCTCATTATACTTATACACATACCGAACTTATTGACCAGGGCAGTGCTTCGTGAACACTCACCTTGGAAATCACCTCTCTGCTCTGTCCTAGACTCTTCTTGTTCCAGCCAAGAGATGAGACTGGGTTTGAAGAGCTGACATCCTGTGCACAGAGAAAGATGTATTACCAGAAGAGGCTCAGGTAAGAGATGACAAATCTTTCTATAACTCAGAACTATAGTTCCAATGGAAGCAGTGACATTATTTTAAAAGGTAAAAATGCAAATATCATCTGTCCGTGCCCCCAAAAGATTGGTTATCCCTCATCCCTGAAGCCCAAATCCAGGCTGATGCACATACTTAGAAAGCACTAAGACTTTTGTCTGAATGGGAAATTAGGTGAAACAAAGAGATCTTCATTCTCATTGGAAACAACTATATCCCTCATTCTTCAACATTACAGCACATCAGATTCATGAGGAGAGCTTGTTAACATAGATGACAGGGCCATGGTACAGAGTTCTGACTGAGTATGTCAAAGGTGGAGACTGAGAATGTACATTTCAAACAGTGCTGGTGATGCTCTTGATCTCACACCACATTTTGAGAACCTCCAAGTAGATGAAAGCCCATTAGGGCAGGGACTATGTCTGTTATTTCCCATTGTGCTCAGAGTTGCTATCTCTGATCTGCAACAGAGTAAATGCATAACATAATCTGTTCCACAGCAGGCTACGGGGAATGAGGCCAGTCTTACCTACTGTGGCCAAATTCTTGTAGTTCTCTAGCATTACATCTCTGTAGAGGTTTCTCTGAGTTGGGTCCAGTAATGTCCATTCTTCTGGGGTGAAGTCCACGGCCAGATCATCAAAGGTCACTGAATCCTTAAAGCATCGCATACATGCTGGCTTGAGCCGCCTAACATGTCTACCAGTGTTCAATGCAAAATGCAACAGCAACAGAGTCGGAGGGCTCACACTACCCACCCAAGTTCACTGGACCCAGGAAGTCTTCTCTATCCACACCCACTCACTGCAGATCCCCTCCAGTGACATGGTTTTAATGGCACTTCTTACACATGATCTTATCTAACAACCAGACTGGGAGGTTGTCTTATTTCCCTCTATTGCATCACACTCTTGAGCAGATGCTAGATAAACGCTGATGAATGGATAAATTCTCTGAACAAAGGATACTTTCATGTCCCATACTATGTGTGAGAACATTCAACAAAATAAAAAATATGCAGTTGGGATCATGAGAAAAGACTAATTAATAAACCTTGAAATACTGGGATGACATTCAAGGTAAACCCTCACCAATATGACAGGCTCCACTGCTTCAAGGAATTAGACTAGGGACCCAGTTCTTGAAGGAGACTTTATTTGCTGTAAGAAGCTCTGGAGATCATTCTGTGTAGGAGGAAATGTGTCTATCTGGTGCAAGTATTGTATTTTGAAGACGGATACACTTCCTGCATACCTGATAACAATTTGTCAGACAGTCAGCCACCATCCTTTCTACTTCTGTCTTTTCTTGAAGGCAGACTGGGTCTCTGTAAAGACCTCATGGGAAAGAAAGAGGGCATGAGAACCCAGGGCTGACCGTAATTCCCACATTCGCACACCCAGAAGTCCTTCCATCCTACTGTGAAATTCCCATATACTCCTGCACACTCAAGAAAACACACATACATACTACTGCTATAAATTCCAGGGCATCTTACATCACCTAAAGGCAAAAAAAAAAAAAAAAAAAAAAAGCATGGTCAGCCATGCTGCCCACTGGGAAAAGGGTAACCGTCTTATTTTACAGATAAGGAAACTGAACCATGGAAATACATAGCACCTTTTCCCAAAGCACACACAGCAGGGGGCTGACTAAGAATAAAGCCTCCAGCTGGGCACAATGCCTCATGCCTGTAATCCTAGTGCTTTGGGAGGTCAAGACAGGTAGATCATTTGAAGTTAGAAGTTAGAGATCAGCCTGGCCAACATGGTGAAACCCCATCTCTACCAAAAATACAAAAAATTAGCCAGATATGGTGGCACACGCCTGTAATCTCAGCTACTTGGGAGGCTGAGGCAGGAGAACTGCATGAACCCCAGAGGCAGAGGTTGCAGGGAGCTGAGATTGCGCCACTGCACTCCAACTAAGCAACAGAACAAGATTCTGTCTCAAAAAAAAAAAAAAAACAACAAGCATTCCCTAACCCATGTCAGCACCTCAGAAATGAACCTGCAGTGTGAATGATCAGGCACAGGCCACTGGACTCCATATTGTGTGGGGGGACACCTAAAGCAGGGTCTCTGGAAATGAACAGAAACAGGACTTACCATAGGACAAATCAGTGGCTGCCATCCCGCAGGGCTGACGGCTAAATGTGCTTCAAAGCGCCCTTCCTTTATTCCAAGGATCACACCAGAGCGGCTTAGGAATCTACATGAACAGACTTAACCTCCATTCTCTTTATCCAGGGTTAATGGTGTCCTGTTTGAATCAATCATTAATCAACAAGCATTACTTATCAGTCATCAGACATCATTAGTACTCTGTCTGCAAAGAATGTATGTGAAAGCCACTGAAAACGGTGTACACTAGGAATGTTAGGAAGACCAGCTTCCACCACTGAGGAACAGTTTGTGTCAGAAGTCATACTAGCAGCTTTATATACTCGCTTAATTATCATAACTACCCTTTATAGTAGATATCAATGACCCCTATTTGTTAAAGAAAAAACCAGGCTGGGCAAGGTCGCTCATGGCTATAATCTCAGCACTTTGGGAAGCTGGGTGTCACTTGAGGTCAGGAGTTCAAGACCAGCCTGGTCAATGTGGCGAAACCCTGTCTCTACTGAAAATATAAAAATTAGCTAGGCATGGTGGTGCATGCGTAATTCCAGCTACTTGGGGAGGCTGATGCAGGAGAATCACTTGAACCTGGGAGACAGAGGTTGCAGTGAGCCGAGATCGCGCCACTGCACTCCAGTCTGGGCAACAGTGAGACTGTTTCAAAAAAAGAAAAGAAAAAGCAAAAGCCTACATTCAGACAACACTTGGATTTGATCCAGTATCATCCAGTTTGGCAGCTGTGGACCAGGACTTGAATGCAGACAATTTTGTTCCTAACACCCAATCTGTGGCTGTTGTTACTTTCCCACATGACCGCGTTGGTCTAAACCTGCCTAGTACAACACCACGGTCACTAGCCTCATGTGTGATTGACCAGCCACTCCATATAACCCTAGTATAACTGAAGAACTGAATGTATTTTAATTTAATAAAATTTATACAATTAAAATAAAAATTAATCTTTAATAAATTAAAGAAAATCACGAGGTCAAGAGATCGAGACCAACCTGGCCAACATGGTGAAACCCCATCTCTACTAAAAAAAAAAAAAAAAAATTAGCCACACGTGGTGGCACGCAGCTATAGTCCCAGCTACTCAGGAGGCTGAGGCTGGAGAATTGCTTGAACCCAGGAGGCAGAGGTTGCAGTGAGCCGAGATCGCGCCACTGCACTCCAGCCTGGCAACAGAGTGAGGCTCTATATCAAGAAAAAAATAAAATAAAATACATCAAACACAGAACACCACCACAAAGGCTAATTGACAGAATGGTATCTGAATGATGAAAATCACCAAAAACTGAACAATTCATTATCCATGAAGCAGATATACCTCCACAAGGACACTAAAGCCTCTCTTCTATGAATGAAAAGGCTGAAACCCTGAAGTCACACTGGGTTACAGAAACCCCATGTCTAGACTCCTGGTATAGATTGTATCTACCATCACGGGCTTCAAACTGGGGATCCTTGGGCTGAAGAGGGCCATGAATGTGTTTCATTTGGTGAAACCAAACCAATTATGTTACTTTGAACTTGAAATATAATTAATATACAAGTAAAAGTGCAGACGTTAAGTATTTGGTGGATGAATTTGACAACTGCATACACTTGCATAATCAAAAGCCTAAACAAGAAGGGTTTCCTCTCCCCCAAAAACCTTCTTGCCCCTTCCAGTCTGTTCTTTCCCCCTCGACGCCAGATAAGCACTCTGTGACTCCCTCATTTACTAGACACTATACTGGACAGGTAAACTAGGCAGCGTGCTCATCTCTCGCAAATGTATCTCCTAACCTCATCTTCCTCTACTATTTAAATAACATGAGATAAAAATTCTAAATCTCAGGCCGGGCGTGGTTGCTCATGCCTGTAATCCCAGCACTTTGGGAGGCTGAGGTAGGTGGATCACATGGTCAGGAGATCAAGACCATCCTGGCTAACATGGTGAAACCCTGTTGTAGGGTCCAGTCCTACTAGAGTCATGGAGTGTCCCCTATTGCTGTGCTGAGGTGCTGTATCTGAGAAAGAAGAAGACAAGACACCAAAGGACTGGAAAAGAGCAGCTGGGCTCGGGGGGCCACACCACCTATAAGCAGAGACAGGAGAGGCCCCGAGTGTCTGGGCGCGACTGTATTTATTAGGTTCAAGACAGGGGGAAGGGTCTTGAGCGAGGTCATCTTAAGGACAGCGATAGGGTCAAGACAATCACATGTGTGATAAGCAAAGGGTCCACCTCCATTAGGTCACTGAGGCAAGTAGGTGGGCAGTGCAGAGTAAGACGGGTGCAGTGTGCAACATCTCTTATCTAAGGGCAGGCAACT
Organism: Saguinus oedipus; assembly: GCA_031835075.1. Lineage (NCBI taxonomy): Eukaryota > Metazoa > Chordata > Mammalia > Primates > Cebidae > Saguinus > Saguinus oedipus. The sequence goes on from CM063187.1 coordinate 8,895,059, forward strand.
CCTAAGAGTTTCTATAGGAGAATGCTCTGAGTCAGCACAGTAGCAACAGAGCTGACAGGTTATACAGCCACCTGCTGGCAGCTTCCAGTGATTTCTATAGGAGGATACTTTGAGTCAGTACAGGAGTAACAAGAGCTGTCAGCATATACAGCCACCTAGGCACGATTATACCGGAGAGGTTTTAAGCCCTCAGATGCTCGCGGGCTTGCTGACCTGAGGCCGGCTTTCCACAAGAACTGGACGCAAGGTACTGAAACTCCTTTGTAGGAGGAGTGACTCTTGCTCCAAGCCTGCTGTACAGCAGGTATCTTTATGATACTAAACGCTGCCGCCTGGGCCAGCCTGCCATGTAGTGCGTGCCCTTTCAGGCAGGGGCACTACTGCTTGGGCCATAGATTCTTCTCCTGGTCTAACTGTTTTTCCCTTAATTCATGCTCTGCGCCGTGTCTGCTCTAGACATTCCTCCTACTATAAACAAGATATGATTATATATGTATTGCTGTTCTTCCCTTATTTCATGCTTTATCGTGTCTACTGTACACATTCCTCCGACTATAAATTAAGATATAATTCTATATATGTATACACACACACACACACACACACACACACACACACACAGAAATAACTGAGTCATAAGATACTCTTCCAGCACTAATTGTTCTGCCTATAAACTAATGTAAGATTATATATAAAGAATTATATAAAAGGAAATAACTGAATAGCAACACTATAGACTAAAATATTCTTCAGGCACTCATTGTGCCAGGGGTCTGCTTAGGTCTCCTTCCTCGGTGCCCAGAAGGGGGATTACCCACACCCCGTCTCTACTAAAAATACAAAAAATTAGCTGGGTGTAGTGGCACGCATCTGTAGTCCCAGCTACTCAGGAGGCTGAAGCAGGAGAATCACTTGAACCCGGAAGTTAGTGGATGCAGTGAGCCAAGATCGTGCCACTGCACTCCAGCCTAGCAACAGAGTGAGATTCCATCTCAAAAAAAAAAAAAAAAAAATTCTAAATCTCCCACTGCAACTGTAGACTTGTCTATTTCTTCTTGTGTATCTGTAATAGATACTCCTTTATACATCTTGTAACAACATTACTGGGTAGATACACACATTGAACTTTCATATTTTGAAGCAACAAAACCTTTTATCATAAGGAATTCTATGTGTCTCTAGGACTGTTCTTGGATGGTGCTCTGTGACACTGGGACCTGCTTTTCTTTGTGGGGTCTCTGCTTCTCAAGGGCAGCCTTAGGTATCTTTGGGTGCCAGTGATCACCTTTACCTGGCATGGAGGCTGAAGGCACCCAGTGATGGCTGGACAGACAACTGAGATCCTTCTCAACACTGTTGAAGTACACCCAGATTACAGCTCCATCACAATTCATAACACAATATCCATCTGAGTTTTGAAATGTATTGAACTACTCAAAGAATGCAAGGGTGAGAGGAATACTGTCTCCGTCTATGTGCTTACCCACCACCCATGGCCTGTCTGCATACCAAAGACTGGTTTCCCCTGGCCGCCTGATGTGGATACTTAGTACTCTCGCTTGTACCCTTACTGGCACCCCGACTTCCTCTGCTCATGAGCCCAATAGCCAGGGTTGCCTGCATTCCAGAGGGCTGCTTCCTGCTTTCCCAGAGTCCAGTGACTCCTCTAGTACCACCCAAAAGTACAGAGCAGAAGCACTACAGCCCCGCTAAAGGCTGACCCTGAAACGCAGTACTAAAGGAAAATCTTCCCAGTGGCAGAACTTAAAGCAGTATATTGACCTAGTTCTGGGTCTGGAGTGAGAGTTGACAAGACGAATGCATACACACAGATTCATCAAAAGTTGCCAATGGCTTGGCTGGATGGTCAAAAATGTGGGAGGAACCAGAGTGGTAACAAGGAAACCTGGGAAAGGGTATACGGATAGACCTCTCTGAAAGGACTGTGTCACATGGGAACACCTACCAAAGGTGATCCACTAGAAATAAGAGTGGACAAAATCACGCACTCTAAAGATACCTGTCACTTTTCCTAGCTACCTCAGTGCTTGCTCAATGGGCCCATTAAAAAATGTTCATGACAGCAGGGTAAAGGCTACACATGGGCTCAGCAACAAGAACTTCCCCTTACCAAGGCTGACCCAGCTAACATTACTGCTGGGCCTAATCTCCTGAAAGCAGAAATCAACACTGAGCATCCAATATGGCGCCACTCCTTAGAGACCAGCCAGCCATGCTGTAATGGGTCCTCTTCTATGAAAAAACTGTCAAAGACTCATCCTCACCAGAAAACACTCATGTTTTGGTATGGATCCGCTAGTTAGGCTTCTGCTGGCACCACCATCCAAGGATTTACAACATGCTTTATCAGTAGGCCTTGCCTCCACACAATGTAGTTTCTAAACAAGAAAGGCATTTCACTGCAGAGGAAGTGCAACAATGGAAGCACGTCCTTGCAATCGACTGGTACCATCACACACCACATCGCTCAGAAGCAGCTGATCTATATGAAAAGTGGAATCGCATACTGAAAACTCAGTTATAGGGCCAAATGGAAGGCAACTCTTAGAAAGGAATTCTGTCTCATAGGTCAAGGTATATGCTTTGAGTCAGAAAGCCTTGCATGGTACTGTCTCCCCACAGCCAGAATAGATAGATGGGTCCAAGAATTGACGGGTGGGCTGGGCGTGATGGCTCACGCCTGTAATCTCAACACTTAGGATGCCAAGGTGGGAGGATCATTTAAGGTCAGGAGTTCGTGACCAGCCTGGCCAACATGGTGAAACCCCATCTCTACTAAAACACAAAAAATTAGCTCGGTGTAGTGACACATGCCTGTAATCCCAGCTACTTGGGAGACTGAGGCAGGAAAATGGCTTGAACTGGGAAGGAAGAGGTTGCAGCGAGCCGAGATCGTGCCACTGCACTCCAGCCTGGGCTACAGAGAAAGACTCTGTCTCAAAACAAAACAAAACAAAAAATAAATAAAATAAAACAAACCAAAAAAGAATTGATGGGTGAAGGTGAAGTTAGCTCCACAGACAAAAGTTTGCTTCCATTCCCAAAAACTTACAGCCCTGCTGGTCCAGAGATCTTCTTAGTCCCTAATGGAAAATGCTTCCCCCAGGGGGCACAGTTATGGTTCTAATATACTGGAACAGGAGATTGCCACTTAGCCATTTTGGGCTTCATGTATCACTAAACCAAGCGGCAAAAAAAAAAAAAAAAGAAACGTTACTCTTCTGGATGGAGTGATTAATCTCAATTATCAAAGGAAAACTGTGCGGCACCGCTGGACAATTGAGGCAAGGAGGACGAAGTGATGAAGTGTAGAACCTCCATGTACTTCTATACTACACAGAAAAGGTTAATGGAAAACCACAACTGGGCAAAGGCAGGACAACAGAGGGCTCTGGAGCACTCCTCCCTGGTATAAAACCCGGAGCAGCTGAGGTTCAAGTGGATGGCAGGGAAAACATGGAATTAGTCACTGAAGAAGTAAACCATGGATATCCACTACAACCTCAAGACCAATGACAGAAACAAGAAATGTAGTTTTGCACGTTTTCTCTGTGCTTGTTACATGTATGTGTCTGTTTATATCCATGTGTTTATTTAAATGAACATTTATTTCTTCTTCTCACTTTTATTTTATATACACATTATTAGAGGTTAAATTTATAGTTTTGTCTTTAAGAAACAGAATAGTTAGAATGTGACTAAATTCGTGGACTAATTGATATACCAGGGGTGGGAATACAAAGGACTACTAGAGCTGTGGATCTTCTCAATTTGGGGCTGGGTGAGGACTTCTTCCCTCCTATCTTCTTAGGTATGAATATAGACTTGTTTAATGATTACATTCCTATATGTTTAGAAGAATGCATATGAATGGTAAGGAACCAAAGAGTGAAATATGCCAGTCAGCTATTTATTTATCTCAGCTCCAATATCCTCATCGCCATTGTCCTAGTTAAAACTTCCCCTCCCTATGTAGCTGTTTCTTATGTAGCCTGCTTGCTCCTCACCTCACTGGCCCTAAACGCAACAGATCTCACAGCAGCTGACTACAATAAAACTTAGTGACCAACACCAGAGTCACGTAAATAAGACCTTCCCTTTGCACAACCAATTCACAACCCCCAAAGGAAGGCCTGAGGGATAGTCCATGGACCTTAACAAAGACATGGCCCCACAGGTCCTCTCTCTCATTCCTAGCCCACAGGTTGAGCGCCCGGCTGTCTCTGGACTTCATCAGCAACCTCCCGTCTGGGAGATCCGTGAGCAGGACGCTTCCGACATTTCATGTGTTTCTCTGTATCTTGCCTGCCCAACACACTGGAATGTAACTCTTCTCCCCATCCCGGTAGGGCTAAAATTTGCAGCCACTCTCCGGAGAGAAAGAGAGACCCCCCAGACCAAAACAGGAAAATATACTCAGTGACAGTGAACAGGGTGTGTGGTCACAACCTGAGGGACACAACACAAGGCCTTCTGATTGCTCTTGGCCTGCTTACTACCTGGCCTGCCCACATGGCTGATGCCACATGGGAGGGCTCCATAGCCCGCTGGGGTGCCTCTCTGCTGCTGTGCACGCTGCCTGTTGTCTTTGCGGAGCGCTGTCAAAACTCCCCTCCCTAAACTGGGTGGGTCCTCCACAGTCCTAGCGCTCCCTGGGACTTACCAACTGCTAGCCTAAAGAGGGCAGGAGGGGCATTACAGTCACTATCCAAGGCTGCTGTCACTTCCCCAATAGGAACTGTTGGGCTGGAGGAAACCAGCTGTATTTCCAAGGCCTCACTCTGGCACGATGGGCTTGCTACTGACAGGCAGAAGTGGGTCAGGCGGACACTGGAGGGTTATCAGATTACAAGAGGAGGACTGGCATTCTGGCTGCCCGCTGAGTGGAGAGACGGTATCCAGGGAGGCCTGCGGACTTCCCAACATGACAACAGGAGTGGCTCCTTCACTGGGGAGATGATGGTACCTCGGTGACAAGGCTACCACCAGGGTCTGCTGTCCCCATGAGGCTGCCTTCCCTTGCATCTGTTGCTCTACGCCCCTACCCTGACAAGGTCAACTGGACGCCCTAGACAGAGAGGCAGCTGCCTACAAACTGGGCAGACAGGAAGCACAAATGGAGGCCAGAGATCAAAACAGGGGCCACTCAGGACCTCCAGGAACTTGTCACGTAAACATCCAAAAACAAAGGAAAAAGTAATTTAGCCACCTGGAGATACAAGCCATTCTAAAGAATTTACTTAAAAGAAAAAAAGAGAGGGCAAAAGACTGATTACCTTGATTATCCTCTACTGCCTAGAAGCACCTCGCCCCTTACCCCTCCTTTTCCTCTTACCAACCAGAAACAGAAACTAAGAACCCTTCAGACAGTTAAAAGCCTAAGACCCCCCCAACCAAAAAAAAAAAAAAGAAAAAAAAAAGGAAAAAAGACTTGGGCTTTGGGAGGTTACAAGTTCAAGGGAAAAAAAACAGGAATTTTTTGAACTTTAAGTACTAAGCAAATGCCAGGTCTAACAAACATAATCCTGCTGGCCCTGGATTACTTAATGATTTAAACCAGACCGTGAGACATGGGGAAAAAAATAAAAGGTAATTAGATTTTAACTAACACTTGCTAAAATGTACCAGTTAACACAACCGCATAGGCCTACTCAATCTGGGGCTCAAATTACACGTATACCTGGGGATCCTAGTACATTTAAACATTGTGCTCCCTAAAATCTTAAAAGAGTAACTAAATACAGGAGGGAGAAAAAAGGTACGGCCAGGCGAGGTAGCTCACCCCTGTAATCCCAACACTTTGGGAGTCCGAGGCGAGTGGATCACGGGGTCACGAGTTTAAGACATGCCTGACCAAGATGGTGAAACCCTGTCTCTACTAAAAATACAAAAATTAGCTGGGCGTGGTGGTGGGTGTCTGTAATCCTAGCTACTCGGGAGGCTGAGGCAGAGAACTGTTTGAACCCGGGAGGTAGAAGTTGTAGTGAGCCAAGATCACACCACTGTACTCCATCCTGGGCGACAACACAAGATTGTGTCAAAAAAAAAAAAAAAAGGTATGCCTCGCTTTAACTGTAGCCTTGCTTAAATTTCCCATAGTCATAGTACCCATTGCCCTAAAATATTCCATATTAGGCACAAATATGCTAACATAATAATAACAAATTAAAATTAAAGTGAGACTTTGACACTTAAAAATTGGCTTGATAAAATGGGACCCCATGGATAATCAGTTAAGATACTTCACATGGCCCAATGTAAATTACAATAGGGCTTCAAGGATTAAAACGACTCTAACACCTAATTAATGATGGGATAATTATTCCTACTACTTCTCCTTTTGACAGCCCAATTGTGCCTGCTCTTAAATCTGAAAACAGAATAACGTGCACCTCATGCTGGATTACTACAGCCTTCATACTGTGGTCCCACCCGTCAAGGCACTGACATCCAATACTATTAAAAATACTGATTCTAGGCCGGGCGCGGTGGCTCAAGCCTGTAATCCCAGCACTTTGGGAGGCCGAGGCGGGTGGATCACGAGGTCAAGAGATCGAGACCATCCTGGTCAACATGGTGAAACCCCGTGTCTACTAAAGATACAAAAAATTAGCTGGGCATGGTGGCGCGTGCCTGTAATCCCAGCTACTCAGGAGGCTGAGGCAGGAGAATTGCCTGAACCCATGAGGCGGAGGTTGCGGTGAGCCGAGATCGCGCCATTGCACTCCAGCCTGGGTAACGAGCGAAACTCCGTCTCAAAAAAAAACAAACAAACAAAAAATACTGATTCTATTCAATAAACAACAAATAACTATTGTGCTTTTAATTATAAATTTGGCCAACATGTTTCTTTCTTTCTTTTCTTTTTTTTTCCTTAGATAGAGTCTTGCTCTGTCACCCAGGCTGGAGTACAATGGTGTGATCTCAGCTCACTGCAACCTCTGCCTCCCAGGGTTCAAGCAATTCTCCTGCCTCAGCCTCCCCAGTAGCTGAGATTACAGGTGCGTGCCACCATGCCCAGCTAATTTTCTTTTCTTTTCTTTTCTTTTAGTAGAGACAGGGTTTCACAATGTTGGCCAGGCTTGTCTCAAACTCCTGACCTCAAGTGATCCATCCCCCTCAGCCTCTCAAAGTGCTGGGATTACAGATGTGAGCCACTGCACCCAGCCTGGCCAACATGTCCTGTTTAGGGCCTATTTCAACAGCCTCTCAGCTGCAGCTTGCCTCTCCCTCTGATGGGATACAACACACCTCTTCCAGGCTACCCAACAGATCTGTCATCATGTAAGATCTTTGCAAATGAGATCTTTTTTTTTTTTTTGAGACGAAGTTTCGCTCTTGTTACCCAGGCTGGAGTGCAATGGTGCGATCTCGGCTCACCGCAACCTCCGCCTCCTGGGTTCAGGCAATTCTCCTGCCTCAGCCTCCCAAGTAGCTGGGACTACAGGAGCATACCACCATACCCAGCTAATTTTTGTATTTTTAGTAGAGACGGGGTTTCACCTTGTTGACCAGGATGGTCTCGATCTCTTGACCTCGTAATCTACCCACCTTGGCCTCCCAAAGTGCTGGGATTACAGGCTTGAGCCACCGTGCCTGGCCCTTTTCTGTCAATTTAATTTTTTTTTAAAGAGGGAGGGTCTCGCTATGTTGTCCAGGCTGGTCTTAAACTCCTCGGCTCAAGTGATCCTTCCACTTTGGCCTCCCAAACTGCTGGGATTACAGGGGTGAGCCACTGTGCCCACCCCATGTTTCCCTTCTTAAAATGCACAATGCTAGCCCCTTGAAAAATGTATTCAATAGAACTTTCATTTCCCTAATAGGTCTCAGATAACTGGTTTCACTGAAAAACAGAAAAACATCCTCAGATAACTACTTTTCAAATTCCAGTCCATCAAATAAGCTCCTGAAATCCTCTATCATGCTCTAGGGCTTAACTTATTTCCAGTCTTGCTCCCATCCCACAAGGGTTGAAGGCAAAATCGAGGGTGCATAGTCTCCTGGGACTTATTAATCTTAGATTGCCCCAGAGGCCTGGCGGCTGCTCAGGTGATAGAGAACCCATCTGAACCTAAACTTCCGCCAAAAGAAACAAAGACACACTGTCAGGTACAGCTACATATCATTCTATTCATTGTTCATCTTACTGTTACTGGTTTGGGTGCTTTGTTGGTGTATGACCTAGAGGGCCACATCTACTTCAGTGCGTATCCACTTTAAAAGGATACCCTAGTGACATCCTAGATAACTTTGTCCTAGCCCAAAATATCACCACTGGAAATGACATTGCCTCGAGCAACACAGCCCCAACCCATGACTCTGATGTTGGAGATGACTTCACCATTGCACTCAAACCTCCACACTGCAATGCCCGTGGACTGCCTCTTCTAAAACACAAATGGACCCAGAACATTTTTTTTCTTCCTGAACTGTGTGCTTAGCCCAAGATCCTGGTAGAGTACTTGCTTTCTGCTCATAGTTGCACACCCACACACCCATACCTGAAGGAAAATCTGGTAGGAGTTACTATAATTAATGGAGATTACTGTTTCCCCAAGAGGCACCTGCCTCTAGGCAGTCAACTCCTTAACCTGACAGAGGGGACCACCTATTCCCTGATGCCTTCTACTACCCCTCCCACTATCCAACCGCAACCACTCCTGCCCGTTGGTTACACACACCACCAACCTTTACGTATACTCTCCTAAATCCTCAGCTCATACCCTCCAACATAACAGCCCAACATCCATTTTTTTTTTTTTTGAGATGGAGTCTCACTCTGTCACGAGGCTGTAGTGCAGTGGCATTATCTGAGCTCACTGCAATCTCTGCCTCCTGGTCTCAAGTGATTCTTGTGCCTTGGCCTCCCGAGTAGCTGGGATTACAGGCAGGTGCCACCACACCCCCACTAATTTTTGTATTTTTAGTAGAGACAAGGTTTAACCATGATGGCCAGGATGGTCTCGATCACTTGACCTCATGATCGGCCTCCCAAGGTGCTGGGATTACAGGTGTGAGCCACTGCGCCCGGCCCTTACATCCATTTTTAGGCCTGACATAAGTTATTTGGAACCCAGTCAGATCTCATCACCTTTGGCTTACCTAAAACTTCCCCAGCCTGTGTGTTGTTTGTGACATAGCCTACTTGTTCCTCACCTTACTGACTAACCCCAAACCCAACACACCCCACAGCTGCTGATGATAATGAAACCTACTGGCCAAGACCAGTCACGTAAATCAGTTCTCCCCACTGCTCAGGTCTAGCCAATCCACAACCACTCTAGGAAAGCTGGAGGGATGAGGCCCATTGACCTTAACAAAGGCACAGTCCCTGCCAGGTACGGTGGCTCATGCCTGTAATCCCAGCACTTTGGGAGGCCCATGCCTGCAATCCCAGCACTTTAGGAGGCCAAGGTGGGTGGATCACCTGAGTTCAGAAGTTCGAGACCAGCCTGGCCAACATAGTGAAACCCCGTCTCTACGAAAAATACAAAAATTAGCCAGGCGTGGTGGCATGTGCCTGTAATCCCAGCTACTTGGGAGGCTGAGGCAGGAGAATCGCTTAAACCTGGGAGGCAGAGGTTGCAGTGAGCTGAGATGGCACCATTGCACTGCAGCCTGGGCAACAAGAGCGAGACTCTGTCTCCAAAACAAAAAATAAAAAACAAAGGCATAGTCCCACAGGTCTTCTCTGTCTCATTCCCCACCCACTAATTAACACCTGGCTGTCTCCTGACTTCCCATCAAGACCTCAAGGGCAACCCTCTTCTCACCGATCTGTGAGTAATAAAATGCTTCTGCTACTTGCTGTGTGCTGCCTTCTCTGTATCTAAACTGCCCAACACACCAGAACATCTCTCCTCTTGGTCGGGACAGGGCTAGAATTTATAGCCACTCTCCAATGACAGACCACAGGATCGAATTAGAGGAACATAGAAAAAGGGGACATGGAATAGGCACTGAACAAGGGAGGGTCACTTGCCAGATACAACTGTGGCATGGCGGTCAGCAGTGTGGGTGTGAGGGCAGTGGAGGGTGCTCTGTCCATGCCATGTGCCCAGAACACAGTCTTAAGATACCACAAAACCCTGGCCCAGTCACCACCACCCTATGGCCTAACAAGGATGCCACATGCTCAAAGGACTCTCACTAGCAGAGGCACCCTCTGCACATGTACCAGCAGGCTTGGTGGCTTGTGTCCCTCATGACATAGACACTGCACATGCCAGGATGCATGCTGCTGCATCACCTGGCCCCAGAGGTTTGTTCCCAAAGGCCTCCAAATGTGAACACTGAAGTCGCAGGCCTGCAAACCAAGAGGCATTCAAATTTCCTTTGCACAGCTGCCCATTACCATCAATGTGAGTGTGTGCCCAGAGGTGTCTGTCACAGCACTTCCGGGGCAGACAGGAAGCACTTCAAGCCTCACAGCTACAGTGGTGTCCTGACTCCCCCTACAGACTGACCCACCCATTGCAGCTGGCCTTTGCCTTGGAATATTACTTCAATCTTGGCTATGAACTATGACCAACTGCAGCCTGAGTAACCCAGAAAACTTCACCACCCAATGGGTTACAGCCACACTGTGACCAAATACTCTAATAGGACCCCAGAGATTCACGTCTCTGGATAACACCCTTCTGTTGGCTGTAGGCAAGACTTCTGACCTGTTTCTAACAGAAGAATAAGCAAAAATGAAGAGACTGAAGATATAATAGAGGTCTCAAGTCAGTTGGGTTTTTTGGATTTTTTTTTTTTTAGACAGGATCTCACTCTGGTTGCCCAGGCTGGAGTGCAGTAGCGCAATCTTGGCTCACTGCAGCCTCCATCTTCCTGGTTCAAGCAATTCTCCTGCCTAAGTCTCTGAAGCACCTGGAATTACAGGTACCTGCCACCATGCCTGGCTAATTTTTGTATTTTTTTAGTAGAGACGGGATTGCACCATGTTGGCCAAGCTGGTCTTGGAACTCCTGACCTCAAGTGATTCACCCCCCTCGGCCTCCCAAAGTGTTGAGATTACAGGTGTGAGCCACTGCACCTGGCCTACTTTTATCTCGATACACATGTTGCACACATGACTGTTGTAGGGCATTAAGTGTGTGCCAACAGTTGTTGAAATTGGTTTTCCAATATACTCTCCGAAAAGCAGCATATGCACATCCTCAGACACTTTATCAGAACTCTCAACTACAATTTCACTATGTGCAGCTAGCTCACCGGAACCCCTAAGTGGCAGAGAAAATGTATACAATTTAAGTCTTCACTTAAAATCATTAACAGGTTCTTGGAAACGGAGACTTTAAGAGAAATGACATACAACAAAGCCAATTTTTCACACGCTAATTGATACAAGAGAGTTTTTTTTTTTTTTAGATGGAGTTTTTGCTCTTGTTACCCAGGCTGGAGTGCAATGGCACGATCTTGGCTCACCACAACCTCTGCCTCCTGGGTTCCGGCAATTCTCCTGCCTCAGCCTCCTGAGTAGCTGGGATTACAGGCACGTGCCACCATGCCCAGCTAGATTTTTTGTATTTTCAGTAGAGACGGGGTTTCACCATGTTGACCAGGATGGTCTCGATCTCTTGACCTCGTGATCCACCCGCCTCGGCCTCCCAAAGTGCTGGGATTGCAGGCTTGAGCCACCGCGCCCGGCCTGATATAAGAGAGTTAAGTTCCTACAACATATTACTGGTCATAAAAACATCACCAAACTTCTAAATAAAGACCCCAAACACTTTTTTTTTTTTTGAGACGGAGTTTCCCTCTTGTTACCCAGACTGGAGTGCAATGGCACGATCTCAGCTCACCGCAACCTCCGCCTCCTGGGTTCAGGCAATTCTCCTGTCTCAGCCTCCCGAGTAGCTGGGACTACAGGCACGCGCCACCATACCCAGCTAATTTTTGTATTTTTAGTAGAGATGGGTTTTCACCTTGTTGACCAGTCTGGTCTCAATCTCTTGACCTGGTGATCCACCCACCTCAGCCGCCCAAAGTGCTGGGATTACAGGCGTGAGCCACCATGCCCGGCCCAACCCCAAACACTTCTAATATTAAATACTGAAAAGAAAGTAAGCTACATATACATTTAAGAAAGACTAATAAAAATAGGATATTGCTGGGCATGGTGGCTCACGCCTGTAATCCCAGCACTTTGGGAGGTCGAGGCGAGAGAATCACCTGAGGTCAGGAGTTCAAGACCAGCCCAACCAACATGGAGGAAACCGCGCCTCTACTAAAATACAAAATTAGATGAATATCATTGCAGGCTCCTGTAATCCCAGCTACTTGGGAGGCTGAGGCAGGAGAATCACTTAAACCTGGGAGGTGGAGGTTGCAGTGAGTCCAAATCATGCTATTGCACTCCAGCCTGGGCAGCAAGAGCGAAACTCCATCTCAAACAAACAAACAAAAAAGAATGTTTATCCAATGTTTGGCGAATCAGTGTGTGAAGGCAGTTAACAGTGATGGGTTAAATCAAGGAATGCTTCCAAGGCAAAACCTGTAAGGACCACCTCCTACCACCAAGTAGGAGTAATAAATAGGGCAAGCTTGCTAAGTGGTATCATTTATTGTTGTACATTTGTATCATTATCAAATGTTTTAGGAATTTGTAGTTTACAATATTTTGTATGGATTCACTCATTCTCCAATCCGCTTATTCCAGTTGCAGGATGAAAATGGCCAGAGCTCATACTAACAGTCAGGGCACAAGGTGGGAATCAACCTCAGCTGAACAGGATGCCATTCCAGGGTAGGCAGCACTCTCTCAAACTCTTTCACACATACACACATTCATAGTGGGACAATTTAGACACGCCGATTAAGCTAACATGTGCATCACTGGGATGTTGGAAGAAACCAGAGTACCCAGAGAAAACCCATGCAGACATGGGAAGAACGTGCAGAAGCTACAGTGGCCCTACCGGAAATTGATTTTTTTCCCTCATTGACATTATAATTAACAGACATTAGTCTAAATCTGCTGTATTTCCAGGCCATATGGCCCCTTCACAGTTTTTGGCAGCCCACAGTGGCAGGTGAGCTTTCTGCTCATTTACTTACGTGGAGTGTAACAACCCAACCCCCGGGTAGGTAAGTGTCTATAAGGAGTCACACAGAGTTCTTCGTCTGGATATTCCTTCAGGGAAGCAAAGGGCTAATTTAGGTAGAAGGAGCCCAAAAGTGAACTAAAAAACAAACAAACAAACAAACAAAACACTGAAAGAGGTTTTCTCTCTCCATTTATTAATATACACATTTTCTAAGACTGATAATTAACATCAGTTGATTTTCATGGAGAGCTTATTTTTCAATGCTCTGCCACTGATTCTCATGAATCCCTTAGGCTTCTCCTATTTTCCCTTGATTTACATCATTTGTCAGATATCACTTACTTTGGCCGGGCACAGTGGCTCACACCTGCAATCCCAGCACTTTGGGAGGCTGAGGTGGGCAGATCACTTAAGGTCAGAAGTCTGAAACCACCCTGGCCAACATGGTGAAACCATTGCTACAAAAAAAAAAAAAAAAAAAATTAGTCAGGCGTGGTGGCACATGCTTGTAATCTCAGCTACTAGGGTGGCTGAGGCAGGAGGATGGCTTGAAAACCCAAGAGGCAGAAGTTACAGTGAGCTGAGATAGTTCCACCGCACTGGAGCCTGGGCAACAGCAAAACTGTCTCAAAACAAAAACAAACAAACAAAAAAAGATATCACTTGCTTTTTCCTGTTAGTCATATATTGAAGATTAAATTATCCTATCACATTATTTCCCCAACCAAAGAAAGAATACGGACTAGGTCAAACCTGGGAGTAATTTTTGATGTGTGATGTGTTCCTCTCTCTCACCCTAGAAATGGAGTCGGCCAATTCACAGAATGCTTTACCCAGCTCTTACTTCTTTCCCTTCACCATAGCTAAATCATACCATATTTTTGTTCTCAGCTTGAATATCACTCTTGCCTTAGCATTGCCTATTCCATAGAAAGACAGAGAAAATAATTCTGTTCTCTACTTCACTTACAGACCCCCATCAATCTGTAATACACTTATTTGCTTGGCTGCATGACAGCCTCCTCCAGTAGTTTACAACCTCCCTAAGAGCAGCCCTAAGTTGAATTTTTTCACTGTGCCTTAGTCAACCATTCAGATACTCATCCATTTACGGGACATACCAAGAAGTGAAGGATACATTTAAACACAGCACAGAATACAATCAGAACTACCAAAATGTATAACTTTCTTAAAGCACCAGTGACTCGGCAAAAAAAGACAACATAATGAATAAACACCGACTGCTAGTTGTAAAGAGACTAAAAAGTCGCAGAGGGCCGGGCGCGGTGGCTCAAGCCTGTAATCCCAGCACTTTGGGAGGCCGAGGCGGGTGGATCACGAGGTCAAGAGATCAAGACCATCCTGGTCAACATGGTGAAACCCCGTCTCTACTAAAAACACAAAAAATTAGCTGGGCATGGTGGCGCGTGCCTGTAATCCCAGCTACTCAGGAGGCTGAGGCAGGAGAATTGCCTGAACCCAGGAGGCGGAGGTTGCGGTGAGCCGAGATTGCGCCATTGCACTCCAGCCTGGGTAACAAGAGCGAAACTCCGTCTCAAAAAAAAAAAAAAAAAAAGTCGCAGAGACTAAAAGACATGAACAACTGCAATATATAATACTTGGCCACATATTCACCGGGAGCGGTGGCTCACACCTGTAAACCTAGCACTTTGGGAGGCCAAGGCGGGTGGATCACGAGGTCAGGAGTTCCAGATCAGCCTGGCCAACACGATGAAACCCCGTCTCTACTAAAAAGATACAAAAAATTAGCCGGGCGTGGTGGCGGGCACCTGTAATCCCAACTACTTGGGAGGCTAAGACATGAGAATCGCTTGAACCCGGGAGGCGGAGGTTGCAGTGAGCCGAGTTCGCGCCAATGCACTCCAGACTGCAACAGGGCAAGACTCTGACTTAAAAACAAAACAAAACACTTGGGTATATATTAGACACCAAAACAATCAAAAGCATATATTGGTACAAAGTGGAAAACTGTACCTTTTTACATAGGGTACATATCAACATTTTTAATTTTCTTGGTTCAAATCATAGTATTATGGTTTCAAAAGGACATGTCTTTATCTATAGGACAGGTATTCCCTGGCATTTAAACCTTAAGTGTCACGCCTGCAATATTCAACTTACTTCAAAGCCTCCATTCTTTCTTCCTATACGCCCATTTTGAAGCTCTGTGGGAAGGTACAGGCCTAGGAAGTTCAGATGAAAAGAAGAGCTAAATATTCTGGCTTTTCTTCAGCAGAAAGACGTGCGGTTTAATAACGTTTATATTCACAGAGAAATAAGCACACCCCAGATACCTAAAAGTAGCTTTATGTTTCTACCTGAAGGAGAGTGTCAAAAATAAAATACAGGATGCGCAAACACGTTCTTAGATGAAACGTTTGTTTGCAAAAACAGGAGGAAGAAATCCTCGAAACCAATTTTCACCCCAGGGCTCACCAGCACGCGCCGGAATCGCCAGGTCCAGGAGATGGGGGGACTAAGGACCACAATCAACTCGAACGGCGAAAATTCGTTGTTTCAGGAAAAAACAAAGTCATAAAGATTGATTTGGAGGAAGATGAAGCGGCAATCTCCGTGTTTGCATAAATCGTGAGGAAACTCCCTTACGACAGATCTCGAAAGGGCTCCTGGCCCAAGGCGGTCGCAGTGACAGCTCCAGTGGCATTTGGGACCTGGCGGCCCCGGCGGACCAAGCGGAGCGGGCAAGGCCTCTCTAAGGTGGCCCCTCGGCGCCCTGGGCCAAACTCCTACTTTCACCACCACTTCCGCCGCTGATTCCTGAAGGTTATCCAGCCGCGCCACAGCTGTATTAAGTCCGAAGACCACCAGAAAGAAAACTAGTTTGGCCGTGCGGAGAAAACGCCGGAAAAGACAGAGGCGCTCCGCTGATGTCGTCACTTCCGCTTCCAGCCCCCACACCCAGAGGAGCGCCCGGGGACTGCAAACTCCGTCAAGCTAAACATCCTCAGGCAGAGAAATTCTGGTTTACTCCCCCATGAGTACGAGAGGCCTTGGAGTCAGCTCAGCTTGGGGAATAGAGGCCAAAATGGTCTCACAGCACATGGCTGAGATCAGAACCAAGCCTGCGGACGGGGCCCATACCTAGGGTGGGGTCGGTGGTGCTGCATGGTTAAAGGTGGGGGCTCCTCCACGGGATGCTCATAATGTTCACAAAAGTTTTTCTTCTCGCCTCCTCCGACGTTCCTAGGACACTTTCAATTATTCTTCCGGGCCGGGCGCGGTGGCTCAAGCCTGTAATCCCAGCACTTTGGGAGGCCGAGGCGGGTGGATCACGAGGTCAAGAGATCGAGACCATCGTGGTCAACATGGTGAAACCCCGTCTCTACTAAAAATATAAAAAAATTAGCTGGGCATGGTGGCGCGTGCCTGTAATCCCAGCTACTCAGGAGGCTGAGGCAGGAGAATTGCCTGAACCCAGGAGGCGGAGGTTGCGGTGAGCGGAGATCGCGCCATTGCACTCCAGCCTGGGTAACAAGAGCAAAACTCCGTCTCAAAAATCAAAAAAAAAAAATTGAAATCTTTCATGCTCATGGAATGTATTTCAGCATGTAGTGTGGAATAGTGGATGCAATATTTTTTTCCTCTGGAAAGATGGCCAATTATCGTAGTACCACGTATTGATAAATTGTCCTTGACTTACTGATTTGAAATTCCATGTTCATTAAACTATAAATTCCTATGTATACCTGTATCTGATTCTAGACTCTATGTCAGTAATAGGTCTCCTTATGCCAATATCAAGACAATCTTTTCATTCCTGTGGTTTTATATTTTAATATTCCATGTTTTTTTTTTTTTTTAAATAGCTCTGTGTGTGTGCATGTGTTTGAGACAGTCTTCCTCTGTCACCCAGGCTGAAATACAGTGGCACAATCTCTACAAACTGCAACCTCCTCCTCTTTGGTTCAACCAATTCTCCTGTCTCAGCTTCCCAAGTAGCTGGGATTACAGGCACGTGCCACCATACCAGATAATTTTTGTGTTGTTTTTTAGTAGAGATGGGGTTTCGCCATGTTGGCCAGGCTGGTCTCAAACTCCCCACCTCAGGTGATCCACCCACCTTGGTCTCCTAAAGTGCTGGGATTACAGGTGTGAGCCACCAAACCTGGTGGTAACTGTTTTTTTATATCTTACTACCCTAAATGCTTAATAGACTAATATTAAAGTTTTATGCTCCCAATGATGTAGCTATTATCATGATTTTCCCTTCTGGTTTTTAGACCACCTTTATTGAGATATAATTCACATATAACACAGTTCACTCAAAGCTATATAGTTCAGTATTTTTTAGTACATTCACAGTGTTGTTCAAACATAATTTTAGAACATTTTCATCACCCTAAAAGAAATCTTTGAATGGGAAAACCCATTTCCTTTTTTTTTTTTTTTTTGAGATGGGAGTCTCACTCTGTCACCAGGCTGGAGTGCAGTGGCATGATCTTGGCTCACCTATCCCAAACGTCAGCAACACACAATTTACCCATGTTACAAATATGTACATGTATGCCCTGAACCTAAAAGTCAGAAAAAATAATGTACTATGCTGAAAGCAAAAATTAAAAAAAAAATTAACAAAAATAGAACACTATGGACTAAACTGTGTATACCCTCCTTACCCTGCAATTTTCATATCTTGGTGCCCCAACTCCTAAGGTGTTTATATTTGCCTATGGAGGATTCTGGAGGTAATTAGGGTTGGATGCAATCATGAGGATGAGGCTCTCATGATAGTATTAGTGTCTTATAAAGAAGAGACACAAGAGAGCTTGATGTATCTGTCAGCCAAAGAGGGGCAGCATAATGAGAGATGAGAAGGCAGTACTCTACAAGCCAAGAAGATGCCCTCACCAAAAACCAACTATGCTGGCACCCTGAAAACTTTTACAACCTCCATAACACTGACAAAATTAATTTCTGTTACTTAAACCATCCTATAACAATTTGCTATGGCAGTACAACTTGACTACTACAGAACACAAACCAAAAATATACTACAATGATCAAACCCAATTTTTTTAGAGAAATTAACAAGATTAAGTAAATTCTAGCAATATTAATGTTTTTCATAAAGGAGAAAAGACGCAAAGAAGTATCAGGAATGAAAAGGAGTATGCAGGGGCCCAAAGTGGCTCCGGCCGGATGTCGTGGCGCTTGCGAAGGCGAGGCCAAGAGTTCAAGGCCAACCAACCTCAGCAAACTTACAAGCTCTCATTGATTGGCAAAAAAAAAAGGAAAAAAAAAAAAGAAAAGGAGTATGCAAAAGGTATGTAACAGCAAAAGCCACAAACACTTAAAATATCAGAAAATATTATAAACATCGAGTATAAATTTTAAAGTACAAAAAAGCCTATAAAAACAATTCTTGACAAAATAGACTTAAGAAGAAACTAGGAGAGAAAACATAAATATTTTAAAAAGATGAACCCCTTCTGTGCGGTTACGCCGAGCCAGCGCCTAGGCCTGGAAGCAGGATGCAGACCCTCAGCTTCGTCTGCCGCCTCCTGACCATGGACCCCGGTAAAGTGAACGAGCTTTGGGCCTTTTTGAAGATGTGTAAGCAGGATCCAAGCGTTCTGCACACTGAGGAAATGCACTTCCTGAGGGAGTGGGTGGAGGGTATGGGGGGTAAAATACCACCTGCTACTCAGAAAGCTAAATCAGAAGAAAATACCAAGGAGGAAAAACCTGATAGTAAGAAGGTAGAGGAAGACTTAAAGGCAGACGAACCATCAAGTGAGGAAAGTGATCTAGAAATTGATAATGAAGGTGTGATTGAACCAGACACTGACACCCCTCAAGAAACGGGAGATGAAAATGCAGAGATAACAGAGGAGATAATGGATCAGGCAAATGATAAGAAAGTGGCTGCTATTGAAGCCCTAAGTGATGGTGAATTGCAGAAAGCCACTGACTTATTCACAGATGCCATCATGCTGAATCCTCGCTTGGCCATTTTGTATGCCAAGAGGGCCTGTGTCTTCATCAAATTACAGAAGCCAAATGCTGCCATCTGAGACTGTGACAGCACCCCTGAAATAAATCCTGATTCAGCTCAGCCTTACAAGTGGTGAGGGAAAGCACACAGACTTCTAGGACACTGGGAAGCAGCAGCCCATGATCTTGCCCTTGCGTGTAAATGGGATTATGATGAAAATGTGAGTGCAATGCTGAAATAAGTTCAACCTAGGGCACAGAAAATTGCAGAACTTCGGAGAAAGTATGAGCGAAAACGTGAAGAGCGAGAGATCAAAGAAAAAATAGAAAAAGTTAAGAAGGCTCAAGAAAAGCATGAGAGCGCCAAGAGGGAGAAAGAAGCAGCCAGACAGTCAGGAGCTCAGTATGGGTCTTTTCCAGGTGGTTTTCCCGAAGGAATGCCTGGAATGGGAGGGGGCATGCCTGGAATGACCAGAATGCCTGGACTCAAATTCTTAGTGATCCAGAAGTTCTTGCAGCCATGCAGGATCCAGAAGTTACGGTGTCCTTCCAGGATGTGGCTCAGAACCCAGCAAGTATGTCAAAATACCAGAGCAACCCAAAGGTTATGAATCTTATCAGCAAATTGTCAGCCAAATTTGGAGGTCAAGCATAATGCCCTTCTGATAAAACCTTTGCTAAAGGAAAAGCAACCTAGATCACCTTATAGATGTCGCAATAATACAAACCAGTATACCTCTGACCTTCTCATCAAGAGAGCTGGGGTGCTTTGAAGATAATCCCTACTCCTCTCCCCCAAATGCAGCTGAAGCATTTTACAGTGCTTTGCCATTAGGGTATTCATTCAGATAATGTTTTGCCACTAGGAATTACAACCTTTAAACACTTTTTAACTTTAAAAATATTTAAAACACATTTTTCTTTAATAATCATTTTGGATTTTTTTTCTTTGAATTATTGGGCAGGGAAGATATTTAATGTATACAAGATTTTTGCTCTAATTTGAGTGAAATAAAAGTTTATGAGTGCAGCCGGGCGCGGTGGCTCAAGCCTGTAATCCCAGCACTTTGGGAGGCTGAGGCGGGTGGATCAAGAGGTCAAGAGATCGAGACCATCCTGGTCAACATGGTGAAACCCCGTCTCTACTAAAAATACAAAAAATTAGCTGGGCACGGTGGCGCGTGCCTGTAGTTCCAGCTACTCAGGAGGCTGAGGCAGGAGAATTGCTTGAACCCAGGAGGCGGAGGTTGCGGTGAGCCGAGATTGCGCCATTGCACTCCAGCCTGGGTAACAAGAGCGAAACTCCGTCTCAAAAAAAAAAGAAAAAAACAAAACAAAACAAAAGTTTATGAGTGCAAGGCAAACATAACTCATTTGAGAATAAAGTTTGTGTTGGATATGTGGTTCCTGAAGCATTTTGACTTGTCTTTAAATGCTTTATCTTCTTCTTTAAAGATTTATTCACCGCCGGATGCAGTGGCTCACGCCTGTAATCCCAGCACTTTGGGAGGCCGAGGTGGGTGGATCATGAGGTCAAGAGATCGAGACCATCCTGGTCAACAAGGTGAAACCCTGTCTCTACTAAAAATACAAAAATTAGTTGGGCGTGGTGGCGCGTGCCTGTAATCCCAGCTACTCAGGAGGCTGAGGCAGGAGAATTGCCTGAACCCAGGAGGCAGAGGTTGAGGTGAGCCGAGATCGCGCCATTGCACTCCAGCCTGGGTAACAAGAGCGAAACTCCGTCTCAAAAAAAAAAAAATTTAATAAAACTAATTGGGACCACCAGTATTTCAGTAGGACCTGGGTAGAGACTGGAAGTACTTGGCAGGGCAGCAGCAATCTTGCTGTGTTTTTTTTTTTTTTTTTTTTTTTTTTTTTTGCCAATCATTGAGAGGTTGTAAGGTTGCTGAGGTTGGTTGGCCTTGAACTCTTGGCCTTGCCTTCGCAAGCGCCACGACATCCGGCCGGAGCCACTTTGGGCCCCGCTGTGTTTTATATAAACACAGGTTGTCCTTAAATCTTACACTGTGGTGAAAGGATGATTTTTTTGTAATGCTGCAGTAGAGTTGGAGTACTTAGTTCTGTTCTTGTCTAGTATATCTAATAAATGTATCATATTATTTCCACATGCTGGAAAAAAAGATGAAACTGGAAATCTTACTATGCCTACAAAATATAAAAATAATTGAATTCAATTATTCATGCTTTAAATTTATTCCAAAACATAAAAATAATATCCCATAACAATGGCAACAAGTAATCCAGAGTCACCTGATTCTGCCAGTGAATTATGACTGGTAAAACAATGTAAAAAAACTTGTAATAAGAAAGTACTGTACAAGTTAAGGAAACGAGAAAATATTCCAATCTTCATACAAAAATACAGGCAATGACAGACTAAGAAAAGAATATGACATGCCAATGTACATTTTTTTAACTCTTTACATTATAGGTGTGTGAAACATTCAGGCAAACAAAAAGTTAAACCATTATACTAAAATTACATTTTTCTGGAATTACAAGGATGATATAACCTTGGAATATCAGTTAACTTTCCGCATTTAAAAAAAATCCTTTTATTTACTTACACTTTAAAATATTAGGTATTTATCAAGGGCAGGTATTTATAAAGGGTAGGTACAGTCAGTCCTAGGTACTTGAATGTTCTGAGTAAACAGGATCACAAAGAGGAATCAAGGGAAACTATTCAATAAATTCTTATGCCATTCATGGGAAAGACTCCCTAAACAATGAAAGGTAGAAAAAACTGACTTTTAAAAATGCTACAGCAACCAATACAGTGATTACTAAAGATGGAAAACATCTGCCATTAGGGTTAGAAAGAAAGGTATGCTTCTTTTACTACTCTTAGGTTTTTTTTGTTTTTATTTTTCTGAGACAGACTCTCACTCTGTCCCCTAGGCTGGAATGCAATGGCACAACCTAGGCTTACTGCAACCTCTGCCTCCCAGGTTCCAGCAGTTCTCCTGCCTCAGCCTCCTGAGTAGCTAGGATTACAGGCATGTGCCACCATGCCGAGCTAATTTTTGTATATTTAATAGAAACAGGGTTTCACCATGTTGGCCAGACTAGTCTCGAACTCCTGACCTCGTGATCTGCCCGCCTTGGCCTCCCAAAGTGCTGGGATTACAGCCGTGAGCAACCACGCCCAGCCTACTTCTAGTTACTGTTCTAGTCTTTTCTGTCTACACAAGACGTAAATGACCGAAGAGAAGTGGAAAAATCTAACTAACTGTCAGTTACAGATAATATGTATGCCTATGTGGAAAACCCCAAACAATACATTAAAAGCTAGAATCTTGGCCAGATGCAGTGGCTCACAGCTGTAATCCCAGCACTTTGGGAGGCCGAGGCAGGTGGATCATGAGGTAAAGAGATGGAGATCATCTGGCCAACATGGTCAAACCCAGTCTCTAATAAAAATACAAAAAACTTAGCCAGGAGTGGCTGCGGGTGCCTGTAGTCCCAGCTACTTGGGAGGCTGAGCCAGAAGAATTGCTTGAACCCAGGAGGCAGAGGTTGCAGTGAGCTGAAATCGTGCCACTGCACTCCAGGCACTCCAGCTTGGCAACAGAGCAAGGCTCCATCTCAAAAAAAAAAAAAACAACTAGAATGTTAAAGAATGTTGGGGGCCGCGCGCAGTGGCTCACGCCTGTAATCCCAGCACTTTGGGAGGCCGAGGCAGGAAAATTGCCTGAACCCAGGAGACAGAGGTTGCAGTGAGCTGAGATCACACCATTGCACTCCAGCCTGGGTAACAAGAGTGAAACTCCGTCTCAAAAAAAAAAAACAAACAGAATGTTGAACAAAACTTCTAGTAAAATATAGTATACAAAGATGAAGTTACTTTATTTACTTATTTATTTTTGAGGCAGTCTTACTCTGTCGCCCAGGCTGGAATGCAGTGGCACAATCTCGGTTCACTGCAACCTCCGCCTCCCAGGTTCAAGCGATTCTCCTGCCTCAGCCTCCTGAGTAGGTGGGATTATAGGCGCTCACCACCATGTCCAACTAATTTTTGTATTTTTAGTAGAGACAGGGTTTCACCATGTTGGTCAGGCTGGTCTCAAACTCCTGACCTCATGATCCACCCACCTCAGCCTCCCAAAGTGCTGAGATTACAGAAGTGAGCCACCATACCCAGCTCAAGTAATTATATATTGACAATCAGAATCAGCTTCTGAAGCTAGGCAATGTCTAGGCTATGAAACTAGGGTATCATTTCTTAGTGATATGTCACTACTAGTTCAAGCACCAGGATGAGGCCAACCTGCAGTACTGACCTCATCCCTGACCTACAAGTGCTCATCCTCAGACAACTTGAAAAAGTTTAGGGAGAACCTATAGGTCTTATTTGAGACAATCAGGATGGCATCTATGGACAGTCTGTGAGGTGACGCAAGTTACACAAGGCAATTGACTAATCTGCATCTTTGGTGTCACTGGCAACAGTTAAAGGCAACAAAGATGGGCTAAATAATAACACTCAAACACAGGAGAACCACTCTAAAACCCGTTCCTCTCCATAAGAAAACATATAACATGAAAACGCACAGACCTCCTCGATTCAGTTTTTTTTTTTTTTTTTTTTGAGACGGAGTTTCGCTCGTTACCCAGACTGGTGTGCAATGGCAGGATCTTGGCTCACCGCAACCTCTGCCTCCTAGGTTCAAGCAATTCTCCTGCCTCAGCCTCCCAAGTAACTGGGACTACAGGCGCGCACAACCATGACCAGCTAATTTTTGTATTTTTAGTAGAGACGGGTTTCACCTTGTTGACCAGGATGGTCTCGATCTCTTGACCTCGTGATCCACCCACCTCGGCCTCCCAAAGTGCTGGGATTATAGGCGTGAGCCACCGCATCCGGCCCAGTTTTTCTTTCTTTTTTTGAGACGGAGTTTCGCTCGTTACCCAGGCTAGAGTGCAATGGTGCGATCTCGGCTCACCGCAACCTCCGCCTCCTGGGTTCACGGAATTCTCCTGCCTCAGCCTCCTGAGTAGCTGGGATTACAGGCATGCACCACCATGCCCAGCTAATTTTTTGTATTTTTAGTTGAGACGGGGTTTCACCATGTTGACCAGGATGGTCTCGACCTCTTGATCCACCTGCCTCGGCCTCCCAAAGTGCTGGGATTACAGGTGTGAGCCACCGCACCCGGCCATTCTTTTTTTTTTTTTAGACAAGGCCTCACTCTGTCACCCAGGTTGGAGTCCAATGGCATGATCACAGCTCACTGCAGCCTTGACCTCCCTGAGCTCAGTGAGACTCCTACCTCAGCCTTCTGAGTAGGTAGAATTATAGGCACATGCCATCACACCAGCCTAATCTTTGTATTTTTTGTGGACATAGGGTTTCACCGTGTTTGCCCAGGCTGGTCTTGAACTCCTGAGCCTAAGTGATCTGCCCAACTTGGCCTCCCAAAGTGCTGGGATTACAGGCATAAGCCGTGACACCCAGCCAATTCAGAATTGGCAAACTTATCTGAAGCTTTGGATTACCATCACACTGGTTGGATTAAGAACCACAAAATGGGCCGGGCACGGTGGCTCAAGCCTGTAATCCCAGCACTTTGGGAGGCTGAGGCGGGAGGATCACGAGGTCAAGAGATCGAGACCATCCTGGTAACAAGAGCGAAACTCCATCTCAAAAAAAAAAACCACAGAATGAGTCACCAAACAAGAGCCTTAATGGCTGTACATGATATAACAGAAATATTTAAATTTGTACCACTCAGACTGGAACCTGGTTATGCAGCTTGTGTGTGTGTGTGTGTGTGTATCTCAGGGCCACATTCAGGAAGTGCCAGTGATGGTATCAAGCACAGCAGAATATCATGACCATCCATGTTCACAGGAGTTCTGTTTTCATAGCACATGGGCAAAATGAAAATCCAGAAATGGGTCACACTGCCAATCATAGCAGTTAATTGAGTCAGGCATGTATGACTGCTTTGCCAAACAGTGGCATCAAAGACAACATTCGTGATTCCCACTACCTCTCTGCACTGCCCGATAGTTACAGGAGTTCCCACCTCTCCAGGTGAAGGGTTATGGGTCTCCCTCCATGGCCATTAAGTCACAGTATCTTAAGCTACATCTGTTATTTCAACCTTTCTCCACTCAGACCCTTCTTCAACCCTGACCATTTATCTGAGATAAAGTGTGAAAAGAGGAACAAGAGTATTTTTACATTGTAAAGCTGTATCATACCCTTACCTTGGCCAGTGTGAGCCACTATAGGTGGACCATGTCTAAGATCATGACAAACCAAAAAGAGAATCTACACCTGGGACTGTCTGAATCCTGAAGACCCACTTTAGGTCAGTAGTAACCCAGAGGATGTAACAACTAGACTAGAGTGGTGTGGAGAAAGACATACCATGCCAGGGATGAGCAGAGGGGTATGAGAATCTTTCAAAATAGTTCTATAGGCCAGGTGCGATGGCTCACACCTGTAATCCCAGCACTTTGGGAGGCCAAGGTAGGCAGGCCACCTGAGGTCAAAAGTTCAAGACCAGCCTGACCAACATGGTACTGTCTAAAAATACAAAATTAGCCAGGCATGGTGGGGCATGCCTGTAATCCCAGCTACTCAGGAGGCTGAGGCAGGAAAATCTCTTGAACTCTGCAGGCAGGGGTTGTGGTAAGCCAAGATCACACCATTGCACTCCAGCCTGGGCAACAAGAGCAAAACTTCATCTCAAAAAAAAAAAAAGATTTAAAAAAAAAATTAGTTCTATAGAACCACCTAGAAAGCCATGTCTCTGTCAGGTTTCAGTAAACAGAAAAGCAATTCTGATATTCCATACATGCTGTTTCTCATAAGTGTGAATGCACCTCATTCACTAAAGGTTGAAGAATATAAAAAATTACTTTCCAACATTTATTACCTTCATGAAGTTTTTCTCCACTGTGAAATTGTAGGAGAACACCAAAATATTTGGCAAGAATACTTCTGAATGTATCTTATATCCAAAGGGTTTATCTCCATGTAAGAATCCAAGGAAACATTGAAAGCTTTCTAACACTGTACAGCTTCAGGGTGAACTCTTACATAATGCATTGTCAGGAGATTCCAACGGTTCTCTGAGATGCCTTTAACTTTATGGAGCATCTTCAGAGTGTAAGTTCTTTCCTATCTTTGAAGTGAACAGGGACAAATTAGCACTTTTGACACAATGCTTACATTGATAAGTTTTCTCACCAGTATGAATTACAATGTGACTATTAAAACACATGGACTTCCAAAAGGATTTTCCTCATTCCTTACATAAAACAGGCTTCTCAGCCAGGTGTGGTGGCTCACACCTGTAATCCTAGCACTTTGGGAGGCCAAGGCAGGCAGATTACTTGAGGTCAGAAGTTTGATACCACCCTGGCCAAAATGGTGAAACCCCATTTCTACTAAAAATGCAAAAAATTAGCCAGGTGTAGTGGTGCATGCCTGTAATCCCAGCTACTTGGGACGCTGAGGTAGGAGAATCACTTGAACCCAGGGGACAGAAATTGCAATGAGCCAAAATTGCATAATTGCACTCCAGCCTAGGCTATGGAGCAAGACTTCACCTCAAAAAAAGGGGTTTCTCTCCAAGGTGTTCTTACATGTTCAATAAGATAAGAAGACCAGCTGCAGTGGCTCACACCTGTAATCCCAGCATTTCAGGAGGTTGAAGCTGGTGATCACTTGAGGTCAGGAGTTAGAGACCAGCTTGGCCAACAGGGTGAAACCCTATCTCTAACAAAAATATAATAAATTAGGAGCCAGGAACAGTGGTTCATGCCTGTAATCCCAGCACTTTGGGAGGCTGAAGTGGGCGGATCACAAGGTCAGGAGATTGGGACCATCCTGGCCAACATGGTGAAACCCCATCTCAACTAAAACACAAAAAAATTAGCTGGGTATGGTGGTGCACAACTGTAGTCCCAGCTACTTAAGGAGGCTTAGGCAGGGGAATCGCTTGAACCTGGGAGGCAGAGGTTGCAGTAAGCTGAGATGGCCTCACTATACTCCAGCCTGGCAACAGAGTGAGGCTCCATCTCAAAACAAAACAAACAAACAAAAAATTAGCCAGGTGTGATGGCGCATGCCTGTAATCCCAGCTACTCAGGAGGCTGAGGCAGGAGAATCGCTTGAATCTGGGAGGCAGAGGTTGCAGTGAGCCAAGATCATGCCACTGCACTCCAGCCTGGGCAACAGGGTGAAACTCCTCCAAAAAAAAAAAAAAAAAGGACTGTGTTTTCCCACATTCCTTATATTTACAGGGTTTCTCTCCAGTGGGACTTTGTACAAATCCAGAAAGATTCAAGAGTTCACGCTTTCTCACATTCCTTACATTGATAGTATTAGTCTCTCCTGTGAATTTTTACATGTTCAGTTAGGCTTGAGGAAAACAGCAAGTTTTATTTTTCACATCCATAGGGCTTCTCTCTAGTGTGTTTTCAAATGGGCAATACGTGCTGACAAAGAAGCAAAGGCTTTCCCACACTGGTCACATTCAAATGGTTTCTCTCCCATATGAGTTCTTAAATGTTGAATACGTCCTGAGGATGTACGGAAGGCCTTCCCACATTCCTTACATTCATAGGGCTTCTCTCCAGTGTGAATTTGCACATGATTAGTAAGTTCTGAATGAAAAGTGAAGGCTTTCCCGCAGTCCTTACATTTATACAGTTTTGTTTCAGTGTGAGTTTTTAAGCAATCATTAAAGCACAAGGAATTTCGAAAGGACTTTCCACATGTGTTACATTCAGAAGTCTTCTCTGCAGCATGAGTTTTTAAGTGTTGAGTTAGTACACAAGACCTACTGTAAGCTTTTTCACATGTATTACATTTATAGGGTTTATATCCAGTGTGAGTTCTTAAATGATAAGTTAGATTTGAGGAGGTAACAAAGGCTTTCCCACACTCCTTATGTTCATAGGACCTGTCTCCAGTGTGTGTTCGTAAATGTTTATTAAGGTCTGAGCGTTCTGTGAAGGCTTTTCCACATTTCTTACATCCATAGGGCTTCTTTCCACTGTGTCTTCGTAAATGTCTAGTCAGGTATGAGCGCTCAGTGAAGGCCTTCCCACATTTCATACATTCATAGGGTTTCTCTTCAGTGTGCCTTCGTAAATGTTTGGTAAGATATGAGCACTTAGTGAAAGTTTTCCCACATTCCTTACATTGATAGGGTCGCTCTTCTGTGTGAGTTTGCATGTGAATATGAAGACAGGCAGAAAAGATAAACGGTTTCCCACATTTGTAACACTTAAAGGGCTTCTCTCCAGTGTGAGTTCTCAAATGAGCAAAAAGAGATGAGAAAGAAACAAAGACTTTCCCACACTGGTCACAATCAAAAAGTTTCTGTCCTGTGTTACATCTTATATCTTCAATAATGCCTGAGGATGTACCAAAGGCCTTCACACATTTCTTATGTTCATATGGCTTCGCTCCATTATGAGTTCTCAAATGTCCAAAAAGAGATGGGTAAGAAATAAAGGCTTTCCCACAATAGTCACATTTAAGGGTTTTCTCTCCAGTGTGACATCTTACAGTTTTCTTTCCAGTGTGACATCTTACATGTTCAATAAGACCTGCAGATGCACGAAAGGCTTTACCACATTCCTTACACTCATAGGGCTTCTCTCCAGTGTGAGTTCGTACATGTTCAAGAAAGCCTGACCGCACAGTGAAGGTTTTCCCACAGTGCTTACATTTATAAGGTTTTATCCCAAAGTGGGTTTGCATGTGATTATTAAGGTGGGTAGGGCATCTAAAATATTTTCCACATTGCTTACATTCATAGGGGTTTTTAATAATGTGTGTTTCAACATTTACAGCATGGCTTGGGGAGTGAGTAAATGCTTCCTGACATTGCTTCCATTCATAGAGTTTTTCTTCACTCTGAGTTTTCCTGTGAGCTTCAAGGTGTGACTGATGAACAAAGACTTTCCCATAGTCAGTGCATTCAAAGGATTTATCTTGTGTGCACTTTCTTTGGACCTGAACATTTAAAATCAGGCTGAAAGATTTTCCACGCTTACTAAACACAGAAACTTTCCTTATGGTAGAGGTTTCATTATATAGAGAAAGGAGGTCTTTTGCATACTGAATACATTCAGACGTGTTTTCTCTATTTTGAGTACTCATGTTTGTCTTAAGGCATGAATGTTTACAGAAGACTTCTCCACATTGCTTACAGTCATAGAGTTCCTCTCCATTTTGGTTTCTTGCCTGTCAATACAGGAATGAATAATGAAGGAAGCATTTAAGCAAACTTATTAGTAGTTATCACTCATCTAAGAAACATTATGGGCCGGGCACGGTAGCTCATGTCTGTAATCCCACCACTTTGGGAGGCCAAGGTGCGCGGATCATGAGGTCAAGAGATCCAGACCATCCTGGCCAACATGGTGAAATCCTGTCTCTACTAAAAAATGCAAAAATTAGCTGGGCATGGTGGCGCATGCCTGTAGCCCCAGCTACTCAGGAGGCTGAGGCAGAACTGCTTGAACCCAGGAGGCAGAGATTGCGCCACTGCACTCCAGCCTGGTGCCTGGCAACAGAGCAAGACTCTGTCTCAAAAAAACATTATGATCATTATTTTTGCCACTGTTATAACATGCATATAGTTCCTACCCTTTGGATTTCCTTCAACTTGAACAATGGAATCCTACTGTAAAAATCCTGTGCCATCTGCTCTAATCTTGGAAAGATTCCTATAGCTTTTCATGAAGTTATTTTACAAACTCAAATGTCGGGCCAGGTGCGGTGGCTCATGCCGGTAATCCCAGCACTTTGGGAGGCCGAGGTGGGCAGATCACAAGGTCAAGAGATCGAGACCATCCTGGCCATGGTGAAACCTTGTGTCTACAAAAAATACAAAACTTAGTTAGGTGTGGTGGCACATGCCTGTGGTCCCAGCTACTCGGGAGGCTGAGGCAGAAGAACTGCTTAAACCCAGGAGGCAGAGGTTGCAGTGAGCCAAGATTGCGCCACTACACCCCAGCCTGGGTGACAGAGCAAGACTCCATCTCAAAAGAAAGAAAAAAAAAAAAACCTCAAAGGTCTAGTTATACATCTTGGAATGAACATTCATGGGAAGTCTTAAGTACCAAGCTTCACACTAGGTATGGGCTATCTCTCCAGATATTTCTCCCTGTTGGGTGAGTACCACTTCTCTCAAATATCTATGATTTCTGCTGATTTTTTTTTAGATAGAGTCTCACTCTGTCACCCAGGCTGGAGTGCAGTGGCGCCGTCTCAGCTCACTGAAACCTCCACCTCCCAAGTTCAAGCAATTCTTCTGAGTAGTTGGGACTACAGGCATGCCCCACTGAGCCTGGCTAATTTTTGTATTTTTACTAGAGACGAGGTTTCACCATATTGGCCAAGCTAGTCTTGAACTCCTGACCTTGTAATCCACCCACGTCAGCCTCCCAAAGTGCTGGAATTACAGGCGTGAGCCATCCCACCCAGCCATTTCTGCTGATTTCTACAATGCAATGTCAGTCTTCTCTGAATGTGACAAATAAGAGAGTTATTTTGTTAATCTTACCAACTGAATCCCATTTAATGTTTTTAAACAAAAATTATCTTGCCAAAGGGCTGGCCCATTGGTTTTCAGGCACATTTTCCATTCTGAAGTAAAAGAGAAAAATATATATGAGAGTTTACACACAAAATGGTAGGTTAAATAAAAAGCAGACAGATATAAGCAATTTACATATAACTAAAGTTTGGCTATCATATGGGGTCAAGTTTTAGTAATTTTTAAAACAACTTTTTCTATGAAAATTAAACATAATGATGAACAGAAACAGTACTATCAGAGAAAAAAAAGTAGGAAAAATTGTAACAAAAGCATATAATAAAACCATAAACTTAAAGAAGGTCATTTATTATATAATAGGGAAGTCTGGATAGATGCAAAGTAACAGAAAATTAAAAGTTAAGAAACCCCAAAACATCCAAATCCAGTGGACTCAGTCTTCTGATTCAAAGGGCATCTTATAAAACTTCATTATGCTTCCAAACATACTGAGAACTTCTCATGGACCAGGGTTGTTCTTCACAAACACTCACCTTGGAGAACTCTTGGCAATGTGCTCAACTCTTCCTCTTCCTCCATCCAAGAGATCAGACTGGGTTTGAAAAGCTGGTAACCTGTACACAGGGAAAGATACACCAATGGAAGAGGCTCATGCAAGAAATGGCAATCTTTTCCATGAAACAAGGACATATCTAATTAAGGCAATGAAAAGTACCTGAATTGTATACATCCCTTCTCTCTGTTCTCTGAAGACACTGGTTATCTCTGACTTCTGAAATTCACATTCAAGCTTAACCCATTTCCTGTTTGCCCCAAGAAATGAGCACTGGCAGTGAGCTGCGCCTTTTCTTTCTAAACAGGAAATGTTCAATTCAAATTTTAAAAACCACTAAACCTTTATTAAAGTAGAAAATGGAAGCTCAAAGAGAGATCTTGATTCTCTTGGGAAAACTACCATACCAGTAGTTCTCAACTTTAAAGTGAATTACTTGTCTGAAGACAAGGCATCACCAGCAGACTTTTTGATATAGTACAGCAAATGTGGAATCTGAGAATGTGCACAATTGTAAGACAGTGGTGGTGATGCTATTGATGCAAACAAACATACAAGATTAAAACCCATTAGTATAAGAACTGCATGTTATTTCCTATTTTATTCATTAAAAATTTTTTTCAATGTGTATACATCCCACTGTATTCAGATTTGACATCACTAATCCTAGAACACAATAAGTACATAATTTGTACCTTGTTCCACAGGAGGCTACAAGGGATGATGCCACACTTACCTACTGAGTACAGGTTCTTGTAGTTCTCCAGCATCACATCACGGTACAGGTTTCTCTCTGTTGGGTCCAGTAAAGTCCACTCTTCCTGGGTGAACTCCACAGCTACACTGTCAAAGATTATCAGGTCCTAAACCATAAGACACATGCTGGTTTGAGCCAAGTAACATGTCCACCAATGTTGGCTGAAGAATGAGGAAAGGGTACTGTACAGGGTACTGAGGGCTCCCACTATCTACACCCAAAGGTTCAATGGTCCTAGGAACTCTTCTATCCACATTCACTCACTGTCAATTTCCTCCAATAACATGGCTGTAATAGCACCTCTTACACGTGAACTTATCAACCACGACTAGACCGGAAGCTCTTCTCCTTTCCTCTCTACTGCAGTACACACCGGAGCACACAAGAAACACTTGATAAATGATGATATGAATAAATTCCTTAAAAAAAAAGAACACTTTGACCCTGTACCATCTGTCCTGGCACCCAGAAAAAAAATATGCAGTTGGCACTGGGAAAATGAACATTAATTCATAACTACAAAATATTCAGATAATTTTCAGGGTAATGCCTCACCAATGTGAGAGGTATGACTTCGGACTAGAGTCTGTATTTGCTTTAAGGAATAGAGAGAAGTCTACCTACAAGAAAATGTGTCCTCATTAATATCATTACTCCATTTTTTTTTTTTTTAGGACAGTTTCACACTAAGTTTTTGGATCTCCCCAAATTCATCATTATCAGAGTATCTCTCCAAAGACATTGCTCCCTCTTTTTTCTTCTTCTTCTTTTTTTTGAGACGGAGTTTCACTCTTGTTGCCCAGGCTGGAGTGCAATGATGTGATCTTGGCTCACTGCAACCTCCACCTCCCAGGTTCAAGCGCTTCTCCTGCCTCAGCCTCCTGAGTAGCTGCGATTACAGGCATGTGCCACCACACCTGGCTAATTTTGTAATTTTAGTAGAGACAGGGTTTCTCCATGTTGATCAGGCTGGTCTTGAACTCCCAACCTCAATTGATCCACCTGCCTTGGCCTCACAAAGTGCTGGGATAACAGGCGTGAACACTGCACCCAGTCTGACATTGTTCCCTCTTGAGTGAATGCTATTTCTCTCAATTGTCTTTTGTGCTTATTTTCTTCATTGGAAGTCCCAATATTCTCTGAATGTGAAAAATAAGAAATACCCTTTCTTAACATTACCGTTTGTATCCCATTAGAAGTTTGTATTTTACAAAAATTCTGCTGCACTGCTGAAACTTTGGTGTGAAGTTTTATTGCCCATTCTGAAATTAAACAAAAACATAAATTGAGGTTTGTTAAAAAAAAAAAAGAAGAAGGAAAGAAAAAAAAGGTAAAATGAAAGAGTTAAAAATGATAGGCCTCATTCACATTTGTTTTCAAAATAAACATAAGAAAAAAAAAGCCAAATTTGAACATTTAGACTATGTCAAAAATTTGGCAATGATAAGAATAAAGAGTCAAAATTTTAGCTAAGTTGCTACAAACTGACTAGTTCAAAGCTAACATTAAACAGAAATAATGTTATCAGAAAAGTAGGAAAAATCTGGACCAAGAACATACTTCAAAGCAAAGAACTTGAAAAAGAAACAAAATATAAAATTGGAGTAGATGGAAATTTAAAGAGTATCAGAAATGGAGTATTTTCTATGACTTCTGAGTTAAATGGCCTCAACCTTGTGAGACAAGGTACATCTTAAAATTTCCTCATTATGTTTCTGATGGTTTAGATGTTAGTTCCCTCCAAATCTCATATGGAAATGTAACACCAAATATTTGGGGTGGAGGCCTGGTAGGAGGTATTTGGATCATGGGGGCAGATCCTTCATGAATGGCTTACTGACATCCTCGGAGTAATGAGTGAGTTCTTGTTCTGAGTTCATGTGAGACCTGGTAGTTTAAAATAGGAGTCTCCAACTCTGAGGCCATGGACCAGAGCTGGGCTGCATCACAGGAGGTGAGTGGCAGGAGAGCAAGTGAAGCCTTACCTATATTTATAGCCACTCCCCATCCTGCATTGCCTCCTGTGCTCTGCCTCTTGTCAGATCAGCAGCAGCATTAGATTCTCATAGAAGAGCAAACTATCATGAACTGTGCATGAGAGGGATTTAGCTTGCACACTCCTTGTGAGAATCTAATGCCTGATGATCTATCACTGTCTCCCTCACCCCCAGATCCCCAAATGGGACCATCCAGTTACAGGAAATCAAGCAAGGGTTCCCACTGATTCTACCTTACGGTGAGTTGTATAATTACTTCATTATATATTACAACGCAATAATAGTAGAAATAAAGTCCACAAAAATGTAAGGCGACTGAATCATCCTGAAACCATGCCCCTGCCTCCCAGGAATTTTCTGTGAAAAAGTTGTCTTCCACGAAACTGGTCCCTGATGCCAAAAAGGTTGGGACCACTAGTTTAAGTGACTGTGACACCACCCCCAACTTCTCTTTTACTCCCTTTCTCATCATGTAATTTGCCTGCTCCCGCTTTGCCTCTGCCATGATTCTAAGGCTTCTGAGGCTCTCACCTGAAACAGATGTCAGCACCATGCCTTCTGTAGAGCCTACAGAACTGTGAGCCAAAATAAACCTATTTTCTTTATAAATTATCCCGTCTCAGGTATTTCTTTCTTGCAACACAAGAAGACTAACACAGCTTCCAAGCATACTGATCTTCTCACTGACCAAGGTGGTTCTTCATAAATACTCACCTTGGAGAAGTCCTTGCTGCAATGTCCTCAATTCTTCTTCTTCTTCCAACCAAGAGATCAGACTGGGTTTAAGGAGCTGAAATCCTTTATGTGAATAATGATACATTAATGGAAGAGACTCAGGCCAGGTAAGGGGGCTCACGCCTGTACTCCCAACACTTTGGGAGGTCAGGGCGGGTAGATCAGGTCAGGAGTTTGAGACCAGCCTGACTAACATGGTGAATCCTCATCTCTACTAAAAATATAAAAATTATCTGGGTGTGGTGTCATGTGCCTGTAATCTACTTGGGAGGCTGATGTAGGAGAATTACTTGAACCCGGGAGGTGGAGGTTGCAGTGAGCCAAGATCATACCACTGCACTCCAGCCTGGGCAACAAGAACAAAACTCCATCTCAAAAAAATAAAAAAATTAATGAAAGAGGCTCATGCAAGAGATGATAAACCTTTCTATTAACCAGGAACTACGGTTCTAGAGAAAGCAGTGAAATTATTTCAAATAAACTAAAACTGAAAATACCTCTTCTGTGCACCCAAAAATCGGCTATCTCTGACCTCTGAAAAGCAAATTCATGCTTATGTACACATTTACAAAGCAATAACCTTGTAGTCACAGAAATAAGGTATGTTGTCAAACTCTTGAATGAAGAAAAAAAAAGAAAGTGAAACAAAGAGACCCTTATGCCAGGTGTGGTGGCTCACGCCTATAATCCTAGCACTTTGGGAGGCCGAGGTGGGTGGATCACCTGAGATCAGGAGTTCAAGACCAGCCTGGCCATCGTGGTGAAACCTCATCTTTAAAAACAAAAAAAACAGACCCTTGTATACTTGGAGAATAAAACTACACCAGTGATTCTTAATATTATAGTGCATCACATATATGTGGAAGGACAGTTAAAACACAGATGACAATCCAAGTGGACAGGTTCTGATTCAGTAGGTCTAAGGCAGAGATTAAGACTGTACATTTCTGAGGGAGTAACAGTGATACAATTGAAACTGGACAACATTTTGAAAACCATCAGAGTAATTAAAACCCATAGGGCAGGGACAGTGTCTCTGTTATATTCAGTGTTGACAGAAAGGATTCTGTAACACAGTAAGTATACAATTTATATCTCTTCCATAAGAGGCTGCATAAAATGATGGCAGTCTTACCAACTTTGGCCAGGTTCTCATAATTCTCCAGCATCACATCTCTGTAAAAGTTTCTCTGAATTGGGTCCAATAAAGTCCACTCCTCCTGAGTGAAGTCCACACTTACATCCTCAAAGGTCACCGAGTCCTAAACCATCACACACATGCTGACTTATGCCAAGTAACACATCAACCAATGTTCACTGAAGAATCAGTTAACAGACCCCAATGCCTATAAAGGGTTGTGAGGTCTCTCATTATCTACCCAAGGCTCAACAATCCCAGGTAAATCCCAACTCTTCCTCTCTCTATCCTTGTTCATTCACTACTTATCAATTCCAACTGTATGGCTTCAATGGTACATCTCAAACATGAACTTCTCATCACAAGCAGATTGTGTGCACTTTCTCACCGTTATTTCCCTGTATTGAAAATTACCCCAGGCTGGGCATGATGGCTCATGCCTATAATCCCAGAACTTTGGAAGGCCAAGGCAGGCATATCACGAGGTCAGGGGATTGAGACCATCATTGCCAACATGGTGAAACCCCATCTCAACTAAATACAAAAAAAACTAGCCGGGCGTGGTGGTGCACACCTGTAGTCCCATCTACTCGGGAGGCTGAATCAGGGGAATCACTTGAACCTGGGAGGCGGAGGTTGCAGTGAGCTGAGATTGCGCCACTGCATTCCAGTCTGGTGACAGAGCAAGACTCCATCTCAAAAAAAAAAAACACCCCAGAGTACACTGCATCATATACTTCATAAATGGTGACAAATGTCCGGGCACAGTGGCTCATGCCTGTAATCCAAGCACTTTGGGTGGCTGAGGCAGGCAGATCACCTAAGGTTGGGAGTTCGAGACCAGCCTGACCAACACGGAGAAACCCCATCTCTACTAAAAATACAAAATTAGCCAGGTGTGGTGGCGCATATCCGTAATCCCACCTTCTTGGAAGGCTAAGGCAGGAGAATCACTTGAACCCGGGAGGCGGAGGTTGCAGTGACCCAAAATCACGCCATTGCACTCCAGCCTGGGCAACAAAAGCTAAACTCCATCTCAAAAAATAAATAAATAAACAGTGATAAATAATTAAGTCTTTTTTTTTTGAAGCAGGGTCTTGCTCTGTCACCCAGGCTGGAGGGCAATGTTGCAATCTCGGCTCACCACAACCTCCACCTCCCAGGTTCAAGTGATTCTCCTGCCTCAGCCTCCCGAGTAGCTGGGACTACAGCCATGCACCACTACGCTTTTTTTTTTTTAAGAGACAGTGTCTCACTATGTTGCCCAGGGTGGTCTCAAATTCCTAAGCTCAAGCAGTACTGCCACCTCTCAGCCTCCCAAAGTGCTAAGTGCTAAGATTACAGGTGTGAGCCACTGCGGGTGGCAAAGATTAGTCTTTGAGTAAAGGATACTTTCATCTTCCTGACCACTCAGCAAAATTAGAAACATACATCTGGCACCATAAGGAACAAGATTAATTAATGCTTACCGAAATACTGAAATGTTTTTCAAGGTAATCCTTCACCAGTATGAGAACCTCCACTCCCTGGGGAAATTCAACTAGTGACTCAGTGCTTGAGTGAGTCTTTACTTAAAGAAGCTCTGGAGAAACCTCTGCCTAGAAGGCAATGTGTTTACCAGTGATTCAAGCATGTAATTTTGTGAAAGTATACATTTTCTGCATACCTGGTAACAATTTGTCAGGCAGTAAGCCATCTTCCTTTCTGCCTCTGACTTTTCTTCATGAAGACAGAGATCCTAGAAAGAAGTCCTGGAAAAGAAAGAGGGCATGAAAACCTCGACACAATCACAGTTCCAACATTTGCATGCATGGAAGTCATTCTATCTTGGTTCGAAATACTCATATAATTCATATAAACTCACACAAATACACACTACATCCATAAAATGCCACTGCAGTTCTGTCTCACCTAGAGCCCGAAAAAGAAACTGTCAGCCAGGCTGTTGTAAATAAAAGTATCATATCCTTATTGTACAGGTAAAGAAACTTAAGACCTAAAAATGTGAGTCTTTTTGTGCCCATGGTAATGTAACTCACAAATGAGATTATGTAGCACCTCTTCCCAAAGCACACATATAAGGGTAACTTACACAACAGCCCTCTATGGCCCACTTCAGCACTTCAGAAAGGAACTACTGGTATGAATACTAAGGCCTAGAGCACTGGACTCTATACTGTGCATAGGGTACTGATACGGTATGGCTATGTCCCCACCCAAATCTCATCTTGAATTGTAATAATCCCCACGTCAAGGGCAGAACCAGGAGGATGTAATTGGATCATGGGGGCAGTTTCCCCCATGCTGTTTTGGTGACAATGAGTGAGTCTCACAAGATTTGATGGTTTTATAAGCATCTGGCATTTCCCCTGCTTGTATTCATTATTTCTCCTGCCACCCTGTGAAGAGGTGCCTTCTGCCATGATTGTAAGTTTCCTGAGGCCTCCCCAGCCATGCAGAACTGTGAGTCAACCTCTTTTCTTAATAAATGATCCAGTCTTACATATTTCTGCATAGCCATGAGAACACTGTAATATAGGTACCTAAAGCAGATTTTCAGAAAAACTTACCATAGGACAAATACATGGCTTCTATCCTGTGAGGGTGACAGTGAGATACATCTAGACACACTTTTTTGTGATTCCAAGGACATGTCAGAGTGGCTTGTAAATATAAGTGGATAACTGACAATCTATTCCTCTATATTTATATAGAGTAACAAGACTCATGTAGACATCAATGATTAATCAACAAGCATTACTTATCATTTATCAAATACCATATATTAAATCTTTACTACTGGTGATATGTGTGAAATCCACTAGAAATGATATATATTCTATATAAAATGAGTATTAATAACACCAACTTCTATTTACTAGGGACTGTTACGTGTTAGACATTACATATATATACATATATATTTGCACACACACACACACACACACACACACATATATATGCTCATTTATTTATCTGAACAATAGCCCTATTTAGTGCTGAAAAAACCTAAATTTAGAAAACACATGGCCGGGCGTGGTGGCTCACGCCTCTAATCCCAGCACTTCGGGAGGCCAGGGCGGGTGGATCACGAGGTCAAGAGATCGAGACCATCCCGGTCAACAAGGTGAAACCCCGTCTCTACTAAAAATACAAAAATTAGCTGGGCATGGTGGTGTGCGTCTGTAGTCCCAGCTACTCGGGAGGCTGAGGCAGGAGAATTGCTTGAACCCAGAAGGCAGAGGTTGCGGTGAGCCGAGATCATGCCATTGCACTCTAGTCTGGATAACAACAGCAAAACTCCATCTCAAATAAAAGAAAACACAAATGACTCTTCTAATATTATCTACTTAGGAAGTAGTGAACCAGGTCTTGAATGCAGTAAAGTTTGTCCCTAAGTCTGATCCTCTGTGGTTTTTGTTACTCCCTCATAATGACCACCATATAAAGGACTCTGGGAATTGATACCTGGCTTACTTAAAATGTGCTATTCTACTTTTGACTATAAAGAATTAGAGGCCGAGCGCGGTGGCTCAAGCCTGTAATCCCAGCACTTTGGGAGGCTGAGGCGGGTGGATCACGAGGTCAAGAGATCGAGACCATCCTGGTCAACATGGTGAAACACTGTCTCTACTAAAAATACAAAAAATTAGCTGGGCATGGTGGCTACTCAGGAGGCTGAGGCAGGAGAATTGGCTGAACCCAGGAGGCGGAGGTTGCGGTGAGCTGAGATCGCGCCATTAAACTCCAGCCTGGGTAACAAGAGCGAAACTCTGTCTCAAAAAAAAGATACTTGAACATGCCTATATTTTGGTATCCACAGGTGGGCGAGTGGTCACCCTGAAACAAATACCCCCCCAGATTCCAAAGGCTGACTACATATGTCAAGAACATCAGGGCACATAAATATATAAAGCAAATTAATAATCAAAGGCAGAGATAGACTGCAATAAAATAATGGGGGACTTGAATACCCTACTTTTAACAATGGACACATCATTCAGACAGAAACCAATAAAGAAACATTAGACTAGAACTACACTTTCGACCAAAAGAATCTAACAGACATATATAGAACATTCATCCAAAAGCAGCAAAATACACATTTTTCTCAAGTGAACACAGAACATTATCCAAGATAGATCATATGTTAGGCCACATCAAAAACAACAACAAAGCAAGTCTTAACAAATTTAAGAAGATTAAAGTCATATCAAATATCTTTTCTGACTACAGCTGTATGAAAATAGAAATCAATAATAGGAAGAAAATTTAAAAATGCATAAATAAGTGGAAATGAAGTAACACATACCTGAACAAGCAAAGGATTTAAGAGGGCAGTTAATGACAATAAATGCCTATATGAAGAAAGAAAATCACAAGTAAACACCCTAACACTGCACCTTGAGGACTCAGAAGAACAACAAACTAAGCCCAAAGTGAGGAAATACTAAAAACCAGAACTGAAATAAATGAAATAAGAAAAATAATAAAAAAGGAAACTAAAAAGTTTTCTGAAAAGATGAACGAACCTTTAGACAGACCAAGAGGTTGGAGGTGGGGGAAGCTGGGCACAGTGGCTCACACCTGTAATCACAGTACTTTGGGAGGCTGACATAGAAGGATCACCTGAGTCCAGGAGTTCAAGGCCAGCCTGAGCAACATAGCAAGATCGTTATCTGTACAAAAAAAATTTTTAAAAATAGCTGGGGCTGGGCATGGTGGCTCAAGCCTGTAATCTCAGCACTTTGGGAGGCCAAAGTGGGCAGACTGCTTGAGCTCAGGAGTTCGAGGCCAGCCTAGACAACACAGTAAAACCCCATCTCTACGAAAAAATACAAAATTAGCTGGGCATGGTGGTGCACACTAGTAGTCCCAGCTATTCAGGAGGCTGAGGTAGGATAGCTTGAGCCCAGGAGACAGAGGCTGCAGTGAGCCAAGATCATGTCAGTGCACTCCACCTGGGCAATATAGCCAGTGCTTGCCTCAAAAAAAGAAAAAAAGTAGCCAGGCATGGTAGTACAAACTTGTAGTCCCAGCTATTCAGGTGACTGAGGTGAAAGGATCACTTCAGCCCAGGAGGTCAACGCTACAGTGAGACATGATTGCAGCACTGCACTCCAGCACAGGCAAGAGCAAGACCCTGTAAAAAGAATAAAATAAAATAAAATAAACAAAAAAAGAAAAGAAAAAAGAACACTCAAAATCAGATGTGAGAGAGGAAACATTACAACTGATAACTATAGAAATATAAAAGATCATAAAACACTACCTGGAACAATTACATACTAACAAACTGGATAACCTAGCAGAGATGTACAAATTTCTAGACACACATAACCTACCAGCGCAAAATCCTAAAAAGGAGAAAATCTGAATAGATGAATGATGAAGAAGGAGACCGAATCACTAGCTAAAATCACCCGTAAAACAACTGAGGACTTGACTGCTTCATGGGTGAATTATGTAAGACATATAAGAATGCCTAAACCAGGCCAGGCGCTGTGGCTTACACCTGTAATCCCAGCACTTTGAGAGGCCAGGGTGGGCGGATCACAAGGTCAAGAGATTGAGACCATGGTGAATCCCCGTCTCTACTAAAAAATACAAAAATTAGCTGGGCGTGGTGGCACGTGCCTGTGGTCTCAGCTACTCAGGAGGCTGAGGCAGGAGAATTGTTTGAACCCAGGAGGCGGAAGTTGCAGTGAGCAGAGATTGTGCCACTGCACTCCAGCCTGGAGCCTGGCAACAAAGCAAGACTCTGTCTCAAAAAAAAAAAAAAAAAAAAGAATATCTAAACCAATCCTTCTGAAATTATTCCAAAAAACTGAAGGATGCTACAAAGAAAGAAACGTATAGGTCAATATCCCTAATGTACACAGATGCAAAAATCCTCAACAAAATATTAGCAAACTGAATTCAACAGTACATCAGGCTGGGTACAGTGGCTCGTGCCTGTAATCCTAGCACTTTGGGAGGCCGAGGCAGGGGGATAACAAGGTCAGGAGTTCAAGACCAGCCTGGCCAACATGGTGAAACCTCATCTTTACTAAAAATACAAAAATTACCCAGGCGTGGTGGCGAGTGCCTGTAGTCCCAGCTACTCGGGAGGCTGAGACAGGAGAAATGCTTGAACCTGGGAGGCAGAGTTGCAGTGAGCTGAAATTCCACTGCACTCCGGTCTGTGCAACAGAGAAGACTCCATCCCCAAAAAAAAAAAAAAAAAAAGTACATTAAAGGTATCATTCATAATAATCAAGTGGGATTTATCCCTGGAATGCATGGATGGTTCAACAAATGCAAATCAATGTGATTAACACCACATTAATAGAATAAAGTATAAAAATCATATGATCAGACCACGCACAGCGACTCACGCCTATAATCCCAGCACAGAGGCTTAGGCAGGCAGATCATGAGGTCAGGAGATTGAGACCATCCTGGCCAACCTGGTCAAACCCTGTCTCTATAAAAATACAAAAAATTACCTGGGCATGGTGGCGGGCATCTGTGGTCCCAACTACTTGGGGGCCTGAGGCAAGAGTATCACTTGAACCCAGGAGGTAGAGGTTGCAGTGAGCCAAGATCGTGCCACTGCACTCCAGCCTGGGTGACAGAGCAAGACTACGGAAAAAAAAGTGCTGAAACATTAACCAAAAATATTTTTGTGTTGTTGTTGAGACAGTCTTGCTCTGTCACCCAGGCTGAAGTACAATAGTGCAATCTCAGCTCACTGCTTCCTCCACTGCCAGGTTCAAGTGATTCTTGTGCCTCCCTACTAGCTGGGAATGACAGGTGCACACTACCACACCCAGCTAATTTTTGTATTTTTAGCAGTGACAGAGTTTCACCATGTTGGCCATACTGATCTCAAACTCCTGGCCTCGAGTGATCCTCCCACTTCGATCTCCCAAAGTACTGGGATTACAGATACTAGCCACCATGCTCAGTCCCAAGATTTGTAACCTCAAATAAGTTGAGAAACATGCTCAAGTATCTTAGCGAGGGAGGGATCAAGTACTCCTTCCATTCATTTTTTAAAAAAACACTGAGCTACCATTCTCCATGGAGTTGGCAGGGGCAGGGAGCATCAGCACCAAACTGGAATAGCATCACAACATAGGAGGCACCTCACAAGGTGTAGTTGGTGCAAATATATAAAAGAGGAGCCCAATTCTATTGCCAGGGTCCCTTCTTCAAATCACAGTCACTTGTATGTGCCAACTTCACATGAACAAATGACCCCAGATCCTGGAGAAGAGGATAATTACTCCTCTTCCTGGGATCATGGCTGGTAAGCAGTATCCTGGGGTGCATTATTGGGACTAGCACAAGATCCAAACTTTATGACAAAGACTCTTGGCCAACACTCAGAAGGGGCAACACAAAGCATAGCATAGCAATACACATAAACTCCAACAAGACAGGCAGCCTTCCCAAATGACAAAGTCAATCAGCAAGCCACGAAAAGTCAAAGGGCACTTACAAGAGACTTTCCACCCCAGTTAAAAATGATCTCACCCTTTTCACCAACTGTGTTGTAAATGGGGTAGTAAGTCCCTCTTGTGGGATCTTTCAGCAACCCAACACACTCCTGCAATTACACTTGGAGAGGCTCAAGAAATTAAAGGATTTATGACACTCACAGATTCTAGAGAGGGAGACATGCCATGCCTTCAGGGGGCTGTGCTGGAGGAGGACCAAAGAAGGAGACTCTCACAAGCAGTTAGGGAGCTGAGAGAGGCCTCTCTTAAGGGCAATTCCCTTTATTGGGGCTTGAGGTATAGAACTAAAGCAAAAGGCATGTGATTTCATTGTTGCATTTGAATGTTACTAGGTCACAGTCAGATGAGGGCCAACAGAAGAACTTGTAGCAGGGACCTGCCTTATCACACTGGTCACTTGAGCAGGGAGCTCACAGCCTGTTAGAATGCTGAGGCATTAAGAAACTAAATTTTTTAAAAGGTACAGTATAATCAGGGAAGAATGCCAATATGGAACCTGGAATGGAGACATCTGGTTGGACCCAGATGAAAGACATGATCTTAAACCCCTGCTATGATTTGGATGTGGTCTGTTCCCATGAAAATTCCTGTTGAGGCTTGGTCCTCAATATCACAACACCGGGAGGAGGGGCCTAACAAGAGATGTTTGGGTTATGGGAGCAGATCCCATATGAATAGATTAATGCTGTCAGGCAGAAGTGAATTTTAGCTCTCAAAGGACTGGATTAGTTCCCACAAGACCTAATCATTATAAAGCAAGGCTGCTGTTTGTGTTTGGTCCCTTTTGCACAAGCCTGCTTCCCCATCTGGCTCTCTACCATGTTTTTCGCAGCATGTGAGCCTCATAAGAAGCAGGGCAAAAAAAAAAAAAAGAAGCAGAGCAGATGCTGGGGCCATGCTCTTGGACTTTCCAGCCACCAGAATCCTGAGCCAAAGAAACCTCTTTTCTTTATAAATTACTCAAGTATTACATCATAGCAACAATAAAGAGACTAACCACAACCTAAGACACTTTGAGCATTTGGTTTCTGAGGAGAAAGCCTTCAGCTTGAAATCTGTGTGACAATCTCACTTGGTCCAGATACCTTAGAAGATAATATATATTCTCAAGACCCACACCATAACCACTTATTGTTGTCACTGGAGTCATAACTAGTCCAAAATCCAGGGGCGAAGATATACAACATAATACAAGAGTAAAAAGCTCACACAACAAAATAATTTCAACTCTGATAACATGTATCAGA
This sequence comes from Saguinus oedipus, assembly GCA_031835075.1. Lineage (NCBI taxonomy): Eukaryota > Metazoa > Chordata > Mammalia > Primates > Cebidae > Saguinus > Saguinus oedipus. Next base: position 8,939,595 of record CM063187.1, read on the forward strand.
AGAAACCCAGGAACATGTAAGGGATGGATTCTAAGGGAATTGGATCACGAAGGTTAAAATATAACACTAGGCTGGGCGTGGTGGCTCATGCCTGTAATCCCAGCACTTTGGGATGCCAAGGTGGGTGGATCACCTGAGGTCAGGAGTTCAAGACCAGCCTGACTAACATCATGAAACCCTGTCTGTACTAGATATTCAAAAATTAGCTGGGCGTAGTGGCGGGCGCCTGTAATCCCAGCTACTTGGGAGGATGAAGCAGGAGAATCGCTCGCTTGAACCTGGGAGGCAGAGGTTGCAGTGAGCCGAAATCATGTCACTGCACTCCAGCCTGGGCAACACAGGGAGACCCTGTTTCAAAAAAAATATATATATATATATATATATATATATATATATATATATGTACTAGATACTAGATATATACTAGATATATATGAATGAATTTGGGCCTATCTAGTATATATATATATACTAGATAGGCCCAAATTCATTGATATGGGCGCTGGTATAATTTGGATCTGTGTCCCCACCAAATCTCATGTCAAACTGTAGTCCCCAGTGCTGGGAGTGGGGCCTGGTGGGAGATGATTGGATCACAGGGCGGATTTCTCATGAATGATTTAGCACCATCCCCTTTGGTACTATCCTCATGACAACGAGTGAGCTCTCATGAGAACTGGTCATTTAAAAGTGTATAGCACCTCTCCCTCATTCTCTCTTGCTCCTGGCTCCCACCACGTAAGATGTACCTACTCCTGCTTCATTTTCTGCCATGATTGGAAGCTTCCAGAGGCCTCCCCAAAAGTATAAGTCACTATGCTTCCTGTACAGCCTGCAGAACTGTGAGACAACTAAACCTCTTTATAAATTACCCAGTCAAAGGTATTTCTTTATAGCAATGCCAGAAGAGCCTAATACAGGTACTTACTAGACATTTTGGATTTTACATATTAGTTAATAGATCACGGTATGATTCTAACAGCTAAATTGGTTGGATGCCTGAAACTGGTACTCATGACCTACAGTTAATAGGATTAATATGCAAGAGCTTCCCTGGCTAATGTAAAGGAGAGAATCCTAGACACACAGGAATGTTACACTGTATTTATCACATGTGATCTGCACAGCTCCCCTTCTTCAACTACATTGAGGGCCCAAAAGACACCCTCTTCACGCCTTCTTCTGAATGAAGACATTCAGAAATAGTTAACTGAAGGGAGTACCTCCATCCTTGAAAAGTTCTGTTTATTCTCTTTTATACATTTGTTAAGACTGTAGGAGATACAATCATTGAGATGAGTGCTCTGTTTCAACAGGGAGGATGAGAACCTTGAGTGCCAAAAATCAAGTGAGTAGCACTTAACTATCAAAGACAATGAAGCTACATCAAGTGTCAAGGGCACAATGAATGTACCAACAATTGGAATGCTTTGGCCTACAGAGATCATCGGTGTTAGCAAACTGATCACATTTCATCCCTAGGATGAAATAGATAAGCAGCCTACTATAAAAGGGATTAATAAATCTTGTTGTAATGGGACATAGTAAATGTTATACTTTGTGGGCCACACAGTCTGTTGCAAATATTCAACTCTGCTCTTGCAGCATGAAAGAATTCTCAGATAATATGTATACAAATGAACATGGTTGTTCTGCTCCAATTATAATTTACAAAAACAGGTTTAAGACTAGATGTGTCCCATAAGCCACTGTTTGCCAATCTGGGTCTTGGAATATTGCTTGATCTATGTAACAAGAAGTCTCAAGTTTAGTAGCCAAAAACCTGATAAGAGTCACCACAGGGGAGATTCACAGTCTCTCACCTAATCACCAGACCTAGGTAATACACCACAGAGGACTGTGCAGAAGTCACATGGACTCTGGAGAATTGCTATGGACTATCATATCAATTCTCCTGTTTTCTATCAAAATAGAGTCATCAGAGGTTTTGATATTACAGAAAACAATGCAACAGTCCATCCCATTGATAATATTTTCTACACTGGATCCCATGAACATTAAGCAGTAAATAGTTTGGATACCTTTACAGGCTAAAGTAGAAGATGGGAGATTCAGGAGCCAGCTAAATCAACAAGTCTGGTTTTGTTTTGATTTTTTGAGACAGGGTCTTGCTCTGTTGCCTAGGATGGAGTGCAGTGGCGTGATCACAGTTCACCACAACCTCCACCTCCTAGACTCAAGTGATCCTCCCACCTCACCCTCCCAAGTATCTGGGACTACAGATGCACATTACCATGCCAGGCTAATTTTTTTTTTGTATCTCTTTTTTGCTAGAGATGGGATTTCACTATGTTGGCCAGGCTGATCTCGAACTCCTGGCCTCAAGCAATCTTCCTGCCTCGGCCTCCCAAAGTGCTAAGGTTACATGCCTGAGCCACCCAATCAATACAAATTTGGGGGTTCAGTGGTCTAGACCATATCAAGATTATCCCCTCCAAGGTGTCACTCCTACTCAGTGCTTCCAAAAATTAAAGATCTGTAAGATTCTTTAGACAACATATACCACACTTCAGTGCGCTTTAACCCATCTATAGAGTTGGTTATAATGCTTACAAGTGAAGGCCAGGCTTGGTGGCTCATGCCTGTAATCCCAGCACTCTGGGAGGCTGAGGCAGGAGGATCACAAGGTCAGGAGATCGAGACCATCCTGGTCAACAAGGTGAAACCCTGTCTCTACTAAAACTACAAAAATTAGCTAGGAATGGTGGTGCATGCCTGTAGTCCCAGCTACTGGGGAGGCTGAGGCAAGAGAGTCACTTGAACCCAGGGGGCAGAGGCTACTGTGAGCCAAGATCACACCACTGCACTCCAGCCTGGGTAACAGAGCGAGACTCTATCTCAAAAGCAAAAACAAACAAAAAGTGAGTGAACACTAAGTGATTGCAGTGCACCAAGCTCAGGCTGCAGTACAAGATTTTTAAGGATATGTTGGAAATAATCCAGCAGATACAGCGATGCTCAAAGTATCTATAATAAATAAGATGTCGCTGGAAGGCTCTAGCAAGTGCCAGTAGAAAAATCATAGCAGCAGTTCAGAATAAGTATATTCCCTCTTCTGCAGGAAACTAGTCTCCTTTTGAGTAAATAGTTACCACTGGGCACAACATATAAGTTGTACATGGGACATCAAATGATCAAGTGGCCTGAGTTTCCTACCATGAACTTGAGGTTGTCTGACCCACAAAACCCCAAGTTCGGTGGGGGGAAATGCAGCAGCCATCTGTCATGAAATAAAAATCGCACAGAAGACATTGAGCTCTAGAAATTCCACTGAGTACAAGTAAACTGCATGAGCAAATGGCAAAGACTCAACACAAGCTCCATTCACACTACCTCCTTTCCCTCAATCCACGCCTGTGGCTTCCTGAGGTATTTCTTATATCTATCCAAGACAAAGCCTGTTTACAGATGTGTCTGCACAATATGCTAGCACCACCCAAAAGTGGGAGAAGAAACACAACAGCTCAGCTAAGAATCTCATCCCAGTGGCAGAACTTCTCACAGTATATTTGACTATTCTCTGGATCTGCAGAACATGGCCAGAAGGACAAGTAAACAATAATCCATGAGCAGTTGCTAATGGTTTCACCAAATGGTCAAGGATGTATATGAAACAAGACTGGTAAGACTAGAAAAATATATATAGATAGATGTCTCTTAAATGACATGGACTGTGAAGGTATTTGTATCTCATGTAAATGACCAGCAAAGGTAATCTACTAGAAATGAGACTTTTAATAATCAGATGGACAAAATGATACTCTATATAGAAGTCGATTGCCTTCCCCAGCCACCTCAATGCTTGCTCCATAAGTCCTTGAATAAGATGGCCATAAAAACGGGGATAAAGGCTACTTATGGCTCAACAGTATGGACTTCCATTTACCAAAGCTGCTGTAGCTAACACTACTGCTAGGTGCCTAATCTGCTAAAAGCAAAAACCAACACTGAATATTTATATTTAAGGGCATTAATTTTTTTTTTTCTTTTCTTTTCTTGGGGGTGGCAGGGGGACAGGGTCTCACTCTGTCACCCAGGCCGAAGTGCAGTGGCACGATCATGGCTCACTACAACCTCAACCTCCTGGGCTCAAGCAATCCTTCTGCCTCATGCTCCTGAGTAGCTGGGACTGCAGGCATATACCACCAAACCTGGCTAATTTGGGGGGTTTCTGAGGGGCAGGGTTTGATTTTTTAGAGATGGTGTTTTGTAGACATGGGGTTTCACCATGTTGCCCAGGCTGGTCTTGAACCAAGGGCATTAATTTCTAGAGTAACCAGGGGAGCCACCTGGTGGCAAGATGATTACATTGCACCACTCCTACCATGAAGTTGACTAAGACTCATCCTCACTGGAATAGACTCACGTTCTGAATACAGATTTGCCTCTCTACTAGTTATGCTTCTGCCTAACTACCTAACCAGCAGAGAGGCAAATCCATATAGGATTTGGATAGAGGCAGATTTGTATAGGGGAGAGCAAATCCACTAGGCTTCTGCCTATACAATGCACCATCCATTCACTCACAGAATGCTTTCACTGTAGTCACAGCATTCACACAATACAGTCTTTCATCAAGGAACCCATTTCACTGCAAAGGAAGCGCAGCAGTGGGAACTGGTCTCATCACACACCCCATCACTCAGAAGCAGCTGATCTAAATGAAAGACGAAATGGCTTACTGAAAATTCAGATTCAGGGCCAACTGGGAGACACTCTCTGAAAGAATGGGATTCTGTTTCACAGAGCATGCACTGAATCAGAGATCATTACATGCTACTATCTCACTACAGTCAGAACGTGCAGGCCCAGGAATTGATGGGTGAAGGCAGAATTAGTTCCACAACAGAATTTTTGCTTCCAATCCTAGCAATGCAGAGCACTGCAAGTTTGGAGATTTGAGTCCATAATGAAGAATGCTTCTCCACTGGCAACTATTTGGTCCCAATACACTGGAAAGTGAGATTAACACCTGGCCATTATGAGTTTCATATCCACTAAGCCAAGAGGAAAAAAAAAAAAAGAAGGTGAGAGGGAATAATCTACTAATTGAAGGGATTAATCCCAATTACTAAAGGGAAACAAGGGTATTGCTAAACGAATGAGGCAAAAAGGATGATGTCTGGAATCTCCTAGCACTCCCAGTCCACTTAGAAAGGTTAACAAAAGAATTACAATAGAAACAAGGCAGTACTGGGCTGGGCATGGTAACTCACGCTTGTAATCCCATGCTTGTAATCCCAGCACTTTGGGAGGCCGAGGCGGAAGGATCACCAGGTCAGGAGTTTGCGACCAGCCTGACCAACACGGTGAAACCCTGTCTCTAAAAAAACAACGAAAGAAAGAAAAAAGGCAGTAGCGCAATCTCAGCTCACTGCAACCTCCACCTTCCAGGTTCAAGCAATTCTCCTGCCTCAGACTCCCAAGTAGCTGGGATTACAGGCACCCGCCACGACATCTAGCTAATTTTTGTATTTTCTTTCACCAGACTGGTCTCAAACTTCTGACCTCAAGTGATCCACATGCCTCAGGCTCCAAAAGTGCTGGGATTACAGGTGTAAACCACCATGCCCAGCCCCAGGTTTTCTCTCTGACTGTTATGTATACGTGTTAGTTTCTAAGCATGTATTTATATAAACCGACCATTTACTTTTATCTCTATTCCTATCTTGGATATAGTTACTAGAGGGTAAATTTATAATTTAGTCTTCAGGTAACAGAATATTCAGTGAAAATATCACTAAATTCCAGTAGAAATTAATATGGCCTCGGGTGTGGTGGTTCACAACTGTAATCCCAGCGCTTTGGGAGGCCAAGGTGGGTGGATCACCTGAGGTCAGGAGTTCAAGACCAGCCTGGCCAACATGGTGAAACCCTGTCTCTACTAAAAATGTAAAAGTTAGCTGGGTGTGGTGGTACAGACCTGTAATCCCAGCTACTCAGGAAGCTGAGGAAGGAAAATTGCTTGAACTTGAGAGGCGGAGGTTGGCGGAGGTTGCAGTGAGCCAAAATAGCGCCACTTTACTCCAGCCTGGTGGACACAGTAAAAAAAAAAAAAGAAGAAATTAATATGGCCTGTGATGAGGAGCTGTGTACCTTCTCACTTAAGGGTGAGAAATTTCTGCCTTCAATTTTGTTAGGTAGAAATGCAGACTTAATTTTTTTTTTTTTTGAGACGGAGTTTCGCTCGTTACCCAGGCTGGAGGGCAATGGCGCGATCTCGGCTCACCACAACCTCCGCCTCCTGGGTTCAGGCAATTCTCCTGCCTCAGCCTCCTGAGTAGCTGGGATTACAGGCACGCGTCACCATGCCCAGCTAATTTTTGTATTTTTGGTAGAGATGGGGTTTCACCATGTTGACCAGGATGGTCTCGATCTCCTGACCTCGTGATCCACCTGCCTCGGCCTCCCCAGACTTAATTATTAAGAGAATTCAAGTGTATGTAGATGGGCACATGTGGATACTGAGTAGACAAAGCATGAAATATGCCAGTTACCAATTTATCCATCTCAGCTCCAAATTCACCATCTATATCTGCTATAGAAGAGAGGGCTGCATTCTTTCTTTTTTTGTTTTTGAGACAGTCTCACTCTGTCACCCAGGCTAGAGTGCAGTGGCGCAATCTTGGTTCACCACAACCTCTGCCTCCGGGGTTCAAGTGATTCTCCTACCTCAGCCTCCTGAGTAGCTGGGATTACAGGTGCATGCCACCACGTCCCGCTAATTTTTTGTATTTTTAGTACAGACAAGATTTCACCATGTTGGTCAGACTGCTCTTGAACTCCTGACCTCGTGACTCACCCGCCTTGGCCTCCAAAAGTGCTGGGATTACAGGCATGAGCCACCGTGCCAGGCCAGGGATGCATTCTTTAAGCATTTATCTTTTAACGGAACATGTTAAGTTTTATCATGTTCCATTAAAAGATGGAAGGGAAGGGGATGGAGAGGGGGAGGAGAGGGGGAGGAGAGAGGGAGGAGAGAGGGAGAGCAGAGAGAGGGAGAAAGGGGGAGAGGATAGGAGAGGAAAGGGAAAGGGAAGGAGGAGGGGAGAGATGTATGCCTGCATCAAAATATATTATGTACTCCAAAAATATATACACGTACCCATAAAATTTTTAAATATAAACAAATTTAAAAAATAAAAGACCTAGCAAAGCATAAAGTTTTCGATATTCAGCCTGTTCTAGTTTTCCACCCTCTGATTGGGACGTAATTGTTTATAGGAAACACAAGAAATGGAGAAAACATTTAAAGATTTAATAAAGCCAGGCGCAGTGGCTCACGCCTGTAATCCCAGAACTTTGGGAGGCTGAGGCAGGTGGATCACGAGGTCAAGAAATCGAGACCATCCTGGTCAACATGGTGAAACCCCGTCTCTACCAAAAATACAAAAAATTACCTGGGCATGGTGGTGCGTGCCTGTAATCCCAGCTACTCAGGAGGCTGAGGCAGGAGAATTGCCTGAACCCAGGAGGCAGAGGTTGCGGTGAGCCGAGATCATGCCATTGCACTCCAGCCTGGGTAACAAGAGCAAAACTCTGTCTCAAAAAAAAGAATAATAAAGATTCAATAAAAACCCACTCAGAAATATCAAGCCTGGCATGGTGGCTCACTCCTTCGGGAGGCCAAGGCAGGCAGATCCCTTGAGCCCAGGAGTTCAAGACTGGCCTGGGCAACATAGCAAGACTTCACTGCTACAAAAAATTAAAAAGTTAGCTGGGAATGGTGGCTCGAACCTGTGGTCCCAGTTATTTGGGAGGCTGAGGCAAGTGGACTGCTTGAGCCCAGGAGTTTGAGGCAGCAGTGAATCGTGATCGGGACACTGTACTCCAGCCTCAGCCTGGTGACACAGCCAAGACTCTGTCTCAAAAAATAAAAATAAAAAAGGAAAGAAAGAAAAGAAATATCACAATGTGCACCTTTCTAAAATAAAAATTGTACAAAGCACGTGGCTCATGCCTGTAATCCCAGCACTTTGAGAGGGTGAAGCAGGCGGATCACCTGACGTCAGTAGTTCAAGATCAGCCTGACCAACAGGGAAAAACCCAGTCTCTAATAAAAATACAAAATTAGCCAGGCGTGGTGGCACATGCCTGTAATCCCAGCTACTTGGGAGGCTGAGGCAGGAGAATCGCTTGAACCTGGGAAGTGGAGGATGCAGTGAGCTGAGATCATGCCATTGTACTCCAGCCTGGACAACAAGAGCAAAACTGTGTCTCAAAAAATTAATTAAGTTAGGCACGGTGGCTCACACCTATAATCCCAGCACTTTGGGAGGCCGAGGCAGGTGAATCACGAGATCAAGAGATCGAGACCATCCTGGTCAACAAGGTGAAACCCCATCTCTACTAACAAAAATTAGCTGGGCATGGTGGTACGCACTTGTAGTCCCAGCTACTCAGGAGGCTGAGGCAGGAGAATTGCTTAAACCCAGAAGGCGGAGGTTGTGGTGAGCCGAGATCGTGCCATTGCACTCCAGTCTGGGTAACAAGAGCAAAACTCCGTCTCAAAAAAAAAAAAAAAAAAAAAAACTTAGCTGGGCATGGTGGCGCAGCCTGTAGTCCCAGCTACTCGGGAGGCTGAGGTATGAGAATTGCTTAAACCCAGAAGGCGGAGGTTGCGGTGAGCAGAGATCACGCCATTGCACTACAGCCTGGGTAACAAGAGCAAAACTCCATCTCAAAAAAAAAAAAAAATTAATTAATTAGAAAGCCGGGAGCAGTGGCTCATGCCTGTAATCCCAGCACTTTGGGAGGCCAAGGCAGGCAGATAACGAGGTCAGGAGCTCGAGACCAGCCTGACCAACATGGTGAAACCCCATGTCTACTAAAAATACAAAAATTAGCTGACCACACTCAGTACTCACCTGTAATCCCAGCTACTTCGGAGGCTGAGGCAGGAAAACCGCTTGAACCCAGGAGCTGGAGGTTGCGGTGAGCCAAGATAGCACCACTGCACTCCAACTTGGGTGACAGAGCAAGACTCCATCTCAAAAAAAATAAAAAATGTATGACTCTTGAAAAAGCCAACATAATGGAGAAACAATAACAACGGCTCTAGGTTAAAAAAGAAGACGTAACAAGTGCAATTCGAAAAGCTTGAATAGGCTGGGCACACTGGCTCATGCTTCTAATCCCCACACTTTGAGATCACTGAGCTCAGGAGTCTGAGACCAGCTTGGGCAACATGGCAAAACTGCATCTCTATACAAAGTACAGGTGCTCACGCCAGTCATCCCAGCATGTTGAGGGGGCCAAAGAGGCGGGATCACCTGAGGTCGGGAGCTATGAGACCAGCCTGACCAACATGGGGAAACCTCGTCTCTACTAAAAATACAAAAAATTAGCCACGCATGCAGCCACATGCCTGTAACCCCAGCTACTCAGGAGGTTGAAGCAGGAGAATCGCTTGAACTTGGGAGGCGGAGGCTGCGGTGAGCCAAGATCACGGCATCGCACTCCAGCCTGGTCAACAAAGGCGAAACTTCATCTCAAAAAAAAAAAAAAAGTACAAAAATGAGCTAGATCTGGTGGCGTGCACTGGTGGCATGCACCTATAGTCCCAGCTACTCGGGCGGTTAAGGCGGGAGAATCACTTGGGCATGGGAGGCGGTGGTTGCAGTGAGGCGAGATCCTACCACTGCACTCCAGCCTGCAGGACAGAGCAACACCCTCTCAAAAACAATCTGAGGCCTGGCGCAGTGGCTCATGCCCGTAACCCCAGCACTTTGGGAGGCTGAGGAGGGCAGAGGATGAGGTCAGGAGTTCGGGACCAGTCTGACCAACATGGTGAACCCCGTCTCCACTAATACAAAAAAAAAATCGCCGGGCGCAGTGGCGCACATCTGTAATCCCAGCTACTCAGGAGGCTGAGGCAGGAGAATCACTTGAACCCAGGAGGTGGAGTGAGCCGAGATGGCGCCACTGCACTTCAGCCTGGGGACAGTGAGACTGTCTCGGGAAAAAAAAAAAAACAAAAAACTTGAGTAGATCTCAGATCCAAAAACACTCAGTTATATTTCAGAACAATTTGAAGAATATTCGTTTATTATACAGAGTAAATATTAGATAACATCATTTTTCATTTTCTTGATGCAAATGGTACTATGGTTTTAGTAAGACAACATTCTTATCATTGAGTCAGGCATTACCAACTACTTAAATGTCGAGCTTCATCTCTGCAATGCATTTCCCGTTTACTCTCAAACAGTGCACCATAAAATTTATTTACGAGATACAGAAAACGCTAAAAAAAAAGCTGCATCTACAATAGATACTTATTCGTCGTACTGGATGGTCAAAGTACCCATAGGTTTAAGTTTTTTCGAAAGAAAATGTGGGAAAAATACACTTAATACAGTCATCCTGGGAAATTCGATTATTCTAGTGTTAGTGTGTAAACGCTACATCCTTTCTTCTCGGAGGGCTGGTTATGAAACTCTTTGGAGATGTACAGCGCTAGGAACTTCTTTTTGTGTTTGTGGGTTTTGTTGTGTTTGTTTTGTTTTGTTTTTGAGATGGAGTTTCACTCCTTTTGCCCAGGCTAGTGTAACGGCGAGATCTCGGCTCACTGCAATTTCTGCCCACGGGTTCAAGCAATTCTCCTGCCTCAGCCTCCCAAGTAGCCGGGATTACAGGAATGCGCCACCATGCCCGGTTAATTTTCTGTATTTTTCGTAGAGACGGAGTGTCTCCCTGTTGGTAAGGCTGGTCTCGAACTTCCGATCCCAAGTGATCCACTCGCCTCGGCCTCCCAAAGTGCTGGGATTACCGGCGTGAGCCACCGCACCCAGCCAGAGCTAGGAACTTCATATGAAAAGAATAACTGAGTATTCTCAGCTTTCTTTAGCAGAAAAGACTCGAGGTCTACAAACGTTTATATGCACATACAGAAATACGCACACCCTAGACAACTAAGAAAGCACCTTTCTACCTCAACGAAATGTGTCAATAAAAAATACACAGGTTTCGCAAAGGCCACATGACAAAATCTCACACGAAACACTCGTTTCAGTAACAAAGGAAGCAGCTGCCGCCTTGAGCCAACTATCTCCCGATGCTCACCCAAACGCGGTGGGGTCGCCAGGTCCGTGGGGCTGCAGATCTTGGGGACGGAGTCAACCGAACGCGAACGGCAAAATTCTTTTCCCTCTGAAAAACAATTCACAAAGGTTGCCTTGGAGACTTATTTTCTAAGGCCTCAGAACCCTTGGAGACTTCTGAAGACGGGAACACAACGGCTGGAAACATCCCTCGGGCGGGCCCATACTGCACTTCCCACCCGGCCCCTCTAGGGCACCCAAGGTCCCAGTGGCCTCTCGGGCCTGGCCTCCCACTGTGGCTTCGCGGCTCCGGACGCGAATGGAGTGGTCCTCACAGCTCTAACAAGGTTCCTCGATCGTCCTGGATCGAATGTGATCTTAGCCGCCCCCGAAACACCGCCCAATCCCCCAGTCTACACAAGCCTCACCAGAGTAGTGACCGACCAGAGGACACAAAGGAAAAAGGCGCCAGCGACTAAAAAAGAGGGCGGTGCGCCGCTAACGTCACTTCCGCTTTGGACGTTGAGGGTTGAGACTTTTGCGTGGCCAGTTGGCCAGGATGAGACTCTTTCAGCATAATTCTAGTTTTCCTCCGCGTGGGTCCGGAGGTATCAAGGGGTCGGCTCAGTGCGTGGGTCGCCGAGATTGAGAAATGGACTCAGAGGACAAGGTGGGGGGTTAAATCAGGCCCGTGGGCGGGGCCCATTCCGGGGTCGGGGCTAACGGTGGGGCCAGAGCCAGCCGGTGGCTTCGGTGACAGAGTGGACTAGAAGGGCGAAATGGGCCGGACATGGTGGTTCATGCCTGTAATCCAAGCACTTTGGAGGACAAGGCGGGCGGATCACCTGAGGTGAGGCTGGTCAAGACCAGCCTGACTAACATGGTGAAACCCGTCTTTAAAAAAAATATATATATATATATAAAAAAAAAGAAGGGCGAAATGTTCGTTGAGGGACTCATCCCTGAAGATGCACGTTAAGAACGTTCCCCACGTTCCTGAACCCCGTGATCTCGGCTCACTGCAACCTCTACCTCCTTGGCTCAATGCAATCTCTACCACCCCGGGCTCAAGCGATTCTCCTGCCTCAGCCTCCTGAGTAGCTAAGATAACAGACATGCGTGACCACTCTGGGTTAATGTTGTATTTTTAGAAGAGGCAGGTTTCTGGTGTTGATCTCGAACTCTCAACCTCAAGTGATCTGCCCACCTCGGTCTCCCAAAGTGCTGAGATTACAGGCGTGAGCCACTGCGCCTGGACTCCTATTCTACTTTTTTGGAGGATATTGAGAAACACTGGTGTTAATTATTCTTTAAATGTTTGATACAATTCATTCATGAATTGACACTTCTTTGGTCCTTAACAATTCATTGTTGGAAACTTTCGAAATACTGATTTAATATTTTTTCTTGTTATAGATCTGTTGAGATTTTTCATTACTTTTTAATCCAGTTAAGATAATTTCTGTGTTTCCAGGAATGTGTCCACTTTATTTAGGTTATCTAAGTTGTACAATTAATTGTTCATAGTATCCTCTTCTAATCTTTATTTCTGAAAAGTTTGTTGTAGTATGCCCCAGTGTCATTTCTAATTTTAATTATTTGCATCTTCTGTCTTTTTTGGCAATCTAAGTGAAGTTTGTCAATGTTATTGATATTTGCAAAGAAACACAGTTTCATTGATTCTCATTGAATAGATTCTCGTCTATTCTCCATTTCACGTATTTCCCCTCTTATTTCTTTCCTTCTGTAAGATTAGTTTACTTTCCTCTTTTTTTTTTTTTTTTTTTTTAGACAGAGTTTCGCTCATGTTACCCAGGCTAGAGTGCAATGGCGCAATCTCGGCTCACCGCAACCTCCACTTCCTGGGTTCAGGCAATTCTGCCTCAGCCTCCTGAGTAGCTGGGATTACAGGCACGTGCCACCATGCCCAGCTAATTTTTTTGTATTTTTAGTAGAGACAGGGTTTTACCATGTTGACCAGGATGGTCTCAACCTTTTTCTTTTTTTTTTTCTTTTTTTTTTTTTGAGACGGAGTTTCGCTCTTGTTACCCAGGCTGGAGTGCAATGGCGCGATCTCGGCTCACCGCAACCTCTGCCTCCTGGGTTCAAGCAATTTTCCTGCCTCAGCCTCCTGAGTAGCTGGGATTTCAGGCATGCGCCACCATGCCCAGCTAATTTTTTGTATTTTTAGTAGAGACGGGGTTTCACCATGTTGACCAGGATGGTCTTGATCTCTTGACCTCGTGATCCACCCACCTCGGCCTCCCAAAGCGCTGGGATTACAGGCTTGAGCCACCGCGCCTGACCCGGTCTCGATCTCTTGACCTCATGATCCACCCGCCTTGGCCTCCCAAAGTGCTGGGATTACAGGCGTGAGCCACCGCGCCTGGCTTACTTTCCTCTTTTTTGGTAGTTCCTCAAGATATAAAATTATTTGTAGGTATTTACAGCTATAAATTCCCTACTGAGGCCAGGTAAGATGGCTCACACTTGTATTCCCAGCACTTTGGGAGGCCAAGGCAAGAGGATTGCTTGAGCCCAGGAGTTCAAAGCTGCAGTGAGTCGTGATTGTGCAACTGCACTGCAGCCTGGGGGACAGAGCCAGACACCATGCCTGGCAATTTTTACTGATTTTTAAAAATCCAGTAAGAAGTAAAAACTGGAGGCTGGATGCAGTGGCTCACATCTGTAATCCCAGCACTTTGGGAGGCTGAGGAGGGTGGATTACGAGGTCAAGAGACCAAAACCATCCTGACCAACATGGTGAAACCCTATCTCTACTATAAATTCAAAAATTAGCTGGGCATGGTGGCATGTGCTTATAGTTCCAGCTATGTGGGAGGCTAAGCCGTAAAATTACTTGAACCAGGAGGTGGAGGTTGCAGTGAGCTGAGATCATGCCACAGCACTCCAGCCAGGGTGACAGAGTAAGACTCCTTCTCAAAAAGAATAAGTAAAAACTGGAGTTATATATAAAAATATCACAAATGTGGTCCAATGTACTTACCTTTACTAGAGATCTTTATTTCTCCACACAGCTTGAGTTACTGTCTAGCATCCTTTTATTTCACCCTGAAGAACTCCTTTTAGTATGTATGTATGTATGTATGTATTTATTTATTTATTTATTTATTTATTGAGACGGAGTTTCGCTCCTGTTACCCAGGCTGGAGTGCAACGGCGCGATCTCGGCTCAACGCAACCTCCGCCTCCTGGGTTCAGGCAATTCTCCTGCCTCAGCCTCCTGAGTAGCTGGGATTACAGGCACATGCCAACATGCCCAGCTAATTTTTTGTATTTTTAGTAGAGATGGGGTTTCACCATATTGACCAGGATGGTCTCAATCTCTTGACCTCGTGATCCACCCGCCTCGGCTTCCCAAAGTGCTGGGATTACAGGCTTGAGCCACCTTTTTTTTTTTTTTTGACACAGGGTCTCACTCTGTTGCCCAGGATGGAGTGCAGTAGCACATTCTCGGTTCACCACAACTACTGCCTCCTCGGTTCAAGTGAACCTCCAGCTGGGACTACATACATGCACCACCATTCCCAGCTGATTTTGTATTTTTGTAGACATGGGGTTTCACTATGTTGGCCTGGCTGGTCTCAAACTCCCAACCTCATGATCCACCCGCCTTGGCCTCCCGAAGTACTGGGATTACAGGAGTGAGCCACCCCCACTGCAGCATTTCTGGTATGGCAAGCGTAGTGGTAAAGTTCCTTGCCATGGCCGGGTGCAGTGGCTCAAGCCTGTAATCCCAGCACTTTGGGAGGCCGAGGCGGGTGGATCACGAGGTCAAGAGATCGAGACCATCCTGGTCAATACGGTGAAACCCCGTCTCTACTAAAAATACAAAAAATTAGCTAGGCACGGTGGCGCATGACTGTAATCCCAGCTACTCAGGAGGCTGAGGCAGGAGAATTGCCTGAACCCAGGAGGCGGAGGTTGCAGTGAGCCGAGATCGCGCCATCGCACTCCAGCCTGGGTAACAAGAGCGAAACTCTGTCTCAAAAAAAAAAAAAAAAAAGTTCCTTTCCATTAGTTTTTCTAGGAATGCCTTAAATTCTCCCTCATTTTTGAACATTTCTGGTGACCACAGAATTCTTGGTTGATAGGGTTTCTTTCTCGGCTCTTAAATATGTCATCTCACATATTTAAGATGTCCCCCGGGGCCCAAAGTGGCTCCGGCTGGATGTCGTGGCACTTGCGAAGGCGAGGCCAAGAGTTCAAGGCCAACCAACCTCAGCAACCTTAAAAGCTCTCAATGATTGGCAAAAAAAAAAAAAAAAAAAAAAAAAAAAAAAAGATGTCCCCCATGATTTCTGATGGCATATTTGTTATTAATAGTTTTGAGAATCCCTTCATGTAAGGAGTCACTTCTTTCAGCACTCTTCATCTTTGCCATTTGTCATTTTGATGATCATGTGACTCAGGGTGGGCCTCTCTGAGTGTCTCTTACTTGGAGTTTGTTGAGCTGCTTTGATTTCAAAATTCATGTTTCTCATCAAATTTGGAACATTTTGCCTATTTTTTCTTCACATTTTATTCTACTCCTTTATTTCTATCTTTCTCCACCTTCCGTAACGTGTATGTTGGTCTGATTAGTGGTGTGCTACAGATCCCTTAAGTTCTGTTTAGTCTTCACTCTTTTTCCTTTAGGCCTCTCAGAGTCAATATTTTGCAAAAGTTTTATCTTCAAATTTGTGGATTCTTTCTTCTGCATGCTCACATCTTCTGTGAAAGCGAAGACGCAACCAGTGACCAAAGAGCTAATGTTAGGAGTTTGGCTCTACCAAGGAAATAGTTCCATGTTATCTTCTTTAAAATTAATAAGTATTTTATTTAGAAAGTATTGTCAGCCAGGTGCAGTGGCTCACGCCTGTAATCCCAGCACTTTGGGAGACCAAAGCAGGCAGATCACAAGGTCAGGAGTTCGAGTCCAGACTGACCAATATGGTGAAACCCTGTCTCTACTAAAAACGCAAAAATTAGCTGGGTGTGGTCGCGTGCACCTGTAATCCCAACTCCTCAGGAGGCTGAGGCAGGACAATCACTTGAACCTAGGAGGTGGAGGTTGTGGTGAGCCAAGATCATGCCACTGCACTCCAGCCTAGGTGACAGAGCAAGACTCCATCTTAAAAAAAAAGAAAGAAACCCTGACATGGTGGCTCATGCCTGTAATCCAAGCACTTTGGAGGCCAAGGCGGGCAGATCACCTGAGGTCAGAAGTTCAAGACCAGCCTGACCAACATGGTGAAACCCCGTCAAAAAAAAGAAAGAAGGAAGGAAGGAAGGAATCTAGGAAGGAAGGAAGGAAGGAAATAGAAAGTATTTTGGATAGAAAAAAAGGATATAATCTAAAAAGTAAAGTACAGAAAACTTTACAAAGAACACTTAAAACATTTAAAGGCTGGGCGCAGTGGCTCAAGCCTGTAATCCCAGCACTTTGGGAGGCCGAGGCGGGTGGATCACGAGGTCAAGAGATCGAGACCATCCTGGTCAACATGGTGAAACCCCATCTCTACTAAAAATACAAAAAATTAGCTGGGCATGGTGGCGCATGCCTGTAATCCCATCTACTCAGGAGGCTGAGGCAGGAGAATTGCCTGAACCCAGGAGGCGGAGGTTGCAATGAGCCGAGATTGCACCATTGCACTCCAGCCTGGGTAACAAGAGCGAAACTCTGTCTCAAAAAAAAAAAAAAGGAATTAAGCTTTCGAGGTAGGAGGCCGCTCTTGTCAGGTATGGAGCTAGGTGTGGATGCAATGTGGCTCTCGATAGCACCTTATCGATAGTTGTGTCCCAAAGGAAGGATGAGAATAGCTGCTGAAGTCCTAAAGCGTAAGCCTAACTGAAGCTGTTGGCACACAGGCATTACACAGAAAGCTGGAAGTTGAAATGGTGGAGTCCAACTTGCCTGGACAAGCTTTATGGGTTCTGCTGGTAACATTTATATCCATGGATGGCTTGCTTGGGACTCAGATTTCATGCTTGAAGAAATGCAGGCATATCTGTTTTATTTTTTATTTTATTTTTATTTTTGAGACAGAGTTTCACTCTTGTTAACCAGGCTGGAGTGCAATGGCACGATCTCGGCTCACTGCAACCTCCACCTCCTGGATTCAAGCAATTCTCCTGCCTCAGCCTCCCGAGTAGCTGGGATTACAGGCATGCGCCACCATGCCCAGCTAATTTTTTGTATTTTTAGTAGAGACGGGGTTTCACCATGTTGACCAGGATGGTCTCGATCTCTTGACCTCGTAATCCACCTGCCTCGGCCTCCCAAAGTGCTGGGATTACAGGCTTGAGCCACCGTGCCCGGTCTGGGAGGTGCATTCTTACAGGAAGTTCCTTGCCCTCGCAAAAGTCACCCCACTTCTCTCTAAGAAGAATGGCCCAGTCCTCTCCCAAGTTCACATGGGAGAGGTGATAGCATTGCTTTCATGTAAATTATATACTGCAATTTTTTTAAAATCTTTACCTTTATATATTTATTTTATTTTGAATGATCAGCCATTGTGGCCCCCCTGTTTGTCCCCCAACTTGAGCTGTATTAAGGCTTTTGGTCTCCCTAAGAGTGGTTGGAGGTGTGGTGGCAGCCAGGGCTTACCTGTACAATGACTTGAGACCAGTTGAATAGAAGTGCACACTTTAAAAAAAAGTAAAGAAAAGCATGAAGACCCATAGTATGACCAATTATCAAAGACACTAGAGAGGAATATCTAAAAGCATCGATTAATAATCCCTCATGACAGCCAGGCAAGGTGGCAGAGGTTGTAGGGAGCAGAGATTGCACCACTGCACTCCAGCCTCAGTGACAAAGGGAGATTCCATCTGAAAACAAACCAAAAACAAAAAATCTCCCAGATTTTACAGAATCTAGGTTTTATGCAAAAAACAAACAAAAAAAATTCCTTATGTTGGTAAACACACTCACAAACTCACTGTTAAATAAACACATAACGCGAATGAGATAGTGTTTACAGATGGAGTCATGAAGAAAGTATTAATATATAAAATGTACATAATAGAACAAGGAATATATTCAGAAACTCTTGCTCAGGTGCCAGGCTGGTGTGCAGTGGCACGATCTCGGTTCACTGCAACCTCCGCCTCCCAGGTTCAAGCAATTCTGCCTCAGCCTCCCCAGTAGCTGGGACTACAGGCGTGCCCCACCATGCCCAACTAATTTTTTTTTTTTTTGAGACGGAGTTTTGCTCTTGTTACCCAGGCTGGAGTGCAATGGCGCGATCTCAGCTCACCGCAAGCTCCGCCTCCTGGGTTCAGGCAATTCTGCCTCAGCCTCCTGAGTAGCTGGGATCACAGGCACGCACCACCATGCCCAGCTAATTTTTGTATTTTTAGTAGAGACGGGGTTTCACCATGTTGACCAGGATGGTCTCAATCTCTTGACCTTGTGATCCACCCGCCTTGGCCTCCCAAAGTGCTGGGATTACAGGTTTGAGCCACTGTGCCTGGCCTCAAAAAATTTTTATAATATAAAACCACCACAGAAAACTAAGGGGCCACAAGTCTTATCTGAGAATAGGACACACAGAAAGACAATCTCATCTTCATGTCATTTATTTGAATGTACCTCCAAAATAAATTATCTTGCAACAGGTGAAGAGTGATACAGAAATGCTTCCACAACTTAATAACATTTGTACCTTACCCTTCTTTATTTTTATTTTGAGACAGAGTCTGGCTATGTTGCCCAGGCTGGAGTGCAGTGCTGCAATCTTAGCTTACTGCAACCACTAGGCTCAAGCAATCCTCCCACCTCAACCTCCCCAGTAGCTTCGACAACAGGTATGTGCCCCCATGCCTTGCAAATTATTGTATTTTTGTAGAGACAGGGTTTCACCATGCTTCCCAGGCTGGTCTCAAATTCCTGGGCTCAAATGATGCTCCTGCCTCAGCCTCCCAAAATGCTGGGATTACAGATGTGAGCCCCCACACCTGGCCCACAGCTTACCCTTCCAGCCTGTATTTTTATGCCTCTATAAAAGGAGATGAATTTTCTTTTCTTACTTTTTTTTTTTTTTTGAGGCAGGATTTCACTCTTGCTGCCCAGTCTGGAGTGCAATAGTGCAATCTCAGCCCACTGCAACCTCTGCCTCCCAGGTTCAAGTGATTCTTCTGCCTCAGCCTCCCGAGTAGCTGGGATTACAGGTACATGCCACCATGCCCAGCTAATTTTTGTATTTTAGATGAGATGGAAATACTTTAAATTTTGGAAAACTTAGGAATACTCCATGGAGAAGTATAAAAAGCTATCATAACGCCAGGCACGGTGGCTCATGCCTGTAATCCCAGAACTTTGGGAGGCCGAGGTGGGTGGATCATGAGGTCAAGAGATTGAGACCATCCTGGTCAACAAGGTGAAACCCCGTCTCTACTAAAAATACAAAAATTAGCTGGGCATGGTGGCGCGTGCCTGTAATCCCAGCTACTCGGGAGGGTGAGGCAGGAGAATTGCTTGAACCCAGAAGGCAGAGGTTGCGGTGAGCTGAGATCGTGCCATTGCACTCCAGTCTGGGTAACAACAGTGAAACTCTGTCTCAAAAGAAAAAAGAAATAATAGTTTATTTTAATGACTTTCTTCAAAGCCTTCTTGCATTTTGCTAGTAACTCTTTGTTAAGCCCTATCCTACGTAGCTGTAAGTACATTCTATGTCCTTGTAGTTTAACCAAGATATTTGTGCTGGACATACTCACAGGCACATCCCAGCTCACAGCCTATGCCCTTTCCTTATCTGGAAATATTATTACTCTTCTAAGTCCTTTGGAAAGCCACTTCCTCTTTTCCTTTGTTCTCCATTGCTTTATCTGTTCGGGAAAGTTTTTTTGTTTCCTTTTTTAAAGCCTACAGTACCTGGTATTCCCAGGTGGTCTCCCATCCAAAGGAAAGTTCTAAGTTATTAGCCAATCAGGTTTAGCTTAGACGGTGAGGTCTGGCTCCAACCAATGAAGATCAGACACAGCAGTAAGGACACAATGTGTAAAGGACAAATATGCCTTTCCTTTGTTCACTGTGCTCTTGTGGCAAGATTGCTGATGAGCAGTACCCTTTCTGCAGAAAGTAAAATTGCCCTGCTAAGAAAACTTTTTGTCTGAATGCTAATTTTTCCTTGCGTTTCCTAGAAACAAGCATTCTGTCTCTAACAAATGGTGGCCTGTATGGGACCCATGCAAGGAGTATAACCAGGCTCTCAGTAATGCAAGGAAGAGAAAGGCTTGCAGCTCCATGCTACCCAGCAACTCTGTGCACAGACCAAGGTAAAAAACGTCATAAGGGGGTGACAAAGTACTTCCTTGGTGACCAAAATTCTGGAGGTAGAGTGAGTGTGGGTGTGTATGCATGAGTGCCATCCTCTCTGCGAGTGTAGAGGCTGGACAGGGTGAAACAAACGGATTTCATATGGCTGAGAGGCCAGAGAGGGTGTGTAGAGAAGGAAAGAATCAAAGAGACCTCCATAAGTGTGTGTGTGTGTGTGGGGGGGGGGGTGTCGGTAATAGACTCCTTGCCAGGGAAAAGAAGGACAAGCCTCTGGAAAAAGGGATAGGTAAGAAACCCCTAGGTCAAGAGGGGTTGAGTCTAACTGGCACCCAATATAGCGAATGTTTCTAAAAACAGGGATGGGGGGCTGGGTGCAGTAGCTCATACCTGTAATCCCAGCACTTTGGGAGGCTGAGGCAGGTGGATCACGAGGTCAGGAGTTCAAGACCAGCCTGACAAACATGGTGAAACCTCATCTCTATTAAAAATACAAAAATTTAACTGGGCGGGTGCCTGTAATCCCAGCTACTCAGGAGGGTGAGGGAGGAGAATCCCTTGAACCCAGGAGGTGAAAGTTGTAGCGAGCTGAGATCATGCCACTGCATACCAGCCTGGGCAAGAGAGATTCTGGAACGAAAGAAAGAAGGAAAGGAAAGGGGAAAAGAAAGAGGAGAGGAAAGGAAAAAGGAAAACGGCATAGGAAAGAGAAGCCACGGAAGGCGGTGAAGTGTTCCTTGGGAACAAGGAAAGAGAAAACGGTGGGAGGGCAGGGTGAGAGTGAGCCGGAGGCTTTGGGAGGTGAGGGAGTGTGTGTGGTGCGGGGTGCAGCGCCGACCCTGCCGCGGGACTAGGGGGTGGGGGACGGACAAGCCTCCATGTTGGAAGACCGAGGAGCCCGCCAAGAGCGAGTGCATGGAGGAAGCCTGAGTCGAGGGGTTGGGGCTGTGGAGGAGCCCCAACAACAGTCCCCTCAGGCCCCGCAAGGCGGCACCTGCAGGGACCACTAGTAGCCTAGCGCTGAGGGGAGGTCAGACGAGGCCCAGCCGCTGCCATTGTGTGCCATGAGACGAAGGCCGAGTATCCCCGCCGGTGAAGGAGCGGCCCCAGCGCCAGGCCTCCCCACGTTCCCGGCAGCAGCCCCAGGCCACAAAGAGGGCAATGAGTCCGTAGAAAAAGTAACAACTAATAAAGATCCAAAGGAGAGAATGAGAGAAAGAGGAAGAGACTTAGTATGAGGGAGAGAGGAAACGAGGGATGACTTGGAGAGAGAGGCTTTTTCCTTGTGTCACCTAGGAACCAGCATTCTGTCTCTAACATGCCTGTAATGCAAAATGATTAGTCTTTTTTTTTTTTTTTTGAGACGGAGTTTCGCTGTTGTTACCCAGACTGGAGTGCAATGGCATGATCTCGGCTCACCGCAACCTCCGCCTTCTGGGTTCAAGCAATTCTCCTGCCTCAGCCTCCCGAGTAGCTGGGACTACAGGTGCGTACCACCATGCCCAGCTAATTTTTGAATTTTTAGTAGAGACGGGGTTTCACCTCGTTGACCAGGATGGTCTTTATCTCTTTATCTCGTGATCCACCCACCTCAGCCTCCCAAAGTGCTGGGATTACAGGCATGAGCCACCGCGCCCGGCCAAGCATTCAGTTTCATAAAGAGATGAATACTAGGTCCTTACCTGACCTTTGGTTTTTTTAATAGAAGCAGAGTCTTGCTATGTTGTCCAGACTGGTTGTGACCTCCTGAGTTCAGGTGATCCTTCTGTCTTGGCCTCTCAAAGTGCTGAGATTACAGGCATTTAGCCCAGCCTCTACCTTTTCTTTTCTGAGATAGTTTTGCTCTTGTTGCCCAGGCTGGATGCAGTGATGCAATCTTAGCTCACTGCAACATCCACCTCCTGGGTTCAAATGATTCTCCTGCCTCAGCCTCCCAAGTAGCTGGTATTACAGGCATACACCACCACACCCAGCTAATTTTTGTATTTTTAGTAGAGACAGGATGTCACCATGCTGACCAGGATGGTCTCAATCTCTGACCTTGTGATCCACCTGCCTCAGCCTCCCAAAGTGCTGGGATTACAGGCATGAGCCACTGTGCATGGCCTCATTTGAGTTTTATGAGTTCTTTTTACCAGATGAGTTTGGATGCTTTAAGGGATAATAAACACAAAATGCTTTTTCACATGCCTCAGATCGACTGAAATGGTCTTCTATGTGACTTCTCATGTTTAGCAGACCAAAGACTGAAAAGAGGCTGGGTGTAGTGGCTCACATATGTAATCCCAGCACTTTGGGAAGCCAAGGTGGGCAGATTACTTGAGACCAGGAGTTTCCGACCAGCCTGACCAACATGATAAAACCCCAGCTCTACTAAAAATACAAAAATTCACCAAGCATGGTGGCACATGCCTGTAATCCAACTACTCCAGAGGCTGAGACAGGAGAATTGCTTGAACCCGGGAGGCAGAGGTTGCAGTGAGCTGAGATCATGGCACTGCACTCAAGCCTGGGCAACAGAGGGAGACTATCTCAAACATACACACATCATTTCATTCCTTATATTCATAAGTTTTCTCCCCATTTTAACTCTGAACATGAATATTAAGGACTATGGAATATCTAAAGGTCTTTCACATTCTCTACTGTATTATTTTCCTAGGGCTGACAAAAAAACAAACAAAAAAAAAACCCACATTGGATGACTTAAACAACAGAAATTTATTTGCTCATGGTTTTGGAGGCTGGAAGTCCAGGATCAAAGTGTAGATAAAGATGGTTTCCTCCATAATGAGCCTTAAAAGAAGAATCTCTTCCAGGAATCTCTCCTTGATTTGCAGGTACCGTTTCTGGTCATGTCATATAAAATTCTGTTCCTGTTACCCTATCTCTTTCACTTCTTATAAGGAAACCAGTCATATTAAATGAGGGCCCCATTCTAACTGCCTCATTTTAAAATCACCTCTTCAAAAAACTACATCTCCAAATACCACCTCATCTTGAGGTCCCAGGGGAGAAAGCCTTAATGTATTGACTGGTGGATGAGACATGGGACATAATCCAGATCAGCAGTCCCCAAACTTTTTGGCACCAGGGGCCAGTTTCATGAAGGACATTTTTCCTATGGACTGGAGTAGGGGATAGTTTGGGGATTAAACTGTTCCACCTCAGATCATCAGGTCTTATTCTCGTAAGGAATGTGCAACCTAGATGTCCTGCATACATAGTTCACAATAGAGTTCATGCTCCTATGAGACTCTAATGCTGCTGCTGATCTGACAGGTGGAGGACAGGCAGTAATGCTTGCTCACCCTACATTTACCTCCGTATGTGCGGCCCAGATCCTAAAAAGCCACAGACCAGTACCAGTCCATGCCCAGGGGTTTAGGGACCCCTGATCTAGACCATTCCACTTATATTCATCAAGTTATTCTCCAGCATACATTGGCATGTGCATATTAAAGGTGTGAAACATAAAAAGGTTTTCCCACCAGGCACAGTGGCTCACACCTGTAATCCCAGTACTTTGGGAGGCCCAGGCAGGCGCATCATGAGGTCAGATCGAGACCATCCTGGCTAACACGGTGAAACCCCATCTCTACTAAAAATACAAAAAAATTAGCTGGGCATAGTGGTGCATGCCTGTAGTCCCAGCTACCCAGAAGGCTGAAGCAGGAGAATCACTTGAACCCAGGAGGCGGAGGTTGCAGTGAGCCAAGATCATGCCACTGCACTCCACTCTGGGAAACAGAGTGAAACTCCAGCAAAAAAAAAAGAAAAAAAAATTCACACTCCTTGAATTCAGTTTCTCTCCAGTTTGAGTTCTAAAATGTTTATCAAGGACTGAGTAGCAGTGTGACTTCTCCACATTCCTTACATCAATATGGCTTCTCTCCACTGGGAATCCTGACATGTACCTTAAGGCTTGAGAAGTAAAGATTTTCCCACATTCCTTACAATCATAGGTTTTCTCCTAGTGGGAGTTTTGTGGTATCAGTCCTAAGGAGTAAATGAAGCCTTTCCCACATTTTCCATATATGTAAGGTTTCCTGCCACTGTGAATTCTCACATGTTCATTATGACCTGAGATAATAAAGAAGTGTTTCCACATTAACTCCCATAGCATTTCTCTATAGTGTGACTTTGTTCATGTTTCATGTCAATGGGAACCAGAGAGTTTTCCCACAATTATAACACTGATAAGGTTTCTCCTCAGTGAGTTTTTTAAGTATATGAAAAGGGACTATAAGAATTGAAGAACTGCCGGGCGCAGTGGCTCACACCTGGAATCCCAGCACTTTGGGAGGCCGAGGCGGGTGGATCACGAGGTCAAGAGATCGAGACCATCCTGGTCAACATGGTGAAACCCCATCTCTAGTAAAAATACAAAAAATTAGCTGGGTATGGTGGTGCGTGCCTGTAATCCCAGCTACTCAGGAGGCTGAGGCAGGAGAATTGCCTGAACCCAGGAGGTGGAGGTTGCGGTGAGCCGAGATTGTGCCATTGCACTCCAGCCTGGGTAACAAAAGCGAAACTCCGTCTCAAAAAAAAAAAGAGAATTGAAGAATTTGACCAGGCATGGTGGCTCATGCCTATAATCCTAGCACTTTGGGAGGCTGAGGCAGGTGGATCATCTGAGGTCAGGAATTCAAGATGAGCCTGGACAACATTGTGAAACCTCGTCTCTACTAAAAATACAAAAAATTAGCTGGGTGCAGTGGCATGCACCTGTAATCCCAGCTACTTAGGAGACTGAGGCAGGAGAATCACTTGAACCTGGGAGGCAGAGGCTGCAGTGAGCTGACATCACGCAACTGCACTCTAGCCTGGGTGACAGAGTGAGACTTTGTCTCAAAAAAAAAAAGAAGAAATGACGAATTGATCATACTACTAACATTCACAGGGTTTCCATACACTGTGAGTTCACATATTTGAAATGAATTAGAATAACTGTAGGTTTTTCAATATTGCTTTACATTTTTAGGGGGTTTTCTCCAATGAGTTGGCATGTGGATATTAAAAAGGAAGGCTTATATAAATCCTTTCCAACATTTCTTACACTGAAAGGGCATCTCTCCAGAGTAAATTCTCACATATTCATTAAGCTCTGAGCAACTAACTAGTGCTGGCTTCTCAATATTTCTTACATTCATAGGGCTCTGTCTACTGAGTCCTTACTTAAGAAGGGTTGGGCATTGATGATGGCTTCTTTTTACTTATTTTTGAGACAGTGTGTCTCTTGCCCAGGCTGGAGTGCAGTGACACAATCTCACCTCACTGCAACCTCAGCTCACTGCAACCTCCACTTCCTATATTTAAGTGATTCTCTCATGTCAGCCTCCCGAGTAGCTGGGATTACAGGCGCCTGCCACCACACACGGCTGACTTTTGTATTTTTTGTAGAGAAAGGGTTTCACCATGTTGGTCAAGCTGAGTTTTTTTTGTTTTGTTTTATTTTGAGACTAAGTCTCAGTCTGTTGCCCAGACTGGAGTGCAGTGGTATGATCTTGGCTCACTGCAACCTCTGCCTCCCAGGTTCAAGCGATTCTCCTGCCTTATCATCCAAAGTAGCTGGGATTACAGGTGCCTGCCACTGCGCCTGGCTAATTTTTGTATTTTTAGTAAAGACCTGGTTTCACCACATAGGCCAGACTGGTCTCAAACTGCTGGCCTCAAGTAATCCACCCAGTGTGGCCTTCCAGAGCACTAGGATTACAGGCATGAGCCACTCTGTCTGGCTGTTGATATAAAAAAAGGAATTTGGCTGGGTGCAGTGGCTCACAACTGTAATCCCAGCATTTTGGGAGGCCAACATGGGCGGATAATGAGGTCAAGAGATCAAGAGCTAACATGGTGAAATCCCGTCTCCACTAAATACACAAAAATTAGCTGGGCATGGTGGGACATGCCTATATTCACAGCTACTTCAGAGGCTGAGACAGGAAAATCACTTGAATCTGGGAGGCAGAGGTTGTAGTTAGCCGAGATCACTCCACTGCACTCCAGCCTGGGCAACAAAACAAGACTCCATCTCATAAAAAAAAAAAAAAAGGAATTTGTCACTTGATCCCAGAAAGAAATAAAAAGATGAACAGCCTCAAAAATCAACAACTCTTCCCAGATGTGTAAGAGTAACAGGGCTGCAGGGCAAACCATCATGGAGGGAGGGGTTATCTGCACTTTGTTTTACCTCCAGGAGCTGCAACAGGTTTTCAACAGTCAATATCAGAGAAAAATCCCCTTATGCTCTTAGCTAAGAATGTGAAAGAGAGTGCTCTCTTCATAACAAGGCCTGCTGTCAGGAGAAACTAGTTCACCAGAGAAAACTCGTGGTGGCTCACGCCTGTAATCTCAGCACTTTGGGAGGCTGAGGCAAGCAGATCACCTGAGGTCAGGAGTTCAAGACCAGCCTGGCCAACATGGTGAAACCCTGTCTTTAAAAAAAAAAAGGGTGGGGGGCCGGGCATGGTGGCTCATGCCTGTAATCCCAGCACTTTGGAAGGCCGAGGCGGGTGGATCACAAGGTCAAGAGATCAAGACCATCCTTTGCTCTTGTTGCTCAGGCTGGAGTACAAAGGCATAATCTCGGCTCACTGCAACCTCCGCCTTCTGGGTTCAAGAGATTCTCCTGCCTCAGCCTTCTAAGTAGCTGGGATTACAGGCATGTGCCACCATACTCAGTTAATTTTGTATTTTTAGTAGAGATGGGTGTTTCTTTACATTGTTCAGGCTGGTCTCAAACTCCTGACCTCAGGTGATCCACCCACCTCGACCTCCAAAGTGCTGGGATTACAGGCATGAGTCACCACGCAAGGCCAATCTTCTGGGTTTTAATGAGAGCTTCAGTGACCTGAAGGAAGGAAATAACCAACTCCAGCCAACTCTATACATTCTGACCCAACTAAAGGGTGGAAAAAACTATGAAGTTCACAGTGCAGAGGCACAGACTCACTAAAAGGCTGGCATCTAATGACTGGACAATAGAACACTGCTGCTCTCCCCACAACTTAACCACCATTACTAGAGGCCTATTTATAGCACTTCCTCTTATCTGGTATGCCACGTCCAACTACGGAAAAATTGCAAGCATACTAAAAGGCAAAAGTTAAAGAGAAGAGTAAGATCCAGAACCAGATATAGCAAGATTGTTGAAATTATCAGACTAAGAATTTAAAACAATTATGATTGGTATGTCCTGGGTTCTTTTTTTTTTTTTGGAGAGGGAGTTTCGCTCTTGTTACCCAGGCTGGAGTGCAATGGCTGATCTCGGCTCACCGCAACTTCTGCCTCCTGGGTTCAGGCAATTCTCCTGCCTCAGCTTCCTGAGTAGCTGGGATTACAGGCATGCACCACCACGCCCAGCTAATTTTTTGTATTTTTAATAGAGACGGGGTTTCACCATGTTGACCAGGATGGTCTCAATCTCTTGGCCTCGTGAGCCACCCACCTCGGCCTCCCAAGTGCTGGGATTACAGGCTTGAGCCACCACGCCCGCCTTTTTTTTCTTTTGTGAGATGGAGTTTTGCCCTTGTTACCCAGGCTGGAGTGCAATGGCACAATCTCGGCTCACTGCAACCTCCACCTCCTGGGTTCAAGCAATTCTCCTGCCTCAGCCTCCCGAGTAGCTGGGACTACACGCACGCACCACCATGCCCAGCTAATTTTTGTATTTTTAGTAGAGACAGGGTTTCACCTTGTTGACCAGGATGGTCTAGATCTCTTGACCTCGTGATCCACCCACCTCGGCCTCCCAAAGCGCTGGGATTATAGGTGTGAGCCACCGTGCCCGGCCTTGTCCTGGGTTCTAATGGATAAAGTGGATAAAGCAGACAGCATCCAAGAACAGATGGGCAGTGTAAATACAGAGACAGAAATTCTAACAATCACAAATAAATGCCAGAGATTGCCGATAGTGTAACAGAAAGTGAAGAATGCCTTTAGTAGGCATATTATTTGCTAGGAAACAGCCAACTAAAGAGCTTGAGCATATAGCAGTAAAAAAGCCACAACTGAAAAGCAAAGAGAACTAAGAATAAAAAGAAAACAAGATATAAGAACTGTGGGATACCTACAAAAGTTGTATCTTACATATAAACAAAACACCAGATGGAAAGAAAAAAAGGGAAAAGAAATATTTGAAACAATAATGACTGAATTTCTCAAAATTAACTCAGACACCAAAACACAAATCCAGAAGGCTAAGCAAACACCAAGCAGGACAAGCACCAAAAAAACCTACACCTGGGCATATCATTTAAAAATAAGAGAATATCAAAGATATCAAAAGATTCTCAAAGAAGCCAGAAGGGGAAAATGCTTTATGTTTTGAGGATCAAGTGCAAGAATTACATCCAACTTTGAGCACAGAAGGAAGAAGTGAAGGTAAAATAAAAATGTTCATTTTTGTACTTCTTAATTGAACAAACATAACTTCTGAAAAATAGCTACAATGTACTAGATTACATATGCTAGTTTCATGTGCGTGTGTGCATATGCAGATAAGTGAAATATAGTAACAGTGGAAGGTCTGAGAGGGAGATTTAGAATATTTTGATAGTATAAGGTACTAACACTACTCATGAAACAGTACAGTAGTATAAATATGAGAATTCATGTAAATATTATGATGTGTAAAATATTTTAAGGTTATACCACATTCCTTACCTTCCCAGGGTTTTGAGGTAATTTTAGATGTGTAAAAAAAAATTCTGTGGAGTTAATGTAAGGCCTCCTACATGTATTACAGGGAGAAGGCTTCTCTCCAGTTCAACTTCTTACACCTTCTAGAAGGTAGAAAACATTAATGTAAGCTCTTCTACAATCCTAATGGGGTCTCGGTCTGCTCCAAGTTCCAATATGGTGTATAAGGTCACAGATTCCTTACTTTACAGAAAAAGAAACTTTCTTCCCCCCCCACTCTATTTTCACATGGTCTATGACCAGACAACTTGTATGTGAATATTAAAATAGAGTTAACATTCACAGGCTTTTTCATGTGCCTTACATTCCTACAATTTCTCTCCTATGTAACTTCTCCTGTGTGTAGAAAAAACTGAAGACTCAATGAAAGTTTTCCCATGCCTTTCATTCATATAGTTTCTCTCCAGTGTGGCTTTGCATGTGAATATTAAGGCTTTTGGACAATCTATAAATGTTTTTGCTTATTGCTTACCATATTCACTTGCTAGAGCCACCACAACAAAACACCAGAATGGGTGGCTCAAACAAGAGAAGTTTATGTGCTCAAAGTTCTGGAAGCCCAAGATCAATGTGCCAGCAAGCAAGACTGGTGGCCTTGATAGAAGGATCTGTTCCAGCCTTCCGTCTTTGGCTTGCAGATGGACATCATCTAATGATCTCGTGTCATTTCCTGTATTTGTTGTCCCACTTATGTCTTTCTCTTCTTATAGGGACGGCAGTCTCAATTTAATCAAATAATTTTTGTTTTTGAGATGAAGTCTTACTCTGTCGCCCAGGCTGGAGTGCAGTGGCACAATGTCTGCTTACGGCAACCTCTGCCTCCTGGGTTCAAGCTATTCTCTTGACTCAGTTTCCCAAGTAGCTGGGATTAGAGGCACCTGCTACCTTTTTTTATTTTTAGTAGAGACAGGGTTTCACCATGCTGGTCAGGCTGGTCTCAAACTCCTGACCTCAAGGGATCCACCCACCTCAGCCTCACAAAGTGCTGGGATTACAGGAATTAAATAATTTTCATAGTTTTTTCTCTCCAGTGTGAGTTCATTCATGTCTCTGAAGTGAATTAGAACAAATTAGAGCTTTCCCGCATTTATTACATGGACAGTTTCTCACTAGTGAGTTCGTTCGTGTCTTCGAAGTGAACGAGGATGACTGTAAGCTTTCCCGCACTGCTGACATTTATAGGGTTTCTCTTCCATGTGTGTTTTTTCATGAATTCTAAAGGAACTGGAACATATGAAGGCTTTTCCACACTGTTTACATTCATAGGGCTTCTCTCCAGTGTGAGTCCTTTCATGTATTTGAAATGAACTGGAATGACTGAAGGCCTTTCCACATTGTTTACACTCATAGGGTTTTTCTCCAGTGTGGATTCGCATGTGAATTTTAAGGTGGGTGGAATAGTTAAAAGCCTTCCCACATTCCTTACAGGTGTATGGTTTCTGGGCACTGTGCGTTCGCATGTGATTATTAAGACATGAGGGATACCCGAATACTTTCCCGCATATCTTACATTCACAGGCCTTCTCTTCAGTGTGAGTTCTCAAGTGTCCACTAAGATTTGAGGAAATTGCAAAGGCTTTCCCACATTCAGCACACACAAAAGGCTTCTCTCCAGTGTGAGTTCTGATATGTTGAATAAGGCGTGAGGATGTAAGAAAGGCTTTCCCACATTCCTTACATTCATAGGGTTTGTCTCCACTATGAGATCGTACATGTATACTAAGGCCCGAGTACTGAGTGAAGGCTTTCCCACATTCCTTACATATATACGGTTTCTCTCCAGTGTGAGTTCTTCCATGTATCTGAAATGAATTGGAATAATTGAAGGCTTTCCCACATTCCTTACATTCATAGGGTTTCTCCCCAGTGTGGGTTCGCATGTGAATACTGAGGTAGGCTGGGTATCTATAGCCTTTTCCACATTCCTTACATTTATAGGGCTTTTTTGCATTGAGGGTTTCTATAAGCACTGAAAGGTTTGTGGAGTCAATAAAACCTGGCCCATTCCATTCACAGAGTTTTGCTCCATTGTGAGTTTTCATATGTGCCTGAAGGTATGACCCATTAATGAAAGATTTTCCACAGTGACTACATTCAAATGACTTTTCTTGTATGCTGGTTCTCTGGCATACAATATTTGGTGTCAGGCTAAAGATTTTTTCACTCTGATTAAACTCAGACAGTTTCTCACCAGTAGAGGTTTTCTCATGCAGAATAAGGAAATCTTTTCCATACTGATTATAGTCATGAGTGTTCCCTGTACTCTGAGTTCTCATGTGCATCTTAAGGCATGAGTGTTCGCTGAAGACTTCTCCACCTTGCTCACAGTCAAAAAGGTTCCCTCCATTGTGGTTTCCTTCCTGTTGAAGGGATGATAAGAATTTTATCAAACATATTAACAGAATGCACCCATCTGAAGCTAAAAACATTATTATAATAATGATTATAATTTATGGCATTTTTATTACATGCATTGAAGTCCTGCCCTGTAGATTTATTTTAAGTGGTATGACTTAACTCTTATTCTAGAATGCCGTGCCATCTACTTTAATCTTGGCCAGGCCTGTAATCCCAGCAGTTTGGGAGGCTGAGGGGGGCAGATCACATGAGGTCAGGAGTTCAAAAACAGATTGGCCAACATGGTGAAACCCTGTCTCTACTAAAAATACAAAAATAGCTGGGTGGGGTGGCACATGCCTATGATCCCAGCTATGTGGGAGGCTGAGGCATGAGAATCGAATTGCTTGAACCTGGGAGGCAGAGGTTGCAGTGAGCCAAGATAGTGTCACTGTACTTCAGCCTGGACAACAAAGCAAGACTCTGTCTCAAAATTATAGTAATCATAGGCTTGGTGCTGTGGTTCATGCCTGTAATCACAGCACTTGGAAGGCCGAGGCAGGCCTTCACCTGAGGGAGACTGGGAGTCCCAGACCAGCTTCACCGACATGCAGAAACCCCATCTCTACTGAAAATACAAAATTAGCCGGGCGTGGTGGCGCATGCCCATAATTCCAGCTACTTGGGAGGCTGAGGCAGGAGAATCGCTTGAACCCGGAAGGCAGAGGTTGCAGTGAACCAAGACTGAGCCATTGCAATCCAGCCTGGCAACAAGAACAAAACTCCGTCTCAAAGAATAATAATAATAATGGATTGCTGTAGAATTCTGAGATACTGTTTTTAAAATTCAATGTCTAGATGGGTGCAGTGGCTCACATTTGTAATTCCAGCATTTTGGGAG